>CM033324.1:79951345-82351345 GCA_019359835.1 Pharus latifolius
TCCATACTATCTTCACTCTATTCCATTTACTGATCGTATTGATACATTTACTGACATATTATTTACTTTACTGTTCGTATTCAACCGAAGATGATCGACAAGTAAATTGGGTAGATAATCAGCTAGTATAAATATTTACTTTACCGACATATTATTTACTTTACTGACATATTATTTACTAACATAATCAGCTAGTATGCAATGACTTTATTGTTCATATTGAACTACTTTATTGTCATATAAATATGACTTTACTGGTCGAATGATACTCAGCTAGAATATAATGACTTTACTATTCGTATTGAACTACTTTACTGACTTATAAATATGATTTTACTGATCGTATGATACCAAATTAATGTCTACGATCTGCACTGCTCGATACAAGATTCAAATATCTTCACTCTAGTTCGTTCACTAGTCGTATGTTCACTCCCATGAATGTACTGGATGATATATATGGCAATTTTTTATATGCATTTGAATCTTGTTGATGGCGTACCGGAGAAGATGAAGGAACTGTTGGCGGGGATATCGGTAATAATAAAATATTTTAAAAACTTACTGCTATTGAATTGACGTTAACCACCTTTACAAAATGGCGTTAAATCCCATTTAACACACAGTAACTGCTATCTCTATCCAACGGTTCTAAGTTGGTCCAATAAGTTAGATCGAACGGTTCCTACAGTGGGTATAGAATAGCTATTCTAGAGATGGGTGTAGAATAGTGTGTGTATATATATATATATATGTGTGTGTGTGTGTGTGTGTGCTTAGTTGGGGTATGACTCCATTACTAGTATTAGTTGCAAACTGGTTCTTGTGTTAATTATGTGAAGGAAAACGGCTTGCTACTTTAACGACAATTTCAAAAATTTAAATAAAAAAAACCCAAGAACCATGCAAACATAAAATTATATATCAAGAGGTTATCACTAGACGCGTGGATGCGACAACGCAGCAGTAGATGAAGAGTCGATGTCGCAACCAAATCGTGCAGCAGTAGCAGCCGCACCTCTAAGAAAGTCCACACGTTCAGAGAGGGAGCACCACGTGTTCGTGTGCTAGGATTTTATGAGATCTATCTTGTGGATAGTGGTGGCGGCCAGAATAGATCAGATATTTTTTGTATGCCTACCTCGCCTCCTTTTATAAGGTCTTGCAGATAAGTCATACTCAAATGCGAATCCTAATCTCAATGATAAACCCATTACTAATAGGGGACCCGTTTCGGATCCCATCCGAATTAATGCTTCAACTCGTTAAGTATGTGACTCTGTAGGTTCGTGTATATTTGGCCGCGACTGGAAACAACTTCCTAAATCACAAGTTATAAGCGGTCCCTAGTAAGACATAATGACTACCCGCATATATACGAAGATCATATCATACGAATCTATATAACTTATCATGGATTATCTCTTTGTTTCACGATATCAGATCGAACTTAAGGTGAGAAACATGTCATCCTTAAATAGCTTGATTCTTTTTCGATCTTGTAATGAATTAATTTTTATCCATAGTTGACTCTCAACTATATTCGGCATGACCATGCACTTTCTTAGTTCGATTACATCAAGAGGCTCAGAGATATCTCTCTCAAGATATGAGAGGGCACTACTACAGAATTCATTATCACAGTCGGGTCAAAACAGTCATCACAGACTGTTCTTACCCGTCAGTGATAATCATGTACTATCACAGAGGGTTTTAAACCGTCTGTGATCTCTCCCTTCATAGACTGTTATAAGATCAAAACCGTCTGTGATACTCATACTACATAGACTGTTATAACATCAGAACCGTTTGTGATACTCATACTACACAGACTGTTATGACATCAGAACCGTCTGTGATACTCATAATACACAGACTGTTATAACATCAAAACCGTCTGAGATATTCATACTACCACATACGGTTTTGATCTCAGAACCGTCAGTGATAATATGAGTATCGCAGATGGTTCTGATATCAAACCCGTCTGTGATCCTCACATTATTACTGATGGTTCTGAGATCAAACCCGTATGTGATACTCAAATTATTCTTGACGGTTATGACATCAGAACCGTCTGTGATACTCATATTATCAGAGACGGTTATAACCTCAGAACCGTTTGTAGTACTCATAATACACAGACTGTTATGACATCAAAGCCGTCTGAGATACTCATACTAACACAGACGGTTTTGATCTCAGAACCGTCAGTAATAATATGAGTATCGCAGACGGTTCTGATGTCAAAACCATCTGGGATTCTCACATTATTAGAGACGGTTCTGAGATCAAAACCGTCTGTGATACTTAAATTATCAGAGACGGTTATGACCTCAGGTCCGTCTGCGATAGCATCCTTATCACAGACGGTTGTTTCAGAACCGTCTGTCAAAACCATCTGCTATATTGTCATTATCAGCGACGGTAGTAATCTTGAAACCGTCTGTGATTGTTTCCTTATTACAGACGGTTTATACTCTCAGAACCGTCTGTAATAGTGAATATCACAGATGGTTTTTAGGTCAAAGCCATCTGTGATAGTGTTATAATCTCAGAAGGTCAAAACCATCTGAGATAGTGATTGTGTGATATCACAGACGGTTTTTAGGTCAAAACCATCTGTGATAGTTTCATTATCGGTGACTGTTATAATCTCAGACGGTTTATAAGATCAAAACCGTCTGTGCATAATCACCGATGTCCTCTGTACAAATAGCATTTCATATATACAGTTCATGAATTTCATACATGCACAGTACTCAAATATATACAGTCTCATATATACATGCACACAACTTAGAAACATGTACAAGCATTTCATATATACAGCAAGAACTCAGAAATATGTACAATTGAGATTGAACCAATAAATGTAATCGACAATTAACGTCTCTTTGATCAGCTATCCTTTAAAAAACAATAGGTTTTGAGACCCCCTCTATTGGACGACTTTATCGATTATAGGGGAAGACTTTATTGGAAATGGCTTTATTGCTATCCACTTTCCTAAGCTTTAAGTCAGTGTGTTAGATGTACAAATAAATGTAAGGCCGCACTAATACGAACCTTGCGGGTCCCTAAACTTCCCCTTGGTTGATATGACCTCCGCAAGGAAAAACTCAGCGAGCATCCCTCGGACAATACCAATCTCCCGAGGGTCAAAGCTTTCCGAAGGGAAGTCGAGCCCCTACAGCAAGAGTTGGTACAGAAAAAATTAGTTCAATGCAGTTGTAAATTCTGCCAAATCGATACAAAGGGGAGCAGTTGTATACCTCGGGGAAATCTGGGCGGTGAGGGGTGATGATCAGGTCATACATGTGGCGCATCACGTAGAACCCACATGTATTGTCGTCCGGCTGCTGATGGCACTGCCAATTTACAGACTGAGAGTTAGCTGGGGACACGTTATAAAGTAAAACAGATGCCAGTTGAAATTTGTACCGAAAATTGTAACCACTGAAACTTATCGGCTCGCCGCTCGTGTTGTCGCCCTCCCTCGGCAAAGTAGTTCGTGAAAGCCCTGTAGATAGTCAAAATTGACAGTTTGAGGATAGTCGAAATTGACAGTTTGAGGACAGTAAATCTAGATGCATGCAAGACAGGTCCACATGAATATCATCACCTTTCGAATACATCTCGTGCGCCGCCATATGAGTACCCTTTCCTCTGCAATGAATCAAGGTAGAACACCTTGCTCCTTTTTGGAATAAGTAGCAGCAGGATCCAGTGGTAGCTACATGTTACACGTAAAGAATTAAAAATTTAATCTAAGTTTGGGGGTGTGCACATGGAGACACTAATCTACGGGTGAAGTACTGATGAAAGCACTCACCTCTGGTTGTACGGTACAAGTATGTACTCCTTGTCGACCTGAGCAAGCAACCCTCTTTTGATGTAGTCGACAACGAAGTCTGCGTCGGTCCTAAACATCACCTCGGCGACCATCTGGGGGTCCAAGAAACCAACAGGTATGCCCTTAGATTTGGCATAGCTGGTCATGCAGCTGCACGGAAGTAACCAATTAATAAATGACATATATCCGTATATGCACGAACAGGTGTAGGATAGTAAGATACTTACAGCACCCAAGACTGTAGGATTGATAAGTCGAGCGCATCTTTGTTTAGTAAATTGTGCAGGTCTTCGAAAGTCACCGAGTAGGTCCCAACGTCGTTATGGAACTCTGCCACGGTGTACTTGACCATGATGTGCGTCGGATGCTGCGTCTTGGTCTGGTTTGTCCTCCTCATGTACCATGCATGCAGGCTCTGGCATGTTAACCCCATGCTCGAAATTACGGTATCGGAGGCCATGGGCATCCCCAGAGCGAACGGCATGAGAGCTGGTGCACTCTTCTCGCTCTCCTTCGCCGGGCTCTTCTTTGCTTTTCCCCTACTAGCCAGTTTCTTGAATGGTTGCCTCCTAGTCGGAGTCAGCTTTGTCATCAGAGGGGTCGGCTGGCTAGTAGGCCGTGTGTCGGTATGTGATGTCTGTGATGTAAGAATCTACGTATTAGGACACTAACTCTGAGGGCTATTATTACAGTACGAATTATGAAACTGGTGGGGGAATTACCTCATCCAGGACGATGTCTTTCTTGGGCCATTGCACGAACGTGTGCACCGCATCCTCGAGAGTGGTAATCTCGTCGTTCGGCGACTTCTCCAACGGAAAACCCTTGCAATGGTCAAAGACACTGTCCACCTGGACCCGTTCAAAACCCTCACATAGAGGGGCACCGTGGATTGTGGCCCCCGCTGTGCATGGTTGCGCCATCCTACGAGCAGCCTCGATCGGGAAGAGACCGGCCAGCACCATAAGCTTGCAGGAGGCGGGTTCCTACAAACAGTGCGCATTAACATATTGAATTTCTCCGCTTTTCACTTTCAAATGAATTAACATAGACAAACGGTCATTACCTGCAGAAAGTCCACTGGATACTTTGGAGAGGGCTCTGTCTGCGAAGACCCCGGCGCAGACGCGCAGTTACTACGGTGGCCAAGAATGGGGGTCGGTACTTCCACTGCTAGAAGGGGGGTGCCCTGGGTCGCCTTTCTTAGCTCTTCATACATGGACCGCATCTCTGACAACTGCTGCAGGAGTGCTTTGTCCCGAACAGCGAACTCCGATCGCATCTCCTCCTTGAGCTGTTCATCGCGGGCTTGGTGGGATCTCTTTCTCCTCTTAGCCGCCTCCTCATCATCAGGGAAACCATGCCTCCAAGGCACAGTGGAACGAGGCCACGCACGCGGTCTAGATGCTCCTTGTTTCCTAGCGCCGCTGTGAGGATATCCCTGTCCCTCCTCGGGTTGAACTCTCCGGATGCCGCCTGCGCACTCAGCGTCACCTGCAACAAGAGAACTTAGCAATACAACCCATTGCATGCGTGTTACGAGGATAGTACGTGATCGGACAATCTTACCAGCCGGTCGATCACTTCCCTGTCCGCAAGGTTAGTCACAGAGACGCTTCCGGAGGAGGTCATCGTCGATCTTGCTCGGCACCAATTGCGGGCGCGCACGTCCGTTATGCCCGC
The DNA here is from genome assembly GCA_019359835.1 of Pharus latifolius. Lineage (NCBI taxonomy): Eukaryota > Viridiplantae > Streptophyta > Magnoliopsida > Poales > Poaceae > Pharus > Pharus latifolius. The sequence goes on from CM033324.1 coordinate 79,956,885, forward strand.
ATAAGGATTGCCGGCCGAAGACTGGGAAGCCTCCTCGTCTTGCTTCCTCCACAATGCCTTCTTCCCCACATACCCACCACTGCCTAGTCTGTGTGGGTGGGTATTCTTGGCCTGGTTAGCCTGGCCCTTCGCACTAAGTTCCTAGAACTCTGGCTTGGCCTTCATCTCGAGGAACTGCTGCCACGCCTCGGGAGTCACGAAAGGGAAGTCATCGAAGGGGGTCTTCGACTCCTTCACATAGAGCCTGACAAGGTGGCTCTTGAAGTTTCTCCACGCCTTGTTTATTGACATCAGTGTCCTCCGGCGGATGGTGAAGTGGCGATCCTCGAGAATGTGAAACGCCGCCTGCATTTCTTCCCACAGCTCATCCTTGCACTCTGGGGGCACTTGACCCCAGTAGGAGGTGGTGATGGGCACCCGCTCCCTTGCCACTTTGCCGCATAGTGAGCGGTACTGACCGTCAAGTTTGTCCGGAGCTTCCGGCACACCATTGTCGTCGAACTGGACGTGCTGCTTTTCCCGCTTGTCCAAACGCGCGCATGTCGTCCAGGCTCGCCCCTTTCTCTTCTGCGGCGGGGCCACGGCGGACGAGGCGACCTCCGGCCCAGGCGTCTCATCGCCAGCGAGGTCACTCTGACTCCCCGAGTGGTGCATTTCGTCACCAGACATAGTTCCTAACATAAGTGAAAGAGAGAACAGTTTAAGTAAATCTGCAACTAATAATTCTATAACAAAACTCATACACTTATAATTAACCAAGAATGACAGAAACGGTGGGGAGGCGATGGAGGTGATCGCGTCGGAGGCGGGAGGGAGATGGAGGTGATCACGCCTGACGGTGGAAAGGCGATGCAGGTGATCGCGACGGACGGAGAGGAGGAGAAGGTGGGAGGCGATGGAGGTGATCGCGACGGACGGTTCGAGGGCGGAGAGAGTTAGGGCAAACAGTTGCGAAGTCTGGAAATGAGCGGGACAAAGCCCGCCTTGAACTATGTATCGCGTCGAGATTATCACAGTCGGTCCAACATTCACAACCGTCTGTGATAATATTATCACAGTCGGTTCTCACATCAGAACCGTCTGTAATAATCGACATAGTGATAATCACCAGAGAGATTATCACAGACGGTTTTGAGTTGAGAGCCGACTGTGACTGTGATTATCACAGACGGTTTGGAATTGAGAACCGACGGTGCATGTCAAGAACTCGAAGCGTCGGACACTATTGAAAATATCACAGTCGGTTCTATATTTATAACCGTCTGTGATAATATTATCACAGTCGGTTATCAAATAAAAATCGTTTGTGATAATCTACATAGTGAGAGATTATCACAGACGGTTGTGAGTTGAGAACCGACTGTGACTGAGATTATCACAGACGGTTTTGACTTGAGAACCGACCGTGCACATGTACACTTGAAGCGTCGGAGACGCTGTTGGGAATATCACAGTCGATTCTATATTCATACCCGTCTGTGATAATTCAACCGTCCGTGATAATCTCTCTATTGAACGTTAGTTTTACAACATGAAACTGATCTGTAGCTTTCAACTCTGAATGCTCGAAAACTTGTTTTAAATGAACACTCAGATATTTCAAATGTAGTCCAAATGCTCTGTAAATTGGTTACGGTGAACGTAGATCCGAAAATTGGTTACAATGTGGAGCATGCTCAAATAAATTTAACATACAATGTGGAGCATGCTCAAGTTAATGTTACATACAAATGGGGACTTTCACCGATAATTTCCACATACACAGCTATGTTATCCTCAACTTTCCACTTGCCGCGGCTTTGCAAAGACGAGAATTACAAGAGATATAAGCTATACCGATGGAAACAGAGATATAAGGACGTACGGTTGATTACCTTTAAAGTATAACCCTTCCTGGTGATCCATACGCACGTAACTAGTTTCGTCGGTGTCTTCAGTATCGACCTGTACGCCATCTCCAAATGGAGGAATCTCATCAAATTGATTGTATTCCTCCTCATCTACGACATTTTCAACTCCAACAATTCTTCTCTTGCCATGTAGAACTATGACAGAAATATCACAGACGGTTATGAGCTCCAAACCGTCCGTGATAATTACAATATCACAGACGGTTCCTAGCTCAAAACCGTCCACTTTACTATCACAGTCGGTTTTTACTTCAGAACCGTCTGTGATTATCACTGTCGGATTTTACATCAGAACCGTATGTGATTATCACAGTCGGTTTTTACCTCAGAACCGTCTGTGTTAATTATAAAATCAACACTCTGCTCTACTATCACAGACGGCTTTAAGGTCTGAACCGTCTATAATATTCTGGATTGTTTGTTTGCAGTCGAACCGTTCGACTAGTGGTCATCAGTTGTTCCACTTGTTTTTCATATTTGGTTCTATCTTATTTCAATGTTAGTATTTAAAAAAATGAACGTTGAGACTATTTGGTTTTATCTTGTTTTTCATATTTGTTGTATATATGTCTGTGGATCTTCAAAGAATTTTTAGACTATTACAGTCGGTCCTGAAATTAAAACCGTCTGTAATGTTACAATCAGAGACGGTTTTGAGTTAAAAACCGTCTTGATTGCAGCAGTATTTTCTTGTTAACATTTTCACACAGAACATCATTTGGTAATTATCAGTTACATAATCAATCGAAAAGCCAGATATATAAGGAAAAGAAATTCCTTATTTCTTGCAATCTTTGCATACATAAGAGATACAATTAAGCGACCAATTAATTAGCGTCAACCTGTTCCGAAAGTAATTTACAAAGTTCTCCTAGGGACGTATTGGCATCATTAGGATCTACACTGGCCGCCCCAGGAGAACTACCAATGGCTCTAAAACTATCAACATCATCTCTCAGCAAAGGAGTGGATTTGGCATCAGTAGGATCATCCAAGAAATTAAAGTTGATACAACAAAGGTGGAGATGAAGCTGCAACTCAAAGCACTCTGCCAAGTGCAGAATGGCAAAAGACATCCCCTCAGAATGCTTCTTCAGTGCCTCTTTTTTTTTTGGAGAGTTCTGCACAAGGCAGCTTTCTCCTCCTGCACATATGCATGGGTTAGTTTTGAAAGACATAACCAGCAGAGAGGGTGAAGATGATTGCCAAGATTCGGAGTGGATTTGGACGAGGAAGTGTGCGCCTTACCCCAGAAAGTTGATCATCCAAGAACAGCTGATGATACAAAGGTGTTGAAGAGGGGATATTGGAAGGATTGTTGTGGATCTCCAAAGGTGGAGTCGATACAACTGGAGGGGTTGCAAGGGGCAATGTGGCAACACATGCCTTAGCACCCTCTAGAGTCTTCGCTGCAGCTCCACTGGATGATCTTTCATCATTTCTAAGTCTCTTCTTTTGAGGGAGCATTTCCTCAGGCACCTGTGGATTTCGAAATGCATTTGTTTCGAGGTAATCAAGTCATAAAAGAAAGATCTACATTAGAGTTTCAGAGAGGACTTACCTTCTGAAGATCCTGATCGAGTTCATTCCTTATCTCTTCCTCATCACTCTCAATTTCAATAACCTCATTGGAATCTCGGCTCGCCATCAAGGTGGGAGTTGAGGAGGGAATAAAGACAGGGATTTAGGAGCCTCGCTATTTATAGAAACAGAAGGTAACGGTTTATATGCGCGGGTGCCTCGAGTTTTAAAAAGCGCACTACTGGTTTTCAAGGTCAATAAATTCATGATAACTTCTCGGGAGATAAACTGCAACACGGCAAAGGAAGTTGAAGAGTCATATTACATAATTCGATGCAAATTAAATTTGAAGTAAATAATTAAGTCTCTTAATCTGCTCAGTTATTATGTGCGGTTATCAACAATTACATGTAGAGAATTCGATGCGTGGGCGCTGTTGGGATTATCACAGACGGTTGGGATATCAAACCGTCTACTTTAATATTACAGACGGTTCTCATGTCCAAACCGTCTGTAATATGACTATTACAGACGGTTCTGATGTCCGAACCGTCTTTACTATGCCTGGAATATTGAACTGTTCGACTTCTACAAATACTTGTTCCCTCCCCTAGAGTTTTGCTTCCAGTCGAACCGCTCCACTTCTCTTTCTCCAAGAACGTGCGGGAAAATTGTAAAATTTACATAAGAAAAAAATTTTATTTAATTTTTTCATCATTAATGAAAAACAATTTCCAAGTCGACGCTTCGTGTTCCTAGGTTAGTGCGCCGCGCAAACATCAGAAATGGAAAAGACACAATACACTGTTGAGAATTTGAAGTGGAGCGCACTACTTTGTTTTCAAGATCAATACCGACATGATAAATATTCTCGGGAGATAAACTGGAACACGGCAAAACAGTAGTGCCCACCTAGGAAGTTGAAGCGTCAGATTACATAATTCGATGCAAATTAAATTTGAAGTAAATAAATAAGTCTCTTCATCTGCGTAGTTATTATGTGCGGTTATCAACAATTGCATGTAGAGAATTGCACTGCTGGGACTATCACAGACGATTGGGAGATCAAAACCATCTGCTTTAATATTACAGACGGTTCTGATGTCCGAAGCGTCTTCAATATGCCTGTGGAATATTGAACTGTTCGACTTCTACAAATACTTGTTCATTCCCTGGAGTTTTGCTTCCAGTTGAACCGCTGAGAATTTGAAAGAAGTTGAGAATTTGAAGCGTCGATCACCCTTGGGACTATCATAGTCGGTCCTTACATAAAAACCGTCTATAATATTACTATCACAGACGGTTTGGAGTTAAAAACCGTCTGTGATATTGAAAGAAGTTGAGAATTCGAGACGGCAGACACTGTTGGGACTATCACAGTCGGGCCTTACATAAAAATCATCTGTAATGTGACTATCACAGACGTTTTTTACCTCAGAGCCGTTTGTGATATTCAAAGCACATTGATATATAACCTTATATTCTTTTTATATTATTTGCATGGGACCTGCGACTTCTATATATTGTTTCTATATTATTTGAAGGGCTCCGATGGACTGCCCTCACAAGCCAAAGATCGCGATAGTCGTTCCTTGATCGCACATAGTGCACATACCTTTGTATGGTCGAATGTTCGACAAAAGCTAAAGAAAGATAAAGAAAGTGGGAAGATTGCATGCAGTCCAAGAATGTGCTGGAAAATTGGAAAGTTGACATAAGAACAAAGTTTTCAATAATTTTTTTCATCACTTACAAAAAAAAAGTAAAAATACAGAATGCTAGGTCAAGGAGTGGTCTTAGCCCTGGCTGCATCTAGAATAAAATCAGTTTGACTTGCAGCCAGGACGCAGGACTCCTCCAGCGACAAGTTGTCCTTCTTAGGATCAACTACTACCGCGTCGAGAAGGCCTGCGACCTCCCTCAGCTTCGCGATGGTATCCTTCATAGTCAAACCGCAGCCAGCGATGGTCATATCCACGGCTTTCTTCTCCTCGCGAAGACGGCTCGTCCTCGCCCTAGCATTGTCACCATCCATCTTCATGCGCTGAATGCGCTGAAAGAGATCGTCAAGGTCAAGCTGTAGCCGAGTGTGCTTCTTCGTGAGGAGCTTGTGCTCCTCCTGGAGGGCCCTCAGCTCGGCCTTGACTTTGGCAGTGTCTTCCATGGCTCCTCTTTCCTGTGCAAATCAACAAGTCAAGAATGTATTGAAGAGAGATTAACAATACAGGGGTAAGTCCAAAAGATTGAGAGTTCTTACCGGGGAGGGCGAGGCTGACGATGCCATTGAGGATGCCATTGGCGCAGAGAAGCTAAGGAGTCAAACAGTCTGAGAATTATAAAAACTTGTAAAGTAAATGAAAATTTTTCCCAATGTCAATTTATAGAACTTCCAAAGCGATGCTTCATGTTCTCCTAGGCCCCGCGTGCGAAGATCGGAGACAGAAATGATCACAGTTGAGAATTCGAAGCGCCGACACTTTTTCAGTCGGTTCAGACCTCAGAACCGTCTGTGATAACTACACTATCACAGCCGCTTCTTAGTTAACAACCGACTGTATATAGCATAGTCGGTTCTGAGTTCCGAACCGTCTGTGATATTCTAGTTATCACAGACGGTTCTCAGCTGGGAACCGATTGTATCTATTACAGTCGGGTTTTAGGTTAGAACGGTATGTGATAAGTAGACTATTACAGACGGTTCTCAACTGGGAACCGATTGTATCTATCACAGTCGGGTTTTAAGTTAGAGCCGTCTGTGATAAGTAGACTATTACAGACGGTTTTGTGTTCAGAACTGTCTGGTTTACTATCACAGTTTTTTTGACATCAGAACCATCTGTGATAACTGAACATATTCTCCCGACAGACCTTCGCAGATGGTTTTCCATTGAACAGTTCATAACCGTCTGTGATGTGCCGTTCTGGATGTCTGTTTCTGTGGTAGTGGGGGCAAATTTCATTTTGACCATTCATTTTTAATCACATGATTTATAACATATCTATATGTCACTTTTATGACTACTGGTTAAGAGTAGCAGTTGATGACACCAAGGTATGCTACTATGTATGTATGAAACCGTGATGATCTCAAGTCTAAAGATAAACCAAAATAATTGTTAGAAACAAACTGATGACACATAAAATCTCAACAGTGTCTCAATTGGGTCAATCCGACTAATATGTTCTCCAAATGCATGTGTTCACGACATTGACTTGATATCTTATATTCATGATCCATGGAATTTGACTATCAATTAATGATCATGCTGACTTATCTTACATTATTATTTCATGTAATACCAAAAGTTAGGAATGTTTAGAATAAGTATCACTGATAATGTTGTAAGTAAATTGAGACAATTCATATATCATTATAAAGAGTTATACAAATAAATCATATACTTGTTAATCGATAAAAATGATATTTTATTCAGAAAATACAATAAAAATTCATAAACATGATATGATACAATCATTTTCATGATTACCTCTATAGCATATCTTTATCATTATGATAGGTCTAGTTATTGACGACATAGAAGATTTTTCACACCAATATCTACAATACTTGATGCTATGATGTCTGGAGTCATGAAGCTTGTCAAGTTTTCAGATCCAGGGTTTGAGCAAGAGCCTACATTTTGATGAACCAGGAGGTCAAATGTCCAAGACACAACGTGTACAAATCGCTATACTACATTTCTTTCTATATGGTAATATGCACCGAGGGGAGGAGATGTCTTAGGATCCACATCTATTGCCATGAACCCTGCTTTGTTTCCAAGTTCACCCTCAAGAAAAATGCTCGTGAAACATCTCGCACCACTAGAAAGAAAAAAAATTGTAAGTGGTGTGGTGAGATGTAATTTCCAATTTGTCTCTAACACTTCAACAGATTCGGTCGCCATAGATACTAACAAAAAGTATAAACTAACTTGAAACGGATACTTTCACACTACCAGTAAAATAAGGCAATCTAAAAATATTTCATCATACTCAGTCTTGAAAGAACAAACAAGGGATGAGGGCACACTGGTAGTAGAAGGAAGTAAAGATGAAGACATCTAGGCATCAGTTTGAGTTTGAGATTGAGACCAATTTCAGCCACTATTACTAGGATAGGCTTACTTAGACTGAGAACAGAGATTCTTTTCTCTGCTATGCAACTTTTCTCTTTCTTTCCTGAGGGCATTCCTTTCCTAGAACATAGTGCCAAACAGTCTTTTGTCTGGAACTCTATCCCCTCAATCCATTCCCTTAACGATACCAAGAACACCATCCAGGTAATAACACTTGAAAAAAATGAAAATTCCAATTGTGTCAAAAAATATTCTTTTGCTATTCGGGAGAACACGGGCTTTGAAAGCTTACTGCCTGGCCATGCTTTCTGTTTTGGTTGAAGTATTTTTTGACACTGATTCCATCTTTATATGGTTCGAGCTAGCCTTTATACCATAAGCCGTACCCCTTCACTCCATCACCATATCCAATAAAGATACATCGAACCACCCTTCTCGTCTTGGTCACTAGCCTCTTAGGTTTATCGTCCATAGCCTCTTTCTTTGTCCCCGCCACTACAATCGAAAAAGTGATTCTGAAACCACCATTAAAAAGAGTATGTGAAATGGTAGATGATGGACTAATGCACCTCACTCCTCCGAAGCTATCTTGCATATTTATTCAAAACTCTACATAAATAACTATAAAAAATTCCGTAAAAATTTGAAATTATAGATATAAAAAAGACAAATTTAGTTAAAAAATAAATCCAAAATAAAAGATAAAAATTACTATTCATTGAAATTTGTTTTTTTATCTCTCCAAATATACATCAAGTTTAGAATTAAATTATATATGTTACTTTACCAATCCAATATATACATTTGCTAATTTTTATAAAATTTTTTATGAATATTTATATAATTTTAAGATGAGATGCATGAGAGGACTGAAGAGGTGGGATGCACTGAATATTTTACTCCTCTTTATATATATATATAATATAATATAATTGGATGTATAAATTCCCCTGTGTGTTATGCCACTGTAGACAAGGCATTTTGGTTTTTTTTGGCATAGAAATGGTATTGTGTAAAAGCTGACACAAATTTTAGTCCTGCACCCAAAAAAGATTGTATTATATACCAAAATTTTTAGGGAATATATAAAAAATAAGCTTAATTGTTTTATGTCACTAGAAGTTTCAAAATTCAACATATGTTAGTGATTAAATGTCTTATTCAACCTGACAAACAAAAATTTCAAAATTTTCTTGTGTCTTTGAAATTATTTTCCATAACTAGAATGGTGTTAGGTTGTTGGCAGTGGGGATTTGTGACTCCGGTTGATTTGAAATCAGTCAATCTAGATTCATTTTAGTTGTTATAGTAGATCTAGTTATAGTAGATCTAGTCCAATCTAGATTAATAACTGATTCAAAAGAAAAAATTATCCCTCATCTTTAAATGTAGTTGATACAAAGTTTTGATTTTTAATCAGATGGTTTGCATATGTGTATTTAATGTAGGATTATAACAATGTTTCATTTGAGAAGACTTTAGTTTCAATTTAAATTATTAGGATTTTAAGTTCTCTCAAATGAAGTACTGTAGAAGGAACTTCTCAAATAAGTTTAAGTCCATTTTAAAATAAGAAATATTGAGAATCTCCAACTCATATCTCCTGCTTCTTTGAGAAATATCTAAAAACTATTTTCACATAAATTTAAGCCTTTTAAGTAGGGTCAAATATGATTCACTTACTAGGTAGCAAATAAGGAAAAAGATGTAAAACATTGCACAGGTTTGCTAGAACTGTCTTTTTTTTTTAAAAAAAAACTGTATTAATGCTGAAAAATCTCCATAACTGCAGCCTAAACTCATCTGACAGGTTGACACATGTGCAACACGTGCTTTTCTTCCTCCTTAAATAATAAATACTCTCTCTCTAATCACAAGAATCCCAAAAAAAGAAAAAAAAAATCACCTCAGGCTTTCCTTCACCTCTCACACATTTTATCTCTTTCGCGGGAGGATTTCTCCACAGATATTCCCAAGAATCTCCTCTTGCTCTCCTCCTCGGATTCCCTCTCTTTTATTCTTCTCCCAACTTGCTTGCCCTCCTCTCACTTTGCTTCTCGCTCTTTTTTATCATCGTGTTTCTCACCAGCGGAGCAGTAGTTAGTTGAGCTTGTCCGGCGCCGCCATGTGCGTGGAGGGGTTGGAGGACGCGGAAAGGCTCGATTTTGGAGAAACCGGGATGGAGAAATCCGCCGATTTCACTTTTCCTCATGTGGGTACCGAGTTTTCTCTGCAAAAGATTCGATTTTTTTGAGGATTTCTTGCCGTTCTTGATGCATTTTGTGTTGTTTTTTTTTTTGGGTTTCGCTCTGCAAATTTTATGCTTTTTTGTTGATTTGTTTGGGTTTGTTTGATTTGATTTCGGGGTGTAATGGATTGGGAAAGAAGCAACAAGTGTAGTGCTTGCTTTGGGTACACGCCTCTGATGTGTCCTTTTTTTTTTTCTTAAAATCTTGAAGAAACTAGGAGAGTCTTTTATTATATTGTTATTACTAATGAAGGTGTGGAATGGAAGATGCTTGGAATTCTTCAAAGGGGAAGAAGTTTCTGGTAGTAATTCAGATTGCATTATAGTAATGTTCTGTTGATTGATGTAACTTCCAGGTGTTTTCTGGTGAGTGGTGACAGGTTGTTTGTTTGTGCATTGTATTGTTCATCTGTACTTAGATCCTGTACTGAACATGTATTTGGTGTTCAATTGATGTGCTTGTTCTTTGTGATGAGATATATGTGATATTTTTGGTGCTAGTTTCAGACTCTGGTACCTACCAAGCAAGAAAAAAAAAATCAGTACCAACAAAGCTCACATGGTACTTTATTTCTTTCTCAAATTGAAGTGAAGGTTATTAACTATTAAGCACATGGATCTGTAAGTGCTGTCCAAAAATGTGTCCTTGGCTGAGAACATCATAAAAGCATTGGTATAAGAACTGCTATGATTCAACCAATGGTCTTTGAGACCTGTGATTACAACGGTTGTCATAATGGGTATTTTGATTCCTAGTTCAGTGATGATGGTTGCAAGAAGGGGTTTGCATCAAGAAGTAGTGCAAAAGAATGTAACAGGAGAAGCTTTAGGCATCAAGAAGTTGTTTCAAGTGTTTGCTTTTTGTTTGGTCATCTATTATTACATTAATGATTTGGTTGTTTTAGTCACAAATGGTGTCAGAAATAGTTACTTGTAGCCTTTTTCTCTCATCGAATTGATTTGAGCAACTTATAAGCTAGCTGAGTTACTATGACTTCTGTGGATACTATAGTTGAATTAAGTATTGTAATTTGCTATTGATGGTGACTTACTAACTTACTGTGTTCTGCACTTCTGCCAAAATTGACTAATTCTAGTTATGGCCAATTTCCTCTCTTGTCTCACGGGATTACTACATTTTTTCCTAAAAAAACATTAGTAAGCATGTTCCATATTTTCGTCGGAGTTGTTTCTTCTTACTACAGCACTAAATTCATGGTATAAATGTACTAGTTCATCACTGCATTTCTTATCTTTCTACCATGATAATTCTTTTCTTGGAATGCTCAGATGGAGAAAGTTTGTGGGAGCACAACAGCTGCTGATCTCAAGCATACTAAGTTAAGCAATTTCATCCCAATTGTTCGATCAGGAGATTGGTCTGATATTGGTAGTCGTCCGAACATGGAAGATGCCCACGTGTGCATCCCTGACCTAGCTAAGAATTTTGGTTATGCCTCAGTGGATAGTGAAGTTATTTCCTTCTATGGGGTAATTGCTTGCTTACTCTTTTGTTTTGCTTATTTTGTTCCTAAATTTGACTGGGAAATTCCGCTTATTCAAGTTCACAATTCTGCATTGTATGTTTCTGTAAGATAAGCATTTCCTCCATTTCAATTTTCAGGTCTTTGATGGTCATGGTGGAAAAGATGCTGCTCACTTCGTTCGTGATAATTTACCAAGGGTCATTGTGGAAGATGATGATTTTCCTCTTGAGCTTGAGAAAGCAGTCAGGAGGTCCTTTGTGCAGACAGATTGTGAGTACGCCGAGACATGCTCTCACCATGGGGCACTGTCTTCTGGCACAACGGCTCTTACAGCAATGATTTTTGGAAGGTAATTTCCTATCACATCAGACTGTGGTTCTCCATCTCTTATTGGTACCATTTCTTTTATTTGAGTTGTTGATCTATAGCAAGAATTATACCTGTAAACCTAGGTTTCCTCTTAAAGCTTCATCGTTCATTGTCTATTGAATGGAGTGAGACACGAGAAATATTTTATATGTTCGTCATATAATGAAAATGCATCATAGCAAACTTATATGGTAGAATTCATTCAACTTCCATCCTATTTCTTTGCATTTTCAATTTGTCTTTTGAGGTACACAGAGCTAGTGCCTTGCCTGTTCTGCAACTGTGGTATACTAGAGGTCTTCTGTGAGTTTTGTGTCTTTATAAAAAGCATTTAAATTTCATTTTTGCAGAGATCCATCCCAATAGCATTAAACTGTCAACACTGTTCCAATGTTAGGTCATCTCAATTCCATGTGCTGTTCCAAATTTTGCTTTTTGGTAGTTGCTAGTCCCATGGTTCTTGTTAATATGACTTAACTTCTTTCCTTTTTATTGTACATTGGTTGCTTTTTGATAGTTGCTAGTTCCATGGTACTTGTTAAGATGACTTAACTTCTTTCCTTTTTATTGTACATTGGTTTTTATTTCATGTTTTCAAGTTATGACTGATACTAATTGTTAGTATGTCTTGTGCAGGTCTCTTCTGGTTGCTAATGCTGGCGATTGCCGGGCGGTTCTTTCCAGGTGTGGCACCGCAATTGAAATGTCCAAGGACCACAGGCCTTGCTGCCTTAGTGAAAGAAATCGTGTAGAGTCACTAGGTGGGTACGTTGATGATGGTTACTTGAATGGTTTGTTAGGAGTCACCAGAGCACTCGGTGACTGGCATCTGGAGGGCATGAAAGAAGGCGGCGAGACAGGAGGTCCGTTGAGTGCTGAACCAGAGCTCAAGATGATCACACTGACAAGGGATGATGAGTTCTTGATAATAGGCAGCGATGGGATCTGGGATGTCTTCTCAAACCAAAATGCCGTGGACTTTGCACGGAGGCGTCTGCAAGAGCACAATGATTTGAAACTATGCTGCAAGGAAATAGTAGATGAGGCAACAAGGCGAGGGGCAACCGACAATCTAACCACGGTGATGGTTGCTTTCCATCTGGAGGCTCCTCCTCAGATCAGAGTGAACAGGACCGGCAGGGTAGCACGGAGCATATCGGCTGAGGGGCTTCAGAGCCTCAGGATACTGCTCCTGGATGGCCAATAAGGCCATTCTTGTCACCATCAGAGACCTTGTTACATTGCCGAGAGGTGATTGTATGTAGTGATCTCGGCACCTCATTGTTGTTGCCCATTGTCAACAGACCAGCACTCATTCTTGTCAGGAAATAAACTAAGTAGTGGGCATCCAAGCTCACTAACTGATGCTTCTCCCTGATTTTTCTGTAAATAAAAATGTTGGTCCTATCAGTGTAATTGAAGTTTGATCATGTGACAGACAGCCCATTGGTCACTGTTAGTGAAATTTGTTGCAAATTGATTCATCTTTTCTATGATTCTTGTCTCAAATTGTTCTTTTCCTATAAAATTAGTGTGAAATTTCTGTGTTCCATATATGGCCTAAATTAATCGGTTCTAGAGGCGTGCTTTTTGAGGGAATGCGCAAAACCAAATACGCACTTATGTGTATGTTTATAGAAACATGCCACCCAAATTTTTAGGGGCCGATGTGTCTTATGCCTCAGACCAAGTAGAATACTTGACAAAATTGTTAATTATATCTTGCTAGTTTCAAGCATGGCATTAGGACCTAATCCAGGGGCCAATGGCCTAAACATGGCCCCATATTTTGGGCAGACATCCTTCCCTAAAGGGTGACAAGAATACTCCAAAGTCTAAACTATGGTCAGAGTTGCATGGATACATGCAGATAACTCCATCCTTACAGACATCATGTTTGCTCTAAAGCAAGATGTATAAATGTGATCTGTGGGTCAAATGGCACAAGCAACTTAGTCTGCAGCTCCTCACTGTTTCATCTCTTCAAAATTTTCTGCAAGATCAGATGGGGACTTCCTTGCCATTGGCTACTGTTGTTCTTCTTCAGCTACTGATGGCCATTGTTCATGGCATTAGATTGGATGCAGAGAGCCATGCAGCATTCAGCACCCAAGTGATCGATGTAAGTGATTTTGATTGGCATGCGTGTTTCTGTATACATTGTTGGAAAGATTGTTTTCCTGCAGATGCTAAATGTTCTTGCAAACTCTTGACAGAATCCAGGCAAGAAAGTACTGAAGAATGCTGGTGAATCATCGGGTGAAATGGAGAGAAGCATTCCTGCTAAACAAGATGGAGGAAGCCAACACAGGGTACCTGAATTCCATGAAGATTACTATGGTCCTAGGGGTCATAATCCTAGACACCATTGAGCAAAATTTTCTTTCCAGCCCTTTTTTTTTTTCTTTAGATCTGTGCTTAATTAGTGAGCACATAGTGACGGAGGCAACTTTTGTAATAACCACTCTCTTATGTGTGATTTAGTTGAAAGTTGTCAAATCATGATCTAAATCATAAATAGATCATGATTGAATGGCTCTCGACTAAGGTGTCATCACTTCGGTAATAACCACTCTCATACGTGTGATTTAGTTGAAAGTTGTTAAATCATAGTCTAAATCACGAATAGATCATGATTGAATGGCTCTTGACTAAAATATTTCTCTCACATGTGGGATCTTCACATAAATTTTTTTCCCCACAACGAGGTGGCCTAAACATGATGTAATTAATTCATTTTTCCTTTCTTCTTCTTCCTTTGTTGGAGAGCAAAGAAAAAAACAGTTCTGATGTACTAACTTATTGACAACATTCTAATCAGCAACTGCAAATTCTGCAATGAAAGTTTTCACAAAGTCCAAACTGTGGTATATGCTTATATTATTTGTCAATTCATTCATAGTAATTCGTACAAATTGCGCTAATATTGATAAATTCAGTTAAAGAATTTGCACCCACTACAACATTCTACATGCAGCTTCAAGTATAGCAGGTTGCACAGCAGTATTGCCGGATTTGCTGCAATGCTGGATTTGCTGTAGTTTTCTTTGCAAAGTACTGTACTTTTATACCTGTATTAGATAGCATAAAAAATTGTCCACTCTTTTTATATGTTAATAATAATTAATTAATAGGTAGAAGAAGAAATAGTAGAAGAAGAAGAAGGAGGGAGAAAAAAATGAAAAGAAATAAAAAGGTAACATGGAAGTTTTTGATGAAAAGAGATATCCTACACTAGGGTTACAATGTAGGATCTAATTTTCCAATTTTGTTTCTTGGTATGATAACATGGATTGATGGTACAATATATAAGGGATACTAAATTGCTAAATAATTCTCCTTTAATTTTTAGATAGTGTAATTCTTTGCCCAATAATATTAAGTGGTGTATATAGATAGATATTGTTTCATATTCATATTGTATTCAAATATGATTGTTGTAACCTCCTCAATCTCTTGTAATCCTCCAAACAATTGTTGATGCAAACTCAGCTACACTATAGGTCACTTTTATAAGAAAAATTATTTTCATGTCACTACAAAAGTTATCAAACTATTATTTGTGAGGTTGATAAGATAAATCTAGATTCACTTGTTAGTGAGACATCTATAAAATACGAAAATTTTTAGTGGCTATCACAATATTTAGACTCTTAACTTCTATATTTTATGTCTAATGTTTGTAACTCTATATCTATAAAGTTTGTAACCTCATTATCATAAATTTTGATAACCTATCAAATCATAAATTCTTTGTAATTCATATGACTATTAGAATTCCTATAATCTTTTCATTTTCCTTGTATGTCTATACGTAACAAGTTTGTACATATTAAAAGGATAATAAGATATGTGAAGAAGAACATTTCTTCTATGTTTTCTCACAGTTATTTTATATTTTATACTTTATAATTAGTTGAAAAAACTCATTTTTATAACAGTGGCATAAAAATATTTGCTCATTTTCAAGTTCATTGTACTTCAAGTCTTTTATTCAGCTATTAAATGATTACGCCCGCACCTTAATTATGACTAGGAATTAATAGATTTGGCCGGTGGTATTTTACAAAATGCATAGGGCCATCGACTTGTTGTGAAACATTTCATCTCTAAATCATGCAATGTTTATCGTGCTAAAATTATGTTGGGTGAGTGTTAAATTTCCAGTGGGGCAGCAACTTTTTTGATCATATGTCCATGTCGTGATGAATTGCCTTGGAGGAATCTTGATTTTTTTTTTTTTTGTGTTGTTATTTTCTTAATTCCAGTTCGATGGCAGGTAAAATGTTATCAGGTTGGACTTGGCATCATATCCATTTTCCTGTTGTTTTGTTGACTTCTTTTATGTCTGCTAAATTATTGGACTAATTTAAGTTTGGTTTGGAATTTAACATGTTTCACATTTTTTTTGGCTAGCATTTCTTGGTGGTTCATTAGGCCAATGGCAACTTCCTAAGCTAGGGCTCAAAAGAAATGAGCGGATTATCAATACTAGTTATACTGTTCCAGATCAGTAAAACAAGAACATGATCATAGGTATTCTAAGATCCTAATTCGGTAAGATAATAATTTACCTGGAAAGGGTTCTCACCCGATTAGTTATGAATTAAACTAGTATCTTAAATCTACTTTATAAAACTCCCTTAAAATAGGTCAAAAACTATCCAATCAAAAAACCCTTAAGAGTGTGCCTTTTTACTCCTCACAAAACACACACACAAACACTAAAGCAATAAGACGAGTTGAGAAGCTGATTTGTATTAAACTAGTATCAACTAGTGCTCTAGGCATACACATAATTTACTAATACTTCAACACTCTCCTAACATCTATGCTTGAATAAGTCTACAATGAGGACTCAATTTGAATCAAATACGACAGTCATGCTTTGAACCCAAAATCTTTAACTTTGATATTATATTGAATTTCATACACTATTCAATTTATTTAAAAAATTAAAACTATAGAGAAGCACAAACAATTTAGTCATCAACAGTTTATTGGCTCTATGAAAAACTCCATCAACATTTTATTACTTAAAGTTACAAAGCAAAACAATCACAATAAACTGGTATATATTACTGAACATAATCACATGATGCTAGAAGCCACTCACACCCAATCAAAAAACAAAAGTTCTCACTTTTCAAAATAAACACACACACACACACACACACAAAACTATCCAAATCAAGAGTATCTGAAACTGTGTCAAGTAGATCCAGAAAGACAAGCAAAACACTCATTCCTTTCCTTATTATCTTACATGTTCTCTTACCATGTGTCTTTCGGTATATCAAGTCCTCATGTACACATGTCATAAAGAATAACACAAATAGAGACACACAGAAAAGAAGAAAGTAAGTCGTGCCCTGTTACTTCTTCACAATAACGACATTACCAAACCACCAAGAGCCTGTGCACACGGAGTAGAACTGCAGAAGCAGATGAATTCCTGTTGCTTCTGCTCAGTCTTGCCTGTTCACTCTATGCATCTTTCAACACGATTCTTGTCTACGTACACATCGTAAAGAGAGGAGCACAGATGGATCGCATAGAGACGGAACAGTCAAGTAGTGCTCGCCCTATACCTTCTTCACGGTGACGACATCACCGAACCACCGCGAGCACGTGTACACGGAGCAGAAGGCTTGCAAGGTGGTGAGCAGCAGCATTAGAATGGCGGCCAAGAAGGTGAGCAGCTGCCACGAGCTGAAGACGTACTTCCTCATAAACTTCTTCGTCTTCACCCGCCACCGGCCGTCGTAGTACCGGTTCACGTCCTCGATCAACTTGTCCAAGAACGGCACCTTGGTGAGCCGCACCGACTTGCTCATGCCGTTCCAGAGCTTGGCCACCTCGCCGTCGCTCTTCATCCGGTTCAGCACCACGCCGCGCTGACGCAGCAGTGCGACGTCCTCGTCGGTGTCGATGATGCCGTTCATCAGCTCCGTGTACCTGGTGAGCACGACAGGCCCGGACGCCGCCGAGGCCTCGTAGGCGACGAGGTTGCGGAGCACGACCTCGGTGTTGCAGTCCAGGCTCACCACCGGGAGGAAGAGCGTGACGGTTTTGGGGTCGAATGTGATCGTCGTTATGTCGCCATCGGTCGGCGCGAAGTTGACGCCGGCGTTGACGAGCTCGGACACTGAGGGAATCATGATCTCCTCGACCAGCGGTGGCCGGCTCATGCAGGCGACCGTGGTCGGGTCTTTGGCGTAGGAGCTCCCGTCTCCTCGCGACATGAAGAAGGACTCCACCGGCTGCTTCATCGCCGAGAAGCCCGGCACGACGGTCAGCATCTTCCACGGGGCCTTCACGGCGAAGGCGATCGGCTTCGTCACGTACTTCATCGGGCCGGTATTGAGATCCGACATCATGCCCCACACGGCGCCGAAGAGCTGCTTTACGTACTCGAAGCCAGCCGCGGGCTTCTCCTCGGCCCCACCGCCGACCTCGGCCGGCTGCTCCTCGATGTCGTAGTTGTCGTCCACGCCGCCGTTCACTTCCTCCGGCGGCTTCGGCACGAGCAGGGAGTACAGCATATCCAGCAAGTGCGCGTGCTTCGCGGGGTCGACGGCCGGGAAGCTTGCCATCATCTTGAACGGGCAGAGCTCCTTCATCAGTCCTGTGAGCATGCTCGTCAGAAGCTCGCCGGCTTCCTGGCTAGATGCGCACTGCGGTTCGACGATCTTCCGCAGGAGGAAGAGAGGGATCTGGTTCTCGAGCATCATCATGTCCCGGAGAATCAGGTTATGCGCGGACTTCCGCCCGGTGAAGTCGACCAGGTGAGACATCCTCGACGAGATCCTCCTCAGCACCTTGCCGCCCTCGTCGGCAGCGTAAATCTGCAAGAACTCCAGCAAGAACGACCCATCCACCACCATCATCCACGACAGCGTCTCGCCGTTAAAGTCCAGATACCTGTACATTGTGTAAATGAGGGTACACCGGTACATGCATAATTCAGAACTCGTACTTCACTAAATACGTGCCTGTGATAGTAAGCGCGGATCTTGCGCTCGAGGCGCGTGAACTGATCGACGAGGTGGTCGAGCTTGACGGAGTGGAGGTGCTTCTGCGTGCGGCGGGCGGCGGCGAGCTTGTATCGCTCCATCTCGTACAGCTCCTGCCGCCAGTGGTGGTACGGGCCAAGGGCAATGCACTGAGGGGTGTAGGCCTCCGGCTTGATCACCTGCAGCTGCTTGGGCACGTTGAACACCGACACCGGGATGCCGTTGTCGTCGTCGCCGTCGTCGGCGTCCTCCTGGAGGCTGTGCCGGATCTGGATGACCCACCGGAGCTCGTCGAAGACGAGGGGGTTGCCGTGCCGGTTGGTGGCTTGCTCGGACGCCATTGGAGCAGGTAGTGCTCTCAGGGACAAGTACAGCTATGAGTCTATAAGCAGCTCGGTTAGTAGTAATTATACTGGGATGGATAGATAATTAAAATTTAAACAATGATTAAAGAAAAGTTGGGGTGTAGTAATAAAACACATGCAAGTCGATAAGAACATGCTTTTTTTTTCATTAGAAAGCGATAATTTGGTCGTTCCCAGTTCCAACTTGTGGGGTTCTTGTGATTACAATGTTCCAACTTTTTTTTGTCCACTTAACAAGCCAACTAGGCATCTTTCGTTTTTCACATGTTCAGTTGCCATCAAGGGCCAGAGTTCATCTACACTGATTTCTGGTTGGTCGTTGATGGCAAAATGTGTTGCATCTAATGTCCAGATAATTTGAGCCAACAAGGCTCATCGTTTTGGGTGAAGTGTAAATGAAAGCTTGAGTACTTGTATGAGTCAAGATGTGCCTAGTGTGTTATAAGTAGTATTAGGGTTCAATGGTTGATCATATCGTGTGCCGTGCTAGGTTGGTAGGTGTCATGCTACATGGTGTCTTGAATGAGCAGGTAGGCTTGTTAATATTCATGTTGTTCTATCAATCATGGAAGTAATGGTTTATCAGGAAAAAAATTATAAATAACTCAAAATAAAAAAAATAATTACGAAAATAACCCACAGTTTAGCTAAATTACAAAAATAACTTGATAAAGTGCGATAAGTCAATTATCGTGGCTGTGATACACCACAGAAACAGTCATGTCCAAATTATTCTTATGTTCTGTTTTGAAACTGCGAGAGTTCTTTTTTTTGTTTTCAAACGCGACAGAAAACCTAATGTCCTCTTTTCCCTTTTGAAACTGTGATAGAAATATTTTCCACCTTCCAAACGCGGCAGAAAAGAGAAATCTAACCCACCACTCCATCACGACCACAATCAGTCCACTTCGACCATTCGACCACTCCAAGTCTCTCCACTTTGACCACAGCTATTTGTGTTTAACTCTAATTCCTGATATACTTGTGCTTAACTCTAATTTATTTGAACAACAAAATATTTAACTAATAATTGAGTCATAATTAATATCTACTTTAACATCTACTTAGTTAACATCTAACATAAACTTTTAACATCTACTTAGTTACTAATCACGTAATTAGTACATAAATTAGCAAAAATTTAATTACATTTCAATGAAACTTACCACGCTTGAAAGATCTTTCTTTGAGCTACAACCTTTTCAACTACACTAACTTCAAACAACGACTAGATTTGAAGAAACTTTGGTTAAAACACAAAATTTTGAAGAAGAACTAAAGAACAACAGAGAAGTGTGAAGAGATAAGAATACATAAGAGAGTGATCGAGGACGGTGACATGGGGACCTGAGGGTGAAACCACATCCGAAAATAGTGAAAAGATTTATGTCGCGCTTGTGAGGCGTGACAGCTGTCAGAATTGTTCTATTATGGTTTCAAATCACGATTAAATGATTTGGCGGATTAATTTCGCAATTTCGACAAACTGTGGGTCATTTTCATAATTATTTTTTTGTTTTGGATTATTTATAAAAAAATTCGTCTATCAAAGAGTGATAAGTATTTTTTTGATCTGAGATGGATTTGACTGATGGGACAAAGATTCTATACAAAAATTTCCACTAGGATAAAAAACTCCATTAGATCACTTATTTAATCTAAAACAGATAATCAAATTGTTAGTAGAGTGCTGGAGGGTTTTCTGGATGAATTTAATCAATCTCGTTACCATTTGCCATCATCAAACAACTAGAACGGTCTTCCTAACCGTCCCAAGAAGAAGAAACTTTGAATACAATTTGCCTACTCTCTTCTTATATGTTAGTTTGTGTTCATTTTTCTATAATGTATAAGCTGCTACGGTTAGAATTCTATATCATAAAAAAGAAGAAGAACCAAATCTGGGAGGGGAGCTTGATATCTAATTTTTTATCACGCAAGGGAATATGGGTCGTAGGAGAGAGTAATTAAGAGTGAACCAGACTGGAAATCAAGGGCATTGATCTGTAGCCTGCAGTCTGGACCCTCAATTTGAGATCCATGGTGAAGAATCTTTGCCACTTGAGTGCCCAAGTAACCTGTTATACACCAAGCGTGTGAAGCATGCTCGCTGGCGTGAGCTAATAGCTGGACCTTATTTTTTTTTATCTGCATGTGGGAACTAAACTTGCAGCTTTTTTTGTTAAGTAATTGGGTGGTGGACATTAGTCATCATCAAAATGTTGTAATCTTTAATCTAGGACTATGATTAATTAGTATTTAGCTGTGTTTCTATATAGTTTGGCAGACCGGTCCTATGTCATTTTTTTGGACCAAAATAATTTTGGGCTGAGCCTGCCAGGCTGAAGTCACGTTTGAGAAGCTTAAGTTGCAACTTAAAACTAGAAAAAGCTCAAGCTTCTCTGAATAGAGGTATTTTTGAATTGGATTAAGTAAGTTGAAGTTCCTTTTAACTAAAACCCCAACTTCCCGGGTTTGATTCTATAGCATCAAAGTTTGAAATATTTATAGAAGGGGATCTCAGTATATACCATCGTGAAATTTGGAATTGTGGGAAATACCACTAAAATTCACGTAATTAACTGTGTGCCATTAGAAACCAAATTTTTTTTTTCTAAGGAGCCACTTTTGCAAGACCGATGGGCCTAACTTAGGTCAAAATGTACCTTTTGTAAATGCGAAATTTTCATGTACTACTAAAACAGCTGATCGTTGTTCTGGGCATTTTTCCAAATATAGCGAGGGCAACTTATGTTAGTGCCCACAAGAGGTTGCTATTGCACACGAAAACATAACAGAAGGGAAAAAAAAAAGAGACAGGAAGAGTCTGGGTATTCTTGTTATTTTTGGAAAAAAAAATTAAATATTGACATATGCAAAATCGCTAATGATATTTAATTACATCTAACCTTAGTTGATTTTCAATCATATTTTTAGAAATACATCATTTTTCTAGTTACATCTAGCAAAATTTCCAATACAGGATATCCTACCCATACCCATTAGAAGTGTACATATACCACCAAAGTGGTAAGCGGAGGGGCACTTGAGTCGTAATATCATTTTGTTTTTCGCATTATGCTGGGAACTTTATTTGTAATCCTCATAGCAACTACTATAGAGAAAAACATATATCATAAAATCTCAAAAAATATCACGATTAAGCACGGCCATTCGCACTATGCGTATCAAATCTGTTTTGGCTTATAAACTACAAATAACATGATTTGTCAAAAAAAAATTATTATTATTATTATTTATTTGAGCAATGTCAAACAATTACTAATATTTTTTTTATCAATGTCCAACAAGTTTAATTATTTTTTTGGGCAATGTCGAACAATATTTAAGGCTCATTGAAGAACCTGTCACGTTAACCCAGGCCCAATCTTGGCCCAGGTTCTTAGTACGGAGCCCATTCGCATCAGATCCCTTCCGGCTGGACGTGCTGACCATCACCGTCGCAGCCCGCACTTGTCCCATGCTCTTTTCTTTTTTTTATTTTCTTCTTCCCATATATTTCTTACTTATACACATGGCGCGTGCTGTGCTAAGCCCTTAATTCCTCTCCACCAACCTCCAAAACCCACGGTTTCTTGGAGATTTTAGCTAGTGGTAAGTAGCAAAGATGCCGGAGCCGGCGGTGAAGGCGGGGAGCCGGCCGCCGTGGGTGGGGCTGGGGGCGGCGGTGTGGGTGCAAGTGGCGGGTGGCGCCGGGTCGACCTTCCCGCTCTACTCGCACGCGCTCAAGGTGGCGCTCGACACGGATCAGCGCCGGCTCGCGCTTCTCGGCGTCGCCTGCGACGTCGGCGAGAACCTGGGTCTCCTCCCCGGCGTCCTCTGCAACCGGCTCCACCCCGCGCTGCTCCTCCTCGTCGGCGCCGGAGCATGCCTCCTCGGCTATGCGATCCCCTGGCTCGCCGTCTCCGGCGCCGCGCCTTCCGTCCCCTACTGGCTGGTCAGCTTTTGACATTGGTTTATTTTCATCATCGCATGTCCATGTGTTAAACTGTTAAAGATTTGCAGCTTGCGAAATGTGAATTGAGTTCTTTTACTGTTCTTGGTGTTATAATTGTAGGGGAAAGGCATTTTTTTTTTCGCCAAGTGGGCACTTTTAATGGTGGAAGTAACATCTCTTGAAGTAATATAGGTAGGATCATGTTCTTTTCTTTCTGTGGGACAACAAATGTCCATTTCAAATGCCCAGAAACAAAATGCAAATACTGAGATAAGAAATTGTCATAGGAAAAATTAACAAACAAATTTTGATGATATTTGGTGTATAAATTATATAAAAAAAGCCACAACCAGGCTTCGCTTGCCGGCCATATGTACATATTTTGGAATATTATGCAGCAGATCTGGGGAGGGGCACGTGGTCTGGGATTAGCCATATCTTAATGTCTTCACTAGCTTTGTTTGGCAGCAATCCAGTTTAGTCTAGCAATTCACACTGGCATAGTAGCATCAAATGAGGGTCTGATGGGCTCCACGTCTCCCTCGTGAGCTGAAAGTGTTTAATTTGGTCAATGACTGCATCTTTCTTCAATGTGCTTCATGACCTCCATCATGTTACTAGATTTAGCAAACTTTTGGCACTTCACTGTGTTTTTTTGTTTGAAATGTCAAGCGCAGATTTATTTTGAGAGTGTGCAAGGTTCATGTTAGCTTCAGTGATTCTCCTTATATAGGGCTTCTAGTGAATCAAAGAATCGATGACCAAGTTGTTGGTTATCATTGGACATTTGGGTTTTGAACCCCATCTAGGTTCATGCATATAACTCACTAGAAGAACTTCTTTGCTCTTATGATATTGAGATAGCACAAAATGAGGAATTATTTTAGTTTATCAATGAAGAATGTAGTAAGTTCACAGGTCGTTAGGTAAAATTAATCTGCAGTTGAGATGTATATTGTTCCTTGGTATAGTAACAACACTGTTGACCTTGTTAACCATAAAAATGTCAATTAGCACTTGTGAGTTGACCTAGAACTTTAAGCAACAGTTTCACTTTTGTCAGTCGCAATGTTGAGACACATAATAGCTGTTCCTTCCATGCTGTCTTTCAAGTACTCATTGCACAAAGAAATACTTCTATCTCCCCTATGTTCATACACTGCTAAATTTGGTTTTTTGCCATCATTGCTGTGGTGCTATTCTTCACAAAGGCATGCCTGCCTCTTCATTCTCAACATCTAAATAAGATGATTTTATGTGATGTTTGTCCTTCAATTCTAGGCAGCATCTGCATCTGTGTTAGATGGAGTGATGTATCGCAGTTGAGAATTGCATTTGAATCAATTTGCACACAAAATTCTTAGACACTTCTATTTGCTGACTTTCTATGTCATATTTTTGCTGAATTTTGTCCAATTTATTATTTCAAACAGCATATGTTGGAGACCTTTTGTTGAAATTATCTTTGGTTTTTTGAACTTTTACCCGATAAGTAAATTGACTAGTACCCTTACTGTTACGTTTCAGATATGGTTTGCGTTATGTCTTGCTGCAAACTGTGGTGCGTGGTTGGGGACTGCCGTTTTAGTAACCAACATGAGGAATTTTCCACTCAGCAGAGGTGCTGTTGCTGGAATCCTTAAAGGATATGGTGGTCTAAGTGCTGCTGTCTACACTGTAATATACACTGGAGTTCTTCATGAATCATCCGCAAACCTTTTACTTTTTCTCGCTCTTGGAGTTCCTGTTGTATGCCTCGGGACAATGTACTTTGTTCGGCCTTGTGAACCCTCACTGGTGGAGAACTCTTCAGAGCAAGTTCATTTTCTGTTCACACAAATTGCTAGTGTTTTTCTTGGGGTTTATCTTCTCACTTCTACCATATTGGATCGTGTCATGACTCTTACTGATGCTGTCAGCTATTCTGTGCTTATCGTAATGATCCTTCTCCTTTTAGCTCCTCTTGCAATACCATTGAAGATGACACTGTTCCCAAGCCAAAAAAAAGGCATCACTGATCAGGATTATGCAGAACCATTCCTGCCTTCTTCCTCAGGATCAAACCTTGCTAGTCTAGAAGAAGATGATGTCACAGATATTGACATTCTCTTGGCTGAGGGTGAAGGGGCTGTACAACAGAAGAGAAGAAGACCGAAAAGGGGAGAGGACTTTAGGTTTCGTGAAGCACTGATTAAGGCAGATTTCTGGCTTCTTTTTGCAGTATATTTTATTGGGGTTGGGTCTGGTGTCACTGTTCTTAATAATCTAGCACAAATTGGGATTGCGGCTGGTGCTGCTGGTACAACTATATCGCTCTGCCTTTTCAGCTTCTGCAACTTTTTTGGTCGTCTAGGTGGTGGTGCTGTTTCTGAATATCTTGTCAGGTAACTGATTCATCTTCTTTTACTGGAGTATATCTTTTCTTTAAGAAGTGTGATCTAATAGAATGGGCATTTAATTGCTGGTCTTAGTAATATCAGGACTATATTGTTGTTAAGTTGAGATTTTGTCATGTGAAGCACAAATTATCCAATGGGTATGAAAACATTGTGAAAATAAACAGGTGATAGTCAAGAAATAATGAATCAACAGTTTTCTTGGTTGAATGGTTGAAAGCTGTCGTTGTTCAATTTTCAAAAATTTTGATCTGATCACTGGATAGTCACCACAGATATCCAGGTGATGTTGGGGTCATTTAGTCAATTCCATGGAGATGGCCTCTGAGAAATGCAAATAACCAATATCTTTAGAGAAAATTTTGAAGGCAGAACACGACCACCTATGACTAATGAATCCACAATCTTCTTGTTTGAACTTTGAATTGTTGAATGGCTTTTTGTTGACATTTCAACTTTCATATTTGGATCTGTCCATTCGATAGTTGGTTTACCAAGCTTCTTTTGCAGATCAAGGACACTTCCACGGACAACATTGATCACATGCACTCAGATTGTGATGATCATTACATACCTGCTCTTTGCATTGGGCCGCCATGACACACTCTATGTTTCCGTTGCTTTGCTTGGCATATGTTATGGTGTCCAGTTCTCTGTGATGGTGTCGACTTCATCAGAACTATTTGGATTGAAGCATTTCGGAAAGATATACAATTTTATCTCATTGGGGAATCCGCTGGGAGCACTCTTGTTCTCTGGCCTGGCAGGGTATTTCTATGACCGTGAAGAAGAAAAGCAGCATGCGACAACGCTGAACCTGAGTGATGCGTGCCTTGGTCCTGATTGTTTTAGACTTACCTTCTGTGTTCTAGCTGGTGTGGCTAGCTTGGGAACATTGCTGAGCATAATCCTGACTGTGAGAATTAGACCGGTATATCAGATGCTCTACGCAAGTGGATCCTTCAGCCAGCCTTCGAGTTCTACGCATTGACATAAGGCGAATCCGTGCCATATCCTTTCTAGCATTTACCTCTATATAGTCTAAAGATGGAAGAGCTTGTTTAATAGTTTGTTGTAATCTGTTGTTGTGCCAGGAGATGATCTGATACTTCCATTGTTGTGCTTTATTTTATCATTTCTGGGTTTTGACCCGTTTGATATTGTGTGACAAACGAGTGTACCATATTTTTGTTGAGTTGCTAGTGCCAGATACTGATGGTGCTAACTTAATACTCTGAGGTAAGGTGTAAGAATAATACACTCTGAGGTAAGGTGTAAGAATGATACCTACTTTCTATGCACTCAATAGTCAATACTGTGTACCTCCATTGTCTCTAAAGAATGAAATTTTTGATTTTGTATGGTTTTCAAGATGCAATCGTCATATTTTTATATGTATAGGTGGTCAAAAGTTGAAAAAGTTTGACTCTGTGTATTCCAAGACATCAATCTTTTGAGGTATGTAGAGTACCATTTTAATGTTTGATTTTTTTTTTTTTGCTAATTAAAGAGGGTGTTAGACTAGGAATAAGAATAGTTAAGCCCATGGTGACATGAAAACTGTATAAATTTCCAAGGGTAGTTAAGATTTGGGGCAATTTAAGCAGGGTTGGCCAGCTAAAGTGAAATAATCCCGACAGATCGTCCACCAAACGTCGTGTTGCCTAAATGTTTTCAAGTAGCACATTCTTCAGATCTAACACGTACTCTAATTTTGGCATCACTCTCTTGCGAGCATGGGCTCTGCTATCCCCTGGGTTGTCTAATGCAACAGGTTTAGAATGGTTTTGTCTCTAGCCTGCACTTACTCGTCCTTCCCTCGGATTCCCCAATTTTGGATGGTTCTTGAACTCTGTTGGAAGATCAGACATTAACTGGTTTTTCATTGATTATAACCCACTATAATAACTAGTTTACATATTTTTTGGAAAATAGCACATAACCACTCTTAGTACTGAGCGGTTTTGAGTTTGCTAGCCTGATTTAAATCAAAATCTCATGTTACCGGTGGTAACCGGCCGATTACTGTTGAGAATCTGAATCATGCATAGAACCCAGACAAGAATAGCAGAAAAGTTGAAACAAGAAGGCTCTGTGGGATTGTATGATCAAGACATGCCACTAGCTAGCTATATCCAAAACCAAAAGAAAAATGGAAAAAACACAAGTGTTTTCACATCCCATACAAACATAAAGATAGTAACTCGTCTTGTACACAGTAGAGGACATGCACACACCGACAGCACAGGAATTAATGGCACTTGTGGCTGGCTAAGTGGGCTTCAGATCCTGAAACATGGATTCCCACCTCATCTCCTCGCCGCCAGCCAGGTTCTCCTGCTCGTCGTAGCTGGACACCCCGGGGCTTGCGAAACACGACGTCATCACCGTCGCCGCCATCTTATCCGTCGTCGTCTTGCCTTTCCTTCTTGCTCCAACGCCGTAGGTAATCCTCGGTTTGCTCACATGCTTCAACAGCGCCAGCTTCCTGCTCCGCCTCATCACCGATGGGCTCTTCAGCTGCCCCGGCATGTAGTAACACAGCGGCGACGACGGCGGGCGCGGCACGACCATGACGGCCGCCCTGTCCCTGCGCGCTGCCATCGAACGGAGGTACCCGGCAAGCGACCGCACCGAGCGGTGTACCGCCGAGGCGAGGAAACTCGTTGCTCGCCACGGTAGGACTGCCTTGGAGTGATCCTTCCTGGCGAGCTTGAGGATCTCGAGGCGGTGCTTGGCGACAGTGACGCCCATGCTGGAAAGGAAGTCGTGGTCGAAGTGCGCGACGTCGGCGCCGGCGAGCTCGTTGCGCGCGAAGAGGAGGGAGTACTCGTAGGCGAGCTCCGGCTCCAGGCAGGACCTGGAGAGCCACGCGTACCAGTCCATGTCCATGGCTGGGAACTGGGTGAGAGTGGAGTGGGAGGTTTAGTAAGTAGTGGAGCTTTTGGTGTGATGCGCGTCTGATTGGGAGGGGGAAAGGTGGTGGGTGGGGAGTTGGAGAGCAACGTGAGGTGGACGTTGGCCCTCCCATGCAAAGACTGGGTGTGGCATGGCCGCATGGGACGACGGCCATGTTGCCTTTTTGGGCTGTAGCCCACTGCTCGTCTTTGTCATGTGTGGCTACTCGGTTAGTGGGTTCGTATCGTTTTTTTCTGCCGTGGAGTTCAGACAGAGGCATGGTTTCCGTGGCGTCTCAACCGTTTGATGGAGCCGGATATAGGCACAGCTTATGTGCCCCCGCGTGCTTGCGCGGTCATGCCGCAGAGACACTGACCTTGCATCCGGTGCGGCCTGGGTTGCGCCGTTGCGCCACAGGATGACATGAATACCTGCGTCCGACCGTCCGCCCCAGGTCGGCTAAAACTAGGCCTCCTCAACCCCTGGCCTGGGTCACCAAAAGATCTGGGTTCCATCTGGGTTCCATGGACTGATTTGTTCTATTCAAATTCGACTCGGGTATTTTACATTATTTTCATCAACTAAAATGAAATCTGGCTAAGCCTAACCCAGTTTGCCCATTATATCTTAAATTCAAAGTTTAGTCTGATCTTATAGACATCGAGTTCAGATTAAATTCCTAATGGACTTGAATTAAGCCACTAAATAGGACCAATTTTACACATATCTAACTAAAACGAAAGACATAAGAGCTACATTTTGACACATGAGGAAGTATTGGAGGTACCATCATCTCCATCAAATTGAAATATTTATTGATATAATAAAATTGTACAATGAGTTGAAGTAGGATTGTAAAAGTGAAAGATATTCGTGGTAATTATCAGATCAGATAGATATGTTTGTGGTGCAAAATTATATGGGTATACTTTAGTTATTATCGATCTATCTATAGTGATACCAAGTTCTTAGTATCTTCAGTTGCACAATATAAGTTATGTAATTTTTACAATCTTGTTGCATAATAGGTATGTTTGATTCATGTCCACAATTGGTCAAATTAAAATTTGACCATATCATCATAATTTAGCTACTATTTGATTTGTGGCTACAATTTGATATATCAATAGAAATAGTTAAACTCGAGTTAATTTTTAGCTAGCTTTTTGTCATTTGGGTCATGGAATTTTGTGGTCCAAGACTTGACTAGGCCATCTTCTATTTCTCATTTAATGATAAATGAGTTATGGATTGATTAATCAAATTTTAATGACCGCGAGACTTTATACTTATTTGGTTTACAATCAAATTTCTTTGATTGTATCACATCGTTGACTATGATCAAAATTTGATTTGATAATTTTTTATGGTCAATTAAACATATCTTAATTTTATTATTATCTTTTATATATTGTATTTATTTATATTTTTACACTCCATTATTTATGATTAATTGAAAGTATTTATAAATAAAAATAGTTTAATCAACTTTTTTCAATATTTTTTAAACTCAGAACTTTATTAATCCATGTGAAAGATCAAATATGCTCTGACATTTTGCAATGAATTGACTAAGTAACATCACTATGTCATGCATACTTGACCAAAATTTTTTAGAATTTAGAAGTGTCTTGGACTATGGCATATTAAGAAAGACACGAACCATACAACCTCTTAAAAAGCTCTAAAATTTTAGTATTGTATAAAGTATTACTCCAAATTTCTGGTGAAAAAATTTAAATTTGGATAATCTCAGATCCACTTCTCTGTTCATGGATTAACGTGCTCTTTGTTATACTGATCATAAATGAGTATGATTAAAGTGAGGCCCATCCTCGCAGGAGTTGTATCTGAATTTAACCTATAGTTTTTACCTGTTTTAGTAAGGAAAAAAATTTTCGGAAGAACAGAAAGTCATCAGGATTTTATATTAATTTGACTAAAATTCAAATCCTGCTGTATAAAAATTTCCAAATTGGCTTGCAAGCAGGCGTGACAAACACAGGAAAGCGCAACAACCCGAAGCAGAAGAAGGAAGAGAGAGATGGCGAGCAGAGGCGCGAAGAGGGAGGTGGGCGAGAGCCACGACGCGCTCCGCTTCGGCCTCGACGGCGGCGTCAAGGGCGGTCTCGCTCCCGCCCACCAGCTCCAGGCCACCCTCATCGCGGTAGAATCCCAAAACCTTCGCCTCTCCCTCTCCGTGATCCGATCCGTTCCCTTCTCTCGACTTGTTTCTTGGTCTCTGATATCCTAAAGCGGAGAGGGATAAATCACTTGCAGGAGGCCAAGTTCTGGGAGGAGAAGAAGAGGTTCGGGGCGGACGCGATCTATGGGTCCGCCTTCAACATCAAGAAGGACCTCGATGCGCAAATCCTCGCCAGGTGATTACTGATTCTTTCTCGGTACTGATGTAATCTGCCGTCTAAGAGAAGTTGTCACTGGCTATCTACCGGAATCTTTGAGATTAAAAGGAACTCGGCGTAAAATTTGTGTAATTTCATGGAAAACTGGGATTTTCTTTTAGGATTTGCGGAACTGGCCCCAAAAAGAATCCTATTTTGAGATGAGTTAGGCATATTTTTTGCACGGTTGGTGCCAATTTTGATAAGTTTTGAATTATTCTTGCATGCCAACATGTTACCTCACAATATATTTGTTCACAAAACATACGAAGTCTATAGAAAAAGAAAATTTTCAGTGTCTATATAGTTTCACTAGATACCAGCCGAAACTGATTGGGCTTTGGGCAATTCCTGGCCAGTTCCCTACCTAGGCAACGGATGCCAGGGTTCTTTGCAACAGTTCTTGGTTTATGCTGCCTTTTTTTTAGTGAAGTCCTGGGTACCTGAGCAGATGCATCATTTTATTGGTCACTCGCGCAGAATCAGTTGAATCAGTACTGACTTTCTAGCGGTATTGGTCCAGTAATATGTCTTTGATTGTTGTGTTTGAGCTTTATCATTAGTTTGTTTTCGTAGGCAACATTATCTTACATAGCACTTTATGACATGGAATGCAAATATTGTCTCAGATGGAATATGATGCAATGTTCTTTGTATAATTGTTTGCTGGAAAAACTCTGCCCAAATCTCTTCATTTGTAAATTGTAATGTAGGAAACATTATTAATTGGTTGGTTCCAACTTCCAAGTATATATCAAGGTTGTTCATTTACTTATTTTAAGAATTGCTACAACAATGGAAGGAAAGAGGATGGAGTGAAACACAGAATCCCCCCATATACTAAAGTTTTCACCTTTTGTGTTGTCTTTCAAACAGCAGTGCTAAATGTTCTGCCTTTATCTTCAAGATGGTTTCATAATTTTGTTTTTCAGTGACCTATGTAGTCTAATGCTCAATATGTTCTAATGATGGAATTCTGTTATATCAGATTCCAAAGGCCTCCTGGTGCATTGCCATCATCCATGCTAGGATATGAGGCATTGACAGGTTCCTTGGATGATTTTGGATTTGAGGATTACCTGAACGGTAAACTGTGCTATCCTTGCAGTCTTTCTTTAGTCTTTTCCAATGCTTGTGATTGCTGTTTTTCCTTGCACTATCACTGCGTTCTACATGTATGTGTGCACATGTGTATGCACGCACGTGCGTGCTAACATGCTAACTTAAGACCAATTTATGTTCTAGTTTTGTTAAACTTCAGTACTAGTAGTAGTTTCTTTCTCTCTTAATATATCTGACTTTTGTTAAATTATTTGATCTGATGTGTCACTGGAAGGTAGAAGTTGTAAATTTTTTTTGCAGCCAAGTTATTTGTTGCTAGAAACTTTTCTCATTCTTCTACTAATTTTCTTCTTATGTGTCTTTCAGTGCCTCATGATTCCGAGAATTTCCGTCCACCGGACATGCACCACGGGATGGAGGTTCGACTTGGTTTGTCAAAGGGACCTGTTTACCCTAGTTTCATGTGATATCTCCCATGTATTTGTTGGGGTATGTTTAGACAGTATTATGGATGATGGAAACTCATGAAGGTCGCATTTATTTACTGGCATGTTTAAAATGAGTTGGCATCAACTTTTTAATGTTCTATTTAAACTAAAAGATCTCTATTTTAGCTGCTTGCCCCATTGATGTGCTCAGGAAACTGGCCTTCTTTATAAAAAGGGGCTCGTTGACATAAAAATTGTTGTGAAGATAGATAATATTATGTATGCCTGTCTGACTGAAGTTATACTCAGTTACATGAGATGAATTTTACTGTGAAATACTGTATGATCATAACAATGGGTTAAACTTTCTGGCCACACCATTGTTAGCTGAGGAGGATAATTCCAAAACTTTCTGATCTCAGATGGGTCTCTTCCATTAATACTAGGAAAATTAGGTCTATTAAAAGCGCGAGGCACTGACATGTCAAAGTTCATCTCGTCCCTTCCTGCCATGATGTTTCTTTCTGCCCCCTCCCTTCATATCCTCCCGTCTTTTTCATCCTTCCTCGCCGCGTCTCTACCATCACCCACCTCATCATCCTTTGTTAAACATGCTGTCGTAGTAATAGGGGTGGTCCCTTCTTTTTAATTCTTTCTCACTGAGCACCTCCAACTCCCTCTTCCCCTCAGTCTCTACCATCACCCACATCATTGCAATCCATTAAACATGCTATCGCAGTAGTAGGGGTGGTGCGATCAGTGACCACCACCAATGGTGACGCAGTGGGCAGCGGTGATGGCAAATATAATTGGATGAGGAAGATATGGGTTGATTCTTGGTGGGTTGGGTTTTTTAAACAAAAATTTGTTGATGCTAGTCGGAAGTCAGAAGCCAACAAAAAACGGCCTGTTTTGTAACCATCCAAAGCACCAACTTACGGATTCAGATATCAAAATTCACCTGGTGAAACATCAAAATTGTTATCTGCAACATTTTCTTGCTTCGTGGCGGGCCTCTGCCGGCTAAATAGGTAGTATATCCCAGTAAATATACCCATTCGCGGGCTTAGTAAATAAACAAAACACATCGAAACATTTCAGAAGCTAAATTCAACGAAAAAACTCAAATCATAAAGTGCCGACACTTCATTGTTGCAGGCGTCTTAACTTGTCTCACATTGTTTAAATAATGATGAAGAGTTTTTCTGTTACTCGTAGCCTCCAAGTGGAAAACGGAGTTGATTGGTTCTGTAACATTGTTCTATTGGCAGAACGCTAGGCATATGAGATCTTTGTTTACTTCTAATTAATGTCAGATCAATAATATTTGAGCAATGGAAATCAAAGAATATACTACTTGTTACTTTCCTTTTCAGAACTTCGGGGATCCGAATGAGACTGGCCACGTCATTTTTTGTTGTTGTTTAATTGATGAATGGATCTTAAAGTCATAATTTAAATAAGTTTAGAGATCTATCAAACTAAAATTCAAATTTAAAGATATAAGTGATTTGATCAACAAATTTGAGGACTTCTTGTGAAGTTTAATCAAGTTTTAATTCGTCAAATGTCATCTTTATGCGACATGTGAAGTTTCTGCTCTCTATGTGAATGCTCATGTTGTTGTTCCCGAATAAAAAAGCTGTGCAAAAGCTACAACGAACAAGCAAACACCACTTTTAATTAGGGTCTTTTCGCATTCATCATTATATAAGTCAACCTATGATTGTCCCTTGAAAACAAAGCTTGAAACCCGTTTAATTTGCACAAATCAAACAAAAGCTCGGAAATAATTGCTTCTTTCCAGAACGTACACTCTAATTTCAAAATTCTAAATAATATAGTTACAGGAGCAATGACCTTGAACAATCCACATTAAATAATTAGAAGAAGATTTCATACGAGACTACTCTATGAAACAATAGAAAGATCGAACCAACCGTTTAATATTAAGAGATTTTGTTTTGTAAGTTTGATTAATACTAATTGTCTGACTTCTATGATCGAATATTTAGGAGAACCTTCCAACCGATTCAAGAATAGAAAACTCCCGATACGAGGGTTTGTCCCCATTGAACATGCTCTCTCTTATGTTTTCTTTTTTTCAATTAAAAATCATTGTTTGGGTGGTGTTTTGATGGAAAACCGGTGAAGTTGTTGGACCATGTTGTTGGCATGTTTCCCTTGGTTTCACTGCCCTTCACCAATTAATTAGTAAGCAAATTTTGTGTTGAACTGTTAAATAAAAGAGCAAAAGAGAACATTGGAAAGCCGAGACAAAAGCGCAGTCATACCAACTTTCTCGTTCTTACTTGGATGATAAGATAGGTGCATCTGTTTGCTTCAAATGGAGGAAAAGAATTG
Source organism: Pharus latifolius (assembly GCA_019359835.1). Taxonomy (NCBI): domain Eukaryota; kingdom Viridiplantae; phylum Streptophyta; class Magnoliopsida; order Poales; family Poaceae; genus Pharus; species Pharus latifolius. Next base: position 79,991,388 of record CM033324.1, read on the forward strand.
TATTCCCATGATATATGCAACTTTGTTTCACTAAATCTATCAAAGAATTGAACTGTAATATTACTTACTCCGTGATAAATTGCATAAGAGTTCTTTTAAAACTTGTTTGGTTGCCATTTGTGTTTGCAAATTTGAATTTTAGTCTAGTAGATCTTTGAATCTGAGTCTTAAGCAAATTTTCTTTTAAGAGGTGTTTAAAACAAAGGTATGACCACATAAATTTTCTATAAAACATCTTTGGAATGATTTTTTTAGAAATTTTGGAGAAAATAAAAAATGAGATCCAACCTCATGAAAATTTTGCTTTATCTCTGTCTGAAAGAAAACTATACTTTTTTAAAAAAAATTTCTATATTTTTCCAGTAATGCATTCAAACACCCCTTTTAAATAATTTCTATATTTAATGTTTTCTTGTGAATTTTATTAGACATGGAATTTTCATGTATTTTCCTATTCCTATGTTTGTTGTTTGGTGAACTCCAAACAAGTCCTTCCATCGTTTAGGCCCGTCAATCAAGATAGGCCAAAGTGGGTCCCTAAACTTACTTAATTGTGTGATTATGTTTCTATACATACTTAAGCATGCTACTTAGGTCTTTGGCACACTTTTTTTGTGTTAGTTAACTAATGGACGAAACCAAGTACCACCATTAAATAAGTAAGTTTAAAAATCTAAATAGCACAATTAGACAAGTTTGAGCATTTTTTGTATAATTAATCATTTAAGATGGTATTTGATTTGAAATTATAACCGTAATCATAATGAGTTTTAAATACATCATAATCGAGGTAAAATAAGTAAATATATAATATGTTTGTTTCAAGTGAGTAATAAAATGAGATGAGATTGTTTTAGAATATATCTAAGTGAGATGTATTTGAAAAATGTATTGAAACATATTTTAAATATAATTACGGAATAATTAACTAAATAATAAGTAATATATACCCATTATATATAATCAAAATACAAAACAAAATTCATAAACCAAAGACTACGATTTGAAGTATTGTGCTATGATTGGATTCTCCCCTATTATTTCTTTTTGCAAGAGGTGAGTCTACAATCAAAGAAGCAACAGTGCAGGGTGCAAACGTGTAGAAAACTTGCCTGCTCAAATCCGGATGTGTAGCTCTAAAAACTAACAGGAGTTCAGTATTAGGTGTGAAGTCCATCCATGTCCTTTTCCATTTGTCCCCACCAATAACTAGCTTGCTATAAGCCATTTGCTCCCACAACCAAAGCAAAGCAAAACGCAAAGCTGTAAAGCTCCATCTAGAGTGATTTTTTTGGGTGGCAATCCAGCATATGGCAAAAGACAACACTAGTGGAACTACTGACTTTGTCGCATATGTTCAAATCATGCCAATACATAAACATGGTGATACAAGTAGTCTTAATCAGGGTTTAAAAAACTAGAAAATGGTGATGTAAACAGTCTTAGCGAGAGTTAGAATCAGTCGTAATTCTGTCTGAATCAAATTAATTTAGTTATATTTCAGATTTCTGTATTACACTACCTACTAGTTTGACCGGTAATCATTGATATTCATTCATTTCTCATCAGTTTTTAGAACATTAGTTTCAACCTCCGCTCATCCTCTTTTTCTTTTAATTTTATATACACTATGTGTAAATAAATATATCTAAATTAGAACTGACTTTAAAATATTGAGTTGAATTTGTTTGATTACCTAGAAAAGTGGTTATAGAATAATCTTTCCTAAAATTAATGAAAAATCTTAGGAATCGGAATTTATTGGTTATATGATTGGTAGGTCAAGATTTATTAGCATACACAGTAAGTATTAGACAAGTGTTTCTATATTATCTCAAATAAAATCCATAGATTATAAAGCCCGAATATTTGCCAACAATTTGATGCAAATAAATTCATTAATCCATTATTTGCTTTAGAATTTGTACTGTCAACTTTTTTTTTTAAGAATTCACAAAGCTCTAAGAGCAAAGATGCCACAAGACAAGAAGGTGGATTCCTAAGAACTTTTATTACTACCCTTTGTCCTCACCACTGCAGCATCCTACACTTTCCAGCATTGTTACAGCAGTGGTCCATCAAAATTTAATGCCACTCCCCCCATTTCTTAGTCAAAACTTGAGAGTACACTCACCAGTCACTTCTACAGTGCCCCCAATTGCACTAACTAACTCTCAAGCAGACAAGCCACCAACCATACTTACAAACAAACTTACAACATCACGATCCTTTTAACACAAACATACAATCAGAGTTATAAAATATTATTGCCTGTTTGATCATATAAAATTAATATTATCAATATTTCCTGATATAGAATTGACTATTACCATTCATTTCGACAGTGAACCATAGTTCACATGTACTAGTAAATGGCGAAAGATAAAAAAAACATGGTTCAAATGAAGCATCCCTCCTTATCCCCCTCTCCATGTCTTGGCTTCTTGCCATTTAGTATTTAGCCATGGTGTAGGTGGCAAGAACTGCCCCTTGCTCATGGGGGCCTTCACAGCGTTTTAAAGGCATTTGCCCTGGCTTTTTGCCAAATCCTTCCAGCCTTCCAAATTCTTGTTTCTTGCCTTCTCTGAAAAAAAAAATGGATTCTTGGTTGCTGCCGAAGCATCTTGGCTTCTGCTTCTGGGTGTTCTTTTGGCTGGGCGGCACGGCCGCCGGTGCCGGCGGCGCCGGCCAGGCTGTGGAGGCTGCGGCGGTGGTGGAAGGGCGGTACGCCATTGCGGCGAGCGACGAGGACTTCGTGTGCGCGACATTGGACTGGTGGCCGCCGGACAAGTGCGACTACGGCACCTGCAGCTGGGGGCTCGCATCCCTGCTCAATTTGGTGACTATTCCTTCTAATTGCAGCTCCAATTTTTACATGTTTATATTTTGCAAAAATGTGTAGTGATTGATCAAGTCATGGTGAATTGATTCATGACAAAAGTTGTTTGTCCTTTGATTTGATTTGTTGCAGGATCTTTCCAACAAAATTTTGCTGAATGCTGTGAAAGGTAAGCGAAAAAGACCGTTTCTTGAAGGTTTTGGTGGGCATGTAACATGGCTCATGTTTGCGCAACGCCATCAATTTTTCAGCATTTGCGCCGCTGAAACTCCGGCTAGGCGGCTCGTTACAGGATTCAGTGATATACGGCACGGGTGATCCTCGACTTCCATGCACACCGTTTGCAAAAAACGCGTCGGCAATGTTTGGTTTCACTCAGGGTTGCTTGCCTCTGCATAGATGGGATGAACTCAATGCATTCTTCCAAAAATCAGGGTAAAATTTCAGTCTTAGAGGCTTCAATTGTTCATATCTTTGAATTGTTTGGTTTCTGAAAATCAGAATGTTGAGCAATTGCAGTGCGAAAATTGTTTTTGGATTGAATGCTCTGAATGGCCGGGTTCCTATGCCAGATGGTTCTTTAGGAGGGCCCTGGAATTCCACCAATGCGGCATCCTTTATCCATTACACCGCCAATAAGGGCTATAAAATCCATGGATGGGAGCTTGGTACGTTCCGTGAATTAATCCTGTTAATTGTTGTTTTGACAGTGTTTTAAAGATGATTTTGGTACTATTTGGGCAATGAGGAGGATTTGATACATTGTCAACATTGCCTAAGTTATGGATGAACAATCACTAGCAAACCAAGAACAAGCAAAGTTTCATTTATGATGGTTTTTTTTGTGGCTTTTACATGTCAAAGTATCACACAGTGGAAGAGGTTGCTTTCCTGGAGACTTCCATGACGGAGCAAAGGGACTGCAATGGAACAGTTGCCTTTGGAAAGTGTCAGGGAAGAGGGAAACGAGATTGTTGTGGCTGTCATATCAATGGCCCAACAATTGATAGAACCGATGGAAGGTCTGGAAGATAATACCCTAACACAACCCAGTGAGGCCCTAGAAGACAACACATCTCACCCCAGGGAAGAGCTTCATGATCAACAAAACCAGCTGAGCACCTTCATCGCTCAAGCGACAAAGAGTTTACCACCGTCCATCTTTGGCTAGCCTAGGGTTCAAAAAGAAAGGCATGCGAAGACATTACCTCTTGACTTTACACCAAGACACGCAGTCAACGCATAGCCTCGATGCCGAATTGGGGTTCAACAGGCTACACCAAAAAGGCACAACATGTGCTCATGAAAAAGCTGGGTGTGATAGACAATGTGGAGCATGTTGATCAAGAGGCGATGAAGAGATACGTGGAGCTCTTCAAAACTCCACTACCCCCCTCCCATGAAGAAGCGGGATGTGATAGACAATAAGGAGCATACTGATCAAGAGGCGGTGAAGAGATACGTGGAGCTCTTCAAACGCCACTAACACCCCCCCCCCCCCCCCCCAAGCATATTGCTGCTTTAGCAAGTCTTTTTGGCATGCAACTGCCAGATGAGACTGCACAGCTAGGGGTGGTAACTAGGGGACAAATGGCCTAAGTCATCCAGACGTCCTAGGGTACCTAGGTCGATGGTTGTCTTTCTGTAGTTATGAGTGGCCCAAACTTTAATATCCTGGTGTGGAATGTGCAGGGTTCAAACACTACTGCATGTTGCAATGTAGTTTGTGATGTTGTTATTAGCTCCATGGCATGGATTGTATGTCTCCAGGAGACCAAGATGGATGTAATCTCCCAGGTTGTAATGTTGCAAGCCCTTGGGCCGCGTTTTGACGGCTTTGCTTACCTACCGGCTCAACAAACATGGGGAGGAATCCTCTTGGCATGGCGTACCAAAGATGTTCAAATCACTAGCATTGATCTAGCAACGCACTCTCTTGGGGAAGGTTGAAGTTTCGTGTTGTCTACGGGCCTCAAGACGACTTCGAAAAGATGGCTTTTATGGTGAACTATGCCAAGTAAGGCTCTCTTGTCTAGAACAATGGGCCCTGAAGGGCAACTTCAATTAAATCTATGAGGAAAGAGACAAAAACAAGAACAATCTGAATAGAAGGATGATGGGGAGATTCGGAAGAATGCTAGACAACGTCGAACTAAAGAAGCTATACCTTAATGGCAGAGCCTTCACGTGGAGTAATGAGAGGGAAAACTCTACCTTGGAGCAATTAGACCAAATCTTCTGCACAGTAGACCGGGAAGCTATGTTCCCCAACTGTTTCTTGCAGGGTCTAACCTCCACTATATCATATCACTGCCCACTCTTACCATCTACTTCAACCGAGTTCGAAATCAAGAGACTTTTCCAGTTGGAGCCCTTCTAGCCAAAGCTCGATGGCTTCTCTCAGGTTGTGGAACAAGCATGGATTTGCTCTCCCAAATCACTAACCTGATACGTCGAATTGACGCCCTTTTTCGAAACATTGCTCATGCATTGCAAAGCTGGAGCAAGCGACTGGTCAGGAATGTGAGGTTGAAATTGCTGCTGACTAAGGTGCTAATTCTCCAACTAGACATCGTGCAAGAGTAGAGATTGCTCACCACCTCAGAGCGTTGGTTCCGAAGTGACCTCAAGAATTAATGTCTAGGCCTCGCATCCCTCCAAAAAACTATAGCAAGACAATGCTCAAGGCTCACATGGTTGAAAGAAGGTGATGCGAACACTAAGTTATTTCACTTGCAAGCAAGTGACTCACGGCGACGCAACTTCATCTCTCAACTAAAAGACGATGATAGGACTTTGCAATCTCAAGAGGACAAAGAAGGGATGCTTCTCGAATTCTATGAAAAGTTTCTAGGTTCGTGTGTGGCTTAGAAACACACAATAGACCTCTCATTCCTAGGAGGTCATAATTTTACTCTTGTAGAGCTGGAAGCGCCGTTCTCTGAAATTGAAGTGTGGCAAGCGATCCATAACTTGCCTAGTGAGAAAGCTCTAGGCTTGATGGTTTCACTGGTTCTACAAATTATGTTGGCCAATCATCAAGAAGGATATCATGGCAGCTATAAGTCGCTTGTACGATATGGACGGCAGCAACTTCCACCTGTTCAACCAAACCTATATCACACTCATACCAAAGAAGACAACAACAATAGATGTTGAAGATTTTAGACCCATAAGCCTCATCCATAGTTGCAAAAGCTGTTCTTAAAGCTACTATCAATCAGATTATATTCCTCATGACTGGACGAGCTAGTTGCGCAAAACCAAAGTGCCTTCATCAAAGGGAGATGCATTCAGGATAACTTCATGCTGGTCTACCAAACAACCAAAGCTCTTCACCTTAGGAAGCAACTGAGGATGCTATTGAAACTAGACATTTTTGTGCTTTTCACTCCATATCATGGTCATTCCTCATCGAGGCCCTACTTCACATGGGGTTTGGAGATTGTTGGTGTAGTTGGATAACAATATTAATATCTACGGTGAGCACAAGGATCTTGCTTCACTGGAGGCGGGGATCAAGAATCTGGCATGCACGTGGCCTCAGATAGGGGGATCCACTCTCACTTATGTCCTAAACACCTTCATCGACAAGGAAGGAGACCTAGGGCTGATGTGTCAACTGGCAATGAGGACAATGTTGTCATTTTTCTTCAGCCGACATGCCAAGACCTGCTAACCATCAAGAAAATACTTAATTGCTACAACGAAGCCTCAGGTTTGCACACCAACTATAACAAAATGTTTAGCTTCACCAATCTGTTGTAGAGACATAGAAATGGAAACGATCTAGGACCAAATGTCGTGCCAGATAGTAGATTTCCCTTGCAAGTAGTTGGGGCTTCCGCTATCTGTACACAAGCCGTGTAAGTCAGAGTTACAACCATTGTTAGATAAAGTGGCATGAAGGCTACTAGGTTGGAAAGCTTATATGCTCTCGCGAGGAGGAAGGCTGGTCTTAGTAAAAGCAGTCCTTAATGTAATCCCAATTTACCAGATGATCGCCTTGGATATTGGATATGCCAGATTGGGTAATCAAGGCCATGAACAAGATAAGGAGGGCCTTTCTCTGGAGAGGGACGGAAGACGTCGGGGGGGGGGGGGGGGGGGGGTGTGTGGTTGTGGCATTGCCCAGTAGTTTGGAACAAGGTATGTAGGCCAATTGCTTGTGGAGTGTTGTAGTCCTGAAATTGCCGAAAGTAGCGATAATGATGAAATGAGCCCATGTCACTAGGGTCGGGCAGCACAGCTTGGCATAGGGGCTTTGCGGAAGCAAGCCCAAATAGACACAGTTGAGATGGCCTGGACCGGGCTTGGCTCGGACGCATGCTGCTAGCATGACGAAGTTTGGCCTACTCCCAGACTCTCCACGACCCATGTAGCCGAAACAGGCGTAACAGCCTGGACACACACCACTAGCACGGCTAGGTCCGAGCTACACCTAGACTCCCGCAACCCATGTCACCAAGATTGTACGTAACGGCCCAGATGCACACCGCTAGCACGGTTAAGTTCGGGCTAAGTCCGAGTGTTTGTGATCCACATCGCCAATTCAGGGACACACCTGGACGCGTGTGTCTTGCATCACTGAGTCCAAGCACCACTGCTCGGGCGCTTGTGACTTGCTTCGCCTGGACTAAGTGCCACCAAGACAACAATCTCAGATGCTGAGGAACGATGCTCACTGGTCTGGTGGTTTGCAACGTATGGTGGTCAAGTCCGCAGGACCTACTCGTCATAAACTCAGTGGACATTTTTGCCCCCATCCACTTAGAGTAGGCGAGGGGTATTTTTGCTTTTTTTGCAATTTTTAGGCTATGCATAACCCTTATGACCCTCTCTTGAGGGATGATGTTCATTTTAACATTCAAGTTAGTAGGAATAACAGGTATGTCTTGGAACGACCTCTCAACGAGAAGCGTTCCCAACCGACTCAACGTAAACGGCATATCGACAAGAGTAGAGATTTCACTTAATCTTGAACCTGTATAAATCATTTGTGTCACTTCTTCTCATCCAGCCTTGAGCGACCCATAGCATAGTTGCTTTAGGTCTTCAACCATCATCTAGTGAGAACGTTTGAGATTTACTTGGATCAAGACCTAGAACGTTGAGCAATGTTCACTGTCTGGGGTACAAACCCACGACATGGAGGATTAGGTATACATGACCTGCAGACACTGAATGTTGCTTTCAGAATGAGGTGGCTATGGCTAAGAAAAACAACAAATAATTGACCAAATTTTCCAATCGCAGTGAACAACAAGTTGAAGACTTTGTTCTTCGCATCGACAGAACGGACAATTGGCATTGGGAGCAGTGCTTTATTTTGGGAGGATCTTTTGTTGCAAGGTCAATCCATACGCGAGCTGGCTCCAACTCTCTACCAATCATTGACAAAATGGACAAGAAAGAGAAGATTGGTGCAAGAAGCACTACATCAACTAAATTGGGTCACTGACATCCGAGGCACACCAATTGTCCAAGCCATTGTTGAATACCTCACCATTTGGGATATGCTCTCTAAAATCCAATGGAAAATGGGCCGCGAGGATCAATTGATTTGGTGTTGGTTCACAACCAACTGTTACACAGTCAAGTTTGCTAATGAGGCTTTCTTCAGAGGATCAATGCAGCTGCCATGCAACAAAGCACCGTGGAAAGCGTGGGCACCCATGCTCTGTAAACACTTTGTTTGGTTGGCATTACAGAGGTGGTGCTGGACAACAAATCGGTTGCAGCAGTGAGGGCTGCCACATCACACTATCTGTTTCTTGTGCGAGCGAGCTCAGGAAACGGCTGACCACCTATTCTTGCACTGCTACTTCTCATCTCAAGTCTGGGCTAACATTCTAACCTGGGCGGGAGAGTGGAGATTGCGTAGTGGTGTCAACAACCTGGAAGAATGGTGGGTAGCGTTCAGACATGCAGTCCCCAAAGAGCGAAGGAAAGGTATGGACTCAATCATAATTTTTGTGGTTTGGCAATTATGGAAGGAGAGGAATGCTTGGCTGTTCTGAGACGAGCCAACCAACATGGCAAGGTTGATCGACGATATCAAGAAAGAATGTTCAGACTGGAGAAGAGCTGGAGCATCCAGTTTAGACTGGTTGTTTGCCCCTAGAAGGTTGCCCTGTTGTTTGCTTGTAATCTCCATCAGGAAGTCCTTCAGACTGAGTTGTAGTCTTTTCTGTCTTTCGCTGTTTCTTTTTCGTTTTCCTTTGTGTGGTCTTCGCCCTAACTGAGTGTTGACTGACATTGGACTCAGCTATAATATCCTTTCTACTTTTTCTCCTTAATACAAAGGCGTGCAGCTCTCCTGCGTGTTCTCCAAAAAAAACATGTCAAAGTACAAATTGGAGTACAAAACTGTATCATCTCTGGGGTAGGAGCATTTTAGTTAGTACTCGATAGGAACAGTCTGTTGCATTTTCTATGCAATTGCCTTTGACGGTATCTCTTGACATTTGTAGTTTGATAACATCACCATCATAACCCAAATTCTTAATTAGTGATGATCTCAACAAGTCCATTTTTTTTAATGAACTAGCACGTATGGTTAGGAATTTAGGATGCCTAACTCCCATCTCCCTACTTTCCTTAGTATTTCTGATACTAGCACACCAAATAAGTAATATGTAACAACCCAAGTATATCTAGCTCATACTAGCATTTAACACTTTTGTCCTTGCAGCGCCGCTAAATAGTTGACCTACTTGGATTCTATATTTCTAATATGGGACTAAACTAAACCCATATAGTTGACTAGATTCAGCCCATCCCCGCCCAAAAAAAAAGCCACCAATGACAGTGGTTGACTAGATTCAGTCCCCTCTGATGATCTATTTGTCCATCTATTACCCACCTACCTGTAATACGCTAGGTATGTAGTGCGGATTGTATTAGCCCGGCCTGCCACACGATACAATTGAACCAAGGGTCAGCTCTTATCCCAGTTGTAATACACTAGGTATATCCAACCTACACTAGCACTAAAACTTTCGTCCTCAACCTATAAGAGTTAACCCAGTTGGTTCCTACACTTCGTTGGGCCAAACGGGACCAGAGTGCTACATAACAATTACAGCATCCTTTTTTTTTTTTTGTCCATCACTTTCTAAAGCATTGCTTAAAGAACTTTCCCATGCAATGCAATCAGATGACTTTAAGAAGTTACATGTGTTCTATCCTTGCAGGAAATGAACTTAGTGGCAGTGGAGTTGGAGCTAGAATTGGAGCTGACCAATATGCTGCGGATTTGATAGCCCTGAAATCCATAATAGACAATGTCTACCAAGGCCCTCCATCATCAAAGCCACTGGTGCTTGCACCAGGAGGATTCTTTGATGCAGCCTGGTTCACAGAGTTAATCATCAGAACCAAGCCAAATCTATTGAATGTAATCACCCACCACATCTACAATTTAGGCCCAGGTATACAACTCAAAACTAATAATTATTGTCATTAGCTGGAACTTGCAGATATGTATGTCAAACATTTGAATCTTGCAGGTGTGGACACACATCTGATCGAAAAGATCCTGAACCCGTCTTACCTCGACGGTGAGGCCAACACGTTCAGCAATCTTCAGGGGATTCTGAAATCCACAGGGACCTCTGCTGTTGCCTGGGTCGGTGAGGCTGGAGGGGCTTACAACAGTGGCCACCACCTTGTCACTGATTCATTTGTCTTCAGCTTCTGGTAAGCCAAGAACTTCTGAAAGTACTCTATTTCTGTGTTCTTGGCTGTTCTCAAAGAGGTGGTTCTTAGGAGCTGGTGAGTTTCAGGTACTTGGATCAGCTCGGAATGTCATCGAAGTACGACACAAAGAGCTACTGCAGACAGAGCTTGATAGGTGGGAACTACGGTCTGCTAAACACGATGACGTTCGAACCAAATCCTGATTATTACAGGTAAAATACCTGACATTCTTTTAGGATTTACAATAGGTGAAATCACTTCCATGAACAGCTTTTCCTTCACTGAATTAGAGCCAACATTTTGAATCCTTTGTCCAAAATGTGTAGAATATGTTCCAACCTTGCAAGCAAAGAATTGGTTCCACTGCATATAATCTTGTAGGATCGAACAAAAAGTGCCACATTTGTCATTTTCATTACACTTCCCTTTTCAACCTTTTCTGCAGCGCTCTACTGTGGCATCGCCTGATGGGAACCAAAGTTCTCTCAACAAGATTCAGAGGCACAAACATGATCCGTGCTTATGCGCATTGTGCGAGAAATTCAGTAAGCAACACAGACAGACCAGAATATTCTCATCAGCATAAACTCATTTGTTAATTTACCTATGCTCAAATCTTATTGTTCTTATACATTCAGCAAGGAATAACTCTGCTCCTGATCAACCTTAGTGGCAACACCACAAACAAAGTGTCAGTGACAAGTGAAGGTGGCCATGCCATTACTGCAAAGAACCATGGCAGAAGGACCAAGCACATTCCTGGGTCCAGTGAAGCAGTTGGATTTATGAGAGAAGAATACCATCTTACTCCCAAAGATGGCAACTTGCAGAGCCAAAGGATGCTGCTAAATGGCAGAGTCTTGGCTACTGATTCATATGGAAACATCCCTAAGCTGGAGCCTGTCAGAGTGCTGGAAACACAGCACATAGTTGTTGCTCCATACTCCATTGTGTTTGCTCACATACTGCATTTCTATGCTCCTGTCTGTAGGTAGATCACGATTGAATAGTTCTGATTGTTGTTGTTATAGGGAAGAGGAAGTGAGGATGGATAGCTAAGCATGTCCACCACCCAATGAAGTAAGCTGCAAGCCTGAAAAGTTTGTGATTCTTTTTTATTTCCCTCTTTCCCAAAGGGATGAGAAAATAATGTGACGAAAAAAAAGAAAGGAAAGGAGAAAAAATTGTGTTCCCTTACAATTATCACCTTTCAACTATTATAATTATTTATTTCATAAATGTGTAACTAGAAATAGTTACCCACAATCCCAAACAGGCACATGCAAATAATCAATGTTATCAAAAGTGCTAAACAATAAGCAACTCAAAAGCGTTAAACAGTAGGTGACCACCGCACTGCTTAATACTTATACACGGTAAACGGACGTTTATGCAATTTTACAAGTGGATTACATATTTATCAATGCGAAAATATATTTATAGTATTGTACATCATTCTTCAAACAAATCAATAGGAAAAGAAAATAATATTGATGATTGCTACCGAGAAATATTGTTAATGTTCCAACTATACTTAAACTAATAAAATAAAACCAAAAAAAAATAATTTATTTAGATTTATTTAAACTGTTTATGCCACCACTTAAACACTTAAACAGACACTTAACCATTTAAGTGACCTACTTAAATACTAAAATCGCTTATTATGACGGCTCATATATGAGCAAAGAGGAGATACTTACCACTTATACGGCCGTGTAAGCAACCGTTCAAATCGCTTTTTAGAACAGTACAAATAATGTTTACAAAGATCAAGTGACGAGAAATAAAATTGTTCTACCAGTAACATGTAACAATCATCATAGTTCAAGAGTTCAACATAATCGCCGCCATCAAGACAAGAAAATTTTGCCACAGATACCAAAGATTGGCATCTGATGGCTTCTACATGGAGGTATAGGCCGTAAAACTAATGTAACACCTCTAAGAGGCGGACGAACCGACAAACAACAAGCTTGTAACAAGAAGACCAAAAAGCAGTGCGGGGATGCCAAGCACAACATATGAAATGGATGGAGTTATTCGTGGTTCGTGCAGGAGATCATACTCCTGTTACCCATTGTATGTTCTTAGAAGTACTTGAACAGCAGGCCTCCGTGTGTGGCGAAGAAAGGAGCAAACACAAGGGACTCGACAGCCATGAGCTTGATGAGGATGTTGAGCGACGGGCCTGATGTGTCCTTGAGCGGGTCTCCAATGGTGTCACCAATCACAGCAGCCTTGTGGCAGTCTGATCCCTTGGGGCCCAGGGTTCTTGCATGCTCGCTTGCACCAGCCTGAAACAAAAGGCCAAAAGTTAGTGGCATCATTAATGTACTTCACTAGAAAAAAAAAATGAACAGGTTAGAACCCAATCGGGTTTTGACACAAAAGCAATGGGACTTCATAGTTCAGAACATTTACCTCAATGTACTTCTTTGCATTGTCCCATGCACCACCGGTGTTTGAAGCAGAGATGGCAATCTGTAAAAGAGCAAAAAATTAATAAATACCATAAACAATGGTGAGCACAGAGAAAGACGGGGTGATGTGCACCTGTACTCCGGAAACAAGAGCACCAGCAAGAACACCAGAAAGAGTCTCCACACCAAAGAGGGTTCCAACAATGAGGGGTGTGAGCATGACCAAAGCACCAGGAGGAATCATCTCTTTAATTGAGGCATCAGTGGAGATCTTGACACAAGTGGCATAGTCAGGCTTGGCAGTGCCCTCCATTAGCCCAGGAATAGTATTGAACTGCCTGCGGACCTCCTCAACCATCTTCAGAGCAGCACTTCCGACACTCTTCATTGTCATGGCAGAGAACCAGTATGGAAGCATGGCTCCAACAATCAGGCCAATGAAGACTTTAGGAGAGAGAACATCAACAACCTTGACTTCAGCTCGACTGACAAAGGCACCAAAGAGCGCAAGGGAAACCAGAGCAGCTGATCCAATGGCAAAACCCTATTAAAGGAAAATGGACAGATTAGGTTGCGCAAGTAACATGGTTTTCTCTAACAACCTAGAACTCCCCAGACTCAATTGCTATTCAACAAGCCATGTTTATCAAATGCCTAACTTTAACTGCAGCATAAAAAAAATCAATGAAAGTCAAAAAAACCTCTACCCAACAAACATATACGAAGCAATTTTACCTTTCCTATAGCAGCAGTTGTGTTGCCAGCAGCATCAAGTGCATCAGTTCTCTCGCGTATTCTGTGACTCATTCCAGCCATCTCAGCAATCCCACCGGCATTGTCACTTATAGGACCATAAGCATCAATAGCAAGGCCAGTTGCTATTGTGCTTAGCATACCAAGAGCAGCAACTGCTATGCCGTACATTGCAGCAATAGAGAAACTAACATAGATGCTGACAGCAATAGCGAAAATTGGGATGATAACTGACTTGTATCCTAGAGCAAGACCAAATATGACATTAGTGGCAGCACCAGTTCTGCAGGAATCCGCAACATCTTGCACAGGGCTGTCGCATAGAAAAGAGACGAGTTAAAACACTGTCACATATAAATGACAAAAGAACCACATACAAGATTTCTTACCTGTATGCATTGCTAGTATAATATTCTGTCACGAATCCAATGATTAAACCAGCCCATAGACCAATTGCAACACAGAAGAACAATCCCCTGAAAAGCCATGATAGCATAGTCAGAAGACAATATTTCACAAACAAATAATGAAGATTGACTAAGAACTTACCAGTTGCTCACTTCCTTCTGAGCACCAAAATTGAAGATAGTGAACTTCGCTGGGAGGGCCAACCAGCTAACTAGTGCAATACCAACAGTCATTAAAGCTGTGGAAATGATGAGCTGCCTCTTTAGTGCTGGTTCAATTTCTTTCACAGCCTTGATCTCAGAGAAATCAGTTGCAAAGAGGGTGGTGATCAAGCAGACAATTATACCCACAGAGCTCACAAGCAGTGGGTAACACATCCCAGTGAAATCATGTTCGATTCCAAATGAAGAAATAGATGCAACAACAAGGGCAGCACATGAAGATTCAGCATATGACCCAAAGAGATCTGATCCCATTCCAGCAATATCCCCAACGTTGTCTCCAACATTGTCAGCAATCACCTAAGAAACAGAGCTTAAGTTTAACAAAGAAAGTATCATGATAGTCATCTTATAGTTGCTAGGATGGCATCTAAATATTAAATAAGTATAGTTTTTAGGTTGCTTTTCACAATGATATGACATTATGCCAAACAATTCAAGTGAATGAACACTGCTCATACAAAAAGAATTAGGCGGTGAAAAAAATTTCAGCACAAGTGGAACAATGTCAAGTCAATAAAAAAATATTAGACCAAAATGATATGAGAAAACTTACAGCTGGATTTCTAGGATCATCCTCAGGAATGTTCCTTTCAACTTTGCCAACAAGATCGGCACCTACATCAGCTGCCTTTGTGTAGATACCTCCTCCCACCCTTCCAAAAAGAGCCATGGAAGAGCCACCAAGGCCGTAACCAGTGATAGACTCAAAGAGACCCTCCCAATCATCACCGTAATACAACTTAAATAGGTTAATGGCAATGTAAAGAACCACAAGACCACTTGATGCCAGCAAAAACCCCATAACGGCACCAGAACGGAAAGCAGTGATAAAAGCTTTTCCAACACCCTTCCTCGCTTCCAAGGTAGTCCGGGCATTTGCATATGTAGCAATTTTCATTCCAAGGAAACCAGAGACCAAAGAGGTGATTGCTCCAAGCAAGAAAGATGCGGTACTAAAGAGTGCGTTGAAAAGAGCAGGCTTGCAGTACTTGTCCTTGCTATAGGTGCAGGGCTGGCTCTTTGTACTGAAGCCCTCAACCGAACCAAGGAAGAGGAAGATAATAACAGCAAAGATTGACATGAAAATCCCGACATATTGATATTCAGTGAAAAGAAATGAAGTTGCTCCTGCTCGTAGAAAGGGTTAATTGTTAGCATTAATTGAACTCAATAGGGTATCACTAGCAGCAATGTTCTATTGCAATGCATAGAACACATTGTAGCTTGTGGCATACATACAAACTGTGAATAAATGAATAATACAAAAGCTTAATTCATCACACCACACACAAAATTGGGAGGATTGAGATAATAAAAAGTATTGACAGACTGAACCAGAGCAGTTGGTCCAATTTTTCTTTCTACTATTAGTTAACCACTTTGCCGTTTTACACCTAAGCATTGCAACACCCCAAGCGCGAACCATCAGCAGTTATATCTACTTTAGACCAGAAGTAGCTCTTCTCTTGTACTCATCTCACATTCTCAGTCAAATCTAAATCCACATGGTGCCAAAATTGGCAAACTTTCGCACGTAATAATGTTTCGCAAACAGGCTGGGAGGAACATATTGCCAATATTCATCTAACAATCGAACACGTCGGTTTTAGATCTATCATTCATGATATTAGTCAATAAGCTTAAGTCAGCCAAATGAGACTATCTTCTAAGTTTGTTTACATTTGGACAAACCAATATCGCTGGCAACAGATCCGTGACGCACCTTCCACTAAGTTTTGATCTACAGACAAGTCTATAACACGCGACCACGTCCACTGAAAGCAACAACTTTACGACACCGACACAGGTAAGAGCACCGCTTGAAGCATTTAAAGAACTCTCTATTGATGCTCAATTGTAGATTTGTAAATTGCAGAGAAAAATTTTGCGAGCCCCACATGGGGACGCATAAATCAAAGTCATGCGGAAGCCCCCACTTGAAGGATACAGATTTAGAACTTCCCAGAGTGACTAGAATATCAAAAAAGTACATAGTTTGGACTTAGGAGAGAAAGCAATATTGATTGAGAGCCCCACTGGATGACGATGACTTGGTCTAAAAACATAAAATTACAGCACAAAGAGAACAAAAGCTCCCTCTCCAAGAAGTTGGCTTCCCTTCTTTAAAAACTCCAAATTTGAACATTTCTTCAGTTCAAAAAAGAGAACCATAAAGTGAAAAAAAAAAGGGAAATAGAAAAATATTTGAGCTAACTGAGCTAAAAAGAACTGTTTCCTCCAGAGGACAGCATATAAAAACAACCCAAAAAAAACAAAACAACCCAAAAAAACAAAACAACAAAAATCCAAGTCATTTCCGTAGCAAGATTGCAGCTTTCGCCAAAATCGCACCACAGACCTGGGCAAAAGCCCAGAAATGTTCATATTTCCCCACAAAACCCGCGAAAAAAACGGCATGTTTCCCCGCAAAATGGGCCACGAAACACACGGATCTAAACGAAGCAACCAAGCAAGCCCCCAGATCTGAGGGCCCCCCCCCCCCCCTCACCTTCGGCGATGGCGCTCTGGATCTCGGCGCACTTGACGACGACGTTGTGGTCGTTGAGCCCCTCCTCCTCCTCGATGAGATAGTCTCCGTAGCCGCCGTTCTTGCTCCCGGAGCCCCCCGCCGCCGCCGCCGCCGGCGACAGCTTCACCCGCGAGACGAGCACCCACTGCACGACGGCAAACACGATGCCGACGGCGGCGGCCACCGGGATGAGCACCTCGGTGGCGAGGGCTGACAGGATAGCCATGGCCGAAACCCTAACCCTAGGCGCGGGTAGAAATGGACTCGAGACTGCGGCGGCGAAGGGGCGACGCGTCTCTCTGCACGCTCGCCTGTCTGCTTGGGAGATGTGTGCATTTTATAGAGGTGTGTCAGTGTGTGAGAGTGGAGGGAGTGGAGTAGCCTGTGATTATGGGAGATTTGTAGGGATTGGATGTAAAATTCGTGTAATTTTCTGGTGAAGTGGGCTGGAATTTTTTGCATTCTTCCCATCCCCCGCTGGCAGGTGGGCCAGGAGGATAGATATCAGTTTTATTCTCTTTAGATGTATACGAAGCGTATTTTCATATTTGATTCGAATGGTTAGAGCGTGCATCACGTTAAGCGGTCGTCAGTTTAACTCTCACTCACTTTTAATTTTATATGTGTGTTTTATTATTAGAGTGTAGTATTGATAGAGTGTAAGATAGATTGAAATGTGTTGTCAATAAAATAAATAGTATCATTTGTAATATAATCTTTAAAAAAAATTCACCTGCAAAATGCTTGCAAGAGATTTTGTTTTGCCATTTTTTAGTGCATTGAAAACACAGCTTTCATAGTGTGTATCTTAAGATTTATAATTAAGAGGTTGAGGGATAAAATCTCATCAACAATAAATAACATATGCATTTACAACACAAATGTGCAATACATAATATGATTTGAACCCCAATTTGTATCAATATATGTGTGTGTTTTGTCACTTGGCTATTAAACTACAATTTGTTAGCTGATGTTTTGTTTGATAGTATGTAATATCCACTGCTCTTGCTAGACATGTGTTTAGTTTATCTAATGTACACTTTAGTTTTATTGTATTTTTCGTGGAACAGACCACCCCTTCAACATATTTAATATGATTTTTCAGATACTTTGGGTGCCATTTGGATCGGATAGCCATGGCCACAACAAAAACAAGCTAAAAAGGTCAATGGTCACTCCAAGAAGCAGTTTTTTTATGTTTTGTATATAAGCACATATCAAGAAATATAATTTCTTTTCAAACTCATTTGAATGTGAGCATTTTTTTTTAGTGTTCAAGCTCTCAAAATGGGAGCAAATTTTCATTAGTGGTAAGCTAGGGTTACATCAACAAGTGCGGTACAAGAAAAGACCTAAACAGCTTAACACAATATATAAGTAAGATACATAAAAGTCTAGATCTTGTTGTATACTCCCCTCCGTTAGCCACGTGTGATGAACTCTATAGATTGACAAATCTACTGTAAACATTGCCAATTTTGAGCAAAAGCTCTAAGGATGCACAACTAGCACGAACTCCATCAAATGTTGAAAAGAACAAGCAAAAACTGGCATACAAATCAAGCACACAAACTAATGGAGATATAAATGGAAGCTTTGTCCTTCAAATAAAGATATATTGACCTGTGATCAAAAGAGTTAAGAACTGAGAGAATAGATCCATAAAAATTAGGAAAAACAAGACTATATCTACAACTAGAAAGAAATAAATAATTAAAAGATCTTATTTATACTATAATATTTTCTAGACCTAGAGATCGATGACACATGTTTTGAAAGTCACTACCATAAAAGATAAGTTGAGAGCAAATCAACATACCACCAACCATGGCATCACACCAACAAAGAACTATCAACACACAGGAAAGAGGAACCAAAAGGAGAGGACAATACAAAAGAGAAAAAGAGATCTCTTCCTTCTCATGAACGGTGCGGCTGCCTGAGGCGAGTGGAGCAAACACAATGCACTATGCTTTTGTCTCTTCTTGTGCACTCCATTATTAGGACTTTGAATAGAAATGAATATTCTAGTCGAAATAAGGGGAAAATAATTAGAGGGGGATTAAATCATTGGTGGAATAGAACATAAAATAATGTATGTTTAATGTAGTTTTAACTAGTGTCATCAATCTATCTTCCAATCTATAGTGATAAAAAAACCTTTTCTAAATGGACAAAAAGAAATTCTATATTATCGGAAATTGAGAGCTAACTTATGGCAACCATAAGTCCATAACTCCAAAAGGACCGGAGTGTAAGAAGTTTTAACAGTATTAATTTAGTTAGTTATTACAAGAAAGAACAGGGCCTAATACGTAAAGAGAGCGTTTCCTCTTATTCGAAAGCAAATCGCGCGTAGCTCCCACGCGTGGGCAAACAGAGCGATACGACTGCGAGCGGTTCGCTCCAACAAATGAGGCCCACGCGCTAAGAACATGCCTTCTTTTTTCACTAGTTCTGTAAGGCTGTAAATATATAGTTTTATTTTATTTTTTCTCCATTTTCTTCTTGTACTCCAATCTCTATTGTTTCTTTTAACAATATTCAGTATTCTTTTAGATTTCAGAAAACTAAATTTTCCCTGTAAAAAATATTTATGAAAATTTCAAGGATCATGACAAACCTGTAGATTGATTTCAGGTAATGTGAGCTTACATGAAAGCACTTGTTTGGTTTGATGTTTGCCCCACCCTGTGGCCGCTATTTGGTTTATAATCATAAAAAAACTGGTAAAAGATTTTACATGTCATTTTCATATTTTTTTTAAGAAATATGGTAAGTGTAGTGTGCCATATTTAGATTAGTACACCACATTTTATTTAAACAAAACATAACATCATGAAGATGAAAATTTCTACATTTTATTTCTACGTGTGTTATTCTTCTTCTTACTTTTTATTTGGTGGAATCAGAACACATTGCTTTTGAAAGAATCAGTTTGCTTCAGAGTATCTTAACACAGCTGCAAGAAAGTTGTTTAATGCCCAATTAAGTCGGGTGCCACGTCGTCGGTGAACATCAATTACATAGTACTTCAAATTTAAAATCAAATTTCAACAGACAGAGTACTTCAATTTTTTAAGAGAGCATGAATAATTGGCCAGCACGACTAATTTAAAATTAGAAACAAAAGGTTATGGGATTCAAATCTTATAAGCAGTAAATAATTCATACACTTTTAAAAAAAAATCTATGTGAATATGTGACTTAAACTAATTGTAAGTATTGAGATTTAAATTTTAGTCTCTACTAAGACATCTAAGTGTCTTACTAGTGGTCAATAAAAAAGTTTTTGATCAAGAATGTCTGACTCTCCTATATCAATAGGTTAGAATAAACACAATAATCTGACAAGAAAAAACAGGGTACTCAAGTCAGATGCCCATGTTAAAAGTTTTTTCTTGCCGGTGCTCGGCAATTGTGTACTCCATTTAATTTTCCTTTTTGTTTCTTTAATTTCCCAATGCCATGTAGCTATCTGAATATACATGGCAACAATTTTGGAAGTTATGGTGTGCACATCACGGACAGTCTTAAGTTAGTTTAAGGGGACCTTTCTCATAGCTGGTCTGTTCGGTGGGCTGTAATAATATTATGTATTGATAGAGATTAATTATTTATCCTACCAGCTCGTTGTTGGATCTTTTTCCTTTAGTTACACAAACAAGAGATGTCCTTCTGCGTCTCTTAACAATTTATTTCACAAATTGATTTACAGAATCTGTGGTGGATATTCCGTATTGTTGTTAGGATTGATCTTAGGATCATTTATATATAACATCAACTTGTTGGTCTAAATAACCACCCCTCTATTTTCGGTTTATCTGGGATTTGTATGTGGAAGGAGGGTTCAGTCTGTTAAATAAGTTCAAAACTAAATGTTCCACTTTAGGTTTGTTTTTATCTTATAAACTACATAAATTGAAGGATATTTTGTTTATAGTCAAATTTTGTTAAATATATTTGACAATTATTTAGTTAATAATTTTATTTTGACTATTTTATACTATCATTTCTATATAAACTTTGACCAACAAATATGATATAGAATTTGATCGTAACAAATTTGACTAGCAACTATCCATTTCTTTTTCCCCAAATTTTACCGCACATTTAGGAGCTAAAAGAGTTTGTTTCTTGTTGGTTCGCGGCCAGGTTCGTGACTAGATTATGACCAAAGTTTTACTACCGTTGATAGGGAATATACCTTGATTCCGAAGTTTGTTGAGGACTGACTATCATATGATTCCACGAGCATCATGGTACAGGCATTTTTCAATGAAAAAATTAGTTTCATATTACTCCAACATGATTATTAAATATTACTCAAATATTTTTTGTTAGTAAAATATTATTTAAAAATTACATCATTTTTTTTTTATCATTTACGGACTATAAAAATTAATTTGGACACTTCTACTTTCTTCTTTTCCTCTAGCAAACTCTTATGAATAAATGGATTCACAAGCTACCAACTCACTCCCAAGAAATCACCATTAATTTTTCGAATTCCTTGTCACGAACACCAATTCGGCATGAGATAAATGGATCCACAAGCTACCAACTCACTCCCATGAAATCACCATTAGTTTTTCGAATTTCTTGTCATGAACACCAATTCGGCAAATGCAACTCATGCGAGCCAAACAAGAAAAGGAGTAGACTTTTTCCAATAAATAAGAAATCAGTACCCAACTCACAAGAATCAATTGGTTTGGAATTACATAAGAACATATCAATTGTAACAACTCAACTCAAGAAAGAACAAACCAAACTAGACAACTATGTCTTAGTGGACACTATTGCTGAAGGTGCCACCTTTCCTTGAGGAAGTAACTCGGCCTTTGCCTAGGATTTGTAAGATCAAACATGGCACTACAGTAGGGTGACGCTGGCGCAGCCTCCGCCTAGACGACAAACTTGACAACCTAGAAGCTCTTGTCCTTGCTGACCTCAAAGTCCACGACAACCGAGTTGTCCTACGACATCAGTCCGATGATGGTGTTGGTGTGAAGGAGGCCCATAGGTGGAGGAGGAGGTTGGCAGGGGAGGACGTCAGTGATAGAGGAGGAAGAAGGAAGAAGGTGGCGGTGAGGGTAAAATTGGAATTTTAAAATTTTTTAGATAGATACCATAACGAAAGTTAAGAAAAATGGTAGCAACACTAATAATGCAAAATTTGAGTAATTTTGTTTATTCAAGAAATTTGAGTATTATTTTGTTAAAGTGATTATCATTGAGTGGTATCAAACTAATTTTCCGTTTCTTTAAGTATAACATGAAATGTTGGTTTTCACTTGTCTATTCTTCGTTGTTCCATTTTTGATATATTAACGTGTCTCGTACTCACTAATTAATTTCAAACACACGGTGTTAAAGTGAAAGAATATAGTGTCTAAACGAATCAAGTAGATTTGATACTCTAGCATCAAATTAAGTTTTATGTACTAATTAGGCATGATTATTTTTTGGCCCGACTTAGATGGGGTTTAGGGTTGGGCCAAGTTGAGTTTGACATGATATACTTAATATCATTTGGTCCTGGCTTAATTGGACTCAAACCCAATTTGAGTTATAAAATTGAACCTAGCTCAACAAGTCCGATTTATCTTTTAGATTAGATTGGATCTAGAAAAATTGGACCAAGCCACAGTGTTGTCAGACCTAGATAGAGGTTAACTTGACATACTAGGTTTGGTATGAGATTCAATTTGATCTAATCCAACTCAAGATTGCGTAGACATGCAAAGTCGGATATAGCCCGGTCGGCTAGGTTTGAACCAAACCTAACTAGTTTGACTTACTTTTTAGAATCAGCATGGACTTGGCAAAATTAGACTGAGCCGCAGCCTTGTCTGAGCCTTCCAACCCGTAGAATGATCTGCTCTGCTACCATCCACAACTTATATCAAACTAATAGAAATATAAGCATTCTGATCTTGTTGAAATTAAATTTCTCATGACACTTGTTTGTGATGGCAGCCAAAATCTCAACAGCTAACCGCCAAATGAAATTGGACGGATGATTGAATTTGTAAGATGGTTTTAGAAAAAGGAAAAAAAATCGACCGACAAATACAATTAGTAGATTGGAATGACATAATTTGCATGCATGGATGACATGACGTGCTATCAGCTGCCAAGATATTATTGAAGCTGGTAAGAGGAAAAAAAAAAAGCAAAAACAATGGCGTGCAACCTTCCAAATATGCATGTGCTGTATTTATGCTCTGCAATAATGTCCGTGCGGTGATGGAACACAAATTAATGCCACACAAAAATGTGCCGCACCATCTTCTTCCTGCCAATTATATTTTAAATATAGATATTATAATCACAATATTTTTATAAGTAACCAAAATATATGAAACAAATTTTTTTGAAACAAACATCTATTGGTCATAGGTTAAAGCATTATTGTTAATTTAGATCTTACCATGTAAGCTGTTGTTTGGGATTGTGAGATTGTTAATTTGGATCTTACTAAATAATCACTAAAAATAGTATGTGATGGGAAGTTTTCGCAAGCACACTACAATAAATAAAAAAAATAAATACAAGAGGTTGTTTTAGGCATGTGGAAAGAAAAAGAGTCCCAGACAGGCTGCAAATAGAGCTCCAGATCTGGTGCAACATGTATCAATTGTAATGCTTTTTTGTTTTTCGGGTCTTATGTTGTAATTCTCATCCTATTTATCTTCCCTCTTATTAGACAACATTTATATACTTGTAATATAATTATAAATTTGTGCAAATGGGTTTGTATCCTATGTCTTATTGAATAAATGACATGTGTATTTCTTTCGATTTATATTGTTAGATCAAAAATTAATATTCCAGATTAAGGTGAGTGAGAAAGTTATGAATTTCTTGTGAGATGATTAATTATCTTAATTTTCCTTTTATATCAAACTAAATCATTTAAACTATGATTGAGTAGTTAAGATTCTAAGAATTGCACCCTTTGTTTTTTCTTAAATAAGACAGATGATTACTATCCAGCACAAACATGGTGCAACTTAGGCCAGTGGGGTATAGATTTGGGTTGAGTTTTGACTTTGAGGCTCAATGACCAAATTAGAAAACCCAACCGACTGTAATTTCAGTTTGTTGATTTTACTATACAAAATACACTAAATTGGTCAGACTTGACCACCCATAAAACGGGCTTGGGCCAACTCACTCGTATAAGATAAAATTAGACTATTTTTTTTTGGACCCAATCTAAGATTGATATGACCTATATTTTACACAAATGCATATAATTTTTATAGTGAATAGCCATCTTAACCATATATGGAGTTTCTGAAAAAGATACTTCTCAACCACCATTGGAGTTTCCAAAGAGCCTTTCAAAAAGTTAAGAGGAGGCAAAGGCAAACAAGTGAGATTCCCTAAAGTTTTCCAAACTTTGAATTACCTCGGTACAAGCTTACCCTTTATATCATCTTTGTAAAAAGGTACCTTTATATAAAACTGCCATGCGGCTTTCTGCGCAAGCGAAACAGAGCGGCTTTATTCCCAATCCTGTGTTGAATCTAATAAAAGTGAAGGTTTTTCTTAATAATTTTCTAAAAACAGGTTCACCCAGACTTCGGTTCACTAAATATTCCCACGGCAAATTATATGGGCGAACATATAATTGTGTGATCCTTCTATCAAAAATCAATGGTCTAAGTTATACAGATATTTGATATTACATGTGATATGATATGATAAATTAAAGTATTTATTTTTTTTTCAATTACCCACTCAATACTGGCCTCAAATGTTCCTTTTTCGGTTGGATGAATCAAACATGGACAACCAATGGCCGACCGTACAGCGGATCAACATATCTACGGCAAGTCGCTCACAACCATTTTTCAAAAAGATAATTTTGAACTGTGGACTCATCTACTATTATCTTTAGTGTAATCACCCTGGCTAATTCAAAAATAAAATAGATAAGACTATTTGCTATATAAAAGAATGTAATCGCACTCCCTCGACCATATTATATAATTTCATGAAGATAGTACGCATTGACCACGGTGATATTAAAGCACTGATAACTTGAGTTTATTGGGTTATTTGATTGATGCATCAAACTTAACATGACTTACTTATGTAGTATTTAGAAGAGGGGGTTATTTTGTTGGTTGGGCTGTGTTAGAGAGTCAGGATGGGATGTAAAAATGATGGTTTGGGCTGGCTTATAGAGAAATCAAATTGAGTTTCCTACTAAGGTAGGTCTGCTTAATAATATTATTATGAGAGTGTTTGACGTATTTTTGTAAAAAAAATAATTATAATAAATAAATAAAATAAATAAATAAATGGGTCTCACCCTAGGTAACAAAATAATTATCTCTTATAAAAAGGAAGACTTAGTCCTACATAAAGAGTTCTCTTCATATCATTAATTCCACACAGAACAATAAGGGAGAAAAATCTCAAAGAGAAGATAGAGGAGCACTATAGTTCGGAAGCCACAACGGTCTTGATGGCTTTATATTTCCAAAGCGAGCATTAAATATTACATGCGAAGTCATAGCGTCCTAATCTCGGGAGCGTGCTCACTTTCTTCCCCATTATCCTTCCGCAAAGTAAAGGGGCAGCAATGTTCTACTCGATCTTCGTAAAGATCCAGAGTTGTGTTGCCACCTCACTTAAACATTGGCGAAGGATGAGCCCCAATCTCGGGAGCGCGGCTCACTTTCTCCCCCATGGTCTATCCACAAGGCAAAGGGATAACAATCTTCTACTTGATCTTCGTAAATATCTAGAGTTGTGTTGTATCTTACTTAAATCTTGGAGAAAGATGAGCCCCAATATTGAAGTGCAGCTTACTTCCTCCCCTATGATCCATCTAAAAAGCAGAGGAACATCAATCCTGCGCTCAATCTTCATGAAAATCCGGAGTTGTGTTTCTTCTCACTTAAGCCTTCGTGAAGGATCTCTCCGACTAGATCGCAACACACGTCCTGGATTGATCTAACCGGGCACGACTAAATGTGTCGCATCCTGTACCAAACTACTTACACCCTTACTTGGGATATCCTACGCCCTTTCTCCATGATCCATTCACAGGATAAAGGGATAATAACCCCTACTCGATCTTCATAATGATCTGGAGTTGTGTTGCACCTCTTTTAAGTTTTCACAAAGGATCTCTCTAACTAGATCACGACACTTGCCCTAGACTTATTTGACCGGGTATGACTAAATGTGTTGCATCTCGCACAAAGTTGCTTGCGCCTCGACTTAGGAGCGCAGCTCGCACCTTGTCTGCATGATCCATCAGCAAGGCAGAGAGACGACAATCCTTTGCGCGATCTTTATAAGATCTGGGAGTTGTGTTGTAGTTTACTAAAGCCTTTATGAGGATCTCTCCAACTACGAGCATTCGGTTGTACGCCCCAGACTGATCCAATCAGGCACCGCTAAATGCATGCGTCTTTTATTGAGTTGCTTGTGCCCCATCTCTAAGGTAGTGCATCTTTGTCAACAAGCATCATTTTCTGCTCATCATATGCATTGTGCAAGACCATCACGGTCTTGTCACTTCTTGCCATTCATGCATCCTATCCATGAACAACGACGTCAGATAGTCATTCGATTAGGTACCGACAAGGTGAAGGTTGACACTGAATTGTCTCCAACTATCTCCACCAACAAACCCGCTGTTGGGTACTGACGAAGCGAAGGCAGTTTTGTTGTTCGCGATTGACGAGGCTGGATAGTCATATAGCCAGTTACCAACGGGGCTAGCTATGTGATCCCATACTCATCTGCGACCGATGAGGTTGGACAGTCATACAATCAGGTATCAACGATGATCTGGGAGGATCTTTAGGTCGAGTCGCATACAGTTTTGCGACCTTAACCGTGTTCGAAAAGGTTTCGCGATCATGGATGGGTCCGCGACCATGAAAAGAAATTCGTTCCCTGTTCGGAATTGTAATCCGATCCAAATATGGATTACTAAGTCTATCTGTTTATGACTAGTTAGTTATATGAGTCTAATACGTTTAGGTTACTAAGTCTGATACGTACTCATACGATTGGACTATAAATACCTTGTAATAGGTCTAGTTTAGATCATCGAAAATCTATCGAGTATTATTACAGTCTTGGATCATATATCCAGCTTATAGTTCCTTTAACGTAGGCAAGTATGTCTAACGTTCGACGTGTAAAGTCATCTTTGAAATAAAGAGTTGTGCAATTACTTTGGGTTTCGGTATTTCCGAATAAGATCCTGTTATTCCGCATATTAGAATCTGGGCGAGTCTAGTGCGAAAACCAAGGCTAGATCTCAAACAGATCAAACGAGACTGGCTATCTAATAAAATACTCGTCTGTGATCGATGAGATTAAACATCTTTTTTGTCGGGCACTGATGAGGTGAAGGCAATCCACATCGGCCAGGATTGATGAAGGAAAGGGCATGCCATTTGCATTTGCATCCATCCACATCCATGAAGAGCAGAAACAAAGTTTGAAAAGGATGACCCGCGTAGCTTAATTGGAAATGTTCTACTAAGTCTCACTTAATAGATGTAATTAATTGAGAGTTTTATAAAATCCTCAGAACTAGCGATCCACACAATCC
This sequence comes from Pharus latifolius, assembly GCA_019359835.1. NCBI lineage: Eukaryota > Viridiplantae > Streptophyta > Magnoliopsida > Poales > Poaceae > Pharus > Pharus latifolius. Next base: position 80,018,866 of record CM033324.1, read on the forward strand.
CTTACTATGAGATCCTCTCGTAATGCAGAAGAAAAAGAAATACAAATATAAAAAAGCATGAAATACTTCTATTTTGTAATTCGGTTAAGAATTAATAAAGTAAAGTTCATTTGTGCAATATTTTTCTCTTCTTTTGCATTTTTTTTGTTATTTTCTTTGATAATAGAATGGTACGCCCACAACTAAAAAAAAATTCATCTGAAACAAATTTCTCGACCAAATAGGGAGTGTTAACATATATTAAGAATTTTAAAGATAGATTAAGTTAGATTAACGATTACAATGTAGATTAAGGGTTATTTATGCAACAAAGACAAATTAATAACTCTAAAAAAATATTTTTCTACTTATATATCCAAACTTGAATCACTTATATAGTCAACTAAACAACATATTAACTCATTCAGTATCAACTCATACTGGCAAACAAGCAATCTCTAATTGTATCTACTTATCCTGTCTCAACTAAATAAATCTATTTCACCCAACTAGGTTGGAGAAATGTGGGCAATCAAAAAGCCTCTATATGGCAGTGATCTAGTATATTAATAGAATTGATAAAAAATCACATGAAGAGTTTGATTGGACCGGTACGAATAATACAGGGGCTAGTGTGCTACAAGTTTAAGCAAAGATGTCTCCGACTAGGCAAAAAGATGATAATAAAGGGTGCACTGTCGCAATTTTGCCTTTAAAAAAAATAAATAAAAGACTTGGCTGGCTAGTGTAGCATGGTCACGGCTCGCGAGCTCCACACAAACATCACAGTCGGCGAGGCACCAACTCGCAGAGAGTTGGCGAAGAAGGTGAGAGCGATGCACAATCTAATCATGTTGTTTTCTTTCCTTGGCGGTGTCCATATGATCGACGTGTCATGTATTCTTGTTTTGGACGTCACCACTCAAACTGCAATATAATTAAGCCACTTGACAACTATTTTAATCAGGTAGATGATGAGGATTGAGGATCGCTAATTACATGCACACATGACCAACATTTTGTTCGCTAACCCTCTACTGATCGCGCTATTCCAAGTTAGTTACTCAAGTAAAGTGTAACCAAAGTTATAAGATGAGATTGCCCCGTCGTGTTGAATTCTACAAGTGCAACTTGTTAATCCCATGTGTCAGCTAGAGAAACATAGACGAGCGGATGCCACAACTCACAACTGTAGACCAGATTGAACACACTTCTACTGCACCCCTATCATCATCACAATGTGACAACTCATTACACAAAAACAATGCTCTACTTTATTACTTATGTTCTTCCCATTCTGGTGGAGGCTTACCTGTTATCCCACAAAACACTCCTCAGATTCCTTGCCTTAGTAAACAGCCAGATCCATTCAGCCTGCCTCGTTTAGCCTCAGAGCTCCAACTCCAACCCATTATTTAGTAGTTGGCACCCGACTAAATAAGGTATAGTATTCTGACCATTTCTGACTATAATACCAACTAAATATATGTAAAAGGATAAAATCCGAACGACTACAACCATGTCAAACAGATTCGCAAGTAGAGAAAGAGAGTGGTGTGTGCGTGTTATAGTTATAACTATGGAGAAACGTGATAAGGTGAAGTGGCGTAGATCACCTCGTCTTGGCAATATAAGTCTACTAATTTAAATAGATTGTTAATTAAAAAACTCCAAATTGATGATGTTAAGTAATGTTTAATTTGAAATTTTGATTATAATTATAATGAGTTTTACAAGACATCAGAGTCGTGGTGAAATGAGTAAATACAATATATGTTTGGTTAGGTGAGTTATGAAATGAGATAGGATGATTTTAGAATATATTAAGATGCGATGTATTTAATGTATTATAATTTATTTTGAAAATGAATATTATGATTACGGTTTGGTTTAATCAAACAATACATAACATATTTTTATTGCACGAAATACTGAATAAAACTCACTAACCAAACACCAACATAGTTTTAGATTCTGCATTACCATGTATTGTTAGCGGTAGATAGGTTGGCCAGCATGTTCGGTTCACGTTGTTCATGCGCAGGAGGTTTAAGTCAGCTGTAATCAGATTTGGCTTGTGCTGTCCCAAAAGATCACTTAATTGCGTTGCTAATCTCAACATAATTTAAAATTTTATTCATATTTTATAGATATACTTTAATAAATTTTTTACATAAATCTATACTATAATAAATATAAAATTAGTTTTGAATACAATCTAAAAACAAATATATATCGTTATAAAGAAAGAAAATTTCTTCTATTTAACTACAAGGTTCTAAAATTGTGGATTATAAAATTGGCAAAGTGGGGTCAAACTCATATATTAATGAGACATCAATTGGCAATACAATATATGAGAAGTTTTTAGTGGCATAATAAAATTTTCCCCTATTAAATATGATGAATGAAAAAATATTTTCTTTTTTAATTTATTAATATGGAAAATTCTAGCATATTTTTCTTGTGATTTGTTAAAAAAATTCTTGCATTTTATACCCCTCTGCTCTTTTTTATTTGTTTGATATACAAGTAAATCAAACTTTTAAAACTTTGACAATTAATAAACAAAATGCATTGAGATTCATCAAATGAAATAATATTTAGGGTCTGTTTGGTTGGTGGAATTGGAATTGGTCTGTTGAATTCCAATTCCAATTCTGGTTGGACAGTAATTCAAATTCTATTATTTGGAGACACATGGAATTGTGATTTGGAATTAATTCCAAATCAATTCTAGATCCCATTTGGACAATTCCTTGACAACACAGGAGAGAGAGGGCCAACTGCTAGAAACGGAGGCGATCAATACAAACTATGCATTCCCCTTCCACCAATAGGACAATAGGGAGGGAGGCCGCCGTCAGAGAGGAAGGCAGTGGCTGGAGAGGGAAGGAGCGGTAGTTAGAACAAGGGTAGAGAGGAAGACAAGAGCGAAGCTGTGCCAAAGAGGGAGGGTTGAGAGAGGGAGGCGGTGACCGGTGAGGAAGGGGGTGGTACCCTGGGAGAAAGGGGGTCAAAGTTGTGCTAAAGATTGGAGAGCGGGGGACGACAGGGACGACAACTGAAGCATCGCCAGAGATGGTGGGGGCGACTACCTGAGCATCACCGAAGAGGGTAGGGGCGGTTGCCGGAGCATCTCTTGAGGTCTAGCATGGAGGCCGACAGCTGGGGATTGTTGTCTACTCCTCTTTTTAGTTGTCTAGTAATTCCATGTGATTGAGGAGGAATTTGAATTCCAATTCCAATTTTATGATTCCATGCCCCCAATTCCTACTGCCAAATAGGGTCTTAGTAAATTTTTCATCAAAAATGATTTCTATAATGTTATTGTTTTATATTTTTAATTTTTATATATTTACAAAAATTATTAGTCAAAACTGTATTCTGGATATTGTGAAAAGTCTAAAATGATATAAAAAAAACGAAGATACCACCTCCGTTAGGAAAAAATGTTGTTTTTTTGATTTCATATAGTCATCAAAATACAATTTTGGCTAACTTTTTTTTACTATAATATGTTAATAAAAATTTATAAATTTATAATATTATGAAAGTATTTTTTATGACATATATATTCGTATAATATTATACCCTATCTAAATACTTGTATATATATTATTGATTAAAATTAAAAAAAATCAATTAGTTACAAAACCGGAGAGACTAATTTCTTTTTGATCTTATCGGTTTGCACCAGCACCAAAGTCACACTCACACACATGGTCGCACCCATCTCCGCGGCTCGCACGAGTCAAAAGCCAAATTGGCCCAACCATAGTTTCGTCCGTGGACAATGCGGTCCACAGAAAATTGCCCTGCGGGGCACTAAATCAGGCTAATTTCACATGGGCCGCGCTAGGCTGTCCAGGCTCCGGTTAACCGTTGCTTATACTGTCTCTGTTTGAAAATTTTTAGTATTTGTTATCTGATTATGCGGTTTTGTTACACCCGTCTCCGCAGCTAGGTTATTTTTTGCCCCCCCCACCCCCGACACGCATAATCTTATTTTACCAAAATTTTGACATGTCTCAGATATACTCATCAATTTCTTGGCAAAAAAAAAATGAACAAGAAGTTGAACAATTTTTATTAGCATATCAAAATTTTAATAACAAGCTAAACACTAGTCGAATTGATCAATATAATTAATTTTAATGAGACAACTTGAGTCAAATTGTGGCTACAAGTCCGACACCCCTGTAGTCTCGCGCTTAGCCGAAACCACCCGTGCAGCACACGGCCGCACCCGCACGCGCGTCAACAGCCTAATCGGCCCAACCGTAGTCTCCGCCGCGGACGACGCGGTCCACAGAAAATTGGCCCGCGAGTCACCAAATCGGCCCAATTTTGCATGCGCCGCGCAAGGCAGTCCAGGCCTCCGGTTAACCATATATTGGGCCTCCCGATGTACAAGCTGCCCTGGGTTGCTACTTGGTTACGTATATATATAGTTTGATATCTTTATTTTCATGTAGAAAAATTGGTCACGACCAAATATGAAATATAAAAAAAAAATTTGGTCGAAATCAAACAATGGTTAACATTTTGATTAGTCACAAGTTGGCAAAAATTTATGGTGCATATGTTGTGGAGAGGAAGAGGAAAAATTTGGCGGAGGTGGCGATGTGGGACAAAATTTTTCCTCCGATTTGGGTGTTTTGGGCACAACAACGAGATTAGAGGAGGTAACGGTGGTGATGTGGAAAAAAATTGGGGGTGGCACCCGATGGGAAGAAGAAGAGATGAGAGGCAACAGCGTGTGGGACGTAGCGGCATAGGGAGTGAGGAAGAGGGAGGTAGATCGGTGGCGTAGGATGGTGGCAGCATGGATCTAGGGTGGCAATGTGACGGTGGAGTTAGGCGGTAAGACAGTGATTAGTAAAGCGCGGTTTAGGGCGGCGGTGAGTAGATCTGGTGGATTTGGTGCGGATGGAGTAGCAAAAGGGGGCTAAGGAGATGAAGGGGTGCCGAACGTCGACGAAATCCTAGCCGTTGGCGATGGAGGTGACGAAATCAGGGGCTGAGTGGAAACATTGGGGGTTGCGAAGTTGAAGGGCGGCCGGATGTAACAACTCAAAAATAGGGTCTAAAAATTTCATTTTTCTAAAAATCAAATCCTAAAAATTTCATTTTAATCTCAACCTAAAAGTGTTTTGAAGAATGCCGGCTAGAAGTCTCAGCCAAATATTAGATTAATTTCCAAAGAATTTAAAGGTATTTTCCTTAATGTATTTGTGCATATGTGCACATACATGTGTATGTATGCATGTGTACTTATTTCGCTAAAACACTATTTTTCATTTCTTACAAAAGGGCCATTTATCATCTAGTGAGAATAATCTATGATTTCTTAACATAAAACTATTTCTTTTAAGCATTAGCTCTAATATGATTCAAGAAGACTCAATTAACAAAACTAAACACTAATTATTTTATCTATTTTAGAAACTCTGAGATGATAAAGTAGTCCACAACATTCTTTACCTTAAATTCATTTTTATCCAAAATACTAAGTTACTAAGTTTATTTTGAAACATTTACCAATTAGTCCTACCTCCTAGTTTCTTCATTACAGTGCAGTCCTTTCAAACCCAGAATCAACCAAATTCTTCCTAACAAACTCATAATTTCAATCAAACTAAACACATAGGATCTCCTAACTATCTTATACAAATTTTTCTTCAACATCTAGATCAAACTCAGCTTCTAAAGCCCATAAACTAAACCCAATTCCATCTTCGAAAATCAAATCCCTTAATTACTCTAATTAACCTTTTCATATTTCAGTTCGATCAATTCCAGAATAGATTTCTCTTGGATTTCTGTGAAACCCTATATCTTAGTATGCTTGCATACCAATCCTAAAACTTATCAGCTAAATAAGTTCATTTGATAACTTTTTGCGATTTAGTCCAAATTCTATCGCGAATTAGTCCTTTTCAACTCTCGAAGGCCAGAAATGCCTAAAATCTCGAGATCACCTCCAAATTTCAATCCAACTAAACAACTCTATTCTTCCTACCATTTAATGCAAATCTCTCTTCTGCAACAAATTTAGATTCGGCCCTGACACCCAACTATTCGCTTTTTTAGTCGTTTTTGGTAAAAGTTACTATTTCTAATTTTGATGGGCAAACCGCAGCTTGGCAATCTCTTCACCACCATCGATTTGCCTACGGTCGGCTGAGATTGACAACGGAGATAGGCTCTGGCATCTCGGTGCCAACAACGGCAGGACAATCTTGCTCCCGCTGTGCATACCGGCTCGGCGGCTCGTCAATAACAGCTACCAACTCTTGCACTATCGGTGGAACCCACTGAAGGAAAACAGGCTGCTATTCTAGTCTTAAACTCAAAAATTTTAAACCCAAAACTCAAAAACCATCCAAACACATAATCATAGATCAAGAGATTTACCACTAGTCGTGCAAATGTGACAACGCAGCAGCAGAAGAAGAGTCGATGTCGCTACCGGATCGTGACCAACAGTGCAGCAGTAACAACCGCTCCTCTACGGAAGTCCACACATCTGGAGAGAGAGCATCACGTGTTCGTATGCTAGTATTAGCACACGCGGCTAGGATTTTACGAAATCTATCTCATGGATGGTGGCGGCAAACAAAATAGATCAGATCATCTCTGCATGCCTACCTCACCTCCTTTTATAAGGCCTTGCAAATAAGTCCTACTCAAATACGAACCCTAATCCTAATGGTAAACTCATTATCAATAAGAGACCCGTTTCGGATCCTATCCGAATTAATGTTCCAACCCGTTAAGTGTGTGACCTTGTAGGTTTGCGTATATTTGGTCGCGACCAGAAACAACTTCCCGAGTCACAAGTCATAAGCAGTCCCTAGCAACACATTATGACTACTCGCATATGCACGAAGATCATATCCGACAAACATATACAATTTATCATGGATTATCTCTTTACCTCACAATACCAGATCGAACTCAAGATGAGAAATGTGTCATCCTTGAATAGCTCGATCCTTTCTCGATCTTGTAATGAACTAACTTTTATTCATAGTTTATTCTCAACTATATTTGGCACGACCGTACACTTTCTTAGTCCAATTACATCAAGAGGACCAGAGATATCTCTCTCAAGATATAAGAGGGGCAAATTCCATCTCGATCATGCACTTTCAACCACATGATTCATAACATATATGTATGTCACTTTTATAACTACTCGATTAAGAGCACCGATTGATGACACCAAGATATGCTAGTACGCATGTATGAAACCGTCATGAGTTCAGGTCTAAAAATAAACAAAAATAACTGTTAGAAACAAACTGATGACACATAATAATCTCAACAGTGTCTCAAGATGAGTCCATCTAACCAAAATGTTCTCCAACATATGTCAACGACATTGACTTGATATCTCATATCCATGATCTATGAAACTTGACTATCAATCAATGATCATGCTGACTTAGCTTACATTATTTCATATAATGCTAAAAATTAAAGATGTTTAGAATAAATATCACTGATAATGTCATAAGTAAATTGAAACAATTCATATATCATTGTAAAGAATTCCACAACAAGTCATATACTTGTTGATTGATAAAAGTGATACTTTATTCAGGAAATACAATAAGAATTTATAAACATGACATGATACAATCATCCCCATAATTACCTCTACGATATATCTCTATCACCCTCCACCACTTGTTAGCAATTTTTTCTGCTTACTATTTTTGGTTTACAAAGTTTTTTTACAACTTTGGTTGGTCTGGTCACTTGAAAGGGAATGCGCCTATTCAAGTAAGCTCTGTAGAAAGATTTCAGCTTATCAAGCAAGATACTTCAACAGTTTCCCATTTGAAAGGATAAAAGGGTTTATGGTTATCTTAGACCTTCTCCAAGAGATGCCGTAAAACACTGTTCACTCGAAAAAAATGTGCTACGCGCGCCGTTTGGGTTCGCCCGGCTGCTCCAACAGGCGACGCATCCCCGCTCCCGTCGATGCATATGCTACAGAGAAAACCCAAATTTCCACATTCTCTCTCCGGTTGGTATCCTCTCCCTACTCGCCGCCGTGACGCCGGTTCCCCGCGCCTCCGCTACCCGCGCCGCCTCTCCTCCCGCGCCTGCCACGCGCCTCCCCCGCGACGCCGTTTCCCCGCGCCGCGCCTCCCCTCGACGCCGGTTCCCCGCGCCTCCGCTCCCCGCGCCGCCTCTCCTCCCGCGCCTGCCACGCGCCTCCCCCGCGACGTCGTTTCCCCGTGCCGCGCCTCCCCTCGACGCCGATTCCCCGCGGCTTCGCTCCCCGTGCCGCCGGTTGCCTGCTCGGACGCGCCCCGCTCACCCGCGCCAAAAGAGAATGGCGGTTGATTTTTAGGAATTTGGGTGAGATTTGGGGATTTCTGTTGGAGTAAAATAAAATATAGGAATAGAATCTTTTTAGGTAGATATGTATATGGAGATACAGAGATCTATTTTTAGATACTATTGTTGGAGAAGGTCTTAGAAGCTACTTCATTTGTATCTTGTTTGTAAAAATTTAAGTTTTTGGCACCCAGACTGACGCTAAACAAGCTCCACTTATGTAAAGGATAGATATTTCAGCAATCTCTATTAAGATGCAGACAGTAGATATTTCACTCATATTTCGGTACTTTCCTTCGTATAACTAAATTGAGTAGATTTAATTTAAAACATGGATAATGTGGGAGTGTGGAGGCAGAGCTGCAAACCCTTCAATCTCAAACTCAGTCTCATGATCTAACACCATGTAACATTGATCATTGATGCATCAACCACGTAGCCGACTATCTCACATTAGAAAAACTTGAGCTGTCAGCGAAGGTAGGCCAATCCTTTTCCTATTTCAACACCATGCATGACGGAAATACGTACGTACGTAGAAACATCAAACTCGTATAGTGCATCTAGAAAGGCTGGCGTACATACTTGATCCATATCCGAAACATATAATGTTCGTATTTCATGGCAGTGTTAGCTAGTTATCTAGTTGTTTGCTCCATGCTACTCTGCACCAAACGACGCTTCGATGTCAAGATTTTTCGATTTTATTATCATATTGAGTTCGATACACTGATTAGTTTACCTAAATTTTAATCTGTTGAGAAATATCAATCAATCTACTGATACTTCGACACTAGCATTTCTCTTTTTAAAATAAATTAGCTATGGAAGACTATAAAAATGAGATTTTGCTACTAAATATTTGCTATTGGACTTAAACGTGAGTCTCAGACACACATATTAGTGAAACATTAATGTCCAGTAGTTAAATCTAAAATATAATTGTTAGGAACAATAGATTCCCCGCCCCTAAATCAGATCCCACCCGTGAGATAGAGTCTAATGATGCACAATAACAAGAATGAGAACTGAGAAATCTAGGAAAAAATCACGATAATGATGGAGAAGCAACGATAGTTGGAGAGAGAAAAAGACTGATAAAGAAGACCACAAATTATTAATAATAACTTCAAAAGAGTGAAAAAGAAAACCCTAGCATCTTGTATAACTCTCATATCTTTTAGACCCATCAACTTTCGCCCTATGTATAAATAAGTTATTTAAGAAAATCCTAACTACTTGTCCTCTCTGTGCTCTTCTTGTTTCTAACTTAAGAAAAAATATATTTAATACAATCTAACTAGCACTATTGCTAATTATCCAATACAATTAAGATAAAAAATATTATTTGGTCGGACTATTTTTTTATGATACAAATATGAAATAACATGATTGTTGGATGGTAGACACAGCATAGATTAGATAAAAAAACAATATACGGTGTATGGGAGATCAGTATAATTAAAATCATCTACAGGGAAAAAAAATCAAACCTTGCACTGAAGTGGCTAGCACAACACATAGTGATTGGCTCATGTTATGATGAGAGTGATATCCATGTGCATGTCATGGCCTCGTGGGGGTTGTATCACTCTTTGTATTATATTATGTCATGGGATTGAATCACTCGTTTGGTATTAGAGTCACGTGATACTCATGTAAGTGGGGTCCCATATCACTCAGTCCTCTTATATGACTCTAATCTCATTTTCTGTGATTTTTTAGATCCATCACTGATTTCTCACAGAAGTTATCTCTCTTATCTGTTTTTAAAAAAACTTAAATAATATCATGCACTTTGATTTTGAAAATCAATATAAATATCTTCTCACACATAATATATGAGTGGTTTTGACATATTAGACTCATCAGATTATATATCGGATGAAATATGTATTAATTTTTAAAATACAAGAAGTAAATTATTCGATTTTGAAGTGTAACAGATTAGACTTTCATGAAAATAAACAGGATAATATCGACTTTTTCCATTCTTGGTATATATAGCAGAAATGGAGTCCTGGCACATGCCAACTTTTCATGGAGGCTGGGTAAATTATTTCCATTTATTGAGTAGTCACTAGGACATGCATAAAAAAATGTCCATCTCAATTATCACACGTAGAACGCCACACAAACAGAAACTAGTTCTGCAAGAAAGCACCGATGAATGGACCAAAATTGGTAGCTAGATAGATGTTTAGATTTTCACAGTGTCGATCGCTCGTGTCCATCGAGTCAAAGCTTCCATGTATGCCGTGATGTGGTCTTTGGCTTCCGTCTTGCCGTACAGCCTTGGCCTCTTCTCGTCCACCAGCTCTTCTTGCGCAGGCTCGATCTCCTTCTCCGGATCTAGTGTGTGGATCGGGCTCTTCAAGATCCCACTGCTCAGTATCTGCATCGAAGGGAAAAAAAGATTACTTATTTAATAGTACCAACACAAAAGAGAAAGGGAGTCGTCTGTGTAATGGTAGATCGGAGCATTTTGCGAACTGGGCCAAGCTCCGATAAAGGCCAGAGACGTGGGCCGGTTTTTCAGGGGTTGGCCTACCTCTAAAGGGAAATTGGGGTGGCGAAGCCAGCTTAGATCAATCGGTAACCCTTTTATTTTGACCAAACTGGGTTTGGGATGGGCTAGGCCTGATCTGGCTTGCTACCAAGCAGACTATGCCAAACCCACGCCCTCGGCACTGAGCACTCCGCGTGTATCGGGTCTAAGCCAAATATGCTAATGTCTACACAGCAGTTCCCCACCACTCAGCATAACTCCTCACGTATCACGGCCGTCAGTGCTGTCCTCGGCGTTGGTGCCCGCTCACGGCTCACCCCCTCTCCTCCCCACACCCACTTGCTCACATCTGCCCCCCCCACCCCCCCCCCCCCCTTTTGCCCTTACCATCACTCACCATATGAACTTGTGGCTAGCCCCACTGCTACCTACTAGAGACGGCCCTTATGTCAACGATACAAGGTTCGGGGAACGGTAAACCCTTGTAGACTTACTAAGCTGACCTTTAGACGGAGAAGAATGAGTAGCATAACGAAGGTACATCTCGAGACATTGGTTCGCCTGCTCACTTTGACCATCAGTTTGAGGATCATACATAGTACTCATATGTAGTTTGGAGCCCATAAGACTGAATCCAACGCCAGTGCCTCCACACTCTGACAACCGAGGCCCATGAAAAAAAAATCACAAAAAATTGCAAAAAAATTATGTGATCATCTCCCTATAAACATATTTCACTTCATTTTCACTCAAACACAACCACAAACCATACACTTTTCATACTCTCATTTCTCAAATATTTTCTGAAATTTTTTTTGATGGCTAACAATCCCCCCGGTGGTTATGACAATTGGTTTGGCGAGCCTAGTTTAGATGAGGAGAACACCCAACCACCAAACAGTTAAAATTCGCCCAGTTTTCAACCCCTCCCCCACCATACCCGATGTGTTATTCTCTGTTTGCTCCACCCCCTCCATACGGCCAACCACATCCGTATGCACACTCTGGGCCGTATGCACCGGCTCATCCGTACGCACAGCCCCTCTATAACCCTTATGGCCATAATCCTCATTTCGCCGGAGTTCTGACCATCTCTGAAGATTTGCCGCCTCTGCAAGTACCGATGAAAAATTCTCGCTCCACATTCGCATCGGATACCGGCACTCCGTCGAACATACCCCAGGTCGTGATCGACGACGATGACAACACTGGCAAAGATGAAGGAACCGCTGGAGCACGACGTAAACGAATGTTGTGGTCGCAACAAGACGACATTCGATTTGTGAGTGTTCATTTAAATTTGAAATTTTGTTAACGCAGATTTTTTCTCCGATTTTACCTTAATTAATGTTGAATAATTTGAATTTTTCTTCATCCAGATCAGTGCATAGTTGAATAACTCTCTCGACCCAGTTAATGAAAACAATCAAAAATTCAACATGTACTGGGGAAGGTCGCTGAGTCGTACAACACAAACAGTCCACTCAATCGCAGACGAGACGTGAAGCACTGCAAAGACTATTAGCAAAAAAGCAACAAGAAAATTATTCAGTTCAATGGTATTTACTACAGGTTGCGGGATGTCTACGCCAATGGCCGTTCGAATGAGCAGTTGATGTCGCAAACACGCAACATGTATAGACAGGAAGTTGGTCATCCATTCATCCTGGAGCACTAGTGGAGTGCCGTACGTGGTCAACCGAAATGGTGTTGAAGCTGTTGCATCTAGGCCGTCATGGCTAACCCTAATTTTGATGATTAATGAAAATAAAGTGTTTTTGACTAACTGCGCTTCTGAGATTTTTTGATACAGAGTTTGTTCGGGAAGAAATACGAGATGATCAAGATGAACCCGACATGAAGTAAAGCATGAGGTGCAAAAGAGCAGAGACAAGACACAAACGTGAAGATGCAAAGGACCTAAGATAATCTGTGATTTCATTTTCTTCCGATCTCGGAGTTCGGAGATAGATCGATTTAGGAAAATTATTTTTAGCTTTTAACCGTACTATAAAGAGGGGTGGCAGAAGTCCTCTCTTTATCTCCAACATAAACCGAGAAATTTAGGTCATTACATTGCATCTATTTGATTGGATTTGATTTGAATTTGGTTTGAAAGATTTGGTTTTTCAGTTGAGTTTTTGACAACAGAAGAGTTTTTCAATTTTCAGAAATATCTAGGTAGATCTGATTTTTGCTTATGTTGACAAAATTGTAGCCCTTAAAATTATCTTTCAAACGAGCTATTAAACACCTATTTTTGATTTCTGGATTTAAAGTTATAGCTATTTTTGTTCATATTGAATGTCAGTTTGCATAACTGACTGTCAGTTTGAATGTCAGTTTGTATTAACTGACAATTGTCCCGAGAGGGTGTATTTTGGACTCAAAATTTTTTGTACTAAACTGACTGTCAGTTGGAGTTTCGACCACAGTTGTTTTTACTTGAGTTTCTATCTGTTTTGGTCGAGTCTTTGGTCGAACTGACTGTCAGTTTGTATAACTGACTGTCAGTTATGGGTTTCAAGTTTCCATAAACGACCACAAACGGCTAGCAAATTTTTATCCGTAAATTTTGTCGGCCGTTGTACACGAAACTGACTGTCAGTCTGTGTTGCTGATTTTCAGCCCTAACTCCAACGGTTCATTTGATTCTTGAGGCTATAAATAGGGGCTTTGGGCATGAGTTTCATACAACAAGCAGCATCATTCTCTTATACACTCTTGAGCTTTAGTTTTTTACACAAAATCTTGATCTATTGATCAAGTTGAGTGTTTTTCGATCTACCGAGAGTTTCAGTTCATTTGCATTTGCATATTCTTAGTTTCTCGGTGCGTGTTTGGAGGTTTAGAGAAGACCTCGCTGCCTATTACTCTTGGTGAGGGCCCTCACCTAGATGGTTCGGAGGCGTGGCCGTTGACCTCTCCAGTTTGGAGATTGTCAGAGAGGCTCGGCAAGTTTGTACAAGACATCAGTGCTCGCCTTTCCGGAGTGGATAAGGAGCAACCTTTAGTTGATAATACTCTTCGTGAGTATTGAGGCAAACTCAAGTGACTTGAGTGCTTCAACGAGGATTAGTGGAGACTGGGCGAGTCTCCGATACCTCGGTAAAAATTACTGTGTTCGTTCTCTTCTCCTCTTGCTCATTTTATTATTTGTTTTTGTTTTGCAAATATTTGTTTAAGTTTAAAGTTTTAAAAGCCTCCTATTCACCCCCCTCTAGTCGGCATCCTTGATCCTACAGAAGCTACTTCGATTCTTCCAAAAGAACTCGCCTCAACGGAGAAGGTGGCCACACGTCGTCGTCGAACAACCACGATGTTCCTATCGAGCTTCCACGACCTGAAGGGCAGGATGCGGCAAAGTAGAAGCGGAAAGGTAAGAGCAAACTGGCGGAAACATCATCGGCTAATGAGGAGACCATACAGAGCATCGGCAAAGCCAACGCCGACCTCGTTAGGGTTGCCGATCAAGCCGTTGTTGCATCCAAAAGTTTGCAGAAGATGGTCAAAAGCAAAGAAAAAACCACATTTATGAAGTTGTTGACGAAACTGATTATGGCGAAGACATCCCATTTCTTGGATGCCCAGAAGGAGGCGCATGTGGCTGCATTAGAGTACGTTAACGACATGATTCAGGAAATAAAGAATAAATAGTAGCCCAAACGATGTATTTTTCTTTTCTAAATTTGTACTCACACTATTAAATTAAGTCATTTTTGATTTACTTGTTCGAATTTTGGCATATGATCGATGGTTTTGGATTTTAGACGTTGGAATTGATGCATGTGATGGATGCCTTTGCATTCAACCGTTGAAACTGAGGCATGTGATCAATTTGCTTCTCCCTCTATATATTCGAACCCCTCATGCCCTCATCTTCACAACTCAGTAGTCTCAACTTCACAACCGAAGCCTCTGTTCTTCGAGCACCAAGAGCTCTTGCCTTATCCAAAAAAATGACGTCCAGCTCAAGCACAAGTAGTGCCGAGGACGAAGCCATTAACCAAATCGAAGAGTTCGTGACGGGGTTCATACGGAGCGGAATGACGCTCCAACCCCTTCACAGTCACATTCTTGATGATCTTCAAGCCGGGATAAACGCTGGTACCTCTCATCGCCGCCGACGAGCTAATAGAAGGTACATCGACAGAGATCACGAAGGCGGTCATAACCGTCTAATCGTGGACTATTTCGCTGACGTTTCGGTCTACCCCGCCTACTTGTTTCGCAGAAGATTCCAAATGAGGAGACCCCTCTTTCTATTCGTCAAAGCTCTTGAGGAGTGGTCTCCGTACTTCAATGAGAGAAGAAATGCTCTCCTACGAAAAGGGCTATCTCATTTGCAGAAGTGCACTGCGGCATTGCGCATGTTGTCGTATGGCTCCTCGCCGATGCCATCGACGAGTATGTACGCATCGAAAAGTCGATGGCCATCAAGTTCCTGGAACGTTTCGTCAAAGGAATCATCAATCAGTTCGTGAGAGAATATCTCCATAAACCTACTATCGACAACCTCCAGCATCTGCTCCAGCAAGGAGAAGCTCGTGGTTTCTCAGGAATACTGGGAAACATCAATTGCATGCATTGGGAATTGTGCAATTGCCAGTTGCATAGAGGGGGCAATTCACCCATGGTGATCACGGAGTCCCTATGATGATACTTGAAGCGATTGCCTCCAAAGAATTGTGAATATGGCATGTCTTCTTTGGTATTGTCAGATCCAACAATGACATCAACGTGTTGAACCAATCTCCCTTTTCACTGATGTGTTGAGCGGCCAAACCCTACTGTTCAGTACTCTGTGAATGGGACAGAATACAATATGGAGTATTACCTGACCGACGGTATTTATCTCGAATAGGCTGTCTTTGTGAAGACCATATCCTTACCCCAAATGGATAAACTCAAGTTGTTCACACAATATCAAGAAGGTGCAAGAAAAGATGTAGAGCGGACTTTTGCGGTCTTGCAAGTTCGATTTGCTATTATCCACAGTCTCGGTCGATTTTGGCGACGATCAAGCCTTGCCAATATTATGAAAACGTATGTCATCCTCTACAACATGATAATCAAGGATAAGTGACACTCTCATGACCAAATCACCCAGTCATATGATAGTCAAGGGACATCTACCGTAGCACCGCCAACTTTCCACAGTAGTGCTCCACCAATTTTCCAAGAGATGCTAGCTTGAAATGATGCAATTCGTGCTCGCCCAACGCATTTGCAACTGAAACGGGATCTTGTTGACCACATTTGGTTAAATTTTGGAGGCGACGGTATTGAGTAGTAGTTTACTTATTTCCTAATTCGCAAGTTTGTGCGGTCGTTACTGACAGAATGTATCCAAATTTTAATTAGTATGTTTCATGTTGTTTTCTATGTGCGATTTAAATTAGATAATTTTTAATTTTTTTACTATGTTATTTACAATTTTATCTTTATTTTGTTGTGTTCGAATTATCTAAATTTTATTTTAATAATTTTTAATCTTTAATAAATATTATATACGCGTGCCCCACATAAAGCGCCACCCCAAATACCAATGTATTGGAGTGTTTGGTGCTTGAAAAAACGCTTCGTAGGTGGGCTCATGCGAAATACGTCCCGAAACGCCTTTGCATTGGAGTAAGGATGTTTTAGATGACGCTTCGCACACGTGACACAGAATATATTGAGAATATTTTGTTGAAGTGTCGGGACAGACGCCCCAGCATTAGACTTAGCCTAAGTGCCAGAATAAGCTAGTGAATACCTTGCCGTGATCAGACACTATTGTTTGAGGCAACCCATGAAGTTTGTAGACATTATCAAGGTATAACCGAGCAACTTGAAGTGCTGTGAAGGGATGACTGAGAGCCATGAAATGTGCATATTTGGAAAAGCGATCAACAACCACCATAATGAGTGTGAACACATCCGATTTGGGCAAACCTTTGATAAAGTCCATAGTCACCACCCGGCAAGCTCCAGCAGGCAATGGAAGAGGTTGCAGTAAACTAGGAGACCGTATATTCTCATGTTTGGCTTGTTGGCATGTAATGCACTATTTGACAAAGATCTCAACATTTTGTTTAATTCTTGAACAATAGAATATATGTTTGAAGCGTTGGTATGTTGCCTGAACACCCGAGTGTCCTCCCACCTGTGTTCTGTCCAACCCATATGCGCTCTTGATATTTGATTAGGCCAAACACGAACTCATAGCCATGATCATCAGGTGAATGCACAGCAAGTTTTGCCCAGAGACGTTGAGCGGTGGAATCAATCTCATACGAGTGGAGCACTTTGCGAACTTTGTGTAACTCTTCTACTTCTAAGAAAAATTCTGGCGTTCCTGTACCTACAGCGGTTGAAAAACAGAGATGGCATGCAGTGCCATGGAATGGCCCACTCGAGATCTGCCCACGCTTATACTGGAACTTGAACTGCAAGCCTAAAAGCTTCGTCATTGCCTTTTTCTGAAGCTCTGTGGAAAGTTGTTGTTCGCCCAAATGGCGGAGGCTCTGGTGGTTAGTTTTGATGATGAAGGGAGTACGCTGAAGGTATGATCTCCACCAGTCCACAGCCATCATAACAGTAAGGAATTCCTTCTCATAAATGGAGAGCTTCCGGTGTTGTGTACTGATGGCTTTACTGAAGAACGCAATGAGATGGCCTTGCTACATGAGTACCGCTCCTATGCCTGTGTCACAAGCGTCAGTTTCAATTTCAAATGGAAGAGAGAAATTTGGTAAAGCCAACACAGGAGTACTAGACATGGCATGCTTCAAGTTATTAAAAGCTTCAGTAGCTTGTCATTCCACTGAAATGCTTTCTTCTTTCACAAGTTAGTGAGCGATTTAGCCATAACCCCGTAGTTGCGCACAAACTTGCGATGATAATCAGCAAACCAAGGAATCCTTGCAGTTCAGTAGGTGATGTGGGAATTGGGCATTGCAGCATGACAGAAGTGTTGGACGAATCAGTAGACACGCCTTGAGCAGAGATGATATGCCCAAGATACTCCAGAGAAGATTAGGCAAAGGAACACTTTGATTGCTTGACAAACAATTGATGGTTTTGTAGAGTGGATAATGCCAGTTCCAAGTTCTTGATGTGCTCCTTCAATGATGAACTGTAGACAAGGATGTTGTCAACAAAACGGGGACAAATTTACGGATATAGTCAGCCAAAATGGAGTTCGTCACACGCTGAAAAGTTGCTGGGGCATTAGTGAGAACAAATGGCATCACCCGAAACTAGTAGAGGCCTTGAGTCTTGAAAGCTGTCTTGGCTTCGTCAGCTTCAACCATGCGTATTTGATGGTAACCAGCCCGCAAGTTCAATTTCAAGAACACCTTGGCACCTGCTAACTCCTCAAGTAGTTCATCCACAATGGGCATAGGAAATTTATTTTTGATGGTGAGCGAGTTAAGCTTGCGATAATCCATGCAAAAACACCATGTGCCATCTTTCTTCTTTACTAACAGAACAGGGGAGGCAAACTGGCTCATACTAGGTAGGAGTAATTATACCAACTTGAAGCATTTTGCATACCTGACACTCGATCTCGTCCTTTTGCAGGGGAGAGTAACGATATGGGTGTAGATTGAAGGGTTGGGCGTCAGGCAGCAACGCAATTGAATGATCAAAGTTGCGTTGTGGTGGCAAGGACTTTGGTTTATTGAAAACTTGTTGAAATCTAGACAGAACTTGCTGCACCTCTGGGAAAACCTCTTGTAGGTGTGTCTCTTCAGCCAGGCATATTTGGGCCACCACAAACATGTTATTACATTTGTACCAATTGCTCACTGATCAGCTGAAATGGCCATGCAGTGTAATTTCTTAACCTTTGTTGGGAATCCTCATCTTCTTTTCATCCCAATGGACCCACATGGGACTATGTTTGCTAAGCCAGTCCATTCCTAGAACACATCATATGCACCTAGCTCCAGCTCTCGCATATCCACATGGAAAGTGTGATTTTGCATCAGCCACTGAAAATTTGGCAGAATACCACGGCAAACCATGACATCACTATTGGCCACGGTCACCTTGGTTGGTGGGATAGTTTGCTGAGGGGTATGAATCTTTTCCACCAATCGAGCGTCAATGAAACTGTGTGTACTGCCCAATTCCACCAGTAACAACATGACTTGGTTTTTCATTTGCCTTAACAGTCGCACAGTCAATGGTGCCTCAGTACCAGAAATGGCATGCATTGATATGTTGTACCCCTTATCCTGCAGCTTGTCTTCTTCGACCATCTCAGTGAGTACCTCGTTGGATAAGATAGTGTCACTCTCGTCTACCGTCATGGCATGGACCTGTCCTTGATTTTTGCACTGATGACTTGGTGTGTGTTTATCTCCACACCTGTAACACAAGCCATTGGCTCAAAGAACTCCAACAATTGCCGCTCCTTCCATTTCTGTGTACCTTCAATCACACCACTCTTCTGTCCCACCGTGGGTTGCTCACCCCATGCCCCTGCAAACATGCCTTTGATTAGAGGCACGCCTTTGTTTATATGCCACTTGGCCCGATCGAGCACTCCTTCTTGAGTATATTTGGCAGGTGTGTGCAACTCGATCACGACCTTGATTTTATCCTTCAATCCTTCAAGAAATTTGGCCACAAAGAAAATATCATCCTGGGCTCTATTATAGGTGAGCAAATTATTCATTATCTTCTCGAAACAAGTCATGTACCACTGTACTCGTTTGCTTAAGATGCAGCATCTCTCGCAATTTTGTTGATACAAATTGGTGCCAAACTGATTGTTCACTGCTGCACAAAACCCTACCCAAGTGCCCAGTTCATGCTTCATTTTGTGTGCTTGTAACCACAAAGAGGCACTATCCACAAAATGCATTGAAGCAACACATACCAATATCTGGGAGAAAATATGTAACTTTCAAAAAGACCGACAATTCTCCTGCCAAATTTGGGGGCTAGATCCATCAAAACTGGGGAACTCCAATTTGGGCAATGGCACATCGGAAGCTGGTGGTGCATTTGGGACAGGTGGAACAGGCGCTGCCGGATGCACCGACGATGTGGTCGTCAACCGGCCCACCAGTGATGCCTTCGGCAATGGAAGAAGCCCTTGCTCGTCGGAGACCTTCCGCACCTCATTAAGCAACTCAACTGTCCGATCCACCTGTTTTGACAGTTGCTCCATGCGTTCTTGATGCGTACCCAACTGGATCTTGACTTGTGTGATCTCTCCTAGCTGCTGCTTGATCTCGCGTAGCTGCTTAATCAATTCGCCAATTTGATCGGCCATTTGTTCCTTGAAGACCTTCAACTCCCGCAACTGCCAATTTGGTCAAGGAGCCATGGTGGAAGTAGGATTTCCTCCTCCAAATCGAGCCAACCAGCCAACCAGGGTTCAAGAATTATAGTAGTCGCCGAGGTAACCATAAGTCACCAGGAACTAGACAGATCAACAAGCAATTTGGTAAGACTTAACAGTTTAAGGAAAATTAGAGAGAGAGAGAGAGAGAGAGAGAGAGAGAGAGAGAGAGAGAGTCTTGAGGAGAAAGAAGACAGGGAAGAAACCAACATTTCATTTTCATATCCTTCACACAATTTAGACGTCTACTTAAATCTTACCATTTTAGCTCAACTTGGCTCGAGAGATGCAACCACCTGTTTGTAGGGTTGGAAACGAGTTGAGCTCGAGCGAGTTCAGGCAGACTCGGCTCAGACTCAATTGTGTATTGGGATCGACTCGAAATATTCACGAACTTAGAATTAGGATCGGACTCAACTCAAAGTAAACTCGATAGAGTTCGAGTTCAGCTCGACAAGCAAATAGATGCAGTTCAAAATTGTCTTTCTTGTGAGGTTTGATTAGACTCGCTCGAACTTGATTAGATTCGGCTCAAAAATGTACATTATAATTTAATTTAAGTTTTAATGAGCCAAGTTTGGAAAGGCTCGGGCTTGATTCGAATTTTCACTCGAATTTCACTTCAGGCTTGAGTTCGGTTTGTTAAAGGCTCGAGCCAATTTTCAAGCATATCCTAAATAACTCACAAGTTTCTATCTTTTTGTCCAGTTCTACATGTTTGTTTGGTTGACTATACACAATTTTGAGTCTGGACAAGCAGATGCAAAAAATGGTTGAACCTGGCCCGCTAGATATGTCTAATTGCATAACTAAAAAATGATTAATGTGTATTAATGATTTTTAGCATGTACTAAGGATGACCAAGAACTATTAAGCCACAAGAAGGATTATTAAAGTGAAACATGACATAATAATGATTTTTAGTATTGTGTGATTAGAGAGTGATAAGTGTATTAATGATTTCTAGTATGGATTAATATTTATTAAGAATAATTAAAGTAGAATAGGACTATTAAAATAAAATAAACATTAACTAATTTTGGTATTATTTTTTTATCTTATATATTTTTTTATTTATATCAATTATACAACCAACAAAATAATATTTCATCTCAACCTGTATTATCTCATACATCAATCAAACACCATCCAATTACATCTCCATAGTTTGTCCCACTCAACATATCCCATATATACGATCAAATTCAATACTATGCAGAAAATCAAACACATATTAAAGAACTCTCAGTTCACTTAAAAGATGGTTCACATAAGACTCAAACATATACTAACAATTGTTAGACACTTGACTTGAAAACCTATTGTTCTCTTTGTTGGAGCTTGACGGTGACGCACACACTACCTCTTCTTGACTCTAGTTCATGGTGTATATGAACATCTAGTTATGGTTAGTCAAATTTATGGTTTGTAATTCATATTTCTAAGCGAATTGTCCCAATGAATAAATACTTGAAATAGAAGCAGCAGGCTGTGAAGTTTATGGGATTCGGGCTCCACAATGAGAAAGAACCGGTCACACCAATCCATGATTTGGCTCTCTGTAGTGATCGAATCGTTGCCATATCCTTCTATTCTGTACTCCTTTCCGTTTACTAAGTGGAGTACTTTTGCATCTCTTCTAGTGGGCGCTGGAAAAATTCCCTCCGTACTTTCGTCGTTTCAATGTTGTTTCTATCTCATCCCCAACAGCCTGAAAATTTAAATTGGAGAGATAAACATAAAATAACATAAAATATAGAGAAATGTCATGTCAGTATCTTATGTACCATTCCAATCAGCATATACATATACAATATTATATTTTAAAATTTTGTTTATAATAAAAACGACTAATTTGAACTTTTTAGAAATATAGAGATAAAAATGAGTTTTCGAATAAACAAGAAATATCTAATGTGTCATTTACAACAACAAAAAAAACATGTCGTCACCACCAGGAAGAGGCCCTAGTTCTGTAGGGCATACCGCAACTTGGCCATCTCCTCGCCGTCGTTGACTACTGATAGTCGGCTAATATCGACAATCGAGATAGGCTCTGGCATTTCAGTGCTGACGATGATGTGATGGTCTTGTTCCTGTTGCACTTACCGACTCGGTGATTCGTTGACGCTGGCCGCCAGCTCTTGCATTGTGGTGAAACCCTCTACGACTCGTCAACCATTTTTGCTCCTATTATTCTCAATTTACAAGTTCTTTTTATAGCTATTGTTGGTCCAGTCACTTGAAAGCAACCGCACCTATTTTTGTGGTGGTGGGGAGATTTTGGGCGCCTAACTTCTTTTGAAAGTTTCGCAGATAAGTTAAGAAAAGAAAAGAAACATCCTTCTCAAAAAGCTATGGAGAGAGATTTCAATTTGTCTTATAAGACGAACTCCAATGTCGACGTGTTGGAACTCTGCATGTGGGTCCCACCATTATAAAACTATTTTTTCGGTTGAAGGAAGAGAGAAGACGCCTGCTGAGGCGTCAGAAATTTCGCTCTGCATGTGGGCCTGTCCCTTTTTTTTGTCTCGGTTTACATGTGATCAAATTGCATATAATCTTTATTTCTTAATTATGATTAATCTAGTTCAAATTAGATGTTAATTATATTGAGAAAGTTGTAGATCTTTAAATTATCTTCATATAGAGACTAACTATCGCATATATTCGATTTTTAAATTAAAAGTTATTGATGTTTTACTAAAAACACCTAAATTTAATTTATTCGTGGACCCATACGAAACGCCTCGCGAAGCGCCTTGCATTGGAGTAGAGGGATGCTTCGGGTGGTGTTTCATGCACGTGGCACAGAATATACTGAAGAATATTCTATTAAAGCTTCTTACGAAACACCGATGAGTTGGAGATAGTCTAAACTACTTTAGCGATGTCCTACTTGAAAGGACAAGAAGTAGCTTATGATTCTCTCACAGAAAGATTTAAGATTTAAATTTGTGACACTTTTACACTAAAGTTGAAAATGAATTTTTTTGAAACAAGGTCCACTTATGTAAAGGTGTTTTCTAATCGTATTTCATCACTCTCTTTTGAGATGCAGACAATAGATATTTCAACACTTCTCTTCATATATAACTAGATCAAGTAGATTTCATTTAAAACGTGGATGGTGTGGAAGTGTTGTTCCTGAGGTGCAAATCTTTCGTAGTCTCAAACTAAAAGTCTCATGCTTTAACACCATAACTCTATTTGGGATGGTTTAACCTTATGTTAAAAGTGGTTTTTAAAAACTTATTAAAGAAGGTGGAGGAGAGAAATTTAAGTTTTTCAGTTTAAAATTGACTTAAACTTTTTTGAAAAATTCCTTGTAATGAACTTCATTTAAGAGAACTTAAACTTCTTACAATCTTAAACTAAAACTGAAATCCTTCCAAACAACCCACGTAAACTTCATGATCATGTATCTGGCTATCACCCATATGTCTCTGATCCCAACATGAGAGAGTTTTGCAAATAAAATAGATGATATCACCACTGTTCAGAGCTTGATTGCGTCAAGGGCTCTCGTCCCTTGCACAAAGTGTTGGAAGAGTAAATCCATATACTCCTTGTACTTCATCTTGTTGAACTGCTTTGGCCTCTTGTCATCTAACAGCTCCTTCACCGGCTCCACATCCATCTCTGGTTCCACTGCATAAAACATTGCCATGGAGAGCCTCTCTTTTTCTGCATTGGCTACCACCCTATGCACCGGGCTCTTGAACAACCCATTGCTCAGTATCTGCATTGAAGAAAAAAATGACTGAAACTACTATCTATATGATACAAGTCGCAACTTTATGTGCATATACATATGTGTATACCTCTAAGACATCTCCAATGTTCACAACAAATGCGTTGGGAACCATGGGGACGTTGTACCACACACCGTTTTTGAGCACCTGAAGGCCACTAACATTGTTGTCGACTAGGAGTAAGGTGATGGTTGAGCCGTCGGAGTGGGGTTTCAGGCCGATGACCTTGTCCGGCCTGGGGCATGGAGGGTAGTAGTTGATCCTTGCGTACGTCACGACGTTTTCATGGAGCATGTTGATGAAGTAGTTGTCGCCTAGATTGAGCAGCTTTCCAAGAACTGTGAAGATGTCGTTGGCCACCCTCCTGCATTTGGTAGTGTACTCATGCAAAACATCCCTGAAGAAGTACACATGGATAGTAAAAATCTGTTTCCATTTATTCCCAGCTAAACAATGAATTGTCTCGTCATCCTGCATGAGGCCATGCAAGGTGACCGACCAAACGCCCCTACAACACCTGAAAGAGGCAGGTTGTGTTGGCCACAGGTGAAGAAATCTTTGAGATTCGGGCTCGACTACAACATATAGCCGTTCACACCAGTCTAGAATCTTGTCATCATCGTTGCCGTATCCTTGTGTGGTTATGTCCTTGATATCTGCATAGCTTTTTTGCTTTTCATCTAGTGGAAGATGAAAAAATTTCTTAGATACATTCATCATTTCACCGAGAAAACTTGTTTCTATCCCATGCCCAACAACCTAGCAAGAGAAAACAAGGAAAGTTAATTTCGTCATGTTGGAACAAAGTTATACGAGCTTGAAAAAACATATGCAAATATGATTCATTTAATTTTAGCAGATATTGGAATCCCAACTGTATTCATGCAGCATTAGTTGGTTTACTATAGTCAAGTTGTCCATAAAGATGATTTCTTCTGAACCGGCATATCACAGTTGTGAACCGTGCTGAACCGGCATGACCATGCCCAGGCGTGCATGCCGTGCCGGACTGGCACAGTCCGATTGCCACTTCTAATGGGCACGATGGCAATTTATTAAAAAAAAAAAGAGAGAGATCACCAGGAAGAATCCCCAGTTCTGCAGGGCAGACAGCAGCTTGGCGGCCTCTTCCTCGACGCCGTCGCCAGTCAACAGCCCGCTGAGATCGACGACAGGGATAGACCCGGGAATGTCGGCGACGGCGAGGGTGGGACGGTCTTCCTCTGGCAGCACGTACCGGCTCGGCGGCTCCTCCACCTTCCCTACCAGCTCTTTCACCGACGTCAGAGCCTGCAGGTTAGCCATTAGTGCGCACGCTCTTCTTGCCTCTCGCTGTTTCTTTTTTTCCGTTTAATCCGAAGAGCTGCACTTATGAGTTGATGTGGGACATTTATTGGAACTGATTGGACAGTTTTTAAAAGCTTCGTATATATCACATATTAAAACTTCTATTAAACTTTTTTGCGAAAAGTTTCTCATATTGTGCAAAAGGAGCCTTGTCTTCTCCACATATTTAGGTAACCTCTTTGTATGTATGCAATAACTCTACAGTTGCGTGATGGCATTTCTTTATAGCTGTATGGAATAACTCCACTCTTGTGTGATGACATTTGTATGAGTGGATCAAATTAATTTAGATCATTCATTATATTAGATCAAACGGTATTAGAAAACTTCTTACATATTCTATCTAAAAAAAGATTACTATTAAACTTTTGTTAAAATGTTCCTCTTATTGTGCAAAAGGAGTCTTGCCTTTTCCACATATTTAGGTAGCTTCTTTTTAGTTGCATATAATTAGGGGTGTGTAAAAAAATTGAAATTCGTAAGTTACTTAGGCTGGGCTCGACAGAAAACGAGTTAAACTTGAGCCAATTCTCAAGTCATTTTCGTCTGTGAGTTGAGCTGAATCAGAGATCAACTCGCTTAGGCTCAATTTGACTAAACTTATTCAAAAAAGACCCAAAAATACTATTATTATATTTAAGTCATACCCTCCGCAATAAATAAAACTCTAATTTTATTTCATAAATTTCTTTTGTCATTACACACCAAATTTTCTAATCCCATTACCTACGCCAAATTATGTGGTCATATCTCTCCGACTAAAAGTTCTTATTTTGAACAGCGCAAACCAACTATTATGTATATTCAAACCTTAATTTCTCATAGTCTAACTGTATAAAACAATGTAACTTTATACTCTCTATTTCTTGTTTTTATCGTAATAGCTCCAACTCCCCCAATCATTTGGATCCAATAATGACTGATCTCTTTTGTTTTTATCTCACAAATTCCTAGACAACTGTATCTATAGTAGTTGACTAGCGCATCCGATAGTTGCGACTTTTTGTTGACAAATAAATTCGTCCGACAATATTGTTTGAGTAAAGATTTAATAAATTCACATGTATTTTCTTGCAAAATATAAGAAGTCAAATTTAATTTTTTTTAACAAATAAATTAACACAAAATGAGTTGGTGTGCACTCATCCACCCTCCTACATGCAATAACTCTATTCCTACGTTAGGCCATTTTAGCCCCATGGCCCTTGTCCTTGCAATGTCCCTGATGGATTACTAATAACATTCCCTTTTAGTTGGGAAATTATGGGCGTTGGTCTAGTTTCAGTTTCAGGGGCTGGTAGTCAGTTAGGTCTATTCTATATTAAAAAATACATTACTTTAGTCTGGTTTAATTGATACAACCAGATTTTTTTTTTTTGACTTAGTCCAGTTTTGGATTTTCTCAAGTCTAATCCAAAGAAATTGCAAAAATATTCCTTTACTAAAGAAAAGAGTTGGATAACTTCTGGCCGGAAATATGACCTTGCTCTAGCTTCTTAGCAGCAGAATTATATATCATTCTTATCGTATACATGAAGAGAGAATTAGATAGTTACCAACTTGACTTTATTTCACAATACGTCAAAGTGTTGTATGCATTCATAGTTTGTCGTCTTATAAGCCCCAAAAGCCATACTACTCTAGATTAGCTCATCAAGGAGACTACTAGAGCGTATAAATTTCTTGAATAAGCTTCACAATAAACATGCTGTCAGGTCCTGTCTTTCACTCATACTTAATTAAAATCTTAAACTGAAACTAAACCAAACATATCTCCGAAAAGCGGAACTTCGCCGCAACATCAAGAGGGGTGATTGCCTAAAAGTTATTCATGATTGTAACATGCTCATGCTTGACACCACTGATATTACAACACACACACGTACACACAAAGCAGATGGAAATCTTATTGATGGATCAGGATTCAGAAAGGATATTCCTAGAGTGCATGTTCAGGTAGAAACTTCGGCCGGTTCGATCCTGATCTTGAGGAAATCGATGGATCGTTCACCCAGAGCAAACGCATCCCAGAAGCCATCGCCAAACGTCTTGGCCTTCACCTTCTTGTACAGCGCCGGCCTCTTCTCGTCCACCAGCTTATCCGACGGCTCCAGGATCTTCTGCGGCTCTGGCTGGTAGAATAGCACCAGTGACATCCTCTCCTCCTTGCTCGTCACTACACGGTGCATCGGCGCCTTGAACACTGCATTGCTTAGTATCTACACTATGCAGAAAAAAAAAACAGTGTTAGGATCTGTGCAGTTTTTTTTTTTAAAAAAAAAGAAAATTTTTGCCATATTACATATAGGATTTACAATTGAGTTTTTGCAGCTTTCTTATATGTCGCTGACCTATAGTAGTCTAAAATATTGAGTATACCATTGCTATTGTGTCCAAAAATTAAATTGTCCCCATGGAAGCCTATAGCAGGGTTACCTGAACCAGAATTATCGCCGCCGGTTTGTGGTAATTAACCGTCTAAGAACAAATCAATTCCTGGATCTTTTTCCTGACATTAACCCTTAAATCGGCCAAATTGCAGGAATCAATCATAAATAAGGATGATCGGAGTTAAAACCAGGCGTGATTCAGTATCTGACCGCCCCAACCGGTTTTACTAATATTGATAGTAATCAGCCGATTTCTGACAGTTCTCTGAACGCTCGTCTATAGTAGTCTAATAGCGCATAGCGATCTATGCAGTTTTCTTATAGTTGTGCGCATTGTGCGTACCTCCATCTCGTCGCCGACAACGACTAATAATTCATGAGAAAGAACAGGCACGTCGACCCAGTTGCCGTCCTTAAGCACCTGGAGGCCACCGACATCCTTGTCGAGGAGGAGGACGGTGACGACGGAGTTGTCGGTGTGGGGTTTCAGGCCGAAGACGAGGTCCGGCCGTGGACAAGGAGGGTAGTAGGTGAACCTTGCGTAGGTGGCGACCCTTTCGCCGACCTGGTCAACGAAGTGGTCCTCATTGAAGTCCAATAGCTTCGCCATGGCTCTCAAGACATGCTTGGCTACTTTCTCACTCTTCAGCGTGTACTCCTGCAGAAGGTCCCTGCACATCCAGGTAGAGTGATTAGGGAGCCCATTACCTTTCTGTGTATCTGATATTCTTGTTTTTATGATATATATATAAGTTGGGATACAAATCATGAGGATTTGACTGTCATTTAAAAGAAAATACTGAAAGATATACTAAAATAAAATAGATAAACCTTGACAGTCTAGTTGATAGTATGTACTACTTGGTGTTAATGTTATGAAATTTCGTGACAGCCACTAACAAGCCAGTATCCAACCCACTTATCACTAGGTTTTATGGAATTTCGTGATAATTTTATTGTCATACATGTACCTGACGGATATTCTTGAGACAAAATATAATCATAGAAAGATTTCTATCCAAAAAGTGTGAGCAGTTAGATCTAATCATCTGAACTGAAATGGATAATCAGACCAATTATTGCATAGCAAAGAGACTTTTTTTAAGTGAGTTTGGTTGAAGTTCGGCTACTTGGAGGTAACTTTCTATTAATGTAACAAACCTCCAACCCACTTATCAATTGATGTTAATACATAACAAATCTATCGTCATACATGTAGATAACAATTTCATATGAAACTTCCCATCTAAGAGAAGGCAAATAATGGATCCAACCATCAAATCTAAAATAAACTGTCGAATCAACAAAATTAGCTATGTGAAAGAGACTTTATTTAAAAGTGAGTTTGATTTAACTCTAAACGCACCGTTGCCTAGCACGGCCTTCCTACCCGGCCAGGAAAAATGTGGTACCTGAGAGAAGGTGGGTGCTTTGGCCAGAACTCTAGTCTTCTCTCGTCTTCAGGCTGGACCTGCAGGTACAGCCGGTCGCACCAGTCTAGGATTTGCTCGTCGGTGTCAACCCGGTCGATGCCGTATCCTTCGGGCTGGAAATCCTTCCCATTCATCAGGTTACTGTATGTAAGCTTCTCCTCCAATGGGAGGTGGAAGAATTCCCTCGTCACGTCCAGTATCTCGTCGAGGAACTGGTCTGACATCCCATGGCCGGTCACCTGAAAAATATTTCATAAATTAGCCAAAAATCAAAGGCACCGCAAACACATATTATGGTGGATAAATTGGTTATTTACATTGCCTTTAACTCAAAAAGTTTATTGAGTTGCTAGGCCAACATAGCGTAGATATAGAAAATACTTTGAGTAGAAGCTCTTCTTTATACATTTTATAATTTTGGAGGCCTTTTCTACAAAATATTTTCTATACGATACCAAGTTAAGCCTTGCCCCAGCCACCACAGTATGGGTCTGCCCATGTCTATACGATACCAAGTGGTATTAACTTGTAATGGTTAAACTATCACAAGGTCTTTAATTGTCACTGATCTATCACCGAGTGATCTCTCATACCAAGCTACGTATAGCCCCCTCGCCGCAAAACCACTTATACTCTCCACTACGTTATGATGGACCTCACATAAAGACTTTTTTCTGCTCTCATCACTGTCAAAACATCACTTCAGCTACTTTAAGGCCCACCCATCAGAAAGAAAGAGGAATAGGCAAATCTTAATTATCCCTTTAACTAACATTAGTAATCCGTTTCACAAAGTTCTGACTTGTAGGCTCTAGGATAGAGTCAAAACAGTTTAATCAAACAAAACAGCTTTGGTTTATGACTTCTATAAAATTAAGATGGATTTAGAACCACTGTTATTTTAAAAACTTGCAAATGATTTGAGTTGTTCTCACAACTCTAATTTTTAAATTTATATAACTTTGTCATTGATTACAATAAATATTATTTTCTATACATAGAGTATAACTGATATCTATAACCTAAAATAAAGAAACATAAATCTTGTACCAAATACTTTCGAAACTCTAAGTCTCTGTAGTGGAAACATGGAGCTGGAGTTTGATAAAACAACATCTTATACTACTAATTGAAGTCTAAATAAATAAATAATAGCCAGAGTGAGATACCACAAAGAGCCCCCAGGACTCCAGTGCCGACCGGAGCTTAGCCGCCTCCTCGACGTCGCCTGGCTCGGACAACCGGCTCACATCGACGGTGGGGATCACATCAGGCAGCGAGGCCCCGCCGATCGGACGGTCGGCCTCTCTCAGCACGTACCGGTTCGGCGGATCACAGAGACCGTCCGCGGCCACCTCCTGCACGAGCTGCTCTTGCTGCCCCATACTAATGTGATATATGATACGATAGACTTGTAGACTCCCATAGGTATCTCCTGCCTTATTTATAGCGAGAAGCTCAAATGTGCAGTGTTTGTGGAACAGAAGTTTGCAACTTGTCTATTTTTTCACTGCGTGGTTGTGTATGTATTTTTTTAATGGTGGTTGGGTTAACACAATATATTTAATGTCTACATGTTATAGTGAAGAAAATGCATATTAACAAAAAAAAAACAAAAATAGACGATTCTGGGTGCGTTGGATTTAGATTCTTCGCCTTTGGGTTTAAACGTACAAACGCTTTCAATTGTGCTGTGGGAAAATTGACGTCTAAGGCTAAGTCCAGGATCTGTCATGCGGGCCCACGCCAGGAAATTAGTTTTTTAATTCTTTCCGGAGAGAGAAGACGCCACAGTTGGCGTCGGGAAGCCACAGGAAAAGTGGATTTTTTTTGCCTCGGTTCGCGTGCGCTTCAATTGCATTAGATTTTTGTTTCTTAATTTCAGATCAATCTAGTTCAAATTAGATGTTGATTATATTAAGAAAGTTGTAGATATTTAAATTATCTTCATTTAGAGACCAAATTTCATATATATTAGATTTTTAAATTAAAAGTTATTGATGTTTTACTAAAATAACTTAATTTAATTTATTCGTGAGTCCGTATGAAGCGCCTCACGAAGCGCCGGTGCATTGGAGAGGGAGGTGTTTCGGGTGGTGTTTCGCACACGTGTCACAGAATATACTGGAGAATATTCTGTTGAAACGTCTCGCGAAGCGTCAAAGCGCCGATGGATTGGACTCAGCCTAATATAGTAATTATGGAAAAGAAGATAAGGCATCCATGTCTTCTCTCGAGTATCGAGAAATTTTGGATTTATCGTGACTCTTCCTCCATCGAAGGAGTTATCGTCTTATCGAACAACACACACACAAAAAAAAAAAAAAAAACCGTACAATAGCGATGTTTCTTGAACCACACGGTAGAAGATATGAATCCTTGATTTTTTTATTCTTCATGCATTATTGGAGCGTCCATGTTAGAGCACGTGAAGTTCTGATTGATTTTGTTTTACGTTATTGCAAATACTGGTTGTTTAGTCCACTTTTCTGAAAGTGTCGTTTTCATGTATTTCCAAGTTCTTGGATATTTTGCCTAATAACCCATTAAAAAAACCAAATTCAAAAACTAACTTAAAATTTTAAAAAATTACAAAACTAACCTTCAGTCATGAGATGGCCGCGCGACTGACTAGCGACTGAAGATGTGGCACAGCCCAATACACCACTGGCCCAACTCGCGTGCCACGTCTACTTTCAATCGCTAGTCGGGCTAGCGACTGAAAAAGATATAAAATCATACCACGGCAATAAGTTACAAAAATCACTTGTAGTCTAATTGGTTAAGAGACTTTATGAGTTGAGCTAGCGGTGTAATGGGTCGTACCACGTCTTCAATCGCTAGTCCAGTTAGTGATTACAATTCAGTCGTGCGGCCCATCTCGGGACTGAAGTTTAGTTTTGTAATTTTTTAAAATTTTAGGTTAGTTTTCAAATTTGATTTTTTTAATGAGTTATTAGGCAAAAAAAAAAAAAAATTCCCAAAACTGGCAGAGGCAAGATGTGGTCACTGGATGGTACTAATCAAGAAGAGATAATTAATGTTGGAAAATGCAATTTGCTATGATCTGTTTTGATTGTGTTTTGGGGGGTGGATATATGATACTGGCTGTCACGACAGTAGAGAAATCCTGCGACCTTTTTTTTCCAATTGAAGACAGACGTGCTAGGAGCTGTATAAAGGACAGTTAATTAGTGCCAGCTCTTTATGCTTCTTTAGGATTTTATGTGGAGCCCTTGCATTAGGTTATCATAATACAGACCATTTCCATTGCTTCCATTCTTTTCGGTTGGTCATTTGATACATAGACCTTTATGGTTTGCACGCTGACACCAAATTTTTTATTTGCTCTAAATATCTCCATGACGCGACAACATATAACATTCTGACTTTGCAGAACCATGAAGTTTTAATTGCACAAGCAAGCACACCTAGCAGGTACCATGCATGAGCACAACTGCACAAGCCACTTCACACAAAACAACAATGCAGTGACCCTCATCAGGTGTGTCCATGGCAAAGATTATTAGCAACATACAAAGCCTTTTCATCAGCAATATGTCAAGAGCACAACACAGATAAAGAAGCCGCTCATCCTTGTGTTGATCCTTTAAAATTGGATCAACTCGCACCCATGCATTTCTTGTCGAAAGTTTTCGGTTGAAGATTTATTCTCTTTTTGGGTTAATATCATTTTCGCTCTATTACATCTTTTACCTGAAAGCTCAATTTTATCCTTCTACTTTTAAAAGGCTAAATCTGATATATCTGCTTTGTGACTCAAACCAAAATAACCCTTATAATTAAATTTTCAATTTAAACATATGACATGCAACATGTTTATAGATGACGTAGTTTAATTGGGAAAATACTAGCTCATGCGGCTATTTATTTGGGACAGTACTCAAGAATATCAAAAGTAGCAGCAGAGACTGATGAACTTTGAATGCGAAATGGGATCATGTGGGGGTTATCTAGATGAATAGGATGCGCCAACTGCCACATAAAAAACTTTAGCTCACTATATCATTTATAAACATGTCACACGTCATACATTTTAGACCGGATTTTAATCATAATAACTATTTTGATCCGACGTTTTCAGTCGACTAATTTGACTCTTCTAAATGAACCAAAGAGTAATGTACACGGATCACAAGTGTCATTATCCCTCTCCTTTTCGAATTAGCTCTAAATTCTCTTTCTTTTCTCAGAAGGAAAAGGGAAATATTTTGTACTTTGATTGATCAAGAGCATGGTTGATTTGATAATACCCTTTTTGTCAATCACAAGCAGCTCAGTGCTTACAAGATAGCAAATATACATCACCTCTTCAGTAGAAGGATTTGTTAAAAAAAAAAATAAACACACTACTGTCAGAACCATTCTGTTAGCTTAACTCATGCATTGGAACAGACTTTCTCTGGAAACAACAGTAGAAGCAGTATTAGCATTAACTATTCGATTAGTATTAAGTATAAGCAGATATATTGTTTGAAGATGAACTACCTTGTCTAGAACTGCTGCAGCACAAACGGTCGTCATCAACATGAGTTGCATCCACTCCCATCATCCACGAGCCCACAGATATGTCATCATGGGCAAAAGCCTGCAGCGACGCACTGCATGTTGAACAGGAGACTTGTATTTGGATCAAAAACTCAACCTTAGCACAGATAAAATAACACAGGGAAATACACATCACTTACCTATTTATGTTGATGTAACGAGCCAAATTGTTTGAGAGGATGAATAAAGAACCAGAAGCATGCCGAAAATACCTGTTTTCGTCAGAGATTTTGAATCTGTGTCAGTAATAATCACAAGCAAGAAGCCAGATAATGAAGCATAACTAAAGGCAGAACATAACATCAGAAATGTCACTGAATGGCACACGTGCAGGGTGTGATATGTATTGTAGTTCTATAATCGTTTTAAGTTTCCTCAGTTTCCCCAAATAAACAAGAAAGGACTGGACTTACAAGATTGACAACTTATGAAACAAAAACAATGAGTCCTCAGAATACACCCTGACTTGTTCGAGTGGAGGAGGCATAATAAAGAGTAATTTCCGACTAGGACACCTATACGTATAAGTTGGGCCGGGCCGTTGCCGGGCCAACCCGAAACACGCAAATTCAGCCCGACATGTGGCACGACTCGACACAAACGCTAACGGGCCGTGCCAACCTAGCACAGGTTATCGGGCCGTAAACCTTGACCCAATAGGCGGCACAGCACGACACGGTAACATAGGCCGTGCTCGGCCAGCATGGCCTGTCACAGTACGGCACGACGAGGCATCGGATTTTGATTTTTGAATGATTTTGAACGTATAGCCAGATATGTGACACATGTAGCAACGGTCGGATTTCCGATTTCTCACACCAGCACACGCATTGACACGTCACACATTCACACAGTGGTACGCAAGCCGGCCCGGCCCGACACAACACGACGCGTGAACTATCGGATTTTGAATGATTTTGAACAAACAGTAGATTTGTGACATGTGTGTACAAGCAACGGTCGAATTTCTCACACAATGGCAATGGTCAAAATTCTTTTTGCTATAAATACCCCCGAAACGTACACACAAATTCACAATTCATTCCAATATCTCACACTTCA
Source organism: Pharus latifolius (assembly GCA_019359835.1). NCBI lineage: Eukaryota > Viridiplantae > Streptophyta > Magnoliopsida > Poales > Poaceae > Pharus > Pharus latifolius. The sequence goes on from CM033324.1 coordinate 80,053,611, forward strand.
CTCAAATTTCTCACTTTATCTAATACTCTCATTCTTACAATCTTACTCTACTGTTTTTTATCTTAGAAATTTTTTTATTTAAAAAAAAAATTTATTGTTGAAAAGTATAATTTAGTTTTAAAAAGCTATTTTGTCTTAGAAATTTTATTTTTATACTTTAAAAATCCTATTAGCTCTCTAAAATTGTGTTTCTGCCTAAAAGGTATTTTTGCAATCTAAAAATTATTTTTTCTCTTGAATTTTTTTTTTTGCTACTACATGGATTTCAATGATATTGATTTGGAGAATTTCAATGCCGACGAAATTGATAATGAGAATTTTAGTACCGTTGAGGGAACCGTTCAACCTAATCTAATGTCATCTCCAACGACAGACTCTACCTCTATAGCATCAATGGCAACAAGCTCAGTGGGGAGCAAAAGAGTAAAAAAGTCGGAATGATGGCAGTATCTTAATCCATCCGAGTCAGTCAACCCGAGTGGAAGAAAAATACAAACTGTTACTTGTAAATATTACAAAAAATCTCATCAGCAGCATCTGCAGGTGTGACCGGGCATTTACTCTACGAAAAGAGTTGCATTAAGAAACAACTACGTCCTTACGGTCAGCAAACACAATTAAGTTTAGTACGTGGAGCTATGACCCCATGGTAGGTATGTAGGGAAGAACTCATTAAATTTATTGTTTTTGAAGATTTACCAATTAGAATAGGTGAAAGTTCAATTTTCGAAAATATGATTCAAAGAGGATTTTAATCTCAGTTTAAAAAAGTGAGTAGAACCACTACTAGAAGTGATATTTTAGCATATTATGAAAAACAAGTAGAAATAATAAAAGAAAATTTTTCAAAAGTAACATTTTCTTTTGCACTTATATTTGATATTTGGTCCACCAACCATCAAAAAATGGATAATCTCAGCGTAGTTACACATTATTTAGATGATAATTACACTTTAAATAAGAGTTATAGGTTTAAAATTAATAGATGTTACATATTCTGCAAAAACTATCGCCGATCGTATAGTTAGCGAATATAAGTTAGAAAATCATATTATTTCTATTACTCTTGACAATGTTTCAGCTAATACAAAGCCCATGAACATATTAACTCCACTTGAGTCATAGGTTAGAGACTATATTCTCCACCAAAGATACATCTATCACATTATCAACCTCATCATTCAAGCATATATGAAAGAAATAGCCGCACCTTTAGATACTATTCGCTCGGCCATTATTTACGTTACTTCCTCAAATGTACGTGTCGTCGAGTTTAAGAATTACTGCCAACACCATGAGACCTCAAAAATTTTTCACCAACATGAAGATAAGGTGGAAGTCCACTTATCTCATGTTAAAAAAAAAACTCTCATACACAAATCTTTTAACTTTATTTATTAATGTTCGATTGAATAGTTTCTTTTTAGTGTATTTGGGGTATTGCTGAGAGATTTTACAAATTTTTGGAGTTATTTTATGATTCTACTAAAATACTGTATAGTATTTATTATCCTACATCTTGTTTAGTTTTGCATTATCTTTTTGATATTGCAAAATTATTTGAATCATATAGAACATACCTTGATTTTTTTGTTGTCATAGAAAAATGGGGAAAAAATTTAAAATATTTTACAAGCATTTCACATCTTTATTTTGTTTTTATTTTAGATCCAAGACTAAAATTAATTGGTTTGCAATCTTCTTTGGAGCAATTAGGTGGTCTTAAACTTTGATTATTCTGAAAGTCATTCATATGCTAATGAAATTTTTTGAGTTTTTTGTTTGTATGAATTTGTCAGTCCACACCGAAGACCAATGACACCGACACCACAAGAATCAAAGACGCGGATGAAGGTTGGCGGTTTGCTATGGAAGACGCCACAAAGGACCCACCAAAATATGCGGAGACGAATCATCTTCGCAAAGTTCTAACTAAGACCAAGCGCCTCCAACAACATGACCTATGAGTTCACAAGCGGAGCTCAATCGCTACCTCGACATTAACCATTCCATAGATCCTGAGTTTGCAAATAATCCTGACAACCATAACAATGTTCTTTTATGGTAGAAGAACAACCAAAGACGATATTCTGTGTTGTCTCAGTTGGCGTGGAATGTCTTGATTGTTACGGTATCAACAATTTCTTTTGAATCTACTTTCAATATGGCTGAAAGAATAGTTGAAGACAGAAGATCATACTTAGCACCCGAAATGGTGGAAGCAATCACCTACCTTAAAAACTAGGAAAACACTGTCACTAGGGAACAACATAATTTGGAGGACACAAAGTTCATTAGCAAGTTAGAATGACTTAATATTAATTCAAAATAATTTATAATTAGTTACTGTACACTTTTGTCCTTATCAAGGTTTTATCCCATTAAATTTTCCTTAGTAAGGTTTTTAATGAGGCAGTGACATTTTCATATAAGTAATAAAATTGTTCTCATATTTATTATTAAGGTTTTATTCTCATTTATGATTTTTCATAATTTTTAAAACTTGTTTGCAATTTCGTACTCTCATTTATGATTTTTTTAAAATATCTACGAATTTTTTTGAATTTTCTACAAAATTTTAATCTTTGTTTTTTGTATTTTTTTAATTACTGTTATACACCAAATATTTTTCTCAATTTAAAATTTTTTTTCATATTTTCACTAGTTTTCAAATATTTAATTATTTTATTTTATTTTATAATAAATTTAATGCATTAAAAATTAAAAAATAATTTTAAATTTCCAAATGAGCTGTGCACATGCCGGCCCGACACACACTGCGGCCCGCAGGCTATCATGCCGGGTCGGGCCTCTCCGCCGAGCTACCGGCCCAACCAAATGAATGAGAATACACAACAGGAATAAGTTATTTACTCACGATTTTGAATCTCCAAATTTCCACCATTCAGGTTCATACCATTGTTGCCCCCTGAAATTGATATTGACATATAAAAATTGCTTTAGTGACAAGTTAACAATATAGATGGCAACAAAAATGAAATATCACATCCCCTGACATAACAATATAGCACAAGAATTAAAGTATACGATGCACAAGCTTTCTCAAGTTCATACAGTGCTGGACTGGTGAGCTGGTAGCACCTATGGTATTAGTTATTCCCCATAATCATCAAGCAATTAACAAAATCAAACTGTATTTTACACACTACATATAACACTTTTTAAAACATGGTTCCTGTATTGGTGAAGATGCATCAGATCCTCAGTGCACTCCAACTACATGGCTACAACTTAACCCAGAGGTAGGTAGGATATTGACAAAGAAGCATCACTGCTGGATCAACCAAAACATAAGCTATTTCCACTTATCAATGGATGGTGTAGCTGGAGTTATGGAAATGCCAAACAATTTGTATGAATCAATGAACACTTCATAATGATGTGAACATTGTGAAGGAAAGAACATACTCTTCAGTTACAACAGCTCCTGATTTCATGCAACCCATGTACAGTCCTTTGTTGCCTCGGCGACCTTCAAGCATCTCAATTAACCCAGCTAATGGAACAATTGCAAGGAATCAAGAACATTTAAGGCAAACATTAGATATACAAGGAAAATAGTTTCTCATAGATTTTTTCTGAACAATGGAAATAAGTTACCCAAGTCAAGATTAATGTTATCATCGACTTTGACATAGAACTCTGCATCCCATGCTTCAACTGCAGCACTAAAGAAAAACTTAGCTTTACTAGGTAACTCCTCTGCAGCTTCCTCATGACTTTCCTGCAAGGTCATCATGCAACAAACAGTTTGTTGCTAGAATATTAGCACATGTTTAAAATCATATATATGACAAGACAGCTATCTATTTAGCATTCAAGTATGAAGTGAAGAAAACAGCATAATTGGTTGCTTAGTTTCATAAGTGAATGCCACAAGTACACAACACAAACAAAATAAAGTCAAAATGTTACAACAAGATGTAACACAACATCAGAAACATCAGATATCTAGTTTCTCTAGTTGTGTTTTCCTTAAACAAGGCATAGATACTGCATTGACATAGTGTTAACACAACATTGATGACTTGAAGAACCAACACATCTCTATTACGTGTAGGAGAAGTGTCAAGGAAGTGTTGGTGTACAAAAAGTATCATACACAAGACATGACACCTAGTAGAGTAGCCTTATCTACAATTGGGAGCTACATGGTAACATGAATCTAAGACAATGTACTAGTTACATTCTTCTCTGACAAATCACAATAATATTTTTTTCATTGTTTAATTCACACACTCCAATCTCCACAAAGCACAGGTTATTTGTATCTACTATTGGGAGCTACATGGTAACATGAATCTAAGACAATTTACTAGTTACATTCTTCTCTGACAAATCACAATAATATTTTTTTCATTGTTTAATTCACACACTCCAATCTCCACAAAGCACAAGTTATTTGTTTACGACGCAAATTAATTTCAAGCTTTGATAGATCAACACGGCAAAATGTTTTTCATATTTCCTCAAGGAAAATATCTACAGCATTACTATCTGACTGTATGAAAGCAAGAAATTGAAAATCAATAAGATGAAATATGCAAGTTTCAGAATGACATAGGTGCTGTGTACCATTATGGGTCCATTATAGAAATTTATAAGTGTTCCTAGGCTGTAGGCTAGTTCATGCAACAAACAAGGGCAAAAGTCCTATGCAGATATGATGATTGGAAAATAATTATGGTACACAGAATTTACTATCAGATATAAAAAAACCGTACAAGAATCAAGAAGTCCTTCGTCCGGCGATTTTCATCATCAATATTACGGTCCAAGCTATCACCTCGATTTGCACTACAAGGACCAAATAATACATTTGAGCAGGAAAATCCAGAGGGAAAAAATAGTTGGGCAAGCACATAAGCAAAAATATGGCATAACCAAAATTTAAACTAAGATATTAGAGATGCCATAGCTTAAAGGTTTAGATCAAGAAGAAAACCTCCGACCAATTACAAAGCGAATAACCACACCATTTTCCTCAAGCTTTTTAAGAGCATCGCCTGCAATTTACAGTAGGTAAAAGCATAGAGATACTCCAATGAGTTAGTGGGCATGCAAAGAAGTAAAATTTAAGTGGGAACCCTGGTCTATATTCAGCAAATTTGATCAGTAAACAAAGACAGTGTTTTAAATAATGTGTAGCAGAAGTGTAGTGACAAATTTTTTTTATAGCGGATAACGTATAGCAATGATATATTCGGCTATATTTGAAAATTTTGAAGTTACTCAACCTTAAAATTAAAACATCCAAAACATACAACATTCCAATATAAAAAGCAATATGACCAATTGACCATGCCAACTATTGAATATCTATAATAATTTAAAAAATATAAAGCCAACTGTTAATATAATAATTTTGTTAATCAATCTTCATCCTCTAATGAAAATGACAAATCAAAACGTTAAATAGCGTGTGACATACTCCAAGCGTCAAGAAGGCTTAGAGAAATAATTAAGTGGCTATTGATTAGATAAGTAAATTACGAGGAATTTGGAAGGTCTATGCCACACTTAATGTCAAAATTAAATGGGACACTCAATTAAATCATTTGAAAGCTTGAATATACATTAAATGGCATAATTCAAAATTTGTGAAGTCACTATACAAAAGCGCCTGCTACGAGCTATACGCTATATCTGCTGTAGCTGGCAGCTACAGTGCCACAACTGTACGGACACGCTACAACAACCGCAACATAGCAGATAGGCGGTCCTATCTGCTATAGCACACTATTAAAACAGTGGTTACAGATGACTTTGAGCATTCAGTCGCAAATTACCATAGCTGTTAAATCACATCCAATCTACTCAACTACCCAACATTATCTTGTTTGTTCAACAGGAGTTTACCATAAGCTGAAGACTTCTTCACTATTAAGAACCATGAACTAAAAGAGCAGCAGCAGCTGACCTCTTGGCATCCATGAGCCGCGGAAGATGTTCCTCTTGAGCCGGCTACCAAAACCAGTATAAACTCCAATTACAGAAAGAAGCTTCTTCTTCCCTGGATCCCTCGCAACAGTCCCATTCCCCCACAGGTACCCCTCACTCTTCGCCTTAGTCAAGTCCATCTCCACCTCCGTGATCTTTCTCCCGATCTCACTGCCACCAATCCACCCATATCAAACCAATAAACCAGAAATGACACTTAATAGAGGGAAAATTAGGTTTGTGACACTCATTACGCAAGGAATTTGGGAATTGACACCTGCTAGAACTGAAATGCCATTGCTGGATGACACTGGCCCCTACAGAAATTGTTGGAAAATGACACAAATACGTATGCCATCCTGCATTCTACCATATTTTCCTAGTATTGTACATGTATTTGGAAAAGAGGAGAGGACAAGATTGAAAACAATCCTCATAAAAGAACTAGCAATTTACTTGCATCCAAGATTCCTCAGCTTGTCCTCCACCGTGAGCACCTTCGGTAGCTGCAATTACACGTTGCCATTAGTACAAATCAACAAGATGTTTGTTGGTGGGGGGGGGGGGGATTCGAACATTGCCGGAGTTCTTCTCGAGGAGGCTGGACAGGATCATCCGGGTCTCGGCGTCCTGCCACAACCTGCAACCAAATCAAGAATGGATCAAATGATGGAGCCAAGAAACCTTGAGATCTGAGGAGGAGGGTGTGTGTACCGGCCGGCGACGTAGAGCCAGGCGAGACAGGAGAGGAAGGCCATGACGAGCGGCGCCCTGCTCAGGGAAGAGGGCTTGACGCGGCGGTTCTCCCCCCTCATGGCGCTCGCCAACGTCTCCATGACGGCGATCTCCGAGTCTGCTGGTGGTGTTAATGGAAAGCTTTTGAGTCCATTAAACACAAAAAGAAAGAAAAAAGAAAGAAATTTAAGGAGGGCATGAATCCCTTCGCAATTGGCGCTCAATTTGGGCCTGGCCGGGCCAACATCCGGGCCTAACATGAAAGCCCAAACCAATATGAGTAGTACCTAGCTTTGTTTGCAAAAGTTTTTTTTCCGGAGGTTCCCGAGCTTGTCTGCTTATACCATTTTTTTCTTAAGGTTAATTGTATTCTAGCAAATTTTTAAAATTTTTTAATTGTGTCATTTATGTTAAGTGACTAGGTATATAAGACTAAGTTAGGTTTTGTCAAATATTACATTCTTTCACTTCTCTATTTATGTGACTTATTTCTCACCCCCGCACTCTCTTTTTACAACTTTATAAATAAGCCAACTTGTCAACAAGCAATTCTTTAGACTAATCAATTAAGTTCAGTTTTTAGGCTTATAAAATCATAAACCTTAGAAACTAAAATCAGGATCTATTTGATTATTTGATTGATCTAGTTTAAGTTAATCTTATAAAACCCCAAATAAGATGATGGAGGGGTTTAAGTTTATCTAAATTTTTAGTTTAAAATAAGTTTCAATTTAAAAAATAAATCTAAAATTAAACCTATTTTATATTTAATTAAAAATTAGATAAATCGGATCATACACATCCTATTTGCTTGTAGCATGGAGAGACCTTTTCTTAGACACCAGCGGATGAGGTCTAAATTCCAGGGAATTATTCGGGAATCTGAACCCTCGACAGCACATATCTCCTGGGTCCCAGTACTCCATGCTCCTCTAATCTTTTTCTAATCTCTCAGCATCTTTGCTAATCTCTCCTTACATATAATTCTATTCGCAATCAGGGCACTCTCAATATATTTTGGTTTTTAGAAATTATTTGGATTTGCATAAAAACATATGCTTGATGTAATATGTGATATGTGACATCTCGAGGAGAGCACCACGGAGAATTTGAGATTGTGTACAAAGGGTTGAGATGTAGGAGTACTCTCTCGCATAAATTATTCGTATATTCCGTCTTGACGTATGATTTAGCTCAATTATAAATGTTTAGACCAGATTATTAGATTTTTTAAGACAAAAATAAGAATAACATGTTAGTAGAAAATCAAATTTATCATTAAAAAGAGGGCTGAAACAAAAAGATAAATGGACAAAATGACCGATATGCATTCAACTTCAAAACATGGTGGGACCTAAGGTATGTAGATCCAACTGCCACTACTAATGCTCTATTTAATTCTTTTTCTTCTTCAAACTAATTTTAGCCCTCGCACCTCTGGATCAATACATCACTTGTACAAAACTAATATACCATCTCAATTTCACAAAAAGATCATTAAAAGTGCTGATAACAATTCATTCGGAAACAAAAAGGAAATTTCTTCGCTCTTTACAAACAAATATGTAAAAAAAAAAAAAAAAAAAGAAGCAGACAATTTGATCAGATTTTTTTACAGAAAACCCCCTCACATCCTCTAAAACAACAAATAGCCCCCTAAAAAAGCGACAAAAATATCACACACCAATTACAAAAACACATGCCACCTTGGCACCTTCCCCAACCTCCATTCTTCTCTCTCCTCTTTCTCTCTCCTCCAAGTTGTTTTCTTGGCCGTCACCTTGCTCTCTCTCTCTCTCTCTCTCTCTCTCTCTCACCTGGGAACTTGCAACAATGGTGACGTCGACGGCCTTGCCGCGCGGCCGGTCGATCCGGGAGGCGGTGCTGGAGAGCGTGGCGGCGTACCACCAGCAGCAGCGGATGCGGCGCAGGTTCCGCAAGAGCATGTCCTACGCCGGCGAGCTGTCATCAGCGGGCCGGCGCGGGGAGGGGGCCCCGTCTTCGTCGGTGTCGGTGGAAGGGCCAGAGGACGAGCCGTTCTGGGAGGAGGAGGAGGGCACGGTGGAGCTGGCGCAGCTCGGCGCCGACCGCGCCAAGAACGTGCTCATCCTCATGAGCGACACCGGCGGCGGCCACCGCGCGTCTGCCGAGGCCATCAAGGACGCCTTCCGCATCGAGTTCGGCGATGACTACCGAGTGCGTCGGCTTCGCCCGTTCTTCCCCTTTTGATTAGGATTCTTGGTTTATATGATTTTTCTTGCCTTTTTCAATTTTCAAGTGTTCTTAGATTGGCCGGCCTGTGCATTAAGACTTAAGGGTATGTTTCTTGGATTTTTGAAGGTGTTTCTGTTTAAAAGGTGGCTCCTCTGAGCCAATTCCTACTTTTTCTTTTGGTTTCATGGCAAAATCCATGTTTTTCCCCGTGTACGTACTTGCTTTTGTAAATTGCTCGAAAAAAATTTATCAATGAATCATGCTTATGTCATAAAAGGTAGTGATTTTGGGCAAATTGTATGGTATTGATTTTGTTGCAAAGATCTCTGTTTATCATACTGTTTCGATGTTTTTTATTTTTTAAGTGGCATGCTTTGGTAAACTTGGATGTGTTACTGTTATTGGATTAATTTTCGTGGAAGAAAAGGCTTAATTATTAGTTGAAACTTCAATTTTGGTATGATTAGATGATTACTTGATTACATGTGTCATCTTCTGCTGGAATTGGAAATCTGTTACTCGTGCTAAAGGTGTCTTTTGTTGTCGCAGATATTCGTGAAGGATTTGTGCAAGGATCACGCAGGTTGGCCATTGAATACATTGGAGAGTTCCTATAAGTTCATGGTGAAGCATGTGCAACTCTGGAAGGTGGCCTTCCACAGCACTTCGCCTCGCTGGGTCCATTGCTTCTACCTTGCTGCCCTTGCATCCTTCTATGCCAAGTATGATATTCCTCTGTCACACTTCAAGTAAAATTATCTTTGTCTGTTTCAAGTAGTTGATATTGGAACTAATCAATGCTTGAGTTGTCAGTACGTAATATAAAATTGAAAGTTGAGAACTCTTTTCACGCACAGCTTTGGGATTATAAATAATTTGGCAGTGCTTTGTACCATTATAGTTACATGTTATCGTTTTGCTGTTGTTGGTTGGGGAATTTGCAAATTGCTCACCTACCAAAGATTTTCTTTCTAATGCCTCAAATAGTTTTGCAGTTATCAACTAAGCTTACTATTCTAATTTTGGATGTTAGTGTGTGTATCATAGTAAGAACAGTGATTTCTATAGTGCTGGCGTTGAGGCATTTCATTAAGTTGTGTGGTTTAACCCTGAAAGAAACATCTTCTTAGCTAGCTCGGGTCCGTACTACCGCAGGGGAACAACTATCGTCTTGTTCGAATCGTGAGCCTTTATCACCCCGGGAAAGGGGGGGTACGGAGTTTTTCCTGGGAGATGCAATGTAAACTCGACGTTGATTTCTTTGTACATGTATAATTCAATGCAATTACTTAAAAGCCTGTTGGTGACATGAAATTACTGTCTTGTTTGTGGAACAATTCAGTCTATGAATCTTTTTATTTCTTCCTTTGTTTGTGGGAGCCTGTCGTTGAGTCTCTCTTCCTTCTTCTTCTTTGGGGTGTGTGTGTTGTGGGGGTGGGGGGGTGGGGGTGTGCAGTGCGTGTGTATGTGGGGTGGGCACATAAAAAATTTCAGGGAATTGCAATTGATAACATGGGTGCCATGTGCATCAAGCCATCAAGGTCTCCAGGGCACTTTGGCCTCCTTTTGGGTTCTAGGAAGTCATTATCATTTTAATTTGTTCTGTTGCTTCTGTTCTTTAAGCAATATGTGAGATCAGGGATATGTGCCTTCAGGATTGCCAGTCTGTCCTTGCACAACACTGTTTCCAAATGATCCACAGTATAATTGTCAAGCATCACAATGCAACATGTGAGATAATTATATAATTGCATCAGGAGGGTAAATGGGGAATTCCTCTGAAGTACATCTTATTTGTGGTTGAAGGAAGGTTGAGGCTGGACTGAAGAAGTACAAGCCAGACATAATAATTAGTGTCCACCCCCTCATGCAACACATTCCTTTGTGGGTACTCAAATGGCAAGGTCTTCAAAATAGAGTAATCTTCGTCACGGTCATAACCGACCTCAACACTTGCCATCCTACATGGTATGTTCAGCTATAACTTAAAAAAACCTGAAGTGCCACACTGCATTTTCTTTGTAGTGAATCAATGGTCTCTACCCTTCTAACCATGAATTAAGTTGGTGATATAAAACTTTGCAGGTTCCATGCTGGTGTGAATAGATGTTATTGCCCCTCAGATGAAGTTGCAAAGAGGGCATCATTGGAGGGCCTAGAACTTCCACAAGTACGTGTGTATGGCCTGCCCATTCGACCATCATTCTGTCGTGCAGTTCTTGTTAAGGTATGCACCTGTACTAGTTAATTTTAGAACTATTATTTTTTATCCCCTACTATATTGATCTTTTTGTATTTATTTTTGGGAAAGTAGAAATTTGTACTACTGTTTATTTTGTTCATTTTCATATATCTAAATTTCATGTGCTTAACACATAACTTGGTCAGGATGGTGGTATTACATACTAACAGGAACAATAACCATAGCATATATCTCCAGTCTTTGTTTTCTCAAAATATCACAGAAAAGATAGATTCACTGTTGCACATTATGTCCACATATGAATTCCCCTGAGGTTGCTCTTTAACTTAAGTCCTTAACACGATTTACTTACCAGGATGATCTGAGGAAGGAACTTGAGATGGACCCTGCTTTGCCTGCAGTATTGCTGATGGGAGGCGGAGAGGGCATGGGTCCTGTCAAGAAGACTGCAAAGGCCCTTGGGGAGTCCTTGTTTGACGATGAGCTTGGAAAACCAATTGGGCAGCTTATTGTCATCTGCGGTCGGAATAAAACACTAAGCTCCTCATTGCAGGCCCTTGAATGGAAAGTACCAGTGAAGGTGCTAAACTTTTGCATCTCAAACCAAAGTTGTGTTTTGGACTATTTAAATTTATAAATATTTAGATATTACTTTGGAACTAGCAGAAGTTTCTCTGTTCACATTGGTGTATATACTGTTTGATAACAGATTAGGGGATTTGAGACCCAAATGGAAAAATGGATGGGAGCCTGTGATTGCATTATAACAAAGGTACCCATGATGCTTTTGATACTAAGCATTTTACATTCTTTGAAGTGTTCTATAGTATTCTTAGTTTGGAGTTCCCTTGTGCACTAGGCTGGACCAGGTACTATTGCCGAGGCCTTGATAAGGGGACTACCTATCATTCTCAATGACTTCATACCCGGACAGGCAAGTTTACCAACCTTTGGCAAAAGTAGCAGTTTTGCACTGCAAACATAATAATTTAAAAGGCTGATACTTGTGGTGCTGTAGAAAATTATATACACGCAAACAAGTTTTGCAGTGATATAACCTCAGGTGCAAGAATTCTCTTATTTCTGAGATGATAAGCCAACCTGTTTACTGTTACAGTTATCATCTCATGAACTTCATTCCAGTGCATTGCAATTGGAAATCTAGGTCTTGAAAAGTAGATATGTCGATTACTATGAATTTTATGGTCCATGTGTTCCTCATTTTGAGACAAATTATATACTATCCACAAAGGATATTAAGGCCGTGTTTGGGAGGGTTGAGTTTGTTTGAGAAATAGTTGCTAACTAGCTGTCCTGAGAAATAGTTGATGGACAGTTTAGACTTCTCTGTATATCGGTGACTTAGATTTAAACCATAAACTGTTGTGGAAATCGAGTGTTTGAGGAAACTTAGTTTGTATGTTTTCGACACCATGCATGAGTTGTCTGCTTTCCCCAATTGAACGTGCACCGTACATGATTTCATGTATGTTTATATTTTGTATGACAGGAAGTTGGCAACGTCCCTTATGTCGTCAACAACGGTGCAGGTGTGTTCTCCAAAAGTCCAAAGGAAACTGCTAAACTTGTTGCCAGTTGGTTTGGTCCAGACCCACAGGAGTTGGAGAGAATGTCGGAAAATGCATTAAAATTGGCTCAACCAGAAGCAGTATTTGACATTGTCAAAGACATCCATGAACTATCTCAGGAGCAAGGGCTCATATCCCAGATCTCTGGTTCCTTGACAACATCGTTTTTCATGCCATCTCCTGATGCCACACCTACCCAACTTATTTGAGAACTTCTGAATCATCTGACTAGAATTGCAATCATTGATGCCAGGAACTTCTCTATTTGTGCTACAAAAATTGTGACATGGCATGGAAGGAGAACCTATGTGACAGGTGATTTAGCTGGTTCTGTAAAGAAAATTGTGCAGGTGATTTAGCTGGTTCTTTTGTTCATCAGCAACATGGCATGGACGAAGAACCAAGATTCCACACCTTTCAGTTACTGTGCCCCTGTTCTATTCATCATCATCATCCCATTTGACCCAAAGCTATTCTCCTGTAATTTTGTATCCATGAAGTTTGTTTGACCCATCCATTCTATTTATTTTTTTGTGCATTCCTTACTCAAAGGGGTGTTACTGTGTTAGTGACGCAGTGATGGAATGTAAGTTATGCATTCAATTTTGTGTATTGAACTACTGTTGTATATTATTGTGTGTAACAATTAACAAAAACAAGAAGATTAGAATGTATAATGTCAAATTCTGTTGTGGAAAGTTTGATGTTTGTTGCAAGATATCTTTATGTAGAGGGAGATGTTCCTGTGAAAAATGTGAAATGTTCTTCCATTGTGGGAGTTTGTGGTGTTCTAGGAAGTGAATTCTCCAGCTCATACTCAAAATTGAACCAAATGGTGGTGTGCAAATTTCTTTCATACTACTATAAAAATTTTAAAATTGCAATTTATTAAACTAGTAATGTGAGGTCGGATCTATCTATCAGTGAGACATCTAACATCTAATAATAAATATTAAATATTAAAATTTTGTAGTATTATAAAAAAAAAATTTACCCCGGGTTACTCTAGTTGTTTAGTTTATACTTCAAACAAAATTCAAAATAATCTGAAATTCATAAGAAACATTTGGGTGGAGTTTGTCTAACTTGTGAAAATGCTATGTTGTCTTATCAAACCTCCGCAAAGGGTTATGCTAGTTGTCTAGTTTTTTCAGAAGATTATACTATCCTGTCTTAACCTTCCAAAATCTAAACTAGTTGTTTACTACTGGGACTACTCTAGTAACCACATGCAATTTGGTAGAATTGCAAACTTTATTTTTTGTTGTATGTTGAGTCAAGTTTTTGCGATGAATGATCAAACAACAATTCATCTACTATTTTATCCATCAAAGATGTTGAAGTCACAAATGTCTGTGTCATAGATAAATGCGTGTTATATAAAAGAGATAAGGAGCAAGAGAGTTTGGATCTCCCACAAATCAAGTCAATTAACCCAAAAGAAGATATCCAGTGGAGTATCATGCGGTTTCAATAGTTTATCAAGATATATAAATATAGAGATTTACTATTTAATGTATAATTTAGATTGAGAGGGATAGTCGTATTCAATTACTTGTTTATGTGCAAACCCGATTTATCATGAGGTTTGATATGAATGTTTTTTTTTTCTAAGACTTAGTGTAAGTCCAAAATTGACTTTTTTTGTAATATTTTAAAAAACACTAAGTGGTCATCCCACTACTTAATGCTTATACAATAAGTAGACGTTTATACGGTTTTATAAGCAGATTGCATATTTATCAATAAAAAAAATATATTTAAAATAGTGTACATCATTTTTCAAGTAAATCAACAAGAAAAAAAACAATATTAATGCTTGCTAAAAAAAGTATTGTTAAGATCGTTCCTGTTTTACTTAAAATCTTAGACCAATAAAAAATAAGAAAAGAGAAAAATTAGATGCATTTGAGTCTATTTGATCCGATTATGCTCTAATTAAGTGTTTTAAGCGAGAGCTTAGCCGCTTAAGTGTTAAAACCGCTTATATAAAAACGCTTACAGCTTATGAGGACATTAAGCAAATGTTCAAACTGGGTTTTAAAACAGTAATTTTTTATTGTTCTGGCTTAGATTAAGTCAAAAGTCATGGGTTTTTAGTTATCATGATCTAATCTAAGTCGGAAGTTGTAAGTTGTAAAAGATACATTGATTTTTAAGAGTATATTTAAAAATCGGTGACAATAAAATACTGATAAAGGAGTCAAGTGGAATATAAGTCGTAAGAAGACATACCAAACTTTCAAAAATTAGCCTATATTTTATATCCCGGCTTTTTTTATTATCACAGATGTAATTTTTTAAGCCCTCGACGAGCCAATTGATCCTCACAATTGGCATTGGAGCAGGTTGCTCACCATGGGATTTAGAAATCCGGAGAATTCATCTACTATTTTATCCATCGAAGGTGCTGAATCGGAATTTTATGTGACATGGAGCAATACGCATGAAGAATCTCACGTGCCAATGTTTGGTTCTCCCGCAAATCAAGTCAACTAAACCAAGCTCAAGATTTCAATGGTTTATCTCAATTTTGACTTAATCTCAAGGGTTATAAATAAATATGGAGATTAATGTATAGTGCAAGACACCAACACATGGTGCTTTAATATATTTTATTCATATAGTTTCGTCAAGTTTTCGTAGGTTTTGTAGGTTTAAGTTTTATTTAGAATACAAGAATTCTATAGAAATTTTATAAATAATCTTATATTTAATGAAAATGAATGTTTATTTTTCTCTAAAATTTCTATATTTCAAACAAAATCTTATTATTTTGATGTAGCCATCTTGCTTGTGTGCATGCAAATACCAATTTATCTAAGATGTGGTTAACTCGTTTTGGTATAAGTCAAAAACCGTGAGAATGTGCTTGTCCAACTTAATATAAGTCGAAAATAATAAGTCGTGAAGAGTATCAATCAGGTTGAGGTGTAGGACAATAGGACACAATGAAGTATCTCAAACTCTGTAAAAATATATGTGAATTCTGTGTTTTTATTTTCTTCTATAACAAATCCGACTTTCATCGTCACAGCAAGCCAATTAACACTCACATTGTATATTTTAATAAAAAAATCTCAATTAAAAAAGCCATTTAGTTTATCTAAGCCATGTGCTATTGATTACTGATCTGAAAGTTGCTAGAATCCAAACAAAGGCAAGAAGTTGATCCAACGGTTAAGGACTATTGGATTAGCTGAATTGTACTCATCCAACAGTTAAGGGCTAGATAGATGCTCATCGTAGGCACCGTCCTTGCGCGAATTGCTTCGCATATATACAGTGCACTCCATCTCTCTCAACTCTTATGTCTTGTACAAGCAACACACATGGCCGAGCGCAACTCATTCCAAGTTTCTCCATGCTTCACACATCTCATTGCCGTGTCACTCTCAGCCTTCCTCTTCTTCCTCCTCGTCGCCTTCTTCATCCCCGGCGACGTCCGAGCCATATTGATCACCACCTCTTCTCCTCGCTCCTCGGCGGCGCGACGACAGCACTCCACCGAGCTCACCATGGTATATATGCAAATGCAAAGAGAACAACGTACGCATATATGCTAAAATGGCACACCAAATATATGACTTGCGTTTGCTTGTTTGTGTGTTTGTATATACACTAGAGAAGTAGTACTACTGGGAGGTGGAGGAAGCTAAGCATGGAGCAGGAGCTCGACATGGCACGAGCTGCGATACGAAGCGCAGCACGACGCGGCGGCGGCGGCAATGTCAGCTCGGCGAACGTATACCGCAACCGGGCGGCGTTTTACCGGTAAGCAGTAGGTTTTGATCCGGTCGAGACACGCCCTGTTTGCATCATTTATTGGTGGAGGTTGAACATCTAGGTGCAAATTAGGTTGCAGTTGCTAGTGCAACTATCCCAAAGCTATTGTATCAAATATGGGCTGTCTGATGAAAGTATGATATAAAACAAAAAAATCTATTCTTATCATGGTTGATCAAAATCGTCAATTTAAATCAGACAATTTGTATAATTGTATAGTTTGACTATAACTATAATAAATCTAATTATGATCACAATAACTTGTGCTCAATTAAGTGTTTAGATGTATGAATGAAGCATGTTAAAATCCAATTATAACTATGCTACACATCTAGGAGCAACTACAAAATAATAGTGAGAATATTATTGATTATACTGGTGGAGATGAGATATTAAATTTCGGTTAGTTTTACTTGCAAGCTATATCCAAACTAATTTAATTTAATCTATTTTACCCCGAATTAAAACTTATTCCAATCGATTTCAGTCAATTTACACGTTTTAACTGCAAACCAACGGTAGTCGGCAACCACTTGAGTTCCAGCTTTTTTTTTTTACCCTTCTAGCTAAGGATGATGGAAATAGACTTTTTTTTATGTGCACTGCACACATGTACAGGAGCTACAGGGAGATGGAGAAGCGCTTCAAGGTGTACGTGTACGATGAAGGAGAGCCACCGATCCTGCACATCGGCCCCTGCAAGAACATCTACACCGTCGAGGGCCGCTTCATCGAAGAGCTGGAGCTCATGCAACCTACGGCAACCAGCCTCCGGACGTCAGAGCCCCGGCGAGCCCACGCCTTCTTCCTCCCCTTCAGCGTCTCCCAGATGGTCCAGTTCGCACACCAGCCCCTCTCCCACGACTTCATCCCCATCCACCGCCTCGTCGCCGACTACGTCCGCGACGTCGCCTCCAAGCACCCCTTCTGGAACCGCACCGCCGGCGCCGACCACTTCATGCTTTCCTGCCACGACTGGGTAAGCATACTTGGCTCTCAAGCTTACTTGAGACTCGCTGTGTCATTGACTGTTACGAAATTTCATTTATGAATGACAGGGTCCTGAAGCATCAAGAGGACATCCCGAGCTCTACGCCAATGCCGTCCGCGCGCTCTGCAATGCCAACACCTCAGAGGGCTTCCGCCCGGGCAAGGACGTGAGCATCCCGGAGATCAACCTCTACGACGGCGACATGCCGCAGCAGCTCCTGGACCCGGCGCCTGGCCTGGAGTCCCGGCTCTTCCTGGCCTTCTTCGCTGGCGGGCACCATGGCCATATCCGGGAGCTGCTGTTCCAACATTGGAAGGGCCGGGACAACACCACCTTCCCGGTCTATGAGTACCTCCCGGCGGGGCTCGACTATTACTCGTGCATGCGGCAGGCGCGGTTCTGCCTGTGCCCGAGCGGCCACGAGGTGGCGAGCCCGCGCGTCGTGGAGGCCATCCACGCTGAGTGCGTGCCGGTCCTCCTGTCAGACGGGTATGCACGGCCGTTCGCTGACGTGCTGCGGTGGGAGGCATTCTCAGTAACAGTGGCGGTTGCCGACACGCCAAGGCTGAGGAAGGTGCTGGAGGCGATACCGCTGCCGGAGGTGGAGCGGCTGCGGGAGGGGGTGAAGGCCGTGAAGACGCACTTCATGCTCCACCAGCCACCGAAGAGGATGGACATGTTTCATATGATACTCCATTCAGTCTGGCTCAGGAGGCTTAATTTGAGACTGGACCACTAGCTATGTCAAAACGTTTGGTGTTGTGGTGTCTCAAAACTCCGTTTAACAAAACATTTTTTGATGGAACCATTTGTTAACATCTAATATAACAGAAATATCTTACTAAATATAGTAAATATTTTTTATTACTGCTTTTATAACTACTTCCCAAACAAGTAAGACCATAGTAAAACTGCAAGGAACAGGTAATATGGGGTTTAACAAGTAGAGAAGCACAAATTCGTATTGCAGTGGCCAGAACATAATATGATTTTGATCCCTGCTACGACAAAAGATAGATTCAAATTTACCTCTCGACAGATCAAATTTGGCTAGTTTCTTGATAATAATTTCTCTGACTGGATGGCGTAAATAACTAGTTAACTACAAGCAGAACATTTCCGTGCACCAAATTTCTAATGTCTAATATAATTGTGCAGAACAGTCGAATTGTGAACAGGGATCCTATGCAAGAAGAATCAGGATGGAGTTTATGACAGCAACAGCAGTGCAGAGTATACAGACATCGTGGCATTTGGAAGTCTGGTCACAATCTCAGAAACCTGCAACTTGGTTGTGATCAACAACTTAGATGACTGTATTGTCGCAAAAGAAGTAATCTCAACCAAGCAAGAAGTCACTACAAATCATGTGAAGGGCCATCACCACTATATGTTCAGCTAACTCGAATAATGTTTTGAGTTCCTCTACTACATAAAACATTATCTTAGCCAACTCAAATGATGATTCATAGGCAATAACTCTCTCTCCTGAATTCAGAGATCATTTTATTGCCTTCTCAACTTCACAAAAAAAATTGCAGGCAATAGAAAAGAGGAGCCTAAAATTAGACATCTCCAAAGATACCATCTACTGAATAAAATTAAAAACCAAAAAGGCATGCCGATTCTGCCCTAACTGCAAAATCACAGGCATACGGTGTGGACCCACCAATATTTAACTAAACAAAGACATAAAAACCGTATTTTTACAATGGGTAATCAACTTTAGAAACTGGCTAACCATGATAAATAACTCAATATATAAACAAACTCCACATTCATTTGAATATTCTGACTTATTCCTGTATGAAGATAAAGTACCGGACATTGCTGTAAAGGTTATTCATAAGTAATCCTCACTACTCAAGCCTACAAACTAACATATATAGACCAAGGAGAAAGGAGATAACATAATACATAGGCCGAACCTAGATCTAAAATCTTCCTGTCACAGGAAAAACCTTCTATGATCAATAAGAAGTCCACAAAATGCTTAACCAAATTTGAAGTGCCCTTAGCACTAGATTAAGATTAACTTAAAAAGTGCATCTAACTCCAACAGAAATACACAACACTCAAATGGAATCACTAAAACCAACAGGAATACACTGCACTCAAATGGAAATACTAGTATAAAGACTGCAGGAGAAGGACATCACAACCCAATCAGCATATGAAGTTACTCAAAGAACCCAACCAAAAATTCCAGTACGTATGAACAACCAGGGAAATTCCACACGACCACACTAGATCAACGACAAGAACTTGCTATGAGAACCGATGACAAAAATTCGGGACTAGATAGACTGATGCCGAGTATACCTCATCCAAAACAGCCCTCAAGTATATATTTTTCCCTAAGATTCCTCTATTACTCTTGCAGACAAGCCCAGAGAAAGCATTGATAGAGAGGAGTTGGCACAAGGTAAGCAATTATTTCAGCAGCTATTGTTCTTGACTAGCATGGTCATCTAGATGGAAATCAGCAGCTATTGTTCTTGACTAGCATGGTCATCTAGATGGAAATCAGCAGCTATTGTTCCACAGCTGAGTCAAATGTCTAACACGCCCAGGAACTGGGGCAAACTTTTGTGGTATACAAATCCCTACTTTTAGCCAATAATCCTCACCCTACAAATTACAATGAACAACAAACAACAACAACCAATCTTGATCGATATTCAAATCTACAAATTCTTTAAACCATGTTCCACAAAAAAACATCAACCTTCTTTTCTGGAGCAACCTACACGATGAAGTGAATGCGCAAGATGGCTAGACCTTTAAATCAGAAGTCTTCCAGCTATACCCCAATATCACTTAATAATTTGGGTCAATGTACCGACTATACTTGATGACAACTACAACAATTCATCCTAATTGCTTAACTCTGCAGGGCCACATATATAGATATCAACCAAATTTCACAGCACCCTCATTCCACAGAATACCACATTATAATACCAATCAAGCACGGTGGATAACAATCACTATTTGCAACAAATCCAAGGATATCCACTATTATAGAGCAGGCATTAGACATTATCTGATCGAACCTGTTCGACATAGAAGTAAAACATGTAATAGTCTCAAATAGTTTAGTCTAGTTCACAGAATCACATCCAAATAAACCATCTAAGAGGAGGAGGGCATCAAAAGCCAACCGCAGAGCAGTGCATCACGCCTCGGCCGTGGGCTGTGTGAGCCCCGCCTTGGCGAGCAGCTTCCCCAGCGCCTCCGGGGAGCACACCTGGTACTGCACCTCGCCAGTGCCGGGCTGCAGGAACACCTCGGCGAGCTCCAGCTTCTCGGCGGTGAGGCTGGTGGAGTCCATCGTCTTGGACAGTACCTTGAGCGCGAGGGTGACTGCCTCGTCGCGGGTCATGCCCTCGCGGTAGTCCTGCTTGAGCATGGACTGGGCGGCCTGGCTGTTGGCGCCGACGGCGGCGGCCTTCCAGCCGCCATAGTTCCCCGAGGGGTCGCTCATGTAGAGCTGGAAGCCGTGGTTCTTGTCCCAGCCGGCGAAGAGGAAGGAGACGCCAAAGGGGCGGAGGCCGCCGAACTGGGTGTACCCCTGCTTGGTGTCGCAGAGCAACTGGACGAGCTGCTCGACGGGGATGGGCTCCTGGTACGCGAGCGCGTAGCGCTGGGCCTGGAGGCGCGCCGTGTTGAGGAGGATGTTGGCGT
The DNA here is from genome assembly GCA_019359835.1 of Pharus latifolius. Taxonomy (NCBI): domain Eukaryota; kingdom Viridiplantae; phylum Streptophyta; class Magnoliopsida; order Poales; family Poaceae; genus Pharus; species Pharus latifolius. Next base: position 80,074,777 of record CM033324.1, read on the forward strand.
CGGACATGATGCCGGCGACGGCGCAGGCGAGGTGGGAGTCGATCTTGTACATCTTCTCGGCAGAGCGGGAGGTGTGGAGCAGCTTGGACGTGACCTTCTTCTCGCCGACGAGGACGACGCCGTCGGCCGCCAGCACGCCGATGGCCGAGCCGGCGTTGCCGATCGCCTCCATCGCGTACTCCACCTGGTACAGTCGCCCCTCAGGCGAGAAAATCGTCGTGCGGCTGTCGTAGCGGCGAGACATCGCGGCGGCGGCGACAGATTTGGGGAAATTTCTTGTGGGGATTCGGGGGAGAGAGTTCAGAGATCTACTTGTGAGAGAAGAAAAGCTTTGTGTTTTTCTTTGGGGAATACGCAAGTGTTATAGGCGTGGGCCCGACTTCGACTTGGATGTTGTATTTGGGCAATTGTTGGCCCATCCCAGCCCAAAACCATGAGTTCACAGCATTTTCTCGGGCTAAGTCGAGCCCACGCGTGGCATGACTTTTCTCCCGTTTCGGGCCCATTTTTGCCCAAACACTCGGTTCTTTTTGGCAGAACGCGGCCGAGGCGGCACTAGGAGGACGCCTGCTGCGCGTCGTCTCCTGGCAGAGGCTGGCTGATACATCCGACTGAGTCCAACGATGACGCCACCTCGTTCAGGTGGATCTTATGCGAAAAAATATTAAAATATTTGTGCAAAGAGAGAGAAGACGCTTCATGAAACGGTGTGGCCGAAGGTCTGACAAGTGGACCTCATCGATGCCTCGCAGTTGAATCACGCACGTTGGAATGATCGCAATGCCCCGGGATGTGTTTTGTGGGCCCCACTTTTCGAGTGCACTTGTGTCCCGTACCCGCCCGGTAACCCGTACTGATAACTGGGCCCAATACAAACTCGAGCCCACATGTTTGCGACGGTGTGTAGTGGAGATGTGAGGCACGTGAACAGGTGGGCCCACAAAACGTATGGTGACGTGGTAGTGCGCTCGTTTCGCGTGCCAGGTGCATTCGAGTCAGGACTCATTTTTCATGCTGATTGGTGGGCCCGGCCGATGCGAGGACCCACATGTCAGCCTGACAGTGCTGTGAGAGCGTCAAAAACTAGCCGTTGCTCAAATTTGCAGTTGGTCCCACCTGTCAACAACCCATAAAATTAGCCATTGAATTAATAGCCATTAAAATTAGTTGTTATAACTATTTTGTTGATTTCTGAGTGTAAAAATTCATAAAAAAATGTCAAAAAATCAGAAAAAATCACAAAAAATTATAGAAAAATTGTGTGCTCCTCTACCTATAAATATAAGCATACTTCACTTTATTTTCACTCAACACAAGCACAAATCACACATTTTCCGTTGTCTCGTTCCTCAAATTTTTTCCAAAAAATTTTCCAATAGCCAACAATCCCTCCAGCGGTTATGTGAATTGGTTTGGCGAGACTAGTATAGATGAGGAGAACTCTCAAGCACCAAGCAGTCAAAATCCGCCCAGTTTTCAACCCTCTCCCCCACCATACCCGATGTGCTATCCACCATTCGCCCCACCCCCTCCATACAGCCAACCATATCCACATGCACATCCGTACGCACAACCCCCCTACGGCCCTTACGGCCAGAATCCCCATTTGGTCGGAGTTCCGACCATACCTACGGAAATGTCGCCTCCGCAACCATCGACAAAGAATTCCCGCTCCACGTCCGTATCAGATACAGGCAGTCCGCATAGTGTTGGATCTAGGCTGATCTAGGTATCTAGGTTTTGATGATTAATGAAGATTTGGATAAATCCCTGATGATTAAAGTTAATTTGGAAAATGTCAGATTTGATGATTAAATGATAATTTAGATAAATCCTGATTTAGCACAAGTAAATTAAATTGATTATTGATAAACTCTGAAATGGATGTTTCCATAGTTGTGGGTTTAATATTGATGCATATGTAGAGGGGGAGCTCGGTGGTTGCATCAATCTTGTGCTAAGTAAAAATTGAAATGTCATAAGATAAATCCTGAAGTTTGATGACTCCTTATTGAGGTTTCGACATCGATGCATATGCTGAGGAGGAGCTCATCATATTGGTCATCTGATCTGATTGCCATCATGATTTGAGTAGTATAGATCGTGTGCGTATGTCTTTATCATATACAAATCTATATGATTGTATTTCATCTCATACTCATCTATTGATTGTTGAATATACTTTTGTCATTTCATCGGAAAGAGAAATTGTTGAGCTAACTCCTGTGTAGAGTAATTTCTCTAGTGATGATTAATGACGACCTATATATGAGACTAACATTGTGCGTTCAGTGTATGTGTTGTAGTCTCAGGATGGTCGCGAGATGAAAGCAAGCAAGGGCGTGAAGAGGATGATGCCGATATGAGTCATCTCGAGTGAGGTCAAGCCTAGCGAGGTCGAGCTCTGCGAGAACTAGCTTCGAGTGGTTGAGCTTCATGAGGTCGAGGTTCATCGAAGGTAAAATCCAAAATTAAGAATTGTTTTCTTAGGATTTTACTAGTCTCTGTGTTTGGAGATAGACCAGGTTGATAGGATTCTTTTTGCTAGTTTGACCATACTATTAAGAGGGGTCGGAAACTAGTAGCTTGAATCTATCTAGTATGGAAACTCAAATGCATTCATATCATCTTGCACTAGTGTTTTATCGCCTCTTGTATTGCTAGAGAGTCTAAGTGTACTTTGTGGTGCATTAGAGAAAATGCTTTCAAAACAACACTTAGTCTTGATCGCCAGCTATTTAAATTAGTTTATATTTTAGAGCTGGTTGTAATCGTATTTGCACATTCTGATCATATCCTTGTTTGGAGCATGGTCGTGGTCGTGTCGCCGGTTTGGCGGTTTTCTGTTTAGGGTTTAGTCGTGGCCGTAGGAGTTCGAGCTGGTCGTACCAGTCTTCAGGTCGCTTGCGTATGCTCGACCAAATCCACTCGACCACCTGTTTTCAATCGTATGTTCGACCTATGTGGTCGTGGTCTCTACTGAGTGTCAGCAGACATATCCGCGAGAAAACAGACAAATTGCATTAGAAATGTTTTTTTGTGTTGGATATTTTGGCAGTAGGAAGTTGTTTTAGTTTTCTAGAAATATCTAGGCCTCTCTAGATCTTGCTTTTGTTGACAAAATTGTAACCCTTTGAGTTATCTTTCCAACAAGCCAAAAATCACCTCAATCGGACCTTTGGATCAAAAGTTATGCTTGTTTTACTGTCAACATGCATTGGTTGGACAATGTCCAAAATGGCCGGACAATGTCCGGCCTGTACAATTTTTTTGAGCGTGTTGCAAAATGTAAACCAGAGACGTTTGCATCCATCCGGGGGCTTTTGTCCAGACGGGCCAGACTTTGTCCAGTGTGGCCGGACATTGTCCGGCCTATACAATTTGTTTGAACCGAGAGTTAACACAGACAGATATATATGTCCGGTGGCTTTTGTCCATCATGGTCGAACATTGTCCGGCCTTTACAAAAAAATCCCCCAACGGCAACTGACGTTTTGCAACGGTCGAAATTTGTTGTACTGACCGGACAGTGTCCGGCATGGCTGGACAATGTTCGGCCTACATAAAATTTCACCTGTTTGTGGCAAATGGCTAGTTTTCTTTTAGGGTTATATATATCTTGTGTTTACATTCATTTGGGGTTGCTCAAGAAGTTGAATACACTGTGAAAAAGTTAGCCAAGTCTTTGCATTTGAGATATTGCATCTAGAGGCTAGATTTGAGCCCAAATCTTGAGTGGATTTGAGAGAGAAGCATTTAGGTGAAGTTAAGAGTGTTTTGTACACTTCAATCACCATTTGCATGCTAGTGCTAGAGTGTTGAGCATTCATTTGCATCTTTGAACTTCTAGCACGTGATTTGTTCAAGTGAGCGCATCCGACTTGGTACTCTTTGCGAATCGCCTTCACCTAAACGGTGTCGGAGGAGAGTCGCAATCTCTCCGGTTGAAATTTGTTGGAGAGGCCGACAAACAACGTGTAAAAGGTGTGGTGCTCGCCTATTCGGTGTGGAGAAGGAGCAACCCAAGTGAAATATCCTTCATGGATATAGAAGCGATGCTCACGCGTGAGCGCTTCAACGAGGAGTAAGGGAGACCAGGAGAGTCTCCGAGACCTCGGTAAAAATCATTGTGTCAATTGTCTCTCTTTTATATAATTCGTATTCATATTGACACAATTGCTTAATTTACTATTGTTGTATGTTATATTGAATATTTCATATGATTGAATGCAACTAGATGTTTTATTGTTAAACCTTAGCAACCCTAGGTTATTCGAAACATCTTTTAAAATTGCTTAGTCGAGAAAGAAATTTTAAAAGCCTCCTATTCATCCCCTTCTAGTCGGCATCTTTGATCCTACACATAGCACGACCCCGGTCGTGATCGAGAACGACGACGATGCTGGCAAACGCGAAAGAACCGATGCACCACGGTGTAAACGATTGCTCTTGTCACAACAGGACGACATTCGACTTGTGAGTATTCATCTAAATACTAAATATTTTTATTGCAGATTTTTTTCGCCGGTTTTATCTTACTTAGTTTTTCACAATTTGAATTTTTCGTCCTCCAGATCAGTGCATGGTTGAATAACTCTCTTGACCCGGTCAAGGGGAATAACCAAAAATTCGACATGTATTGGTCGAAGGTCGCTGAGTCGTACAATGCGAATAGTCTACCCAATCACAGATGAGACGTCAGGCACTGAAAAAATCATTGGCAAAAGAGTAATAAGAAAATTGTTCACTTCAATGGCATATCTTGTAAGTTGAGGGATGCCTATGTCAGTGGTCATTCGGACGACCAATTGATATCGCAAGCACGTGACATGTATAGGCAGGAGGTGGGTCATCCCTTCATCTTGGAGCACTGGTGGAGTGCCGTACGTGGTCAACTGAAGTGGTGCCGAAACTATTTCGATTCTTCCAAAAGAGCTCGCCTTAACGAAGAAGGTGTCCACACGTCGTCGCCAAACAATGAAGATGACCTTGTCGAGCTTCCACGACCAGAAGAGCCGGACGTGGCAAAGCAGAAGCTGAAGGGTAAGACCAAACTGAGCGAAACATCCTCGGTGTACAAGGGGACCCTACAGCGTATCGGCAAAGCCAATGCCGACCTCGATAGGGTGGCCGATAAAGCCATTGTTGCAGCTTAAAATTTGCAAGAGATGGCTAAAAACAAAGAAAAAACCACATTTATGAAGTCATTGACAAAATATGATTATGGGGAATACATCCCATTTCTCGGATGCCCGTAAAGCGGCACATGCGGCATTAGAGTACGTCAACGACATGATTAAGAAAATGAAGAAAAAATAATAACTCGAACGATATACTCTTCATTTGTAAAATTGTACTCGCACTATTAATTTAGGTCATTTTGGATTTACCTGTTTGAACTGTGGCATGTGATCGATACTTTTGACATATGTGTTCGATGCCTTTGGCATGTAGTCATTAGAACTGACACATCTGTTCGATGCTTTTGGATTGTAGCCGCTGGAACCGATGCATGTGATGGATGCATTTACATTTAGCCGTTGGAAGTGACGTATGTAATTGATTCGCTTCTCCTCCTATATATCAGAGCCCCTCGAACCCTCATCTTCACAACTCAGTAATCTCATCTTCACAACCAAGGCCTCTACTTTTTTAAGCACTAAGAGACCTTGCCTTGTTCAAAAAAAGTCGTCTAGCTCAAGACAAGTAGTGCCGAGGACAAAGCCATCAACCAAGTCGATGAGTTCATGGAGGGGTTCGTACGGAGTGGGTTGACGGTCCAACCCCTCCACCGTCGCGTTCTTGACGATCTTCAAGCTAGCATAAACGTTGGTACATCGCACCGCCACCAAGGAGGTAGCAGAGGTACATCGATAGAGATCACGAAGGCAGTCATGACCGTCTAGTCGCGGACTACTTCGCCGACGTTCCGGTCTACCTCGGGTACTTGTTTCGTAGACAGTTCCGAATGGGAGAGACCCCTCTTTCTGCAAATCGTCAAAACTCTTAGGGAGTGGTCCTCGTACTTCAATGAAAGGAGAGATGCCCTCCTTCGAAAAGGGTAATCTCCCTTGCAGAAGTGCACTGCGGCATTACGCATGTTGTGCTACGGATCCCCCGCCGATGCCGTCGACAAGTATGCAAGCATTGGAAAGTTGACGGCTATTGAGTGCCTGGACCGTTTCGTCGAAGGAATCATTGATCGGTTCGCAGAGGAATATCTCCGTCAACCTACTGTCGACGACCTCAAGTGTCTGCTCCAGCAAGAAGAGGATAGAGGTTTCACAGGGATGCTGGGAAGCATCGATTGCATGCACTAGAAATGTTGCAATTGCCAAGTTGCATTGAGGGGCCAATTCACCCGTAGTGATCAAGGAGTCCCTACAATAATACCTGAAGCGGTCGCGTCCAAAAACCTGTGGATATGACATACTTTCTTTCGTGTCGTCGGATCCAACAAAGAAATCAACATGCTAAACCAATCCCCCTTTTCACGGATGTGTTGCGCGGCCGAGCTTGTACTATTCAGTACTCTGGTAATGGAACAGAGTACAATATGGGGTACTACTTGGCCGGCGGTATTTACCCCGAATGGGCTGTCTTCGTGAAGACCATATCCTTGCTTCAAACGGAGAAACTCAAGTTGTTCGCACAACATCAAGAAAGGGCAAGAAAAGATGTGGAGCGAGGTTTTGGGGTTTTGAAAAGTCGATTTACTATTGTCCACGGCCCCGGTTAATTTTGATGACGATCAACCCTTGCCAATATTATGAAAGCGTATGTCATCCTCCACAACATGATAATCGAGGATGAGCGATACTTTCATGATCCGATCGATGGGTCGTATGAGAGTCAAAGGATATCTACCGTAACACCACCTGCTATCCACGGTAGTGCTCCGCCAATTTTTGAATAGATGCTAACTCGAAATGATGCGATCCATACTCGCCCAACACATTAGCAACTGAAACGGGATCTTGTCGATCACATTTGGTAGCGTTTCGGGGGTGATGACACCGAGGAGTAGTAGTTTGTGCAGTCGTTACCGGCCGAATGTACTCGAATTTTAATTATTATGTGTCATGTTTTTTCTATGTGCCATTTAAAGAAAAATTTAATTTTTTTCCTATGTTATTTACAATTTTTATCTTTTATTTTCTTGTAATCAAATTATCCGAATTTCATTTTACCGATTTGTTAATTTTTAATAATGTTACATACGCGGGCCCACACGAAGCGCCTCTCGAAGTGCCCTTGCATTGGAATGATTTACGCTTCAGAAGACACCTCGCAAAGTATTTTTGCATTGGAGTAGAGAGGTGCTTCAGGTGGTGCTTCGCACACGTGACACAAAATATGCTGGAGAATATTCTGTTAAAGCATCTCACAAGTATCGATGCATTAGACTCAGCCTTATAACACTTAGATTTGCAATTCATACAGAGAAAATGGGCAAAAGTCATATAAATCACCACTTCTTGTCTTCCACCAATAGAAAAAAATAACTAGCCATTGTCATCATATTTTAATGGGGTAAATTTGTTTATGTCACTTTAAAATATTAATATTTTATATTTTTCACTGAATATCTTATTTACATATAGGTCCGATCTCATGTTGTTATCCTCAAAAATCATAATTTCATAACATTTACAATAATATAGAAGAAAATTTGTCTATTTTAATTTTCTCTTCTGGATAATAACTCTACCTCAACTCTTACCGAAGAGATCTTCTCTGGCAGCGAAGGACAGATATTGGCTTTGGATTCTCCACTTTGGAAGGTAAACCGAGGTTCATCTATATTTGTTAATTTAGTTTTTGCAAGTGTTTTGAGTAGTTGACAGTTCTTCGTGTGAATTTCTTAGGTTTTAGATTTTAGAAATCGGTAGGATCCCTTTAGTTGTGTTAGATTAGAGGTTTTGTAAAGTTTTACGATTTACAGAATTGATCTATTAAGAATTTGAAGTTTTCTATATTTTGGAATTGCTGGAATTTTCGTCCAAAACTTTGTAAGGGTCTTTTGACCCTAAAATAGCCAAATTAGGGGAATTGTGTAGTTGAAAAAGTTGTAGATCTCGTCGATCTGTATGGAATAGAGTCAAATATTGGTAGATTTCAAGGTCAAAAGAGTGTGTTATGACATTAAGAAGGTGCACGGTCTAAAATCCGATAACAGTCTGTTGGGTTCATGGAACACCATTGTTTGATGAATTTTTGTAATAAAAATTCATTAGAAAAATCTCATATGACCAAAATGCCTACAATAAAAATACACGTATATTTTGATTATAAAAAAATGATGAAAAAACCCGGACAAAAACTCCACTGGTCAAAAAAGGTCAAAACTGACTTGGTCAAACCTGGTCAAACTTGGTCAAATGTGGTTAAACCTGGTCAAAACCGACAATGCAGCCCAAGTTCCAACTGGATTTATCTCTAATTTAAATAACAAAAATATATCTCCTATTGAAATTCAAAAAAAGATAATCTCTCTCTTTATCCTTTTGTAACAAATTATATCTCTTATTCAAATTCAAAAAGGAGATATCTTCCTTTTTATACTTTTGTTTATTTAAATAACAAAGTATATCTTCTATTCGAATTCAAATCCCCTAAAAATCTCTGATTGTTAGGTGGTTGTAACCAACCTGGAGCTCTATAAATAGAGAGGGGTGCTAACGGGCCAGAAGACGATCTGAAGACCAGAAGCTTTTCTCCTTGTCTCCTCTGAAAATGATCATAGGTGAGTGCTTATCATAAGCATGCATCATATCAGAGGTAGAGGCCTATTCATTGGTGTCTGCCCGAGCCCAACTGCATCAGATCCAGAATTGCTTTTCGATCGAAGTTCCTCGAACTCAGTCCGAGCAGTAGATCTGATTAGCATTCGATCTGATCTTCAATTGCGTTTTCAGTCAAAACCGACAAGTACTCTGGCCAGAGACCGGGCAAAGATTTGAAAACAGCAATATGATTGAACTTGTTCTATGGGAGTAGATCGATGATAAATTCTGAATCGCTTTTCGATCGAAGTTCCTCGAACCTAGTGAGAACAGTAGATCTGATTAGCATTCGATCTGATCTTCAATTGCGTTTTCAGTCAAAACCGACAAGTACTCTGGCCACAGACCAAATAACATCAACTTGATCGAAATCAAGTGTGCTTGCGGTAGGAACCGAGTATTTTTCGGGCAAAGATTGTTGATCGAAGGATGCCGACTAGAGGGGGGGTGAATAGGCGGTTTTAAAATTTTCTTCTAAATTAGAGTTTAACAACCTAAGATTGCAATAACAAATATTCTAAGGGTATGGAAAACCAATTCAATTCAGATTTAGCAATTTCTATGATACTACTAGCAACAATTCAATCACAATGAAAATTAAGCAAGTAGTAGAGGTAACCGAAGAGATCAAGTTTTTCCCGAGGTCTCGGAAATTTGCCGATTTCCACTAATCCTCGTTGAAGCGCTCTTCGCTTGAGCTTAAGCTTCGATTCCACTAGAGGTAGCCCTTCTCCACTCCGGATAGGCGAGCTCCAAGCCTTTACAACCACTCGCCGGGCCTCTCCGACACACCGTCGATGGAGAGATCGCCGGACCTCCCGGGTCGTCTAGGTGACGACAATCACCAAGAGTAATAAGCCTAGCACCTTGCTTGATCAACCTCAAAGCTTGATGAACACAATGCAAATGCAAGAAGGCTTGGAATCAAATTCACTCAACTAGCACTCAAGAATTCTCAAGTTTTGACTCTAATTGCTAGAGAATGGATGTGAGAGAGCTTGCACACTGTTGCTCAGGGTTTATGAGATGTATTTCGTGTGTATAAGACATCTACAACAGTGATCTATTTATACTCTCAACAAAAACGGTCGAAATCAAGAAGATTGGGCGAAAATTGTACTGGCCGGACATTGTCCGGCCACTTCGGACAATGTCCGGTCAGTACAAAAATTTTGACCGTTATTTACGTGAATTGCGAGTGTCAGTAGCCGTTTGGATCAAAATGTGAAGGCCGGACAAATGTATTTGTCCGGACAGATGCATTTGTCTCTGTTGACACCCTTGTTAAAAATGAAGTGTACACGCCGGACAGATACATTTGTCCGGACAAAATGTCCGGACAGATGTATTTGTCTCTGTTAACACTTAACATAATATACTCTAGATTTTTGTATGGGCCGGACATATAGGATTTGTCCGGACAAAATGTCCGGATAAATAGATTTGTCTCTGTTAACACGGCCCTAACAGTAGCCCAGATTTTGTATTGGCCGGACATTGTCCGGTCACTTCGGACAAATCCTCCGGACAAGTGTATTTGTCTCAAATCAATAAGCTGCTAACATTTGTACTGGCCGGACATTGTCCGGTCACTTCGGACAATGTCCGGCCTTCACCGGACAGATGTACCGGACAAATGTATTTGTCTCTGTTGCGTGTGTTTGCAAAGCACTGAAATTGTTTGTATTGGCCGGACATTGTCCGGTCACTTCAGACACTGTCCGGCCAGTACAAAACGAAAACAGACTTTTGAATTTTTACTCAACTTTTGATTTGGGGCAAAAGCAAATGCAAATATGCTTCTAAAAACTTTAAGGTTGATCAAAATACTTGTGCTAAGACCCCTCTTAATAGTACGACCATCTAACCTAGAAAATTTCAAAACGAGAAGACGTTAGGTTTAGGTATTTGTACTTTTGTCGAGATTTTCGTCGTTTTCGCTTTATGGAGTCTTGATAACCTTGCTTTGTCTTTTCTTGATGCTTTCTCCTTTGATTTACCTGTGTCTCACATACAGAGATTAGTCGCAAATCTAACGGATGTCATTAATCACCAAAATCCTAATCTGGGCTCAAGATTCAACAAAGATTTGAAAACAGCAATCTGATTGAACTTGTTCTATGGGAGTAGATCGATGATAACTTCTGAATCGCTTTTCGATCAAAGTTCCTTGAATCCAGTTCGAGCAGTAGATCTGATTAGCATTCGATCTGATCTTCAATTGCGTTTTCAGTCAAAACCGACAAGTATTTTTGGTCAGAGACCAAATAACATCAACTTGATCGAAATCAAGTGTGTTTTCGGTAGGAACTGAGTACTTTTCAGGCAAAGATTTGAAAATAGCAATCTGATTGAACTTATTCTACAAGAGGAGATCGATGATAACTTTTAATCCAGAAATCCGATCGACCCCAAATTTTAATGGTGAATAGAGGACTCTATGAGAAAGCCTACCACCAATTTTAAAGTCAATCAAACATCTTTAAGGTGCAATTTGACCAAAAGAGATGCTCTGTCCAGAAGCTTGATTGAACTTGCTTCATGAGAGGAGATCGATGATAACTTCTAATCCAAACGATCGATCGAACCCAAATTTTTATGGTGAATAGAGGACTCTATGAGAAAACCTTTCACCAATTTGCAAGTCAATCAAAGATCTCTAAGGTGCAATTTGACCAAAAGAGATGCTCTGTCCAGAAGCTTGATTGAACTTGCTTTATGGGAGGAGATCGATGATAACTTCTAATCCAGAAGTCCGATCGACTCCAAATTTTTATGATGAATAGAGGACTCTATGAGAAACCCTTCAACTAATTTTCAAGTCAATCAAAGATCTCTAAGATGCAATTTAACCAAAAGAGATGTTCTATCCAGAAGCTTGATTGAACTTGCTTCATGGGAGGAGATCGATGATAATTTCTAATCCAGAAGTCCAATCGATGGACTCTATGAGAAACCCTTTCACCAATTTTCAAGTCAATCAAAGATCTCTAAGGTGCAATTTGACGAAAAGAGATGCTATGTCTAGAAGCTTGATTGAACTTGCTTCATGGGAGGAGATCGATGATAACTTCTAACCAGAAGTCCGATCGACCCCAAATTTTTATGGTGAATAGAGGACTCTATGAGAAACCCTTCCACCAATGTTCAAGTCAATCAAAGATCTCTAAGGTGCAATTTGACCAAAAGAGATGCTCTGTCCAGATGCTTGATTGAACTTGCTTCATGGGAGAAGATCGATGATAACTTCTAATACAGAAGTTCGATTAACCCCAAATTTTTATGGAGAATAGCAAGTTCATACTGAAACTGTTCCTCCAAGTTTCACCTTGATCAGATGTTCAAAATATCATCAAAACCATTGCAAATTGCTCTGTTACTACTGATGCCGCAACATTTTATGAATGGTTGCATTAACAACTTTCTATACTTGTATGTTTGTATAATGGTCATGATCGTTGATTATGTGTAAACTCCATATTTCTTATTTCCATACTGTTGAAGTTGTATCGCATTCTATCAAATACAAAACACCATGAACACGGACGGATTCACACTGTCATATCGGTATACCATGAGCGCAGAGATTATACCATCGTACTGGTACAACTATGCATATAGGGTTAGAACAAAAGTTGAAAACTCGTGCACAATTAGGACTCGACTTGGTTTTAAATTAGCTTGAGCTCAGCTCAAAGAAGATACAAAGTCAGCCTTATTTTCACCAATGGTATAGAGTCAAATCCCCCTTAAATTATTCATGTAAGAATGTGATTATAGAGTTGTCATGTTGCAAATTTAAATAGATAATCTTATAGAAATAGCATTCAAATTTGAATTCAAATATCAGATTTTTTCGGATTTGGATACAACTATAGATAGTTTTGTCATATTTGAATACGAATCTAATTTCATCAAGTATTATACATTTTAAACCTGTTCCCCCGTCATCTTTAAGATACAGATACAGATACAGATATTTTTGTCATATTTGAATACGAATCTGATTTCATCAAGTATTATACATTTTAAACCTGTTCCCCCTTCATCTTTAAGTTCAAATTTGCAATCTAATGTCTATTATTTTGCTATTAAATGACCCAATGAGAACATCTAATGTAGTTTAGAACTGGTTCATTTGCAGGTGGGCTAAATTGCAAGAAAATGAAAGGCTTAATAGCTTATGAGGTTGAAGGGCTTAGACATAATTTCCAGATTTTGGGGACAAAATCCTGTGCTGTTTGTTGATCTAATTGAGCTGGTTCATCCATCTCTCGGATGGAAACAAACTGAGCTTAAGTGAGATGGTCTTAACTCGGTTTGACTTAGTTTCCTTAATGAGTCAAGTTCAATTAGAACAATAAGAGTCACGAGAAAGAGAACAAGCTTAGCTTAGATTGTTTGGGAGTTGAGCCGATACTGAGTCATTCATAAAATCAGCTCAGCTTCCAAACAATTTAAGCCGAGCTTGTTCTCTTACTCATGATTCTTATTGATCTAATTGAGCTTGTGTGCAAATAGATTTTATAAATCATTTTGAACTTGTTTATGCCGATCCTCTAGTGTTTGAAGAAGAAGAGTGAAATGTTTTATGGCTAAATTATACACGAGTCTAAATGAGTCGAATCTAAGTAAACTAGCTGTGGCTCATATCAATTTAGCTCATTAAATTACACGAGCTGAAAATGAGAGTCGGCTCAGCTCATTATCTCCTTCTAGGCCAGTTAAAATCGAGTCGAGTCCATTGTGCTTTTGTTCTAGTCCGTCTGTGTTGAGTGAATGCTTGTCATATTAGTAGTGGTTGAGATAGATCTTCATATTTGTGTGTTGGTTTGCCCTTGCACTTATGTTATGCTTTGTCTCATATTCTGCTATTTTGCTTGCGTTTCATTTAGGCATCAGTTTTATTTCTATTGCCATATGATTTTTTTTGCTTATTGTCTAGATTTGACTGATTTAAACTTGTTGAGGTCCTCCAACCCCTCAAAAACTCTTCAATGAAATTGATTAGCTTGGTCAAGAGCCTTAACAAAGTCAGCACCTACCCCCACTTCTCACACATTTCTCTCTTTTGCATGATAGGTCATTTGCAACACATGTAGCACATCTAAATGATAAGTCGCATCTTTTGCATATCGATGATTAGATTCTAGGTCCTTGCTACTCGTCCGTCCTCTCGATTCATGTGCTAAAGATTCGGCATGAATCACTTGTTCATTGGATTCGTTCTACCATTCGGTTGACTTAGATTTAGTCGATGAAATCCTTCTACCCCAAAACTCCTCGCCAAGTAGTCTAGATTAGTCGAATTAGCTGTCGACTCTACCATCTACCTCATAGCACCTCTCCCTATTGCATTGCATTTTCCTCTGCATTTGCGTTCTCCCGCTTCTTATTTGCATTTGCATACAAACTGCATTAGCATATCCATACACATACATTTAGTTTAGAATTAGTTTTGTTTCATATCATACTGTGTTGCATCAACCTAGCTCTAATCGAGCACTATTAGCTGATACTTGCGGTCCTTGTAGAACAACGATATTGTTACCGCTATCTGCAATGACACCCGTGACTCGTACACTTGCTGATGCTCATCCGAGCTTATCAGAACTTGAATAGAGAAAAAATGTTATTTATATACAAAATGTCTAACCAAATCCGCATGTTGTTGGATTCAGTAATCGAATAATTCAGATAATTTGTATCTACTCTTCATCCTTAGCTGGCACGACATAGATGTGCAGGCGCGGCTGTGGCGGCATGGACGCGACTGCTGGCGCGGAGCGGTGAGCCACATGCGGCTATGCGCGGCCTCTATCTTTCATTAGTGCAGATTACCTTCATTTCTTATACTTATGTAAAAACAAAATCTTATCGGCTTATTCATTCATTAACAAAAAGGAATACAAACCAAACAGAAAGAAAAGACAGACAAACAAGAAACAAAGATTACGGGGAGAACAGCCAAACAAAAAGCAACGAATTAAAAGACTCAACAGGCACAGGCCCAAAGCATATGGACGTGCATATGTATATGCATGGCTCCTAGTGCTAGATATATGCATCGTACTCCAAGACAGCAAGTTCTTGCTGATGATGTATCCGCGCGCCATCCGAAATGCGTCCGTGCCGCTGACACGATGGGCCGCTCCATCACCGTCCTGACTAACACACGACCGAACACCCATTGGTGAACACGAAGTTGGTCAGCGCCAGAAGCACCCAGATGGTGATCGACGTGCTGACGGTAAGCCCTTGGGCACGACTGATGAGGCGGGACGCCGGGGCGGGACCCTCTCGGAGCATGTCGTCGGGGACGCCGATGAATTCGAAGCCTTAGGAAAGGCTGTTGGTGCCGGCGCAGTGCCCCGGGGCCATCTCAACCTTCATGCCATTCAGGTCACCGGAGAAGACATCGTGGAAGTAGAAGTGCAGATGTAGACACGACGCGCAGGCACGGCACGGTGGGCATGACGCACGGGCGTCGGCAGTTGCTCAAGGCAGTGCTGCTGCAGCGAGCGTGCGATCTGGGCACTACGCGGCGGACATGACACGCCTGGACGCAGGCATGGCGCAGCAGAGGGCACCAGCACGGGCACAGTTCAAATTAAAAATTTTGTCTCTTCACACATTTATGAGATTGACTTTTTTAGTTGTTAGCGAGTTAGCCAGACAATGCCTGCCTTTCTCAATTTTGACTACAAGGGATTTCAAAACAGGTCTATGCAAAATTTCATATAGGACTCATCCAATTAAGACGTGTACTAAACAATTTTGGATAAATTTTAGACAGACCCCTAGAATGAACACTTTGAGACGATCATGCTAACCAAACCTTAGGTGTGTTGTCGATCCAGGTCACGTACAAGTGGAGAGTGAGACCGGTGTGCGTGACGACTTGGTGGTAGTCCCTGTGTTTGGAGATCATTTTGCCTATTCCGACACTGCCTTAGACGTCCAACTTTGAGGGCGCGTTGGAGTTGGAGTTGGAGTTGGACCACATCGAGCAGATATGCAGATGCCCTTGCGCAAGTACGGCACGAGGAGAAAGAAACAACCGGAAGTGGACCGACCAAAGGTTGGGGATAATTTTGCCGCACGAAGGGCGGTTTTTCTGCTCCGCGTACCTATAATTTTGCGCGCGCCGACCTGGTAGAGTGCACAAGGAGACATATCGGTGATTTGGATGAATGGCAGGGTTCCCATTAGACAAATGTGTGAGGCAGAGAATCTGATTAGACAAGAATTATTTGATGGAAAGTAAGCGTGTGTGTTGATTTTGCTCAAGAGTTATTTGTGGCAGCTTTAGTACAATTGGGAGGATAATTAAGGCACAAGGGGCCTTGGGCTAATAGCAAATCCTAGCCGACGACGGGAGTCTTGGCGACGGTGTGGTACGAGTTACAACTTACAAGAAACGGACGCGCTTCGGATCTGAACTCCTGCGGCACAACAGAGCCGACTGGGAGCACGAGTATCTACACGTCCAGCCTCTCCACCGCCAGGCCAACGGCCGGACGAGGCGCGTACCAGCTGGCAGCAGCGCATTCTAAACTTCTCTCGCTGGAACCCAAAAACCTGCAAACAAAACGGACGTCCAGATCTTTATCCTCCCAATCGGACGAGCTAGAAATATAATAGATGTCGAACTGTTTTGCATAAAACACTCTTTCAAGTTTCAAGCACCTTTAGATAATCTTAGCACACAATAGATTGGTTTCATATACAAAGTTACTCCAAAATCATATAATAACATATTAAATCAACGATTAAGATCCTATTAGAAACAGAATAATTTTACAGAAATTTTGAAAGAAAAAAGATACCTATTGAGAGCTGACAGGAATATTCCTCCAAAACTTTTTGTGTTCCACAAACGCTAAAGGGTACACACACAAGCCTAATGATTCACTTCTAGTGTCCACAAACACCAGCCTAGGTCCGTCCATACTTTGCACTGTTTTGCATAAGCAAAAGCGCAACATGAGAGTATCACGTGATTGAATTGCAGCTCCTCATGATGACATATACACAATTGATAACAGTATCCCGCACAACACAAACAAGACACCAAACAACATCTAAACTGTAGCATATGATAGCAATCACCTCCCATTTAACACTAAGCAATGGATCAAGTTTAGCGCAAAACACAATGGACTACTCTTTAGTTTAGACAATTTAAAAAAAATTTAACTGAAACAACCAGTTGATTTGAATTTATTTAACAATCACTTGGGTGACCGAAAATGCCACCATATGTAGCAAGATGCAAAACAAGTTTGCAAGTCAAACATACTGCATATGCATGGAAAAGGCAAAAAGAGCCCCCGCTTGGGCTTAACCTAAAATTGCTATATCATTCTTGGATATAAAGCTGCATGAACTCCCAACTGCCATGTCAACCAGCAGAGGTCCTCACATTTAGTATCTGTGGGACAGCTTCTCCTGCTCCTTGTAGTACTGCGCATATCTGCAGGGCCACATTAAAGCAAATTAAGCATGCCAAATGTTTGAAATGTGCAAGTCCCACATTGAAAAAAGCATTTCAAGTAACATGGATTTGCAACATACAAAATTTGTTCAAGAAGCCATTGAAGATATAATAATATCTTTTGTTCACTTCTTACTTATAGTTCTACATCGAACATACAGCAAATCAAAATTTCGTTCTATACACTGAATTTTAAGAGGATCAAACATGCTGCTAGCAAGCACGAAAAAAGGTCCACACTTCACACATTCAAACTGAAATGATTGATGTCATCAAATTATTGATGACATGAATATGATACAAGACCTGCATGCCATCTCCAGACAGGCCTTTCCATCACATAGAGCAACTTAAGTAGCATAAATTAGACATCTAAATCTCAACCGCTGATCCCTTGTACAATTCCATTTTACACAAAATCTTACCCACACTCAACTAGGTGCAGAAATCAGACATCTGAACCTCCATAGCTAACCTCCATAATATCTAAAAGGCTATCTAGGGTGCAAATGCTTATTTTTTTCTTAAAAAAATTTACACCATCTACACCACACATATAAATCTAATTTAATCTCCACTGTATCTTCCTCCCCCACACCTTTCCTCCCTCCTCCTCCTCCCAACCCACTTCTACCATTGCTACCGCCGCCGCCGCCGCCCCCGCCGCCCCATCTTCTTCTCCCCGCCTGGCCACCGCCACCCGCGACCACAACCAACCCCTTCCCGTCGCCCATCTCCTCCACCTGCAGCCGGTGGTGCCACCACTACTTCGTCACCCCACCTCTGCCCGACACTGAGCCGCCACTGCCAGAGAAACTAAGGAGAGGGTGGGTGAACCCCAAAGGAGTTAGATCAAAGAAGAGGGGTTTCATTCAAGGTGGAGAGAGGAGAGAGGTGTATGCCAAAAAAAAAAAAAAAAAGAAAAAAAAAAAAAAAAAAAAAAAAAAAAGAAGGTACATGCACATTAGCAAATCTCGCATCTAAATGGAAAACTAGTTCCCGCACTCACAGAAACAAGCACTATCCTCCGCAGGCTGTTTTCCCTGCAATGGAAAACACATGGTAAAGAACTTCTTGTCACTTTCCCGTAATTATGAAGGCAGTGGCCAATCGGGCAGGCTAGCTAGGTTCACATGCATAACACAGGCGGTGGTTTTCAACAATGCCATCTCCTCTTGAATTACCATAATAACATACTGGGGGTGGTGGAGTGGTCTGGGTGTGGGGTTTGGGTTCACTATACTTTGAACCAAATTGTCTTTTCAGCAGTCATATATTTGCATATGATTTAAATTCCTTTGGCAAAAACGAGTATGATGAAAAATATTGGTGAATTTGACATTAAAAAACAGTCGAAACGGAGATAAACTTGACATGGTATTAGAGCAATCTGATTTGTTGTTTGAAAAGTAAATCCACCTTGGATTTTTGAGGCCAAATGGCTCACAAATAAGCTTCTCAAACAAGCTCGCTTCTACAATACTCGATTGGCCACTGATCAATCTCCAATGTCAGGCACCTCGAATTCAATATCAAATCCTTATTTCATATATTATCGTAACAAGAATTAATCATAACGAATCAATCGGGTCCAAACTCTCTTTCCATACATTAAAGAAGCACCATCCCACATTACAATCGATAAATCAGATCCAATCCGCGCACTAGATATGATAAAAATGGATAAAAAGGAACAGCACGTGCAGCAGATCACTCTCGAGCATCATCATACAGATCTCGCAGCTAACTTCAAGTTTTAAAACCGCAAGAGAAGACTCCTAGGGATCCAATCAGATCCCCGGGAGAGAAGAAAGAAAGAACAGAGGAGAGGGATGGGAAAGCAACGTACTGGTAGGTGCCTACGATGGGGGCGAGGAGGAGAGTGGCGGAGATCCAGTTCTCGGAGACCTTGTGGTGGATCTTGGTGGTGATGTCCTTCCACAGCCCCGGCATTATCTTCTGCTGGAACGGCGACAGCGCATACACCACCGCCTTCATCCGCACCGGCGTCTTCCCCATTCCTCTCACCTCTCTTCTCCGAAGACCCTTAAGCCTTTCTTCTCTCGATTCGTCACGCCAGACGATGCCTTCTCCTCCTTCTGTGGTCTTCCAACCACCATCTAGGGTTCTCTTGTGTTATCTAACCACTCGGTCAAATTGGACCTTCTGGGCCGGGCCGGCCCATAAAATTAATGCTCAGATTAAAATACGTATGCATGAAAATTATCCAATGGTTAATTTAATGAACAATTCAACATGTACATACGATGATGTTTGGATACGAGGCAAACCTGAAGATTTTCTAAAATCTTAATGATTATTGTAGGATGAGCATGTCTAAAATTACACTGTTTGATTGGCGTATTGGTTTTATAAGTGCCCAAGAGCATAACTTTAAGTAGCCAGACAAGCCTGGGAGTGTCAATCACCCGGTTTGAGTGCCCAACGACACTAAGCATACCTGGATAGGCAGTCTATGCTAGTTAGTTCAGGCCTGTCAATTTCATGCCAAGCTATCGACCAAACAACCTTCTCTGCAAAACTTTGTTGAGTAAGAGTACTTTGTACAAGATTATATTTTTTTAGGATTTCATTTAAGCACTGGTACAAATTAGTACTGCACTTCACCAGCATGCTTAAGAAGTTTTGTCGAAGCTATGACCTATCGAAAAGATCACAAAAAATTCAAAAAATTTTAGTCTTCATTTCCTTTCTCAACACTCGCAAGAACAAATGTTGATCAGTTGCAGTTCACTACTGAAATAACCAGGGCAGATGACATTTACAGCGTTAACAAATCACCAGACCACAAAAAGTTGGAGACCCTCCCTTATGCTGGACCAGACCTCAGCGCATAATCAAGGTCGGCTATAAGGTCTTCTACATCCTCAATGCCCACGGATATGCGAACCAGGTCATCGGTTAAACCCCGCACTTCACGAACCGAGGAAGGAATGCTTGCATGCGACATGAAGCATGGCAAGCTTATCAGTGACTTCACACTGCCTGCACATTTGCATGTTAACTGGGTGAATAGGAATGAATCATATAGCAAATTGCATCAAAACGCTGCAAGCAGTCAGATTCACTTTAAAAACAATGCTCTGAAAATTTTCAAAACGCTGCAAACAGTCTTAAAATTACTTGTACTAGTTCCAATGAATCAACAACCATCACTGTGGATAAGAAGTATATAATAGACTTGTGGAATGCTTACCAAAGCTAACCGTTACATTAAAGTACTTTGTGATCTCCACAACATGCTTCGAGAGAGCCAATGAACCAGTGAGGAAACTGAGAACAGAGCCTGCTCCGCTTGCCTGCAAAAGTGTTAAAAAAAAAAGAATCACAATAAACTAATTATGGTTGTTCAGAAGGTTCAATTCGAAAATGGATGATTTGAGTTAAGCTGTTTATTATAATACAAGTCGAAGAGTACCTGAGAATAGTGTAAAGGCCGTCCAGGATGATCAGGAAGTCCTGCATAATTCACTCGCTTGACCCTTGGATGTGAAGCTAGAAATTCAGCAATCTTCTGAGCATTAGCCTACCAAAATAAATTAATCAGTCTCTTTCAGAAATTGCATCGACTGAACTGCCAAAAAAAACTCTGGAATGAATGAAATGCATCAATCAAGTCAATCTACAAAATGGCCTCAAGGATAATGGATTTTGTGTCGAGACACCGTATCTCAGTTTAAAAAAAGCTTAAAAAGCTACCAATTGAAAGATACAACCATGAGAGCATATGATAGGATTTGGAATAATGCACCTTATGCTTAAGCATAAGCTCTTCTTTTGGATGCCATCCAATGAGAAATTATTACAATTGATAACTACTTCGTAGTTTAAACTTGGAAGGATCAGTAATAGACCTTTCCTTCAGCTTTGCATTTGCATGTGCACAGAACTGCTAGAGTTATATCGGTTTGGCAGTACAGAATAATTCTAATACTTCTGAAATTTTGAATGAAACTAAAAGCATATACTATCAGTTAACATGTTCTTCAACCGATCAGCTATGTTGGGCTGCTGACACATGTTGATTCTGAAGAACAGTTTCACTCTTAAAACTAGAAGAGCCACTTTCCTTTGGATGAATTTCTTGCAATCTCAAGCTCCCATCCAAAGTAATAATGTTTTAGAAGTTCATGGAGGGATGAGACCGGATACAAGACTACTACCTATAGCTTTGCTTATATATTCCAGTTGTTGCCTTTACCCATCTTTTGGCCGTTGCCTTAAACCAAATAAATAGCTGGCTCTCTAATGGATAAGTACATTCTGTACCTTAGAAGTCATTTTTCATGTCATAACCCAATGTAAAGCAAATACAAGGGTTACAAAGTGGCCCGAAATTGATCAACAATCAATATACACATTAACATACAAGTGATGAGTATTTAAAAAAAAGGTTGTACCTGTTGCTTCTCCACTCGCAAAGCCATAGTTTTGATTCCTCTCAAGCAAAGCCAGCAATCAAAAGGTGCCAAACCTGATCCTTCGGCATTTTGTAGAAATGCAATCTCTTTAGCCAAGCTGGTAGAAATTGAAACAAGTATTATGCCAGTAAACTTGTCCTATGGGGCAACTAGCAAGTATTTCAATTGAAGAAACAGCTTTGCATTTTACAGAATCTAAGCCATATTTGATACAAAATAGAGTAAAAACAGCATGCAATACTGCATATCACATAAATGGTATGGCACATATACTAAACTAATAAACAAGCAAAGCTTACAATTCACTAATCGAGTCCCCAATATGCTGTTATATATCAAGACATATAGTTATGTTTTGAGCACATGCCTTTGTGCAAAATATAAGTGTTGTATCATGAAACAGAAAAAGATGACTCCAAACACTAAAACATTACCTATATCATAAGTGTACCAGATAACAAAGAAGTGCAATGGAGCATGCGATTATTGTCTTCTTTAGACTAACTATGCCACTATATAGCTCTGAGACTATAAAGTATAAACTATTGATTATTTTTTTCAGTTTCTAGTCATCTCCATTATTTTCAACACCACCACCACCACAAAAGTGGCCCGCTCATCCACTAAAGTGGCCGATCTGGATAATCCAGCTGCTACCCAATTAGTGAAGCAATAGACCTACCGCTAATGCTTGGCTCATACTATTTAGGACAGTGGAGGAAAACCATAATGCATATTACAATTAGCACATGATATCTGGTAGAAATAATTCTGTTGGTTCGCAATGTTTTTTAGTGTTTACCAAGAGCAGCCAAAACTAAAACCATGTATGTTATTGTATAAGATAAATGTCAAAGGTAATTATGCAATATATTGCATAGCATAGTGGCATGAAATGAAATCGGGAAGAAAATTATAAAAAATTAACAATGAAAAATGAAAAGAGTCAATGTGATCACTTGTAATAAGGGAAGAACACAGAACAAACCTTTCACCCTTTACTGCAAGAATTCCAGCCATAAGATCACTATGGCCAGCTATAAATTTGGTAGCTGAGTGCATCACAATATCTGCACATAAGACAATAGGCATTGTTATAAAATATAAGAATGGAGGATGCATGAGGTGAAATTCTAGTGTTACTAGTTAACAAAATGCTATGATTCTATACCTGCTCCAAGTTCTATGGGCCGGGAGAGCACTGGAGACATGATACTGTTGTCTACCAGAATAAGAGCACCATGAGCATGAGCTATCTCTGATATTTTCTGTCAAGTGAAGAAAATATGAGACAGAATTAGAAATGATCTGAGAGAGAATATATGGATAAATCAGGATCTAAATGTATCCATCATTTCATCACTGCATCCATAAATCAAGAGTTTTACCTTTATGTCAGTAATTTGTTGACGAGGATTGGTGGGACTTTCAAGCCACACTAGTTTAGTCAAGGGCCCAATTGCAGAAGTCACCTCACCAATATCGGTTGTATCTACTCGTCTATCATGTCAATGCATATAACACTTGTAATTCAGCAGCAAAAGAACAAGTAATGACATTTAACTAAAATATGTACTTCCAACTAACTTTACTACAATTCCACTTCTTGGGACAACTTGTGAGAGCAAACGATCAGAGCCACCATATATGTCCTCTCCAGCAACAATTTCTTGACCTAGTATTAGACATTTGACCAAGAAATTCATAAATGCAAACATGATTTGATGACAAAGTCACAAAAGCATGAGAAGAGGAGGCAAAAGAGAAATAAATTGCGTGCTTACCAGATTGAAGGAGATGTGTCACTGCAGCTAGTGCCGCCATCCCACTGGTGAAACAGAATGCTTGATCCGCCTTTTCAACCTTAGCCATAAGGCTGAACATGTCCTCAAATTTATCAACAACCATTAAAAAATGCATATTTTTACACTGTAAACACTCAGAACAATCAATTGAACTAACCTCTGGAGAACATCACGAGTAGGGTTGCCGCTTCTAGTATAATCATAAATTCCATACTCCGTCGCTGAAGGCTGAAAAACAACTTCTAAGAGTAAGCCAGATACATCAAAAAGAAAAAATTATGAATAGGAGCAGTTCATGAGCTATCCTGGGGGGAAACTAAGATGTGTTTACTCTAGTTATTCAGAACTGCAGCTAAATATCAGACCTTCCCACACAATGAACAGCTTAACACCACCAATTCATGAAAGTTAAGAATAAAAAATATGTACTTCCGAACAACCAACAAAAGCGCATTAAGTAAACAATCACATAAACTTCTAATTTCTCCCATTGCTACTTGCTACCATTTGCAAGCCAAATTATCTTGCTGCAACCCTAATTACCTGCTTAAACGTGGCCGTCTGGTACAGCGGCGTGCTCAGAGCCCCAAACTCGTCAAACTCGTTCTCGAAGTTTGTCAGTATCGTCGCCACGCTCGGCTCCTTTCTCTCCAAATCTACACCCAAGAAGAAAAAATTACAACTAAAACAGTAAAACCACAGCAAAACCACACTCTGAACTCCAAACCACCGGAATCCGAGGAGCCAACGGCATCCAACGCATCCGTGGAGACCGCAGACGCCGTCAAGTCGCGCACAGAGTCGCCGGAGGAGGCGTTGGTCGGCGGCGCGACCGCCATGCGGGAGGAGAGCCGGAGACGGGAGGCAGGGAGCAGGTGGGTGTCGATGAAGATGGCGTTAGGGTTTAGGGTTGGGAGAGAGGGGGTTGGGTTCGAATGGAGGAGGAAGAGGCGAGCGGCGGCGGCGGCGACCATAGCGGGTGAGAGGAAGGGAAGCGGGAGTTCGTTTGGGTGCTTTGTGAGGTGGAGTTGTGGGATGCGGGGGGGGGGGGGGGGGGGGGGGGGGGTGTGGGGGGCGTGGCGGTACTGACAGGTGGGTCAGAAGGTCTGTGTTACAGTCATCTATTCTTACAGCAAAAGTGAAAACGCGAGTGAAACAGCTATCAAATCTTCTTCTAGATTTACCTAATCTCGACCGTATACTCAGGATTCAATGATCAGGATCAATCAATATCATTTCAGAGAATGTTTTTAAAAACTACAAAGTTCTTGGATGTCCCATGAACATAAAATTTAAGACAGATAGATCAAATATAAGTCTATCATGTTAATTTAAGAGAATAGATCTAGGAGATCAGCACCTGAATAGACAGTTTAATCCAAGGAGAGGTTTATCTAATAGTGATCCATGGTGTGATATCATTAAAAAAGAGATTTCGATATATGCCGCTAAGAAAATGAAAATTTAGAAAATACCATTAAAAATTACATATAGGGTTGTGTGCTACTAGAAAATAAAAAATTTGTAAAAATATCACTCCGACAAAGTCAGAGGTTCATATGAGTCAAAATGACTCTTATACCTTTCTAAAATAATTAAATTGTGATACATATGCCATAATATAAATTTGTTATTGCTGGCGTTTCTCTGAATAGGTTGAGGGAAATCAAGGGATGAAGATGCCAAACAGTGATGCGGTTATGCAAGGGGATGTAGCACGACAACCAAACACAACTGCGAAGGGGACATGGTGTGCATAAGACATTTGAGAATAGCCTCTGTGTCACCACGTGACAAGCCTCTATGCGCTACCTTCACATTGTGCCTTCGTGTTGCTACCTCTTCGTGGACACCAACATAAAGGCACAAGATGTTCATGGATAGTAACATCAAGCCTCCACACGGCCTTGCCTTTACACTGTTCAAGGGCGTTGTAGGACAATTGTGCCATGTATGGCATCTTGTGTGGTACAACATGCACATGGACAAGTCTGGTGGCTACATGATGTGGTGGTTATTGTGCGATGCGGTCGTGGCAACAATCATGTGAATCACAATGTGGACACGATAGTGTGATGGAGGTATGGCTTGATGGCCAAGCAATGCAATGGCTGCAGAACGACGTGGTGGTGGTTGTAGGGTGACGTGGCACCCATGCAAGACGAATGTCGTGCATCAGTTGCGATGAGGTCGTGCAGCGATGAGGAATGCAACCATGACATGGTGGCAGTTGCACGATGTGCATTGCAAATGTGATTACGTGATGCAGACATAGCCCAACAGTCAAGCGATGCAGTGGTTGCGGTGTGGCGTTGGGGTGATGGCTACGGCATGATAAGGTGCTTGCACGATGCGGATGTAATGCCGCGGCAATGACGAAGTGGTGTAGCAGCGACAGATGCAAAATGGCTATAGGATGCATGGCCAGACACGACAACAATGTTGCTTTCAACCACTATGTGAGTTGAGTGTGTTGTGTGCAACAAAATGAGGTGAGACTTCACTAGGACATGCCTTCATCAATATCTGTCGACAAAATAAGGGAAGAGAAGAGGGATATTCTCGGTATTTTTGAAAAAAAACTTAAATATGGCATATACAAAATCAGTTTTAATTTCTAATGGTATCTAACCAATTAGTTGATTTTGCATGGTGTTTTTAAAAATTCGCAATGGCATAGAATAGAATATTCCTTAAATAAAGGGAGGGGGTGGTCCACGGTGCTTCGGGATTATGGCTAGGTTCAATGAAAGCAATAAGGTTCAAAGAGGGAGGTTTACAACTTTACCCCTATGAAGTTTTTATTCAGTTTTATCTTATTAGTCTTATAATTTATATTTTTAAAACTTTATAATAATATAGAAGAAAGTTTTCTATCTTATTTTTATTCAGTGGACGGTGCAAACTCTATGGCTTGGTCTGCCAAGTTTTGTTTACACACGAGAAAAATTTCTGGTGGTCAACACCAAAGTTTACCATGCTAATCCAATAGTGATAAGGGATTCTTTCGTGGGCCCGCACACGGGGCAAGTTTCATAGCAAGAAACTAAGAACAGAGGGTTGCTTAGGGCCCGACAACGAGATTTTATCTGGGCCAACCGGGTGGACCCAAGCTCAGCCCAATGGACAGCTAGCCGGTTGTTAGTCTAGTCTAGTCTGCTGCTTTTTACATATAAAACTTAAGTGTGCTGGATTCGAGTAAGCACACAAATCAATCACCGGATGCC
This sequence comes from Pharus latifolius, assembly GCA_019359835.1. NCBI lineage: Eukaryota > Viridiplantae > Streptophyta > Magnoliopsida > Poales > Poaceae > Pharus > Pharus latifolius. The sequence goes on from CM033324.1 coordinate 80,101,534, forward strand.
AAATGCTCATGGCTGCAAACTATGTGGCCCAAAAGGATCCAAATGTCATAGAAAGAAGACACGTTATTGTTACTTAAATTTATGGGAGTTTTTTTACTGTTAACCCATAATTAAAAACTAATTACGAAACTAACCCGCAGTTACAATTATTTACACAAATGGCCTGCCACGTCAGCTTGTCGAGCTCTGGGAGCTCAACAAGTTGCTAGTCGCACGGGGAGGTACTAGTCGTGGTCGAAAGGCACGACTAGGGCTTGTCGTGTCCCACGACCACGACAAGCCCTTGTCGTGCCCCACGACCACGACAAGTACTTGTCGTGCCCCACGACCACGACAAGGTTAGCAATGCAGCATTTGACCAGAAAAAAAATTAATGATTAAATTGTGGATTGATTTGTAATCTGATTTCACAAATAAATGTAAACATATACATTATACTCATCTAATAAGAGATTTGATAAAATACGACTTGATTTGATGATTTTCGATATAAACTGAAAATAGGGTACTTTAGGGTAAAATAAGATCTGAGTTTTGTCGATTTTGAATTATGGCCTTTAAAATGTGATTTTGTAATCTGCACAGAAGAGAAAATTGTATCAAATAGCATTTGAAAAAGATTTGCTGAAGAAATTTTGAATTTGGAATTAATCTGAAGATTTTAGCCTTTTTGGGTTTCTAGATATCAAATAAAGGACTAAATTACGATATAATTTGGACTGATATGTGAAAATGGCTTAGATGATACGATTTGGCTGCCAACTTTCTGGATTAAGGTATTGACATACCCATGATCATAATCCAAGAATAATCTGATCTGGATTAGGTCAAGATTTAGCTAAATCTGAGTTCTGAGTATTTAGGGTAATTAGAATCCTGTTTTCGAAAACAGAATAGGATTAATAGATCTGAGATTTAGAGATGGAATTGAATCTGGCTTCTAAAGACTTTTATGTTTGGCAGTAACAAGATCAGTTCAACCCTAATCTATCTCAAACCCTAAAATATCAAAATCTATCCTGTGAACCCAAATCAAGATCAGTGGGGATTCGAACTCAGGTGGACAACGAGGTAGAAGAGAGTTCCCACCAGCTGGGCTAGGAGTTTTTCCCATCATACTGTACATACATAAATACATACATACTGTATAGATATATATATATATATATACACATGCACATATATATATGTATATGTATATGTATATATATCTATAGAAATATACGTAAGTATGTATCATATAATAAAAATATATAAGAAATCTAGTGAACTGCATGATTCATTTTGAATGTAACACACTGGAAAATAAAGGTGTTAGTACATGTTCGCTATGGGTTCGGACGACCCCTCTTATGCCCATGCCCATGCCCATGTCTATCTCTCTGAAAAGGCGATGGTGAGTACGGATCAGGTGGCACATGTGATCACTGTCCAGCCGCGGTAGAAGGACCATGCCGCTCAGTACCTGCATGACCCTGAGATGGCTGTGTCGGTGGAGGGTAATCTTCGAGTTCGCTAGGCGTCAACTGATCCGGTTGGTAGTACTGAAGTGCATGAGGGTCGTGCAACCCTAACATGCGTGAGACCCACTCCTGGTTGTCCTGCTGTGGTGCCATCCAACTGGGGTCGGCCCCCTGCGGAGCGTAGTACTCACGATCGTCATCCACATCCATGTGGTCGTGGGCGGGGTCTCCCCAACTGTCCCAAGTAGACCCCCCAGGGACTGAGTATCTCTGTCCCTGGAGAGCCTGCTCAATATGAGCCTGGCCCCAATCTTCGTCAGCCGCAAACCTCTCTGCCAACGCCCTACTCGCATCGTCCCTGTCTTGACGACGAATGTCGTCCTCGTGTTGACGACGGATGCCGTCGTCATCATCAGAGTCATCTGAACCGGGAGTGCGATGTCTCGACGGGCCCCCAATATGCAGATCTCTGCGTCGAGCACTATGCATTGACGAGGAATGATGAAGCCGAGACGGGCCGGCGGACGTCCCTGGTATGTCACCTCCCCAGGTCGGCGATGTGTCACGATGACTGCGCCGTGCTGACGAAGTGCTCTGTCGAGCACCACCCAGGCTAGGCCGGGCTGACATCGGGCTGGGCGGCCGGGCCCCTCTCCGGTGCGGAACCGATGCATCTGTCTTTCGGCCACAAGCAACATCGAAGAAGAGGATTCGTTGTGCTGCTACACGGATGGAATGTAGGGCAGCACGCGCCATCGCCTTGAAGCGTGGAGGACCTTCCAAGCGAGACGACAGGTTTGCCGCTTGGCTGTCGATGCCCAACGCTAAGTCACCCTGCACATGCGAAACTCATATGGGAACTATGGAAAAATAGATAAGATAAGAGATCAACATAAGTATCCAGCGAAGACGAACGTACCGAGCGATGTATCCGACCTGGGAAATGAACATCAAGGCCAAGTCGAAGACTGTCTTGATGTGATAGTTCTGTCGGCGATGGGGGGGCCGCACGAGCGAGTCGCGTGCGGGTGCGCGGCACGTACCACTGAAGATAGGCCTGGGACGTCCCAGGGTCATACGGCTGCTCCTCCACAACAACATCCGTCACCGCGTGGTCCTCCCACTCGTCGACCCATTTGGAATTCTTGATCTGCCAGTTGTCAGAGTGTTTTCCTCTACGTGTTTGTCTGCAAAAGGTGACGCGATGCACATAAAGCAAAGAAATAAACAAATATGAGTGTGTACATGAGATATAGAAAATGTTCAAGGCATACACGTGAATCTGCCGCGGGAGATGGCGTTGTCGATTTCTTTCCGGGGGCGGTATCTGTTGATGTAGGCCGAATTGGCGCATCACCCTCTCCGGAAAATACGGCTCCACCACATGTGAGAACACCATGTGCCGGCGTGTAAGCCAGCAGTCCTGGCCAGCGGTGCAATGCGAGGAAATGCCATGCGGTGCAACCTGCGAGATGTGCTCCGGTGTCCATGGCCGCCATATGACGCGCGCGTCCGATAGGAGATCAAACTCTCCCAGGTATGCCAAGTAACAGCGGTGAATCTGTGATGATGACCACCTCGGCCGACCTCCCAGCCAACGGGCTCCCATGGTCGGCCGGTCTATCCAATCATCATAGTCGGCTGGCGCAACGTACGGATGGATGGGCTGCTGTAAACGCGGCCGACCAACGGGGAAGTGCTCCCATGACCACAGTTGCAGCAGTACAGGGCATGCGGAAAGCAATGATCCAGCTGCGGTCCTGCAGCATGCCTCGCAAAGGCCCCTGTACGTCGCGCACAACACTGCCATCGCCCAGTTGTAACGCGGCATGGCCCCTGCGTCGGCATCGACGATACTCTCGACCAAAGGAATGAACCACGTGTACACAGTGTCACCGTGCGTGGAAGGGAACAAAATATACTGCAGCGTCACCAGCAAGTACGCGAAGAGATGCTGGCGAACTACATCGGCGGGGGCATCATAGGGGCACTCACGGTAGCGCGCCAGAAATCGATGGGGGACACCATGCCTGGATGCCGGGATCTCATCGGCGTGGTTAGCGATGTTGAATCGGAGGTGCATCTGTGCGCGCCAATCTAGGCGTGCTGCCCGGGGGACGATGGGATGTCCACTGGCAGGTAAACCAAGCAGTATGCTCACATCCTCCAGCGTGACTGTCATCTCTCCCCACCGGAAGTGGAAAGTGTGGGTCTCCGGACGCCATCGATCTACCAATGCTGTGATCAACGACCTGTCCAGTGTGAGATGCTGACCTATCTGCAGCATACGGGCGAACGGCAATAAACCTGCAGCCCGCAGGATGGGGATATAGCCCTCATGCAGAGGCCAGTACTCCAAGGGAGCATGGACTACCAGCGGCTCCAAGTCCCCGCCCTCGGACAAGATGTGGCCGCGATGGCCACGATCACATGTACTGCTCAGTAGCTCTGGAAGATCTCTATCCCCGCCAGCCATGCCTGTCAAAACATAAAACATGAACCATTATTGAAAGTAACATAACATACATCGGGAACCGTTATTGAAAGTATCATACCCATGGATAGCACACGACATGAAAGTAACATAACATGAATCATATTACAAGGTTTCAAACAGATTACAACAATCCGATGCAAATGATAAGCGTATTACAAAGTTTATTACAATGCTATGTCGATGGTCCGGGTGCATTCAAACAATCCTTCCTGCTATGTCCGGGCTGCCTACAGATAGAGCATTTCCAAGCTCGTGAGCTACCCCCCTGTGACTCATCCATGTCATTGTGTATTCGGCGTGTCTTCCGTCGCCCTGGACCCGTTCGCTTTAGATTTACATCTGGGATCCAGGTAGTCTCGCCAGCAGGGATAACTCTGTAGTCACCGAGCGTCATAAAAACTCTCCACACGCCACTCCACGTGTTTGAAAGGTTGTCAAGGCTGAAGTACTCCGAAAGGTAAGGCGCAGGGCTCACACCGAGCGCCGCACATGAAGCAAGGACATGAGAGCAGGGCTTGTGCAGTAGCTTCGGTTTGTTACATGAGCACTCAGCGACATCCCCAAGTGATCTGGGAGGATCTCCAAGTCCTGATCGCATACGGATTCGCGACCAAGTCCTGATCGCATACGGATTCACGACCAAATCCTGATCGCATACGGCTTCGCGACTTTAACCGTGTTCGGAAAGGATTCGCGACCATGGATTGGTCCGCGACCAGGAAAAGGAATTTGTTCCATGTTCGGAATTGTAATCAGATCCGAATGTGTATAGCTAAGCTTATCTGTTTAGGATTAGTTATATGAGTCTAATACGTTTAGGTCTCTAAGTCTGATACATACTCATACGATTGGACTATAAATACCTTGTAATAGGTCTAGTTTAGATCATCGAATTCAATCGAAGAGTCATAGAACTTATTTGAGTTTTAGACACTTATAGTTCCTTCGACGTAGGCAAGTGTGCCTAACGTTCGACGTGTAAAGCCCTCTTTGAAATAAAGAGTTGTGCAATTACTTTGGGTTTTGGTATTTCCGAGTAAGATCCCGTTATTCCGCATATTAGAATCTGGGCGAGCCTAGTGCGAAAACCAAGACTAGGTCTCAAACGGATCAAGTTGGTATCAGAGCAACTTTCCTATCCTGTGGATGGTGAAGACTCGCCAGGGTTACAAAACCTCCGGCGAAACTCCAGGCGATCAATTGACGGTTCTTACAGCCGCGTCTCCGACAATGTCTGACAATACCTCCGTTCAAGCTAACCTAGCCGAACAAGTGGCTAAATTCTCCACCGACATGGAAACCGTGCTTGCTTGGATTAAGCAGCAGGCCATGATTGTACCTCCTGAAGTAGGGAAGGGTATGGGTGCGAAGACTGGTGAAGACTTGTGCAGGACAGACGAAGATGAAGACGAAGGCAACCACAAGACCGACGACCTCGCCAACACCTCCTTAGTTGTCGGATCTTTTAAAGTCGACGCTAAGATTGATATACCCATATATGATGGGGTGATCGATGCCGAGAAGCTGGATTCTTGGATCGACCAACTTGAGACCTACTTTGACCTTAAAGGGTTCAGTAGCGCTCAAAAGGTCAAATTTGCACCTTTGAAGATGAAGGACCACGCCAAGACATGGTGGAAGGCCCTTGTCGCCAGTGGTGAAGCTAACGACCTTGCGTGGGGTCAATTCAAACGACTTCTGCGACAAGAATTCTATCCGATGGGTTACCTTGAGGAGAGATGGGAGCGTTGGCACAGATTGTACCAACGGCGCGACCAGACCGTCCAAGACTATACGACAGAGTTTCGGCGACAAGCAATGGTCATTGGCATCTCACTATCCGACCCTCAGGTATTTCGGAAGTACACATCTGGACTTCAGAAATTGATCAGTACTGAGCTAAGTCTGTTCAGAGTTCAAGACATCTCGACCGCGAGTACGACTGCTTTGGTGATTGAGAAGAAGAATAAGACCCGCAACGATAAGAACTTAAGGGAGATTTCAACCACGACAAACTCCGGAGAGGGTACCCACGATACGGGTAACACTTGTGAGCATTGTCATGTTGCTGGGCACACAAAAGAGAAGTGTTATAAACTTCATCCTGAACTGCGACCAGAAAGAAAAAGGAGGGATGAACCAAGCACACGAACAGCTATGGTTACTTCTATTCCGCTCGCAGAGGAAATTATCCAGTTGGATTCGGTTGAAAAGGCAGACACGACCTTGTCTCTAATGGCAATGCCGAAGGAGAAAGGTTCGGGTTCATCAATTGACCACAACCCAACAGAGGAATTGTTCACTGTTAACATACAGGTGAAGCACGAGGTGGTCGCAGCCATCTTCGACCCCGGAAGCCAAAAGAATTTGGTCTTCTCCGGGCTGGTTCGACGACTTGGTTTGCAGACGACTCAACATCCTCGACCGTATCCTCTGGAATGGTTCACTTCTGACGTGAATCAGCAGATCAAGAGTCAATGTACTCTAAAGTTTGCAATATCTGCTCGTTACATCGACGAGGTTCAATGCGATGTCATCCCCATCGATATTTGCCAAGTGATTTTTGAAAGTCCGTTCTTGTACGATCGTGACGCCCATTACCACCGAAGAGCTCAAGACAACGACCTCACAAAGGATGGGACGAAATTTATCATCAGCAAAAACGACCACGTCGACACCAAGGACTTGTTGACAGCAAATCAGGCAAAACGGATTGTCAATGCATGCTCAAAGTGTGTGTTGAGCGTGATGCGTCCAGTTAGCCAAGGGGATTGTGATACATCGAGTATGAAAAATGATGGTTGTTTGGCGAGCTTGCTTGCAGAAAACAACGTGCTGTTCGCAGAGGTATATCGTCGATCACCACAACGACTAGTTGAAAACGACATGCAACTTGTCTCTACGGCGCCACTATTCAAAATTCGCAATCCTAGCTTTGGGATCGGTGATAGTATTAACCTCGACAAGGGGAAGGCTATCCGTGAGTGGCCAAGGCCACAATCCATGACGGAGGTGCTAAGCTCCACAAGCGCCTATCCATACATTCGATTCGACGATTGTAGCATTGCTCATCGTGTGTTCGTTCCAAAACTCCCAGTCGTTCTCTACGTCATCACGGTTGGTCACCAACGGGTGTTGGCTCCTTCTCAACAGGGGAGTCATGATCCGGGAGGATCTCAGGTCGCGTTCGCAACGGATTTGCGACCACGAAAAGGTTTGCGACATTGGAAAGGTTTGCGACCTTGGGAAGGATTCAAAGTCTTCGAGCCTTCAATGCTGGATGATGAGCCAGATACTATAGTATCATCTGTTGAAGACTTGGTCTATCAACGAGACGAACCTTTACGTGACGATGTGATTCTGGAGAGGAAGGTGACTACCACCCGCAGTGGCACAAAGGAGACTTTTCGAATCGGTCGGAAAGATCAACGAGCACGTGCGGCAAAGTGGTACACAAAAGAAGATGGACAAGCCCAATTTCCACATCTCCAGTTTGATCGAGAGGTCGCAACGGGGGTTGGCTCATTCTCAACAAGAGAGTCATGATCCGGGAGGATCTCCAAGTCCTGATCGCATACGGATTCGCGACCAAGTCCTGATCGCATACGGATTCGCGACCAAATCCTGATCGCATACGGCTTCGCGACTTTAACCGTGTTCGGAAAGGATTCGCGACCATGGATTGGTCCGCGACCAGGAAAAGGAATTTGTTCCATGTTCGGAATTGTAATCAGATCCGAATGTGTATAGCTAAGCTTATCTGTTTAGGATTAGTTATATGAGTCTAATACGTTTAGGTCTCTAAGTCTGATACGTACTCATACGATTGGACTATAAATACCTTGTAATAGGTCTAGTTTAGATCATCGAATTCAATCGAAGAGTCATAGAACTTATTTGAGTTTTAGACACTTATAGTTCCTTTGACGTAGGCAAGTGTGCCTAACGTTCGACGTGTAAAGCCCTCTTTGAAATAAAGAGTTGTGCAATTACTTTGGGTTTCGGTTTTTCCGAGTAAGATCCCGTTATTCCGCATATTAGAATCTGGGCGAGCCTAGTGCGAAAACCAAGACTAGGTCTCAAACGGATCACCAAGAATGACCTCGTGCACCCGTCCAGGTCTCAGTTGGCCGCTCACGTTCTTCTGCCGAAGGCGGACTTGAATGATTCGGTGCAGTCTGTTTATAACTGTCACCTCGTGCCGCTGGGCCTTGTCTACGCGAGCAATCAAGTACGACTGCACAACATCTGGCAAGGTTCTCATGGGATCGTCGACTAGCGTTTTGGCGGCTATACTTCTGTTGTTGAAGTACTCGGCTGTGCGGTACCATGTCATCTCCACTACAGCAGTCACCGGCAAACACCGGACTCCCTTCAACACATAATTGCACACCTCTGAAAGGTTCGTCGTCATTATCCCAAACCTTGCGCCATCTTCGTCGTGCAGCAAGGACCATTTCTCGATGTCCTTGTCCTGAATCCATTGGGAGAATTTGCTGACGTTCTCATCATCGGCAGCATTACTGGCCCTCCTCGTGGAGTACTTCACTGTCAGCGCCTCCAATTTGTTGAACACAGCCTGGAACTTCCTGGGTTGATTTTGCATGCACAGCCGCTTGAACAGATCCATGATCTGTTTACTGCGGAAGTGTGTGAAAAGGTTTGCTGCAATGTGCCGCATGCACCAACGGCTGCGCACATCCTCCCATTTGTACGGAGCATCTGGGGCCCCGCGCATTACCTCAATGGCATGGAGCAGCCCTCGGTGGCGGTCCGATATGATGCACACCTTCTCTCGATCACCAACAACCGCCCGCTTCACGTTGACCAGAAACCACAACCAACTTTCTGAGTTTTCAGACTCGACGATGGCGTACGCCAATGGAAGCAGTTGGTTGTTAGCATCCGCAGCAACAGCAATGAGGAGACAGCCCTTGTACTTTCCAGTCAGGAACGTACCATCCACGCATATGACTGGACGACAATAAGCAAATGCCTCGATGGACTGGCGGTATGACCAGAATAATCGACGGAGTACCCGAGTGTTATGTATGGGGCTACCATCTCGACGTGTAGCTGGCTGATCGAAGAAATCTAAAAATGTGCCTGGATTGGTCTGAGCGATGTTGCGCAGCAACCGCATCACATTGTTGTAGTCGTGGTCGAATGTGCCGAACATGCCCTCAATTGCCTTCTGTTTTGCTCTCCAGGCCTTTCCATACCTTATAGTGTACCCACACCTATCAGCAACTTGCTTCATTATTTCTCTCGGCATTATCGAAATGTTCTCTCGCACAGTCGGCTGGATGATATTACCGACGTACGCCGACGTCAGGTTCCTGTGTCTGTCCAGCGCCTCCGTGAGCAGGCATGTGTGTGCGGTAACCCTTGTCACCACAAAACCGATGTCGTCCTTCGGCCGCATCGCACGAATTTTCCATGGGCAGCCTGCTGTTACACAGGCTGCGACAAAAAGGTTGGGGTTTGACTTGACGACCTTATATTGCCGGTTAATTGCGAGGGACCAGCTCGCCACGGCATTCTTCAGATCTTCCTTGCTTTGAAACTCCTGCTCTACTTGTAAGCCACCGTGCTCGAAAGACCACCTCGAACCCTGATCCGTTGGCAACACAGCTTGACTGTATGCTGAGTGATCTAGCCACTCCTGCGGGGGACCAGGAGTATCGTCATCAGAGCCATCGGATGCCTCCGAGTCCGTCGAATCATCTTCGTCGGACACTGATGGAAGGCAATCCAGTACCTCGCACACATCTACGCGAGTATGGCAGAATACATCCGACCACTCGCTAGCCCTGAATCTCGCAGGATCGGGCATGACGCTTGGCTCACCCTCCACCGAACACTCGGCTGCTCGTACGTTGCAGAACTGCACATACATCGCGAACTGGCCGAGCAGTCCGCCATGGGGGTCTTCCACTCTTCGAATAAAAGAACTCCAAGATTTGTCTCCTTTAATTTCGCGCAGCATCCAGTATGGCTCATTATCTACCTCACGAACGATGAGCCCTTCGATTAGAGCCATTTCATCGCGAGGCCGCTTCCCGAACATATTCAGGATCCACAAATTCAGGTCTAGAAATGAGGTGTTATGTACACTCAGCTCGCCCGTCACATACTGGCAACGGCTCATATCAACCCTGCTTTGCCCCTCGCGAATTATGCCGTCACCATAAAATATGGAAATTTTGTGTTGGATCAGGATGTCGACTAGAGGGGGAGGGGGTGAATAGGAGACTTTGAAAATTTGTTTTTGCAAATGAAAATCCAAATTAAGGTAAAGCAAGTAATAGTAAAAGATAAGAGATTGAAACCGATATATCCCGAGGTATCAGAGACACGCCCAGTCTCCACTAGTCCTCGTTGAAGCACTCAGTCCTTGAGTATAGCTTCAGTATCCACACAGGACACTATCTACTAAGGTTGCTCCTTGTCCCCTCCGGAAAGGCGAGCACCAAGCCTTTTACAAGTTATCGCGTCTCTCCGACAATCTCCGATTTGGAGAGATCAGCGATTTCCGCCTCCGAACCGTCTAGGTGAGGGCGCTCACCAAGAGTAATAAGAAGCAAGGTCTACTCTAGGCCTCCAATGCATACCGAGAAAATATCTAGAAATGGGATTGCAAGAACAATATGCTCGATGTGGCTAATACTCTCACGACTCGATCAAAAGATCAAGTTTTAAGTAAAACGAAGAAGCACTAGTGAGAAAGTATGAAAGGCTATGTTGCTGTATTTGCTTGTATTAAAACAGCAGCTCAACACCTCTATTTATAGCCTTCGTGGTCAAAAGAGCCGTTTGTGCTCGAGCTGAAAATTAGTAACCAAGACTGACAGTCAGTTTCACAAACTGACAGTCAGTCTAGTGTATCACCAGAAAGAGTAAAAACAGGATCAAAACAGCTCGAACGTTGTGGACTAAAACGGTAAAAAGAAACAGTCCATACTGACAGTCAGTGTCCACAAAATCAACAGTGAAAAGCAACGGCTAAAAACTTTATAACCGTTGAAGCAGATAACAGCAAAAATTTACTGCCCAAACTGACAGTCAGTGTGTCAAACTGACAGTCAGTGTGTCAAACTGACAGTCAGTCTCAGTTTCAGTAACACAGAGAAAAACAGAATAAAAACCAACTCAAAAACTCTCTGTGGTCGAAACCCACACTGACAGTCAGTATACTCATACTGACAGTCAGTTTAGTACAAAAAAAAATCTGAGACAGAAAAACATGCTCTCTGGAGATTTGTCAGTTTGCACTAACTGACATTAATACTGACAGTCAGTTATCAACACTGACACATAACTGACTGTCTGGATAAAAACAGAGAAAGCTCAAAATCCAGAGATCTGATTCAAATGATTTCAGTTTTGTTTTGAAGATATTTTCGAGAAGAACATTTTTGACAACAGCAACAAAAATTAGATCTTTTCAGATTTTTCTCAAGAAGTAAAAACCTCAACTGTTGACAAAATTCAATATATCAAAACAGATTGTCGAAAAACCACAGATAATGATATGCGTGCATTGACCTAGATTTTTCTCGGTATAATTGGAGATGTAGAGAGAACTTGCGTCCCCTCTTTATAGTACGGTTTAAACTAAGAATAAAATCCTTAAACCGATCGATCTTCATGCACCCTGAGATCGGTAAACCTAGAACTACAACATACCTCGATGCATCAGTTTAGTCCAGCAAAAACAATTTCTTTTTGCGTCTTCTTATGCTTTTGAACGACTTAAATTGAACTTCAACATTTTGATCACCAGCCCTCGCTTTTTGTGCGGTTGTCTGAAATCTGTAACACTAACTCAAACACATAGTTAGTCCAAAAATACTTATTATTATCAACCATCAAAACACATCAGGGTTAGGCATGAAAGGCCTAGATGCAACAATTTTGTTCGGACTATCCATTCCTTACACACATTCATCTCACGCGTAAATAACATGACACCATTACACACATGCACATAGTTCCTAAAACCATACATACACATGTACATTTGAAAAACATAATTTATAAACATAGAGCATGCATACATGCATGTAATTGAAAATAACCTAGTTTCATAATTTCTAAATACATACACATATATATTTTACAAAACCTAATTCTTAAACATAGAGTATGCATGTGCACAATTAAAAATAACCTAATTTTAAAAAACATAATTTCTAAACATAGAGCATGCATGCATGTAATTGAAAATAGCCTAGTTTCATAATTTCTAAATACATACACATATATGTCCAAAACCTAAGTTTTAGACATACAGTATGCATGTGCACAATTAAAAATAACCTAATTTTATATTTTCTATTGTGTGCACATAGTTTCTAAAACGAAATACACATACATTTAAAAACCCTATTTTCCAAACATACACACTAAACATACAAACATATATTTAAAAACCCTATTTTTCCAAACATACACACATATATTTCTAAACATACAAACATATATTTAAAAACCCTATTTCTCCAAACATACACACATATATTTAAAAACCCTATTTTTCCAAACATACACACATATATTTCTAAACATACAAACATATATTTAAAAACCCTATTTTTCCAAACATACACACATATATTTAAAAACCCTATTTTTCCAAACATACACACATATATTTCTAAACATACAAATGTCGCGCCCCGAAACTGGGACTACGACTACTCCTGTAGAGACCTAGCTCGCTGCAGCTAGTCCCATATATGCATAGCATACACATACCCTTGACGTCCCAGGATAAGTCAAGCACAGGAGTATATCACATTGCAACAGAGTAACTTACAAAATAGTTAAGCAGTGTGGCCTGCTGGCCTTGATATTACATAAGGAGATTACAATGCCTTCACGGCATACATGATTTAGCAAAATAACATCTACACAGCAGAAGATAGGTGACCCACCCACAAAAGAGAAGTGGACAGTAGAACAACACACATCAGGGAAATGACGGGACTGACGCTCCTCCTTCTGGATCCAATAAGTTCTCCACGCTTTCATCTTGATTGTTGATCGCACCGTCTATTGATTTGTAGATTGCAAGGGTGAGCACTTACATACTCAGCAAGTCATAGGTAAGAGTAGATACATATAGTAGTGATGATATGAACCTAGACTAGTCAAGAATTATGGATATTTGTAAAATAATCTTTTTCTTTCGTACCTCATCTCATGGCAGCACTTTTCATAATATAACATCATCATTCAAGTTCACTAGATTATAGCACTACCGCGACACGTCGACACACGACAGCCCACGGCAGCACTCCTTATCATGACAACACATGTCATTTGGGTAATCTTGATTAAACATATTTTATTTAGAAAATAGTACTTGTGTCACACCCCGTGGATTTAATCCACCGCAGCAGACTCCTATAAAACCCGGGAGCTCGGAGTATTCGAATACGTTTTTAACTCTGCAGAGAGGTACCAATTTACCCGCAAGATATTCCACTTTCAAGCCTTTTCTATCATAACAAAATGATTGGACCCCTGACTCACTTCATACTGTGAGCGGCAAGGTGGAAATAACAAGAACTTTTGTTATGCATCACTTACAATTCACCCCCGACCCTGTGGCTCTCAGCGAGACACAGTTGTGGTAGGCTGTATCATAACCTCCACCCCACCTCATTTTCCCATTACTGGGTCAAATATCAGATCACCTTCAGTGATAGTGGGAGTCAGCCTCCATATCAATCATCACAACACATCTCATGCAGGGGTTTCATGTGCGATCCACATAAGTACTTGTTCAGGCCTGTCCCATACCAGGCTTGCGGTTAGCACGTTGTTCATGCTACTAGACGCACAACACAAGGTTCTAGTCCTTATATGCCAATGACCAAACCATCCACAACCCTGCACCTTCAGTGCCTGCATTCCTTTGCAGTCTAGCACCTCCAGTGCTACCACCATTCAATACCATTTTCTGGTCACGGCTAGGGGTTTTATTTCATGAATATAAGTATATAAGTACATATAATAGTTCATGGCTCAAAACTTGTTTATTTCACATTTCACAGATAACCAGTCTAGTACTGCCAATTCATAAATCAACCATTCTCAATCTTTCACATGCAATATTGCCTATATTTAAGGTTATGTTTTAGTAACATTTAAAATATAGGTTCAAGATGACCAAGGATATGACTTGCCTTCCGCGTCGTAAGAAACAGCAGTTGATGACGGGTCAACAGCGAAGTCCTCGATCTCAGCTTCTAGATCTGCTCGACGACAAACCAAACAATACACACAAATATTACTTATATATTAAGATGTTTTAGGATCTATATGCAGATATGCTTTACAAGAGTGATTGAACGATACTGGAGATAATTGAGATTGCAAGCTGAACTGAGTCAAGATCTAGGGTTTCAAGGAATTGGCTAAGGATAGGTGTTAGATGCTCTTAGGATCTCAAGGTTACAATAAGAACATCAGTTTTGTGGCTGGTTTGATCAAAAACAGCGAATGTCAGCGGATTGACATTCGGATCAAGATTCTGACATAACTTCAAGGAAAACTAGAGAGCTTATCTCAAATTATGACAGTAGAAGAAAATGTAGATCATAACTCTACAAATTCAGTGGACAAAGTGGCTTTCAAAATGCACAATCAGAAGTGGGTAAACAAGGCCAATGCCATTGGCTGGCATGCACTGAGACAGTGTCAAAAATTAGGGTTTAGCGGCAAATATAATTCAAGGGCTCAAATCAAGTTGTGATAGAAGAAGAAGATGTTGATCACAACCTCAGGAATCTAAGGGACAAAGTTATGCCCAAAATGCACATCTGGAAGGGAGTGAAAAGGGCTAATGCCACTGACTGACATAGTCTGGCATTGATCTTGACATGGCCAGAAACTAGGGCTTGGCATAACTTTTGATCTAGAACTCCAAATGATGCACCACTTTGTCTGGGAGGTAGGCAATGATAACAGGAACAAATCATTCAACAGGATTCAAAGCTGAAGATGGCTGGAAGGTGATGAATTTCGAAGGAGAAGTGTGGTGGCGACACGGCACAGTGAAGCCACTGGATAGAAATCTTGGCATGGCTATAACTTGAATTATGGGCAGTTTCAGAGATCGAGCTAGAAGGAAAAAATGTTTAGGAGGTTGAGGCACACTTGAATGACAAAGTGGATGAAGCTGAAACGGCCAGGAATAGGTTTTCCGGTGATCAACGCCGGAGAAGAAACACTGCCATTTGGGGGTTTTCGATTTAGGCCGAATGAACTCGATTCCAAGCTTGGGAAGTGAAAGAGAGATAAGAGGAATCTACCTGCACAATCAATTTGGCCGGAGGATGGCCGGAGAAGCCTGGCGACGATCGCCGGTTTCTGGAGAAGCTCAAAATTGGGAAAAGCTTCGATTGAAGCTCAATCGGGAGATCTTGATGCATAGGCTTGCTGGAAATGAGTCACTGATCATCTTCTTCCACAAAATCGAGAGCTAATTCGGGCTGAATTAAGCTACATTGCAGGAACAGGGTAATCGGCAATTCCGGTGATCGCCGGCGTTAGATGTCACCGGTGAGCAATTAAATGGTACAGCATGATGAGTGAGATGAGAGGAACTCACTGGTGCTGTTAATTTGGCAGGAGATGCTGCGGTTGAGGCTGTCACCGTGAGGCTTCTTGCTGGACTCGCCGGAGAAGACGACTGCAGCGAGAGATTTTGCAAAATTGGCTAAGTCCTGGTGGAGAGGAGATGATACAAGGCACTGGTGGTTTAAATAGAGCAGTGGGCGAAGCTTGCAAGAATTTACAGCAATGAATCGGTGTCAGTTGACAAGATTTGCCGGGCGCAGATGCAACAACGGCGAGCGGCGACGCGACTGTGCACTGGTGAGGTGACTGCTGATCAAACCATTGCTTCATCGGGACGCAATGCTGTTGGGCGGTGCAAGGCAGTGGCGACAAGGGCTGGCAAAGCACAGCGACGTGGCAAGAAAATGCTGACAATGGTCGCGCACGGGAGCAAGCTGTTCAACGGCGTTGCCACGGCGATGGCTGGGGCGTGGACGCGTGTGCACATGCAGATTCAAGTGAGCACGAGCTCAGGCGAGGCGAGGCGTGGCCGGCGGCGAGCGAACGCGGCGCAAAAGCACGGCGATCTCTGGTCATGAGCACAGCAAACGGCCTGGTCGAATTTGGGCTTGATTGCAATTTCCAATTCTTGATTTGGACTGAACTGTAAATCTGGAGATTTGGAAGGTTTGATCTGATTTTAATTCTGCTGTTTTGGTATACTTAATTCCACAAATGATTTGGCACAGATTGAAGATAAAATTTGAGACATTTGGATGACTTTTGATATGAACTGAAAACAAAATAGATTAGGGTAAAATAAGTCTGAAACTTATTGATCTCGAATTCTGGGATTTAGGGTTTGATTTTGAGATACTCATAAAAGAAGAATTTGTGTTGAAAAGCATTTGGGAGATGTTCCCTGAATCAGATTCGAATTTGGAGATGATTTGCAATATTTTGCCTTTTTAGGTTTTTGGAAAATCTGGAAAAAGGACTGATCTGCGATACTCTTGGACTGATTTGCGAAAAGAGTCTAGATGATGAAATCTGGCTGCCAACTTTTTGGATTAAGGTATTGGCATACCCTTGATCATAATCCAGGAATAATCTGGTCTGAACTTGGCTAAGATTTTGATTAAATCTGAATTTCTGAAACTTAGGGTAAAAGGTAATAACAGATATTCTGTTTTCGAAAACAGAAAGGAGTTGATAAATCTGGAGGTTAGAGATAGAATTGAATCTGGGTTCTGAAGGCTTTTGGGTTTAGGATAACTGATAGATCAAATCTGGCAGGTCAGATTTTGACTTGGGGTCACAGAATAGATTTTGGAGATTTTAGGGCTAGAACAGAATAAAGTTGAGGCTGATTTGGCTGATCTAGAAAAGACTTATGCATGCATGATTTTTAAGAAAGAACATTTCACCCTAAAACTCAGGATGTTACAACAAACATATATTTAAAAACCCTATTTTTCCAAACATACACACATATATTTACAAACCCTATTTTTCCAAACATACACACATATATTTCTAAACATACAAACATATATTTAAAAACCCTATTTTTCCAAACATACACACATATATTTAAAAACCCTATTTTTCCAAATATACACACATATATTTCTAAACATACAAACATATATTTAAAAACCCTATTTTTCCAAACATACACACAAATATTTAAAAACCCTATTTTTCCAAACATACACACATATATTTCTAAACATACAAACATATATTTAAAAATCCTATTTTTCCAAACATACATACATATATTTAAAAACCCTATTTTTCCAAACATACACACATATATTTAAAAAACCTATTTTTCCAAACATACACACATATATTTCTAAACATACAAACATATATTTAAAAACCCTATTTTTCCAGACATACACAAATATATTTAAAAACCCTATTTTTCCAAACGTACACACATATATTTCTAAACATACAAACATATATTTCAAAACCCTATTTTTCCAAACATACACACACATATATTTCTAAACATACACACATACATTTCAAAAACCAATTTTCCAAACATACAAACATATATTTACAAACCCTATTTTTCCAAACATACACACATATATTTCTAAACATACACACATACATTTCAAAAACCTATTTTCCAAACATACAAACATATATTTAAAAACCCTATTTTTCCAAACATACACACACATATATTTCTAAATATACACACATACATTTCAAAAACCAATTTTCCAAACATACAAACATATATTTAAAAACCCTATTTTTCCAAACATACACACATATATTTCTAAACATACACACATACATTTCAAAAACCTATTTTCCAAACATACAAACATACATTTAAAAACCCTATTTTTCCAAACATACACACATATATTTCTAAAATATATTTTTCAAACACACACATACATTTATAAACCCCTATTTTTAAACATATACACATTCATTTCTAAACATACATACACACATACATTTAAAAAAATCTATTTTACAAACATACATACAAATGCACATATTTCCTAAACATATTCCTAAAAATATAATACCTACTCTTGTATACACATAAACATAAATATAAACCCTAATCACGTCATTAGCAACATAATTAACAGAATTTTAAATGCATTTCGAAAAAAATTACCTCTTTTCGAAGAACTCGCAATTCTCTACAACTTTCTCTTCTACACCAAACAAATTTATCGGACGGATTTTGCTAGATCTAGGGTTGAAAGATGAAATGTGTATGTGTGTGTTGTTGCTGATGCTGCTGTTTGTGTGTGTGAGTGAGTTAGCTAGCAGGGGACCAAATAAATAAAGGGGGACCAGCAGCAACTTGTCGAGTTCTGGAAACTCGACAAGTTGCACAATATTACAATGTATATTGCCCTTATGTCAAATAAACTTCGTAGCTCAGCTGGTGGAAGTTCTCAGCAGCAACCAAGTGGCTCAGGTTCAAATCTCCGTTGCAGCAAAAATTGTTTTTTCACTTGTCGCGGCTTTGGCTCTCGACCACGACTAGTACGTGCCCGTGCGACTAGCAGCTTGTCGAGCTCTGAGCTCGACAAGCTGACGTGGCAGGCCATTTCTGCAAATTTTTACAACTGTGGGTCAGTTCTGTAATTAATTTTTAACTGTGGGTTAATAGTAAAAAAAACTCAAATTTATGGTGGTCAAGTTGTGAGTTACATTTTTGACCAAAACTTGTGAAGAAATGATAATCAAATCTAGTTAAATAAATTTGTATAGCCAAAAATTTGCTAGGAATCAAAACTTTGCCAAATATACTTGGCACTGCTACCTTTTGGCTTGGGAAAATCGAGATACGAACCAAACAAAACTATGTATTGCTTGGTGACCTAAGAATTTTTGTGAACAAATGATGTTGTATATAAAAATATCAGTGTGGGTTTGATACTTGATTTATGTCATAATTTATAGATTGAATTGGAGAGAGCGATGGTGTCCTGATATCATTATCTCGTCTCCAAGATGCATAGAGCTAAAAAAAGATAAAAATTTATACAATTTCAAGAGCGAAAGATTACCCTATATTAATATGTGACAGAGTACAAAGATTATAGATCAGATGTAAAATACTCGGGAGTCTTTAAAATTAGTATGTGGCTAAAGTATACAATGGATCTACCATTATCTGAACGCTCAGGAGTGACTCGACGAGATGAATATGAGATTGCTCTTTTCCCGAGATTGCTCTTTTTTTAGCACATATCTCTGATTGGACTCCGTTGCCTTCTAGTCATGACGAGATTCCTTTTTATAGCTTGCAATCTTGGCATAATCTATCAAATTAAGTAGATATTCTGTCGGGATTATATCAGCATTTTGTCTCCAGATTTTTTCTTTACCAGGAGACTTATCAACTAGGGATTTTCTTTGAGATATATGAACTATTTTGGATTAGTATTAAGAATGCGGAGCGCATTCTATGACCAATGACTTGTCTCATATTTTTCCAAATTCTAAATCTTTTTCAACTATTTTTAGTCACAACTTTTTTTCTAGATTATTTTGACTGATATGCCTGGGATTTATGGTTTATCCACCACAGCAAGTTCTACAGGAAGTTTGAATTCTATGATGTTACCCTATTTTGACTGGGAATTCAGCAATCTGACTCTTTCAAAGAGAAAATTGCTGTATCCCAATTCAGGTGATGACAAGCTTTAGATGAACAGATCAAAATAATGTTTGTGAGCCTAAAACACAAGGACCCATCTTGTGGGTGACATTCCCTCACTCCCGAGTTCAAATCCCCTATATTATTTACTTCTTTGAATTTGTTCAGCACATTTACATCTCAATTATCTATTTTAAATCCAGTACTTCAGAGATGTCCACCATTTCTTAAATAAAAAATTGCCTTCAAAAATATTGTTGAACCCCAAATATAGAATCTTGAGTATCTATGGAGTTGAAGATAAATCTGAAGAATTCGCATCTTTTCATCCAATGTAGATCTTTACCTTCAATTCCAATAGAAACTATAATTCAATCAAAACAAAAGTAATGTCATAAAATTTCACCTCATTGAGCAAAAAACAATGACATTTTCACAGGTGATATATCAGCTTTAGACCACCAGCTCAGAAATGATGAAGAAAGTGAAGGCTAAATCACTGTATTTAACTTAAACCTTTTTTAAATCATGGAGACAGCTCAAGCAGAGAATGTCGGCAGTCTGCTGTAGCTGATGCATATAGTATTATGCTTTAACCAATTTTGACTTTTGTATCCTTCTTTTTTCTTTCCTTGCAGCTTCCTTCTCATATTCTATTCACAAACTTGTGCTCTCTATGATCCCATCTCACTTCTTGCCTCCAATTAAGCTCTGGTTTTAATTAATTAATTAATCAATCAATCATATCTCAAGTCTAAACACCTCAGACGCAACTTGTAGACGCGACACCTAGAGTTAGGTTAAGTTTTTTTTTTTTCACTTTAGCTTTATATCTGAAATGTAACATTTTTTTTTCGCATAACAAATCGTCTTGATTCTATCCGTATGAACAAATTGTGCATAAATTACATATGAATAATGACTGACAAGTGGATCTCGATCGAGCCGAAATTTAGGGAGAGATGGCATGCTAGCTATAGTTCATATTTTGTGTATTTTTTTTTTACGAATTTCGTATATAGTTCATATTTCATATATAGTTTGTGCCACTTTTAGATATCGGTTTTTGAATATGATATAATTTGAAGTGTTTGATACAATTGATTTTATTTCTATATAATTATGTGAAAAAATATAGATAAAAGCCGCTATTATTGAGATGAGGAGACTGGACGAGGACCAGATTCACAAAGAAGTACAAAAGGGTGTGAAAATTCTATTCCTTTCTTCCTAACCAAGTTAAAAAGAGTTCTTTGCTATCTCAATCAAGAAACTCATATTTATATTTAGATAGTTAAACATGTATCTATGTAAAAGAGGTTGTATATTAGATTTTAATCTATTCTATTTTTATGTGTATGTTTTATTAAAATTTTATATGTTGATGTGCGTAAGTAGTAGACTTGTAATTAGACTGGGCTATCTGTTGTCATCAACAGCAATAATAGATACAACCACTGTAAAAATGATTTTCTTTAAAAAATACCACGAAAAGAAAGCCCACTAGAGACATAATCCATACACTGAATTAATGAAATGTGAGCTTGTGAAGCACTATGTGCAAAAAGTTAGTCCACTAGAGAAAAAAAAAGTATACAAACAAGCAAGTCCTAGTCAGCATCCACATTTTCTCCTCCAATTATTAAATGCCTCCTCATCTGACGTCTACGGTGGACTACAATTGAAAAAGTATAATCCAGAACAAAATAGAGGCAGTTCTAACTAATCTGAGCTAATTATCCGGCTAATCCTCGTGGCACTTCTATAATGGTTGAGTAGAACATGAGTACTCTACTTATGAGTCCTGACGTGTATAGCAAAATTGTATTAAAAAAACTGGTATGTCTCATTGAAATTGGATGCTAAATAAGAAAAATATATAGTTATAATTTTACGCCGTGAAAGGTTGCTTTTTTTTAGAGTGATGATGAAAGGATGTTATTGATGGGTTTTGAGAGTAAGATTCAGGATAAAATATTTCTATTGTGATATATTTGATGGATGGAGTTACAGCTTAAAATTCATACTAGAGTGAGCTGGGTTAAAATTTCTTTATAAATAAATTACTTATAGTTGTTTAACTTAAAACTCGTACACACAAAGTTAATATTATTTTTGTTTGGTAAAGACTGACATGTAAGAAGAGTGCTCTTGTTTGACAAATAACGTCATTTTGCCATTTTTAGACATATCTTTCCTTCATTACTCCAACCAGTCATTTAATTAATGAGAAGTGTTTTTATCACATCTGGTTAAAAAATTACTCTCTGTGTATTCTACTCTTACACGTCACTTTTTACCGGATAGAGATCGTAGAAACTAATCATCTTCTATTGGGAAAAAAGCAATAAATTAACAAAATTAAATAATACATTTCGCTCACCATCCACCGACGAAGTCCACAGAATAAATTAAAAAGGCACTGCACAGAGAAAAGGAGAACCAATTAAATTAACATTTAATTAAACACAAAAAGTAGGCCGGATGCTAAGCTAATGTGCGCTAATAATATGCCCCTGCTACTAATAATTAATAAATTGAGATGTAGGCTAATCTGTCCAGCTTTTGTTAATTGGTATCGCGTCTTTGTCCGGCCACCGGGTGGTGCTGGTTTGGGTTCTCGGGTTGGCCGGGTGGCGAAAGTGACCTCCCCTCCTCTTCTCCTCCTCTCTTCGCCAATAACTTTTTAGTCCACATTTTCCAATCTTGCTTCTTGCTTCTCCCAGCTCTTGCAATTTGCTGTGAAGGTGGGTGGTATGTTCTGTGCTTTTCCGCAGCTCAATTCGAGCTTGTTTGGTCTGTTCTTGTTTGGGGAATTGGAGAGCAAAGTTTGCTAGTATAAGCAAGTAGATATAGCAAGTTTGTGGCAAGCACTCTCTTCTTGGTGATTCTGGTGACTTTGTTTTATAAAAGGTTTCATTTTTTCTATTATTTGGTTCAGCTCAATTTGGAATTTTTCATTGGTTAGTTTGCCTTTTTTTAATGATTGTTTATGGTTGGTCAATTGGATCTAATCTCTTGGGAATTTCGTGTGTGTGTTGGTGCGTGCTTGGAAGCGAATTAGGGTCGGGAAAGAGGAAGAACAAGTCTATTCTTATCTGCATCAGTTCCAAGAACTTTTGCTGGAGTTTGGAGTTCGCCTTGAGTAATTTGTTGCTTGAATTCAAATTTGAACTTTTCCTTTTTGTTGAGTGGTTTTGAACTTTTGGGAGCTTTTCAGGAGAATCTGGAAGCGATTCTCGGTTTATCGTGTTCGATTTAATCTACTTATGTTCTTCTGATCCATTCCTTGCAATTCCAAAAACTATTGTTATTTAGGCCACAATTGGCATTGCGCAAGAACAAGGCTACCTTAACTGCAATAATTTCTTAGGATTCCAAGAACTCTTGTTGGTTTTGTTCTGTAGGCAAGTAATCTCTTGCTGGACATCAACTTTTTCCCCCCATTTTAACTCAATTGGATCTGTAGAGTCGTTCGGTACATTACCAAGTTTTTTAAGCGGTCCTATTTCAGTTCCCGTGATTTGGTTGGACATATGTACAAAGATTTTATGTGTGTTTGTATGTTTGTTTCGTTCAGTTTTGTCTGTACATTTGAATCGACTGATCTGTGGATCTTTGATACTTTCTCCTAATAAACGTACTCGTCGTATCGATCTGTACTGATTTGATCTTTTCCCCCTGTATTAATGCTACTTTACTTGTTTTGGCGTGTGTCTTTGCGTGCGCAATGCGGCGAATCTTGGATGTGTGGCAGGGTGTTGCTACGTTTTCATTCGGTCGGGCTTTATGTTGAGGAAGTTGCTACGTTTGATTCGGTTTGTTCTTGGGTATTTTTTGGGCTTTGTTTGACGCATGGATCTCTTGCTTGTAGTAAATTCTTTGTAAATGATTCGGAGTTTTGATTGGTTGGTTGGTCTAAGTATTAGTTTTAGTGTGACCTGTTCTTGTTTGCTGAAATAAACCTGAAAATTTATTTATTCCCCCATGCAGTTGTCATCCAACTGTTATTGTAGAGTTATTTATATATGTATTCTACATTTCTAGTGTAGATTTAATTGGTCAGATTAAGATTCAGGAGGTCTTCTATTCATTTCTGTTGGTAGCAAGCATCATTTCTCTTTAAATTAAATGGATATTTCATCCTTCTTTGCTGCTCAATCAGGCCAACTAGGATTTCTCCTCTGAGTCACAGAGAATGGCTGGTGGCGGCACTCAGCAGAGCCTCAGGAAGTACCTTGGAGCCCTCAAGGACACGACGACTGTAAGCTTGGCAAAAGTGAACAGTGATTATAAGGTCGAAACGATTTTATGACTTTTGTGAATAACAATCTTTGAAAGATTTTCTGTTCAGACCTTCTCCGCCGCATGCTTTGCTGGTTGGTCATTGGTTGTTCTCCTTTGTAACAGGACTTGGACATTGCAATTGTGAAGGCCACAAACCATGTTGAGCGTCCATCAAAGGAGAAGTACATAAGAGGTTGTTGCATATCCACTATCTCTTAGCGGACACACTAGAGCAAACTGATTATCCATCTTCTGTCCTGTATCTCAAATTGCAAATTATGAATGTAAAGCATTATTCAACAATTTAACATGTCATAATTATACTAGATTCAGTTACTAGAACATCAACAGCAGCTAATTATCATCTGTATCTTTACAGCAGAAAAGCATTACTCATTAAGGTTATATATTTAACATTCAAAAGCCATTCTATATTCCATAAGACAGCATGTCTTAAGGTGTGTAAGCTTTAGCAGCTTTAAAGCTCAAGCCCCTGTACACAGGCTTATTATTTTCCTAGACTAAGAGTATAATGTAAAATTTTTATTTTCCAGCCCTTAATATATGAGCAGTCCTGCTTGAAATGTATTCATTTCTGTTACTTAATTGTGTAGGTAGAAACCTGGATTTGCGTTGACATATACAATGCATGCTTTTTTATAAAGTTTTTAGTAATAATTTCATCATCATTTGCCACTTCCATAATTCAGCTGTGTTTTGGTTTGCAGAAATCTTTCACTCTATTTCTGCTGCAAGGCCTCGGGCAGATGTAGCATACTGTATTCATGCCCTTGCCAGACGTCTTGCAAAGACACGCAACTGGGCGGTATGGCATATACATTTTCATTTGTCCCAGCATCACAGTGAATACACCATTATCATCTTTGTTCATCCATGCAGAAAATTCTTGTTACTATGTAGTAATCTCTTCTCTAAAAGGAATGTGAAAGTAATTATGAAAGTAATCTCATGTTCTATGCTATTTTATTGGAGCGCTAAAATAGATCAATCATTTTCTGAGAATCAAAATAGATCAACCTTAATGTTTTTTTTTTTTGCTTACTCTTTTCATTTTGACCATAAATATTACTTTCATAGGTCTATGCACTAGTCTTTTTCCTTGTTTGTTACATTCTTTGACATTTAATGAAAAGAAAAGGCACTTCTCAGAGTCTGATCTACTACCACTTTATATCCCTATCATGGAATAGGTGGTTTGGTGTTACAAATTGAGAATAGCATGCTGGTCTGCTGGGAAGTAGTGACTTTTGTATAAATTTTCCCAGATTTAACTTTAAACTTGAATGAAGATCTGGGTTGGTACCTGTTGAAACAAAATGTCTCCTGTCTTGAGCAACTTAATAGTTAATTATGAATGAAACTTTTTTATGCTGAGGCCTGTGCTTTCAGAATCAAATTGTTTTACCATTATATACTGAACAGGATTACCTCTTTAGGGGTGTGGCCTAATGACTGAAGCTATAAAGTACTCATGAATATTTTTTGTTTGATTATTTATTCTACAGGTTGCACTGAAGACATTAATTGTCATACATCGCGCCCTTCGGGAAGTCGATCCCACTTTCCGTGAAGAGCTCATTAATTATGGCAGATCAAAGTCCCATATGCTCAACCTGGCCTACTTTAAGGATGACTCTAGTGCAGAAGGTACTAACTGCTAATTTGATCATGGTACTGTAGCTTGTATTGGAACCTGTCATGATTGTTTGTTGTCTGTCCAGCTTGGGATTTTTCTTCATGGGTGCGCAATTATGCCTTGTATTTAGAGGAGAGACTTGAATGTTTCCGGGTGCTAAAGTACGATGTGGAAACAGATCCTCCAGTATGTAACCAAATGCTAATTTTCCTTTACTCTCATTTATACCTGTATTTGTCAGACTTTCTTGAAGCTTCAATGGCATTAGTGATGTACTGATGTTTGTTTTAGAGCCCATATTGCAAATTCTAACATGGTTCAAATGTTTAGTTTGCCACTAGGCCAAAATGTTACTTCATAATATACTATTGAATGACAACATCCTACTGTTCTTTTATTTGAATGCTCAAGCTTGGGCCTGATCTGACTTCACTTAGGCCCCATGGATGCATATGTCCTGAAGTCATTCTCATTCATTTACACTACATCAAAGATATAGTATGACTGAATGTTACAATTTGATATCCGAGGGGAAGAAATGAAACCCATGTTTGTTCAAGCCACTTGATCAAACAAATTGTGTTACTATTAATCATGTGGAACATGTAATACGTCCTCCAGCAACGTAGTAGCTGTAAATATAGTTTTACTGGAATTAAAATTTATGTTCTTTAGCATGTTATGTTGTGGGACAACCGTACTCTTTTATTTATGAAAACTATGATCTCCACAGAGAACTCGGGATCTTGATACTGTTGATTTGCTTGATCAACTTCCAGCTTTACAGCAACTTCTTTTTCGGTTGCTTGGTTGCCAGGTGATTCACTTTTTTTCTATTTTGTGTACAAATGCACCAGATTCTGTCTTGCTAAAATGTTATTTTCATTTTAAATTCATCTTGCCATTGAACTTGTTTGTAGCCACAAGGGGCATCATCTTACAATGTTATAATCCAGCATGCCCTTTCAATGGTAAGTACCATTCTTGCTTCATTTTAAGCAGTATGATAGTGATTTCAGCATCCGCTTACTCTGTTTTATGCATTACTGGAAGGTTGCTCTGGAGAGTGTTAAGATCTACACTGCCATTAGTGATGGGACTATCAATGTGGTTGACAAGGTGATGAACTTGTGCTAACCATTTTGGTTTTAGTTTGGAAAATCTGCTGGCCGCTAACTTACAGCTTATACCGTATTGCAGTTCTTTGAGATGGAAAGAAATGATGCTATTAGGGCACTAGACATATACAAAAGAGCAACTAACCAGGTAAATCTCTATCCCTTCTTTTTTTTTTTTTTTTTTTTTTGGTTCTGATCCACTTAAACTTGTTCCCTAGCCAGAGTCCTATTTCTTCAATTCTTGGTTGATGAAACAATAGAATAGGTATCTTGACGCAGAAACTTTAGTCCATTTGAGCCATTGATTTTCACCATGATCTTTTGCTTTATTGCTATATGCACTATAAAAAAACTGTTCATTGTGGGGACTCACACACTTTTCATTAATTTGATATCTAAGTATGGAAAATTGATTTAATCCATCTATAATTACAAGAGGGTTTTCACTTCAGCATTACCTCTGGTGGTGCTGATCCTTGTGTATAGTTTCCCAGCTGAAGTTTTGAACCTGATTGTATCCTTGTGGCTGATGATTGCATTTACTTGTATTTTATTTTTTTTGATTGTGCAGGCGGAAAGACTTTCAGAATTTTATGAAGTGTGTAAAACTATACACATCGGGCGTGGTGAAAGGTTCTTGAAAATTGAACAGGTTTGAATAGCGCTCCTCTATTTCTTGGCAAGTCTTTAGTAATTGTCTCTAGTACTTATTGCTAACATTCTGTTGGTAACATGTGCAGCCTCCTGTATCATTCTTACAAACTATGGAGGAATATGTGAGAGATGCTCCTGCTAGAAAGGATCAGGTTTGGAAACTATTAGAACAGAAATTCAGTTATGGATAGTAATGTTCAGAGTTCAAATAAGATTTCTTCCATTTAAATGTTGAAATCTTCACAGTTAAGGAGCTAACATAATCTTTTTCAGAACCAGTTCTAATAAAGTAACCCTGTATTGATTACCACTGTAATCTGGGAGTGTTAGTTCTTTATACTTATTGTGCAGTCATATCTTCAAAGTTCTTGTTTTTTAGTTACATAGTCTAAGAGAGTTGGCTTGAGAGATATTATGAGGTAAAGCTGAATTTGGAACTCTGTAACTTGCAAGAAAGTTGGGCAGCCTCACAATCCCAGACAATTCCTACCTGGCCTCATGCCAGAAGGTTCCTTTCAGTTTCAGTGTGAAATATGAAAATCTCGGTCACTTCTTACAATTTCTGTCTAGCAGTTTTAAGTTGGGACATATAATTTTTGCAGTCTCCTTTAGTTTTCCATACTTTACATTTTTCATGTTCCTTCTTAAGTTTGCTCTCGTGATATTTTGTTTGTTTTTAGGCTGTACTGGCAATAGAATACAAAAAAGAGCCAGAAGTGGAAGAAAAGCCAGCTTCACCTCCTCCAGCTCCAGAGCCAGAACCAGAACAAGAGCCAGAGCCAGAGCCAGAACCAGTAAAGGAAGAAACACCTGTAAATGAACCAGATTTGCTGGTAACTTCCGATGTTACTCACTACCCACAATCATTCATTTGATTATGTGTGCTCCTGCTAATACTTATTTTGCTTGTTAGGGGCTGAATGATTCGAACCCTGCCGCATCAGAGATGGATGAGAAAAACGCTTTAGCGCTAGCGATTGTTCCAATAGGTAAATTTCTCATGAATGAAAATTGGTCATTTCTTCACCTCTTGTAGTTTGTCAAGTTCATCAACTTAATTGCATGCCATTTATTCTTGCTTATTGTGGCAGATGATGCACCTAAAGCTGCTCCTACCGAAAATGGAGTTACTGGCTGGGAACTCGCACTTGTCACCGCACCCAGTTCCAATGAAAGTGCTATTACTTCGAGCAAACTGGTATTCTACTCAATACATTTGTGTTGGTATGCAACATTTCAGTTAGCTCAATCCTTTCTAATCATACTGAAGTTTACCCTCTTTCAGGCTGGTGGACTGGACTTACTTACCCTAGACAGCTTATATGATGAGGCAAATCGACGTGCGAACCAGACCACAAGCTACAACCCCTGGGAGGCCACTCCAGCACCTTCTCCAATGATGCAGCCGGCAATGCACGACCCATTCTATGCCTCAAATGCGATGGCTGCACCCCACAATGTCCAGATTGCCATGATGGCGCAGCAGCAACAAGCTTTCATGCTCCAGCAGCAAATGATGATGGCAGGTCCTCAAGTTCACCACCAGGCCACTGCGAATCCATTCGGAAACCCGTTTGCGCCTGCTGGTGCCCACCCTTATGGCGCAGGAATGGCACTCCATGCAGGCAACACGTACACAAGGTTGATGTAGAGTTGTAGAAGCCAAGCATGCTGTTTCTGTCATATTCTTTTTGGTTCTTGCCAATTGTGATTGTAGGACAATTAGAAGGGCCTCAAATCCCAATTATAGTGTCAGAATGAGTATAGTGGTGTTTTCGTTTGTAAGATATGGCGTTTTATGTGCAGTGAGGATTGAGGAATCATTCATGGAGGATATGAGAGATTTGGAGATTGGATTATTCATGAACATTAAAATATGATTAATAATGTGAATGTGACAATTCTTTTCTAGTGGATCTCATGGCGGTGATTTTGTGTAACTAACATAATATTGATTTGTGCAAAGTGATTTGTTTCAGTGTTACCAAAACGAGTTTGCATTGTCTGAAGTCTGAACTTGCTTGCTTCTACAGGAGTCTCAGAAACCACCACCACCCCATAGGTATACGTATTGCCTGAAGTAGCATAAAGATGCTACTCTCTACTCTCGCCGTTTCACGATATAAATCACCGTGAAACGATATAGATCTAATATAGAGAAGAAAATGTAAAATCAAGGAAAAGGAAGCAAATTTGTACTGTACCCCATTCAAGAAAAAGTATGGAGATGGCTAATTATTCAATTCGCTCTCAGCATTCGAAGTATGGGTAGGAATGAAAAGTTGCATTACATATAATCTTGTCTCTTTGAATGAATATATTCTTGTCTCTTTGAATGAATATATATATATCTTGTAAAACAATACTGTTATAAACAGATAATTATCTTCATGTAACACTATCAAAACTACTTTTAAGACAATCTAAACTGATGCTTATATAAAATTATTTATCTTATAAAAAATCAATCAAATAAAGAATTCAACATATTATTCTCTTACACTTTTTCTCTGTGATTGTTTATGTAGATTTGTATTTTATTGGTATCGTGACGACACAACTATTTACAATACATTATCAATATAAAAACTCTAGTCTAGTATGTTATCACAATCTTTCTTACGAAAACATTTTGCTCGTGTCGCTCCAATTCTACAGTTTTAATGCACTGTTTTTTAATTACATCAATCTACAATTTTTCGATTTGAAAAAAAGAAAAAAATCAAATCTGGAAATTCTTTTTTTTTTTTCTTTTTATTGTTGGTTTGGACCGGCCCTGTCATCGCTGGCCAGAAGCCACGATCTGTAGCACGCCGCCGTCAGAGCCCATCTCCAGGAAAACAAATCAAATTTGAAAAAAAAAAAATTTTGCTCGTCGGCCTGCCGCTGCCGTCCCGACTGTAACTTGCCGCCGACGACAAGCAGCCGTGTGAAGATGCCAACTGAAACCTGCGGTCGTATGCCCACGCACGCGTGCCGGAGCTCATAGCCCCGCTACCTGAAGCGGCAGTATGCACCGACACTGGCCCAAAGCCATTGTCGCACATCGTCGCATCCACCATGTGCCTGTATCAAGACGCCGGTACACCGCCCTTTTCCTGCTGCCGCCGCGAGCGGCAAGTTGTTAGGGTTTGTCGAACCCTAGCCGCCAAGATCTAGGGCGATAGCCATCGTCCGCCCATCGCCGGCGAGGCCACCACGGCTAGCATCACCGCTCGTGTTGTACTCCACCGAGTCGCCGCGTACAAGCGCACACCGCCGCCGCCGATCCATCGAACAGTCCTGCGGCCCAAAACCGACACCGGTTGGCCGCATCAATTGTCACTGCCAACACTCGAAGTGATCACCGCCGAACCCGTTGTTGCCATGCGCTTGAAGCGCCGCTGCCACGGCCCGCCGAAATCACTGCTGAGCCCGCAGTCGCCGAGTGCCCAAAGCGCCGCTACCATGGCCTGCCTTGCCTCCATTGCGGCCTTCCGATCCCACCGCCGTCGCCCGAAGCTAACTACATCGCAACCTCCACTGCCATTGCTCGAAGTGGAGCCACTTGCACTCTGCGCCTCGTCGTCGTCGCTCGATGCGGTGGCTGCCGTGCCGTGCCGTGCCGTGCCGCGCCTCTCCGTCGTTGCCCGATACAGTAGCTGCCCTACCGCGCCAGCACTCGCCAAACCCTGCGAACGCATCGCTAGAAGCGGTGGCGGCTAAGGTTTCGGGATAGAAAAAAAGAAAACTAGCCACTGGCGTTTTTGTGCATAGGACTCCGATGTTTCGAGAAATTACTGCATACACCCCGTCAGTTAGAAATTTTTATAAAAATACCCTCAGATTTTTTCAGAAATTTACGACAAGTATTGTTATGAATAGATATTTGCAAATTCACTCCTTACTTTCCATAAATTTAAGAAAAGGTCTCCCACGTCTATAATTTGTAGTTTAGTCCCTTGAAATTTTATTTCCTTACAATTTTGTCGTCTAGCATTTTATATATTGGATAATTGATTTAGAAAATCCAATTTTTCTATTTCTGCAATTACTGAAATTATGAAAATTATTTTTGATATGCTTTCAATTCAGAAAAATTCAGAAAATTTAGAAAAACTGTAGGAAAATTGTAGAAATTTATCTACTATCTTTAAAAAATTTTCATTGCTTATTATTCATCGATTTACGGTGCTTGCATTCTTGTTCCATAATTAAATAAATTTATCCATAGATGCTATAAAAACTTATAGGGAATATATATGACATTATAAAGAGAGAATTTTCCGAGTTTACTCTTGATGGTCATAATTATTTGACATGAGATCTTGATATTTAAATTCATTTAACCTCTAATGATTTTAGTGGAATGTGGTTAAGGGTAACAAATCCATCGATTCTTAAAAGGGAAAAACTCTAAGTTTTCTTTAATATCATCTGAACAAAAATCTCCAAATGAGTATTTCATTGAAAAGAACCCGTTGGCACTATGGGAATCCCCGAAGGATTGCTTTCACCAGCAAAAGGTTATAGTCCTCTCTTAAGCATAATATGATCGGTTAACTTTCATCTTCAAAACTTTAAGTCCATAACTGTATATAATTCAACCCTTCACCATATTATCTCCCAACTGAAACTCTATAAGCATGAAATTACAAATAATGAGTTGATAAAAAAAAGACTCTGTCAACTTTCTACGCCAATAACCTTGTACTCCAGCATCAATATATGCTAAGCACCCCAAACTGATTTATACATTGCTAGTAGCAGAAAAAACAAAATGAATTACTTGTGCTCATAATGCTCGCCTAGCAGACTTCCAACATGTGCCTGAAGCACATGCCACCACTCGGAAGTCTAACAATAGATGTGGACATGGAAGAGGTCAGGGACGAGATGGACATAGAAGAAGAAGAGGCCATAAAACTAATAATGAAGATAAGAACCATGAAAAAGGAAAATCTCTGGTTGATGAGCCAACTGAGAAGAGCAACAGCCAGAAACAAGTCTACTATAGGTGAGGATGCGATGGTCATTGGTCTGGCATATGGTATAGACCAAAACATTTGGCCAAATCTTATTAACAGATAATGAAAGATAAGAAAGGCTAGGAGACCAAACATGAGTTCACATTTCACAAACTTGTCTGAATCAAGTAAGACTTCAATTGATAATGATGACCTGATGGGATTAGAGCTCAAATATGATTTTGGAGATCATGAATAGTCTCATTTAGATATTCAGTCTCCTAGTTATTGTTGTTACACATACGTTTTTGTAGCCTATTATTAGATTTTGTGTTCCTGTCGAACATTGATCATTTTGTGTTCTTGTTGAACATTTATGCATTGTTGATTTAGATATATATGTGGTAGATATTTTATCATTAAATTTGTGTTCCTGTTGAACATCTTTTGATTTACATATACATACTATTCTCATATTCGACCAAATGAAAATTTGTTGCCATAAGTTTAAAAATCAAAGACCCAATTTCCTCAAATTATGGTATAAGCAATTGATTCATATTGGGAAAAAAATATGATGCGCACTATTATGAATAATTCTATTGGCCAAAATATGTAAAATAAAGAACTTCCCTACTCTTAAAGAGTTTATTTGTGATGCCTGTGCAAAAGGTAAATTAATTATGAGACTTTCTCATTGAAAAATATGGGAAGAATCACTTGTTTTGTTAGGCCTTTATTACATAATTCAAAATTAACCACCAACAATTGGGGTCATGCAATTTTACATGCTACTGCATTAACACAGGTTCAGCCTATTGCATATCATAATTATTCCCCCTTAAAACTAGTCCATGGGAAAAAAAAAAGTATTCTCCATCCACTGTAGGATCAAGTATGCCGACTAGAGGGGGGTGATTAGGAGGCTTTTAAAATTTCTTTCCCCACTAAGCAATTTCAACAAGATAATTGTGAAATCTAGATTATACAATGAGGTTTAAAACAATTTAATCAACTAGTTGCATTCAATCATATAAAGTATTCAACCATACATGCAACATTAGTAAATTTAGCAATTGTGTCAAGATGAATGTAAAACAAATAAGAAATACGCGATTGACACAATATTTTTACCGAGGTCTCGGAGACTCGCCCGGTCTTCCCTACTCCTCGTTGAAGCGCTCACTTGTGAGCTTCGCTTCTATATCCACGAAGGATATCGCACTAGGGTTGCTCCTTCTACACACCGGATATGCGAGCACCACACCTTTCACAAATTCTTGTTGGCCTCTCCAACAAACTTCAACCGGAGAGATCGCGACTCTTCTCTGACACCGTCTAGGCGAAGGCGATCGCCAAGAGTAACAAGTCGGATGCGCTCACTTGAACAAATCACGTGCTAGAAACTCAAATATGCAAATGAATGCTCAACACTCTAGCACTAGCATGCAAATGGTGATTGAAGTGCACTAAGCACTAATAACTTCACCCAATTTGCTTCTTTCTCAAATCTACTCAAGATTTGGGCTCAAATCTAGACTCTAAATGCAATATAGCAAATGCAATGACTTTGGCTAGCTTTTCAACAGTGTATGAAACTTCTTGAGCACCCTCAAATGCTGGCCAACACAAGGTATTTATAGCCTCAAAGGAAAACTAGCCGTTTGCAACAAACCGGCCACTTCGGACATTGTCTGGCCAATACAATTAAAAAACATGACCGTTGCAAACGTGTCAGTGACCTTTGGGCAACAATTTAGAGGGCCGGAAAAATGATCATATGTCCGGACAAATGCATTTGTCTCTGTTAACACTTCAAATCAGGGCACAAATAAATTTGTATAGGCCGGATAATGTCTGGTCAGACCGGACAAAGTTCGGCCCGTCTTGGACAAAAACCCTCCGGACGAATACAAATGTCTCTGGTTCATTTAAACGAAACCTCACAAGATTTACACAGTCCGGACATTGTCCGGCCACATCGGACAATGTCCGGCCTTCTCCGGACAAAAGCACCGGTGTAACACCCCGATTTTTCCCAAATCTTGGCTTACCTCGTCCCTCCCTATATCAGAATGAGATCCCAGTTATGCCAGTATCTTACCCCAAAAAGTTGGCAATCAAACTCTTGTCATTCATACCTTTTCACAAATCAGCCCAAGTGTATCACAAATCAGCCCTTTTCAGAATGTCAGAAGCCCAAAAAGACTAAAAGTCTCAGACCATCTCCAAACTTTGATCTGATTCAGTGAACACCTTCCTTTCACTATTCTGAACATTTTTCCCTTCTGGAAGAATTTCCAAATCTTACCCTAAACCTGAGTTTCGACCTTTCCCGTTTTTGAAACCCTAATTACCCTGTTTTACCCTAATTACTCTGTTTTCGGATTTTTGTCGAAACCTTCAAATCTTGTTCAATTTCACCAAATTTCCTACCAGATGAGTCCCAGCATTTTAGTGTCACTCAGCTGCGAAATCAAAGTTCAATTTGGACCCCCAAATCTCCAGAATTGCAATCAGGTCCAAACTCCAAAGAAAGATCATCGCAAACCAGTCCTTTTATTGAATTTAGGCCCCTGGCCGTGTCTCAGCAGAACCCGCCGCAGTGCATCGCCGTGTTCTTCGCCGCCGGTGAACCTCCTGCCGTGCCAACACCTCAGCCACGTAGCTGACACCCGTGCGCACTCGTGGCACCGCCGTGGATGCCACCTCGGCAGCGCCAGCACAACCAATGTCTTCCCCGCGCGCGAGCCCGCGAACCAGCAGATCCAGCTTCACCCATTCGACACGTCTCGGCCACGCGTCGACGGAGCTTTCACTTCACCGTTCCCTCGTCGCTTGTGCCAGTGCCATCCACTGCCAAAAGCCTGCACCGCTGCACGCCAGTGCCTCGCCATCATCGCCGGCACAAGTTCCCGCTGTGTCCAGTCGCTTTGCGGTCGACTTTGTCGCCTCTGTTCCCCAATTTGTCGACC
Source organism: Pharus latifolius (assembly GCA_019359835.1). Classification (NCBI taxonomy): domain Eukaryota; kingdom Viridiplantae; phylum Streptophyta; class Magnoliopsida; order Poales; family Poaceae; genus Pharus; species Pharus latifolius. The sequence continues at coordinate 80,136,861 of CM033324.1, forward strand.
AGAGGATTGCTTCAGCGCCTATAAATACTCCTAAGTGCATTGCTTCAGTTTCCAGTACCAGAAAACCACCAATTCTCCAGCGCCGCCGCGAACAGCTTCTTCCCCGGCGAGCTGTTTTCAAGGCCGCCGTCGCCAGAGCTCTCCACAGCCCCAATCTCCAATCCAAGGCCACCAGTAAGTTCCTCTCTTCTCCCTCTCTGTGTCATAGCTCCCAATTGCACCAGATCGATCCCCATCGCCGGTGATCGCCGGAATTGCTAAATGCCCTGTTCCGGCAATGCTGGCCAATCTACCTCGAATTAGCCCTCGAGCCTGTGAAGAGAAATGATCAGTGAGTTATTTCAAGCAAGCCTGTGTACTTAGATTTCTAGATTGAGCTTAAATTGATGGTTTCCCCAAATCCGGATTTCACCAGTCGCCGGCGATCGTCGCCAGGCTTCTCCGGTGATTATCTGACCAAACTAACCGTGCCAACAGCTTCCTTATACCTCCTAGATGCTCTCCAAGCTTGGATTAGAGTTCTTTCGGCCTGTAGCAGAAACCCACAGCTGGCAGTACTTCTTCTCCGGCGCCGATGACCGGAAAAGTGTTCCCGGCCGTTTCAGCCCAAATCACCTTGTCATTTAGATGTGCCTTAGCCTCCTGAGCATTTTTGTCTTCTAGCCCGATACCTAGATCGGCCTAGATTGGAAGATATAGCTTTGCCAAGTTTTTGTCCAGAACTGATCTAGTGCAGCCAGTTCATCTCAGTTCATCATCAAATTTCCTTCTTTCCAGCCATTTCTTACCCTAGATCCTGTTGACTTAATTGTTCCTGTTATCAATGCCTACCTCCCAGACAAAGTTGTGCAACAATTGGAGCCCTGTATCAAAAGTTGTGCCTTGCCCTAGTTTTTGGCAATGTCTGCACTATGTCAGTGCATGTCAGCCACTGGCATTAGCCCTGTTTGACCCCTTCTGGTTGAGCAATGGAAATGTCACTTTGTCCCCTAGATTCCTGGAGTTGTGTTCTACATCTTTCCCTTCTGCCACTTCTCCGGAAAACCTACCTAAGACCAACTTATGGCTATGTCTAGCCGTGGACTGAATGTCAGCCTTTGACATTCAACTTCTTTTGAGCCCATCTCTTCGACCAGCACCCAAGTGACTTTGTCCAAATCTTTTCCCTTGCATGCATGAGGTATTTACTTATTATTTTCTATTGCAACTATTTTAGGTATGCTTATGTAGTGTATGTGTTGTATTGCTTGTGTCCGCCGCAGAGCCCGAAATGAAGGAGCGGAAGAAGTCTTCGAGGTTCGTCTGAGTAATTAGACCCAGAAGTGCAAGGCAAGCCTCATTCCTTTGATCATGTCTCACCCAATATTTTCATATGAAGTATATTCACTGTTTCTTACTATGCATGCTTATTTGAGGTACAAGTTATGTTTGAATGACATGAGTAGATACGACCCAATGAATCATGAAACCCCTTTTGTTATTGAACCTTCATATATAAGCTTTTGTCACCCTAGGACTCTTATACTGAATATCCACATTAAACTTGAAATGGTCAAATACATGAGAGGTTATGATCAAAACCGTTTTGTCAAGAAAACTGATAAAAGGGATCAGTAGTGAGGATTGGTTTGTATGGAGAGGGTGCGGTGCGCACCAGGGAATGTGGATGGCTCCTCACTTGTGATTCATAAGGACGAGAACCTTGTGCTGTGTCTCTATGCGAATTGTAAACGTACCAACCACTTGCCTGGTATGGGACAGGCACAACTTAGTAGCTTTTTGGTATTAGCAGTTCCCTGCATGGTTTGTCGATCTGGTTTCTCGCGTGGAAACTGGAAGGCCAAAGTTCGGCCACGAGTGATGTGAGTTCAGAAAAATAATGAGAGGAAAAGGCGTAAAAGAAGGAAGGCGCCCTAGACCTGATTAAACCGTGAGCGGTTGTAATCTTAAATGGTCGTGTATGTCTTGCGTGGACATAGACCAAGGCTATGTGTCCTGCGGGAACATAGACCAGAGAGGCTAGGAAGTAAGGCAGTGGGGAAGACCCACAACGGTACTTGAGACTTAATTGTCTATTTACCGGGCGGGGATACTGTTAATACTGGACTGTAAAGCGTTGTGTGATCTCGGCCTTGTCACATGTGTATAAGTCACATGGAGTCGGCCCGATTTGAAAGCCGAGTGAACTGGTGGATTTAAAAAGAGGTACACCTTTGCAAAGTGTAAAAGAAGTATCAGATACTCTGTACTCCCAGGTTCAAGAGTCTTTTCGTAGTGGATGTTATCCATGGGTTATAGCACAAGTAATGATTTGGAATGTTTTCATAATATGGTTGATAAAAGTGATGACTCATGGGAGACCATCACACATAACGATTTCTAAAGTATAACTTAAGATTTACAAAACCCCGTTGTTGAAAATAAAACCCTCATTTGAGAGATCAAAGAATTGAAATCTATACTATTTATAATTATAAGTCTTAAACCCTTTTCTTGATCACTCCTCATCTATATGCCTGCATTCTTGTAACGAGACTTGCTGAGCATTGTGTAAAAACATGCTCACATTTGCCTTTACAAACAAATTCAGAAGAAAGGATTCGAGGATCCTGATTCCTTTGACTGCGAGCACCAAGAAGAGGAAGGAGCCTTCCCAGGCGATTTGAGTTTCTAGGAGGGTCATGAGCCAAGTTGAGTCCGATGTGGAGGAAGCCCTTCCAGAGCCGCTGCAGAAGAAAATGAAGACCCTTGTGGTTGCTTTTTGTGTTGTCTCTCTGTGTTCGGTGCTTCGATACCGATCCTTGATTTTGAAAAACTCTCTACTTTTGTATCAACTTTAATTAGTGCCACCCTTGGCATTATGATATTGTAATAGCGGTCCTCGTGACCTTGTACTTGCTTTATCTACCAGCTTTATTGTTTAAAGTGAATCCTGTTGTTGTGAGCTTGTGACGAACCTACCTGTGCGCAATCCACCTGGGCGGTTGCCAAGGTGACCCTCAAATGGGGGTCTCACAACCGGACAAAAGCATTTGTCTCTGTTTTTGATTTGCCTAAGCCACAGGAGATGTGTACTGGCCGGACAATGTCCGGCCACCACAGACACTGTCCAGCCTGTGCAAACCGAAAACAAGAACTTGACAATTTTACTCTAAACTTGATTTGGGTATTTGTACATACGTATTTCCTGTTTTCTCGCGGATGCGCCGCTTGACTCTTAGCAGCGACCACGACCACACAGGTCGAACATCCGGTCGAAAACAGGTGGTCGAGTGGATTTGGTCGAGCGTACGCAAGCGAGCCGGAGACTGGTACAAACAGTTCGAACTCCTACGATCACGACCAAACCCTAAACAGAAAACCACCAAACCGGCGACACAATCATGACCATGTATCAAACAAGGATATGATCAGAATGTGCAAGTACAACCACAACCAGCTCTAGAAAATAAACTAATTTAAATAGCTGGCGATCAAGACTAAATGCAGTTTTCAAAGCATTTTCTCTAATGCACCACAAACTACACTTAGATCTCTAGCAATGCAAGAGACGATAAAACACTAGTGCAAGATGATATGAATGCATTTGAGCTTCCGCATTAGATAGATTCAAGCTACTAGTTTCCGACCCCTCTTAATAGTACGGTCAAACTAGCAAAAAGAATCCTATCAACCCGGTCTATCTCCAAACACCGAGACGGGCAAAATATTAAGAAAACAATCCTTAATCTTGAATTTTACCTTCGTTGAAGCTCGACCTCGTGAAACTCGATCCCTTGAAGCTTGTCCTCGCAAAGCTCGACCTCGCTAAGTTTGACCTCGCTAAAGATGACTCATATCGACTTCATCCTCTTCACGCCCTTGCTTGCTTTTCATCTTGCCACCAATCTGAGACTACAACACATAACCTCAACGCATAACGTTAGTCTCATATGTAGGTCGTCATTGATCACCACAAGAGAAACTACTCCACACAGGAGTTAGCTCAACAGTTTCTCTTTCCGGTGAAATGACAAAACCATATTCAACAAATAAGAAATGAATTTGAGATGAAATACATAACCATATAGAGTCGTAGATGATAAATGCTTACGCACACGATCTATACTGCACAGGTCATGATGGCAATCAGATCAGATGATCAATGTGATGAGTTCCCTCAACATATGCATCAATGTCAAAACCTCAATAAGAAGCCACCAAACTTCATGATTTATCTTCTGACAAATCGATTCTCACTTAGCACAAGATTGATGCAACCATCGAGTTCCCCCTCTACATATGCATCAATATTAAACCCACAACTAAAGAAACATCAATTTCAGGGTTTATTGATCCTCAATTCATTTTATTTGTGCTAAATCAGGATTTATCTAAGTTATCATTTAATCCTCAAAACTATCATTATCTAGATCAATATTAATCATTATGGATTTATCCAAATCATAATTAATCATCAAAACCTAGATGTCTTAGATCGACCTAGATTCAACATCCACGAGTAGTCGGCAATGCTATATACGTGCCGATATCACCACCACAACATATCACTACTACAAAAATGCAGTCTACTAATCCCTATTTTTAACGGTTTTACACAACTTGGAAGAAAACTGTTAGTGTACATGGTGCGCAATGGAGAAGAACATTTGTACTAACGGTTGGGTTGTGAGAAACCGTTAATAAAAATCACATGATTTATTCTAACAGTTTTTAATATATTAACTGTTAGAAGAAACATACTTATACTAACAGTTATATTTTTGGAATCATTAGAATATATTTGATTTTATTGTAACGGTTCTTTATATATAGCCCCGCCGCCGTCTCCTGTCTCTCTCTTCCTTTTTCTTGACTGAGCCGCCTCTCATCTTCTCAAGCTGCCACCGCTCTTTGACGACCAAATCCACCAGGTAGCCGTCATTCCTCTAAATCCTCGTCACCGGTCGCCTCCTACATCACACTTGTACCGCCGCTATTAGATCTGTTTATATCTGTCTCCCCTGTCATGCTTCTTGCCTCCATTTTCCACCGCCACAGCTTGCGTCGCCGCTTGTTCCTCTCCTCTCCCTATCTTAGCGCACCTCACCGCTGGTGTGACAACGGCTGATGAGCCGCCGCCTCCTCTCTCTCTCTCTCTCTCTCTCTCTCTCTCTCGGCTCTCTTCTTCAATCCTCCAAACCCTACATCTAGGCCATTGATGACTTAGATTGCACCGCTGCTATGTTCGATATGAGCGTCTAATGAGCTCAAGCCCTAGATCCACACCACCGGTGACCTCCACAGCAGCGACAACCTCGGTCTCTTCTACTCGACTTCAGTTTCCTCGTCCTCGACCAACGCTACATCGACCACCTCCTTCGTCGTCGACCCATGTTGCGTCGACCACAACCACGACAACTTCGACCGCATTTCTCCCCCTCTACACCGACAACAACTTGGCAACGATCTCTTTCTCAAAATCTCTCATCTCTCCCTCCTTTGTTCAATGTTTTCCTGAAATGTGTGTATGTAAGAGATTTGAGATGATTAGATGTGAATGAAAGAACATGGAATTGATTTTCTTGAAGAATTAAATTCTGCTTTTGTGATGAACAAGAAGGTGCAAACAATTGAGTCCCAATTTGCTTTCTTGTTAAATTTCTTTTACAATTTGGTTTTATTTTGCTTGCTCCAATGGGATCTTGAAGCACTCAAATAAGTTAAGCTATTCTAACGGTTCACTAAAAAGAATCATTAGAATATTGTAAACTATTCTAACGGTTATTAATTAATAACCGTTAGAATATAGTAAGCTATTCTAACGGTTCACTAATAAGAACCATTAAAATATAGTTGTTCTACTGATGATTTCGAACCGTTAGAGTAGTGTTAGGTTTCTTCTATCGTGCCGATCACTAGCGGTTAGAGAACCGTTAATACAGACATTTTGCAACCGTTAGTATTCAGTATTTTTGTAGTAGTGTATCTCTATGGACCCCATTGGAAGTTGGGAATATATGTTAGATATGAAACTCTAACAATCTTTAAAGATCTTGATCCCATGATAGGGAATCTGCTTACAACTTGGTATACTAATTGTACATTTGATGAAGATCAATTCCCAACATTAGGGGAAGAGAAAAGCTCAAATTTGAAATGGTGCTAAATTTCATAGGACGAAAAAGATCTTTAATATTTATATGCACTAATCAAGTTGAACTTGAAGTTCAGAAGATAATCGATTTGCAAAATTTAGTAAATAATCTATCAAATGTTTTTATTGATTATAAAGAAGTGACTAAAGCACATATACTTGCAATAAATGCACTTGAAAGAGTGGCGATACCCCGAGATAATAGTAAATCCACTGGTGCTCCTTTATGCCAAAGAGAGGGAGGCCTATGGGTGCAAAAGACCTTATTCCGCTGAGATGTCCGTAGAGACAAAAACTGATAAAAATAAGAATCACTATAAATCTCTTGAAAAGACTCACTCTAAAGGTGAGAAGTTTCTTGAAAAGATTCATCTTGAAGATAAGAATCCCAACAACTTAACACATGCACAACATAATGCTAGGATTGCAGAACAATCAAATTCTATTGTTTTGGGAAATCGTGAAGAGTTAGTCAATATTAACAGTGAGATATCCACGAATTATGTGTACATGAGAGAGACATATAATAGAAACACTATAGTTGTCGACAACTATTTTGTCTTTACAGTTGCTCAAACTATCTTAATGAAAATTTAGATCCAGAATCTAAGTTTATAGCAAAGTATAAACTTACTATTATCTCAATTTTGTCTACAGTTGCTCAAATAGAAAGAAACAATTGAGACTGAGCTACACTCTCTAAATTAGAGAAAAATTTTCGGACCAGTAGTCCGAACGCTACAAGATGTTATCCCTGTAGGATACAAGTTGGTTTTTATAAGAAAAATGAGAAAAATGAGGTGGTGAGATATAAAACTAGATTGGTGGCACAAGAGTTCACACAGAGATCTTGTATTGATTACAAGGAAGTTTATTCTCCCATTATAGATGGAATCACGTTCTGTTACTTAATATTTCTAGTAGCAGGCATGAATTTAAATATGCAGTTAATTTATGTTGTGACCGCATACCTATATGGATCGCTAGATTCTGACATCTTTATAAAAGCCTTGAAAGACTCAAAGTCCCCAACTTAGAAGGGAAAGAAAATCGCAACATGTATAATATCAAATCGCAAAGGTCGTTATACGGCTTGAAACAGCGCGGTAGAATATGGTACAACCGACTAAGTAATTTTTTTATGAACAGGAGATATGCTAATAATGATATTTGTCCTTGTGTGTTCATAAATTAGTCATCAAATGACTTCTATATTATTTCGGTGTACATAAACATTATTGGAATCACGAAGGAAATTGGGAAAGTAAACTCATACTTAAAGACGGAGTTTAAAATGAAAGATTTGAATAAAACCAAGTGTTGTGTCGGCTTGCAGATCAAACATCTTACTGAAGAAATATTTATTCACCAGTCAACCTATTTAATAATGTCATCCTCTTAGCACACCAATGGTGGTACAGTCCCTAGAAGTAGACAAAGATTCATTTAAACCCAAAGAAAATATTGAGAGAATCTTGGGACCAAAAGGTTCTTATTTGAGCGTTAGAGGAGTACTATTGTATCTCGCGAATTACACCAGATCTGATATTGCATTCGAGGGGAGTTTGTTAGTAAGTTACAATGTATCTTTAACTAGAATACATTGGAATTGAGTCAAGCATCTCCTCAAGTACCTTCAAAAGTACAAAAGATTTTAGTTTATATTATTATAAAAATCAAGACATGGCTTTGGTACGTTATGGCTATTTATCTGATCCCCATAATACTAAGTCCCAAACTGGTTATGTATTTCTCTATGGTGGTACAACTATTTCTTGGATGTCGGTCAAACAAACACTAATGGCATCATCTACTAATCACTCAAAGAAAATTGCACTATATGAAGTCTTACATGAATGTGTATGGCTGAAAAGATTGATACATTATATCCAGCATCATGCGACATTATAATTAAGATTACCCCACTGCCTTATATGAGGATAATGTTGTTTGTGTTGTACAAATGAGTAGTGAATATGTTAAAGATAATAAAACAAAACATATTGTTTCCAAATTCTTTTATCCTCATGATCCTCAGAAAAGTGTAAGATAAGTATTTGAAAAACTTGATCTAGTGACAATTTGGCAGATTTGTTCACTAAGTTTCTTCGTATGTCAACTTTTGAAAAAATATGTTTATGGCGTTGGAATATGTAGGCTGGGAAGACTATTATTTTCAGGAGAGCTAATATTAAGAAATAACTATGAGTTTTTAGACTTTAAAAGTCTTCACTTATATTAGGTCCTGAAGGTCTCTACATAAGTTTTGCTATTCAACATATTTAAAATTACTGAGATCCGAAAGTAGATCTTGAAGATCGATGTTATACTTTTTTTTTTTTGCCTTAGTCAAGTTTCTTTCCACTTGGTTTTCTTGTTTGAAGGTTTTTAAAGAGGCAACACATGCAACACAAATAATACATATGCTATGTATTCATTTCTTCAACCGTTTTTTCTCATTGGGCTTTTCGGTGAAGTTTTTAACAAAACATATATTTGTCGTAGTAATGTCCAAGAGAGAGCATTGTAAACGGATAATTATAAGAAATGATTATTTCCATGTGAACATTACCGAAACTGCCCCTAAGACAATCCTATGCCTATATAAACTATGTATCCTACAAAGAGAGATCAATCGAATAAAGAGTTTCATATACTATTCTCTCTACACTTGTCTCTCTGTGATTTCTTATGTGGGTTTATATCCTGTCAGCATCGGGACAACATAACTATTTACAACAAACACGATAAAATCATCCTGTACTTTAAAACACTGAGACTATCAATTATACTGACTCTATAGACAACCACTTTAAAATATATATATACTCCTCGCAAAGAGAGCGAAAAAATAAATTCTTAAGACATTAATATCGTGGTGTCTTTCCAAAATTTTGTTTAATATATTATTTTTAGATATATTATTTGATAGTTAATGAGATAGTAATAATATCTTATTAAATATAATACATAAATTTCATAATTATCAAATCTTATAACACAATAAAAAAACCACAATGCAATGACAAATTGTGGCTTAAAACAGGTCAATATGTTTATGCAAGTGTCAAACCAAAAGATACATCAGTGCCGTTTACTTTTTACAGTGTCATAGATCGCACTCCAGGCAACAACAAACCAACAACACCGCAGCATAAAAAGGGGCAGCCTCCGATAGCAACCCACCCACCTAAAGAATTTTTTCTCAATAACCCACTTTAAAAACATAATTGTAAAACTAACACATACTTCATATTTTTTGTAAAACTAATTTACCAACTCAACATATTAAAAGTGATAAACACAAGTCGTGGATGAGACCAGCGATATGAGCATATTGTGGTTTTAAATCGTGGAAAGTCTTTTTTTTAAACGAAATTACTCTTTGATGATCTGTTTAAATTTTGTGGATTTATGAGGTCAAAATGATTAGATTGACACAAATACATCATCAATCAGAATTATAGATAATAAAATATTATCACTAGAAATTATAATTATTTTTCGATCAATATTTTATAGATTGTATTTTATATTAACGCTCTATTTATGTTGATATGATCGATTTAACTTCACAAATCTACTCATTTAAACTAAATGACAATTGAAGTTATAGATTATAAGATATTAATTTGATAAAATTATAAAATTTAAAGATAATATTTTATAATTTATAACTTTAAGCAATGATTTATTTATATTTATCTGATTATTTTCATCTCATATATCAACTAAGTTATAAATCATACACCGTCTCAAAAGAATACAAAATTGTCAGCTTAATATAGTTTGCGCGAAAAATAAAAGAGAGAGAGGGCTCGTCGCGGTCGGCCGACTCATGGCAAGAAATAAGAGTTAATTTTATAATTATATCTTTAAAGTGGGTTATTTGAATAAAAAATTCCCCATCTAAACGCCAAAACCAGCATCGACGCGAAACTTGCAGCAACCAAAAACCCACCTGCACCTCCTCCCAATCATTACCCATCTCCTCCTCGGAACCCTAGCTGCCGGAGGGAGATGGCGCGGGGGCTGCGCGGCGTCCGCGACGACCTGTCGGAGCTGGGGCGCCATCTCCTCGACATCGCCTGCTTCCTCCACCCGCTCCTCAACCCCGCCCACACCGACTCCCCGCCGCCCACCCCCACGCGCCGCCGCTCCCCTTCGCCCCGCCCGGCCTCGCCGCCACCCCCCTCCGTCGCGCCGCGTCTTCTTTCCGGAATCCTCTCCGACCTCGCCGAGATCGGCGGCTCCTTCCGCATCGGCTTTTCCCGCCTCCCTGACCCCCCCGCCCATCCGCTCCCACACATATCCGTAGCGGCAGCGGAGTCCCCGCCGCCGGCTTCCCCGCCACCTGCATTTGATGTGGCTGATGGTGTTGTGGACGCCGCCCGGGCCCTTGCGGGGCGGCCCGAGGCGTGGATTGAGTTCCCTGTGTTCGCGCTCGACGAGAGTAATGGTTTCTTCTGAAATATATGTTTCTGCTTGTAAAACTGGGAGCTGTTTTGCCCGATTTCACCGTTTTGGAGTGAATTTTTTGTTTTTGTGCTGGTTGGGTGGAGATGAGAGTGTGAAGGTTGGTGCATTGAGTTGTTGGATGTGGAATTGGCTATTGGAATTGGGTGGAAACTAACTTAGATGTTTAACTGAGACTAAAAAGTTGGGGTATAGTGCTGTTTAGGTTGTGATAGCAGTGTAACTGTTGTTAGTTTGAGTTTTGCGATGAGAATAGTGGTGGGTTGAATGGAGAAAGAGAACCAACCATTGAGGTAATATGTAAATTTTTGCTGTCTAATTTTGATCTGAGGTGGTATTGATCTCGTTTATGTCGGGATTGGAGTGTACAAGTTCTTTATTTGTGTTATGTGAGTCGGAATTCGGATGCTTAGCGGATGTCATGAATTGAGAACTTAATTTAAACCATGGATTGAAGTTAGAACATAATAAGCTAACATTTTCTAAATACAGAGAACAACTAATATTCAAGCAATTTTTGATGTATATAATAAAACATGTCTTGTTTGTTTTCTGGTTCAGTAAGTTTCCTTCCTGCTAGTGAATCGTGCTGTTCTTTTTTGCTGGTTTAGATTCACCCATCCTTACCTTTTTCTCTCGGGTGCTTATCTTTGCTCCTTCTTAGGAGCTCTTAAGCGAGTCATGCAAAAGTTTTTTTAAAAAATCTTGAAACTATATGTTTAGTATTTCATGGCTTTGAACTAATAAGTAGAAGAAAAGGATTTGTACTGAAGTTAGTACCAGGAAATATGTTTGTGCTAATCTGGTGTATGTGTTTAGCACATTTTTGTATTATCTGTGTTTCCTACACTGCCCTGTGGTACAATCATATTCTGTAATTTCTCTTTACATTTTGCATGCAAATTAATCATACATTGAGTTCCTGACTAGGATTGGTTTTACCTTTCTTAGCTCCCCTTTTGGATTGGTTGTAGTTTTTGTTATTGCTGCACTGTAAATTTCTATTTCAGTTTTAGTGCCATAATGTTATATTTTGATACTCTATGCAGATTCTATAATATCTGATATCCAAAGGGATCATATAGAAGCCGTTGAACAACTCGTCCCTGATTTAGCATCTTTGCAAAGTAGGCTCTGCCCTACTTACATGGATGAAGATGTATTTTGGAAGATATACTTCAGATTGCTGGAGTTAAACCTAAATGAGCATCATTCAGAGGTATATTTGTGCATATGCTTTCTGTGTGTTTGTTTCTTTTAGATATAGCATATCTACCTTACTAGAGCAAATTTGCTGTGTTTGTGTTGATTTCAGCAGTTTCTGGTTTTGAACTAGAAGACATTACTGCACCACAACCTGCAATCAAATAGAGCTAGAAGAAATGAACAATGTTTAAATTTGTGCTCGTTCCCTTATGTATACTGTTTAACAAGTCAAAATTATGTAGCATATTGAGTTTATATCTGTTCCAGGTGTCGCTTGTTGCTTATTATTCTTATTCAACTGTACTTCCAGGAGGATACCCAGAATGTGACTGGTTCTGCGCATCATGTCAGTGAGATCGAGTCAGATTCTGTACCTCATGTCTGTGAGATAGAAAGTGAGAAAAGCATTCAAGAGGGTTATCAATCTTCAGATGGTCATGCTCTGGCCAAAACAAGATCTGAGCAAAGCATTGACCAATGGGTGTTTGCGAAGTCAAGATCTCAACAAAGCATGGATCAATGGTCGGAAGTACCTTCTGATGTGGAATCTTTTAGAGAAGGCAAGAGATATCTTAGCAGCGAGGAGTTGAGCGATGTTGATAGCACCAATGTTGTTGTCATGGACAAATACATGGATTCACTTCTGTCAGATCGGAGGAATCTGCCCTATGCTAGTTCCTCTGTCCGGCGGGATTCAGTCAGAAGAAAACCTGCTTCTTCTAGTGACTACAGCCACCGTCCTCCACAACCACCTCAGGCCGCATCACTGTCCAAGAAGGAATCATGGGATGTCATCGAGGATTCAGAGTTTGAACTCCTTGACAGTTAGTGATGGATATCTTTGTAACAATGTCTATCCTTTCTCTCTTCATTTCCCTACTCTTCACCTGTTCTGTAAATGACGACCTTCAGGTGGTCAGTGATCTTGGGAAAAAGATGGTTACCAATAATATTATAACATTGTGTGCATATTTCTATGTGTATCTTAATTATATAATGCCTTAAGTTTTTCAAGGGTGTCTTCCAGCTATGGTCATTGGAGCAAGGATATGTGTAAACCCAAATTACTTGCACTTCACATACAGTAGCTGCATGAAATTTTGTTGATCTGTCTGCCAGTACTCAGTGAAGTTTGAACTTCCGGTACGCCAAATAGCTCCAAACCCCAAAAGAAAAGGCTCAAACTAAGCACGTCGTTGGGACACGCACTACGGAGACCGCTCTGGTGGCACGACGAGCCGCGCCGCCTCGAGGTATGGGTAGCAGTGCAGCGCGACGCGCCTCATGTCCTCCATGCCGCGCTCGTACCCCTGCAGGGCGTGCTCTGCCAGCCTCCGCACGTACTCCTTGGACTCCAGGAACTCCTGGACCGCAGCTGCCTTCGCATTCTTCACCTCCGCCACCGCGGCCTTTGCCTCCACAAGCTCGGCCTTCACCTTGGCCAGCTCCTCCCTCAGAGCACCCTCCTCGGCGACGTCGCGCTCCATCGCCCTCACCTTCTCCTCAAGCTCCAATGCGTAATCCAACGAGAACGACACGTAGTTAACAGCCTGCATTGCATTTGATTAGCATGTCACAAGACATGAAACAATGCCCATCAGTGTTGTATGTATAATTGACCTGGAGCAATGATATGTAGCTGGAGAACACGACGTCGGACGGCTTCGCCGCTGCGAATGTGCTCTCCCGCGACGGCGTGACGATGCCCTGCAGCAGCTGCCGTGCGACCGTCCAGTCGGCCGTGTCGCCATCATGTCCATCAGGAGCATTCCACGGCTTTCGATCTTGGTCGCTCTTCGGCGGCTTCAGGGCGGAGAAGCCAGGGGGGCGACATTCGCCCGGTGCTGAGCACCCGGCACCGCCGCCGCCGTAGTAAGCAGCTGACGGCTTGTTCAGTTCAGAACGAGACGATCCATCCTTTGAATCGTCCTCCGCCAGCTTCCTCTTCTTCCCGGACAACGTCGAACGCCACGGCGGCGCGTCACTGTCGCCCTCGCTCTTAATGGTCACCTTCTCTGCGGCCGCCTGCGCCGCCACCTTCTCTGCTCTGATGTTCTTCATCATATCATAGACAGCTGGATCTATTCTTAGTGTACAGCACATGAAAATGTTTATTAGCAAGTACTCCACTCGCTAAACTAATCGGATATTCAAAAGTTTATACCTTTGGGACTAGTACTATGACATGGTGGTGGTGGTGGTGCGCGGGTAACCTTGGCCGCCGCCAAGTTGTGGTCGCAGAGATACGTTTTTATATCAACCGCGGTGCCGTGCACGCGCAGCAGCTTGGCCGCCATGTCCTTGTCGTCGGAGGTGAGCACCGGCTCGAGGGTTGCGCTCTTGCACGGCTCGCCCCACTGCACGGGGCATGGCCACGGCGTCGTCCACGAAAGGAAGAAGAACGCCTCCTTCCAGACCTTGATGGACTGCAGGAACCCGGTGAATAGGGTGCCGTTGGCGTCCTTGCATCGGAAGTGGTACCACCCCTCCCGCTTGATGACGCAGAGGGAGAAAAAGTGCCGAAACACGGCCAGCGACGGCGGCACGCCGGCAAAGTTGCAGAGCACGACGAAGCCCACCATGGTGCGCCACCCGTTGGGCGCGAGCTGGCTTGGCGCGAGCCCGAAGTGGCCGAACACCGCGCAGAAAAAGGCGTGCAGCGGCAAGCGCATTCCGGCCTCTAGCGCGTGGGCGTAAACGCAGACGGCCCCCGGCGGCGGTGACGAGCACGCACGCCGGTCGCCAGCGAGGTGCGGTGTGAAGCCATCCGGGATGGAGTACTTCTTGCAAAGGTTGTCTAGTGATTCTTGCGTGCGGAGCGTTGATAAGTAGCGCTCGGGCAGGAGCCATGAGCGCGTGGTGTCGTTGTCGTCCTTGTCGCTGTCTTTGGCGTCGACGACGTTGGTGCCGGCTGGGGAGCGGGCACTGATGGGGTCGACGAGGCGCGCGGCGTAGTCGGAAACAGCGATGATCTCAACGGAGGATGAGGAGGCGGAGGAGACGTCGGAGGATGGCATTGTGATATGCTTGCTCGTGTGCGCGCGCGCGCGCTGTGCATATGTGAGTACGTCAAGAAAAGGTGGGAGTGAGAGAAGGTGCCGCTTGGAGTTCTCGAGGAGCGAAACCGAGAGGTGCCTGCACGTAAGTTCAGATTTGCAATGTTTTAGCCAACCGGCGGTGTAAATGTGTTATTTGATCCCGCCACCTTGTTACTTTCTACACTCTAGATTGTAGCGCTAATTAACTCCTAGCTTCTCGCTTTCGATAAAAAAAAAAAAAAACAATAGTGCGCCAGTTGAGTTCTCGAGGAGCCAAATGTAGTAGTGTCTGCACACCAGTTCAGTTGAACAATATTCTAAACAGCCGATGAGTGACAAGGCGAAGGCCAACACGTACATCCGGACCGGCACCCGTGAATAAAAAATTATTTTATCGGCCGCGCGAGGAGAGAGAGAGGACGCCTGACGAGATTTCGACCGGCGACGTTCTGACAAGCGGGCCTCACCAACGTCCGGTTGGTTGAGGTACCCACGTTGGAGTGATCGAGGACGCCCGAGAACGTGGTTTGTGACGCTGACAATTCGACCACCCGATGAATAAAACTGTCGGGTGGGGTTAAAAGAAACTCTGACCCATATATCAGTGAGAGAGTGTGGAATAGAGAAGTGCGCCACGCAAAGATGCGGGTCCCACAAATAGCGTGACCGCGTGTGGGTGCGCTCGTTTCACGTATCGTATCCACTGCAAACGAGGTCGTCCGGTTCCGATAACAGATGGGGTGAAGTAGAGGAAGGGCTCATATGTTAGCCCAATATGCTTGTGGGTGTGAGGAAAAATAGCCGTTGGAGTAATTATTTAGTCGATCACACATGTTAGAGATACAAAAAAATTACTGATGCAATATAGCCGTTAAAAATAACCTCTGAAATTATTTTAGTAGTTTCAAGGCCCAAAAAATCATAAAACTTGTTAAAAATTCAGAAAAAATCACAAAAAATTATATCATTCTCTCCCTATAAATATGGGTATGGTTTCACCTCATTTTCACTCAAACACAACCGCAAATTATCCACTTTCCATTCTTTTCATCCTACAAATATTTTCAGAAAATTTTTTCAATGGCTAACAATCCTCCGGCGATTTTGTTAATTGGTTTGACAAGCCTAGTTTAGATGAGGAAAACACCGAAGGCATGTGATCGACGACTTCGAATTTTAGCGGTTGGAATTGACGCATCTGGTCGATTCTTTTGGATTGTAACTGTTGGAAATGAAGCATGTGATCGATGATTTCGGATTTTAGTCGTTCGAATAGACGCATCTAGTCGATATTTTTGGATTATTGCTATTGGAACCGAGGCATGTGACGATGCCTTCCGATTTTAGCTGTCGAACTGATTGCTTCTCCCCCTATATATTCGAACTCATCGTCCTCTCATCTTCACAACTCAGCCATCTCATCTTCACAACCCAAGCCTCTGTTTGTTTCGAACACTAAGACCTTTACCTTAACCTACAAAATGACGTCTAGCTCAAGCACAAATAGTGCATAGGACGAAGTCATCAACCAAATTGAAGAGTTCGTGACGGATTTCGTACGGAGTGAAAGGGATCTAGGATATCGACTAGAGGGGGTGAATAGGTGATCTTGACAATTTAATAACTAATCAAGCAATTATCAATAATTGAGAGTAAATAACTAAAACAAGATGAATATTAAGCAATTTAACACAAGGATATATCCCGTGGTCTCGATGATTTGCCGATCACCCCTAATCCACGTTGAGGCAAACCCAAATTTCTAACCGCTCCTCTATCTAGTCAACTTCCTCTCAAGAAGTGACTTAGATCTCGAGCCGGGTTAGTATGATGAGTTATCCAAACCTCGATTCCATTATTGATGCACTTTATTGCTCCGGCAAGGCGTGCTCGACCCTTTCACAAGTTGTTTTGAGGCTTCTTCATAATCTTCCTTGAAGAGCTTTCCAAAACCTTCCTCCTAGCCGTCTAGGAGCCGGCAAGCTCCAAGAGTAACAAGCCGGTGATGATCACTTAATGCTCTTCTAGTGCCACAAGGTTGATTTTGTGATCTAAATGCAATGCACTAGAAGATCTCAATTGCACACTCTCTCAAATTCAAGAAAATGAACACTAGAGTGTATGAAATGTGGTTAAGCTCTTGAGAATAAAGACAATTTTCACAAATATGCCAAAAGTTATAAACAGGACCATGCATGGGGGTATATATACCCCCACAATAAATATAGCCGTTACAAGCCGTTGGAGAGAAAAAGATCACTTGGCGGTCAGACCGCAGATATAAGCCCGGTCAGACCGCCGCAATTGCAACGGCATTAAACAGGCGCAATAAATGCTCACCTGCCCTTGTCGGGTACTCTCACGGTCAGACCGGAGCCAACGGCGGTCAGACCGTGAAACCATCCAAAGATGACATTGTTTCTGGACGCGATTTACGGTCAGGCTGAAAACTTTGGACAGACCGGCTACACGGTCAGACCGCAGTACAAAATCTCGGTCAGACCGGACCAACAATCGGTCAGACCGACGAGCACACTAAATTTCATAAAAATATGATCATGAAGCTCCAGGAGTCTGACTCAAGGGTTAACTACGGACAAACCGACCTTTTGGAACAATAAACACACCTCATCATAACTATTGGTCAGTTCGAAACAACACTCGGTCAGACCGGCTAACAATCGGTCAGACTGACAGAGACTGAACTTGGTTGTTTTGAATGGATAAGAGTATTTTCAAAATATATGACCTTCTAGTATGCAATGCAAGTTGTTTTTATGACTTATGGCACACAGATGAACTATTTAGTGATACACCACATGCTCCTCTTAATAGTACGGCGACTATCCTGTAATCTGGTCACAATTCTTCTCTAATCACCTTAGACTGATAAAATGAAAAAGGCCATATTCCGTACCTTTGCTTCTTTGCTCAATGTCCTTTCGTCATCATGTAGCTCTTTATTGGCCTTTCATTATCCTGTCTTTTGATTTTGTTCTTGACACAATCTTAACAGGTATCGTTAGTTCAACATTTGTAATTGTCATTAATTACCAAAACACTCCTTTAGGGGTCTAGAAGCTACACGGAGAAGGCTGGCGCTCCAACCCCAGCATCATCGCGTTCGTAATGATATTCAAGCCAGCGAGGTAGTAGAAGGTACATCGACAGAGATCGTGAAGACGATCATAACCGTCTGATGGCGGACAACTTCTTCGACGCTCCGGTCTACCCTGTCTACTTGTTTCGCAAAAGATTCCAAATGAGAAGACTCCTATTTCTGTGAATTGTTGAATCCCTGGGGGAGTGGTTTCCATACTTCAACGAGCGGAGAGATGCTCTCCTTTGAAATGGCCTATCTTCTTTGCACATGTGCACTGCGGCACTACACATGTTGTCGTACGGCTCCCCCACCAATGCCGTCGACGAGTACATATGTATATGAAAATCAACGACCATGGAGTGCCTAGAGAGCTTAGTCGAAGGAATCATCGACCGGTTCGTGGGAGAATATCTCTGTAAACCTACTGTCGACGACCTGCAGCGTCTGCTCTAGGAAGGAGAGGATCGTGGTTTCCCAGAGATGCTGGGAAGCATCGATTATATGCACTGGGAATAACGCAATTGTCCAGTGGCATGGAGGGGAAATTCACCCGTGGTGATCACGGAATCCCTACAATAATACTTGAAGCGGTTGTTTCCCAAGACTTGTGGATATGGCATGCCTTCTTTTATGTCGTTGGATCCAACAACGGCATCGATGTGCTGAACCAATCCTCTCTTTTCACTAATGTGTTGAGCGGCCAAGCTCCTATTGTTCAGTACTTCGTGAATGAGACATAGTACAATATAGGGTACGACATCGCCGACGGTATTTGTTGCATCTAGGCCTTCATGCCTAACCCTAATTTTGATGATTAATGAAAACAGAGTGTTTAGGACTAACTGTGCTTTTTGAGATTGATTAATACAGGGCTCCGTTGGGAAGATTGTCGAGATGAACAAAACGAACCAGACGTAAAAGCACAAGTCGCAAAAATGAAGACAAGACGCAAATGTGAAAAAGCAAAGGACCTAAGGTAATCCATATTTTATTTTTACCGATCTCGGCGGTTGGAGATGATCGGTTAGGAAAATTGTTTTTAGTTTTAACCGTACTATAAAGAGGGGTGGCGAAATTCCTCTCTTTATCTCCAACATAAACCGAGAAACTTAGGTCATTGCATTGCATCCTTTTTTGTTGGATTTGATTTGAACTTAATTTGAGTTATATGGATTTTCAGTTCAGTTTTTTATAGCAGAATAGTTTTTCTATTTTCTAGAAAGATCTAGGCAGATCTGGTTTTTTCTTCAGTTGACAAAAATGTAGCCCTTGAAATTATCTTTCAAACGAGCTATTAAACACCTCTTTTGGATTTCTGGATTTAAAGTTATCTCTGTTTTTGTTCACGCTGACTGTCAGTTTGCTGAACTGAGTGTCAGTTTGAATGCCAGTTTGTTTAAACTGACAATTGTCCAGAGAGGGTGTATTTTGTGCTCAAATTTTTTGTACTAAACTGACTGTCAGTTTGTACATACTGACTGTCAGTTGGGGTTTCAACCACAGTGCTTTTAACTGAGTTTCTATTTGTTTTTGGTCGAGTCTGTGGTCGAACTGACTGTCAGTTTGTATAACTGACTGTCAATTGTGGGTTTCAGCTTTCCATAAACGACTACGAACGGCTAGAAAATTTTCATCCGTAAATTTTGTCGGCCGTTGAGCACTAAATTGACTGTCAGTTGTCAAACTGACTGTCAGTTTGAGTTGCTGATTTTCAGCCCTAGCTCCAACGGTTCATTTGATTCTTGAGGCTATAAATAGAGGATTTGGGCATGTATTTGATACAACAAGCAGTAGCATTTTCTTATACACTCTTGAGCTTTAGTTTTCTACTTAAAATCTTGATCTGTTGATCAAGTCGAGTGTTTTCCGATCCACCGAGCACTTCAGTTCTTTTGCATTTGCATTCACTTAGTTTCTCGGTGCGTGTTTGGAGGTCAAGAGAAGACCTCGCTGCCTATTACTCTTGGTGAGCGCCCTCACCTAGACGGTTCGGAGGCGTGGCCGTTGACCTCTCCAGATCGGAGTTTGTCGGAGAGGCTCGGCAAGATTGTACAAGACATTGGTGCTCACTTTTCCGGAGTGGACAAGAAGCAACCGTTAGTTAATAATACTCTTCGTGAGTATTGAGGCAAAACTCAAGTGACTTGAGTGCTTCAACGAGGACTAGTGGAGACTGGGCGAGTCTTTGATACCTCGGTAAAAACTGCTGTGTTCGTTCTCTATCTTCTCTCTTTAATATATTAAATTGCATTTGGTTCTTGTTGGTATCAAAACTTGTTTTTATTTGAAGTTTTTAAAAGCCTCCTATTCACCCCCCCTCTAGTCGGCATCCTTGATCCAACAGTATTTATTCCGAATGAGCTGTCTTCGTGAAGATCATACTCTTGCTTCAAACAAACAAATTCAAGTTGTTCGCACAACAACAAGAGGGTGTAAGAAAAGATGTCGAGTGGGACTTTGGGGTCTTGCAAAGTCGATTTGCTATTTTTCACGACCCCAGTTGATTTTGCTGACAGTCAACCCTTGTCAATATTATGAAAGCATGTGTCATTTTCCACAACATGATAATTAAGGATGAGCAACACTCTCATAACTCGCTCACTACTTTGTATGATAGTCAAGAGACTTTGAGCGTAATACCGCCTACTTTCCACAGTAGTGCGCCGCCCATTTTTTCTGATATGCTCAATCAAAATGATGCGATCTGTACTCGACCAACGCATTTGCAACTCAAAAGGGATCTTGTCGAGCATATTTGGCATCGTTTCGGAGGCAACGATACTGAGTAGTAGTTTACTTATTTCTTAATCCGCAAGTTTGTGCCGAATGTATCCAAGTTTTAATTAGTATGTTTCATGTTATTTTGTATGTGCTATTTAAATGAGATAATTTAAAGTTTTTATCTTATATTTTTATCTTGTTTTTGTTGTGTTCGAATTATTCGAATTTTATTTAAGCAATTTTTTAATCATTAAAAAATATTTTATACGCAGTTCTCATATGAAGCGCCACTAAAGCGCTAGTGCATTCGAGTACTTAGTGTTTGAGAAGACGCTTTGCATGGGCAAAAAAAAAAAGATGAGTCCGTGTGAAACACCTCCTCAAGCGCCTTTGCATTGTAGTGATGGATGTTTCGGGTGGTGCTTCGCACACGTGACACAAAATATGCTGAAAATATTTTTTTGAAACACCGAGACAGGTGCTCCGACATTGGACTTAGCCTAAGTGAGCAGTTGCTCTTCCATTTAGCACTTAACGGTAAGCAAGTGCACATGCTGCTTATTTCATAAGTCCAACAACCCGTTTGACAGAAAATATAATTTATAAGTCATATTTTTTTTTAAAACAGTATAGTTTACTAGTTGAAAAACGTAAAATAGAAGTAAGCTTAAGAAATGAACAGTAGCTCCTAATCCACACACGATCGAAACAATATGACACCAAATCAAAGCAATGCACACAAACGATCAAAGCAATCACACACCAAATGGACGTTGAGGCAAAGGGTGGCGTCGGACAGCATGCATCAGAGCAGTAGATGGCAACATTGGGGTGAAGGGCGTTGCCAGGGCAGGCATCAACCGTCAAGCAGTGTCGTGTGGGAGGAAAACACGGCATTAGGTGGGAGCATCGGCAGGCACTGGGCTGCGTCGGCCATCGGACGACACAAGGGCGAAGGGTGCTGTCACATTGATGGGCGCGGAGAGGATAACTAGATAAACCAAGCTTAAAATCTAGCTGATAAGCTGCCCATTTGACCCAACTTTAGCCTATCCGAGCAACTAAAACCAGGATAAACCGGGTCAAACGAGCCTAAGTAGATTCTCTGACCATTTCCAGATAAAAATATGAGAAATATCATATGAGTCATCAAGAACCAGTTATAAGCCACTTATTCAACCACTTAAGCATCAAAGCTGCTTATTCCACCCACTTATATAAAAGCTATTTGTAGAGAAGGCTCTTAAGTTGGATCAAGGAGCTAATATCTCAGCACAACCAATGTCATGTTAAGTAACCAAGGAAACAACAAAATCATACAAATATCATGTTGGATGTACATCGATCTGAACAAGCTCGCTAAGATGGATCGAAGATCAACACTTCCATTTTAGTTGTACAAAAATTCAGAACCTTTTTGCACCAGATTAACAATAACAGTGCAGGCACAAGATCAGAACATGCTATACTCTTCTTCACCCTTCATCTGTAGAAACCACAGGACTGCGACACCAAAGGCCACAAAAGAAGACAGCTCCATTGAGAAAGCCCCCCATCCGATAACACCGGCATGCTTCAGGATTGACGGAATGGCGATGCTCCCCATCACCGATGCACCCGTCAAGAATTTTGTGAAGTTCATCCAACTGCAATGACAACACAAAGAAAAAAATTCATGGGATTAGTCAGCAACTACAGGCAGGTATTGCTAGCGCAAATACTAGGTATATATAGGGTTTAGTTGTGATTCCCCCCACATTTGCACCAACAACCATCCGTGCTTGAGTGCATTATGCAAAGATTACTTAACCAGGTTGTTGGCTCACTTATGTACCACAAAACTTAGGTCTTGTTCGGGAGGGCTTCAACCCTGGCTTAAACCAACCAGAGGCTTAGACCCTCCTAAACAAAGTATTGTAGGAGTGGCTACAAGCTGAAGCCCCTCTCCTCCAACAAAAAATACAGGACCTCAGTTGGAAATTAAAAAGTGCAAACTCAATGAGCCTCGGCCAAAATTTCAGAATTCCTTCATATGATGTGAGTCCTATGAGTTATGACTTAGTGCTAGTAAACTCAGGAAATCTCAACTAATCAAGGTAAAGAATGTGAATCTCACTCTAAGGTATCAAGTATGGCATATTTGCAGGGAAAACTATTTTTGCTAAAATTTATGATCAAAAGATTGATCAAGAATGAAGCAGCAATGGTTGGCAAGGATGATTACTTACCCACCCCCGTCTCCCTCACCAGACATCAGTGAGGAAGTATTAGAGCCAACAAAAAACAGGAGGGGCATTGGCATTATAAGGTACATCAAAACTGCAGCAAAGGTCATTTGATGATTATTAGAAGAACAACTTGTTGAATAAAACAAGGAACTTTTTAATTCTGATTAAGCGGCATATTGTTGATGTACATAAAATTCACAAACCTGTTAACATTGGCCACCAGTTATTATATAGAGCACAGGCCTGATAGGGAAAAAAGAGATAAAGATTAAAGACAGTTTGGCAAAGACGGTGGTGGTGCTGAGAATGCAAATTCAGACGCTTACCAATATTTGCAATACAATTCCACCAGCGACCAACGTTGCAAGGAGAGCAAGGCTCCCACTATGCAAACAGGCTCTCATACTGCCTGATAGACGCACCATTGTCTTGTTGCTTGTTGTTCAGCTAACAAGTTCTGTGATAGACTGAAGGCTGATGAGCAATGCACATTTTTCTAACTCAGACATTGCCATGTAAAAGCATGTCAAATAACATTGGTTGGAAGTCATTGTCTAGACTCCGATCTTATTCAAGGTAGTGTAAATCTAGTATAAAAACAGCTGCACAAGAAAATAGCATGATCTTCAACTATCCTTGGTTAGGTCAATTTTAGTAATAGCCACGGGCACGGTTAACAAAAACAGACAGCAAAAGGAATGCACAGAATGAGTGCATAGAACAACGGACATAGTGGCCTATAGATTTAGATTAATAATACCTCAGAAACTAAACAGAAATGGTACTTGAAAAAGATCCAATATGCATGCCTTCGGCTATTGCTTTACACACAATGGTACTTTAAACAGACACATCCTAACCTTGAAAGCACTAGTTCTTCACAACATCATATTATCCTGAATAACTAACAGCTAACCTATATGAAGAATCATTTATCAGCTCATATATGCTGAAGACCAAATCCAAATCATGGAGAAGAGAACACAATTAGTCCCATAGGCCATCCTCATATCAGACAGACATCAATGCTCTCTTCCTAATCCTAACATGATACCCTAATATATACCTACCCACTACCCAACTAGGAGTTTCTTACAAGAAAGCTGACTGCTTTGTGAAGGAATCGGAAGAACCAAGCTTCGGAAGCGAGCTCAAACCGCAGATCCGATATTACAGGCAAATCAAGAACCACAAACAGCACCTGTCTATGAGAAAGAAAGATTAGTAGAATCGTAACCTAATTACCTTCGTACTATGCGTGTGGTGTTGATGCGATGCTCCATCAGGTGTGAGGAGGATTCAAGAAGGGAATTGTGGCGTGGAGGAATGGAGAAAGTTGGCACTTGGCACAGACGCCAACTCGTGCCATTTTTGCGGGCTTTTAGGCAAGTTGGGCTTAAAATTCTTGGGCCGGCTTGGGTTTATAGTGGTAAATTGGTAATATGTTCGCTCTGTTTCACCGTATAGATCACTGAAAATGTAGACACACGTATGCTAAGATGATAGATAAAATAACTACTATTAACTTATTTAAGTGGAGGTTTGGTTGACGCTCTTAAAAAAAATGCTTAGTTTGAAACCTGTTTAACATTTACTCGAAAATTGTTCAATTTATATTATCACTGTATTTGGATAAACCACTCCTAAAACTTTGATTAAGCATGCCAGAAAGTCCTATATACTCAACTAAACAAATTAGTTCTATATGTGTCTAGTTCGACCAAAATTCTCAAAACTCAAAAACAAGTCTTAAGTATGCCTTGAAACCAAACATAGAAACAAAAACAGAAATATAATAGAAATAAAAAATAGCGTAAGATTATAAGTCCTTTATAAACAAGTAGACTTGGAGAGAATATTTAGTTGGTGACTCATATAATATACTCGTCTATGAAGTATGTTTGAAAGTTATTCGAAGTATTCAGCATTCTTGTTAGATAAAGCATGCGTAAGATTAACTACTTTGATGACGTCTTAATTTTTAGAGTACATGATAATAAGACATGTGAGTTACTTGTCAAATCTAGGAATATGGTCAACTCAATTTTGAGCATTTAAGATTATATTTAGCATTGTGATATGTTTTGTAAACTCTATTTGCCATATTTTTTTTAGTGTTTTTAGATACAATCATTTGTTAACTGTTTATAGAACAATAATATTTTTTCAGATTTGTCAAATATCTTCTACAACCACAATATCTAATCGTATCAAAGTCCAACACACTATAATCACAAACACACAAAATAAAACTAGGCATGTGATATTACATGAAGCTAGCCAAAAGATGACTAAGATCTATATGATTGAGAAGACTTCAATTTTAATTTAAAACCGTCATAAATTTAAAATCTCACAAACAAAGTGCAACTAAAAAGATTTTTCGGATAAATTTAAACTCATTATGAACTAAAAAAGTATCGAGAAATTTAAACCCCTTTTCATTAGACCTCTTTGCAAAATCTTTAAAAACTATTTCTAACGAATACTTAAATCATTTCAAATAGGGTGTACAGACAGACATGCTACAATGCCATAGCATATCTAAGACAGACTCAAAATCAATCAACCTCGTAGCAAAACACGAATTAAAGAGCCTCCAAGCAATGGATACGGTCATATAGAAGGAAACAATCAAATTTCAACGGGCCCAAGCCGAAGCAATCACGAGACGCGACCGTAAGTCCGTAACTTATGGCGAGTAACCATTAACCAATCGCGCGCGAACACAAGTACAGTTCACAACGACCTGGACACTGGAGGCTGGGCCCCACCCCTCAGCCAGCCAGTAGCCAACTAGATCAAATATACTTTTCCTTTTGTCCTGCTAAAAATTGAAACTGTTTCTCCAATTCCTTCTCGTTAGAGAAGAAGAGGAGGCGATGGCGATCCTGTACGCGGTGGTGGCGCGGGGCACGGTGGTGCTGGCAGAGCACAGCGCGGCGGCGACCAACGCCGGCGCGGTGGCGCGGCAGATCCTGGAGCGCCTCCCCGACGGCGCCGCCGACAGCCACGTCTCCTTCACCCAGGACCGCTACGTCTTCCACGCCAAGCGCACCGACGGCATCACCGCCCTCTGCATGGCCGAAGACGCCGTCGGCCGTAAGACCATCCCGACCTTAAAAAGAAAAAGGCAGCCTTTTTTTATTATTATTATGCCTTCTTCTTGGATGCCATCGCGGCCTTGGCCGGCGTCAGTACCTTTTTTTACAAATGCGCGGAGGGAAAAAAAGTTGCGACTTTGATTGCGTTTCGGGGGATTCCTGATGGATGATGTGCTTGAACTTAGTCGTCGGTTAGAATTTTGGAGATCTAGAGGAGTTAATGGAGTTTGTCCTTATATGTGTCATGTCTTTGTGGACGTTTGTCACCTCAGGATCTTGGTAGATGCCTTTGTGGAGGCCACACGGAGCTGAGGATGGAATTTTGTGTCTGCCAAATGTCATTTGGTGATATATTGGGTAGATGAATTGAACTTTTGGATTGTCTCTGTAAGTTTTGCAACTGTTGACTTTGGGATCAAAGGCATTCTAGCTGAAAAACCAGGGAGAATTCTAGTTGAGGTTGCGCTGGTTGTGTGATGCTAGTTTCAAGTAGTAAAATTGGGGGTTCTAGAGACTCCAATCTCAGTTCTTTGTGGGGAAAAAAAGGTAGATTTGGTATTTGGTTGCATAACTTGTGGTATGCCTGAATTGTTCTAATCCTGTTGTACTTAAGCCTTATAGTGTGTTTTCTGTTTTTTTACTAATCGCCTCTTTTGCATTCAGGTTCGACTAAAAATCAATCAAATGTCAAGACTTTTGTCTTGGAATGATTTGCTTAATAATAACTTTGTTAGTTTCTTTCTTCTAGGGAGAATCCCCTTTGCGTTTCTTGAGGATATTCACGGAAGATTCATCAAGACATATGGTCGTGCTGCTCTTACCGCTCTTGGTTATGCAATGAATGATGAGTTTTCAAGGGTTTTGAGTCAACAAATGGACTACTATTCAAATGACCCCAACGCAGATAGAATAAATCGCATGAGAGGCGAAATGAATCAGGTATTGCCTGGCTTTTTGTTCTTAGTTTTGTAAATTAGTCGCTATGTGACTGTAACTGTACATGGATGTGTATGACTGCAATAACATATGACTTGCAAATTACAAAGTAATTTTTGGCAGAGTCGTGCATAATTAATGTAGGACAATCTTATAGAGCATATATTCTCAAAATTGAAATTACAGCATATGTGGTCTCTTTTAATTTTGTAACTTCCAAGTGAAACAATCGTGCAAGGGGTATTTGTACTGGCCCCTTTGTTAAGTTCCCATTCTTGCCGAATTTTTTTCAGTTTTAGGTAAAACATTGTCGCACAAATCTTCTTTCCTGAAATTTGCTCTTCAACAAAAACATATTGCTTAGAAAAGTTGTCTGGCAATTTACAATTATATTGACTGTTCTTGTTCTCTTGCAGGTCCGCAGTGTTATGATTGACAATATTGACAAAGTCCTTGAAAGAGGTGATCGTTTAGAATTGCTGGTTGATAAGACCGCAAATATGCAAGGAAATACAGTTCGATTTAAAAGACAAGCTCGCCGCTTCAGAAACACAGTTTGGTGGAGAAATGTTAAGCTCACGTATGTAATTTTCCTACTAAGTAGTTGTTTGAACTTTCACTTTGATAAGTAATTTTCACTATGATGTTTATTGTTGTTTGTTCACCTGTCAACATATATACTGATTAACACAGCTGCAAATTCGTTAAGTTGACTGTTATTTGAGCATTTCATATGGAATAAGTATCTCATATACATAAGATTCTTGACCTTCTTGCAGGGTTGCATTGATCTTCCTCCTCCTGGTGATAATATACATCGTTCTTGTATTTGTGTGCCATGGCTTCACCTTACCAACTTGCATTCGGTAAGGAGGTTTGTATGCGTCTCGTCTTGTGGTTTGCTCATTGTGCTTGAGTGAGACTTGTTTCCCTATCTTAAATCTTGCCCACATTTCCTGCATGAGAGAGCAACTATTGCACTAGTGTTGCAATTGGTTTTTGTGTAGAAAAGGAAAAACTTATTTATTATGTAATTGTGACGCATTGCTTGTGAAGACTCAACTGAAAGGTGTGATCTTTGTGTCATAAATTGTATTCTGAGAGTTGATTCAGACCGAATAACAATCACATCTTCTTCAGTGTCACTGGACTTTGTGAGCTTGTTGCTAATGCATACATAGTTCTGAAGAATTCACATGCTAAGTGATTGTGATTGCTCTTTAATTTGTGTATCCAACTTTCCAGAGATGACTAATACTGTGTTCATGTGATGTTTATGTAATGTGCATAAATTTTTCTGTTCTTTGTGTAAACGTGGAGCTTCGAGAAGCATCTTGAACCTAAACTCACGTAAGTGAAACTGCGAAACAAGTGTCAAATTCTTGGTATGTAAAAAATACTATGCCATCATTCAGAGAGAGGTGAAATGTTTTGAAGGCGACCTTGATTGTACTTAATTCAGTCCTGCCCTGCTAGTGCCACTTGTAATCTTCCAACTGGTAGTGGCCTCTTTGTTGACATTTGGTAGTCGCCTCTTTGTTGAGGGTCTATTTCGGATTAGGATCCCCTGTTTCTTTTAAGTCAAAATATATAGGTGCACCTTTCAAAACACATGTACCATTCTATCAAGGTTCAAGCAGTTGAAATTGGCACGGGAGAGAACTCCTATTGCTATCTCATAAGAAATTACAAGTGCCTCATGATCTCATACAGCTTTATCCAAGTTGGTTGTGTTGCCCTGTGCTGTCTGTGATAAAATTGTTGTGAAAGCACTAAAATGCAATCTAGCTATCATTTATCAAAGTGAAAATTTCTTATATGTCACTATAAAAATTTTGAAATTATGATTTATGATATTGATAAAGTGGAGTCGATCCACATACCAATGAAATATCTAGTAGCAAATACAAATATTAAAATTTTATGGTGACATAAATAATTTTGCCCCTTTACCAAAATAGTCTTTCCAATATTTTGTTTTGGTGATATATGACACTGTTACTGCTATAAGAAGTGAAAAGATGAGCTCCCAAATGCATTTGAATTTGCCTGTAAACTCAAATGCTTAAAACTAAAACATTTAATATCTGGACACAGAATTCCTGAGAAACACTTAACAACAGGAAGGCAAGCATGTAAGATGTGTATATAAGAACAACATGCAGATTGTAACAACCCGTAAGT
Source organism: Pharus latifolius (assembly GCA_019359835.1). Taxonomy (NCBI): domain Eukaryota; kingdom Viridiplantae; phylum Streptophyta; class Magnoliopsida; order Poales; family Poaceae; genus Pharus; species Pharus latifolius. The sequence goes on from CM033324.1 coordinate 80,165,993, forward strand.
TGCTAACCCTAAATCCGAATTTCTTAACCCTAATTTCCAAATCCCTAACCTTAGGTTCGAGTTCAAGTACTAATCCGATCAAATGCGAGTTCAATCCAACTCTAATTGTGCCCAAACCGGAGTTCTCTTAGAGATAGAGTTGGGTAGGACAAATCCTTGAGGATGGGGGTGAATCAAGAGAGAATCGGCTGGTCAAACCGAAGAAGATTGTATTCGAGAGGCTATCAATAGAGAGGAGACCCAAGACCCAACCTCGTGCCAGCATTAGGAGTCTTAGCCTCGCCTTCGGAGCCACTGCCGCCGCTCTTGCGCCCCCTTCAGAGCCGCGTCGCCGTTGCCACTTTTCCCGAGCCGCCGCCGCCGTCACCGGACCCCACTGCCGCCACCACTCGAGTCACCCACCATCTCGTCGCCGAGAAGAGTGAGTGCATGTGTGTGTCAGACGTGAGAGGAAAGAGAGCGAGAGTTTGGTTTAGATATTACTATATTAGATTAAGAGTGGAGGGCTCTTTTGTAAATATTTTTATTTACAATTAAGCCCCTATATGTGTTAGATTAAGTTTTAAGGGCCTAGATATCTGTTTGTAATTATTTTAATTTCAGTTTAGTCCTTAGATCTGTTTTACAAGTTCTCTGGTTGATAGATATGTAGTTTTGCTATTAATACCGAATCCTAGCAAGCCAAAACCCTAATTTAGAATATTTCGTATTTTATTTACTAATTTTTGAATATTTATTAAATCATTTCGTATTTCATTCGACTATCAACTCCGTTGCCAAAAATGGGAGTTTACGTGGTGGCAGCAGCAGATCCAATTTACGAGCAAGGCAAGCATATGTACACCATCTTATATGCATATAAAATCCCTATTTCATTATTTAATTATTTTATTTGCAATCTAATATTTATTTACCTGATTTAAACTACACATGTTTCTAATTTGTCATTCTATGGTTAGTAGCGTGCATGAACCATATTATTATCGTACATTGTTCAAATCTATTGTTGAAGGTCAGTTGTGTAGTTGTTCTTTGGTAATTGTGTAATTGTTCATAATCTATTAAATAACAACCTTTTGGTGAGTGTTCAATATTTATTCTGTAACCATCATAATTTTGGATAAGACGAACTGAGTTGAGTAACTATATAATTAATATAACCCGCATGGTTGGTGATAGAAATGGTTGATGTAGCGGCTTATTACAATATTGAACACTTTCCAGTGCAGACACATATGATTAGGTGGTTCTTTATTAATTGTATAGTCAAATATTATGTTTTCTTAATACCAGTCATGCGTTAAAATAAACACAAAAGTGTGCAGTTGGTGCCGACTATCGTGTTTAAAAGATGTTGTGGTATGGAACATTTCTACAAAATAAACTAAGTGTGAATATTCACAAACAAGTATGATAGTCTCACAAATAACAATTTAAAAATATTGAAAGTGATTCTATTTCATTTATTTTGTTTTTATAAATTCATGTGCATATGTAGTTGTGGAACATATGATCATTGTTGTCTCATTTTCTTGTATTGATGCATGTTTATAATCCAATGTTTGGTGACTCTCTGAAACTCATAGACTAGTTGCATTATGGTGTATGCAGAAAGAATTGATTCTAAACTGGATCTTGACTAAGATGTCATTAAAGACCATTTAAGCAAAGGAGGAGATTCCTTCTAAGAGGATGGATGATTCACATTGTGCGACTATTTAGAGATTTTTTGGTCTTATTTATCTAAATTTTATTTTCAGTCTTTTATTTCAAACATATTTTGTAAGATAGTGATTTATTTTTAATTCAAGGTTATTTCTATTCTCCGTTGTGACAATATTGCAATGACCCCTCTCTATGTTATGAGATGTTCATATCTCCTAAACTCCTAATTCAGGATGTTACATGGACCCTGTGAAACATAAAACAAACTGCAAATGCTCCTCATCAACAAGAAAAGATGGACATAATGATCTGATGCTCATTACAATTAATCCACAAGGATAATAATTCTACTAAACACAGTACAGATCATGGTCTCGGGCAATGTTGTTCTTGCCAAAATGTTGTAAAGCACAAATATAAACTCGTGCAATGCAGAGAGATTGTCCCCCTTGTTCGAGGGTTTACCATGTGCTCTGAAAATAAGTTTGAGAGAGTAACAATAACCCAGTATGGATTACAAGTAGTTTTCAGAAATGGTTTGATCCGGGAATAACAATCGGGCGCTTTAGTTGCAGCAGGAAAGGATAGTTCATTGCAGCTTGTTTCATCTCTTCTCCAGGAAGTTATAGTTGCAGCTTGATTGTGCAGAGTCACTGAGGTTTCATCTCCTCGCAGGATTAAGTTGAAGTATGGTCTGCACTGCATAGACTTCCAATGTGTTGATCTTGTCTTCCAAAATTTCACTGTTCAAACAAGAAGAGCTTGACGAATCATTGAAGAAACTTATCCTAGATTCTGAGTTTGTTTCAAGATCAGTAACCTGATGAGCACAAGTTCTGTCAGCTGATAGCACGCTCTTGCTTACACAACCTTCGGCTCATCCTGCAAACGAATCCATAGGATCGGAGTTTTCATGAGCTGTGTCAGGCCAGCTTCGAAGATTTTGGTGTTGCTCCTCTTGCAGCAATGCTTCAGTCTCCAAATGATCATCAGGAGGCACAAAACTTTGAACTCCAATAGATGGAAAAATGTTAGTGGTGTTTCTGTGATCTTCACGACAACAGTGTCGTGTCACTGAGTCCATAGTTTCACTATTTTTCTGAAGTAACAGCGCACCACTAGTAATTACGTCACAAAAACTTTTAGTACCTTTGTGCTGTTCTGATTGAACAAGCATATCAGTTACCAGATGTTCAAGAATCACACCGTGACAACTTTCATTGAAGGTGTTGTTGTGTTCACTACAGTGGCTTCCACTGCTGAGGTATTGTTTGTCCTGAGAGAACATATTGGTATCCTGATGATTAGTGGCCATGTTGGCTGAAGTTTCATCGGATAAGCTGTTCTTATTTGCACAATCTCCATGGCATGTAGGAAATATACCAATTATTACAGAATTTTCCAGAACCGATGTGGCATCTTTAGGGACTACTTGACAACTTTGAACAACTTGGCATGCTTCTTCTTGCAGGAACAACGTAGTTTCCATATGATCAGAATCCAAACCTGTACAGGTTACATTAGATGGCAAACTGTCGCCCTTGTTTCCACCATCTCCATCACTAGTTTCCAAATTGTCCATAGGTTTTGAATTTTCCAGAGCCAACATGGTTTCACCGGCAACAATTTGACCACAGCTCTGAATGCTTTTGTATTGTCCCTTCTGCAGGGACATGCTAGATTCCATATGATCGGTAGCCACATAGCCACCACTTCCATCAAATGAAAATTTGTCCTTGCCACATTCTCCATCACACTTGGATGGCAAGTCCATAGTTTCAGAATTTTCCAGAATCAATACTGTATCAACATTAACTGCTTCACACCAGCTCGGAACACTTTGGTATTGTTTCCCTTGCAGGGACACTTCAGCTTCCAGATGACCAGTGGCTACATGGCTATGAGTTTCATCAGATAACATACTCTTGTTTCGGCATTCTCCATCAAGCTTGGGCAACATTTCCATAGTTTCAGAATTCTCCAGAACCAACACTTCACCACCATTAACTACTTCACAGCAGCTCTGAATACTTTGAATTTGTTTCTCTTGCAAGGGCATTTCAGTTTCCATTTGACTGGCAGTGGCACGGCCATCAGTTCCATCAGATGTCAAACTCCTCTCTCTTCGACAATCTCCATCATGGCTGGGAGAGATGTCCATGATTTTAGAATTTTCTAGAAGAAATACTTTATCACTATTAACTATTTCATGGCAGCTATTAACACTCTGGCATTGTTTCTCTTGCAGGGACATTTCAGGTTCCCCAGCGGGCACCTGGCTTTCACTCCCATCATACGAAAAACTCTTCTTGTTTCCACAATCGAGCTTGGGCAACACATCCGAAGTTTCAGAATTTTCAACCAATACTGTATCAGCAATAACTACTTCACAGCAGCCTTGAATGCTTTGCTGCTGTTCATCATGCAAGAGCACATTGTTTTCAAGATAAGCTGTAGCCATCAGAGTACAAGTCTCATTAGATGACAAACAGATGGTCTTGTCTTCAGAGCTTCCATCACAGATTTCTAACAGGTCAATAGTTTTACTGCCTTCAAGAACCAACGAAGTGTCAATTTGGTACTCCTCTTGAGGGAAGGATGCACTTGCTAGCCGCCTCTTCTTCCTAGCTGATTCCCAATCGTCCTCACTCCCAGCATCCTGATCTCCTCCCCCAATACTTGGATCCTTAACGTGCAGCTTAAAATCCAAGGAAGGGATGCCAATTTCCTTTTCAGTATTGATTCCACTGTTCTCATGTGCTCCAGTAAACACGGGAGGTATATTCAGTTCTCTGTCACCGAACTTGATCAATGTTCTAACACCTTCATAAACAAATGGCTCCTGGCATGCATCATATCCACTCGATTCATTAACGGATACATCCCATTTTTTCCCATCCTCACAAACAAATGGCCCTAGGCGCATATTTCTGCTCATATTTCCACCAGAGAACTTGGAAGATCTTTTGTCATCATCCCAGGTAAATGGCACCTCCCATGCTGGACCTCCGCTCAGCCTTTTAGCAGAAGGCACATCCAATATTTCATCAGCATCACATGGAAACGGCTTGTTGTTGCTCTGTGTCTTCCACTGTTGTCTCCTCTGGGATAGGAGATTAAAAGACTCAGGATGCACTGAGGGGCATGCTCTGGTCCTGGACTTCTTTCTTTGACTAAAAGTTGTAGGTGCTCCTGCTAAGCGAGAAAACACACTTGTTCGGTCTTTCTCGATGTCAGAGCAGAGCTTGGGGTTCACCATGGGTGGATAATAACCATCATCCTTCTTATCGCAAGATTGGTGGGAAGGTGTGAATTCTTCAGAGTCACTGCTGCCCTTTGATTCCGAAGAGTAGCTTTCAGCTTTGAGCATCACAGATAGATCATGAATACTTACTAAAGTTTTTCCCTCCTGCAGTAGTGGAATGAAGTCATCAGTAGATTGGTCATTGTTTTCTTCTTGGCTGCCTGGTACAGTGAGGGTGTCAGTATCTGCTTCAGTGGATCTGAGGCTGTTAGACTTAGGCACATCAGAGATGTCCAAATATGGTTCCCTGCGCATGAATGACATAGTATTGGACCTATTAGTTAATTTGTTACTCAGTGATGCTGTATGCTCGCTAACGGTGGAGGAGGAACATGTTTGACGGGGGCTTCTGAAGGAACTGTGTGAACTGCTATTTGAACTGGTCTGGATATCAGTTTGGTTAACCAGAGAAGACATCTCAAACTCCATTGGAAGTTCATCCTGTAATCTCGGGTTCTGAACAAGCTGCAATCTGTTCCTTGAAGAAAATAAGTGCAGAAGCCTGCTAACCTGTGTAAGAGAAACACTTAGGGTCGGTAGCAAACTGAAGTATTAAAACATAAGAAAACCTTGGAGCAGACCTGTTGATGCGATAAACCATGACTAAACTTATTTCTTGTGTTATAGTTTTCTATGATTGTATCTCGAAATTCAACCTCAGACAAGGGCTTGCAAAACCAAATCCTCTTGAAACGTATCTGGATTTAGTGAAACATAATAGGAAAAGAATTAGTATGACTATTTTAGTACCTCAGATAAACAACATAAAATGTGAATCAAATATAAAGTGTGAAAAATAAGGGAATACGAAAGCAGATTTTCAAAGAGGATAAACATATCATTAGAAATAATACAGTAGAGAATCACTAGCACAGGAACAATTATTTTTTCAAAATAACCCTAGAAAAAAAATGGAGATACATAACTCAGCAAGTGTTGAAAGTATTTATACCTGAGCAGGATAGAACTTCAATGACGACATAAATGCATCGGGAATAATGTTCCATGCTCCATCTGAGGTTGCTTCAAACACCCCATGAAGTTTACGTTGCTCAATCTCATACAAAAACAAAGTTGTGCCAGCTTTAAGTTTCTTTACAAAGTCTACACAATTGGCAGAAAGGCCAAAGAGTTTCTTTTCAAAGCACTCCTCCTTAGTCAGGCTGTTGCACAGAAAAATTGCACCATCATATGACCAATTGTTTGCATTGTATTTGTATCCCTTTCCCATCGCCAATTTCCTTGAATTCCTTGAGAAAATGCAAGATTAAGAATGGGAAAAGGTCAAGAGACTAGATAATTATGCTTACAAAAAAATTTAATCAGCGTATATTTCTCGGCTACTGCAGGTATTGCACCCTGAAATTTGCAAGTCATACATAAAAGATAAACCTATTAAGAAATTGATATGAAGAAGCTTATGTACTGAAGTTCATACAAACCAAAGATGTGCAACTTTAGTTTTTTGCGCAAAAATATAGCATGCTAATTGAACATGAAGACAATTACCAACCTAACAAATTCAGATGCTTTCCAAAGACATGCCAGTTATGTTGCAAAGCGGCATGTTAAACAACTATAGCAAGAACAAATTCTGAACTTAATATGGTAGCATATAATGTATCCTTCGCAATATGCATAAGAGCATTAATATCCATACACCCCTGACTCCTCACTTTACCATCAAAGAAGCAATGCAATGAGTGAATGTTCCATCACTAGAAGTTGCTTAAGTATTGCAAATCACAGTTATCAGAACTTCAGAAGAAGACATATAGCTCAAGAGTCAAGAACCTCTCACACTGAAACATGAAAAGGAACAGCACACGATTAATGATTGCACGGACGGCTATATCTATCAGCGCATACAAGGAATGTTAAAATGCCATGCACAAGGGAAGCAGGATAGAAGCCAATGGGAATCCTTGTCAAACAACTTCTGATAGATAAACATTACTATTTCTGTCCCATGTATGGAGAAAGGCTTCTGAGCTAGATGCTTCTCATGACGCATCTATGTTTGCCAATATGATATCTTATGGAAGATTTTGCATCAAACGGTGCTGGGATCCCAAGATTGACTGATCTGAAAAGGCCAAAAGTCATATCAGAGTTTGGTATTGGTTAAAATCATCAAAGTTCGAGCAAACCAATAAACCAGGCTTTCAGGAGTATATAAATGCGTATTTGCTGAGATAAAACAGTTCAATTCACAAAAGGGCTCTTCAAGAATGTGGGTCTTGCTTGCTTCTACTGAAACAAGATACTATCCGTAATTTTGTGAAACAAGATGTTCTTGTAAACCACAAAACCACAAGATATTATAGTTTCCTCCTAAAATGGTGGAACTATGGACGCAACAACTTTCCCCTGTTCCCACCCAGGCAGTACTAACACTGTTACTTCGTGAAATGACGATGCATGCAGGTGACTTCTTACAAAAACATCTCGATGTTTAATCTTTTCTTAAGGACAGATGTCTCGTTCTTGTTCTTTGGTTCTTGCAAGGTTTCCCAAAAGTGATTTCCATCTACAACGGCCATCAGGATACAAACTAACAAACACACAAGAGAACCAAACCAAGAACAGAAACCGCAACCATGAACAGAGATTACAGAGAAAGCAAGAAATGGTGGCAAAAGAAGCAAGTTACAAGAACAAATTTACCAGAAGTAAGAGTGTACGTAGGCAGGGGATGGTCGCTTGTGTGATCGTAATGATGCAGCAAATTTTTCGGGGTGGTGAGAGATGTCTTGGGGGTTTCTTGATTTCTTGGTCTTTCTTTTTCCTTTTTACTCGCGGAGGAAGAAGGTGGTAAAAGAAGGAAGGGCCGTTGAGAAGATGTCAAAGTGGAATCATTTCTTCTCTCTCTCTCTCTCTCTCTCTCTCTCTCTCTCTCTCTACTTTTGAGAGTTTTTCACTGAATTGTAATGACTTTATTAGAGACTAATCTTCACCGTGTAAAAAAGTTCATGCTTATTTACACCATGATCAGAGAACTAATTCTACAAATGTTTTGTACTGTTGATGCTGCCTGTAAAGGAAAAAAAAAGCTTGTAAGAATGATTTCTTACGTATAAAATAAAAGATGGTCTCAGTGGCACTTACACTATACTTTTAACCGGTTTGCACTATTTAATCTTTTAGATACCAACTATAACTATGGAGAAATCACCAAAACAAAACCTTCTTATATGAATTCATCATGGACAAAAAGAAGGATATTGCTTAACCAATAGTCAAGCTCAGGCACAAATCAATGGTTACCGTAACATCTTAAAAAAGCTCAGGAAATAAAAGCTTGCATTCTGTAGCAAATAACATCCAATGAGCAGACTAATACTAAAGAATTATTAGTTACTATTGTTTTCTGATCTTTTTACAGACTCAAAACATAACCACTGTTGAATTTCTTCAGTTAAAATAAAATACTGCAGCATAGCAACATTTACATTAGCTCAAACATTTACAGTAAATTGAACTGATTTGAACTTGCATTTGCAGCTAAGATATGTTACTAGAAGTACCCTCTACAAATTTCCTTGGGAGGCAAAAGCATTAGTTCTATGTACTGTAATCATTGGCTAGTGAAATAAAACCCGATGTCCCTACCTGTTCATACTTGAATTACAAACTGTTCTTGTTCCTGCTCCATTTCTCATCAGTGGTAAGTGCCCTGGTCAAGTTGATACCAGATGAGTCACCAGTGACTGGATGTTCTAGAGCAGCTCTGGACATGTTGGTGAAGTTCCTCATCTGGGGAGACAGGCTCATCAGCTTACTCCTCTTTGCGGAAATGTCTCTCTCCTTGTTCTGAATGTTTTGATTCGCACAGACAAGTTTTTGCTTTCCTTTGGCAGCTACTTCTCTGTTCTGTTCTAGTTCAGCAAATGCAGGCCTGTTCAATGCTTTATCAGAAGAAGCAACTGATTTTTCATGACCACCAGAACTAAACGTCTCTTGTTTTGTCATAATCCAAGCTTTCCCTGGGGACAATAGAACTGAATGTTCATCAAACTGTAGGTTTGCCTTGCGTTTGCACCCATTGGTCTGCCTACTTGATTCCATCTCTTTCACGATGTGAGAAAATACACTGTTCCTGACCATATCACTTTCAGATTGGAGCCTTGGGATCAGCACAAGTGGATCATTCTCATCATCCTGGTCGTATTTTCCATCAAAAGGTTTGGGATCTTCGCAGCTGATGCTGCCCCAGAATTTGAAGAGAAGTTTACAGTTTCCAGCATATCTGACAGATCTGCATCAATATTAGATTCAAAATCATCTAGCTCCAGCGGTATATAATCAGCATTTTGCTCTATGTTTCCTTGGATGTTAGGTGTTCTGAACATTACAGACTTAAGCCAAGGGTGCAAGGGAGATTTACAGTGATGAGCAGGGAACTTGAAATTTGTTTTGAACCGTTTGGTATACATGAAAGATCTGCGATATGTGGATAAGCTGTGCGGCAATGAGGATCTGTTATTGCAAAAGTTAGAAGTATGAGCAGGACAGACATTGCTATGAGTTTGTGAACTAGATTCTTGACCAGTATGAGCCAAAGAGATCTCATAATCCCTTATAACTCTTGCTATTGGTTTCTGGTAAGGATGCAGTCTGATCCTCTTTGACGAAAACAAGTAAACAAGCTTCAAAACCTGTACTTAAGAAAATACTAACATCAGCAGCATGCAAGTTCAAAAGGCATTAGAACATCCGAATGGACACGATTAACAGAAGCACACCTTTCTATGTGATAAACCGAAGAAGAACTTGTAGGTCTGGAAACAGTTTTGTTTGATGACATGAGATAATTCAGCTTCAATGAGGGGCTTACAAAACCAAACTCTTTTGAAAAGAACCTGAATTTCAGTGACAATGTAGAAAAATAGAAGTCCATCATCATAGTATAAATCCACATGATTAAAAAAAACATAAAGTGGCAAATATATGACCTTAACATAGAAAGGAAACCTTAAGACTATCAAAACATAGAAAAGATTGTTTGAAAGGTAATCATATAGCATCCGACATGAAAATCAAGCATTATGAATTCTAGAATTTGCATTTAAAAAGAACACAAAGGAAATCAGGAGAAAGAATCCCAAGGCCAAAAAAGCATACTTACCTGGGCTGGTTGAAACATCCCTGATGAAGCAAATGCATTAGGAACAATGTTCAATGCTCCATCTGAAGTTGCTTCAAACACCCCGTAAAGTTTTCTCTCCTCGTACTCAAACAGCAACAGAAGCATGCCAGCTTTGATTTTCTTTATAAATGAACTGGCGAAACCTGGAAGGCCAAAAAGTTTCTGCTGGAAGCACTCCTGCTTGGTTATGCAATTGCACATGAAAATAGCACCACCATATACTCCAGGTTTGTTAAAGGTTCTCAGTTTGTGGTGTGGTAGATTCCTTTAGAAATGCATAAAAAGAAACATGATTAGACAACAAAATATTCGAACCAGTGTAATCAGAGAGCAAAATATGGCTGCTAAATTCCAGAAGGTTGGGCACCTACACTAATATAGAGTCTTAACCTTTTAAATCAAATCTATAATAACCGTTCCCCTACCAAGTGGAGCATCTGTCTGCAACCTAGAACTATGCCAATAGATGATACAGCTACAAAACAAAGCATGAAAATGATATGATGCTGAAACCTAGAAATACATCAATGATGCTAATGGAAGTTACAGAAAGAGCATATAATCAAATACAAATGCTTGTAGGTCTCCAAAAGCAAAAGTGTTGAAGAAAGCAACATTAAGATGCAACATCAAAATTAAAACAAGAACTGTGAAAAGAAAAGGATGCTATGGCCTCTTCAGCGCAGAGTCGGAAGCAATCACAAGCAAAAAGGTCAAACTTGCTTGTCGATCAAATTGTACATATGTACCGCTAGGTTCACAAATCATTCAACAATGTAGCAATCACCGGTATAGGGTAAAGGGAACATGATAAGATAAATTATTCTCTCCCAAAAAGCAACATTCAACTGAATAAAAGTATGGATAAAGAATCAAAGAGAAGCAAATGCAACAAAAGAAATAAAGATTAGACATCATGAGATCCTTGTGTCTTCCTCCAGTCCTCCATTCTGACAAGAAACTCAAGTGGCGCCTAATTCTCCAAAAGTTTAGAGATGTTCCACTAAAGCAAATGCAACCTGCTACTAAAATCAAAATTTTGCTTCTGTAAACTGAGATTTATCTATTGGGTGCAATCATTTAGCTAATCTACAACGCAAGATGTGGTGAGATGTGAAAACATTTCTCAAAAATTCCATACAATTGCTTCAATATAGCAAGAACCAAGAAAAATTAAAAAGATGGCGAGACGTTACGCACTTGTTTCCACCTAAAACAGCCAAGAAATGCACCAATATATCAACACAATTAGCACAAATCATCTAGAAATCAAACAAGATACATCCCGAGAAGGGCAAGGCAAGGCATTAGCGTCTAATCAAACCAAGAACCAAGAAAAGGTGGGTGCGATCATTAGTACCAAGTGTGGTGGTGAAACCACCCTCCTCTCCCCCTCTCTCTCCCTCTTCCTCCCCAAGCTGTGCCGCTCCATGCCGCCATTGACGTCTGTTGCTGCTTCTCGCTGTTCGCCTCGCCCTTGTGTGCATTTCCATCTAGTTCCTCCACTAGCGCACCTTCTCTTACGATTTCTCCGACTGCCTCCACTACTTCCCCCTTCTCGTGTGCCATCGCCCGCTGCTTCTCTCTCCCTGCCTCCATCTCCATCTCCATCTCTCCCTTCGTCTCCATCTCCTCCTCCATTTGTGTTGTCCTGGCAAGTTTTTAATCAATCAAGAATATTATTATTATTGTTTTAGCTCACCTACTAACTATCGTTGGATGTCAAACTCACGGACAAGATGATCTTTGATCTCCCACAGCATTCGTGCACATTGTTTTTTTTTAGTTTTGCTAACAAATGTGCAGTAGTGTTATTTTTTAATCTAGAATGCATCTTTCTTTTACTACTGGATCAAAATATTATGTTTTGATTTTTTAATTTAGTCACTCTAAAATTCACCTAATTCATTTTTAATATCACTATTGACAGTTGGTGGTAGATAACAAGAGAGATGATGGAAGCGATAGTAGTGTGATGATATCACTAATGACAACAAATAGTAGTTACTGACAGAGAAGAAAGAGGTATTATTAGTATCACTAGTTGTGATGGGTAGTGGCAACCATGTGGTAGAGGAATGTGGTGGGAATAGTGGTGGGGTGAACGAAGAGGAGGAGAAGTGTGAAAGGTAGAAAGTTGGGAGATTGATTAATTTTAAAATAAATTGTGTAGATAATATATATTTTTTAATAAAAAATGATGCAGCGGACAGTTTTTTTTTTAAAAAAAATTATACTTTAGACATTTTCCATTACATATTAGCAAACTACACGAGTAACGTTCCTATTGAGATACTGGAAAGTTGGATTTTGTTATAGTGAGTATGAAACATTTTTCTTATAAAATTTTTACAAACAATAATCAATAGTAGTAGCACCATCAATAAAAGTGGGTACGTGGTGGGCGGCAAGATATGTGGTTAAGACATTAAGAGGACTGGTCGCGCTTGCCCATGTCCGACTCCTCCGCGCGCCTCACCGCTGCAGGCCATCTTTGCCATGCGAGGCTGCTCGGTGTAGGACACTGTCAGCCCGAACCCGAAAAGGCAACCAACCAACCAGGTCACCCAATAGCGGCCAAGTAACGTACAACAGTGGCCCACTAACATGTTAACGCTGGCCTCATAACTCGCTGACGTCAGCAAATTGTAGGCCCATATACAGCAAACAGTTGGCCCAAGAACGAATGTTCATACACTCAGATCGCCCCGTTAAGGCCCAGTGAAATACTGACATCTGCCCAATAGAGGCCCATCAATGATACATCAGAACTATATCATTGGCCCACATGGTCCATTAGCTTCATGTCTCGAGCCATGAATGGCCCATCAATATGTTGAAGCCGGCCCACCGACGGCCCATTCGCATGATAATGTTAGCCCATTAGCATGATGTTGTTGGCCCACTGGAGGCCCATTAACAAAATGGAGTCCGCCCAATACGAGCCCTGTGACGACCCCAGATACCGGGCCTGTAGCAACCACCCAGGATGGGTTACTTACAGCGTTTGCATCACAATCACAACTCAAATAAAGCACACCTTAATTATACATATATAAAGAGTAATACCATAACAGAGGCTTCAAGCCATAATTTACAATAATAGCCGACCAGGCCAATATAAGGTTTTTGGGATCATTTTTTTTTAAGAAAGCGTAGCAGGCACCACAATTGAGCTCATCCGGGATTTGCGACCTTAGACCCAAGGATCAAAATCAAAGTCTTCGGGAAACTCCAGCTCTTCTTCTAGATTAGGATTCACATCCTCAATTGGAGGGTCCACTGAGTGGAATGGCAAGAGTGAGTACAAGGGTACTCAGCAAGTCTCAGTATAAGAATTCATTCTCATAATGCCAAGAATTGGTCAAGTAAATGGTTTATACAGCATAGAATATTAAATTTCACAATTACATTTCCAAGATAGTTTAAAGAACAGGTATTTAATACTATACAAAACATTTTAATGACTCAAAAATGGAATTCGGGCAAAGCCTGCTAGCTTCCCCTTTTTGTTTTAGCTCAATGTCTCAAAACTATTGTACTACACAATTGCTACCCATGGTATACCCCTATCCGGGGGTACAAAGTACTCGAATACTTTTTAATCTCTGCAGAGAGGCACCGCTTTACCCACATGAGTCCATCAATCTTTCCAGTCAGGCCATTTATACACACAATATTGAATGCGACTAGATTGAGGAGACAAGACTCTCAAAAACTTTGTATTAATTTGTATCCCTGCCGACAATTCGACCGCATTGATCGTTCTTGTCGTTGAGAGGTACCCTCAGTGAGAAGTACCCTCACGCCCAACATTCACGAGTTACTCAAGGTCAGAGTAACCGCACGAACTCTCCCCTCACATCTCCCCCTCACCCATTCAGGCCATAAGTTTAGACAACTAAACTTATTAAGATCCATCCAAACCTCTCAAGTTTGGAACCTAAATAAGAACGACCACCATACAGGGATAAAATCGATACGTAGTAGTTTACTGGCCGAGTTCAATTTCTTGATCATGTGGTTGGCACGTAAAGATGCCCATGGCTGTTTAGCACAATTTGTTATGTCCTTATTAGCATGTAAGCTATTATCCCTTCTTCCCATATGAGTCAAGTCACAATTGACTCATCTCCATCATTCCATTAATAGCCTTTCACACGCAACAAAACTTTTAAAGTACAATTCCTGTATACTCTAGCGAGCCATTTCTCACTATGCTTCTACACTTATATATTAATGACTTGTCACATAATTATATTCTAGGGCTCAAGGAATTCTTTGTTTAATCAATAAAGGATGGCTATTCAAGTTAGGTCAATAACTACACAAGATTATTGAAAATACTTTTCCTTAATGAGAAATCTTACTTTCATACATCCATCATCAAAATAAATGATTTAGAAATATGGGTCAACAATATGATCAAGGATCTGAGGCTTGCCTGACTCTAGGGGTGTCGTTTCTGCGATGGTCAGGTCGATCTCTTGCTCTTGGACTTCAGGAACCTCGTCTTCTGGACACACACCACAGTAATAACCCAGCAAAAGACACAAAACCCTTGTATTAATGTACTAACATACACACAGAATATAAAAATGTAAATACGAAATGCAGAAATGCAGATCTACATGCAATTGCACTGGGTTTGGCACTAATTAGGGTTTCAGATTGATTAAAACGCATAGACTTTCTATAGCAACATGGTTCAAATGGCCTCGGATTAGGGTCAAATTTTACAGGGAAGCTACAATTGCTAAAGCATAAGAAGTGACACGATCAGATTTTCAATTCAATCACTGGATGACCTAATTCGACCAGGGAATGTCATCTGTTGGCATTCGGGGCGCGTTCTGGCACTGTGCTGGTCGCGTTCGAGCGCCAACACACACACGTAGTGCAACTCGTGCACAGATGCGTATGCGTGCGATGAAACTAGATCACCACACGCCTGAGTATTGCGATGAGTTAATGGACCATATGCACACGCCTGGGACAAGTTGGCGACACCCGAACACGGCCGGCGGCGAGGGTTCAATGGTGACGCAGCGCTGGAATGACAGTCACGAGCCAATTCATGCCATGGCCTTGATCCCCCATGCTAACAAAATCTAGGGGTTTACTGAAGCTTCACTGAGGGTGTTGGAGAGGCGCTGGCCGGCGGCGAGCTCACTTGAGAGGCCGGCGACGACACTGCGGCTCGGAATAGGGGAAAAGCAGCGGGGTCACCGTGGGCAGCCCAACAGGGGCCCCAATTCAACAATCCAACTCTACAGTTATGTTTAGGAATCACTAGAGATGGTGACATCGAGGGGAATTGGCCGGCGGCAAGCTCAGGACGACGAATTTGAGATCGACGTCGCCGGCGACTCACACTGCAGCTCGAACGAGGAACTGGGCCTACACTGGATGATAGCTCCTAAGACTCAGCAGGTTTGCAATTAAGGTTGAGGCGACTATTTTGACACGGTTGGATCCTCCGACGCACGGCTCCGGCCGCCAGACGGCGAAGCCCTATTTATATTTAAACACGTGCTAATGGCGGGAACGGTGGCCGGCGGCGACACGGCCACGGCGGCTGGTCAGGGAGTAACAGGGGAATACATGGAAGCTACTTGGCAAGAAGGAACTCACCGGCGATCATCGAAGCTCGGCGTTGGTGACGGCGTGGCACTGGACACGGCCGGAGACACTTGGGCAGTGTCTGGGCGCACTCTGGGCGTGTCCAGGCAATGCCAACCACTGACAAGAGGTGTCTACAGGCTATAGGAGGTGGAAATTTGGAGTTTTATTCGCATCAAAGTGATTAAAGTACCTCTCTTACTTCAACCTGAAGGTTACCAGAGTTTTTCCTACAGTTTTCTTTTGTTTTCTGAATTTTCCTTGTGTTAGAAGCTTAGCATGAGGTGGCAAATGAGGGTATTTTGGTGAGTTTATTGTAGCTTTAGTAATTTGAACAGGTTTAGAATGGTAATTTTTTCCTAATGAAGTTAAAATTAAATGCAAGGGCTCCTTTTTAATTTGTGAAAACTTGAGGGTTGCAAGGGAAAATGGGGTTTTTCTAAAAAGGGGTATCTTAGTCAAATCACTGTTCATTTAGTACATTTTTTAAGGGTATTTTAGTAATACTCCAAGCATAGAATCACTAAATTCCAAGGTTTTAATTATTTTTTAGGGCTTCTTTGAAAAGGGTCCTTTTACAAATATTTCCTTCAGTTCAGGGATCATTTTAATAAAGTTTTAATAAGTTTTTCATTACATGGGCCTCCTTGTAATTTGATTCTTTTATTTTTATTTTAACAGGGTTTTTCCTTTTATGGTGCAATTAATTAAGGGCTAAATTGAGGTTATTTCTTTTGCAATTAGATCCTAAATTGGTGAGACATTAATAGTTAGATTTACTTCATTTTTCCATAGCCTTTAAAAACTTTTCTTGTGTATAGTTAAATTTTAGGTTTAGGGTTTAATTCTATCATTTTATGTGACTCAACCCTTTTGACCTAATTCTAAGCAAATGCAGGGGGTTGCTTAAATATATTCAAATTACTCTACTTCCTCATATCAGTAGTCTCTATATGGCTATGCAATAAAATGCAAGGAATTTGAAATTCAAAAGCTTTTTAAAACATTAAGAAATTTGGGGCATGACAAGCCCATGCCAACCTATCAACATACTAACGTTGGCCCACGAACGGCCCTTTAAAATACTGAAGTTAACCCATTAACGACCTAGTAATATGCTAATGTCGACCCAATATCACTCCATTGTCGTGATGACGTTGACCCAGTGTAGGCACAAACACTAACATTCTGAAGTGGGCCCAATGATGACCATTATATGATCCAATAGCGGCCATTGTCAGCCCAAGAACGACCCAATAGAAGCCCATTAACACTGGCGTCGCCTCAATAGCGGCCCACTTTCAGCCCATAGACATGCTGACGTCAATCCACTAGTGGCTAAAGTCGGCCGCCCATTTGATACACAGTCGGCTCACTGACGTGCCATTAGCAACCCGGTAGTATAATATAGCAGGCATTGTGACGGCCCATTTGTGTCCGATAAACGAATTTTTCGTACGGAAAACACGTCTTAAAATAATAATCTTAAAAAAAATACAGAAGAAAAGGAAAATATAGAAATGACCAAAGTCGCCAACCTGAGTGGCGGCTTAGCCGACTTAGCCCACTGTCGCCAGCTCGGTTGGCGACTTAGCAGCGAGGCCTCTGTCGCCAGCCGGGCTGGCAACTTAGGCTCTATATAAGAACCAGAGGTAGCGACTAAGAGGGCTGGGCAAAAAAAAATTTCATTTGGTTAGAAACCAGAAGGAAAAGAGAGGGGGAGGAAAAAAGAAGAGGAGAGAAGGAGAAAAGGAGGAAAGGGAAGAAGAAGAGAAGAGGGAGAGGAAGAAGAAGAGAAAAGAACAAGTAAATTTTTTTGAACTTCTAATTAGATCTGTTTTAGAAATTAGTTTTAAACACATATCTGCTTTAGAAATTAAATTTAAAATATAAATATGCTTTAGAAATTAGTTTTAAATACATATTTGCTTTAGAAATTAAATTTACAATATAGATATGCTTTAGAAATTAGTTTTAAATACATATCTGCTTTAGAAATTAAATTTAAAATATAGATATGCTTTAGAAATTAGTTTTAAATACATATTTGCTTTAGAAATTTAGTTTAGAATATAGATCTACTTTAGAAATTTAGTTTAGAATATATATCTGCTTTAGAAATTCGTGAAAAATGTGTTAATGATTTAGACATGTAGAATACGTAGATCTGAGGTACATATGCTATGCAAGCGTATATCTGTTATTTAGATGTGATATTCTAAACTTAGATCTGATATGTATGTAAATTAATTTAGATCTGTTGTATAATGTTGTGCATTTATAAATATGATGTGTAGATAATATTATGAATGAGTTGTATATTAAATTTCACCTATAACAAATTAGATTATTTAAAAAAGAAAGCAAAGATTAATTTTGATTTTTTGTCGTAGACAATGTCAAAAACGAGAATAGTGTATGTTTTTAACGGGGAACAAGTAATCAGAAACGGAACACATGGGGATGACCTGTGTAGATGTCACCGTGTAGACATGGAATTGAATGAACACCGTGCAGTTAATTCTGAGGACCTTAAGACCCGAGTCATGAACATACTAAATATCGACCCATCTTTACACAAAATTGTCATAGAAGCATTGGTGCCTGTGGGTGAAACAGGTAGTTGAAAATTGTGTAAACTTAAATGCGACTGGTCTTGGGGTTCTCTGGTTAGGAGAGTGTTAAATCCCATTCATGGCTCAGATGACTGCGTGCTGTATGTAACGGTACTAAACATCGAACCGGCGGAAGAGGTACTTGAGGCATTTATTGATCCAACAATGGCACATGATTCTGCGGGTGTCCCGAACACAGGATTCGTGAGTGGGCATTTCTGGCCTGGGGACGAAGCTTACGCCGATGAAGGTGAAGATGAGGGTATGCAATACTTAGGTAGTGAACGTTCGGAGGTGGACGCAGACTATGCGGATTCGTCTAGTGAAGAAGATTATCGTGGGATGGGACCTCCGCAACAATGGTTAGATCCAAGTGGTTTTGATCACGCACGAATCCATGATGATCGCAGTTTGGACTCGGCATCGGATGAGCAAAGATTAATTTTAAGGCAACATTTCCGAAGCAAGGAGGAGGCCAAGCATGACGTGGCGATGTGGTCCATTGCACTACGTCGCCCTTTCAAGGTGGATAGAACAAATCTGCGTCTGTACGCAGTGAAGTGCACAGTGGAGGGATGTAGATTTTATGTTCGTGTTGCCTGGTACAAGGACAGTGAGCACTTTGTTGTATCGAGAATCACCGAACATGACTGTTCGGTTACAGAAGTCTCATGGAGTCACAGGAATATATCATCCGCATTTGTGGCAAATGTGATTTTGGCGAACCTTCATGCAAATCTGGATATGGCATCAAAAGAAATTGTCACACAAATCGCCGACACATTCGGATACAGTATTCAGTACAGCAAGGCATGGAGAGCGAAACAACTTGGTATTGATATGTTATTTGGATCTTTCTATGATTCATATAACTACGTGCTCAGACTGATATAGTAAATCGTCGACACCAACCTTGACACTGTAATGGACATGGTTCATAGGTCTGTTGTGGGCACAAACGGTGACACAGTGCATGGAGCAGAGTACATGGAGCGTATATTCTGGTCATTCGGGCAGGCAATCTCTGTACTCAAGTACATGCGGCCAGTACTTTGCGTGGATGCCACATTTCTAACTGGGAAGTGTTGGATCAAGGATGCCGACTAGAGGGGGGGTGAATAGGAGGCTTTTAAAACTTAAAAACTTAAAGCAAATAAAGAACAAATAATATAAGCAAAGGGAAAAGAGAACGAACACAATGATTTTTACCGAGGTATCGGAGACTCGCCCAGTCTCCACTAATCCTCGTTGAAGCACTCAAATCACTTGAGTCTCGCTTCAATATCCACAAAGGATATTATCACTAATGGTTGCTCCTTGTCCACTCCGGAAAGGCGAGCACCGATGCCTTGTACACACTTGCCGAGCCTCTCCGACAATCTCCGAACAGAGAGATCAACGGCCACGCCTCCGAACCGTCTAGGTGAGGGCGCTCACCAAGAGTAACAGGCAGCGAGGTCTTCTCTAGACCTCCAAACACGCACCGAGAAACTAAGTGTATGCAAAAGCAAAAGAACTAAAGCTCTCGGTGGATCGAAAAGCACTCGACTTGATCAAAAGATCAAGATTTTATATATGAAACTAGAGCTCAAGAGTGTATATGAGAGGAGACTGCTTGTTGTAGAAAACTTATGCCCAAAGCCCCTTTTTATAGCCTCAAGAAGCAAATGAACCGTTGGAGCTAGGGCTGAAAATCAGCAACCCAAACTGACAGTCAGTTATGCAAACTGACAGTCAGTTTAGTGCACAACGGCCGACAAAATTTACGGATAAAAAATAGCTAGCCGTTTGCAGCCAAAACAGGAAAGCTGAAACCCACAACTGACAGTCAGTTATTCAAACTGACAGTCAGTTCGACCAAAACATCGACCAGATCAAATAGAAACTCAGATAAAAACAGTTGTGGTCGAAACCCAAACTGACAGTCAGCATGGGCATACTGACAGTCAGTTTAGTACAAAAATTTTTGGCCCGAAAAACACACTCTCTGGACAATTGTCAGTTAACACAAACTGACATTCAAACTGACAGTCAGTTCAGCAAACTGACAGTCAGTCTGAACATAAACAGCTATAACTTTAAAACCAGAAATCCAAAAGAGGTGTTTAATATCTCATTTGAAAGATATTTTAAAGGACTATCTTTTTATCAACAGAAGAAAAAGCCAGATCTCTCTAGATCTTTCCAGAAAATACAAAAACTCTTCTGCTGTCAAAAACTAAACTGAAAAACCAAATAACTGACAGTCTGATAAAAACACACATAACTTTTGATCCAGAAATCCAAATTGATAGTTTAATAGCTCGTTTGAAAGATAATTTCAAGGGTTACATTTTTGTAAACAGAAGAAAAAACCAGATCTACCTAGATCTTTCTGGAAATTACAAATACTCTTCTACTGTCAAAAACTGAACTGAAAATCCAAATCTCTCAAACCAAAAACAAATCAAATCCAACCAAAATGATGCAATGCAATGACCTAAGTTTCTCGGTTTGTGTTGGAGATAAAGAGAGGACTTTCGCCACCCCTCTTTATAGTACGGTTAAAACTAAAAAATAATTTCCTAAACCGATCAAACTCCAAACACCGAGATCGGTCAAAATAAAACAAATATTACCTCAGGTCCTTTGCATCTTTAATCCTTGCAACTTTCGTTTTGGTGACCTTGCACTTGCGACCTTGACTTCCAACCTTTAACTGCGACCACAGCCAACATTGCGACCTTGCGCTTGCGACTTTGGACCTGTGACCTGCAAATCTTCCCGGATCACTTGCAGACTTTACAGAAATCGCTCTGCATAGAAATAGCTCAAAGACAAGGTTAGTCCAAAACACTTAATGTCATCAATAATCAAAATCAACATAAAATGGCCTAGATGCAACAGGAAGTACAAGGGAACTTTAATGACAGCTGTTGGCGCAGATACAAACAATCAGCTATTTCCGATGACGTACGCCTTTGTAGAAGGCGAGAGCACAGACAGCTGGGTGTAGTTTTTTACAAATCTGAAACAAGTTGTTGCGAAGGATAGACGAAATGTGTGCGTCATCCATGATAGACACAAGGGCCTGTTGAGTGCCATTGAGTTCATGTTGTGCACAGAGGACCCACAGTACAGATGGAATGATTTGATCAGCCGGTGGTGCAAACGACATCTTGCAGTGAACTTTTTCACTCATTATAAAAGCGCAGGCCTGATGAAGAAATTCAAGCGGTTGTGTGATCGATCCCAGGGCTATAAGTTCCAATAAATTTGGGATGAGCTAGAAAAAGATACCTCGGAACTACCTAAAACTCAAATATCTAAGGCAAACAGTACACAACAAGTGGAGGATGAAGAAAATGTCGTGGGAACTTCAGATGGGCCGATACGTCGCAGCCAGAGATCAAGAACAAACAAATTTAGTGAATGGATCGGTGACAAAGCTCCAGAGAAATGGTCAGTACTGCACAATGAGGAAGGAGCTAGATACGGAATAATGACAACCAATATGGCGGAGGTGTACAACTTTGTGTTGTGGGGGGTACGAGGTTTTCCGTTCACCGGAATTGTGGAATTTACATGACATTGCACCGCTAAATACTTCCACGAGAGGGGTACAGCTGCAAGAGCACTACTTGGGGTCACACCATCAAAATATCCTCATGAAGTGCAGAAGTACTTAGAAATGAAAGCCGCAGCCGCTCAGAAACACTCAGCCCAGTGCATTCCAAACAACAGAAGGCAAAGTTGAGTTGTTTATCTGAAGAATAAGAACGTGGGGGGAGAATACATGCGGCCGATCAGAAAGCAAGGCATCAAGTACACTTGTAACAAGCCAGCTTTGTTGCATAAACCGTGCTCCCATGTGATGGCAGAGTGTGTGCACGACAACAAGTCAAGCGAGACGTACATATCACTTTACTATGGCGCACGGTTCCTCGCTAATGCATAGACTGCAGACTTCGAGGTCTGGGGAAATCAGGAGTACTACAGAGAGCTGTTGCGCAGAGCAAGCCAGATACTGTTTGTTCCACCACCACACCTGGAGCGGAGAGGCCCTGGACGACGACAGAGACTTCGAATCAGCAATGACATGGATAATGCAGAACGCGATGAGCTGCGAAAGTGTGCTGTTTGTCGACAGCCTGGGCACACAAGGAGGACATGTCCTCATGCATCCGGATCGCACCGAACATGAATCAATCAGCAATGTTGTGCAATACGTATTCATTCCTCTCACGTATTTTGTGTTTGTTTTTTCACTCATTTCATATGACGTACTAACTCAATGTTTCTGCTTGCAGACATGGCTCATGATCATAAACAGCTTCCTGAGTTACTGGACCAGTACTACTATGATCGTCATCGAGCTCGAGCCCTTAGGTCTGGAGAGGAGTTTTAGCCGTTCCGCCTACGATCACCCGACACGGCTTGGCCTCTCGACGGGAGATACATCGCACTGCTGAGGGCGGTGGGACTGCTTCCTTTTGTCAGGACGATCACCAGAGGAGAGTCTTTCAGGCACGATCGATCACTAGTCTCTGCTTTGGCGGACAGATGGAGACCCGAGACATACACATTTCACTTCCAGTGAGGGAGATGACCATCACCCTGGAGGATGTGGCGATGCTATTCAGCCTGCCGATTTGCGAACAGGCCTGGGTACCACCATCCACCCTTGCCAGATAGGATGTCACATTCACATAGAGGTTTCACCCCCTGCCTCTGGGACACGAGCCCTTCCACCATGAAGTGGGAGTTCCTGCGGCTTGACTCGCTCACTTTCGGATATGCCCAGCAGATGCTAATGAGTGGACAGTCAACCGACACTTCAAGGCGTACCTACTACACTTGTTTGGTAGCTTCATGTTCACTGGTACACTTAATCATGGCACATGCACATATCTTTTACTTACTGCATTTAAATCTTATCTTTCTGTTTGTTTTTGTTTGCAGGTACGCACGGCAACACGGTAGACCGTTGGCTTGTTCCACTGGCGCAGATGCTCGCAGATACGCTGATCGAGCAGATTCCACAGATCAGCTGGGGGTCGGTAGTCCTGTGTACGACGTACCGAGCGTGGTGCAACGTCTGCGTTCGTCGTGCCCGGCAGGCGGTTATGGCTAGGTGTCCTCTTCTTATTCTGCTGTGGTCGTACGAGTACCTACCTATAGGATGACCGCTCGGCACCGATGTGCCCGTGCCTCTGCCGGAGGGGTACTCGCCTAGGGATGCGGAGGACGAGATCGATCGCCCGACCATGGGGGATCGTTGGTTGCAGCAAGAGCTGCAATGGGCCACCGTCCAGGTGGACGCATGCTATGGGGCGTACAACGACGAGCTGGAGCTGCTCCATCCCTCGCGTGTTATCTAGAGGGCCTGGAAGGCCACCTATGTTGAGAGCACAGCTGCAGGAGGGATCTTATTGGTATGTACGGGGGACCGGGACTTATGGCTCACCTGATGTGTTCTTGTCTTCAGCCATATGTTGGAGGTATACGCTCCAAGGAGGGTGATGCAATAGTTTGGCCTGTTCTAGCCGGTCCCCCTGTCGACGCTACACATCGGTTGTCGCACGCCCAGCACGAGTAAGCTCACGATCATCTCCGCACATAGTGCTTCGCCTCCACGAAAATACTTAACACTTTTGTTTTTTCTGCAGGTAAACCCGTAAGGGCAAGAAGGCTTTCACTTGGGAGGACTAGCAGGCTCTATACACTCACCGCTGGGAGCAGACAACAAGGATAGATCTAGTGTGTGAGGAGAGGCCATACGATCTGAGGACATACGGCGACTACCTCTGATGGTACATCCCTCACACCATTGCTCGCATTGCCCCACCAGCTCCAACGCCTGCCGAAGTCCCTACTCCTAGCATGCAGCAGACGTACGATCCACACCACGCATTCCGGTGTGCACCGCCAGGTACGCACAAATACTCTATTTCCTGCTTGCTATTGTTATTTCCGCCTACCATTGTGCTGTGGTCTTACAGGTTGACGGCCTCCATGCGATTACCTCCACCACGAGGCCGCTACTCCATCGGGAGGAAGCACGTCTACCTATCACGCTCGAGGAGTACAAATAGGCCATCGCCTTCATTCACCGAGTCGCATCCTAGCTATTGCGGGAGAGTTCCGCCACTTTGTCGACATTTGTTGCACCTCCTTCACCAAGGGCTCCTCCCATTCAGACGCCATTGCAGCCGGTTGCTCATCCGCCCGACGCAGTCAGGCCCTCAAGTACGGCCATCGACGCCCCGATTTATCTCGGTGTGCCCCCGACCCACTCTTACCATTCAGGCGTTCCACCTCACGTGGACGTGGCGTCGCGTGGTGGTGTACGAATCTCTGAGGGTACCCCTGCGAGCCCTTCGAGCTCCGATTCCAACCTGGGGTTCGACATCACGTTCGACCTGGATGATGAGTACATCACCACATCGCAGCATACGGTGGACAAGCATGCCGGTACGTCCTCGTCTGCTCCATCCGCACCGTCCAGTAGGCGCCCGCCCTGCATTCCGCCTCAGTCCGTCCATGCCGACCCAGACATGGTCCTCGACCCTGCGTACGCGGACTACGTTGACATGCTGCAGAGGGGAGACAACACCCACCAGAGCCAACATTAGTTGGCGTCCACACAGCTTGGTGATGCGCCTCTGCCGTCGTAGGACCCTCCTGATATAGGCCTCGATGGGGCGAGTGCCCAACCACCACCCCATCGACAGCCGTCACAAAGGACGGTGTGGGGACGCACCACCTTCTCACCGTCACCATTTCAGCGAGACTGGCCTCATCGTCCGAAGAGGGGGCGACATTAGTTTTTTTTGAAATTTCTTACTCTCTGTATGAAATATGATTTTTGTTTGCATGTATGTATGAAACATGATTTTTCTACGATTCAACCAGTCTTTTTTACGTTCAGTTCTCACTTTTGGTAACCCAACAAATTAAACCAACCACGAAACATACGAATCAATCAACCCAACCAATCACGGCTCTTTTTCTCCCTGACTAGGCGAGCTGGAGTAGTTCGACATGCCTTTCTAGGTTTTACCTGTAATTATTCTTTTTTCTTGGGTTATTCATACACAAAAAACACACTCGTAGACTATTTTAGAAACAATAAAAACCACATGGGTTATTTTGAAACAATGAAAACCACACCGGTTATTTTAGAAACAACACAAAACAAAACTAGTTATTTTACAAATAAATTTATCTATAAAAGGGCTGGCTCCTAAGTCGTCAAACCAGATGGCGACTTACAGTGGCAACTGATGACGCAGTCGTAAGTCGTCATGCGGGCTGGCGACTTAGAATTTATATAGACAGTCAATATTCAAATTGGTAACTTTGATAATTTTTTTGAGATTATTTTTTAATACGTATTTTCTGTACGAAAAATTCCCGGATAAACTAATAGTATGTTACCTTGGGCCTGTGGAGCATAGTTATTGAAACCGTGAAAAAAATAATAAATTATGCAAACCTGTCCTTCGGACCACCACCTTCTACTTTAATTCTGCAGGAATCAACCAACTCATCCCTCTTATCTTGAAGGAAAAATACATATCAATCTAAGCAAGAAACACTCGTCCAACCACCGGCTGGAACTTGGTCACTTGAATGGTTCGCTAACTTGTTCGGTTTTAATAACTATGACTAGCGCCAGGAGATCTGTGCGTTGCTACGGGAAATTAACCATTGAAAAATCATAAACTTCGACCAATATTAAAAGCTTCTTGCATCTCAAATGGGAGTAATTTGCCAACAAACACAAAATGAATTGTGCACAAGCATGCACAACTGCACCAACCAGACACTAACAAAATCTCAGTGAGCATTTTGGAAGCCAGGTAGTGGGGCATTTGCACAGATAAATGTAAACTAATCTGGATCTTAGCAATCGAAGTAGGACTATAGACACTTCTAACGCAAACTTCAAATTAGTGCCTGGACAGAAAAAATATCAAGTAAAATAGATTTGGGCACCACCTCGTTAAGTACTTCATCTGCCAAGTCCTGCAAATAAAATTAAATATTGCTCATAATAACTAATTAGAAACTCGACACTTAATTTCTTGGCAAAGATTTGACTCAAGAAATTAGTATGTTTGATGGTTACCCGGTTACCCCCAACATAAGCAACACTTTGTGCTCAAAAGAACACATTATACTTGCATGAAAATGATGAAACACATTATCTCACAATGTTAAACTCCAAAGATAATGTAACAAAACATCATTTTTTTTTTCAAAACTAACAAAGATCTGAACAGCCTCATGGAACCAAAATATAACTAAAGAATGTAAACCACATAACTTATATCCGTTCTAATACTTTCATGTGGAAGAAGCTGCATACTTCTACTGATTTATCTCAGGTTACATTGATGGACAATTACAGATAGAAGAACAAGAATGTTCTTTCATATTTACATACATAGAGTACACTTTCTGTTTGAAGTAGTTCATCACCACCATCTGATTCATCGCATATGGTGCCTGAAAGAGCACACTCAGCTTCAGTGCATCATCTGAACAGGGTGCCTGCAGAATTAGAACGTGGAACAAGCTCAAGAAAGAGGGGCTCACCTTAGTGTTTCCTTTGTCCCTCGACGGACTTTGCAGCGGATGGTCGGGAGACCAAGGCGCTGGTGAGCCTCGTAGCGGTGACATCCAGAAAAACCTGAAAGATCATGTCACAACATCACCAGCATAAGCAAAAAATGTGTTTGCTGAAGTGATGTGAGGGAGAGTAACTAGTTGAGGTCAGGCTTACCATAGTAAACCCCGTCAACCTCCAACACATCAATCTGCAATGTTCAGGAAATTGAACTTGATAAGCATTGTTGCCAATTTACTAGTATATCCATCTTGAATCGCCTCTAAATTATACCAAGACCAGCATCTTGGATGAACTATATTTGTGCATACTTTGGCAAATTTGTGCAGACTTTGACAAAAACTAATTAAATGGAGGAAATGACATATGAAGTTCAGTCAAATGTTAGGAAAATCAACTTTAGTTTGCTTAAGACCGATTGTTTGAAATTCACCTTCTCATCCAATGAAACCTATACTGAATTCCAAACAAGAAAATCACATCCTAATTCTATCTTATTACATCACAAATTAAGTACAATTATATCTTTATAAAAAAGAAATGCGAAAGGGAAAAGGATGCAAGTGCAGACACCCACAGGTACTTGGAGGCCGATGACGCGGATGCTGTCCATGAGCTCCTGCACCTTGGCTGGATCATTGGCACGCGTTCGCATCAGCGGCCTTCGAATCATGTCCAATGGAATCTCCATCACCACAGGGCCCTTCTTCTCCGCATCACTCGACGGTGACGGCACCGCTGCACCTACAGCATGACAATTTTGATCCAACTTTACCTTCAACATAAGTTCAAATTGTGCGAGCGTGCCATGAACCCCCACCGGCAAACATTGTCCACACAAGAAAAAGGTTGAATTAGACATTCACAAACTACAAGATCAAAATGATAAATTGATCAAATGTAGCACTTGTTAGTTACAAAGACTGCAGTGAATCCTTCAAAGCCCCAACTGTATAGTATTCACATAAGATTCCTCTCCAAATAGATTTCTTTTTTCTTTTTTAGTTCAAGAGAGGGTAATTTGAATTGAATTCAACTGAACTGCATCTGATTTAAGAATTGAGCCAACAAATCAAGAAAATTGCCAACTTTTCAAGTGGGATATCACTGCACACTAAGGATTAGAATAAGACCTTAATTGTGTAATATTTTCACAAGATTTCACTCTTTAAACACAATATCAACTTGAGCACACCAATGGCTCCAAAAATTTGGGGGAATTTCATGCATGCCACTAAAAAAAAAAGTTGGATATTTTGTTTTTGGCGATTGAATGTGAGGCCGACATTCTGGTCCGACCCCACCATGTCAGAGTAATAACTACAATATCCAATTTTGATAGTGGTATAGGAGAAATTTTCCTAAAAAATTTCGAAGAGAAAGAAAAGAAGGCAAGCAAGTACCATTGGATGAGGAAACAGAGAAGGCTGAGTTGCTTCTTCTCCGGAAGGCCAAGGTGCCGAAGACGCCATGGAAATGGAGGCCGAAGCTGGAGGTGGAAGCCATTATTATTCTTGGCAAATTCAAGCACGAAATCGAAGCCATGGCCACTACCATTTCTTGGTCGCGTCGTCCTGGAGAAGGCAAACGTGCTGGAGTGTTGCATCGATCTGTGCCATATGAAATTTCTTGGGCGTTTTTTTTCGTTTTTTTTTTTCTCAATCTGAAGAAATTTTCGATCCATTTTGGCGTTTAGGGCTTCTTGGGTCTAAGTGGGGCTTGGAGGGTCGGATTTGGGCTGCTAAAAAGCCCGGTTACCCTCGGACCCATCACGTCGAGACCAACGTCGTTTTGCGAAGTATTTGGAAGAAACTTCTACATGACGTATCTCATTCATGAGAAACTAGATAATCGTCGAATCGTGATTCTATAGAGAAATCATGGTCATAAGGCTCCTGAATGAGGTCTCACACACGACTGCTCATCACATTAGGATTTTTTAGTCTGATCATTATAAGTTAACACAACATATCAGAGCAATTAATATCGAGAAACGAGATTTGTTGGTACACTAACCACTCGAGTTTATCGTGGCTCAAAAAACTAGTGGGAACCTATCGGTTACCGATCAAATAATTTAGAAATAACTAGCGATAAACTGAGTTAATCTAATTTATACCACACTATAATTGATTTTGATACTGATTTCAACAGATTAATATGTTTTCTGTGAAAATTCAGGTACTGAATAGTTCCTAATTAATTACAAAAATCGGTGAAGACTCTGAGTAGACTGGTTCCAGGACCAAATGTCAAATAGCCGTCATTGACATTTGGCTCATGCTCATGCAGCATGCCAAATGTATGCGTACCAAAGAGCATGATGCAAAAAAGATGCATGTGTTAGGGTGCATTTTTTGTTCTTTGCAATGCATAGGTGATGCACAAAGACAATGGCAGATGCATACGAGAAGTTGTGAGGTCACCTAATTCCACGGCTTAATTGTTTATATAAAAATTCTTAAAACTATAAATATTTTTTAAAAAAGTGATCATATGAATTTATATAATCTACATTGTAAACAATTAAGTATGAAATTATAGATCCATCACCACTCTAAGAATGGGTTGTATGCGTATGTTTAATTTGAGTGTTAGTTTATATATATATATATTCTTATTCTTTCTAGTTTATTCAAATTTCCAAAAAGAAGAAATTTACATAGTTTTTATTTTCGATCAATCTCTTGGGATTAAAAAAAATCTCCCCACCTTTTCTCTTTTGTGGGTTTTTGTCGATCATAAAAACGGATCTTTCTACTCTACTTCATATGATAGCGAACTTCTTTCTGCTATCCTTCTTTCTCTTGATCTTCAGCGATGGTGATATTATTGGACTTCGTTCTCCCTTTCTCTTGATTCTCAGCAATAGTGGTCTTAATGGACATCACCCCATGGCTCAGTAGTCACCATATATAACTTCCTAGTTCGATTGACGAAGTTGAAGTTGTGCATAAATAGAAGGTTTTGCTACGAAGGTACTTTTTATTTTTCATTTCGGTGGTTTTATGTTTTGGCGCCGTCAATTCCATTCATAGTTTTGCGATACTAGATGATTTTAATTTGATGAATAGTCCTAGATGCTCTTTAGAAAGCTTATACTTTTGCTGGACTTCACAGTGCTTAGGGCATGTCTAGGCTTGAATCGGATATATGAACTATTTTTTTTTCCTAAAATATTGCATTAGAAATTTGAAATTCATAAAATGTCCCACCTGCAATAGAAATCGCAAAATTATCTCTAAATTTAGGTTACGGTTTAGCGGATTATTAATTCTAAAGTGCATGGTGAAATATCTAAAAACAACTATAATAATACCGTACAGCGAAATATCAAATCATGTTCAAATGGTTAGTGGAACATGTTCATCTTCTTTCGAAAATCCCAAGTTCAATAAAGATTAATATTCTTACAAAGTAGATATATATTTTATGCAGTTTGGATAATAAAATAATATCCGAAAAATATACAACGAGGGATAATAGCTATAATATATTTCTGTATATTCATTTTATCGTGAGAAAACTTTTTTTCTTTTGGTATTGCGCAACAAGAGATTCACTAACTAACCTCAAACAGGGTATTAAAAATTCTCAATTTCCTACTCAAAATGATTTTTATGAAAAAAGAAGACCATACACAAATTCCAAGCCCTCAAAAATACATTGCAGCCCAAAATCATCTAAAAGGTCATACTACACTAATATTTTCTTTCCATGTTATAAATGTAGGCATGCAAATACAAAAGGTGCATCCTTCGTTATTAAATACATATATCCCTAGTATTTAAGTACACCATCCCTTAACCTAAAACCTAAATGACCATGCAAATGTGTCATGACCAGAAGCCTATAACAGCTCTGATGTGACATGAATACAAATGGAGTACACCATGACCTTTTTGTTTGATGTGAAGTAAGTCTCCTCTATGACCTTGCATATTCCTTCAATTAATTAAAAATCACTAGCATTAATTAAAATGCATGCCCAATGGATCCTAAACTTTAATCAATTAATAACAGCAAATTATTCTGACAAATATATATATAAATTCTCTAGAGTGCATATAATTCTCAAATATAACACAATCTTTCCATACTACTACTATTCGTTCTATTATAGTTTTATAGTACTCTCTCTTGTTTCGAAGAAAACCACCTGTACCCTCTCCCCCTCTCTCCCCTTATGGATCCGAAAGCCACTGAGGAGTGGACCACCTTTGAGATAGAGGAGGTGAGGGCAATCCTCGTCGCGCTCAACAAAAACAACAGCAACAACAAGCAATGCGACGTTATGGAAGAGCTATCTGCAAGATTCCCTTCAAAGACCATGCAGCAGTTGAGGGACATGTATGTTGATCTTGTGGTGGAGATGCAACGCGAAGAGTATTACAATGGTGACAACATCTGCATGTGTGCTAGTAGTGATCTTGTGAATGGTAACTTTGGGATGCCGGAAGAAGCTGATCAAATGGATTTAATAATTTTGCAACAGAGTTTGGGTGTAGAGAGCGAGGAGATGCTGAATATGCATGGTTCATGTGAAGAGGTGGTGGAGGAAAATGAGGTGGAGGTCTTGAAGAATGCTGATGAGCCACCAAGGAAGAAAGGGAGGTTTTGGAGCACAGAGGAACATAGGTTTCAATTTTCTACCTAGTTCTCTCTAATTATCTTTTCATGACATTCAGAAACTAAATTCTACAAATCGTGAAACAATAAAATTATTAGTAGATCAATGGATGATTCCAAATCAAAACATCATTTTAGTTTTGTTTGTTTCTTCTTACTAGATGCGCATCTTTTTTTATGAGGCAAAATAGTGATGTGTGCACATTAAATCCTAAGAGTTTTGCTATCTCCAATCTTGCAGTAGGAAAAGTTTTAGTAGTTATGATAATTGAACAGTTCATGATATGTACTGGTTTCTTTCAGTCTTTACAAAATGTCCTATACATGCATCAAGTGCTGCTAGATGAAAACATATTGAAAATTTTTTTTAAGACTGGATGGTCCAATTTACCACGGGTAAATCATATTTGTCAAGGCCCCTCCATGTCATGTTACGAGCCTATATGCATAACTAGGTGTACTTTCTCTTTAGGATTAATTATGTTTAATTATGTTAGTTAGTTTGGTCCTCTTTTCAATGAACTATCTAGCTTGATGAGTGCATTCATTCTTGATTTAGAAGTTCTATAATTTTTTTTGTTGGAATGTTTAAAACATTTTAATTTAGATGTGATTATTATAGGCTATTTCTCCGTGGATTGCGTGTTTACGGACGCGGTGATTGGAAGAAAATAGCCAGGCACTTCGTCACTACTAGAACCCCTGTCCAAGTGTCAAGCCATGCACAAAAGTACTTCAAGAGGCTGAAGGAACTGGAAAAGTTGCGATATAGTGTCAACAATACCGGAGTTTTCGACAACAATCTCTACATGAGGAATTTCAGTTGGCCAAGGTTTGCTCAATTCAGCACTCGCAGCCAGAGTTTTGATGATTTGGCAAGATGTTTGGGCACTCTCAGCTCATCCATCATAGACAATCCAGCTCAATTTTGGTCACCTTTCATGCCTCGCCCTGCCATGAGCGAAACAACATGGAGCGATCAGCCACTGGCTTCTGCAACTCCAATTGAAGGTGAAGGAAACAATTTCGTGCACGATCCAGGAACGTTACTCTCCGAGCAATCGACAAATGATGCACACTTGGCACCATTTACCCCTGAAAATGACAGCTTTGTGGGAGTAAATCTGCCTTGATTTGCTCCAATGCCCATGAATGATGACAGTGTTAGAATAAGTTGATCATACACATAACAAAAATTATAGATGATGTATGCTTATACATTTTTAATGTCTTAATATAGTACATGTTTAGCTAGGGCCTTCATAGAAAAGGGCTGGTATCCCCCATAACATGCAAAATTGTACATATTTATGTAATTCAAGAGAGAAGAATTAGAAATGGTACAACTACCCTGTATGTTGGTAATTTTGCATTGTCTCTATGGTTGTTTATCACCATCTGTCATAAATGCCCCATGCCATTTCTTGCTCTGCATTTCATTTTTATACACTGCTACATCCATTCTTGTCAATTTTTTGGTCACAACGAAGCAGAAGGTGCTAAAACTTATCTCTCAGTGCAAGACGCGTTTCACAAAGACATTAGACTACTCAAACAAGACAGTTTTACAAGTTAAAAGCTCCGGAGTCCCGAACATCTCGAGCATAATATTATGCATAGTAATTGAGGCTGGCTTTCTTCTTGGCTTGCACTTGTATGATTCCTTCGTTGAAGTCCTCGTGTGTCACCTGCGCAACAAAGATATCATATAGATCAGATGCCACAAAGCATTCACCAAAATAACAATTAGACAGTCTTGACATGAGAGACCATCGGTTCCAGTCACTTCTAAAGATTTTCTAGTATAACCCTCACCTAGTCACCTTATAATGAAACGAAATTGGAAGTATGGGTAGCTTGATGATTGTCACATAGAAACAAAAAGGGGCATGTTGGTCAAAATAGCCAATCAAACAGATTTGTAAAAAATGTCAGTTTGGACGGTTTTTCCTAGTGCAACCACACAGCCAGTCTTTAACGTTGACTGAACCAGCAAAGCAAAGTTTTTCCCAGTTGAAGAACTGATCAGACCTATTCTCATAACTAAACTATTCATTTATTCTTAGCCCACCAATGTTGCCATCTTCAACGTATCAATTATTATCTTGTTTTCCATGCTATGGTAGTCATTTCCATACCCATGACAGGCAATTACAAGAAACGCAGGAGAATAAAAGCAAGAAAAGAAGTCACACCTCTGTAGCATCACGGCGTAGTGCAAGCATACCAGCTTCTACACAAACAGCCTTCAGCTGGGCTCCGTTGAAATCATCCGTTGAGCGAGCCAACTCTTCAAAGTTCACATCAGGATTTACATTCATTTTCCTTGAGTGAATCTGCAAACAAGCAAACAGAACACATTAGTGTTAGTTCTAGCAGAAGTTAAAGCATGACTTGTTGAGAACACTAACAGGTAAATATATTTTGGAAAAATTAGGTACAGTGTGTTCCAAAAGAACCTACCTGCAAGATTCTAGCTCTTGCTTCTTCAGATGGATGAGGAAACTCAATCTTACGGTCCAAACGACCAGAACGCATCAGAGCAGGATCAAGGATGTCTGCACGATTTGTTGCAGCTATGACCTGCAAGTCACCCAATAATTTATCTCGAATTCAGATGCCGAAGGAAACCACAATGATATAACAAATGCACAAAATGTTTTGGATCTCCAGCTAAAGAATCTATTGATACACTCTCTGACCTCTCAAACCTAATTAAAGTTAAATGTTATGAAACAATGATTGTCTTGATTTGCTTCCCTCAATCTGGTGCTAGTATTTCAAGATAATTATCATTGAGTGGTTTTCGGTGCTCCTAAAAGAGTAATCATGCTTTTGCCTTATCCATTTTGCAATGCGACACCATTACATTTTTGGATTACATGAGCATAACCATTAGGATGCCAGTGATCAATAGATGAACTGCAAGAACGCAATTGAACTCAAAGAACAAACAATATTAAGACATGCTAACCTTTATTCTCTCGTCGCTGCTAAATCCATCTAGTTGATTCAGCAATTCCAACATGGTCCGCTGCACTTCTCTATCACCGCTCACTTCACTGTCATAGGACAAAACGAATGATTTCACATTATCATAAATCAAAAAGGGTACCATATCTAATATTCTAATGCCATACAAATCCTTAAGTAGTACATTAAATTACTAAAGCCACCAACACCAGATTTTGTATGATTCAAATAAGAATGTTTTGTTTATACTGCATTAGAAACAAGGCAACAAAACTTCTACTTTGTGTAACATATTTTGCAATGAATTAACATGTCTTTACCATATAGCGGATAAAATCATGAATCATTGATTTGCAGAGATACCACTTGATGGACGTAACACAAAATATGTAGCTACAACTAACTGATATCATAGGAACTTCATTACTGAATGTAGTAGTTAAAAATTTTCTTCCTGAATGGAGCAAAAATTCCAGTGTACATCTTGGTTATTTAAATAATGTTATCAATCCGACTTTTCAACAAACTAATAAATCTTTTAAACCAAAATGACACTGTATACCTCAGCCAAACATTATCACAATGCAGATATTTTATATAAATTAACAGATTAGAAAAATGCAGTCTCAATCATGAAGCAGTCTCAATCATGAAGCAGTCTCAATCATGAAGCATCATACTTCACTACTTCAGAAAGTCAATGAAAATAAAATTGCTAGGTAATTTGCAAGTAAAGAGATGCTTCTTCTTAGTTGGAAAAAAAGACACTTCAATGCAACATACTAAAATTGGGTGGACGATCAATGTAGAAAACTGCAATTGCAATAAACAATGCAAGACATACCTATCAAAACGCTTGGTTCCAATGGCATCAATCTCATCAATAAAAATAATGCAGGGAGCTTTCTCTTTTGCAAGCTGAAAAGCATCCCGAACAAGCTTTGCTCCATCACCAATAAACATCTGCAACAGTACACAAAGAGATCAGTATTGATCTAGTATATCCAAACAAACTTTTGGAAGGCAGCATTACAAATATCTACAGGGTCATGCAAAAAGGAACCTGCACAACAATACAGAAAAGAGCTTGTGAGTGAAATAATTACCTGGACAAGCTGTGGACCAGCTAGTTTCAGAAATGTTGCATTAGTCTGTGCAGCACATGCACGAGCCATAAGTGTCTTCCCTGTTCCTGGTGGCCCATATAAAAGAACCCCCTTAGGGGGGCGAATTCCCAACATTTGAAACCGATCCTTATGTGTCATTGGCAGCACAATTGCTTCCACAAGCTCTTGAATCTATATTTTACAACATAAAAAGGACATAAGAGAGAATAGAAAAGGAATATTAACAAGAAAACATCAACATATTGAGATATGAAAATTACTCTACTATTCCTGAAGGAACGAGTGACTACAATCATTGCCGCTTTCCAAATACGAAACTGACAAACTATCATTATCAGTTTTAGAAAGTAACGTACCTGCTTTTCAAGACCTCCAATATCATTGTAATCCTCAGTGGGTTTCTCATCCACCTCCATTGCCTTTACTCTTGAATCATACTCTGAAGGCAAGGTATCTAGTATCAAGTAGCTATCTTTGTTGACTCCAACCAAATCACCAGGCTTGAGCTTGTCAGGGTCAACTAATCCAATAACAGGAAGGAATATAGTCTGCCAGTAAAAAAAATAAAGAAAAGAAGATATTGCCACAATGACTTTGATTCTTTACACTCATAATGACACTCAAGATCACCCACAAAAATGCAGTTTGAGCCATAAACATGATTCATGCAAATACGTGGAAGTTAACATTACATCAAGTGGCAAGTTTATACTCCCAGACATGCAAGACCAGGCATGAAAGAAAATACATCAACCGAGGCACTGAGCCCACTTTGTTTGCTGCACAAAGGCGTATGTATTGTTGTACAAAATTGTTTTCTTCCTGAAAGTTTAATAAATTCTGTTCTAGCGTTCTACATTATTTTTGAGTTTTGAAGCCAAACCATGCCAGCATAAGTTCATTTCAAAGTTCAAACTGCTGATGTCTAACATGGCTAAGGATTTTCACAGTTCAATTAAAATTTTAATGTTTGGCGATTCAAAGTAGCAATGCATCCATATGATATAAAAGGTTAGTACCCAATGAACAGAAGTAAGTTCCTTACTTGTCTTGTGGAAGTCTTCAAAACAACACATTTTCCTTTCCTTTGTGAATCCAGATCAATGTTAGCACCATCCTCCTCAGCTTCATCCTCAGGGTTCATTTCCAAAATCTGAAACCATTGAAAAATACATGAGTAGACAACAAGCAAATTACCCAAAATAAAAACTTAAATGAAGACCCCATTCAAATCGCATAATCTGCATAACATAGGAAGACTGCAAAACTACGGAGGAAAAACACCTAGTTTCATACTGTCCAAGTCCATAGAAGTGCAGTATTTTGGCTTTTTGGAGCTTTGAGTTATTTGGAGAACCATAGTATCTATCAAATTACTGGAGGCCAATTAGAATTGCAAGTTTATAT
The DNA here is from genome assembly GCA_019359835.1 of Pharus latifolius. Taxonomy (NCBI): domain Eukaryota; kingdom Viridiplantae; phylum Streptophyta; class Magnoliopsida; order Poales; family Poaceae; genus Pharus; species Pharus latifolius. The sequence goes on from CM033324.1 coordinate 80,203,098, forward strand.
TAATATACTAAAAAAGTAAGTCACTTTGGACCTTGATATTCTTCAAAGTTCAAGGAATTTCAAAATAAGCCAGGAACATGCTATTAATGTTATAGAGCGTTAATTATTTGTAACTGAATCAGCTGTTTCTACTCATACTCATTAGAATGACAACATTACTTCCATAAAGACGAAATACTTCCACGCTAATTTATATGATGTGATGATTAAAAAAATAAAAGCATAGCACCGTGCTAGCTCTCTAGAAAGAAAATGCAACTCTTTCCTCAAAGCAAAAGATAAATTAATAAAACATCTAATTGCTGCCCTTCTTCACATGAGATGCTTAACAAATCAGCAAATAAATGATGTCAAAAGGCAATTCTACCAGTCCGCATAATCTATACCAGATCACGACGTGTCACAGCAACAACATACACAAAATCTAATCTTCTCCACTTACTGTGATATCCTATTAACTTAACAAACAAATAACCAACTAGAGCACTTGAAATCTAAAGAATCTATGGTGAAAAAAATTAGAAATTGATGGTGCGATACCTCGACGATGTTGCCGACGAGATAGGGCAGCTGCTTGTTGAGCTTAATCTTCTCCTGGTTCTCCTTAATCTTCTCCTTGAAGGACTCCAGCTCCAGGTTCGTCCGCTGCAGCTCGTCCTGCGCCGATCCAACAACCAACCAATTCAATTAGTCCCAACTCCCAAACAAACCCCAAACCCTTAACACTAAACCAAAACTACAAATCACATGAGCTCCGAGAGAGACACACGGGTCTAGGGCCAGGGGGTTAGGGTTTGAGCAAGAAGGAAGCTTGCCTTGAGGACGCGGATCTCGTTATCGAGGAGGCGGGAGGCCCGGACGATGTCATCCGTCGACATGGAGGAGAGCTGGTCGTCCTCCGCCTCGTCGACGGCCATCGCCGCCACCGCCGCGCCGCCGGTTGACGACATCTAGGGTTTGGGTGTGTTTCGGTTGCTTAGTTCGCGTCTGAAGAGTGGACAGCTGTTTGAGTTTTGAAGTGTTTCGGAAGAAAACATATTTTGTATAATCTTCCTGAGGGTGAAAATAAATCATATTCCGACGATTAAATCGTGTTCACATCTTTTTAAGTCAATTCGAATTTAAATTTAGATTAGATTCAGTTCAAATTATTTTTAGTTCAAATCAAATTTTGGATTCTAGCCGATACGACTAATATTCTTTTCATTTTTCTATTCTATTTGTACAAAATATAAGAAGATGTGGTTAAGATGTTTACAATTTTTATATAAAAAAATTAGATATAATTAAGATACTCACAACTTTTACAAACAAATTAACTCATTTTAAATTAAAAAATAACAAATTTGAATGAATTTTGTAGGATATTTCTATTATTCGCGTATGAAATTTGACTACAAAGTTGTAAATTTAAATAAGTATTTTTATATAAATAACATTCAAATTTGAATTCAAATAAATAAATATACCATTTTACCAAATTTTATCATATTCAGATACAAATACGAATATTTTTCTTTGTCAAATTTAGATATAAATAAAGATACGAATACAGATACCACCATAAACAACCACCAATCTTCTATCTTATGGCCGAGTTACTTATGAGCACATCTTCACTCTAGCAGTCCCACAACACACCATAGGTAAGTGATTGTTACATCGCACTGGTCTAACATGAGGCAATCATAATCTGGCACTAATCACATATATTCCATAATTCAAACCTATTGTCATATCATATTATCGTACATCAGGTAGTACACATGAGTTTTTATATGTGTTATTACACCAATTATATCTAATTAGTATGACCCGTTAGAACTAAGTGGGTATTGATTAATTTTGGGATAAATTTTTCAATACTGTCATAAAATTCCTGAAATTGTGGTTTTGTGAGGATGATGAGGTGGGGTCGGACCCATATGAGTTTTTATATTTCTTACTAACCAATAGTATCTAATTATGTAGATAAGATATGTTGTTAAAATTAAGATGGGATAGATAAATTTTGTGAAAAAAAATTTTATGCCACTATAAAAATTTTGAAACTATAGTTTGTGAGAATGGCAAGATGGAGTTACATCCACAAATTAATGAGACATCTAATTGAAAATATAAAATAGAAATTTTGTAGTGACATAAAAAAAATTGTCTCATTAATTATATACCGGAAGTATACCCCAGTTATTTCAAATTAATAAATCCATTTGGAGTCATAAAAACCATATGTTTGCATTCAACACTAGAATAATAATTTAATTTTTTTTTCTTAAATGAAACATATTAACATTTACCTATAATAGAAGTATTTGGAAAAAAAATACTACTTCTTTCAACAAACTAATGTTGTAAAAAGAATTCCAAATAATAGTAGACCTAAAATATCATCACATGAGGGGCCTTAACATATCTAGATATCTTGCCAACTTAGTACTAAAAATATCTCTAATTATTTGTATTAGCACATTTCATATGAAAGAAAAAAAGACTTCTAGATTTATCTCTGCTAAGATATTTTGTTACAAGTGTTAAAGTTTTGAAGAGGATTTTTTTTGTTCTATTTTGTTGCATAGAAAATAGTTACAGTAACAAAGGGTATAAGTAAGAGTATATGCTTTCGTTTGTAGCGTTAACTTAGCATGGTAGAGGAATATGATTCTTTTATAGTACACTTTGTATAATACTTCCGAAGATCTATTGTTTAATTTTTTTATTTTTTAGTTAAGTTCTTAGCTAAGTACTAGTCTTAAATGTAAGGCGAATCTGTTGTTGTAGTTTTGTAGCTTTGATTTTAAATAAGATGACTCAACCAAAATCAAAATTACTTTAGTTTAAAATTTAAAATAACGTTCAATTACGAAATAATATTTATCTCAAATCTCATATTTTAAATATAATGTTCATTAAGTAGTTTTGTATTATAGTTAATTATAATTATAATAACAAAAATATCATATATTTTCTCATCTAATTCTTAAATAGGTAAAGCAAAAAATAAAAGTTAGACATAATTTTAATATATTATGTGAGGTTTAGTTAAATTCATTAAGTAGGTTTAGTTAATATATTGTGTGAGGTTTAGTTAACAGAAATGTGGTACTGTGTTTGAACTTGAGTAAATTTGCTCGGAACTCCTCTTAATAGTTTGGTTAAAATTATATAAAAAAATTTGATCGATCCGACCGAACTTTTCACACAAAGATCAGTAAAAAACTAGAAAATGTGTCTTTATTCTTCGTGAATTTATTTCGAGAGTTCTCTGTTACTTTTGAGATGACCATCATCATGACGCAGATAAATTGGGGATACTGGTGAGTCTTTTCTAATCTAAACTTGTAATCATATTTAGCAAACATATTAATTTGAAATATGTGATCATTAATTATCAAGACGAATAATTTGAGGACCTAAATGCAACAGTAATAAAGTATGGGGCCAAAAAAAAGATTTTCTTCTTATCTATGTTGTGTATGTGTATATTCTTGTGCTTAATTAATTGGCGAATAAATCTGTTCATTTAATGCAGGAAGGAGTTGTGGGACAAGAGGAAGTAGAAGCAGAGAAAACAAGAGGAAAGCGAAACAACGAAGACGAGTATTCTTTGCCCGATTTCAAAAAATTTCTTACAGTATCTGTACTTGTAGAAGTAGAACTAATGCTGGACTACTAATGTCATTGATTAGAATTTTTAAGTGTTCCTTCTCCCCTCTCTCCCACCCTCCCACCACACGCTCCAACCCTCCCGCCACCCTTGCACCACACGAGACACTAAGTAGCAGTGTTTGTTTATAATCTTTTATGTATTCTTTGTCGTAGCTTACTCTGTCTATGTTTTATGTATTATTGTGAATTTTTACAAGGTTATCACTCCACTATTGTAGAATTTTTGTCTTGTACAGCTGCTCTAGTGATAGAGATTTCTGTTTAAAGCCACTCCTCACTATTTGCTCTCAGGATATTATCCAAATATTTACAAGCACGTGTGTGTGTGAGAAGCCACAACAATTTGTATGGTCGCGCTTAAGAACATATCAGTTGAAGTATATATGTTTTTCTTAAAAAATCCCTTCCCAAATTGTTCGAGATTCTTTCAAAAAAGAGATATAACTCAGCGGTGGAATGTCATCTTTGACGTGATGGGAGTCATCAGTTCGAATCTGATTATCCCTACAACCAATGTGAGTTTTTTCTATTTTGATTTACTCTTCTCCCACCACGATCGAATAGGAATGGATAAGAAACTTGTGAGATTGACGTAATAGGGTAGGGTTGGCTATACTGCTGGTGGTGAATATTCGACCTCTTAGAATTTAACTTCCGCTCTCAACTCATGAAAAATATGAATCCGAAACTTCCTTTGATTCTATTGGAATAATTCCTTTTCAAGACATATTGCTCATGTGATTTGAGATCCTCATTTCGGTCAAGAACCATCATACTTACTTACCAGCGATGAATTAATCAGATTAACCAACTAAAATTGGCCTCAATCATTATGTATTGAACCGAGGAAAAAGCCTCTGTAACAGTTGGACGGTAGTAAAAAGTCATAACAAAACTGGTAGCGACTTGTACTAGAAAACAAGTGTAATTATCTGATTCTCATCTCTGCAACTGATAATTTTCGTGAGAAAATCAAATCCGACTTAGTGGAGCTAATGATTTAGACTGATATTATTTATTGTCATTGCAATTGCCATTTGAATCTATCTGACTTTTATTTTTTTCGAAAAAAATAAAATAAAATCTTGTGTCTAAGCTCTTTATGATAAGTTTCCCTGATCCGAGAAGATTCTCTTTCGCAGTATTGGGATCGTCAAGGGATCAAGCGGATTCTTCCCGTACAAAACTCAATTGGGTGTATACAGAGTGTATACAGCTGGGCGGAGAACACAGAGACAAGGAGTCGGATGCTATCCTATACGACACACTGCACGGTATAGATTGGGATTCGATAAGGCAATGCACCAAATTCAAAGAAGATAACAGGTGTTCATGTTGTTAACAAAAGCTTAAAGAAGTTTATTATCCTCCTGACGAAATGTTTTCCTTGGGATTTGGTAAGGCAATGCACCAAAACTCAGAAGATAAGAAGTGTTCAAGTGGTTAACAAAAGCTTAAAGAAAACTATTAACCTCCTGACCAAATATTTACCGTAATAAAGGAGCTACTAGTAGTCAGTATTGGTGACAAGGACGAATAGTAAAGTTATATTTTGTATACATAGTAGTGAGTAGTTTGTAGTTGTTACTATTTTGAGGAACACTTTTTAAAAAATTTGAGTTACTAACACATATTTGGACTTTCTCATCATGGCATGTTGTAATTATCAACTCCAGTGGAAAAGATTATTTTGAGTATTGGAACAAAAGCAGCCTCCAGCATTGAGGAATGGTTGATCAAAATACCAAGTTTATGTAGAAGGTAATGCCATGTGCTCAAGCACGAAGAACGTAAAGCAATATTAGAACTTCTTGACAGAACCCCACATAACGGCACCATAATTAGCTTTATCTTTTTCAGCTGAGCACTTGCATGCTCTCTGGATTCAAGTGGAGAGAATCCAGTTTCTTGAACCATAGTCTCTGAAGTTGACGGAAAAAATGCATCGATCAAATTTCTCCAGGTAGCCTGCAAATTTGAAAATATTGTCATACTATATACAATAGAGCGAATTTTGTCTCCCTAAAAGACAAATTTACGTCACATAAAAAAATACTTTCGCTCACCATAGTAGCAATCTGAACTTGCGGATCAAGATCAGTGAACATCTTTTCAGGAACCTTCAGCATTTTATTAAGTAGAGGTCTATTATTCACAGCACTTGGACCAAGTAAGGATATGAACCATCCCCATGACTTCACTGCTTGAACTTTCTTTGAAGGATCATCAAGCATTTCCATCATATGAGGGAGAAGCTTTTGCTCAAGTTCTGATGCTACAGCCTGGCCAGCACATTAAAAAAATAAATTGCAAAGGTGCCAATCTTATTTGAAGAAATTCTGTAGAGCATTGAATATCCTAGTGAGTAAGATTAGTACAACAGGCGCACGGGGCATGACACATTTAGCATACAAAGTTGCAAGCAGATGGCATAAAAATAGTCTAATCTACCAAATCCATGAGAGTAGAAAACGGTGTACAGTGTAATACATCCTGGTTGACATTTCACATGTTAAATCCCACATAAACACTAATCTAAGGGAATAGCACTGATGTCCTGCCACAGTATGCACTTAACCAAATTAATCTGTTAATAACTTTCAATTTTTCTTCTGGACATGACTTATAATTTTTAGGGGCCAATTCAGTTTAGTACTACATAGCCAAACCAATGTTGGCTTTGTTTGCTTATGGAGCCTCCAAGGCCTATCAATACCAACTCGACATGAACTTTCTTCAATGGTTGATATGCTCAGCAATTGGTGGCAAACAAATGTTGGACATTTCAGCATAGGTGCCAAAGCCGCACTCTGGGTATTGTAGTGTGTGACAACCACAAAAATACTATGGCTCTTGTTTACTTACTCGCGCAATAGGCAGGACATGCAAAATGGCATTGCTCTTAAAAACCTTTGGTCAAGCATAGCAGGTCAAATTAACCAATATAACTAAAATGATTCAATCATTTTCATTCACAATGATCCAATTGCATCAAGGAGAACATGAATTCGAACTATGATTTATCCATACAAGTTTGCACTCAAGATTCTTCATGCTATACCAGTTTGAGCAACTAAAAAAATGCCTCACATGGTGATTCCATATAATGATACAAGTTTTTAAAGACATAATAGGTTTGTCTAAAGTATAAGTTACAAAGAAATCACAGCATTATTTGTATGAGTTACTTCTCAGAGCATTAAGAAACTCACAATAAAAACAGATTTTCAATTACCTTAGAAAGAAGAGGTTCAGGTGGTAAAACAATAGATGACACTTTAAGGAGGCATCTTTCTGCCATATCCTTTTCTGGCTTATCGGCACTTAATAGTCTTCGGTATACTGATGGAACCCATATGCTCGACAGGTCCCTCATTCCTTTGGAATTTTGACTAGCAAGTTTTGTGATAGCCTTCATAGAAGTTCCAAAAGAAACATTGGTTTTAGATAATATTATATAGTGGGAGATTAAGATAAAAGAAACAAAAATCAACTCTCATGCTTTATACTAAGAATGTAAGTGCTCAAATTAATAAGTAAAACTAAGATTCCTCCAAATTAGCCAAATACCCCATTGCTGAAAAGCCACATTTCTTACTCAATTTGCAAGCAGTAAAAAGTTGATGAGATAAGCTACCAACTATTCATGGCATCCTATATCGAAAAGTCAAATATGGGAGTAAAAACCTCTAATATTGATAGACATATGAATGTAAACTCACGACACTCAAACTTATTAACTGCTACTGCAAAAGATGTATGCAATAATACAAAATAAAGGAACTCATCTCAAGTTTTAAGATGACAAGAGAGATAAAGGCACCTGTTAAGTAGTTACCTAGCGGTCTTTAGTCCACAAAGGGAAAGCCTAACATATGCCCAAAGTCGTAGAATTTTTGCATAGTTCAATGTAAACTTATATGAAATTAGAAACTTTGTGAAAGCTGTTGAGTATCTGGTACTTGATGACACATAGTGCTTCAGAACAATCTTTTACACAAAAATTGCACAACAGCCAACTAGAAAAAACACCTTTAGGAGTTCTGCTATAACTATAGCACATGGGATTGCTTTTATGCCTTGAAGCCTTTTTCCTTTAGCATTTTCGGACCAAAAAATATAACAAGTTTGGATTGTGATTGCTTATACATATAGTTTTCATGTAGAAACAGATAGATCGAAGTAGCTACTGATTGTATTAATAAACTGAACTGACATAAACAGAGTTTCAGTATGCAGAATAACCTGAGCTGCCTCAAATGTGGTTGAAAAGGAACCAAATGGATTGTCGAGGGCATGAACAACAGCTGTCAACAAGGGAGTCACTCTATCCGCTATAATCGAAACATCCAGTTGTTGAACGGAGATGCACCACACTCCAAGATTACAAACAGCCTATGACAACAAATTGAAAACCAAAAAAAAAAATGAAACTAAATTACCAGAACAAGCACATATTCTCCACATTAAAATTGAACAACAAAAACACTCAAACCAAAATTAGGAAAAACAAACCTTTATCTGAGTAGTCATGATTAGATGCACCAACAAATCCAATACTGATCGAGCCATGCGTCCTGCAAAACCAAAACCCAATGTTACCCGTGTTCCTGAAAACAAACATACGGCACCAAGAACATTTCATGAATGGTACACTGTGTCAGTTGAAATAGACAGCAAACGGTCTTGTAAAATAAGGCAATAACCACCCGAGGTGATGAACGGATGGAAACATATAACGTAAGTTCCAATAGCATCTGCGCATCAAAAGTGTAATTTTTCTGCTATATCATGCTATTAGAGACCAATCTTGTAGTGATCGTTTCAATTCATTTCATAATTCAACATGCGAAATCTCCATATTATTACCTTAAGCTTCGTTGTACGCTAAAATTGCCGCTAAATTCCCACTGAAACAAAATTGCCAAATCGAAGTGATATCCCATTGATTCCTTCACTGCCCCGAACTAATAACCAATGACATACAAAGTGCACAGCACAAGTAGGTGACACACCTGAGATGGTGGAGACGAGGACGGGGTGGTAGAGCGTGAAGCCGAGACACTTGAGGGCGGAGGCGGCAACGGCCTCGTCGTAGGCGGCGGCGTCGCGGAGGAGGAGGGGGAGGAGGGCGGAGGGCGAGGCGGCGGCGAGGTCGGCGGCGGCCGAGGGGTCGTCGGCGCAGCAGCGCTGCAGGTAGAGGAGGCGCGCATAGGCGGCGATGCGGTCGGGCTCGGCGGCGATCTCCACCACGTGCTGCTCCACGGACGGCGGCGGCGCGGCCATGGAGATGGAGGTCTAGGGTTTTTGGCGCGAAGGGGAGTGATTGGAGGAGAAGTGTTCTCGCGCGCGAAGAAATTTGGGGAAGCCAACGAAGTGACAGGTCGGGACGAGAAGACGGTTACGAGAATTTCCCGGTATTTTGCTGTAAAAAGCGTGCTACTGCTAATCCATCGAGAGATATAGGGTTTTCAAATGGGTTCCGTATATTTTGTTATCGGACTAATTTGTCTTTTTATTTTAAAATAGTTTAAACTTATCTTTTTATTTTCAAAACTGGACATATTTTAATCCATAAATGATTTGTTGATTGTTTTGATGATGTGATGATTGTTGTTCACATAAATAAGTTGATAGCATATAAAATATCTCATTTTATTCCTCTTTTATCAGGAAGGTAATACAAATATGTTAGCATGTACATTGAGTTGAATGTTGTGGACGATGTTGTGGAGTATTTGTCGATATCTAAGGTCTTATTGAAATGCTTAATCAACTCATATTTATCATATGCTTCTATATATCAGTAATATATAATATTCTATATCATCAAAACAACTCATAATAACGTTTACAGATTAAAAGATCTGATTTTGAAAATAGAGAACCAATTTGATCTATTTTAAAATAAAGACATCAAATTCAGTCTCAGAGTAAAGTATTTTATCCAATTCAAAATAAAAAAATTTCTTATTTAGAAGTATCATTGGATCTCGAGCATCTATTTTGACACCAATGGACAAGATCAAGTGAAATTTATTGGGTGGATTGAGGGGGGACTTGAGAGGCTTGATCTCCATAAAAAGAGGTGTGAATGGATATAGCACGGACGTCTGGGATGGTGTCTGATTGAGAGAGATGATAACTTTTATTTGTGAAAAGAGAACTCATTGGGTCAATGTTGTGTGACATCAAAGTAACACAACCAAATGTCCAATGATATTAATTTTCATCTCCTCCGTACCACCAATGTAGAAAACCTTACTTTATATAGTGAAGTGAACGCTATGTTAATATATCTGACATCTATGTATACAATCAAACCAATAAACTAACATAAATCAATCTATTTGGGAGGTGAAAGTGACTTGTTGTTATTGTGTATGGATTCTCTACCATGTCATAAGAGATAAAACTAGCACTTATTTATTTATAATCTACATCATCATCTAATGATTCTCATATATATATATATATATATATATGTCTCACACACGAGGGACTCCTCCCGGCAGAAGCCAGTAGCCACCAGGCCCAATATCTGATTTTCCAAAGTAGGAAAAAGACAATTTGTTATCAAGTACAATTAAGCAATAGGATGTTACCAATCTGATGTGTTAAATAATTGAAGTGGCCATACAGTATTGTATAGCTAAGCCTAATTACTTTTGTATTATTGTACAATTTTTATTATTGGATATCATTTTGGCTACCTTAGGTTAAGTCTAATCCCAGACGGCCTGATAAGTGTGCCCCACAGCAAAAAATTATTATTTTAATTATTTCCGGAGAGAGAAGATGCCACGGCTGGCGTTCAGACGTCAACGAAAAAGTGTTTTTTCTGCCTCGGTTCACGTGCGTTTCAATTGCATCTCATTTTTGTACTTAATTTCAAATCAATCTAGTTCAAATTAGATGTTGATTATATTAAAAAAGTTGTAGATCTTTAAATTATATTCATTTAGAGACCAAATTTCATATATATTAGATTTTTAAATTAAAAGTTATTGATGTTTTACTAAAATAATCTAATTTAATTTACTCGTGGATCCGTATGAAGCGCTTCACGAAGCGCCGGTGCATTGGAGAGGGGGTGTTTCGGCAAACGCCTCGCGAATATTCCGTTGAAGCGGCTCGCGAAGCGCCGATGGACTGGCCTCAGCCTTAGTGTGCCACCACTTGTCCTGGCACTGCGTGTAAAGTGGTCCAAAAGTGGCCATGCCAGAACTAATTAGGTTGCCACGGTGATATATCTATGCATATTATACAGAATATTGATGGATAAAAATTAGTTAGAATTTTTTTTTATTTTTGGAGTAGATAAGAAGACCATACTAATTGTTTGATCATAAGAATTGATGACTCAAAATAATGAAACTAGCATCCTTTCCTTTTAATACATAGTACATGCTTGTCCTTCTCATACAGTGTCCAACTAAAATATATATATATCAGTACTCATCACCCCCGTATTATCTCAACTATCTCCATCACTCGCTCGGAGTTTTAGCATCACCAACATTTTTCTTTCTTCAAAAAAACATGCACAAAACTTTCTAGGAGTTGATTGGTGTGATTTTAGCTAAGAATATATGTAGTAAAAACTTTTTCTAAAAATAAGAGAATGTGGATTTATGGTCCAAATAATCTATCTTTCTAGGAGTTGATTGGTGTGATTTTAGCTAAGAATATATGTAGTAAAATTTTTTTCTAAAAATAAGAGAATGTGGATTTATGGTCCAAATAATCTATCATAATAGAAATATTAACTCCATAATTGAATGGACCATCGTACTTTCCATCATGATTAGTCAAGTTAGATCACGAGTTTATACTCTCCCACGTTAAAACAATTTTGTGTTTGCAAGTTTGTTCTTTGGGAGGGGCAGTAAGTTTTGCATGTGATCGAATATCTCGTATGTTTCTCAGCCCATTGTATAATGCTATGGGGTGCTTTTGGTTGGATTTCGGCTCCAGTATTCTAGATAAAAGTTTTAGGTTTCGGTTTTTTTGGAGTTTGAAAAAAGGCGAGTCCAATTTCTACAGATTTTGTGAAACTCTTTTTTAGTGACTTCCCTCGTTTCACAAGCTCAAAATATCATATTTTTCTACACAATCAAAAGAAATTATATGATGTACTATTGGTTAAAAAATTAATATTATATTTTATTAAACATTAAAATATTTTTAAAATAAAAAAACTGGAGTTACAAGTCGAACATTCCTCTAATTTTAGTTTATAGACTTCAGAAAATTAAAGTTTCTTAAATCTAGTTTCTGTGAGATAGAAGTCGAAACTCGACCAAATAGCATTATATATTATGTATTATCTACTTTAGACATCATTTCTTCTATTAATAGATGTTAAATAATGATTTAGATCAAGATCAAACTATAAATAGATGTATTTTCTCCATCATGTCTAGATTGAACTATTTTTCATGATATCTTCCAGACGTGTCATTATTTTTTATCGGAGATAACATATTAGTAGCCGCTGATGCCGCGTGCTTAGATTTTTTTTTTTTTTTTTATCATTCTTCAACCATGCAGAAAAAAAGGGTCATGCATGGTACATGATTTGTGTCAAGGTGGCACGAGTAAACACGCTAACAACCACATAAACTGATAAACGCGCCAGACCGTGAAAAAGATTATGGTTTTTTTTTAGATTTTAGAGCTGTTGTCGTGCAAGCAAATAAAAGCGCCGACTAGGAAGCAAGTGTTTACTTTTTTTAAAAAAAATATTTAAATTATCTATACCATTCATTTAAAATCTAAATTTAATCCTTACCTCTTCTCTCTTATCACACCTTCTTCTCATCAGCCTCCTCCTCCTCCCTCTCTCTACAACCACCACCCATCCAACACCACCATATGACACTTGAAGATCCGTTCTACGTCACCTATTCCACCACAACTACCATACTAAAGATGGTATCGCTGTCCGCTGCATCTCCACCCCTCTCCTCTTATCTCCTCCCCTAGTAGAAATGTTGCTACTGTTTTACAACTTCATTATCATTTATTATCAAGTTATTATTATTGATGATATTAAGAACAAAGTTAAGTGAATTTTAGAAAATTTTTAGATCTAAATATAAGTATTTTATTCAATCACGAGAAAAAATTATATACAAAAAGTTAGATCCACCCATAGAAAAAGGTGGTCTCGCTGGAGCAATCGGTGGAACATCTCATGTACACGTAAGCAAATCCAATCCCCCCGAAATGTGGTCGCGCTGGACTGATTTGACCCAACTCGGATCCGCCGTGTCAGCCTCACCCTCGGGGCCTCGGTCGCAACGCGTCGTCCCACTCCCGATTCTTCGTCTCGGAGCGTGCAGGACTCATCACATGGACATGTGGGTCTAAATGTTACAAACCCAATTTGTCAGTAAGAGAAATGGGCTCCCCTGGAGTCGGTTTGGACTGGAGTTAGAACCCCGAAGGCCCGAACCAATCATACTAGTTTTCGTCAATCCGATAATCTCTCTCTCTCCTATCCTGTCTCTCTTACAAGCCTCACAAAAATTCGATATCACCTTCCTATTTTCAAAAATCCAAATAACTTCTACTTTGAAACACGACAAATCACATATTATACCTAGAAAATCAATATAAATTTCATCAGCATATAATTTGATGTATAGTTTTAACTAAATGAAACCCACATATCAATAACTATAGAGAGTAAAGAACACAGGTATTATTTGTTTGTTCAAACGAATGGTTAACATGCAATTATGATTTATATCAAATTTATATTCAAATTTCAACCATAAAATATGAATTACAAGACCATATCTTATAGATTACTTTCTCTGTTTATATGTGTATGTTATTTTAGTTTTATATATAAGAATTAAGACGTAATCAGTCTAATTCTATTAAAATATGTGTAAAGTATTAATTATAGTGAGATAAGTTTTTATGGAGGGGAGAGAATAAAGGAAAAAAGTGAGATATTTTTTTTATTTTTTTTCTTGAAAATGTAAAATGATTATACATTTATAAAAAAAATCTAAAGCAATATGCATTCATAAATAAAGGGAGTAAAATGGAGTAAATGGTTCGTATTGCGGGGTCCGGTCAATATGGAACCAAACAATTTCCACCAATTGCAGCACTCCCAATAGCAGGCAGAAAAATTATACGATAAGTCTCCCTTGCATTACAAAAAAAATTAGAGCAGGCCCCTTGCAAAATTTAAACCTTCAGGACTCCACGTAGCACACATCTTGAAGAATTATAATTACCCAATATTTTTGAAAAACTTCCCTATTCTAAACGACGCGTCGATTCGTAGCCCGTGTCCTTCGCCTCCCGTGCGGAGCACATTAACCTATACAAAGCTATATTCCAATCACAATTAATTACTATTCTTAAACCAACGAGTAACAACAGTTAGAGATTAATCTTAGCGACCGAAGCCACATAAAACACAGTGCTTAATAGCCGCCAATGTCCGTGATGGCACGGAGGCTGTTGAGCTCCAGCTCCAGCTTCTGCAGGGCCTCTCCCCTGCCCCTGCGTATTTATACCCGTCCCTCTGGTCCTCTCCTCCTCACAACACACCCACCTCTCTGCACCTGTCTCCTCGTCCCTTCTCCGAATCCATCTCGGTATCCTCCATCTCAATATCTTCTTATCCTTCCATTGTTGTTGTTCTTGCAATCTTGCAAGAACTTGTTGTTGATTGCTTCCTGTTTCTTGTAGATACAACAAGCACACGTGTTCATTTCGGTCTCTTGCGAGTAGTAATAAGGGCTCTCTGTTTGGCGCGGCGGCGTCGGAGAGGGCGCGGGAAGAAGAGGAGATGACGATTACGTCGTCAGTCAAGATCTCCGGCGGCACGCTGTCGGTATGCGGCCGCACGGTGCTGTCTGGCATGCCGGACTCGGCGGTGGCGTCTACTGCTGTGGCTGGTGGACCGGTTGATGGGATTTTCCTCGGCGCCGACTTCGCCGAGCCGGATTGCCGTCATGTCGTCTCCCTTGGCAGGCTAAGGTTCGAGCACTAGAATCAATTTTCCAATGCATTGACTGATTAGTCTTCGTGTTAATTTGGTTGTGTTCTTGGTCGATTGGGCAGGGATGTGCGGTTTATGGCTTGCTTCCGGTTCAAGCTGTGGTGGATGGCTCAGAAGATGGGCAACAAGGGCGGCGACGTTCCGCACGAGACGCAGTTCTTGCTGGTGGAGTCGAAGGGCGCCGACGGTGGCGAGGACGTCTACGTCGTCTTCCTCCCGCTAGTGGAGGGCGCGTTCCGGTCGAGCCTGCAGGGCGGCGCGCGCGACGAGCTGGAGCTTTGCATCGAGAGCGGCGACGCGGACACGAGCGCCGCGTCGTTCGAGCGCGCGGTCTTCGTGGGCGCAGCGGAGTCCGATCCCTTCGTGGCCATAGCCGGCGCCGTGGCCGCGGCCAAGTCCTGCCACAAGACCTTCCGACTCCGCGCCGAGAAGAAGCTCCCGGGCATCGTGGACTACTTCGGGTGGTGCACGTGGGACGCCTTCTACCAGGACGTCACCCAGGAGGGCGTCGAGGCCGGCCTCCGCAGCCTCGTCGCCGGCGGCGTGCCGCCCAAGTTCGTCATCATCGACGACGGCTGGCAGTCGGTCGGCACCGATCAATCGAACCCCGATGAAACCATCAACGACGCCGGCACCGCCGACAAGCCCCGCCTGCCTCGGCTCACCGGCATTAGAGAGAACAGCAAGTTCAAGAACGAGGAGGACCCGGCTGCCGGCATCAAGACAGTGGTGCGCGCGGCGAAGGAGACGTACGGACTGAAGTACGTGTACGTCTGGCACGCCATTACCGGCTACTGGGGCGGCGTCCGGCCGGGCGTGGTCGGGATGGAGGGCTACAACTCCAACATGCAGTACCCCAAGATATCTCCGGGCGTCGCCGAGAACGAGCCCGGCATGAAGACCGACAGGCTCACCATGCAGGGGCTCGGCCTCATGCACCCCCGGGCGGTGTACAAATTCTACGACGAGCTCCACGCCTACCTCGCCGCGGCCGGGATTGACGGCGTCAAGGTGGACGTGCAGTGCATACTGGAGACTCTCGGCGCCGGTCACGGCGGCCGCGTGCAGCTGACGAGGCGGTACCACCAGGCTCTCGACGCCTCTGTCGCCAAGAACTTCCCGGAGAACGGCATCATCGCCTGCATGAGCCACAACAGTGATGCACTCTACTGGTAATGATTCAATGCATCCTTAAAATTAGATCAGATTTAGCATCAACTTAGTACTGAATTTTGATGTGATTTGCGAAAATTATTCAGTTCGAAGCAAACTGCAGTGGTGAGAGCATCAGATGATTTCTATCCAAGGGACCCTGTGTCACACACGATTCACATCGCCTCGGTGGCCTACAACAGCGTGTTTCTTGGGGAGTTCATGCTTCCGGATTGGGACATGTTCCATTCTCTCCACCCGGCCGGCGACTACCACGGCTCGGCCCGCGCAATCAGCGGCGGCCCTGTCTATGTCAGGTTGTTTGTTCAATCCATATTTCTGTCAAATTGTCATGCATATGTTTGGTCAAATGAGTAGCTCAATTTTTCTGTTTGTGTTTGCAGTGATGCCCCCGGAAAGCACAACTTCGAGTTGCTGAAGAAGATGGTCTTGCCCGATGGCTCGATTCTCCGTGCACGGCTTCCCGGCCGGCCGACCAAGGATTGCCTGTTCACCGATCCAGCCCGTGATGGTGTCAGGTAGGCTCAATCCCTTTTCTTGAATTCTTTGTTTGTGTTAGTGTCAATGTTGTTTACAGTGTGTTTTCTGATGATGTGCTGTTGCTTAATTCATGTAGCTTGCTCAAGATATGGAACATGAACAAGTTCACCGGCGTTCTCGGCGTGTACAACTGCCAGGGCGCGGCGTGGAGCTCTGTCGAGAAGAAGAACACCTTCCACCAGACCGGCACCGAGGCTCTGACATGCGCCGTCAAGGGCAGCGACGTCCATCTTCTCTCCGATGCAGCCACAGACCCCGAATGGAACGGCGATTGCACCGTGTACCGTCATGGCAGTGGCGACCTTGTTGTTCTTCCACAATGCACGGCATTGCCCGTCTCCCTGAAGGTCCTGGAGCACGACGTGTTCACCGTGTCGCCGATCAAGGTCTGCCCAATTCCTTCAATTACTACATTCGCTGTCTAATGATTCCAATTTGTTCTTGCACTGAGTACCGACTGATGGATCATGTCATGCAGGATTTGTCACCTGGCTTCAAGTTTGCGCCGATTGGTCTCATTGACATGTTCAACAGCGGTGCAGCGGTGGAAGGCCTTACCTACCATCTTCTCAACGGCGCTCAGTTGCGTGACAACTCGGGCTCGGAAGCCGCCGGATTGGTGTGCATGGAAGTGAAAGGATGTGGAAGGTTTGGTGCCTATTCTTCAGTTAAACCAAGGAAGTGCATGCTGGGCTCAGCTCAAGTTGAGTTCTCCTATGATGCTTCTTCTGGGCTGGTGATTATTCAGCTGGAGATCATGCCTAAGGAAAAAGTTCACAAGATTGTGATTGAGTTGTAGGATACTTAATTATCAGTTCATACATAATTTATGTTCCAATTGGAGAGGAAATATTTATTTCAGATGCTAATTTTTGTGATCTAGTCTGAATAATTTTCCTTCAGAGTTCAGTTTGTACATGTATCTGATTTTTCTGACAGCATTGTTCTCTCATTTTAGGGAATACAAGACAGTGTGTTCTGTACGATTAAGATTTGCATCAGAGTCAGTAGCTCTTAAACAAGGGGGTGTGTGTGTGTGTGTTAATATACCACTGGTGCATACTAGGTGCCTATTTTTAGTTCAAAAAATTAAGTAATGGCGCAAGCCTCAAGATTTGCTAAACTAATTCAGCTAAATTATTAGTTCAGCAATACCAACAAAGACACTGGTTTTCTCTCTATATATGCAGATCGACAAGCTTCTAGTTAGAAAAGCCTGCAAGTTCACTTCATGATGTTTGATTGGAATTAATTTTTTCAAGTAAATTGGTTTACTAAGATTTCAGATTATTTCCACTGCTTTAGTTTATGTGAGACATTAAGTTAAGAAGAGTTCTATATTTGTGGAATAAACTTTTAAAAAAAATATACATATTTGTTCACAATTTCAATTTATATACCTATAAGTTGAAGTTGAACCTTTAATTGTTGCCAAGTTGAACTGGACATTTTAGTGGTGAGCTTTACAACTACATGTGTAACAAATTCATACATAAATAGTCTTTCTGTACTCTAAATAGTTATGTCTATCTAACATAGATGAATCTTTACTTGTCAGCTACAAAATATAGCTCTCTCTGTCTCCCCTTAGAAGATATGGCACATACTTTCTCTCCACATGGACTTCTCTCATTTTTGGAGATACCCTCATCAAATATAGATTAGAATAGAGATGATCTGATGGTGTGTCGGGCATATCAGGATGGGTTTATGGGTGGGAGGAGACATGCACTGTCACATTAAGCTGGCACAGCAAAAATGCGGTCTGCTAATAAAGACTGCATATTATTTATTGGATTCGATGGCACATATTCTCATTTGCCACATTCACCACATCAATCTTCTGACATTGCATTCGCCAAATGCCACCGTTCAGCCCTGTTTTATAGTGATTTTCTCAAGCCCAGTCCGGCCCTTACAGGTTAAAACTGTTAGGTTTATGTTCTCGTAAAGGTCCGCCTCGATTCAAAATATGAAGTATGAAGTATCAGTAAATTTTATCTAGAGTATTAAGATTTTTTTTATTAGTAAGTATGTATGAGATTGATTTATGTGATTGTTGATGGACTACGAAAATGTGTTTGATTTTCTCGTGTACTCAATTTAGAGCGACTAAAATTTTCAAATATAATTGCATATAAAGTTTGAAACATGAGGTGAGGAAATGAACCACATAGTGCCACTGGCCACGCTAAGCCGGCCGCTGCTCAGTCGTCTTAGGCAGGCGCACATGGCATCCTCTGGTCGGCCGTAACCAAAGCGACAAAAAAGGACTCAAGAAATTAGCAAATAGTACGACCTAATTAACACGATTGGATTGGATAGAGGACGCATTCACAGCCACATAGCTTGCGGGAATACATACTATACGTACAGTCCTGCTCATGTACATGTTTCCTACGCCACGTGCAAAGCAAATTAGAAGAAAAAAACATATATCACAATAGAAAAAGATACAGAAACAAAAAAAAAGAAGTTATTTTTAAAAGTGGGAGTTTGTTGCAGATAGCGTATATTGCATACCATAATTAGACTTGTATTGAAGCCTCAACAATAGTCTTGTTTGTTTTTTTCCCCTCTTTTTCATGATTTGGGGCTCTCTGAGTCTTATATGAAATGTTTTAATTTACATCATGTAAAGAAAAAAAATACATTCAGATATGCACAGTTGAAACAAACAAATCGGACTCAATGACAATTTTCTCTGATTTCCGATTATTCTTTGGGGATATTGGTGAATGAGGATGAATAAGAGACAAATCAATTGTCATTATCTCATGGGATGGGGACAAACTATCCATATCACATGCATTAAAATTAAAGAAAAGTTAAATAATATGATAATTGTCCATATGTAGATCCCTGTTAAATGCATGTGAAAATTATTATGTTTGAGGTGAGCAGAGAAACGAATTAACCACCAGCACAGCTCCAAGCCTCCAACCGGTCTGCTGGGCGAACCAAACGAGCACTTTTCCCACAGCATGCAGTGGCAGCGCGCGGTAGGTAGGAATCGAGCCAACCAAACCAAGCCAGCCATCGTCAGCTCATGTCCTCGGTGACTTGGTCGGCTACACCATCACAAGCTTGGCCCTATGGGCGTCCCGGCCGAAACATACAAACAAATCAAGCCCACAAGCATGGCATGGGATGCCGCCGCGCGTCCAAAAAAAAAAAAAACTGCCTCGGCTGCGGACGCGGCCGTTGTCCTCGGTTCCAAGAAGTCATCCGTGTCTAACATTAATGGTATTCGGTTTTATTAGTCACGAAAATTATGATTCTCTTATTAGTTTTATGGGTGCCCAACAACATGATGTACTGATGAACTGATAAGATTGTGATAGTATTATGACTTACTTGATTTTGAAAATGCATGTAACATAAAATAAGTATACATCGAAATGTTGGTCACTACTCTGAATGTTGCTCTCAAGACGAGGTAAGAATAACTCGACATTAATCAGAGATAGATCTGTACTGGATAGCATCTAAAGGGTTCGTCTTAATAATTTTAAGATAGATCTGCAGTGACACATCTTGCAGCTTTCTCAGATCTTATCCTTTGGCACGATGAGAATGAATTTGGAGTAACGCGTCTTTTATCGTCCATGATCCAATCTCTCTGTAGTATAAGCTGGGTTTCTACCATAATTTTTTAATGTGTTTCTAACCTCTGATCAAAGTGAAACTTGGTGAAGATATTTTTGCATGGATCACAAGTAATTATCAATGTATATCAGGCTGAAATTTGGCATAACACTAGGCTATTTGGCTCAATTGTTTGAGTACCTTTACAAACTCGGATTGAGGTGAAATTTGGTGCAATTGTTTTTGAATAAGTCACCAACATGTCAACCAAATTCAGATTCAATCAACCTTCAGAATCATAGAAATCAATATGTTTATTCAAGTAGATCAATGCTGAAATAACTGGATGATGCTCTCGGGATGGGGTGCAGATGACTCAACATTAAAGACGAATTCTAAATAGATTGCCTCAGTAATTTCAGTATGGATCCAAACTGATATGTTGTGCTCGTGCATTCCCTAAATCCAATCCCTAAGCACAATGGATCAACCCTCCTTGGATCAATTGCATGGTAAGATGAAGGTCTTGTGCTGTAATTGACAGGTGCATACAGTGAATTCCTGTATAGTTGGTCACATATGGGATGCTACAATTGATTTTAGCATGAATATGGAGCGATGCGTTGTACTCATGTATTCTCCAGATCCAATCCTTAAACACAATGGATTAGTTCTGTTTTGCTCAGTTGGATGGGAGATTGGGAGCCCTTGTGCTAACATGAAGCATCAAACCTTCTATGGAATATTGCCTAAGCCACCTCTTCATAGCCCCTCCATGCAATGCATGATGTATGTTACGCTGATGAGAGATACTCATATAAGAAAGAAAGGTCTAAGGTATCTCTTTCCATCAGGATTCTTGCTTGTAGGGAGCAAGATTGCGAAGTCTCTTTTAGACTGAGAGACCCTCTATTTATAGAGGATGGTGAGGATTTAAATCACTTAGTATTGGAGAGAGAATATAGAGATTTAAATTTTTTGAAGAGAATATTCTATGAAACAGATATATGACCGTTTCAAAGAGGCCAGCTAGTCTTTATCTCTTCTTTTTATTATTTTTTATTTTTGACAAATTTTCTGAATATTTTAGATCCATTTATTCCATATTTTCATGCATCACCTGGTTGTACACGAAAAAATGTGTTTGAATTGCAGTTGACTCGACACATTATTCAGGTTTAGAAAAAATATCAACTCTGCCCGAATAAGTTATATAGGAAAATTATTTATAGTTGCATTAATTAGTCTCGTCAAGTAGAACACAATAAAATATTTATTTGCCTAATTTGGACCAAAAGGTATAAGTTATGGTCATAGTTACAATTCAGCCCCTGTGAGATGTTCTGTCAGATTGTAAACTTTCAAATACACTATTCAAGCCACAATAACACCTTTCTAGTAGATTCTAAAAAATCATGAAACTACTCATTCCATCGAAGGACTCAAAAGTGATGGCTGATTTAAAATTAGGTCTCTATATTGGTTTGATCAGAGTAGACTTTCTAATTTTCGTATTCTTCGTATTTCCACCTTGTATTAAATATGTTGGTAATGTTATAAGATTTCTAAAATGATATAATACACCTTATTCCAATGAGAAATGAAAATGTTAATACCCATTTACGAATAGGCCCTTACAATAGTACCAGCGAGCCAAGCGACTAATACTTTTTTTAAATTTCCTACAACTTGAACTGATTCAAAAGAGCATACTAAAGTCATGATTAGACCTAAAAAACAACTGGGATGGTCCTACAACATGGCTAAATCAGTGCACTGAGTTCTGGCCAGACGGCGCACTAAACAAGGTAAGGGATACTACACTACTGGTACAAATTAATAAGGTAAATTATATTTCATTGTATTCGTATTATAAAATAGAATACGTACAATGAAATATTTATTTACTGTTACAAACTAATGTACAAAGTTTTTGCATTTTAACACTTGATCAAATGCAATCCTCATATCTTAAACATATGACTAATTTTGTTACAAAATTTCGTTTAACAATATCAATCCCACATTCCATTCACCACTCTTCTTCTCCCCCCTTTTCATCATAATTCTCTACCAGTGCAGTCTCCTCTTTCATTGTCCTCAACCTCATCGTCTTCCACAACTATCAAGAAAGTTAAGGAGAAGAACAAGTGAAAGGCTTCGGTATAATTATGGCATAACCAACCGACTTTTTCAGCTAGCCTTGGTCGTTTCGGTTACATCACAACAAGGGCACAGGACAAATTAAGCACACGAAAATGCAGTTACTGTAAACATATGAAACCCTACACCGTATTCACAACGATCCTAACTAGTAAATGTGCATGCCTCTGAAACCTGCCTACCTTAACCTTTTAACCCTTCGCCATCTACCCATGCTTTCTGCCCCACCAATAAAAAAGCTTCAACTCCTACCATGAAACAGACAAGGTGGTCCATTGAAGGGCTACCTAGCTTAGATGTGCATGAAAAGATTGTAAATGTGTTGTTTAGTACTTCCGCTTTTGCAGACGTTGTGATTTGAATATCTGGTTTTCACGAGGGCAACCAAGTGCCTTTCCTAACTATTGAAGTACGGTAACCGGCTGTCCCTTCCATGTGTCCTTTTAACCCCACAATCTCATTAAATTTTGTAACCACGTTTCTTATATCTCATGCTCCACTTAATAAACTCCTATTCTTCACCACGTGGAACCATGCAGATGTTGTACATGATTTGAAAATCTGATCTTCACTAGGAAAACCAAGTGCGTTACATGCCTGTAGAGTTACAACTAGTTGTCGCTTCTGTTTGTCCTTTTAACCCCTGTACTTATATCTCATGTTCCAGTAAATAAAATCCTCTTGTTTGAATATCTGATCTTCACCGGGACAACCAGGTATCTTACCTGCCTATTGGGCTACAATTGATCCTCCCTTTTGTCTATCCTTTTCACCCCCCCAAACTTATATCTCATGCTTCAATCAATAAACTCGTCTTCTACACCATGGTGAAGCTTTTGTTATGTAAGTAGGTAAGTATACCTAGGCAATGTGTTGTACTGATGCTGAAGTGCCGATGCTCTCCTCTTCAAGTCCATGTCATGCCTTTCCACAGCTTTCTTGAACTTCTCTTGTGCCCTTGGCCTGTTCTTTCGCTGTGTATCTCTTCTCCAAGATTCAGAGGTTTATCGGCCGGGAAGTCGATCGGCCAAGAAGAAGAAAAGAGGGTCAAGAAAGCTGTGGGAAGAAATGGCATAGCAAGGGCTTCATTTCAGATCTGTGCCATTGATGCAGCTCATGCAAGAAACTACCAACTGCGAGAAAAATTGTTAGATTGCTTCTCCATGTAAGTTAACTTCTTCAGATCCATTGTTTCTTATGAGACTGATGAGACCATCACTGCATATTTCTTTTCTGCTGTGATTTGATCTTATCTACTCCCACATTGCTTATAGATTTTGGTTTTTTTTTCACCTGTTTAGCTAAAATTGCTCATGCATTCAATTGTGTGTGTGTATATATATATGCATGTAGCTAGAGGACTTCTTTAATTCATGACAACAATTACTTCTTCCTAAACGAAGTAATTGTCTCTCTGAATTGCTTGAAACTTCTACATCTGCCAATCTGAAGTTTTCCAAAGATCTATTTGTCATTTTTTGGTAACAGTTTTCTTGATGAGGAATTTATTATCGTGAACATTGAAGTGCTGTTTTTCAGTTCCTTCAGGATAAATTTACTTGTATTCTCTATTTTTGGTAACAAATCATAATTCTTTACTCTTTCATTAAAGAGAAGTTCTACTGTAACACTACAAAAATTTTGATTTACCCTTTAATTTCAAGAATGCTTGCTATGGTGCTGGTTGATCACAACTCATGAATATAGTAATTAAGCATCTTTTGAATTTTACATATTTACTACAATAAAGCTGTATATTTTCTTAAAAAGGTATGTGGTTAAGTTGTTTAGTTTTTCATTTGTTATTTCAATACATTTATTTACTCTATGTAAAATTTTATTGTATTAGGTGTACAAATTGAATACCCTAAGTACAGTAAGAGTTGCCTCATGGCAAGACAACAAAAGTTGCACGATTCGTTTCTAGAAAAGAAAAATGAATTTTCGCATATACTAACTAAAATTGTGTTGTTTTATTTTCCTTTTTTTAAAAAAAAAACTACCACTTCTCACATTTTATGTCTCTCATAATGAGTCTTCTTTTAGCTGTACTGAAATAACAAAAAAATTCAATAGAGAAAACTCCAAAACAAAAAATTAAAAAAGAATAGATGAAAAATCATGATTAGTGTCTGGTACGAGAGTCACCTCACAGTAAAACTCGTGGAGCACACACCTATAATTTAATCTGTTCATTCAATATGATCTAACCTCATCATATGAAGTGATGAAATAGATCGAAGACTCCATTTCTATTTGATATATGAAATGGGCAATTAATATCTCATTTCATCCAATATATTATTTTACAGGATTAGATTTTCACATTCAGATCATGATTATTCGTAGTACATGTAAATTGAAGAGTTAAACATAGAGATTTCAAATTCATATATTTAAATGATACATCTAAATTGAACAAATCTACAAGTTTAAGGATGTGCGGCACAATTTACTAGTGATTAGCATAAGTTTCATAGGATGCTGATCCCAAGAAAAACAAAAAACTGTGGAGCCGTACACTCTGAAAGGCTGACGCAGGAGATTGGCCAGTTCATGCCCTGTCAAGTTCTGCCTTTTCAATTAATTTATTGGGCCCACAGACAGTAGCACAAGTCAGCTTTTCTGCTCCTCCTCCTCATAGACAAAATTATAAAGACCCCATTCCCGGACGCAAGGACGGGCCACATGCGACCCTGCGACACTGAAACTGACAGGTGGGCCAGAAACTGCATGCGGTGGTACCATGGCCCACACGTAATCGACAGACACCATTTCGCTGCCCCGTGCTGTGACAGGTGGGCTGCTCAGAGATTGTTACCTAGCTTTCAGTTTTTAGATCCGCTTATTTATTTCCAGTGGCGGTTTGGGAATTTCTGAGCAAATCAATGCAGCAAAAATTCTCTCTTGGAAAGATGGCACAGGGACAAAAGGAACTTCCGACTATTTGGATCATGTGTTTTAAGAAAATGTCATTTTGTTATATACGATCTGGAGTTTAACTATCTAAAATTTTGTTATTTTTTGTGTTTATCTCGAGTGCCAATTTTTTTACCCAGTAAAACAAAGAATTCGATCTGTACCACAGATTGATACTATTTGACCTAGCAATTTATGGAAACAAAAGTTTTTTGTTTCCATGAAAAGAGAGCACTGGATCTAATCATTTAAAGCCCTTTGGTCAATTAGGGCATAAGGCTTTTGATTATTGTTTTCCATGAGTTAAACCAATTCATGAGCTAAAAATTATACTACAGAGGTACTATGCCTGCTGATATGGGAAATACATTAAAAAATAACATAACAAGTTGTGAATTTTTTTTATATAACTATATCAGTATCGTATGATGTCTGTAAATTGAAGTCCATATTCCACATACCCAGTATTATATTTATGAGAATGGGAAAAATTAGTTCTTGGATATTGTAAAAATAAGATTTTAACATAAGATACTAAATGTGAAATCGACATGTGAGTATGCCATTGAGACATAATTGTCTTATATCTAAACTATATTTTTTTTTTGCAGTATTAAAGCACAGAGAAATTTTGAAAGCTATTATCGTTCTAATACAGTGCAAGATCGCAGATCTTTGTCGAAATGTGGACCGTCTTAGAAAATGGCATGAGTTCACAAATCTGAAAGTTCTCGAGACTGTTTTAATTGTTCTAAATGGTTTTGTCGACAGAAATATCGCAGCAAATACATTTTTTTGAAAATACGAGTCACCATCCCTAGCTAATACAGGCCAGTGGAGAAACCAAACCGGCCGGCTATTGATGTGAAACTGAACCCTGGGCTATAGTACACTTCAGGTTGACAAGATGCATCCATGCATGCTGAATCAGATGACAGAACAAGTACATTGATCCTACATCAGATCATATAGCACAGACAGGAAGACATATATGCAGGCCAAGTGTGCAAACTGTTTAGTAGTAAGAAGTCAAGTCAGTGTTGCCCGACACCACACACAAAGCTACAGAAGCTGTGAGTAGAACAGCCAGTGGCAATGTCATGCGCTGCAAAACTATTTGCAGAGAACTCTTCTTGACCTCAGCAGCATTAGGGTGGGGGTTGAGCAGGTGATAGTGAGATTTACGAGACATACATACGGAGCATCTTTTAGCTATTTGGGTGTTTGGTCAAGTTTAAATTTCTCTAATAAACTGATTTATTGAGACTTTAATTTATAAGTCCGGCATATTTGATCTGGTTTAACTTCTGCATATAAAAAAGAGGGTTTAAATTTATTTGGAGTTTCTAATTCAAAAGGGTTTCAACTCAGAAGAGTGTTTAGTTAAGATTCAACTTCAGTTTATGGGTTTTAGTTTATTGAAGTTTTTTGTTTTAAAGTGAGCTTAAACTTACAAAATAAGTCTATAAGCTTCAATTTATTGGGCCTCAACTTTGGTTATAAGTCTAGCTTATTGAGACTTTAGTTTTATAAGTACAATAAATCTCTTTTACCAATTTTAACTTATAATTTTATATCTTTAAACTAAAACTCGACCAAACACACTACATAAATCCCATCATTAACCCAATATAAAGATGCAGTGGTAAATTTGATCTTTGTCTCAGCACACAAAAGGCAAACAGGTAGTGATATGATTTGTGGTTTCATTCATGCTCTTTGGATGCATCTTTTTTTTCTCCTTGACCACAAAAAGATCTACTCATTGCGCCACTCAAGCACATTAACCAGACCAACATGTCAATTATCTGATTTGTCTTTAAAAAAAAGGCTGGTCCTTTTTATTTTCTATGGAAAAGAACATGCATGTACTGATGTACATGACAAATAACATCACAAAGTATTCCAAGATACAGGAAATCTTAAAGACAATTAATTTAGTTTCTAGGTTATATATCTTCTAACAACAGTTTATCAAAGAAAGCACAAAAGTGTCAACAGATCCAATACCAAAGGAGGCATATGTAAAGAAATTGAAGAAAAATATATTAATATAACCACCAAACATTAATTGGAAACAAGGAAGACAAAACAAGAAAGGTAACTAGATCTAAATCTTGTGAAGTATTGAAGATAGAAATGATAATATCTATGTATATACATATACCTTCACATGATGTCAAATTCTCTCTTGACAGTTGATACCATTCATCTAGAACCCGAAATTATTCAGAATTCTACCATGGTGTTCAATTGATCTCTCTCTGCAATTTTCCACAGTTTTATTGAACTGCACTTATATAAGTAGAAAATACTGTTGCATATACAGTTCAAGAAAGCTGTGGAAGATGACAAAGAGGACCATGTATTAACCAACCATTAGAGAAGAAGGGGAGAATTAAACCAACAGCATATGTGGTGCAAGCAGCAGTTATTTCTGCTATGCTTCAGCACATTGGTGTTGTAGAAGAAGAGGAGAGACCAAGGGTATTTATACCAAGAGAAGGGAGAAAGGCAGCATGGGGTTGGTGAGAGGTCAAGAACCCCAATCCCACGAAGAATATAGGGCCTGAACACAACTCCAAATAAACATCCCTCCCCTCCCTCTCTCTCTCTATGTGAGGAGACCTTCTTGGCTTATGAATCCAAGTGAGGGTTTGTATTTTGTAAATCAAGGGGGACAAAGGCCAAATTCTTTAATTGACACTAGGAGCAAATGTGCCACTGGTTGCTTAGAAAATTTGGCCAATGTTTTTTATTTTGTTTGGTGGGCGGTTTGGACTTTTTGGATCAAGTAGGTGCAAAAGAGCATGCAAAATGTGTAATTAAGGACCTAATTACATAAGTCAATCTTTTGGATTTAATTTATAAGCATAAAAGATTGGCTAATTTGGAAAATCTAAAGAGTTTTTCGGCTATTTTACTATAAGTTTTAGTATGTAAGTTCAAAATTCAAAAGATGTAAGTGTGAGAAAATAAATAAGGAATGTTCTTAGTTTTTTTTTTTAAAAAAAAGATAAGTTAGGTGTCTATGAATACACAAAAGAAAATGCGACAAGGCACGCAAGGTCCAAACCAATGTTCCATAATTTTCATCTCTCGATGAACAAAAACTTGATTCATGGGGCTAACTCAATAACATATTAATTAACTTTCCACCCATGCTTTGCTTCACAGTAACACTAATTTTTTTTTTATTTACTTGAGGGCAGTCACATCAGCTAAGCTAGTAGTAGTATATAGTAGTAATATGTGCTAAGTGGAACCAATCAACAAAAGAAAGAGAGAGAGGAGATATGCGATTTATTACCAGGTGCACGTGTTTTATTTGTCGACAAAAAATAGTACAATCAGTAAATTATTGGGAGTCAATAGAACAGAGCAGAATTCATATTTTAATTCCTTGGAATTATAGTACTAATAATCATTCCCGGAGAATGTAAAAGGGGACACCCAAAGTGCAATGAATCCAACATTCCGAGGGTTCTTCGCCTGCAAAGTAAACACATTGCACTCTCCATTTCGGGGAGAAAGCACGAATCTCGGATCACCGTGCCTTCCGTGGCAGAACGCTGTCATCTTGGGAGCCTCGGGAAGGCAACAAGCGGAGGGCCGCGATTAACTCTCCCACGCGCCCAGCCCGGATCGGACGGTGTCCTGTGCTCTTCCCGTGGATCACCTCCTCTCACCGCTAACTATAGTTTTTCTTTTCCCTTCCACCGTCAATTTATGGTGTGCTCGATTGCCTATCAAAATTTACTAATACAATATGTGATCCGAATTAATTATGTGGTATAAACAAAATTACTGCCTAGGTATGTTTAATTTACAACCAATCCATATAATGGCAAAAACTAAATTTGTATGTCAAAATATAGTAGAAAAATTATCCACCACATATTTGATTGTCAAAGCAAATAAGAGTCTAATCATATTGGTACATTTAGGATTTAGCTCAGTGAAAATTGATGACCAACTAAATATACCCAGGATTTGTTTGGTTCTTCCTACACAAAAAAAAGTGCAAACAATATGTGAGCTCTTTTATTGAATTTTTTATTAAATAATCAATTTTAAAGAAAAATTATAAAAATGTACCACAAACCACTTTATTTCTATGGAATGGATCTAGACTAAACAAATAGTCTAACACTATGAGTCGAGGCATTATATTAGATAGTGTAACACCACAACCCGACGTAGGAAAAATGAACTGTCCACACAATAATTAGATAAGACCACAAATCATGATGATACTTGAGTAAGATTCAGCGTTACAGATTATGACATTACATGTACATAATTAACAATTTTAAACAGATTTATAGAAGCACCGGAAACGACGTTAGACACTCAAATGTAACGCCACGATGACGCTACTCATTGAGATCTAACGCCATAAGTGAAATGGTTCCAATAGTTACAATTACTCACCATAAATATCTGACTAAAATGATTTAAGTATGTGAGGTAAGATCATAACACAGAACACTAGAACTTACCTTAATAATATCATAAATTGTAGTGTTACAAGATTATTGATGTAGTTATCTTATCTTTTCTATATGGCAATGTGGGATCTGGGAGGTGATGATATTAAACAAAATATGCCCTTGATTACTTTGTTTTGGAAGGCATAATTGTGAGATCACAATCATATAGCAAAACACGTTCATGAGTGCCAAGAAGCAAGCAAACAAACAAACACCATTCGAGACGGTGTCCCAGCATGTCGAATTTGTTTAAGCATGCCCAGGCGGGCCGGTCCGGTCAGCTCCGGTTGGCTAAAGAAGTCAAAGTGATTTGATTTGGCAACAACTAGCAGTAGTAGTGGTAGTACTGACGGGAGAGAGAGAGATGGGAAGAGAACAAGCAAAGGTGGCCGTGCGAGGAGGCATCTTTGCTTTGCTTGCTTGGACGCTATTAGAAATTAGAACGCACTTGCAGGGAACAGCGCAGCCCCGGGAGATCCGTGTGCCCTGTCGCGGCATGCCATGGCATATGTGGCTGTCTGTCCTACACCGAGGGATACATACAGGTGCTGTTTGGTTGCTAGCGTCTTACCTGCTTTGCTCGTCTCATACAGAATCTTTATTTTTACGGTATCTCCAAGGGAGAGGAGTGCTAGGTTGTTCTCCTTTAAGCTCATCCTGGTGATGAGAAAATACTGACAGACAGGCCCCATATTTTTCATTAAAACCCCACCCATTTTCTTTTTTTTTTTTAAAAAAAAAACCTTGTTTTACTAACAGTTAGATCTTATTTTCTTTAGACCCACTAATCAGTAAGACATGTTAGATATATCACATACATAAGATATAGCGTGAGACAACAAGAGTTAACAGACTAAAACTGTATATGCAATACAAACACCTTAAAGGTGCTTAGGACCTCCATATCAATTCTAGTCACCACATATGCACCTCCTTCCGATAACTCAAACACCAACCCAAATCTCTATATCGAGTCTCATTAAAACACATATCTCTTACAATACACAAGCATTCGTCTAGCCTCAAAATAGAGCACACAAATCTAAATTTTTAATTCATCGTCCATTTTAAATTAACATATATAATTCATTAATTCAAGTGAATAAAATTACTTTGCTCATTAATATTTAATGGATTATTTGTTCAAATCGGTGTTCTTGCACTAAGATTTGGCCATTTGGATGATCCAACAGTCTTTCAGAAACCGAATATGATAAAAAAGCACACTAAGTACACGTGTGGCCCCACCATCACATGGTTTCGTACAGCTCCCACTTCTCTTTTGCATCATCTCCATCCAACGGCTGTGAATTTGCCACGTCGCACCATCAACAGCCCGCGCCTATGTTTTCTTTTGCCACCTACAAGACGTTTGGCACTGTTGCCTCGCTTCTCTCTCAGGATTGATAGCCTCTTGATTCTTATTTTAGATATTACTACAGAGAATTTAGGTATTCTCTCTCCTCTTATCTCTATAATTTTGGGGTTAGAGATTCTGTTGGAGAGAATAGAATGTGTTGCAGAGTTTTTGACAAATTTCTCAGAAAATATTATGTATATGTTTTGTGTCACACGTATAAATTATCATTGAAACATATATTACTCTAGTGTAAAAATTCTTAAGAGATATTTCTCGCACAAGCCCACAAATAAATTAAATATTTATTACAATTTAAGTAATTTAATAAAATATAAATAATTTTAAATTCTAAAATCGAATTTAAGTGATTTTTGAATTAGAAAGATAATTCAAATAACTACACTTTTCTAGATATAATCAAAATCTAATTTGAACTAAAATAATACATAAGCTAAAAAATAAAGATTGTATATAATTTGATAACACAGAAATTAAGAAAAAACAAATATTCCTTTCTGGACGACCGGGCGGGCTCGCTGCACTCAGCCTAGAGGGCATGAAACCACAAGCAAGCCCAGTGTGCACCAGCCACTTTATGCAGCGTTGAACTCCCAGACTTTTATGTATGATAGCAATAATCCGGCAGAAGTTAGAAGCCATTCAACATAAGAATAGTGGAAGACAATGAAGTTGGCTGTGTATATCAACTTATCTAGTACCGGATGAATGGAGACAAGTAGACTGTTTGGTTAGTTATATGGGATGAGTTGAGATTGTATTTGGTCCATTGCGATGCAGGATCCTGGCAGAGGGTCGTTAATATTGTATGAAAAATATAATTTCTTAATAAAAATGCAAATTTGATGTAGAAGATCACCAACAACCACCCTAATCATCACTAATCACCACTAATGAGCACTAATCAAACTCTAATTACCCTAACCGCTACTTATCACTAGTAATTAGTATTAATCATTACTAACTACACCAACAATCAGTTCCAGGATTCAGGATGAGTTCATCTTACACTAACATAATCAGAGTGAAATCTAGAATTAACCTTATATTGGCAATTGTATGATCTAAACTAGAGATCTAAATTATAACACAACTAGATTTCCCAAAAAAAAAAAATTAATTGTGACTTGGAAGAAAGAGAAGTACTCCATGACGCATTTAACAAATTGAAAAGATAAAAGTGTAAAAATAAACCCTAGAGACAGCAACGAATCTATATATCATAAAGAAAAATGCTAATCTGGGACACAATCACAGAATTGATAAACAAATTGATTTCAAGAGCAAACTATGACTTGGGAGAATGAAATGGCTTGTATGATCTACTTACATATCCACATAGAATTCTGTGATCAAATAACTCAACTGAAGATATTATTGCAAAACCACACCATCTGAACGAAGAACAGGTGCTTCATGAAATTCTCGGTAAGGTCCCAAATAATCAATACAAGACACAGATCTATAGGGTATGATAAAACCTCGGCTCTAGCAAGAAAACCTACATTACCATAGTTGACATAGAAAATACAAAACAACATTGAAAACAATAACAAATCACATCTCAAGCAAGATTTAGTAATGCTAATAGCCTAACACACTACGAACCCATAATCACAACACACCAAATAACAGGGCATCTCTCTTCCAACATCAAGATTCTAACTGCACTCCAACAAAATACCTATCAGATTTGATTTCATATCTACCAATCTCATTCAACACAGACCAAAAATCAAAAAATCAGTTGCAAAAAACAAGCGTGGTTACATAACTAAAGAAATCAAGAAACAGAACTACTACCATTAGTCATGAGATTGCTGATAGCCTATGAACCTATAATCACGACCACCCACCCAAATATCAGCACAGCTCTCTTCCAACATCAACATTATAATCCTACGACAACAGAATACAAATCACTGATAATACAAATTACTGATAGCATATCACATTATGAACTATAAAGCAATCAAGAAACAGTACTACTACAATTAAGCATGAGATTGCTGATAGCCTATCACATTATGAACCTATAATACAACCATTCAAATAACAGGGCAGCTCTCTTCGAACACCGACGTTATAATTCCACAGTAATATAATATCCATCCATAGCCAAACACGCAATTGGCAAAAAAAAAAAGAGAGCGTAATTACATAATGAGAGTAATCAAGAAGCAGAACAACTACCATGTAAGCTCAAAACATATATATTGCCATGATTAAACATTTGCATCATTCTAGAACAATAGCAAACAAACACACATAACCATAAGCAAACTAAGTAAAGATCTCATATCATATATGAACTAAACGAAACATACTCCAGTTCGGTTATAATCAATCCATCCAGGTCCGGATCCTACCAAACAACCAGCAATTCATACCAAAAAGTTCTCTTTAGCATAATTAAACGAAACTACTAAAACAAGAAGGCGAAACGGAGACCGGGGGGAGCGAGCCCATGGACGCCATTGACGGCTCCCTACTTCTCGGAGGAGTTGGGGCCGCGCTTCTTGCCGAAGCCGACGACCGCGGTGACGAACCGGCGGTTGTACTGCATCCTCTTGTGGGCGCGGCCGCGGGGCTTCTTCTTTTTGTCCTGCTTCGCCACCTTCGGCGTCTGCCCTCTCACCTTCCCGGCGCGGGCCAGCGATCCGTGCACCTTACCTGCGAGCCACCACAACACCTATAAGCTACGCCCTTTTCGATCTACACAAGATAGAAAGGTTAAGAGAGAGAGTAGGTTGGTTACCCATGACGGTGGCGGCGAGGTGGTGGCGGTGCGGCTTCTCCGGTGAGGTCTCGTGCACAACGGCGACGGCGGCGGCGGTTGTGAGGTGAGAAGAGGAACCCTAGATGGAGGCGAGGGTTTTTATAACGATGGGCTTTTAGGGTTTGGACGGAAATGCCCCTGTAGAGACAGGAACTCATAAGTATTGGGCCTGGGCTTTTTGGGCTGAAAGTAGTAGTCTAGTCTTCTAGGCCTGATATTGTGGGCTTATGTAAATCTATGCTCTTTTTTTTTCTTTTTATTTTAGATGTCAGGACAGTGAATTTGGTATATGGTTATGTGTGTTTGTTTGCTATTGATTAGATCCTCTGTTTTAGAGTAAAACATAACCCACCGTCTCAATTGTTCATCGAGAATTTGAATTATCTCAAATAATCTGAAAGAGAAATTATAATAGTTAATTATCTTGTAAAAAATTAAAATCACTCATCTATCTTGATTGAGATCGTTAGTTTCTGATCTACTAACCTAAATGAGGTTTGCGTCTTTTGTTCTTATAGGCATAGGAGTACACATATCGTCTACGGTATGGTTGAGTAATCTGTGGTAAATTCCACAATTGTTGGATGAAAAGGTGATGGTCAAATTTATTGAGAGCAACACACTTGATGACGTACAAGTACTTTCATGTATTATAGTTATTGATATGGAATATCAGATTTTCAGATCAGACGGTCGGGAGATATGATTGTCTTCTTCCAAATAAAACCACATTCTCGGGTCATCCATCCAATAAATGATAATTTAAACCTACCAAGAATATAAACATCTAGACCCACTTATTAATAACACATTGATATATACAATTGTTACATCGAAAACTCTCTTTTTACTGAGAAAGAATAAAACTATTATCCAATTTTCATCCATCCTTTTTTTCGCACATCTCTTCAATCCAATTATTCGTCAGTCCATCCCAGTAAGATCATTCTCTCTCTTTTTGAAAAATATTTTATAAATGATACCATCTATTATATTAACAACACATTTATACACATCTCACTTCAATCTCTATTCTCTCTATATATGGATACATAAATTATTATAATATTCTAATTAAACACACATAATGACAATTGAACACTTAACTCACGAGTTGAACACTTTGAATTTTTTTTAAGATGACTCAAGCATTTAAACACGTGATCTTTCATTTGAGCATACGCTTTTCCCATATAAGTGCAGATATGAATGTAGAAGGTTATTTTCTTGACGTAGAACCATGGAATCGAATCATATTCCACCTGCCTTGAAATCCGTCGTGGATTCCATTTTTGGATCGCAATTTGCACCAAAATCACATGCTTCACTGTAGCATGCATGCTGATCGCGAATCTTTGCTGGCATTGTGATTGTTGTAATTAATTATTATTATGGCTGGTGATGCTGCTGTTGGTGCCACCATTTACATAAATGGAAAGGCCTCACGCAACTGTGGATGTACAACAATTTTCCCGAGAGATCTCTTCCACGACATTTTTTTTTATTCTTCTTTTGATATATGAGATCTTTTTGAACTTTTATGCAAATTCTCTAGAGTGGCGAATCCATAACTCAAACATTTTGGGGTCAATTGTAACTCAGTTTTTAAAATTTGTATATTGAAATAGGGTCTCTTTTAAAATCTTTAGATTTTTATAGACTTTAGCAACTATTTTGCAAAAATATGTAGGGACTATTGACCCACGGTATATAATGTATATCCGTGAGTGACAAGGAAAGCTCATTTATGCAAATTTCCAATAAGAAGCTGTGTTTCATATACTAAAAAAAATTTTATAGAACTTTTACAATATTACCATTGATCTACAATATCTATTTATATTTTGCAAAGAATTTATAATAATCTTTTTATTTAGTATTGCTCTTATAATAATATTTATATAACTTAAACTATTTTACAAAAACCTGTAGAAACAATTGATCTCACAAGATATAAACCACTAATAAAAGGAGACTTTTTCATACAAAATTCCAATAAGGCCATGTGAGCCTCTGGCTTCACATACTAACATAATTTTATAAAACTTTTACAAATATTATAATTGATCTACGCCATCTATTTATATTTTGCAAAATTATAATAATATTTTTAGTTCTTAGATAAATTCTTCATTATTTGTGGTGGAAAAATGGTAAGCTAATACCCTTTTTTTTTTGTAACAGTAGATGAGTGGACCATGTGTAGTAGGTCGACCACCTGGTGGATTCTGGTTGCACGTGACACTAGTCTAATCGGGTTTATCTGTCAGTGAAAGAACACACGTTAATGTTAGGTTTGCTAATAAGTACTCCACTGTAATAGATTTCCGTGTGTTGCAAATAAGGTGCTTTTTTTATTTTTTATATTGTCTTTCTCTGAACCGTCCATTACACTATTATACAGCTAAAAAAACATATATAATTCCTCCTATGCAATTTTTACGGGAGTGATGCTGCGGATCCCAATCACAAATCAAATATGATCTCTCCTATCCCAAGTAGTTGATTAGTCAATTAAATTCTTTAATCCCATGCTTTTCAACCACTATGACTTTGCAGTGTTTTTATACAAGTTCTCTAGTTCATGAAAGCTACGTACGCTTAGAGTATTCGTTGCAACTACAGCACTAATGCTGTTGGCCAACATAGAAGAAACAAATATTTTGTCCCTCCGTTTGCATCCTATTTGCTGAGGACACGCATCCAACACAGAGTGCACAGCTTGCCATACAGAAAGTAAGGAAAATTAGCTCCATAGTTAGCCAGTCGAGCTAGCTGAGCCAAGCCCACTGCATATAACAACAAAGAGCAAATGGCCCACACAAATGTTTTCAGTTCTATATTGCTAACTCGAATATTTGAGTGTATTTTACTAATTTGCACAGTGCTACAGAACTACTTTTCCCATATTTATTTGCAGGCCTCAGATCCAAGCATGGAATTGTTTAGTCATGGTAGGGACCTAAAAGTAAAAAAGTTTTGGAGTGTTGTTTAAATTTTAAAACTTTCGTTGACTCAGATTACTTGTAACGGGTCTAAGATTAGAATGAGACAAGCTGAAGCTTTCTGCACTGCAAGATTTCTTGCACCAACTTCTAAACTGTCACAGTTCAGAAGGAAAAGAAACATTTAGCCATTTAATAGAAAATTTTCTCGAGTGTTCCAAATAAAGTTTTCACAAATTGTTATTTCTACTTAAATACTCAAACAGAAGGAAAAACTTATAGCCGTCAGAATTTTAGCCATTCTAGACCACCACAAAATGACTGTACATTGACATTTTTGAAGAATGTGAATCTATGTTATCAAGATTCATACAATTTAATCTATGATCTTGGAACACAAGAACAAATTCTCATGTACAGAGAAAAGGGGAAAAAAAAATCAGACATCAAAATATGAGATGTAGACCTTACCATGTTCATGAAAACAGCAACTTCGCTTGCAAAGAAGATAACTTTACAATACTAGAAGCTAACTTTCCAAGGTAAATTCTCAAGTTCTAATCCCCCAAATCAAAGAAATTTCAGAAATTAAACCCCACAAAGAACATAAATAGCATCAAATTAGTCCATATATCCCTTAAAAAACTTCGATCCTTCTGACAATTAAACGCGACAGGAAACAAGAAATAATAATATTTACATACTAGTCAGTAAGAACAGAGCAAACAGAAACAGGGGAGCAAGAAAATTAATTAAAACTCAAGAGAGAGAGAGAAAAAAAGATTAGTTCTACACGAGCCACCTTTTCTAGCTCACAAATCTTACTTGGATTGGAATTTTTTTTCCTTTTTTTTTTGAATCCGATTGATTGATGCGTTTATGCCTTGACCACCGTCATCATGCGCTTGAACTCCTCGAAGCTGACCATGCCATCGCCGTCGCTGTCGACGAGCCGTATCATGTCGCGGCACTCGGCGGCGGCCACGCGGCCGTGGCGGCGCAGGCCGAGGGAGCCCAGCACGGTGCCGAGCTCCTCCGCCGAGATGAGCCCGTCCTTGTTGCCGTCGAACACGTCGAAGGCCTCCCTCAGGTCCCTCTCCTCCTCCTCCTCATCGGTGCTCCGGGAGCCGGCGCCAGCCTCCGGCTTGGCCTTCTTGGGGATGGAGTCGTAGAGCTCGCGGAACTCGTGGATGTCGATGAGGCCATCGCTGTTGGCGTCGACGCGCGCCACCATGGCGGCCGCCTCCGCCGCCGACACCGCGATGCCCAGCCGCTTCAGCGACTCCTCCAGCTCCCCCTCCGTGATGAACCCGTCGCCGTCGTGGTCGAACGTCGAGAACACGATTCCCAGGTCAGCCTCCCCGGAGCCCGCAGGCCGCCTCTGCTTCTGATTCTTGGCATCCTCGCCGTGGTTCTTGGCACCGCCGTCGTCGGCTCTGGGCGGCGGCGGCGGTGGCGGTGGCGGTGCTTGTTCCTGCTTGGTTCTTGAGGAGGAGGCGAGGGAGAAGAGCGCGCAGAGGCCGCCCAAGAGGACGAGCAGGAGGAGAGGCGCCATGGCGGGTTGCGCGCGTGTGTATGTGTGTATGTAAGGGAGTGTGTGTGAATGGGAGATCTTGGGAGAAGGGTGGTGTGTGGTTAATTTATGAGAGGGTGTGAATGCGGAGAAGAAGAAAGGCAGTTGGTTGCGATCGTGCGAGTTGGCAGATCGTGGGTCTGTTTTAGATGCAGGGGGGAACTGCATTCTTGTATCTTCAATATTCCAATATTACATGTAGGTGCCTCACAGACTGAAAATGTGGTTATTTTCTCTTTTCATATGTTTTTCACCTTGAAATTCTTTTTACCAATTTTGCATGCACCGTCCGATCAAATTCCTCACACCGTTGATCTAGCCCATCTGAGATTCACCTCCCTCTAGTATGGATCTTGGGGTTGGCGAGTCATTTCAAAATGTTCTATTTTGATTAATTAACATTTCTTCTTCAAATTGACTGAAAAAACATGACGTGATATAGAATGTGCACAAAATAGAAATTAATCTGCATATAAATCTTTACAAATAATTAAAACTGTAGACAGAACCCACATGATTTATGTAAATTACTCTCTACAAAACTGGCAGATATGGAGTTGCAGGAATTCCATAGGGGCTACTTTAAAACTTGCTTGATATGCAAGCAGAGGAGATGGGGCATATAATAAAGAGAGGTGATGTGGTGGAAGCGCGTAGATGCCACCCAATGACGCGTGAAGAAGAAGAGGCCTCTTAAAATTAAATTAAATTAAATGAAGGGGCCTGCACTACATGAGAGAGAGAGCCTAGCAAGGTGTTTTTTTAAAGCAACAGCAACAACGGCATCTGTCTGTCTCGTGGTACGGCGCCGGCCATCCGTCTCCGTGTGACGCGCGCCGTTGTATCCATGGATCACCAGCGGAGGCACGACCCTCTCTCTACACAAGGATCTTTGATCCCTACCGTCATGGCTCCAACATCTATTTCTCTCCTATTAAATCGGTACTGAATCTGTTGGATCTAAAAGTGAGGGAGATGATGTTCTAGTCAGTAGAGAGTAGAGATCTTTTATGTTAGCCTCACTATTATTTATTAAATCATGATCTACATCATGATATGATGATTCTGTAAAGAAAGAAGTATTTTATTATATCAATCTTTGTCATTATTTGTCGAAAACTTTCATTCCAAAATTTTAATTTAAGATTGATCATGTATGTCACTGTAAAATTAGGTTAGATCATATAAACACCATGTGATGCGGCAAAATTAAGTCAATTCAACTTAGATAATTTTATCCAGTTGAAGGGGAGGGGGTTGAGGGTGTGATCTCAGGGCTTCTGAACAATTGTTGAGAGGCTAACAAAATAACTCCTGGTATTAATACTTCAAACTAGGGTTTTAGTTCTGAGCATAAAATTAGGTTCTGTTTGTAAACAATATCTGGATAGTTCTGATTTTATAATTTTGGTTAATATATGGTTATTTAATGAAACTACGACCGGGGCTAGGAGCACAAAATATCATATGTAGGAATAGATGGGTTGACTTATTTGGAGTAGCAACAAAGAGAAGTTAGACAATTGGCATTGGATTTTTACGTGGGCAAATGACACAATAACCCATATTTAAGGTTACCAAGCCATCCCCCTACGACCACGTATTCGGACTTGGGAACTTTATGCAATGTAGCATTTTCCCAATGTTTCCTTTTCGATTTGACAAAGCAATAGTCAGTCAGAAGACAAGGTCGTAGTAAGTATATTTACCTGCTCAGCGGCTGTTTTGACCTATAAATTAGTCTTATCTGATATGATCTTCGGTTTGAAGGCAAAGTCATAGTAAGAAAAGTTATTTATCTGATATGATTAGGTCTTGAGAATTTCACGTGTACGAAGAATCAAGCAAAAGTATTCTAATGTATTAATTCTTCGAGAGAGACAATGTATCGTATCATCAAATACAATGTTAACTTTTTATTTAAATTTTTTTCATTCAACAAACAATACAAAAATCAGTCAAAATAACCTTCTAACACACGCTATAGGCTGACATGTGAGTCAAACCAATCTTTGATCCACCTATCATATACTGGGTGTAAATTAATGTAAACAAAGAATTTTCAATGGTTAAATTTAAACAACTAATAAAAACAAAATCTGTCTATCAACATCTCTGGTTGAGTTGCACATGACACACGAGGTGAGCACACCTACACCCGCACACGTGATTTGTGGGCCCACTATATCACCTTGCACACCCGCAAACATCTCAAACACCGCCATTGTCACTGAGCCAGTGAATAGCCAACCCCACCTGTCAGTTTAATTAAGCGTGTGCATGAGTTGGAGTGACATGGGACATGATGCGGTGAGCCCTATAAACTGCATCGCCAAGAGCTTGACTCAGCCCATAGCTTGGGGGCCCATTTGCAGACAACGAAACAGTAGCTGCTTCACGATGCAGTGCCACACAATTTACAAACCCAAGCCAAGTCCTGACTGAGGTGGCACATACGGCGAGCTCGAGCACCGACTGAGGTGGAAACATTGGAGTAAGCCTTCTAGAATCAAGGATGCCGACTAGAAGGGGGGTGAATAGGAGACTTTTAAAACTTAAAATTTAAAACAAATAATTGCAAATCAAGAACAAATAATATAAGCAAGAAGAGAAGAGAACAAACACAACAATTTTTACCGAGGTATCGGAGACTCGCCCAGTCTCCACTAATTCTCGTTGAAGCACTCAAGTCACTTGAGTTTTGCCTCAATACCCACAAAGGGTATCATCAACTAGTAGTTGCTCCTTGTCCACTCCGGAAAGACAAGCACCAATGCCTTGTACACTTTTGCCGAGCCTCTCCGACAATCTCCGAACTGGAGAGGTCAACGGCCACGCCTCCGAACCGTCTAGATGATGGCTCTCACCAAGAGTAATAGGCAGCGAGGTCTTTTCTAGACCTCCAAACACTCACCGAGAAACTACGAGTATGCAAATGCACTGAACTGAAACTCTCGGTGGATCAAAAAACACTCGACTTGATCAACAGATCAAGATTTTGTGTAGAAAACTAAAGCTCAAGAGTGTATAATAGAATGCTACTGCTTGTTGTATAAAACTCATGCCCAAAACTCCTATTTATAGCTTTAAGAATCAAAAAAACCGTTGGAGCTAGATCTGAAAATCAGCAACACTAACTGACAGTCAGTTACGTGTACAACGGCCGACAAAATTTACGGATAAAAAATTGCTAGCCGTTTGTGGTCGTTTATGGAAACTTGAAACCCACAACTGACAGTCAGTTATGCAAACTGATAGTCAGTTCGACCAAAAACTTGACCAAATCAAATAGAAACTCAGATGAAAACAACTGTGGTCGAAACTCCAACTGACAGTCAGTATGGACAAACTGACAGTCAATTTAGTACAAAAATTTTGATCCCAAAATACACCCTCTATGGATAATTGTCAGTTTAATTAAATTGACATTCAAACTGACAGTCAGTTATGCACACTGACAATCAGTATGAACAAAAATAGTGCTAACTTTAAATCCAGAAATCCAAAAGAGGTGTTTAATAGCTCGTTTGAAAGATAATTTTAAGAGCTACAATTTTATCAACAGAAGCAAAAACCAGATCTGCCTAGATCTTTCTAGAAATTTAAAAAAACTCTTCTGCTGTCAAAAACTCAACAGAAAATCCAAATCTTTCAAATCAAATCCAACCAAAAAGATACAATGCAATGACCTAAATTTCTCGATTTATGTTGGGGATAAAAAGAGAACTTTTGCCACCCCTCTTT
Source organism: Pharus latifolius (assembly GCA_019359835.1). Taxonomy (NCBI): domain Eukaryota; kingdom Viridiplantae; phylum Streptophyta; class Magnoliopsida; order Poales; family Poaceae; genus Pharus; species Pharus latifolius. Next base: position 80,245,091 of record CM033324.1, read on the forward strand.
ATAGTACGGTCAAAAACTAAAAACAATTTTTCTAAACCGATCACCTCCAAACACCGAGATCGGTAAAAAATAAAGACAATATTACCTTAGGTCTTTTATGCTTTCCCGGATTGCGTTTTGACTTCATTTTTGCGACTTGTGCTTTTACTTCTTTTGCGTTGGGTTCGTTTTGTTCATCTTGACTATCTTCCCAACGGAGCTCTGTATCAAACAATATCAAAAACCACAGTTAATCTGAAACACTCTGTTTTCATTAATCATCAAAATTAGGATTAGGCATAAAGGTCTAGATGCAACAAGCCTTAGGCTGTCTCCAACTCTAACTCCTTCCTGACAGGCTCTCCAAGAGAATATTCTCTGCCACGTCAGCGAAGAGTCTCCACCAACAATTTTTTCCTCTCCAATGTATAGAATCTTCGCGAGCCCACTCCTCCAAAAGCCTCTCTTTCCAATGCAAAGGCTCTTGGAGAGGCTCTTGGGTAGACCACACATATTAAATATATAATTTTGGTTTTACCATCATATTAATAATTACATAATTTATATAAATAAATTAAAAATTATACGACAATATTTCTAACATTTAAAAATTTAATTTGCAGATCAAAAATTCTGCATAACGAAAATAAATATTTTTATTAAATTTGGTACAACAAAAATAAATATTTTTATTAAATTTGGTAGTTGGACATAACATTAAACATACGACATTGCATACATGCATCGGTTTTGAAACTTGAAATTTAACATCGACGTGCAAATTAAAAATACTACAAAAGAGACATACAACGACTAATTTCCGTGGACACCTCCAAAACGCTCCCAAATGTGTTCAATCAAATCTATTTTGAGTGCTGCATGCATCGGTTGAGCCCGAATGTCGGTGTTTCTCTGGATCACATCAGCGAAAGCAACTGTACCGCCATGTTGGATATTAGGCGGTGTTACGTTCGAAGTCCCTTGGCTGTCTTCAAAATTGTAGAGTGGCCCGCCAAAATCTCGCTCATCCTTAACAATCATATTGTGTAGTATGACACATGCCCTGATGATTTTGGCGAGAGTTGAGCGTTGCCAAAAGCAGGCTGGGCCATGCAGGATGGCAAAGCGGGATTGTAGAACTCCAAATGCTCGCTCCACATTCTTCCTCGCTCCTTCTTGATGTTGCGCAAATAGTCTGTGTTTGTTTGTCTGCGGCAGGGGTATCGTCTTCACGAAGGCAGTCCACTCTGGGTATATACTATCTGCTAGATAGTATCCCATGTTGTACTCGTGCCCATTGATGAAGTACTGCACTTGAGGAGCTCGTCCCTGCAAAACATCGGTGAACAAGGGGGATTGGTTCAACACATTTATATCATTGTTGGAGCTGGCAACACCGAAGAAGGTATGCCATATCCAAAGGTCCTGAGAGGCGACCGCTTCGAGTATAATAGTCGGGACTACGTAATCGCCGCGAGTAAATTGTCCTTTCCATGCTACTGGGCAATTTCTCCATTCCCAGTGCATGCAGTCTATGCTTCCAAGCATTCCCGGAAACCCGCGCGCCTCTCCTTGTTGCAATAGGCGCTGCATGTCTTCGACAGTCGGGCGTCGAAGATATTCCTCGCCGAAGTTGTCGATCACTCCGTCGACGAATTTCTTCAAGCATTCGATTGCTGTGGACTCACCAATCCGTACGTACTCGTCGACAGCATCGGCAGGAGAGCCGTAGGTCAACAAACGGATGGCCGATATGCACTTCTGTAATGGAGACAACCCTCGGCGGTTAACGGCATCTACTCTCTCAATGAAAAAGGTGGACCACTCACCAAGAGATCCGACAATACGTAAAAAAAAGGGGTCTGCTCATCCGGAACCTCCGACGAAACAGGTGGTCGGGGTACACCGGATCTTCGCAGAAGTAGTCCGCCATGAGACGAATATGGCCAGTTTCACGGTCCCTGTCGATGTATCGTCTGCCACCGCGCCGATGACGGCGCGAGGTAGAAGCCTGCAGCCTTGCTTGTATACCGGCAAGTATACGCTCTTCTAACTCCACCATGGCGGGATCTGGGTTGACGAATCCCGCAAGGACACTCCGTAAGGTATTTACGAACTCTTCATCTTCATTGTATGAGCTTGAACCAGAGCTGGACGACATATTTGAGGGAGAGGGATTTCGGAATGAGAGGCATTTGGCAGTGAGGAGTATTGGTGGGGATGAGAAATATGTGCACCGTCGATTCGGTTTATATAGGCCAGGTCGAATATCCCAATGGCTATTTTTCGAGCTCCAACGGCTATTTTTCAAAAAGATGAGTGCAATGGCTATTTTTCGAACACATGAGTCGAACGGCTACTTTCAAAACAGATGAGTCCAACGGCTAGTTTTCAAGCACATGAGTCAAACGACTAGTTTTCAAACACATGAGTCAAATGGCTATTTTTCAAACATGAGTCCAACCGATATTTTCCAAACATATTTCAATTGCAGAAAAGAAGGATACATATGTGTACAACGACACATCGAAAATGAAATGCTACACTACTCAGCCTTGTCTAGGTTGGCCTCCCGGATCAAATTTTTTACAAACTTCAACGTTTCCGCATGATCCTTCATTTCCTCGTCGGTGAAGTTGGATTTGTCCGTGGTGACCAGTTTTGTGAAAGACCTTGCAAGGACCAGCTTCTGGTTGAGCTGGTCGTGTTTGCTCAGAGTGGAGGCCACACGGTCTGTTGCCTCGACGCGCTCAGTATTAGCCTTGACGAAGGCTTGTAGGTCTTCTTGCTCGGACGTGTTGCCTAAGGGGGATTTCTGTTTGCCTTTCCCCTTGTGCTTCTCCTTGGCGGTGTTGTGACCTTTTGGGCGCGTCTCCTCCACGAGCAGCTCATCTGGATTGGACGAGGACGATGTGTGCGCACCATCCTCGTTCAGCCGTGCTCTTTTGCCAGTGTCGACATATGTTTGGTTCCATTTAGGTTGGTCCCGAACATTCGTCCACTACTGGTCCAGAGTGAATGCTTGCCCCATCTCGCTCCTGAATAGCTCACGGGCTTGTGCCATTAGTTGATCGTCTGAACGACTACTAGCGTACACTTCCTTTAGCCTACACCAACAACCATTAAATTGGACAACTTTTCTGTTAGTCCGAAGCCAGTGGTCTTTACCATGCTTGACCTCCCTTCTACGATTTCGTGGGCTGCTCGCGTTGTACGACGCAGCCACACTCACCTAGTACGTATCGAACTTTTTGCTGTTCTCGTCGACTAGGTCCAGCAAGTTGTTCAACCACGCATTTATCTGCGCAACCAAATTATAAAAGGTGTCATGTAACTTTCAAATAAAATCGAGCGAAATGTCAAAATAATTCCTTCCACAATATCTTAATGTCAAAACGAAATGCTCACAAGTCGAACATCGTCGGCCAGTTGCCAAAGCAACCGCCTGCGCCCAGCCGGACCCGGGGGACCATGGTCGTCGTCGTCGTCCGCTCCGAGTTCCAGCGTAGATTGTGGCGTACCCACGTCTGGGGGGGATGGGGATCTGAGATTTTGCCCGAGGCCTGCCGGTGGTAAAGGAGGACCATACGAAGCTGGGCCACCGACAAAATGATAGTTCGGCCTATACGGTGTATATGGATGACCTTGTGGAAATGAGTGCGGCGGTGCATATGCGGCGGGATGGGAATATGGAGGAGCATGTGTATACTGTGGGCCGGGGGGTAGACAGGATACCCGAACGGATAAGATGGGTGTGGTAAATGGAGATTAGCGGGTGGATATGGTGAAAGATTTGAATTACCTGCTATTTTTGGATTTTCTCCAGCTGAACTAGGAGAGCTAAGCCAGTTTACGAAACCCTCAGGAGGATTACTATCCATATCGAAGATTAAAACTAATTTCAGTGCAAAAAGTGTGTGAAAAGTATGTGTAAAATGAAGTAAGATGTGTGAAATGGGTGTGGCGAAGCAAGCATATAAAGCCTCTATTTATAGACAGCCATCTGTGAATTTTTGAGAATTTTTCACAATTTTTCTGAATTTTTCTGAATTTTTGGGAATTGTTGGTAATTTTTTAATGCAAAAACAATTAAATAATGCATAACGGGAGAATTTTCAACGGTTAAAAATCCAACGGCCGAAAATACAGCCACTGACAGGTGGGCCCGGGAACAAAACGACTGTTGGATTATTAAATAACGCGTAAAAACAAAAATCGGACCGTTGTATTGGAGAACTGCCACTTACAAGTGGGCCCGACAAATATGGGACCCCACACGTCATTCGGAAAAATCCAATTTTCAAAACACGTTACTGTGGCGGGCCCCACAAACTGCGTGCAATAAATGCGCCGCGCGACCACCTGTGCTCACAACGCGCGCGTTCGACCGGCGCACGCTCGGTGGGGCCCACCGGCCCACCACGACCACGACCGCACCACAACCGCGTGCACGAACTCCTCGTCACTGTTCCAAGCGCCGCTCGCCCGTGGTCGACGGTGCCTTCGACCAGTGCGCGCCCGGTCGTCTGCAAGCGTTGCGGCCAGCCTTAGTCCTCTACAATCATGTAGGTACTGTAAAATACTTCACAAACTAAACAGTCTCTTAATTTTCCTACCTCCTCGTGCCGATACCATAAACACGTATAGTAAGTAGTAACTTGTCTTAATTTTCTGACCATTTCTCGCTGATATGATGAACACAAGAACTAATTAGTACATATACGCACATATATAGGTGGGGTCATAGTCTTTGAAACATTTTTGCACAAAATTATCTGGTTACTATTGTTGCCCTCTCTTGAAGTTTGCCTACTTTATAGGATAAAAAAAAATAGTCCGATGCTTCTCTTTGTGAGCTTGGTACTATACCATACTTTAAGGTGACACAAAGTATACGGAAGCCTCACAAGCAAAAATGAACCTGATTCTTGTCCGAATTTTTTATATAAATAATTTTTTTAAAAAGAAAATTGTAAATTTGGTTCAATGTTTAAAAAAATTTGAAAAAATAATCTTTTTTAGAAGTACAGTTAATCTAGACCTGACATGTAACAGTATGAATGCGGCAATTACTTGAGGATCTCTTTACTTCACAACCAGTGTGCGACAGAGACAAATTTTCTTTCTACTGCAGAACCAAGGACAATTTTTATTTTTTTATTAATTCAAAACTCAAAGTTTTATACAAGAAAATTTCAATTCTTCCAACATTGATATATTTTGATTTATAATTTGGATTGACAATCCGTTTGAACCGGTGGAATCGTGAAGTTAAAATGATCAGATCAACACAAATGGATTATCAATCGGAGTTATATATCACAAGATATCATATATTGTTATATCTTAAGATATATAAGATATACGATAAATTGCTGTAATATCTTGTGATATATAGTTTCGGTTGATAATTGAATTGTCAATCCAAATTATAGATCAAAATATATTGATGTCGGAAGAATTAAAATTTTCCTATAAAAATATTTGAGTTTTGAGTTAATAAAAATTGTCCTTACCGCACTCTGAGAGGTGCGGCAAATTCTTGGTTCTACGACAAAAAGAAAATTTGTCTCTGCTACATACTGGTTGTGCGACAGAGAGAGTCCTCAGTATTCGTCGCACTCCTACTACTACGTGTCACATCCAGATTTAACCACACTTCTAAAAAGGATCATGTAAATTTTTGAAATACTAGGTCAGATTTATAATTTTTTTATAAATGTTATTTAAATAAAAAAAAATTCATTCTTGTCCTTCTGGAAAATGATTATAAGCATCCTCTCAGAACGAGAGATTGTTAGAATGGTAATCTGAATAGTAGATATACATGAAAGTTTGATGAAGTATTAAGAATTTTTACATTGTGACATATACTTGAGATTTGGCTGTTTAGGTTTGTGTCTTGATTTTCTAAGTACATGAGAGTAGGTGCGCGAATTGTCAGCATGTCTGGGACCTAGAAAAATCATCTGTCATGTATTTTGGGGTGGGAAGAAAAGGGAACAGGCAGGGATCTGAGCTCCTCATGTTAGATGCACACATTTTAATTTTGTTTGTCATATAAAATATATAAAAATGTTCATTTGTCACTCCCCAACCAACCATTCATTGTTTACTAATTATTGGTATTATAGTAATTTTTTAGTTTTACACCTACATATACTCTATTGTGAGTGTTTACCAAAGTTAGACATGTCTCACTAAAATTCTAAACTAGATAATTTTGTGTGAAAAGATGGACCAAACGACCAGAATTTTGAAGAAGTAATTACACAAGTTGCACGAGTTATTCTTACTAGATAGGTAGGTGAGTGCTATTTCCATTAAATTCAGATGTTAATTTCTGAAAGAAATATAGAGGGGAAATAATATAAGATGCCATTATATTGCTTTTGCTTTCAGCAAAGAACCAGTCTCTAGTTGGTCATATCGGAGAAGTCGCGAAAGGAAAAGGGTCAAACGCACCGGACTGACCGGTACATTGGATGCTTTGCGTTCTGCTACGTCAAGTGGGAATCTCTGTCCCAGTTTAAAGAATTCCGCCTTTGTTAGTTACTTGGATGCTACTTTTATCGAGCAGCTGGCAATGGCATGGTACTAGCTCCCAACTAATTGCTGGGCCCAGGGTTCAGTTTTCTGCTCGTTAATCATTGGTCGGGTTTAACGCAGGTTCAATCTGTTGTTGACTCACATATGTTGTCCGTACAATTAAATCAAGTTTTGAATTTAAAATTTGACGGTTGAATCCACTCGACCCAACCCAACCCAACCGGATAACCATAAGATCAAACTTGGAGACACCCACGCCGCCCAAATGGACCCGAGTTTTTTTTTGACAATATAATCTGTATTTTGTATAAGTCTGTATTTTGAAAATTGAAACACCCATGAATCACAAAAACTTAAAAAAAAAAAAAAAGAGTAATGGTTGGAATCATGGGCAAACCACTCTCTCTCTCGACTAGTCTAGAACTACCCCGAAAACGGGACATTGAACTCTGTTGGGCCAACCTTTCATTCTGATCATCACTGTAGGAGATCGTTCACTAACACAAGGGTGTCCTCAGATTTTTTAGCATCACTTCAGAAGAATGTTGCAGAATAAATTTTTCTGCGAGACATGATGCTTCCTAGGGCTAATTCAACTAGTTACAAGAGTTAAAAAAAAAAGAAATGAATTTCCATTAGCACATAAACTTTTAATGTGAAACAAACTTAAAAGGTAGTTGAGGCTTGTCTCACATTAACAAGACTCTAACCAGACACCCTATCATACTGAAGTGAACACACACTAGTTTCCAACCACCTAGACCCTTGTAAAGTGTAAATCATTAAAAAATATCTCCAGATAAATGTGACAATGTTCTATCATCATTCGGAACTTCAATGACCATTTGAGAATTTTGAGCTAAGCAACTCAAGATAGTATCCTTCAAGAAATCCATAAACCCATCTCATCCTAGTGTAGATCCAACTCATGATCTCTGAAATAACGATAAATGGCCTTAACCACAGAGCTGTGAGTTGACTCAATCAAGCAACACTCTAACATAAAAGTTTCTCCGTCATCATTGTCTTCTTCTTCTTGTATTTTAGTGACTTTCTAAATTTATCGTCTTCTGAACAGGTCAATGGTACATCTCTTATCTACAGTTGCACAGTCAATACATCAACACCACAGCATAATCCAATCAATGTCACCAGCACTTCTTGTTACTTCCACTTATTTTGACAGTCAACAAATTTTAGTTCTTCAAGGCCTTCTTATGGCATCCTCCTTGTCCATTTATTTTCAATCACCAAATCTTGCTTGGATCCTTTGCAGACGGTAATTGACTCTGACAACTTTGGACAACAACTGCTGATCAACAACGGACACCACCAGAGATAGCTTTGCTGTTGAAACTGTGAAACAGTTGTGTTTTCATGCATGAGGAATGTAAAGTTCAGTGACATGTAATTCACTCATTAATGAATCATGACATAAGAGGGCAGGCTGGGATTGATGCATCTCCCTCCGTGAGCCGATGATCTGACACATGTTAATTCCATCAGCTTGCAAAACAGTGCAGACAACAAAATCTATCAGTTCATTAGCTGGTTAGGGAATATAGAGCTTCATACCTATCAGTTCATTAGCTGGTTTAGTGAATATAGGGCTTCACACCAACGCATTATCTGTAGATCGTGCATCTTTTAGGTCACGAAGATACTGAACACGATGGTCATCGATCCCTTTGCTGAGAAACCATTTGATCATGGTTGTGCAGGTTACCTTGTCTGGTTTGCATCGCCGTACCTTCATCATGTCCAGCACATCCCACATTTCTGCCAAGCACCCTAGCCTCCCATATGCATCCACCAAACAGTTGAAGAACACAATATCCAAAGTTATGTCCGAATTCTCGATAAGTCTCAACACTGCCTTTATTTTCTTAGCATCCCCAGCCCTTCCATATGCTCTAACCAATGAACAGAGTGTAACACAGTTGGGCTTTATACGCTCAGACTTCATCAGTCTAAAGATATATTCCATCTGTTCAAGGTCTCCCACCCTCCCAAATGCATCAATAACTACATTGTATGTGACTATTGTCCATGAGTAGTAAAACTTCTGCATGTACTCCATCACAGCACCCATCTTCTCATACATTTTGGCTTTACCATAGGAATCAAGTAGAATATTGTAGGTCTTAATGTTTGGGGAGATACCAGAGGCCTGGAACTTCTCATAGCAGCTTTCCATTGTCTCAATCTGACCGCTGCCACCGAAAGCTCTCAGAGTAGAGTTCATTGTCCATACATCTGGCTTACAATTTTCAGATAACATCTCTAGAAGAGTTGATTCCATCTCAGCAAACCTTCAGCGGAAAATGGCGATCGATTAATTACATTTTCTTGGTATTCATGTCTGGAAGAACTAGACATTTGGAAAACTAGGAAATGCATTTGAATATTCAAACTCCTAGTCTCAGCTGTCTTAAAAATTAGGCATATTGTAGGACCATGCAAACTAGAAAATTTTAGGATAATCTAATGCATTATTGAGGCTTGAGAACTCTTGAAATTTTAAGGATACTTTTAATAACAAGAATGAGAACTAAGAAGAGGATAGTGCAAGATTTAGATTATACAAGTATGGATGCAGGCATAAGTTTTTGCTGTCATTGCCAATTACCTTCCTCCTTTCCCATAAGCATCAATTAATGTATTGTAAGTCACTGTGTTGGGGCGGATACCCTCCTGAGTCATATCCGACAACAAATACTGAACCTTCTCAAAATCATAGACTTGCAAGCAGGACTTGATAAGAATTGAGTAGGTCTGGACATCGGGCTGGCAACCAGGGGTGGCCTTCATCTGATCAAGCAGAGAGAAAGCCCTATCGAAGTGGCCACTCCTGCTGTACGCTGAGATAAGGGCAGTGTATGATTCACAGTTCAGGGCGCAACCTTCATCCAACATTGCCTCGAAAAGCTCATGCGCCTTCTCAGGTTGTTTACACTTCCCCAGCATAGTGATGAGCTTGATGTATATACCAACGTGTGGCCTGTACCACACCTGATCTCGCATTAGCTCAAACACCTACATCGCAATGGATACAACAAGATCAAAGACTATTCCAGGGCAGTAATTGGATAACATTAACTCAAACACGAGTAGATTAAGTTTGTTCCAGGGCAACAATTAAACCAAATGAGCGCAAACACATATACCGCAACGGGCACGGCAAGATTAAAGATTGTTCAACTGCTAGAATCGCATAACATAAGCTCAAGTACACATACCGCAATAGATACAACAAAATTAGAGGCTGTTCCAACTTCCACGGCAAGAGTTAGTAAAAGATAAGGGACAAAGGAAGGACCTTGAGTGCGGAGTCCCAGCGGAGGGCGGCGATACGTTCGTGGAGGGCCTCGAGGACGGTGCGGGGGAGGAGGCGGCGGGTGCCCTTGCCGGGCTTGCGCTTGTCAAGGACGGCCTTGGTGGCCTCGCGCCGGAGGATGACAGAGAGCGCCTTCCGCGAGGCGATCTTGCGGTTCACCTCCTCCTTCCGCCGCCTCTCCTCCTCCTCCTCCTCCTCCTCCCGCCGCCTCCTCTCCTCAGCGTCCGCCGCCGCCGCGCCGCCTTTGGTACGCGGATCGCGGGGCGCCACGGCGGGCGGCGCGAACAGCCGTCGCCTAGAGAGATGCCCACGGTGCGTGGTGGAGGGGAGGGCGGGGAAGGGGGAGGCCACCACCGCGGCCATTTTTGCTGCTCGGCTCGGACTGAGCTGCTGCCCAGTGATGATATTTTGGACGAAGGGATATGGCAGAGGCGGATCCAGACCGTCCGATAGCAGATTAGACGTTGCAGATTAATACATAATATAAATAAAAAAAAAACTCCTTTCTTGTTTTTCCCACCGTGACCGATATGAAACATTTATTTTTTATCAGAGACGCTGGACGCAGTTTTGTATAGGATTGCAGCATATCTAGTTTCAAACATATGAGTAGCGATTTTATTAAACAATCTTTTACAAAACTTTTATAGCTAGGTGATTCTTTAAATTCTGTAATATATTAAGTTCGTCAATCAGCTATTATTTGTAAGTCTTATATTGTCCATGACAATAAATGAATGTGTATTATTTCATCCAAAATTTTGTGCGCAATTCAACTTCAATTGATTGAAACTTCTTCATTTTTCAAAATCAATTTGCATTTTTTACCGGCCAATTATAGTCTAACTAAGGCACCGTGTTTTCTCGGCTTAGAGAGTTCAAATCCTAAACTCTCTAAACCAACTTAGGAGATTATTTACTGGAGCGTAACTCATCAACTCTTCTTCGTCCAATCATAATAGACATACACAGATTATTATATGCCAACTAACATCAAAAGTATGAGTTTCCAAACATAGAATGTCTAATGCTTTTTCACCTGCGAAATTAATCGGACTATTGCAAGCAAAACGAGCAGGGTGAGCTTTGGATGAATTTATTTATTATCAAGCAATCTTATTGGGAATAATAGAGTTTTCTAAATACCCAAAATTTCATACCTGAAGTAAGTTTTCAAGAAATTACTCGAGTTTTAGTAAAAACTACCCCACGAGGTCATATTTATTGGTTAAAACTTAAAAGACATGAAAGAAAACATAGTTCTGGGAGATTATACTTGTTGGTACCAAATTTCAAAAATTTATGCGTCATTCAATTTCAAAATTCCAAAAAAAATTGAATCGTGTAAAAAATAAGAGATATTTTGTTTCTGCATACAGAATTAGTTTTTTTTGACATAATAAACAATTTCCATGAGACATCAGAACCATCATTTATGCGATTTAATGATACATAAAGCATATCTTTTTTTACTTTAAAACTAGACTTTTAACTCTAGAACGCTAACAGATCAGATTTTGAATTTTTTATTTTAATAAATTGAAGAAGCCATTTAATTCATTAAATTTATGTTTATACTATGTATCAATGGGACAATTTCAAGTAGAAGGTTCCATCCATCAGAACAATTATTATTTATTTCAAGCTATTTTGGCTCTTTCTTAATCTTCAAAAAGAAATTAATTTTGTGATGGTAGGATAAAAAAAAAGAAAATTCAAAAGGAAAAGAAGTGTGGAAAAAATGACGAGGAGATCTTAGAACATCAAGTTGAAAGAGACGAGAAAGCGGGGGCTCATTTTGGTCATGATATTAAGAAATAGAATGCTAAAATGATCTCTTACATCTCGGTAAAGCGTAAAGTGCTCATATTATAATCTCGCTAGAACGGCTTGTTTTTTTATTAGAAGTTTGTGATTTAGTTTTTGATGCAACAAGTACAGAAAAACTTCTTAATTGTTGGTACCCAAAAAAAAACAATGAATCACAGTAGCATCAATTGCAATTAGGGCTTGGTGTCATTATATTAATAAGAAATGGTTCAAGTGGTATGTTAACGAATTGGTTAATTATAAAAATTAGACTTTCTCAATTTAGTGACTTAAGAGTAGAAGAAAAGATAAGAAAAATTCCACCATGTCCCAAATTTAGATGTAGCAATCTTGAAGAAAAAATTATCTATTTTGCAAAGTTATCTCGGTGGGATTAAATATATGATGAAATTATCTGATATTGTAATCATCTTTGATCATCAAAAAAAGTATATAATTCTTTGGGAGTGTACCATTTTGGGGATTCCTACTATTTCTTTAGTCGATATAAATTGTAACAGATCTCGCGAATATATGGATTCGAGCCAACAATGACTATATGACTTCAATTCGATTGATTCTTAATAAATTAGTATTTGCAATTTCTGAGGGCTGTTTTGCATATAAGTAATTATTGATTATATTAATTAAGATTAAGTAATAGTTAATTATTGGACAACACCATAGATTTATTGGACCACTATTTTTTTTTGGTTTAGGATAGATAAAAGGAGGAGAATATTGATATATAATATATAATAGAGGGTATTGATATATATTATGATCTAGTGTGATTTCTTGATATCCTAAATATAGGATTAATAATTTAAGTTGCTGAATTGAGAAAGAGATAATTGAATCAAAAGAATTCTTTCTTAAAGTTCAATTTCTATCAAAGAACAATATGAATGTATACTATGTTCCATTAACATGCTCAGAGTGTTATAAGATATATGAGTGTAGTAGTAGACCTACAATTCTATGGCAAATAAAAGGTTTACAAATTCATGCGCAAGAATTCAATCACTTCTTAAGTCATAATTACTATCTTGCTAGGTTCAATTATCATAGCTGTTCAGAATCCACAAAGCATTTCAACCGACAGTCGAAATTTCTTCAAATATGTCCTTCGAGTTTATTCGATCTGCCAACTCTTCCAAAAAAAGATAATTTACACATTTTTCCTAATAAAACAACAAGCAATGGAAATGCGTCCCCTTCTTTACGAAACGGCAAACTTCTGGCAAAACTCATGGATCTAAACATGCTGTTGAACTCAGCAATTTTGTTCATCAAACAGGCAAGTCTCATTTCCTGACCTGCGCACCTACAGCAATCAGAAGATTCAGAAAAGCAAAGTTTCTTCACATGTAGGAGTCAAGATGACTGAATGCATGGATCCTTCTGTAGTGGAGCAAGCTGGCGTAAACCCCACGGTCTGATACTCCGACGAACAATGATTCATCGTCTGGACTAAGGGCGATTCCGGATATCTCGCCAAAGAAGTCGATCTCCTGCCTCTTCTTGTAGTCTGAAGCAGCACTGTAGATGTGCACAAAGTCGGCAGGTTCTGAGAACAGCATGAACTGTCCGTCTGAGGAGTAGCGGATGGACCGGACTGCACCTATGTTGCCCCTCAGGACTGACAGTGAAGTCGACAGGTTTCGCATGTCCCAGACACGGCAGGTCTTGTCCTGGTTCCCGGTTGCAAAGATGCGGCCGTTGGGATGCCATGCTGAAGCAAAGGAATAGTCCAGATGGCCGATGAGGGTAGAGACCACCTGCATGGCGCAAAGATAGTATATGCTCATCAGAAAAGTTTCAGAAAAAGACAGATAATAGCTTGCAATGTCATATGTCAGTTTAATTTAGTTTGTTTATACCCATTTTTATAAATAAGAACTACACAGCTAAAACTAGCTCTCTTCAAAAAAATCTCTAAGCCCCGGGAATTGAACTTGCAACCTCTTCAATAGCAACGAACTGTATTAACTGCTAAGCTATCACATGATCACCTCAGTTTAGATTGTTAAGTCAGAAGCTGATGTAAAATAAAGAACAGCGGTGATGAGCATACACAAAGATAAGTAGAATAGCATTAAGTTAGTAACAGTGTTTAGGAATGAGCAAATACCTTCCCATTTTGTGAATCAACGAGGAGGGCATCCCGATCATCTCCAACAACTGCCAAGAGTTTCCTGTCTGGGCTCATGGATGTGTGCTATAATTGTAACAAAAACAGAAGTCAAATGGGAAAAGACAACCAAAGATTAAAAGCCCAAAATCTTAGAACGGATCTTGATGACAGAGCACTTACATTTACTGGCCAGTTATAATGCAAGTGTTTCAAGAGCTGAAATCTTTCCATGTCGAATTCGCGAACACCATTATCATTATTGGATACCATAACGTGCAAAGTACCACTGCAGAGTATTTCATAGACCATTAGATTTCTGTCACAAAGCATGCATCTTCACACAGGTGCTTAAAAGTTAATTTTACCTTATAGCCTTGTATATGTCTATTGCATTTGTGATAGCGTTGTCACTGAAAGTTGTCCTTGTACAGAACTTAACATCACTGTCTCCCAAAATCTGTATCAAGACCAAGAAGCAACCATGCTGCTGCTTAAGTCAATGTTCTATGCAAATCAAGCAGTGAAAATAAAAATACAGAAAACAGGGTCGCATAGAAGTGCTGGTATGACATCTCCAATGAATACTTCAAGTGAAAAATGAAAGGAAATCTATTTTATGTGGGATGAGCTCAGGTCAAGATGCTGCAAATTTTAGTGGACATTATAGGAATTGCTTCCAAGAACTCAGAGGAAATATCAAGAACATTACAAAAGAAGCATACCACATCATAGACCTAAACAGTTGCTACTGCATACTGCTGAAAACAAAAAAGGAGCAAAAGAATTTTGAACTCTGTTTAGTAGCTCAACACTAATGTAGAAAAACTAACACTACATAAATAGGATGGTTCTGTGTTGTACTTGTGAGCTGTGAACTGAATCATTTGTTCACTCTACCAACGAACAATACATATTAGGCTCTCTCCATCCCTGGTGCTTCCAGGCTCTGCCAGCGGGTCCCACTAATAAAAAATCATTTTTCCGGTGGAGAGAGAAGACACGCGACGCCTGGTGAAGCGGTGAAATTCTTCGGTCTGCAGGTGGGCCCGTCTCGGATTACGTGCAATCAAATTATATATATTCTTTATTTCTTAATTTATGATTAATCTAGTTCAAATTAGATGTCGATTATATTGAGAAAGTTGTAGATCTTTAAATTATCTTCATATAGAGACCAAATATGGCATATATTTGATTTTTAAATTAAAAGTTATTGATGTTTTACTCGTGGCATATTTTTAATTTACTCGTGGGCCCGTACGAAGCGTCTCACGAAGCGTCGATGGGTTGTAGTAGGGGGTGCTTCAGATGGTGCTTGGCATACGTGACACAGAATATACTGGAGAATATTCTGTGAAAGCACCTCGCGAAGCGCCGATGGGTTGGAGACAGCCTTAGAAATATCATGTAGAATAGTACACAAAGCTAAGAACTTATATGTAACTTTTTGGTATTCTAATAGTAAAAGGGGTGTGGTCCAGATGTGATCCAACCCAACCTTTCCCCAAACACAGCAAACATGATATCAGAGCCACCCTTCCCGAAACCCTAACCCTAGCCCGAATCCATCGCCGGAGGGGGTCGCGCCGCCGTCTGCTTGTAGCGGCCGCACTTCGCGTCCTCTCCGTCCGCGCGGCCTCGCTGCCGCCGCCGCAGCACTCTGAAGCCCTCGCGAGCGACGGCGGGGCAAAGGTAACTCCGAGGAAGAGAGGACAAACTAACTCCATGGAGATCTGGGCTCGATCTGCCTCTCTGCTGCGATAACCTTATTCTTGACGACAAACACCAACTTCTTGTCAACTGTCGGCTCCGTTGATTTGGTTGTCTTCTTGGGCTGCGGCATCTTCTCCAGCTGGCCGAGGCCGACGAATTCAAAGACAAGAAGAAGGATCTGGAGTGTAGCGCTTCTTCCCTCCTCACCCTTTGGTACCGGAAGCCACCTCTCTGCCTTTGGCTCGTTTCCCGCATCGAGAGCATTCTCGGCCTTCTCGCTGGCTTTTTTTCCCTCCGCTATGAATGGATGATGCAATGGATGGTGCTTCACTGCAATGTGATGCGTACAAAGTAGCTGTGATCGCAATCATGCGCACGGCGAGTGAGCTGCCAAACATGTGGGTGTGCTCCTGCTTTCGGTTGGTGTGTTTGTGCGCTGTGGTGTGTGTGTGTGTGGAGATGGAGACTCCAGCCACAACAGCGGACATGAAGGGAATTATTGGAGAACTATCAAAGATGCTAGCAAGCAAAGGTGGCTCCAGGCTGGCACGTCCAGAGGTGGTGAAGAAGCTCGAGCTCATTCCTAACGACATCAAATTGAAGGGACGAACTACTTGAATTGGTCCAGGAGAGTATTGGTGATTTTGCAAGCATTATGTGGAGACACGTATGGAACCGGAGACGACGTGTGTAGAGTGGTGGAATTAGGACACCACAAACTCTCAATGTCTCCACTATTGTTGGGATGGTGGAGGCGATCACGAGTGCTGCCAGCATATGAAAGGCATTGACCAACATGTACTCCGGTATTGGCAATGTCATGTTGATGATGGAGGTTTAGGGTCAGATTGAGGCTCTAGAACAAGGAGTTGTTTGTTTAAGAGTATGTTGCTGAACTGCTACGTTTATGGTCTGACTTTGACCATTACAATCCTCTTACATTGCGATATGATAAGGATGTGACCTTAGGTCAAAGCTGGATTGAGAGGAGAGTTACTCATTTTCTGAAGGGGCTCAATGCTGAGTTTGAGAGCAGACATGTCGTGATGTGCCACCAGCCTTCTCTTCCTATCTTGGAAGAAGCTTTGGAGCTATGGTTCAGGAGGAGGTTTGATTGAAAGTGATGTCTGTTGATGCATCGCCACATGTGAGATTTGCTTTACTTGTTCCAACTCCTGTGGATAACAAAATGCTACAGTTGTGGCTAGAAAGACCATTTGTGCTTTGCTTGTCCCTATCCATGAAATTTTGGTGGTCATGGTCGTCCCAGTAGTAAAGGCAAAGGGGTTGCCCATGGACGACATGGCAGTGGTCATGGTGGCCCCCGAGCCAACCTTGCTATGGTTGATGGTGATCAACCAATCCAGAGTAGCAACAAGACTTAATGATGGAGATGACTATGGATCAAACTTCAGAGTGCAAGTGCTAGTCGAATCTGAAAATGCAGGTTAAGAGCTTCAAGGGCAAGGACTTGGTCACACAAGAAACTCCTTTAGCTACTAACTCTTTTGGAAACTTTGCCAACTATGCCCACTTAGAGATAGGTACTCACGCTCAAACACTTACATCTCCATATAGGCATTCTCATACAGATTGGATTGTAGATTCAGATGCATTTAGATATCTTACTGGTACTGTTGATATATTCACATCTTATACTACTCATATACATCATGAGACTGTCCAAACTGTTGATAGAACATCACAATCCATTTAGAGGTTGGGACAGTGAGATGCACTCCATCTGTTACTTTACCCTCTATGTTGCATATTCCTTCCTTTCCGATTAATGTCCTATCTGCCAGCCCCATCATTGACCAACTTAAGTGTTGGGTTCTCTTTGACGAGGATGTGTGCTTTTTCCAGGAGAGAAGTGGACAGGGAGAAGGATTGGGATGGGCATCAGGCATAACGGGCTGTGATACCTGGTTAGTGAGAATGTGGATATTGCCCTTATAGTGGTGCTTGGAAGAGCAGAGCTTGAGGTCATGTTGCACCATCGGCATCTTGGACATCAATTTTTTGATGTTTTGAGTAGGATGTTTCATAAACTATTGACTAAAGTTGATAGGAGTAATCTTGTATGTGATTCTTGTGAACTTGGCAAACATACACAGTCAATATTGTCTAGTATTGGTCTTGGAAGTGCTGAACCATTTCTGCTTATACATTGTGATGTTTGAGGTCTCTGGTACTTATGTTAGTGGTTGTAAGTGGTTTGCTGTCTTTGTTGATTGTTTTACTTGTATGACATGGATCTACTTGATGAAGCACAGGAATGTGGCTCTTCGATGCTTTTAGGGTTTTCATAATATAGTCAAGACTCAATTTAATGCTCAGGTCCGGATTGTTCGCAAAGATAATGGGACTAAGTATATGAACCAAGCCTTTCTTCCTATTTAGCTGCACATGACATTCTTCATTAAACAACTTGCCCTGGGGCTCCTACACAAAATGAGAGTCTAAGCGGAAAAATCGACATCTTGTGGACATGACACATTCACTTATGTTTGAGATGAATGTGCCACCACATTTATGGAAGGATGTCATGAAGGCAACCTTTCTGATCCATTGTATGCCTTCTGAAGTATTAGAGATGAAGACTCCTTGTCAGCTTCTTTTGGGTGAGAATCGGTTGATAAATCCCTCCCAAAGTATTTGAGTGTACCTGTTTTGTTCGAGATCATCACCCTTTTATTGGCAAGTTGGATCCTCGAACAGTCAAGTACATTTTTGTTGGCTATTCCTTCGGTTAGAAAGGTTATTAGTGCTAGAACCTTGTGGAGCATCGCTTGCTTGTGAGCATGGATGTCACCTTTCGTGAGACTGGGCCCTTTTACATAGAGGTCTATGTTTGAGAAATCCTCTCCTTCCGCAGGCAGTGGTAGTTGAGAGGAGAGAATGTTATAGTGATCCAGGACGATCTCGGATTAATAAAAACTTGATCAATGGTCGAGTTGAGCTGTTGGATCAACCATAGGTCGATGGTCGAGCTGAGTTGTTGGATCGACCAAACTTGATCGATGGTCGAGGCGAGTTTGTTGGCGGACCAAGTTATAAGACTTGTAGTGGACGAGCGCAACTCTCGGATTCACGTGAAACTCGAACCAAGTCGTAATGCTTGCAGTGGACGAGCGTAACTCTCGGGCGCACGTGGAATCAATACGTGCCGCTCACAGCCAGGAACCTCGCAACTGACTCATCACAGTTGATTAATTAAAAGTCTTTAAATACCCTACATTATAATTAGATAGGGAGCATCTCCTTTTCGGGCAGAGAGTGTACATAGTTTGTACAAAGAGCATTCCTCATAATAAAAGAGTTACTTCTTACTCTCTTAGCTACGACTACTTGTGTGTGTGTTTTGGCAATACATTGCATATCCAATTGGATCAAGTTATCCATTTGGATCACATAGTTATTCATTTGGATCACATAGTTGAGATGATTTCATGCCCACTGGATGGAGGCACAAATGGAGGCAATGAGCCTTAAAGGTTGGTGATGACAATGAAGCTCAGGATGGGATGATTTCGTGCCCACCGGATGGAGGCACAGATGGAGGCAATGAGATTCAAAGGTATGGTAGAGACAATGAAGCTTTGGAATAGCTGAAGGTGTATATAGGAGAAATTTGAAAGGATCTAACAGGACTAGTGGTTGGGGAAGCAGAAGCAGGATCAATTACAGGATGTTCAGCAACAACAGCCCATGCTCGATGAGAACAAAGTTGAACAATCCATTGCACCGCACCGCCAGTACGGTCCATACAATTGACGCCTGTCACAAATCCTCCCTCCTCGATTCCTTCCTCCAGCCCTTTGTCTGACTAGTGGTAACATGTCCTCTTCCCATCTCTCACTGTCTACTGAGTTACCACTTACACAATGTAGAGAGGCTCAAGTCAACATTCTGGAAAACCTCCTGTTTGGTTTAGCTATGGGCATGACATTGCTAACTTCACATCATATTCTTCAATTTCTCTTGTAAACAAAACTTTCATTGCATCTTTACAGACAATACCAATACCAAATAATTAGAGTATTGCATCTTTACAGACAATACTAATACCAAATAATTAGAGAGTAGCATTGCAAGATCCTAGGTGGCGAACTGTTGTACAGGAGGAGCTTAAAGCATTAGAGAAGAATCAAACCTAGGAGTTAGTTTCACTTCCAGTTGGGAAGAAGGTTGTAGAATGCAAGTGGGTATACACTGTGAAGCACATTCCTGAGGGCAAGGTGGACGGGTACAAAACCAAACTTGTGGCAAAAGGATCCAATCAAACCTACGGGATTGATTATGATGAAACTTTTGCTCCTGTAACCAAGTGAGTACTGTGAGAGTGTTAATCTCTTATGCAGCTAATTTCAGGTAGCCTTTGCATCAACTTGTTGTAAAGAATGCTTCTCTACATGGAGATTTGCAAGAGGTGTACATGGAGGTTCCACCTAGCTTTCACACTAAACAAACAATTGGAATGGTATGCAGACTCAAGAGATCTCTATATGGGCTGAAGCAGTCTCCAAGGGCTTGATTTAACAAGTTCAAGCATGTAGTTTCTAGTATCAGCTATTCACATTCTAGTGGAGATCACACAGTTCTCTACGAGCACTATGGCTTGTACATCACGATTCTCATAGTCTATGTTGATGACATTGTGGTTACAAGAGATGATGTTGAGGAGATTAGTCGTTTGAAATGTCAATTGAGAAAGGAGTTTGAAATTAAAGATCTTTGAAATTAAAGATCTTGGACAGCTCAGATACTTTCTTGGGCTTGAAATTATAAGGTCTTCAAAAAATATAATTCTCTCCAAGAGGATGTATGTTCTTGATCTACTTGCTGAAACAAAGATGCTTGGGTGTTGTCCAACCTCTACTCTTATTGATCAGAATCATAAACTTCGTGCTCAGTCAAGTGACCCAGTGCGAAGGGCGTCTTATTAAAGACTTGTTGGTCACCTCATCTATTTTTGCCACATGAGACCAAATATCACCTATGTTGTGAGTGGTAAGTAGATATATACATGAGCCCGGAGCGGAAGGGGTTTGTGGTTCCAACGGCACAAACACTTGAATGTGAAGGGATACTACAATGTGGACTGGGCAAATTGTTTGGATGATAAAAGGTCTACAGCAGATTATTGTGTTTTCATTGGAGGTAACCTTGTGTCATGGCGAAGCAAGAAAGATGAAGTCATGGCTAGATCCATAGCGGAAGCTAAGTATAGGGCTATGTGATATGATGTGGGTGAGAGGGTTACTCTCTGAGCTACGCCTGATGCAAGGTGGCCCTTTGAAGCTATGTTTTGATAACAAATGAGACATCAATATTGCCAACAACCTAGTTCAACGTAACAGGACCAAGCATGTGGAGATTAACCGATTTTTCAAGGAAAAAAAAGATAATGAAATGTTCAAGATAAATTTTGTTCATTATGATGAGCAGTTAGCTGATTTTCTTACAAAGGGTTTAGACTAGAGAAGGTGGGAGATTTGGAACAAGATGGGCACAATTGATATCTTTCAATGTGGAATAGTACACAAAGCTAAGGACTTACATGTAACTTTTTGGTATTGTAATAGTAAAAGGGGTGTGGTCCAGATGATCCAACCCAACCTTTCCCAGCAAACACATCATATGAGACAAGTTTTAATGATGTACTTTTCAAATGAATGGCAGAAACAGAATAAAGCTAAAATGTTTTCAGTTTCATCTTCTGCAGTAGAACCTTGGTTATGAAGTTCTAAACAAACTGTAACAAAAGTTTGAGATAATGTTCAGTCTTCGTCATACCTTGCAAACTAGCTCTCCTTGAAAACCACCAGCGACCAATAAATTCTCATTCACTGCAAATGTGCTAATTTGAATTCCAGTGAACCCCTCCATCAAACAACCAGGATGTCTCTGCATAACCAACGAACTAACTCATGTCACTTGCAAAGTCAAGTCTTACATAGAAAATTGAGAATATTGAATTTGGAAAAAGTAGCTAATGAAAAAAGAAGGAAACTTGATCAGAAAAGTCAGCAAATGGATATTGAAAAAGCGCAAAACCTCCAGTGGAGCAACATGCCCTGAGAAATTGAGAACCTCTGACAACTTGTGAGATAACGACGACCAGTGGCCTACTGTGGAATTTGACATGAAATAGGCATCATGCTTTGAAGTTGCCCATACCAGATTCCTAAGCTAAAGAGGAAAGTGTTAGTCAGTATGCAGTAGCTTTAGAAGTCACATGACAAGAAACATTCAAGTAGCATTTATTACATTGCGGAGAAAAATCTAATGACAAACACATGAATTCTCCATTGCACCATATCTCTTTCCCATGAAATAAGTACAGAAGGAAAGACTTGTTTGGAAGCTATATCATATACAAACTACAAAGTTCAAAAGTACAGAAGTGAAGAGAACCAAAAGAAAATGGAAGACTTTACCTCCGAGCTACAGAACTTCCCAAGGTTGTTCAGTTCAGTATTGAGAAAATGAAAATAAAATCAGAGCATGACCACAGTTATGTCTTAACAGAGCTCAAGATTAAAGTTTAGAAAACACCATACCAGCTTTCATGTGGTGCTGCCGTAAGGGAAAGCACTAGCTGAATTTTTTTGCACGAGTGTATCATAGAAAAGTTACTTTTGACTATAGCTACTACAATGTTTTGTTTAAACTATGGCAGTATCATCCTAAAATAAACCAGTACTGCTACATGAAAAATAAGCTAATTATAAAACGTTCTCTAAGCTAAAGAAGAAGAAGAAGAAGAAAGAATGTAAATATCCTTTCCCAAATATCTGCACATCCTATATTAAAATAAAGAAGAATATAACTGACCTGAAAATGGAGAATCGATGGCTTCACCAGTCTTGTATTATACTGAAATTCATAATAATTGCTGCTTTTCTCTACTTGCTTGCACAGCTAAAAAAGAATAAAATCATTTAGGAAATTTGAACATCCATAAGGGAAAAAACAACTATCAACAAAGACACTTTCATGGTAATGGAGACCTTATCCATGAGTTCTCCAGATTGAGGAAAGTTCTCGTAGTTTTTGTACTGTTCCAACCTAGCTTTTCTGTAATTTTGTCTGCTTATTTGTAACCGCTCCCATGGTATACCTTGGATGTCCTTTCCTGCCCTTGCTTCAGCTGCTGATGTATCAGTTATCCTAGAAAGCTGCAGAAAATTCCCAACTTGTCAATAGACCTCAACTCTCTTTCTTGATAGAAAAATAAAGCACTTAATGAAAAACATGACCTGTACAATCTTAACACTACAAACAAATTTATCATGTTTTCTAGTTAGATTTCAGGAATTACAAATGAGCATGGACAAACCACTAACAACTTCCAAGAAATAATACAACCTTTTTTATACCAAATAAACCGCAGTGATCACAGATTCTTCCAGGACCCTTTCATCTTTAGATTAGATCAACGCAAGTAGAGCCTTGTTATTAGTTCTTACTCGTATGCCAAAACATGGTCCTAACTGAGTGTGCAGTATAAGTCAAACCAGGACAAAACTTCAGTCTTATTTCCTAGTAGAAAAATCACTTTATGCTCTTTGGTCTCAACCAATTCAAATAACTTCAGAAATAATGCATATGCAGTGCCAGGTTAAGCTGGACATTGAAAATTCTCCACACTGGTACCTCATCTGAAAACAACCTAACAGTACGCCAAGTCATCATTGGATATAGATAAAGATGACTAGATAGCAACCCCAAAATGCATGACTAGGTAAAACTAATTTGCACTACAAGTTCATTGACATTAAGTCCCCTACCAAGAAAAGAATTCAGCATCCAACTGTAGGGTTAGGCAAAACAGTAAACCCCATAATATAGCTAATGAAGGAAAAAAAAATTCTATAAGACTCAACCTTATAAAATTATATGAGATATATTTCTTGACCCAATATCACATGATCTCCGGTTAGAATATGAGCACAACTAACTAATATAAATTACAACCCTACCTAATATAGATCACAAATATATTTTTACTACTCATTCATATAATCTAATAGACAAAAAATAGATCTTATATTACTTATGTAAGACTAGGTTTTACAAAAACCCGCTTCCGCCAATGACTAGAATTATCTTTTACCATAATTTGGGTAGGAGAAATATCTAATCCACCACATACTTTTAGTGTACCTTGAAAACCAAGCCTTAAAACATCCAAAAATAGTCCAGATGGAAGAAGGGATGTCCCACCTCCTAGCAAAATGTCAAATTCAAAATCCATTGAAAAAAGAAGATACAAAATCAGGATGAATAGTGACTTCTTGCTTATCATTTATTCGACAAATTTGTCTTTTCCGTGTCTTCTTCTACAGAGTGACTTTAAGTTCGAAATTTAGCCACTAGATAGAGCACCTATCCTTTACTTATAACCTAACCTAAGGAGAGCACAAGGACACAACTACACAAGGTTCACCTTAACTAGGGAGTGTACCAGATACGCTATCCACGGACTAAACGTGACAAGCATAGTGCATCCAGCGACTAAATGTGCCAACTGATGATCGAAAAATGCGGAATCTGGACCAAACGATGGAGTTGGGCCCAGAAGGAAATGTCAGGGTCTCATACTCTTGTTAGATGTTAGAAAACAAGAAAAGGTAACCTTTTAGACATCAAGAACTGCACGGAATCAATCACCACCAGAGGTCGGCTCAAATTTGGAAAGAAGCAACCAAAGCAAGGGCGTACGGACCAGCTCGTAGTCGTCCTCACCGTCGCCATCCTCCCTCCCGTTGCCGGCGGCATGGCCACGAAACTCCTCGTCCATTTCGCCGTCCGACGCCGCTCCGGCATCATCACCGTCGTCGTCATCAACGACCCTGTAGCCCCCCGCAGCCTCTCTCACGCTCGCATCCATTGCCTCGCACCACCCTGCACCATGCAAGAACACAAGTTACAGATCAAATCACACCAATGGATCATAAATTCACAAAAAAACAGCAGCAAGACGAAAGAAGCAAGAAGCAAGCAAGATTCAAGAAGATAAGGAATTACAAATTACCGTACACCAGAGCAGCGAGTTGGAGGAATTGGATTGGTGCCAAGAAAAGGCAGAGGGGAAGGGAATTTGGAAACGTAGATCGTTGTCGGCTACACTATGTTGGACTGAAACGTGTGGAGTGAGGGAGGAAAAGAGAAAAAAAAGGCAACTTTTTATGTAAATTTCTTTTGGTTTTTGGCTTGCAGCGATGAGAGGTTCTAGATGCATTTAATCCGAAACGAAACGCTCTGATAGTGATGGGGGCACAACACTAAGCCGATATTTTCCGAGGGGCGCCTCTGCGCTTAAATAAGTACTCCAATAATTGGAGCATGTGCTAATATAAAAAAAAATTATCATATATTATATTTTTAATATCGTTGTTTTTATATACAATAAAATCAGGCTTTAGCCAAATTGATGGAGCCAAGATTTTTGTCAGTCTCATCTAAATTTAAAAATACTTAGTTTTGTTGATATATTACATGTAGTAGATGTTGTAAGGATTTGCTTAATCTTAACTTATACTATCATCAATAAGCTATTTTATTAGAGTTTTGGTTTAATAAGAGTTGAAAGAAACTTTTTGTCAGGTCTTATTTTTATCTTATAAGTTGATAAATTGAACTCAAAACTAGACAAACAAACTCATGATGTCTTTATTTGTGTCTAATATTCTATAGATAATTTTACATCTTATAGGTTTTAAAACTATACAAAAAGACTAGTTACAAAATTAGAACTTAAAACTAGAAAGTTTTGTGTCAGTGAAGGGAAAGTTGAAATGATATAAACCGGAAGAGTAAAAAGGACAAGAAAGGAGTCAAATGATACTCTATTCGTTACAAAACACATAATATTTTAGTATATACCAGTGTTACATTAATATTAGCAAACACAAAAGTAAAAATTACATCCTCCATTAACTATCATTCTAATAACTCCTCTCTCCTCTTCCATTCTAAACAGTAGTAATAAGCGTGGGAATTAGAGATAGATAATAGCATCACCATTAAAAAGGACAAAGTTGAAAAACAATATGGTTAATTTACCTTTAAAACCCCCAACATAATGTATTTTGTGATAAGAATATTTTCTAAAACTCATGACTATTATTTTATAACAGTGGGAGTATAGTAATTTTGAAATCGAGGAGTTTTTTTTGTTCAAATATGTGTGAAAAAGGCGCTGAATCCTAGCCTTTGAATCCTCATCCAACGGTCCAGGAGAAGAGAAGTCCGCACGATTGCATCCAAAAAAAAAGGGCCGCGCCGCAATGGCGGGAGACCGTCGCACACCACCTCCCCATTTCCGCCGCATCGCAACGCGCCGCCGTCTCCTCCCTTTCGAGCTTTGCAGCGCCGGCCGCGGCCATGCTGACCGGCCGGGAGAGCCTCGTCCGCCTCATCGGCAGGCGCCGCCGCTCCCCTCTCTCCCCCTCCCTCGCCGTTCTCCTCTCCTCCTCAACTCCTCAGGTCAAATCCCAAACCCAAACCCTTGTCTCACCGCATGCACGGCTGATCTCGCCGACGTCTCTAACATTTGGCTCCTTTTTCTCCAGGCCGACGGGAGCGCGGACGAGGGTGCTGGTTCGCCGGGAGGGAACAGCGGCATCAGGGCGGAGTGGGTGCCCTGCCCCGTCTGCGGCGAGTCCATCCGCGGCACGGACTACTGCGTTAACACCCACCTGGGTACGTGTGCAGATCAGATTAGAACCACGCGCTCCATTGTTTTTTTTGCTGAATTCGTGGAGTTTTCCCTTTGTTTCCTGCGCCGTAGCTGTAGAACATCACTTCTGTAGAAACTTCAGGACCATTCTAAAGCTTTACATTCGTGTGACGTTTCTGCTATATTTGTCCAAGTGAATCTTAGGAGGCATTTGGTTCAGAGATATTAAGGGAATATGTTATATAGTGTTTGGTTGGATCATTCCGTAATCACAATATCCATAGTCAAAATATATCACAATAGAAATTTCAATGAATGTATTTCTAATCCATTTCACCTCCACCTCCGATAGATCCTAAATCCCATTCAGCAAGTAATTAGGCTACTAGCATTTTAGGATGTATAGCGAGCATGGCATGACATATGTACCATTCTGAAACTTCACGCTTGTTTGAAAATCTACTGTGCAGACATATGCCTGTCAAGGGGAACTAAACGGAAGTTAACACAGAGCACCCTTCTTGATTTCAGTTTTGGTAAAAAATCTGTGACTGAGCACAATTTGAACAGTTTGGACAATGTTGATAAGATGGAAACTGTTGAACCAATCAACGAGGAGGGATTTAATAATAGAGCTTTCTTCTCATTGAACAATGACACTGGGAGTTCAAAAGGAAGCACTTCATCACTTGGTCGCCTGCATGGATCGCTTGACATTTTGGAGACGTGCAATACCTGTATACCTTCGAACTCTGTAATGTCAAATGTGAACTGTTCTGCAAACGATAAGGAAGTGAATCGGTGCTCTTCTTGCGTGCTTCCAATGGAAACAAATGTTGACAACACTGATGCATGTGCAGTGACAGATTCTATCATCATGGTATCAGTTGACACTGTTATAGTGGGTCGGAGATTCCATGAAAACATTGAATTGCAAGAAGGTGCGGGCATTACTATTTTGAGAGACCCTTATAATTTTAAGGACCCTGATGCTATCAAGGTTTTCTTCTGATCTATATAAAATTCCAGTTAGTGTGTCTTTCCTGTAGAGAATCATTCTGATGTCCATTTAGGTCCTTTATGCAGATTCTAAATGTGGACTGATACTTGGATATTTGCCTCGAGAGTTGGCTAAAGTTCTGACTCCTTTACTGGACAATCATTATATTGAATGTGAGGTGAGTTTTGTTTTTCTCCTATCACAAAAAATATGATAAGAGGTTGTATAATGCGGACTATAATATCTAGGCTCACTTGTTGAAATAGTGTAAAGCATACACAAGTGGGTATATGTGTTGTACTTATGCAGGGATTTGGCAAGAGCATTTTCACTTTGTTTGCTATAGGGAGGATACAAGATTTCTGCTCTGGCTTTGATTAGTTTTTTGAGCATTCAACATCTCTTTTTCAGATAGACCTTTTTGTACCAAGTTTAATTATTGATACATCATCTAATGCTCAAAATGTTTTGTTAGGGATTCGTGGTTGATGTTCCTGAGCAACAACATGACAATGTTCCTGTCCAGCTTACTTGTAAAAAATGTACAGATAGCAACAAGAGATCTGGTGATCTAAAATATTGCAAGTCCTTATGGGAAAATTTTGTTGGTGATGTTGCAAATGGAAAGCTGCAGCGACCCAGCAGTGCCAGATACCAGACAAATTTTAATTTGATGATAGCAGATGTCATAGCCAACCATTCACACCTTTTTAGTGATGAAGAGAAGTCCATTTTAGGTTCTTTTTTATTTTTTACTTCCTTATCACTTTATGATTGTTGACCTAGAAGAATTATTTGTTGACTATTGTAGATCCTGACATTTGACAGATTCTTTTAAGTCATTATCGAATGATGGGCAAAGGCTTTTCATTAGGATCCACACTCGAAAAGGTTCTCTTTCCTGACTTCTAGCGTGGGCTATCGAATGTAGCAATTTGGCTTTCTTATATTTTACTGAACATATTTAACTTCACACCTGCCTACCTTAAATTTCTTTGAAGGGCCATGGTTTCGGATGAGCACTATCTCATATCGTGAGATATCAGATCCAATGTTGGCAGCCGTGGAATTAAAGTGTAATAACCTTAACATGCCCTATTCTACTAGTTTACATGCACCACCCCTTAGCTGTTTGAATCGCAACCTGCTTCTTATATAGTGGCAGGTTATATTAACGTGCTGTCTTGTGCTGATGATACATCTGAATGCGATATGAAGGAGGTTCTTGATGTTCTAAGTGTACCTGAAATGAAGGAAATTCTGAAGGATCTTCCTAAGGTTTTCAATCTCATGTCTTCAGTGATTTTTTCCCCAACAAAGCACAACTGTGTTGTTTGCCTGTTGAGTAAATAGTCATATCAAGACTATCGAATTGATGTAGTATCTCATTTTTTTTATTCTGTTGACGCACTATGTGACAGGGAACTTCAGATGCTGTCCAAGCATAACATCTTGCTTTTTAGAATTATAGTTTGTTCATACATTACTAACTTCTTCTGGAACTTGTACACTAACTAGGACTTCTTGCTACATGAACTTTACTAATTATCTAGCTGGTGTTCTCAGTTTTTTTTTTCTTTTATTTGCTCTCCAGGATAACAAAAGTTGCACACGTCGACATGAACTTCTTGGCACCATTCTCTCTTTATATCAGAAAGGAACCTGGTAAAGCCTCTCTGTTTGTTGCATTCAAGGGTATTATGGCTGTTAAGAAAATTCATCCCTGGAACATGCAGCACAGTACTACCAAAGGGGATTCTAAAATTGACAGGGACCTGTATAAGAACTTCTAAATTGGCTGATGAACTTCTGTTGCGTGTCCAGGTGACTCCTGATTTTTTTTTACCACAAAGCTTAAGTCTTAGTTGGTTGTTTTTTCTGCCAAGTGACAAACTGCCAATAGTATTATTTCCTTTGTAATATCCAATAGCTACTTTTGTGATGTATGGTGATCCAAGATCAATTATGTAGAGGCTCTTTTTTCTAAATGGTGATCAAGATCTTTCAGCCTTCCTATTAGTGGACCTTGGTCTGGTGAAGTTTCCAGACTATGTTTGCAATGTCTCTCACCCTATTTTTCAAGGAAGAAGTGATCTACTTGAGTATGAAGAGGTGAATTTCATTACCTTTCCAAAATAGAAGCATAGCTTGCCAATTTTAGCTGAACTTATTATCTTCTATTTCCAACAGGCTATTCAAGTGGCACAAGTGATGGATGAATCTCTTGATAATAATAACATGGAAATGGTGACAAGATGCATTGATTTGTCTGAGAATCGATTAGACCCTATTCCAAAAGAAGAAAATGCCACTGTAGCTGATCCTCCCCCGTCATTCTTTTTATGCTTTTCAGCATCCTGGGTCTATTCAAAAATACTTACATTAGGTGTATCTGTATATGAACGCGAGCATAGGTAAGGAAATTGTGTTAATATTATAGATCATTAAGTCAAAAAAAAATTTCAGATAAGTTGATTTTATTTTTGGCTTTTTTTAGTTATATTGGAAGGCTTAGTCATAGTATATCTTCCTTTCTTCTTTGGAGTGTTGGCTTGTTTTCTAGTGTTGGTAACATAATAGGATATTATAGCATTATATCTGTTAGACCTTTGGCTCCTAGGTTATACCCATACTTGGAGTAGGCAATATGTCAGATGTTGAAGACCTGACATGGCCCCAACACTTATCTAACATGAGTTGGAGCCATGTCAGGGTCGTGTATGGTGTTTGACATATTGGGAGCCATGCGAGGGCTGTGGGGTGTCTAACAAGATATCATGGAAGTGTCAGTCTATTTTTACATTAAAAGAATTGACTTGACATGATATTGGGGTAACACCATCGCGACATTGACAATTTGATGTATCACTGTTAACACAACTAACATTGTTTTTGAACCATTTGCATTTGGTCTATAACCTAGCTTGTGATTCATATGAAAAGATAACACTAGAGATGAATAAGAGCTTTAACTTTCTATATCTTATGTATTTGGTATGCATAACACTTGAACCAAATGCTATAAATCAATATAGCATTGGTATAGTGATGCCAAGTAAAGATGAAAAAATATCCCCATGATCATGATCTTTTATTTCATTTTATATGTGCAGCTAGTGTTGCCATATCAGTATTTTTGGGAAAGCCATATATTGTTTTCCATACTGGTATGGTGGGTCGGGTTTCGGCAATCTGGCTTGCAGTATAGGAGGAAGTTTATATCATCCTTTCAGTAATCTACAGATTTCTGTTTTTTATGGCTCAACAATTTTGGTTTGCTAGCTTGTTTCCATTTATTGAGCATGTTGCTATTTGCAATTTTCTTAATTTTTCGGGCATCCATATTTCACACAGATAATATTTTGCAGGTATGGAGATGCAATAAGGATTCTTAAGAGATTACTTAGTAAAGTTTCTTCTGACAGACGACGAGGATATTGGACATTGAGGCTCTCTGTTGATTTGGAGCATATGGGTCGTCCAAATGAGAGCCTTTCAATAGCTGAAGGAGGAGTACTAGATTCATGGGCTCGTGCTGGTTCAAATATGGCACTACAAAGGAGAGTGCTGCGTTTAGGGAAACCTCCACGCCGCTGGAAAGTCCCAAATTATGCCAATTCTATTCAGAGGAATATAAAAGAGGTACATATTACCCTGCTGTTCCTTATGGGGGACAATTTGCACTTTGTGATCTCTTGGATCAACACTAGAACATAGAGAAACATCGCATTAATCAGCTTTTGGGTGCTTCTTCGATGCCTAGGTGAACATTGAGGGAAGGCCATTAAATTGTGAAACAGGAGCAAAGAATGTATTTTATGGTTATGATGGTGAACTTTGTGGG
This sequence comes from Pharus latifolius, assembly GCA_019359835.1. NCBI lineage: Eukaryota > Viridiplantae > Streptophyta > Magnoliopsida > Poales > Poaceae > Pharus > Pharus latifolius. Next base: position 80,276,149 of record CM033324.1, read on the forward strand.
GTAGAGCAGTTAGCATTACAATATTATTCTGATGAAGGAGGTGGTTGGCAAGGAACCCATTCAGAAGGTGGCATTTGGATGACCATCTTTGGCCTTCTCATGTGGGATGTAATATTTTCAGATAGACGGGATGTCTTCCAGTCAAAATTTCAGGTACATGACCTAAACTATAGTTTTTCCTAGACCTAACTATGTGCTATAATGCAGGCCAGTATGTGGTTGGCAATCATTATGCAAAAATTTTTCCTAATTCTGTTGATAATATTCAAAATTGCAAAAGTTACTGCTTGAATTGAAATTTAGCCTTAGTGTAGTTGCCCCACTGCTGAGGTTGGCAGCTTGATTGGCTGGTAGGAAAGAAAATATGATAGGCCTGTTTTCTGAGGAAAAAGAAAGAGAAAACCCACTGACCTTCATAGACTGCTAGGTATTGAAGGGAAAGAAAAAACAACGTAGTTGAAGAAGAGCAAGGGAACAAAGAAAATGAAGCTCAATACGATTTCAAAAATTACCAAACAAATTTGGCATTACGAGCCTAATGACCAAATGTTATGAATCCAAGACAGAAAGACTTATTACCATAAAAGAATGAACAAGAGAACGTTAATTTTTTACTGAAAGACCTAGAGCTAACCATCAAGACTGTGGGCTGTTCTGAAGTGGGTTCTATGATTGAGTTGCATTCTTTTGGAAGCCACCACAAACTCTATCTTCCTGTAGCAGATGCCTGATGTAAAATCCCTGTTAATTTCTTTTAATGTATTGTTAAACCTTGACAATCTCTTGCTTCTTTCTTTCCCTCGTCTAACTTTTGCAAGGCACGAGTCATCTCCTGCTTTCTTGCAGACAGCCCCTCTGGATATGGAAACAGACGAGTTCTACAAATCAAGGAAGGACCTGGTAGAGTCCCAGTTGAAAAAGATACAAGACGGAATGGCCGAAGAGATGTTGATCAGCTCCTGGGAGCTGCATCATGGGACTTCCTGCCGGGGTGTTAACTGGGACCGGCATTCACTGACCGATTTACGAGCTGCCGTCGCATGCATTGGCGGCCACCGTCTGGCATTGCTGCTCCGTCATCTTGCCCTCGATTACAGGAGCTGGTCTAGCGGCATGCCTGATCTACTTCTTTGGCGTTTTCTTGACGAACAAGGTGGCGGCGAAGCCAAACTTGTGGAGGTTAAAGGGCCTAGAGATCGGCTTTCAGAGCAACAACGAGCCTGGATCCTTGTTCTTATGGATTATGGATTTGATGTGGAGGTGTGCAAAGTTACTCCAGTCTCCAAGAGGCGATAGCTTCTCGAGTCAGATTACACCTTGTTTAACTATTTTATTTTATTCACCATTTACTTCATGATGTGTTCATTGATTGGATTGGAAGAGGAAAAGAACAAGTGAAAGAAACATTATTCAAAGTTCCATCAATGATGTGTAAACTTGAGTGACGAATGAATTTAAAATATATTCAGCTAATTATTGTCGGCACTTTTCACCAATGGTTTCCATTGGTAAAAGGACCACTTGCCTGCAAGAAAATGTTGCACTTGTTACCACTCGTTTTGTAAAGTGAAATGGAGGGAACAAGAGCACCATGTAATACTTCAATGGTTAATGAGAAGGTTAACACTGCTCGTTGTTATACCAGAGATCACTTGGGTTAAAAGATGAACCCGGTCGGTCGCTTAGTCAGTCTCTAACCAGCCTGTTTCGTATATCAAATTGCAGTAGGACTCAGACTCGGAATAATCCAGAAACTGGCCGGTTTCAACCCGAAACCGACGACTACACTGCTATTCATATCATGCCTGAAAAGCTGAAACTTTCTTTAAGGCTCAAGTTGAAGTCTCTCCATGTCTCAGAAGTGAGAAGTGCATAGTAGCCGAGATATATAAACAAAGATAAAACAATATGCAAGTGCCCGACTTGCGAAAAAACAGATGTTTCTCAACACCAGGCCACTTGATCCTAGAAGGTACTTCACTTCCCGCTGAGGAGTCCGCATGCTAGACGACATCGTAGTTCATCAAATATTATGTAGTCGTCCGAAGGCTGTCATAAATTTACCAGGCCTCTTCCAGGTCAGGAGCTGCCTGGCTCTGGCCTGAGCTTTAGATCCATATGCTGCTAAATGCTTCCTCCAGTGCTCTTCTCTTGCTCAATTCAACAGTCCATCCTCCAGCTCGAGCGCCTCTCTCTGCACGTAGTCTCATGGTCTCCTCGTCATCTCCTTGAAGAGGATCTGCTACACCTCCAACTGGTTGGGGGGGCATGCCTGTTGGGCGAGGCTGCGCCAGCCCACCAGGAACAGCAGCAGGCGCATACTGGCCTTGAACTCCCACCCCACTAGTAATGCCCTGAGAGCTTCCAGTAGCCTGTAACAAGTTACAAAATTACATAACATTGGCGTTTATAGCACAAAATCTAAAAAAGGTCATTAAATAAACTAGGGCCGCATTATACCAATGCACCAACTTTAAGCAGAACATAACATAGAAACAAAGGGTAAAGGAACTTTGCTGCAAGTTTTTCATTCCTCACACAAAAGGAATTAAAGCAGATGAAATAAGTAGCTAAATGGCATACTTATCTACTAACAAAGTTACCATTGTAACCAATGCTGCAAAACAAACATAACAACAGTATATCTTTCTGAACTTGGGCGTTGCAATCATGATACATAGTCAGATAACTTAAACAGCCAATATCTGAAGCTGCAAGGGTTCCAGGTAAACTGAAAATCATTTAAGACAGTACGAAGATAACCTTAAGGTCAAATGCATATTCATGGTTGACTGAAACATTCCAGCAAAGGATTCAACTTGCTAAAGGTTGGCTCTTTCATCACCTAACCATTATTGCTACAGTTGACGCTTCCCAACTAGACTAAAAATTCATGACAATATTTGATAGGATGCCAATGTGAAAACTCTAACAGTTGGCAATTCAGCATTTTCACTGGTAAAAAAAAAATCAGAAGTTTGCACTGATGAACTACCAAATAGTGCTCAATATTCTCCTCACAGAAAGACTTGCAATTGCCAGTACCAAAGAACATGGGAAGATTGTCAAAGTTGATGGGATTACACACAGAAGTACACATCCAACCAATATCAAACCCTTACAGATGCTGCTACAGAAGTCAGATATATACTTTTACAAAAATCTATGACGTGTATCATATAGTTTACTAATATACTAACCACATCATTGGCATTGGTCTGTCCGGGGTTCATTTTGCTTGCTTTAAGTGCTGCTGCGAGCTCTTCAGCCTGCACGAGAAACATATTGGATAGAAAAGAGCAATAGTCAATGATAAGTATCTATGAATTTGGGTAGAGGATTGAACTGGAAATATGAAAACGAATGTTCACTTGTGTTACTCTATCATAGACCACAGTAAAGAGTAACATACCCTATGAGCTCGCGAAATGATTATCTGTTCAATATTTTCCTGTTGGTACTTAGCAATTTTAGCTTCAATTGCTTCCACATCTATACCTTCAATTAGGTTGAAAGCTTCAAAAATGAATTTGAAACATATAAACTTTCATCAAAATATTGTTGTTAGGCGAGAAAAATGAATTTAAAAATAGGAAAACAGGAAAACAACTTACTCATATCCTCAACTTCTTCTAAATAATCGTTGTACTCTCTCAGCGACGGGAAATCATCTTCTCTCTTATTGAATCTGAAAACATAGGGAGAACATAATTAGCAACAAAAAGACTTCTTTTTCTGTTGTGATGAGGAGATCAATAAATCTTTATAATCAAGAGGAGTATTGGTACTTGGTAGGCATTCAATCACTTTACCAAGTAACATCCACGCACTGTAAGTTCTACCAAGAACACATCTGAAGCACTCAATTTTTGACCTTAATCTTAACTTCAGTAAATCTTCCTTACCATCTTAACTTTGGTATCCAACAATCGGCTTCATCAATCATCATTCATATGCAAAATCTGAAATTTTAAAAATTCTGAACTTACGAGTCTAAAATTTCCGCTTATAAATCTCTAGAATCCACACAGTGTAGCAGTCGAACGGAAGCAAAACTTCTCCAATCTTTTGGCTTAACAGAGAAAAGAGAAAAAGGAGGAAGCTTTATGGGTGGATCACGTACATGCTGGCTATCCTGCGGCGGACGACCATCTCCTTGGCCCACGCGTTCCCTCCGCCGCCGCCGCCGCCGCCGCCGGCGGAAGCGACCACCATCGCGGCGCCGCCTGAAATCTCTCGACCGAACCGGGGTTGGCAGCCGTGCACTCCCTTCCCTGCCCCGACCGGTGGACCGTGCACCCGTCAGCTCGCCGTGGCCCTGCGCAACGCGGTGCCAAATAGGGCGGCGTGCGGCCGGAGCAGAGCCCGCGTCGCGTGGGAGCTGAGCTGCCTCCGCCGGGGAGATGGGCCGCGACAAGGTAAGCCGCCAGGGTGCTGGGCCTTGGGCTTATATTTTGGTGATGGATTAAAAGAGTCAAGCCAGCAGGCGCGAAAATGGACTTGGCCTAGATCTTGGCTAAATTATATCCAAATTTATATCTGTAAGTTGTAGTCCGATTCAAATTCAAAAATATTCAAATATATGTTGTTCGATTCGATTTAGATGATTTTTAATTCGGATCGGATTCAAGATTCTATCGTATACTATGATATTCTTTTGATTTTATCGTTTTATTAGTATAAAATTTAAAATTAACTCATTTTAAATTAAGAAACAACATATTTGAACGAGTTTGAACAATATGTTATTCATGTAATAATTTGATTATAAAGTTGTAATGCTACAAATTTAGATAAGTACCTTTATAGAAATAACATTCAAATTTGAATTCAAATATAAAAATATATTATTTTGTTGGATTTTATTAAATTCAGATATGAATATTTCTTGTGGTAATAAAAGTGTATTTGGCTTGCTTAAACTAATTTGAAAATAAAAATATTCATGTGTATTTGGGCCCATTGAACTTGTATATTTGGCTATTTAAAAGTAAAATCTGCTTATTTCAATTGATTATGTGAAAAATAAGAGATATCACCTCCCCCCCAAATTAATTAGATAACTAGTCGGTTAGGCACCAAGCTTTAATTTTCACATTTTTACAATCATAGTTATAAAAAATTTTGCTAATGAATAGATATATTTTTTTATTTTACGTATACTTTTCTCCACCGCTAGATCAAACTCTTATCTTACATCTAATTCTCTAAAATTCACATAACTTTCTCCATATTAAAACAATAATGTTAAGCATCCCGAAATAAATACGTTGATGTTTATGTACTTATCTGGATGGGACCAATGGCAGGGGCCCACGTGGTCTGATGTTTGTGTTGACCATCTGCAATCTCTGTTATTTAAGACTCATTTAACTGATAACATGTGGAAGAACAAATTAATATTAATGCCAACCCATCAAAAAAAAAATCCCCAATTCCCAATCTCTAAACTACTTTGGAATTAGATATGAATCAGATTGTTTCGCCTCTTACATTTTAGTTACTCCACCACAACAATGATGGCTTTTAAGGACCAAATTTGCTCTCACCTTTTGTAAGATGTCATCTCTACCATGGAGCAACTTTATATAAGCTTAAATGCAAATTCAGGATGAAACAAAATACAATAGAGCATGCAATGGGTGCAGCACAGGACCGAGATTTATGCATGATCTATCACATTAGTTTCTTATGGTCATGTGTTTGCTGCCAGCTAGAGATTTCTCTTGTGTACTGTTGGTCCTTAGGCTTGGGTTACAAGTGTTATGTCGCTCTCTTCAAGTTCTAACATTATTAGTGTGTCATGTTTGGTTATAGTGTTTGGGTTGCATATGGCATGACCCTCTATATCATAATTGTACCTTCCTTTTGTTTACTATAAATGAATTACATAGGTCATATTGAGCAATTTTGTATGCAAAGTTCAAATCAACACTACAATTCTATTGAAAAATTGTGTGTGCTTGATTTTATGAATGGAAATTAACTCAATTATTATATTCATCTATAACTGTTCTCCTCTCCATTCTATTCTATATTTAACATTATGTGTTTTCTGAAAATAATATATATTGCTCTTTTTGCAACAATGAGAACATTTTTTGAATACAAAAACAAGAATATGACTAACAGCATATCACTGCATCAATTATAGAACATAAAACTTTTCTTTAACAGAGATAATGGTATCAACAACCTAAAACAACAAATTGCACAACAAGATAGTACTTGTGTAATCACACTTTTAAGAATATAAGTCTCAACATATCAATAATTGAAGTTGCTTCTAAATTCTCCCACTACCAACCGAAATAAAAAAAAAATGTCTAACCCTTATAGATTGCATCATTGGCAACTTCTTCAAAGTCTAATCCTTTAAAAATGGGCAATGGTCAAAAACCTTGGACTTCAAATAACAGATTTGTGAATTCTCTCTGGCATAAATAGATTCGAAGAATCTCCAAAAGGCATAGTAGTTGTCAAGGTTGGAGTTGTATTATCAACATTCCTGTTTAAATCCAATGAATCCTGTGTATAAAGATATCAAAATTAAAGTTCCACAATGTATGAAAAATTCAAAATGACTACATAATTTGAAATTAAATAAGTATCATTTGTTTCATATCGCCTTGTAGCACAGCACCACTATTAAGGTTAGCTTGATTGAAAACTAATGATGCATTGTCTATTTTGATTTCCATATTCATGCACCAGTCTTAAAAATAAAATAATAAGTAATTCAAAAAGAAGTTGTTTTAGCATATTCAAATATAGAGAAAATATCTTATTATTCTTTGCTTGTAGTGATTTCTTTTCTTTTCCTTGTTTCTTTGTCTTCTTTGCTTTCAACTTTGAATTACTTGATCAACTTTAGATACTTTTCTCTTCATGGGAGGACGTCCTTTACTTCTCATAGTGACTAGACTAAGTAGGAATTTATTTACTGTCCCATCTATACAAAGAGAGGCTTCTTGTGTAACTTGTGGTTGTTTGTTATTTTCAATATCTAAACTACTGGAAAGTTGAAGTTTCAAAGACTGAATTCCTTCTATCAAAATATTGTATGACTCATTTGACACGGCACCAATTTCTGTGACTTCAAAGAACAAATTAAATAACTTATCAAAACGTTTTGCAACTAGTGTATCATCCATGTCACTATAAGTGCAACAAATAAAGTTATATTTTATTTTCACATTCTTTCTCCATTGTCTCATGATATATTTTGAAGGTACCTCCTTTACTTTTTTATAAGTGAGCAAACATAACACATGCCTACACAAAATGTCTCTGAATTCAAAGTTGCGGCAAGAACATTTAACTTCAAACTCTTCCTCATTGAAAAAGACTCTATACACAACATCTTTTCTCTTTTCACCAATTTTCAAATCTTCAATTATTTCATACAAAACTATTGCCCCTTCTTTCTTTATGAAAGTAGTATAACAGTATATATTGTGCCATAACTCTTCTTGAAATTCTTCAAAGTTTGCATTTTTATAAGCTTCTTGGAATTGCTTCTCGATGTTGTAATGTATGATGTAAGGTCTACTTGAATTAAAAGAGTGAAAATTAGCAATGTCCTCCTTCTCAACTTTATTTCTCAAAGCATTCTCATATTGACTCACCAATTGCTTCAATGTTGTTTTGGAATTAACATACCCATCAAAAATGCATACTCTCACTACGCTATGTAGTAGACATACCTGCCCAAAAGGTGTCCTTCACACAAGTTGGAACCCAACGATTCCAATTATTATACAATACTTGAAGCCATTCATTGTCAAATAGTTTGTACATATCAACCATATGCTTCCAACCATCCTCAAACTCAATCACTGGTAATGAATCATAAAACAATATTGCTAAGAGCAATCTCGATTTGTCCATTAGCAGATAATTTGCTCAACTTCTCATATTGCTTTTTCACGATATGCCACAAGCACCACCTTTGTTGAGATTCTGGAAATACCATTTCAACTGCATTTTGAATTGCTTTACATTGATCAGTTATGATGGCATTTGGTTGATAGTTCGACATACATGCAAGCCATGATTGAAATAACCAAACAAATGTTTCGATGCCCTCATTCAATAATAATACACATCTTAGCAAAACTGATTGGCCATGATGATTCACACCAACAAAACAAGTGAAAGGCATATCATATTTATTTGTCAAGTATATTATGTCAAAAGTGACGACATCAAAAAAGATTCATACAATGCTCTACTTTTTGCATCAGCCCAAAAAACATTTCACAAACGAGATTCCTTGTCAAGATCCGTGGCACTAAAAAAACTTGAATTTTTGGATTGCATTCTAATAAAATAGTCCCAAATGTCAACCTTCTTGTTTTCTCTAAAAAATTGCGACAATCTTTCTCACCAAAAGAAAGTTCTCATGTCCACCGGCTGCCACAACAAAAGAATTGAAGTTCTTGTTTACTAATATTCCAGCTCGATCATTCAACTCAAGTCTACACTTTACATGCAAATCTAACTTTCTGTTGCATTTGAAGAAGTGTGCTTTCTGTGGACTCAACTTATGGTTATGCTCCAAAATTACTGATGAGAGTTGAAATGTGCCATCAGGTTGATGAGTTGCATTGATTTTTGCTTTACTGCATGTCTTAGTTGATGAATTTGGCATAAGTATGTTTCTTGACTTGGAGCCATTTTTACCTTGTCGAGCACAAGAAAGTGTTAAGTACCTTAATTGTCCATCATCTCCAAGTTTTGAGCTTCTTCTTGTAACACTAAAGCCTATTTTTTTAGCATATTTTGTGTAGTAGAGTCCAAATTTAGGTTCTTCAATTAATGAAGCATCCATCTGTCTTTCATATTGCTCTTCTAAAAATCCCGTATTTTCTTTACATTGCTCAGAGTCATCCTCTCCACTAGAAATAGACATTTCACTACTTAATTCTTGAGTACTATCATGAGTATTTACATTATCCATTCCTAAAAAAGCAATGATTTAGTTAAATAACTACCAATTTAGATCAATTCAGGTATGAAAATACATACAAAATCACTTTTTTATAGTCAATGTGATAACTCTGTATGTGGTATGTGTTGGATCTAGGTAGATCTTAGTATCTAGGTTTTGATGATTAATGACGTTTTGGATAAATCCATGATGATTAAAGTTAATATGAAGATATCAGATTTGATGATTAAATGACAATTTAGATAAATCCTGATTTAGCACAAGTAAATTGAATTGATTATCGGTAAACCCTGAATTGGATGTTTTTCTCGATTGCAGGTTTGATATTGATGCATATGTAGAGGATGAGCTCGGTGGTTGCATCAAGCTTGTGCTAATTGATTGATCAAGATGTTATATGTTAAATCTTGAGGTTGATGACTTCAGTTGTGGATTTAATATCGATGCACATGTTGAGGGAGAGCTTAGGATGATTAGTTATCCATGTTTGTGCAAAAGGTTGATGACTCCGTGTTCTGGATTTGATATCTCTATGTATGATTGAGAGAGAGCTCATGATGTTAGTCATTCATATTGATTGATATCATAACTTGAGTAGTATGGATCGTGTGCGCATTTCTTGTATCATATATGGATCTATATAATTGTGAGATTCATCCATTACTCATTTGTTGTTCAATTGAAATTGGTTTTGTCATTTCACCGAAGAAAGAAATTGTTGAGTGTGGAGTGATTTATCTGGTGGTGATTAATGACGAACTGCAAATGAGACTAACGTTTGCGCATTGAGTGTATATGTTCTAGTCTCAGAATGATTGCAGGATGAAAACAAGCAAGGGCGTGAAGAGGATGAAGACAATATGAGACATCCCGAGCAAGGTCAAGCTTAGCGAGGACGACCTTTGCGAAGACAGGCGTCGAGATGTCGAGCTTCGCGTGGTCAAGCTTAACGAGATCGAGCTTTGCGATGACGAGCGTCCAGCGGTCGAACTTCACAAGGTCGAACTTCACCTAAGGTAAAATCCAAGATTAAGGATTGTTTTCTTAGGATTTTACTGGTCTCGGTGTTTGGAGACAGACCGGGTTGATATGTTTCTTTTTACTAGTTTGACCGTACTATTAAGAGGGGTCGGAAACTAGTAGCTTGAATCTATCTAGTGCGGAAGCTCAGATGCATTCATATCATCTTGCACTAGTGTCTTGCATTGCTAGTGAGTCTAAGTGTAGTTCACGTGCATTAGATTAAATGTTTTGAAAACTGCACTTAGTCGTGATCGCCAGCTGTTTAAATTGGTTTATTTATCTAGAGCTGGTCGTGGTCGTATTTGCATATTCTGATCGTATCAGTGTTGATACGTGGTCGTGGTCGTGTCGCTTGTTTGGCGGCTTTCTGTTTAGGGTTTGGGCGTGGTCGTAGGAGTTCGAACTGGTCGTACCAGTCTTCGACTCGCTTACGTACGCTCGACCAAACCCTATCGACCACCTGTTTTCGATCGGATGTCAAGACCTATGTGGTCGTGGTCGTTGCTAAGTGACACAAATCACATCCGCGAGAAAACGGCAAATCCGTATGTGCAAATACTTTAAAATTGCATTTGAGATGATTTTGGCTTGAACATTTTGACAGCAGGAAAGGTTCTGAGTTTTCTAGAAGTTTCTAGACCTTTCTAGGTCTTGCTCCTGTTGACAAAATTGTAGAGCTCTGAGTTATCTTTCTAACAAGCCAAAAATCACCTCAATCAGATCTCTGGATGAAAAGTTATGCATGTTTTACTGTCAGTGTGCAGTGACCAGACAAATGCATCCGTCCGGAGCTATTTGTCCGAAGTGGCCGGACATTGTCCGAAATGGCCGGACATTGTCCGGCCTGTACAAATTTTTTGAGCTGAAAAATGAAACAGAAACAAATGCATCCGTCCGGGGCATTTGTCCGTTATGGGCGGACTTTGTCCGAAATGGTCGGACATTGTCCGGCCTGTACAAGTTTTTTAAGCCGAGAGTTAACAGAGACATATCCATTTGTCCGGACGTTTTGTCCGGACAAATGGTATCCGTCCGGCCTTCACAAATTTCGCCCAACGGTCACTGACACATTTGCAACGGCTGAACCGGCCTGTACAACTTTTGGCCCGGTTTCTTGCAAACGGCTAGTTTTTCATTGAGGCTATAAATACTTCGGGTTTGGCTTCATTTTTGGGTGCTCAAAGACTTCATTCTTCAGCTGAAAACCTAGCCAATTGAGTTGCATATGTGTTATTGCATTTAGAGGCTAGAATTGAGCCCAAATCTTGAGTAGATTTGAGAGAGAGCTTGAGGGAGATTGTGTGAGTGTTTAGTGCACTTCATCTCCATTAGATTGCTAGTGCTAGAGTGTTGAGCATCTCATTTGCATCATTGAGCTTCTAGCACGTGGTTGATTCAAGTGAAAGCGCATCCGGCTTGTTACTCTTGGCGATCGCCTTTGCCTAGACGGTGTCGGAAGAGAACCGAGATCTCTCCAATTGAAGTTTGTCGGAGAGGCCGGCAAAAGATTGTGAAAGGTGTGGTGCTTGCCTATCCAGTGTGGAGAAGGAGCAACCCTAGTGAGATATCCTTCGTGGATATAGAAGCGAGGCTCCGAGTGAGCGCTTCAACGAGGAGTAGGAGAGACCGGGCGAGTCTCCGAGACCTCGGTAAAAATATTGTGTCAAATTGCGTATTTCATATTTGCTTTACATTCATCTTGACACAATTGCTATATTTACCATTGTTGCATGTCTTATTGAATAGTTCATTTGATTGAATGCAACTAGTTGATTAAATTCCTTTTAAGCCTCATTGTATAATTTAGGTCTCTCAATTATTCTTTAAAATTACTTAATTGAAAAGAAATTTTAAAAGCCTCCTATTCACCCCCCCTCTAGTCGGCATCCTCGATCTTACAGTATGTTTGAATTAGTGCCTTCTTATAAATTCAACTATATACAAGAAGGTACACAATAGAAGAGAGATAATACTTGCTCTGTTAAACTACCCCATGATTCATAATACAATAGATACCCATTAGTTTATTGAGAACCTTTCTTTCTATATTAAAGAAAAAACCACTTGCATAATTACTTTGACAAGTACAACTAGGATTTGATTATAACTCACATACATCCAAGTTAGTAAGCAGATTTGGCATCTAAATAATCTAAATTTTGTTTGGTTCTTCAAAAAGCAAATAAATCTAATTTGACTTACGTATAACTTCTGATGAACAAAAGATTAAGAATTGATTATGCTGTATCTTTCAGTGATGAAGAGAGCAAGACACAATCTCTGAATCGTATAACTTCTGATGAATAAAATATTAAGACTTGATTATGCTGTATTTTTTTATGACGAAGAGAGCAAGACACAATCTTTAGATCGTTGGACTCAAAGAGAGCATGTCGCCACGTTGTGTCCAGATCTGTTGCAAAGAAAAGATGCACAACAGTATAGAAGTCCTTCGCGCTCTAAATTGGCAGTTATCTTCAATTTAGGTTTCTCTTGATCCACGTGGGCCATTGCTATTGGTCCCATCCAGATACGCACGTAAATATCACATATTTGTTTCAGGTTGCTTAGCATGATCTGGATGTTTGATGTAGATGGTGTAAGTTTTAAAAGAATAAAGACACAACCACCTTAGACACAAATATGGAAAATGAGTTTGAGAACACCAAGAAAATAGGATTTTGCTATGAAATATTGAATATTAGACTAACGTATAGGTTTTAGAGATGTAGTATTTTATAACCGAGCTCAAAATGTTACAGTGCAATTTACCCCATATAAATTGTAGTTTTTTTAGACAAGGCACAAGGGACTAATGTCATTTTGCCTATTTACAATCACAAAATATCCAATGAGACTAATATATAGGTACTGAATCCATATCTTAATAAGACGGTATTTCATAATTAAGCTCAAAATATTACACTACAAATCAAACATTATAAATGGTAATCTTTTTTAACAAGATAATGGAAATCTTATGTCATTTTTACCAATTAGGAATTACAAATATGGGATATGAGACTATCATATATGTCATGCCATCCTGGATCTATAGGTCAATGAAACAATATTTTATGGGGTTACTAGGATGTTGGTGTTATTTTTTTAAAAATTGCACTATCTACATTACATATCTAGATTTAATTTAATCTCCATACTTTATTTCTCTCATACTTTTTCTCTCTCCTCCTCTTCCTCTTCGTCTTGATCTCTACCTCCTCCACTGTTGTTGTCGCCCCACCCCTTCTTCTCCCTCATTGGCCAATGTTGCCTACGATCGCCACCTTGCCGCCCCGCCGCCCAACCACAGCACTCCCGTCGCTTGTTTCTCCCATGGACACCACCTCTCATTGCCTCCACCCTTGGTCGATGGTGCTACCACCACCCCACCTTCACTCGTCGCCACCGTAGAAATTAAGGAGAGGCTATGTGAACTCTTGAGGTTAGATTAAAAAAAGAAAAATTGATACAATAATGGAGAGATATATGCCAGATAAAAAAATACCTATCTATTAGCAAATACTATATTTATAGTTAAGCTCAAAATATTAGGCTATCTTTAATAGTGTGACTCTCCTTTGGCTCTTAAAAAGAATATTTCATATGACACATGCGAAGATTCATTTGGAGGCTTGACTTTTTACTTGACTCTAAATAATGTGATAACTAAATATTAAAATCCACCAAAAATTATTGTGTAGCTGACAAGTAAGACCCATGCGAAATTAAAATCCAACAGTCATTATACACGGTATCGAAAAACAAAAACTGATAGGTGGGCCAAGGAAGCATCAGACCCATCTATCAGCGTCTGTGTGTATAAAACTGACGCCGGTAAAAATTAAATCCAATTGTCATTGATTGTGGTTATATCACATATGAGTGTGAGGTGGTTTCATACATCCCACTTTTTCATATGCGTATTTTACACATTTCTCACTGATATGTGGATCTATTTTTCTCCTGTTCTCACATGCTAGTGTGTGTTTCACATAAATAACGTTAAAAGCAACATAAGACCCACAAATCCGCATAACAAAGCGTCTTCATCTTCTCCAACAGTGGCATCTTTGTCATCACATACTCGTCATTCACTTGCCTTCCTTACACACGTCATTGATGTTATATTTTATAAATGATAATTTTTTCATACAACATATTAAAAATTGTATGACTTTTTTATCGATTTTAAAGTGACGGTTCGTGTCGACGTTGGAGACAACCTTAAATGCAAATTATGCTTTATAAATGGTAATCTTTTTATAAATGCACCGGAAATCGTACGGCCATTTTACTAATCTGGGATCGCACGAGCCTCCCAACTCCCACGTCACATGGCGCTTCCCATTCGTCTCCTTGCCCATCTCCGCGGCGGCCGCCGCCGCCTTCTTCCTCCGCTCCTCTTCTCCCTCCCCCACCTCTCCGCCCCGACCCAAAACCCTTACCCCTTCACCCTTCCCCCCCCCCTCCCCTTCGCCGTCCCCTCGCGAAGCTTCTCCTGGTACTCCCGCTTTGGCGCGGCCACCTTCGGCGAGCGCGCCTCCACCGACGGCGGTACCGGCTTGGATGCTTCCACTTTGGGCGATGATGCCGCTTCTATCGACGGCGCGATAGGCTTGGATGCTTCGTGGATCGCTGGCGCCGCTACTGGGGGCGATGATGCCGCCTATACCGACGGCGGGATCGGCTTGGACGCCGCGTGGCGCGCCGACAACGGGGTGGGGGCCCCCGCGGCGGAGGATGCCCTGGGAGATGGCGGCCTGACGGATGTTGCTATCGACGCCGTGGCCAATCTCCTCGACGGATTCCACAATCTTACCGGGCTTCCATGGTATGCTTCCTGCGATACAACAAGTGATGCTGTTGCAAGCCTGTAGTTAGTTGATTTTTCCCAGTAGGTTGAGTTATCTCAGCACTTCTATGCGCTTAAGGGAGTGTTTGGTTGCCTGAATGAGGAGAGGCTGGTCTTTATCAGTGACACAGATTGAATGAAACAGACTGTGAGATACATAGAGATGTTGTTTGGTTGGTTGAATTTCTGAATCCTTGATGAGTATTGAGTTTGTTTGATTTGTTGTATTAGAAGTGGCTGCATTGTGGCATGTTGTGCCGCATGACATGTAGAGGTGGTGTCCTATAATCATAGGAAGTATAGGCAAGGTTTGGTTTGGCAAATGGATAAACTCATTTGAAACCTGAGAGATTGGGATCTTTAGAATGATATAATCTAAATGGATCCAATAAACTAATTTTTGGATGTCTATTAACTAAATAGAAGACTAACACATTCCATGTGAAGCCTAAAAAATCAAACATGTGATTAGAGAAGCTAATTTGTAAACTCTTAAATTTTCTGTTGCATAAAATGGAATGAGTGAACCCTGGACGGTAACACAGTGTATTTCTCTGCAACATTAAATCGAATGGGGAATCTTCTCCAGGGCTTGCTTTCCAGGTCTGGGACCTCCAAATCAGCACAAACAGATGGGACTGGGGTTCAAATTGCAGCATGTTATATCAAAATAATTAGGTCATTCTCATGCTTCAAAATTGCTTTTCTTTGTTTAGGATTTGCATTAATTTCTGCTTGTTTATCTTTTGTCAGGAAATGTTTGATCCTTTAAGTTTTGAGGATAGCACAGCTATCTGTGTATAACTCTTGATTTTCATTGCAGGTGGATAATAATTTCCTTCTCAACAGTGGCCTTTAGGCTTTCCCTACTTCCTGTCTTTGCATTACAGACTAAGAAGGTTGCTAGAATTGGCAAACTGTTTCCAAAATGTAAGTTATCCTACAATCTTTATGCAAATTTCTGCTTTTACTTTTGAGTTTTGAAACAAAATGTTATTAGTGTATTCCATGTTATATCAATGAAATATGTTTCCCTGTCTAACTGGTGCCCATAAAATATGCACTTAATATTTGTTATTTATCTTACAAAATTATACATGGTTCTTGAGCATGTTCTTATTGGCTTATAGATTTATCATACAGCCATCCAGTAAAATTAAGTTTTGGAGAGTACCCTTGCTTGATATTGTAGCGATTTGTGCCTAATCAATGACATTTCAGGTGAGCTTTGATTTTAATATATCTCTTATTGCATTCTAATTTATCTCTTTTTAAAGTGCCCCCTCCAATGCCACCGCCTTTATCAGGAAAGAGCTTCCGTGACCAATACTCTCTCTTCCGGAAGAAAAGGAAAGAACTTGGTTGCCCCTCCTTTTTGTGGAATTTCGCTCACATTTTTGTCCAGGTAATTGTGAAAAATATCTGTGATATGACCTTCTATCATAGATGTAGCCTAGTATTGTTATGCTTCTTCTAACCATAAAATTATTAGTTGGTCTTAATTTCCTTTCGTTTTGTACTAAGCTAGTTCCTTTATTGTTACTGGGGAAAATATTGATAATTGAGGTCCTTGACTTTTAAGTTCCTGGTATAAAACCTGCCCAGTTCTTTAATACCTTGACGGCTAGGCTGGTTAGTCAAGAATTGACCAGGTGAGCCTTTCCAACCTGTCCACATACTTCTGACCTTCCAGTGTGCCTGGTCTGTCTAGTCTTTAGGTTTGGTTTTTTGGTCTGACTGCTGCATTTTTTGGACAATAAGTATGAGAAATATTAACTTGCTTTTCTCCTAGCCGTTTTTCAAAATTTCTGCTGGCACCAAATTAGTTCATCATGTTCTCGTGATGAACTCATCACTCTATATATATGGTATTGTTTGCAGTTGCCTTGCTTTATACTGTGTATGGTGAGCATTCGAACTATGTGCTTGAGGAATCACCCTGGATTTGATAATGTAGGTACCTCTTACATCTCTATATTCAGTTCATTTTTCATTTCATTTCTTTTTGCTACAAGATTCTAATTTGATAAGAGCATGGTTTTTCCCCTGAAAGTCATGGTGTTAGCAAAAATACTTCTTTGTTGGTTATGTATTTCTAATTTTTGTATTTGTGCATCATGTCCTTTTCATTATTGTTTTGCTGCTGAAATTCAATTATAGATGATGCTTTGTATGAAAACACAACAACTTATTATGATTGATTACATCACAGCTCATTTAAATCATAAGAGAATAAACCATTATTACCAGATCTTAGACTCAAGATGACTTTGACGTGTTTGCCTATATTGAAATTGAGTATGGTTTACTAATGCTGTTTACTTAGACTTTGGACATCTAGCACTGAAAGTCTGAAACATCAGACATTGAAGTATGATATAAGAGTTAGTTTTTTTTTTGAATTATTCCATGCAGATATCTTGGTTAATTAGCTAATGTTAGCCTCAAATAGAGAAAGAAAGTTTTGATGTCACCCAATATGCACACTGTAGACATAGATCCAGCAAAAAGAAAAAAAATTATAAAACAGATTGTTGCAGGAAGCATAAGATGAGCTTGAACCTAAGGAGGACAGATGTGTCATTACATGAAAGTTGTGGGCAGCATCTTGCATCGACACAAGGAGTTGGAGGCCAATTGTGAGACTAGCACAGGCAATTTATTGACAACAGGTCTGGCAAGGAACTCAATGTCCATAAGATCAATGACATGCACGCAAGGCCTGAGAAGGCTGTGAGGTTGCACATGTTGAAGGCGCAGGAGCAATAGTGTAGTTCAGGGTGGCACAGGTACTACTCTGCCAAATGAGCTAGCAGAGTTACCTAGCTCAACAGAGCATCATGAATTTGTGATGGAGTAATGTTGCGTATTTGGAGATGGCAGCAGTGTCATTGTAGGAGGTGTTCATGGTATAGCCCTGCCTTTGGTGCCTATGGACATTACTAACAAGGGCTGGGGGAGGATGGAGGAGTGGAATTGCCAATGGCAGTGCTATGATATTTATAAAATATTTAGTGAGGTTTTTTCATATTTTGAAAGAAGGAAATTTGGTCAACATAACTAATATGTCTGGGCAAATTTGATATTTTCAGTGCCATAGAAGAAACTCAAAATATTAAAATACTTACATATAGGTGACTTGCAGTGGCAAAAATGAAAGTTCCTTATTATCTTTACCAGTGGATATATGTAGTGTATGGCAATTGCTTGAGGTTCTGATTCTTGGTGGTATTTGGTGCATACATGCTATTCATATTTTTGCACTGCCTAGTTTTTTTATTCAATTTATTTTGAATTTTTTAAAACTATACAGGGTGGTACGCTATGGTTTCACAACTTGACTGAGCTTCCACATGGTGCTTTAGGTCTTGTTTTTCCTGTCTTAGTTGCTGGTCTTCATTATTTAAATGTTCAGGTACTTCCTATCCAGTATTTGTTTTTGTGGTTCTTTTACTTACTGGATTTGCTTTCTTCTCCATTACCAATTTATCATGTCATTATCATGTAAGTCCAGGATTGCTTGCTCAATGCATAGAAGTTGTAAAAGGCTGAAGGTTTATGGTTATGGCTCTTACAATTTCCTTCTGGTTGGTTCAATTTTGGGTATTCAATTTACTGTTATGAATTTTGGGTACAAAGTTTGGTTACTGAATCATGCAGACAAGTTGATGTACCATGGGACAGTGGATATTTAAATGTTGCAACTTCCATGAATAGCTTGTGGTTGCAATGCAGCAACTTTGTGAATCCATATATAGCCAGGGTCTATTGCAATAATGGCTCAGGAAACTAGTATGGGACAGATTGGACAGATTACCACTTTGTGGGCGAATTACTGACAATCATTGATCTCATGTTGGATGGAACACAGTACCAAAGGTTGAGGACAGCACAATCGCCCATCACTTGATCAGATACTTGGACAGTGATTGTTTTGTCTTGGTTGGTTTTTGGTGAAACTAGCTCATTTGCTAGGTTTTTTCCCATTTTTTCTACTTATCATTTTGCAATAGGACAAAAATGTGTGTTTACTTGCAAGAATTGTGCAAAACTTAGTTGGGATCATTGACAATTGTTCATAGCTCATACTAACTTGGCACAGGAAAAGCCCTTAATTGTCATCTTACCAAATACCGGCCTGGCTGGTAAAACCAATTATTGACTGTTTGCTGAACCTTGATTGCAATAACCTGTCTGTGATTTAAGTTCTGAATAAGGTTCACATGAAGTTTTTAATTTCAGCATTGATAGCACCTGATGACACTTAACCATGACATTTGGTTGGTTGGCATTGGCAAAAGGTTCAAATCATGAAATTAACCTGGCCAAAAGACAATTGACCTAGAGCTCCAATGGGGGCAATTCTGTCTTTTGATTGCCCTGTTATTCCCCAAACAACTATATTTGAGGGGCAAAGTGGTGTTGTGTCTGTCCAGTGATGAGTTCAAACCACAGGTGAACTTTGTGCAATATTTAAACTATAAGTAGGTTATCGTGAATTTTGAAATTACTATATATCTAATACTAGTTCGTTTATCTCACATTATAGTATGCATCACATGACTATTCCAATGTGAGCAGAAAGAAATTTATTGTTGGCACATTTGCATGTGGCCATCTCCATAACACTATGTTGTAAGGCAGGTTTTTGTTTATTGATATAGTTGCAAACTGAAACAGCAACACTGTTTTTTAGGAGCTTGTTTGGATAAATCATCTCTAATTGTTTGATTTGTTTTCCCAGCTTTCTTTCCAGACGGTCCAGATTAAACACTATCCAGGAATTTTTGCCTTAATAACAAAGGTATGTTTTATCCAATACCAAAGGTTCCTAAAACCAGCACTGGATTGGGTGTTCTCGGTGGTTGGTATCTGTTCTCAATATATAACCAGAAGTAACTGGTCAGCACCATGACCTTGTTGAAAAGACATGAATTGTTGTCAACTAGATTCGAAAACTGGATAGGATTAATGCAAAGAATAATGCAAAGCTCAGCTAAGACTGGCATAAATCATCCATAGATAGCTCAAACTCATAATAAAAAAACTGTACATACTGGTCAGTTGTCAGAAACCTATTCGATTCAGAAACCTATATGTCTGGCACTCAATGAAGTACTATTTTTACACAACATCTTGGCTTCGTGGCCAGCACTTGGATAACGAAAATCAGTTCATTTTGATTTCCCAGTTTTTTGGATTTTGCCTTCCATACTTCTTGCCTTGGCGTGGATCCACTTTTGGGCCATTACTATGTTGCATCTTGCCCGTCCTGTAGGTATCTTTTTTTCCTTTCTTTCTTTCTTTCTTTCTTTCAAATCAGCCCTGTAGGTATCTTTGGAGAAGAAGTGTTTAGCCTGGGCCAAGAATGTTTATCCATTTCATTTACCAATTGAGTCATCTTTTGGTTCATGTTTGTGGGACCATCTGCGGATAAAGCAGATGATAGGTGATGACGCTCTTTGTGATCTTGATAAGAATTTACTGAATTAAGGCTTGTCACTGCTGGCTTTCTGAATTTAGTAAATGACTACTACTGAAGATATAGCGTTCTAAGATTTGACATGAGCAAATTGGTTTTTGTGTTTGCAAGTAGCATGCCTATTCAAGCGGCCTTAGGCTAAAGTCAACACATATGCATTTATTAACAATATACATGGATTGTTATTGCAAGCTAAAAAAATCAAAGCAGCATAATAAAAAATAAGACAATTTTATGCTATAATGAAACCAAGCAGCATGGGCACGCACCTTTTACTTATAATCACCCAGTCTCCAGCAGATCGGTTATGTTTGGCCCGATTTGACATGGATTTGGCCTGAACATATTGTGATGCATGGTCTATTTTAGCTGCCTCTTGCTAACTTTTTCTATGTTCTCCCCTTTGTATAATACAAGTGCTTCCAGGAGTATCTTCCTTAGGTGTGTGTGTGCGCTTTTGTGTCTTTGATGACTTCTGCTACCATGTCCTGAGGTTGAAATCATTAGATCTTTGTTGGGCTGGTACTGCTATGCCACTACTGGTATTACTGTTAGTTGGTTTTAAATCAAGAGTTAGTGTCAATTGAATCAAATCATCCAAAGTCTCAAGGCCATAGAGTATAAACCCAAAAAAGAAAATCTAAAGGGAAGTGATAAAGAATACCATTTATTTCTAGGAATTTGACATTTTACTTATATGTTTCTTCTTTTTTTTTTCCATTTTCATTTTCTGAGCACATTTCTATTTCATTTGCAGTATCACAAGTTATATCTTGACATTATGACAATTCCTTTATTTCTTATTGCATGTGCGGTTCCTCAGGTAAATTCCCTATCAAATTATTTTATTTATTTAGAGATGAATATTGTGTATGTTAAATTTGCTTAATATTTGTGAAGATTATAAGTTATAACTGCTTATATACTTTGATTTTGGCATATTTTTCCTTTAACATTTCAATCTTCTGAGGATCACAATAATAATAATAACTAGCTTCACTTACTCCTGCTTGTGCCATCACTAGCAAACTGGGCAAAGTAGTTCGTTAGATGAATGAGGATATCCAAATAGAACTTTTACAAAAAATGGAATTGCATGCATGTTGGTGCTAAACTTATTTATGTGAGAAATTTGAAGTGCTTGGAGCAGGGTGTAAACCTAAGATTACTTGGTGGTTCTGTTGTAGAATACAATCCGAAGGAACTGCTATGAAATTGTTTAGTCAAAGATGTTCAAGTTATCGTAAAAAAGAATATCATCATCATCATCCCAATAGATGCTGCCAAAATAACACGGAAATTTGGCTACATGCCGCTACAAAGTTATCACTTTTAGAGAAATGCCACTTCAAATTTTCAAAAATGCATTCCAAAGTAAGTCCTTTAAGTTATGCCACTACCGTCATCTCCCTTTGCTTTCCCACTGGAAAATAATTTTTCTGTAGGAATTTTTGCAGAAATACCAAATGTGCCCTTGACTGAACTAGTTGAGCCCATGTGCACGAATTCGTTGAGCCCAATCACACCACCCCTGCACCATGTCTTTGTGCCCTCCCAACATGCACAGTCACAGAACTTGGTGTTGTGCATGGTTGTGGTATTCATGAGGTACTCTGTTGCCCACCTCACCGCCCTCCTCACCCCCTCTGCATGCCTCTCAAAGCTCTGGTCGGAGTTGATCAGCCCCCATGACATCAGTGCCACCATGAACGCTGTCAAGAACCTGAACTTCTGGTTGTCCCCTGTATCATAGTACCCTCCTGTCAAATCCACCTGCATGTTTTGAAATGTGTGTTAAAACTAGCCAAAACAAATATTGTGGTGGTGGTTAAAGAAATAGTTCAAATGAGTACTCTGGCTGTGGCAGCAGCATGGAGGGTGGAGGCGCTGGTTTGGGGGGAGCCTGCCGGAGTGTTGATCCTCAGAGGGATCGCAAGAAAAGAGGTGGGAGATGGGTTGGGGCAGGTAGCAGTGGTGGCTAATAAGCCAAGGAGAAGAGAACCCATCTATTTAAGTATATGTATTTAACATGGGGGATTGGGAGAAAACCAAAAAGAACAGAACTAATGGCAATCTGACACCCTAAACCCATAATGGCATTTTTCTAATGAAACCTCACTTTGGGTTAGCATTTTTGTAAGCTGAAAATTTGTATTTACATCTCTGAAGCACCAACTTTTTAGTGGCACGTAGTCAAATGCTCTGAAAAAAATGACAGTTCACTGCAACTATGATTCCATTAAGAAGGCACTTCATGTGACAACAAAACTTTTTGCATACAAGCATGCATCCCATTTACGTGGAATACCTTCATTAACTGCAGGGGAGCCTGGTCTACTGGACTACAAATGGTTTATTTACTGTATTTCAGGTCAGAACTGTAGTTTTACTTTATTTTGAAGCCATCTTGTTGTCAGACTTGGGGTATTGAGCACCTATTTTGCTAGCGAATCCATTTGCACATATTTCTATGTGTCTGATCACTACAGGGAAATCTTGAGAATCACCAATTATTCTTGCAGGCCTTCTAAAGATGTTAATAAAATAATATGGTAAAATTTGACCGTACATCTTTTTGTAGGTGGGGGAAGATTGGTTTTTCACTTTTCCTAGAATTTTGATTAGATATTAGCTGTGTATCTTTGTAAATTATGAGCAGAGTAGTAATTGGATTGATTCTTTATTTTGCCAGTAAGCCATTCTGTAATCAGCCAATCATTTTCTTTCTTCTTTTTTCTTTTAACTTTTTGCCATTAGTCAAACTGAACCAAAACAGAAAGGGTCGAATAAGTTCTCATCTTGTTATACAGTTATGCTATACTACTGTTTTTAGATTACTGTTCTAACCTAGTTGAATAAAATGGCCAGAACAAGTTCTTGTATCTGGTTGCTTTCTTTGAATGAATATGATGTGATCATGTGATGCAGTCAAGTTTTCATTGCCTTCTTATTTTCCAATTATAAAAGTGCAGCAATTATTCTTTCGAAATGATGTGGTCCGCAAGATGTTGGAATTGCCAGATATTAGAGGTCGCCATGGGAATACAGCACAAAACTCCCCTCTTGAGGGTCATAGCATGAGGCAGGTAGAGAGCTATCTGCAGTAAGTAGCCATCAGCTCTTCTAATTGTATGCATCATGCACGGCTGTCACCTTTGCTAATCTAATTGCTGAGCTTGGTTGCATTTCCCATACACCACATCACTAAGTCACTAACACCTCCCCAACCCAGAGGGAGAGAGGGAGAGGATTTATTTCACCAACCCACACAAAACAAGAAACATTACCATTGCATCTCTGTGCCCATGCTGTTTGTGACAGTTGTGGCTGTCACAACGTAAACACCAAATCAAAAACCTAACTGAAGTGATTAAGTGATAAAACAGAATTAGGTTTGTCTCCATGTGT
The DNA here is from genome assembly GCA_019359835.1 of Pharus latifolius. Classification (NCBI taxonomy): domain Eukaryota; kingdom Viridiplantae; phylum Streptophyta; class Magnoliopsida; order Poales; family Poaceae; genus Pharus; species Pharus latifolius. The sequence goes on from CM033324.1 coordinate 80,299,870, forward strand.
CCCTAGCATATTTCTCTACAACTAATCCCACACCTCTCTTCGTATTGTGTTCATGTAACTAAAATGGTGTGCACCCAACCCGTGTTTGCACATAACCCCTGCGCATCAAGGAGATCGCAGAGTGATGTCCTCGGAAATTGTGCCAAAATCATGATGCCATTAGCAACAGAAAGAAAAGGGTCCCCATTTCTCTACATGTTCTGTTGCTCTTTAACACACACCACTTGTATGATTGAAGTTTAATTTATTTCTTTTTTTCTGATAATGAAATTCACAGCAGCTTCTTGGGGATGCCCAAGTGCACCCGAAATTGAAATTGTCTGATAATAGAACTGGCAGTTGGAATACTACTCCAAATATCCTACTTGAGGGTAGTAGCATCATGGAAGAAAATGTATTCAAGTCTAGTTCGCCTAAGGAGATGCTTGAAGTATGAAGGATTGTTCATATCTTTCTCATGGCATATTGTTCTTATCTATATACATGCTGAAGTATATATCTGGATTTTTTTAATAGCTAGCATTACAATATTTGGGAGCTGGCAGTAGAGATCGAGCTCTGCCACTGATCAGGTAAGTTGGTGTTGGTTGTGTTTAAATTCTTTCAGTTGGCTACTACCTATCCATTTGCATGCAATAGAAGCTGATGAACAATAGTTTTCCCACAGATCAGCAATAGAGAAAGAGCCAAATCTGTTTCCAGCATTGATTTCTATGGGGCAGACCTTGTTCGCAAACAAATTGTTTCCTGAAGCATTAGAATGTTTTGAACATGCTATACCAAAGGTCTGTTGTAACGTTAGATGTTGTTTTGAGTACTTATGACAATTATGGTTAAAGCAATATTACCTGATTTTGATTTAAGTGCTTCATCCTCTCTGTTATGTAGATTGAAGAGCATGATCCTCTTCTTGTGCTTGCGTATTTTTCGGCTGCTCTTTCGCATAATCAACTGGTAGAGTAATACTGCATTGAGGCCTGATTATGAACAACGATAGGAATGGAAGTGAACAGTATGCTGTCTTTTTCTTTTTGTAGGGCAATAACAAGGTGGCAATCGAACTCCTGCTAAGATTAGCTGAGCTCAAGGAACCTGAGATGCCCCTCAACAAGGCATGCTATTTTCAAGGAATAATGACTCTAGTATGGTAAGACAATCTTTGTTCATTTTATTGTGAGGCTTCCATATGGTGACAAGACATTTGATGATAGCATGCTTCCATGTATTGGTGGATAGCCAGGGCAGAAATGCTTGCCAATCATCATCCATTTAGTATTATGTCTTTTCTGCTTCCACTGAGTCGCATAAGATTTGGCATCATTCTAGTCACTACCAGCATCGAAAACTGCAGATACTAATGCACCATTTCCTACTGGTAACCAGTCAAACTGGCGAAGGATCTGGATGTGGGGAACTGACTGGTTTGCCATATTGAAAAAGAGAGACATCATTGCTGTCATGTTGTCAACTGCATGTAGCAAGTAGCTAGCTTATCCATCATTCTTGGATTATTGTTGCAGCTTTTACCAAACCTGCTAGATATGATCACTGAAGTCACTAACGTTGGTTTGCAGCATACTATCTGAAGAAGGGCGGAAATCTGAGGCTCTGAAATACGTGCGCCTTGTTGCAGCTTATGATCCTGGTGCTAATAGATACTTGAAAGAATGTGAGGATGCAATAGAAGATGAACAGAAGTCAGTACAACAATGAATTGTCAGACTAAATAGATCATAGTCATACAGCACAGTGTTTAACAATGAATTGCTAGACCTAAAGATATCGCAGGAACAATGAGCATAGTGTTTTCTTTCTCCTGCATCAACCACTCTGTTTGATTCATAGATAAGCCTGGATCAGGCTCCAAGTTCGCTCTTGCAGATTCCAAATCTGGCATTTGAAGAAATTTGAACTGCAATGTTCTGAATCCGTTCCAATTCTGCCAGTGCCAACACCATGTTTACTGTTCTCTGTGCTCTCTCCAGCATCACTGCTGCGGAAGCGTGATGCCAAAGTCCTGACACACACTGACGCTTTCCTTAACAGCATTGCATGCAAATACTTGCTTCAGTAAGAGACCATGGGCGCTTCAAATTTCTCATAAATCCCATTCATAATTTACAGTAGGTTATGCACCACAAAATTTGGGGGTTCATTCGACCACTATTATTATGTAGCTTTTTTTTTTTAACCTAATCTTGTGTACATGGCAGAAACCAAATGCTAGCTATGATCTTGGAAAACAATTGAGGTTTCTATTAGTTGTAACTGATCTGTTTGAGACCTGCCCATTTGGCGAGCTTGGGAACTGTAACTGCTCAATACAGTTGCTCACATATGTGAATATCAGCACACACAAATACAATAGTTGTGACAACAACAACAACTAACAACGAGGAGTTAAGAATTTAGACTCTAGTTACACAGTGCCAAAATAGAAGTTTTAATTGAAGTATTTGCAAAACAATGCAGTGTACACTAGCACCCTTTACAGTTGTACTCGAATTGGAAAGCGATCTCATGGATAGTATGGTCTTCTATAATTCGTGCAAAAACTTTTGATCAAAAACTCTACAATCCTTCCTGTTGAGTCTTTTGAGTCTTCTCTAACTGAAGAGATAATTAGTAAGGATGTGTACAGTGTATTCGCCAAGTCACAATATAGATGAATGCACTTATATACATGATGAGTTGATCAATGGAGGAAGAGTGTAAGTTTTTACAGTATTTAAAAATGTAAAAGCAAACAAAACATTTAAATGAAATAATTTGGGAGTTCATAGAGACAAACCATTGATTAACCATTTTTATGACAAGGGTTGATTAATCCTGGGTGGCTGAATAGCAATACAACACATCACAGTTTATTCAAACTTCACAACAGTATATGTGTCACACAATATAATTTGAATTCACTGACCATAGGATACCCGAAGAATCCGAAGAAGGTATGGAGTATTCAAATATTTTTTAGAAATTTTGTAGAAGTGAATTTATTTTACTCATAAGACTTCTCAATTTATTACTGTCAGATCATGTACATACAACACATATAATAGTTTTATATGTGACTGAAATAAAGATAAATACCATTCACCTACCTTGTAATAATCTAAACTTTGCCCAATAAAAAGTCTACTACGAGTTAGGTGACCCTAATACTGTTGTGGAAGGCTATATTCCCACTCCAACCCTTTCTCAATACTAGTCCACGGTAGAATATTCCTCTTACCTAGTAGTGAGTTAGTATAATCGCACAAAAGGGTACCCCCTATCCGGCAATGTAAAGATTCAATCAACCATTCAATCCATGTCATTATAAGAGAGTCCTTCCCTTACGCACTAGTGTATCATACCATCATCTTACTTTGCTTGTGCAGTGGTGAATCTTACCATATCTCACTGAAGAGTACTCCCCTTATTACATATCACACAATTCCACCATGGAAAGTTAAGTTAAACACTTGGCAAAAATACTAATTCATATTTGTCTTATATCAGATTTGTAGTTGATGTGTTTTCGTGATACTATATACATAGCACAATTATTTAATTCTTATGTATTTAGGTGAGGAGTCATTTCACTATCCTTTATGTGCTTAATGCACTCACCAGCTTTCTCACCCTCACCGTACACATCCTTAGATTAAAACTTTAACAGCATTTTAAAGATACATTTTGTTTTTCAGATAGCCATTCCTTGATAAATGTTTATTTAAATTGCATGATTAAATTGTTTGTACCACTGAACTCATACATCTACCACGAGGACATCAAGAATATATAGTAAGACTTAGCAACTCAAGGATGGCCTATCACACATGGGTCCATAACTAAACAATTTCCTTTCAACATAAACAGTGGTATCAAATAGCATGCATAATAAGTTCCAAAACAAGTTACTAAGCATTTGCAAAATATAGGTTAGACATGGTCAATAATTTGTGACTTACCTCACTTGGTTGAGGCGTTGCTTCCATGCTCCTCGGTGGTTCCTCTTCCTCTTCGGTTCCTACAGTCGTAGGATGCGATCACATACAACACTAACAATCAAAAAATAGTTACATATAGATACACATGCATGCATAAGAGGAGAAAGATGCACAACTGACAAGAGGAGAACAAATGCACGAACAAGTAAAAGGATCAGAGGATTTGGCGAGTTTGTATTTGGTTCAGGATAGTAATAAGAGGATCTGGCAAAGCTGGATCGAGCAGATAAGCAATTTGGGATAGCTGGAAATAGTGCACACGAGGGATGGGGTCACCGAGATCAATATATTGAGTAGAGGGAATGATGCCGAAAGGTGTTGCAGCATGATCAAGGGCAAGGGTGCAAGGCGAAAACATTGGTGACGCGGGACACGGTCGGCGCATGCACATGCACGACGAAAGGCCATGGAATGGAAACTGGGGCACGGTCAGGGCAACACTTGGCTAAGAGCAGCACGACAAGGTGGCACAGCGCTGACGGTCGAGGATGGATGCGGCAGGTCGAGGAGCAACATCACGGATAAGGCACAGATTTAGGGTCGCAAGCACAAATGAAGACAGCAAAGGCCAGGGTACCAATGACAAGGCAAAATGATTGAAGATGACACATATACGGTGGTGGCAATGATCACGGCAGCGGCTAGCACAATTAGAAGAGACGACTGGCTCGGACAAGGCCCAAAACGATAGATAAATGACTCTAAAGAATCCAAAAACAAATGTCAAGCCATCAGATGCGTTCCAGCCAACGAAAGATGCAAATGGACACGATCGGAACGAGATTTGATGGTGGAATTAGGCACGGCTGACACTGAACATGCCAGTGACTGGCTCTAGACGCCGCTATAGCTGACACAGCTACTGTTGCGGCTGGCAGCTGACTGGCCAGTTTACAACCTGGCTCGAGCGACTCCGGCAGTTGGCTGGCGGCGGCGGCGGTGGCGACAGCTTGGCCTGGGGTCAAGGGGCACGGTGAAGGTGACGGTGGCGGTGGATCATGACCAGTGGCGAGTGGCTGCGACAGAGTTAAGGCTGAGGAAGAGGGGCAACACCGGCAGCGTGTTGGCGACGGCCACTAAGTCGGAGATGATGCTTGGCAAAAACCTCAAGGTGGTGCGGACGTCGTGACGTGGTCGGCGACAACGATGGCAAAGGAGATCAACGGTGGGTGCGGAGGTGGCGAGGCTCGGCAAAACAGAGGAAACGGCCCGATTTGTCGGTGCTGGGCCAATCGGGGTGACGAGATGGCCGGCGACGAAGTCGATGAAGCTGGAAACGACGGCGCTCTAGCGCGCAGAGCACGCGCACATCGACAACGGTGATCGCCGGTGGAAAAGAGAATGCTAGCGGTCTGATAGCAACACTCAGGTGCAAGGAGCACGGTTGAGGAGGTAGTGGTGGCGAAGGATCGGTGGAGCGGCTTATCAACAGTGAGGCCGAAGACAACATACTCGGGGACGGCGCATGTGCTCTCCGGCAGCGATCTCGCCGGGATTGATCAACGGAGGTGCCAAGGGGACTCCAAGGATGGTGGCAGAGACAGACAGAGGGGAAGTGCTAGGGCGGTGCCGCGGCTAAGGAAACAGCGTGCTGCATTGAGGAGGGGCAATGTCGCGGCAAGGGTGCAGCAGAGGGGACTCGAGGAGGCTGCTGCTGCTAGCTCCAGAACTGAGGTGTGTGTGCGCGCGCTTCCATATGCATGAACCAAGAACTTGGAAGTGTGTGCGTGAGGAGTGGAAATGGTTACCCGGTGCTGTGTGTGTGCAAGTGTGGTGATACACTCTTATGAGCTTGCATACATGCATGCTGTATGTGTGCAATGATGGGGTGGCAATGCTCTTTCTAGGTGTCAAGGCATGGCAAGGGGCAATTTGGGTAGTTCACTATTGTCTTGTGCTAATGTTGAGGGCAAGTTGGTAATTGACACTTGGTGGTAGGTAGGTCACCATGCAAGGACTTGGTTGTAATTTGATTGATTCCTAAAGGTGTGCTTGCAAAAGGGCAATTTGTAACTTGCTAATGCTTTGGTATTTGTCTTGAGGGCTTATTTGCAAATGGTGCTTGGTTTGAGAGCTAAAATGCAAATGATACTTCATGTTTGATGATCATGAAGAAGAGTCCTGATGCAATTTAGCAAAATGACAAGGCATGAGTATAAAGAGTATTTTTCCATGGCTAATGCTATGCAAGGTTAAGTTGGGAACTTGACAAGATGCATCAGGTCAATGTGATTAATCTGGAATTGATACAGAATCATCTGCTGGTTGACAAGGAGACGGAGACTAAAGAGAAAATTCTAAGGACAAGACTGGAAGTTTTGAGGTGTGACAGTCTGACACTCATTTACCAGAAGATGGAAGACAAATACTGGGTCAGTGGGCCGTTCTTCATTTGAGTAGAAACTTGACTAGGTCATGTTAAGCACTTTTTACTGACAATTTTGGTGTATATGATGAGACATTATGTCTGGTGAGGTTGACTGATTCAGGATAGGTCATTAGCCAACTTTTGCATCCATCGGTCCATTTGACCACTTGCAGTTTTTGAAGATGTACTTGTTCATGATCAGATAGTTGAATAATGAATACACAAGTTTTTCGTTTATGTCTTTTGTATTCTTTTATTTTAGTCATAAAGAATGCGTGCATGTCTAATGGGTTGACAATATAACAAATATTACTAATTATAAGAGTAACTTTCTAAAAAAAATTATACCCTTAACCGTTACAAGACCAGCTCAAGCAAGCAGCACTTATATCTTGAGTTATGAGTCAATAAGTAAGAAAAATTTCTTTCATGCCACTAAAAATTTTGAAATTATCTATTGACACTGATAAGATGGTTGGATCTGAGACAACCATAGCAAATATAAACTAGAGAGACGGAAACTTGAGAATGGAGCCTCAAATGGAATAACCAGTTGCTATCTCCATTTTACTCCAATTTACTAATACACCGGGAAACTGGGATCAACATCTTGTGCCCAAGACTGCAAGCCGCCAAGTATATCCTTGGCAGACAGGAACCCCTTCTCGCGGAGAAGCCGGACAGCTCGTTGCGAGTCATTGCCTCTGCGACAGATGACGTACAAGGAATCGCCCACTTCCTTCAACGAGGTTTCGAGTATCGGCAGGTTCTCTTCCAACATGGCGAGTGGAATGTTCAGAGACCGGGAAATTGATGCTATTTGGAAGTGATGCGCAGGCCGTACATCCAACAATACATGAGGCTCGCCGTTATCAATCAGCATCTTGTAGTCTCTACAGGTGATTCGGGCAGCGACTGGAAGCAGGTTTAGACTTGGTGCTGACTGCATTAAAACCAAACATTGAGTGAAGCAACAGAAATATTCATCGCCCACGAAATCTTTATTGGATTAGAATACTTTAGTGTGATTCAATAAGAGTAAAAAACAGATTTCTTTAAAAAAAAAGGCTTACATTTATAAATAGAGATAAATAGACAAACAGAGCTAGATATATTCTATATCTTCTTTCTTGATTATATATCTTTCTATTTTAAGAAATTCAATATCAAAAATCTCACTTTTGTATTATCTATTAATGTGTATATATCCATTCATAATATGTACAGTAAATCAGGGTTCTAAATCAACACCGCTTAGACTGTTTATATGCCCGCACAAGTGTTAGTAGTAGATTCACCGCGCCGCTATGCCACATGCCCACTTATTTGTCGTTTTTATATAGATAATACTTATTTTTTGTGTAAATGTATAGTATACTCAAAATATAGTTATACATCTTGATATAGAATGACATTTCTAGACTCATCAATGAATTGCAAGATTTCTTTATTAATTGATTTATCATATATCCATTTTTGGTTTCTTTTGAAACTAGGGTTAATTTCCTTTCATAAAAAAGAATTGATTTAACATGGATGCTATAGTATTATAGGCACTGACCATATAAAAGGGGTAAACGAGTGGCAACCCCATCAATTTACTGAATCCTATAATTTTTTTTTGTCAAGTACTGACCCAACCGCTCAGAACATATAAATGGCCGCATACCACAAAAACATTGAACAGTAAGGTTGCCGCTCACCAACCACTGTTTAGAACATTGCAATAAATCGATTCACAAGAGAAAAGTTTTTCAGGAGACAGCTCTTTTCAAGAGAGGAATTTATTAGGATAATTACTTTCCACCATAGTCAATAAATACTACACATAATAAATTTATATATCTCTAACGAATATATATATTAGCCTAAACTCTTTTTTTTGTTTGTTTCTCTTACCTATAGTCATGTTTAACCACAAAATTTTGTGGATTTTCATAATATGCATTCTTTCATGTTCTCTAATTTTTTCATAATTTTTAAAAACTTCTAGATATATGAACTCATTATATGTAATACACAATACTCGTAGTACAAGTCCACGTCCAATTTATTAATACACTGTAACTAAAGTCTTACATGATCTGATGACAAGTTAACGATCTGAACTCCTAAGCCCCTCTTAAGGCTTGAGTTGTTAGAGGTACATCAGACTGTGCACAAGAACGGTGCTAACAGCTGTAAGTTTGAATAGAATGATCTCTCTCAATCAATTGAGGGGAGATATATATATATATATATATAGAGGGAGACAATATTCTACACCCATCCCTAGAATAGCTATTTTATACTCACTTTCTGTATCGTTGGATCATGCATCGAGATTAGAATTTTATTGACGGTAGTAACATTTTCCTACAAAATAGGAACCCACATCACAATGTGTTACAACCGCACACCCTAAAAAATAGTAACCGACTAAAAAATGGGAACCGAAATCATATTAGTTAGTAAATTTACTGGTGGTGTAATATAAATTTATTGGTCGTATACTACAGGTTTATTAGACGGACCAGTAAATGTATAGTATATGACTATTAAATTTACTGATCACATACTATAGATTTTTGTCATTAAATTTATTGATCGTATACTACTGGTTTATTAGACGGACCAATAAATATATAATATATAACCAGTAAATTTACTGGTCACATACTATAGATTTTTGTCAGTAAATTTACTGGTCGTGTAGTATAAATTTATTGATCATATATTATAGATATATACTATATATTTTTGTCAATAAATTTACTGATCATATAATATAAATTTATTGGATGTGAACAAGACATGGGAGCACAGTGAAGAAGATGAAGAGGCGGTTGATGAGGATATCGATCAGTAATAATAAAATATTTCAAATATTTACTATCATTATGAAATAAAACGATGTTAAATTCTTTTAAACAGAGGATAACCGCTATCTCTATCCAACGTTTGTACTTTATTCTAGTAAGTTAGATCGGACGGTTTCTAAACTGGATATAGAATAACTATTCTAGGAGTGGATGTAGAGTACAGATCTAGAATAAGATATGACCCAAGACCCAAGTCCTATATGTACAAATAAACTAATATATATATATATATATATATATATATATATATATATATAGACACACACACATGTACTTAACACTCTCCTTCAAACTCAAGACGGATCAGACGTGTTGAGTTTGAAAAGATGAAAACGATTTTGCTCTCTAGTCTGAGTCTTGGTGAAGAAATCAGTAATCTGAAGCTCACTAGGCATATACTGGAGAGCAATGGTATCCTGCTGAGAATGAGATCGTAGGAAGAAGGTATCTACACCAATCTGTTTCGTCAACTCATGCTTCACTGGATTATTGATAATCTAAATGGCACTGGTGTCGTCATAGAAGAGAGATGTAAGAGCAGTACACAGAACGTCAAAATAAGCTAATAGCCAACAAAGCCAAACAATCTCAGCAGTATAGCAGCCAAAGCACGGAGCTCAGCCTCAGCACTAGAGCGGGAGACAGCCGTCTGTTTTTTAGACTTCCATACAAGTAGAGAAGTACCAAGAAAGAGACAATAACCAGTAAGAGAATGCCGATCAACAGGATCACTCGCCCAAGTAGAATCAGAGTAAGCGCGGAGATGGAGCTGACTCGAACGAGCGTAGAATAACCGACGCGAGGCTATCCCACAAAGATAACGGAGCACACGCAGCAAGTGACTGTAGTGAACCGGCGTAGGAGCACTGACAAACTGGCTGAGCACATGAACTGCATGAGCAATGTCTAGCTGAGTGACAGTAACATACACAAGGCTCACAACGATATGACGATAACGAGAGGGATCAGGAAGTGGAGTACCACCGGTGGGACGTAACTGAAGATGGACCTCCATGGGAGTAGCAACAATCCGTGTATCAGTGAGACCAGAGCGAGCAAGAAGATCCTGAGTGTACCACTGTTGAGACAAATAGTAACCCTCCTCGGTAGAAGTGACAATACCCAAGAAGTAGTTGAGGGGTCCCAAGTCAGACATGAGAAACTGCTCACTCAGACGTTGCTTAATGAAGGCAACATACTCCATATCATCCAAGTGATCAGCATGTCATCCACATATAAGAGAATCAAGGTACGACCACGAGCTGAGCAGTGAATAAACAAAGCAGGATCACAATCACTAGCAAGGAAACCAACTGCAAGAACCACCGATCAAAAGCGCTCAAACCAGGCTCGAGGAGCTTGTTTGAGACCATATAGAGCACGACGAAAACGACGGACATGACCGATAGGAGCTGAGACGCCGGGAGGTGGCTGCATATAAACCTCCTCCTGAAGATCTCCGTGAAGAAAAACATTCTTCACATCCAGTTAAGAAATAGTCCAATGACGAATAGCAGCCACAGCAACCAGTGTGCGAACAGTAGTCATATGAGTAACAAGCGCAATAGTCTCATCATAGTCTCTGTCATACTCCTGTTGAAAACCTCGAGCAACCAAACGAGCTTTGCAACGCTCTACAGAACCATCAAACTTGGTCTTGACTCTGAACACCCACTTGCATGTGATAGGAGTGGCATGAGCAGGTAAGGAAACAAACACCCAAGTTCCAGTACGATCCAAAGCAACAAACTCCTCAGTCATAGCCAACTGCCGCTCAGGAATAGAAGCAGCCTCCTGATAAGTATGTGGCCCACAAACAGCACCTGAAGTAGCAATACCATAGCGATCAAGAGCAACAATAGTCTGGCGATCATGAAGAGCATATCGATGGGGCGGAGCTGGCGGATCATCAGTAAGAGCACTATCAGTACTGGCCAGACTATCAGGAGGAGTAGTAGATATAGGCTGAGTGTCAGTAGGGACAGTATCAGGAGGGGTAGCACAGGTAGGCTGAGTGTCAGGAGGACCCGAGGACAATGAGTGTAGTGAAACGGAAAAGACGAGATATGTGAGGAATCAAGAGAGGATGCATCAGAAGTGGGAAGAGGAGATGCATCAAAGGAAGACATATCAGGTAAAGATAGGAAAGAGATCGAATCAGGAGGATTTGTGGTGCGAGGAATGGAAGAGTGAAAGAAGGGCCAATCCTCAAGAAGGTAACATCTCGAGAAAAATGAATACGGCGAGCAGAGGAATAATAGCAGCGATATCCCTTATGCTCAAGACTGTAACCGAGAAAAACACACTCAACAGACTGAGCAGTCAGCTTAGTGCGCTCTCGAGGTGCAAGAAGGACATAACACGTACAACCGAAGACTCGAAGGTGATCGTATCCAGGAGTAGAGAATAGAACCTCTCCAGGACACTTTCCATGAAGGCGAGAAGAAGGCTGAATGTTGATTAGATATACGGCCGTGGAGATAGCCTCAGCCCAAAAATGACGAGGAACATGAGATGCGATCAAGAGAGTGCGCACAGTCTCAATAATGTGACAGTGTTTGCGTTCAGCAACACCATTCTGAGCATGAACACCAGGGCAAGAAAGTTGTGGAAGAGTCCCTTGAGTGCTAAGGAACTGGCGAAAAGCAGCAAATAAGTACTCGCCTCAAGAGTCAGAACGAAAAACCTGAATAGTAGTGAAAAATTGTGCCTGAATCATGCGAGCAAAGGACTAATATATAGAAAGAAGCTGCGATCGATGCGTCATAAAATAGACCCAAGTATAGCGAGAGCAATCATCTATAAAAATGATATAATACTTATGGCTTCTCTTAGACACAAAGGGAGCTGGACCCCATACATCAGAATATACTAAAGCAAAAGGATGACTAGACCTAGAAGTACTAGAAGAGTATGGGAGTTGTAGCTTTTTACCCAGCTTACAACCCGAACAGACAAAACTGGTGTGGACAGACACACGACCAAGGACACCCTGATGAGCTAGAGTGGACAGACGAGCACCACAAAGATGACCCAGTCGATGATGCCACTGTGGAAAGCTAGCCGAAGACGCAAGAGTAGACGCCAAGGCGGAAGGGATGGGAGTGGTGGAGCGGACTGGAAGCAGCAGGTGATCAAGAACATAGAGACCCTTAGAGCCTCTACGACGATGGCCAGTACCAACAAGTGTCCCTGTCCGACAATCCTGCACACAACAATGGGAATCATTAAACCCCACAAAGCAATGCATATCCGTCAGCTGACAGACAGACATAAGGCTCATAGAAAGTCTGGGGACAAGAGAAACAATTGGTACTGTAAGCTGCGCAGTGGAAAAGGTACCCTGCTGGGTTATTGGCAAAGAGGTACCATCAGCTATCTGGACATAGGTGCTATCTTACACAGGCCGACATGAGCTCAATTGAGAGTTGTCAGAGGTCATGTGAAAAGAGGCCCCTAAGTCAAGAATCCAGGGATGACTGGCAATACCTGTCGCAGAAGTGGAAGTAGAGACAAGACTCAGTGACCCACTAGAGGAGGTCCGATGCTGAAGAAGAGTCTGTAACTGATCTGAGTTGGCTAGAAGCTGGGCTAGGAGAGCAGTGGAAGCAGAGTCACTCACAGGTACAGCAGAAGCAGCAGCACGACCACATGACTGTCTACAATGAGGCCTCAGCTCTTGATGGAGCTTGTAGCACCACAGAACAGTGTGTCCCGGCTTCTTGCAATGAAAGCAAACAATTGGACCAGAAGCCGTTGGAGCTGCTGTGGGGACAACATCTGATGGCGTCTTAGCAATGACAAGTGAATGAGGATCAGGGGGCTGAGTGGCTACCAAGATAGTATGTGAAGAAATCTGCAATGTAGTCAAGAGCGAGCGAAGACGAGTCTCCTCAGCATAGAGGGTAGCAAGAGTCTCATCCATGGTAGGTGGAGTGGCACAGCTGAGCAGTTGAGCTCGAATGGGCTCGAACTCCAAACGAAGACACATGATGAAGTCAAAAACAGTGCGTCGCTCTTGATGTCTCGTCCTAGCAGCACAGTGAGTGCACGTGGCACAGGCAGAGGGACCCACGACGAGCAGAGGTTGCCCACAACGATAGCAGAGACCGCGGAGAGGCGGCGAAGGCTGCAGAGGGACCCACAACAGCAGGCGAGCAACGACCCGGTGGCGGAACCTCCAGAGGTGACCCGCGACGAGCGGAAGGCACGGAGGAGGCCCACAACAGCAGGCAAACAATAACGCGTGGAGAGAGGCTGCCGGAGGAGAACTCAACGGCGAAGAGAACTATGATGCACAATGGCATTCATCGGGAGAGGAGACTTTGATACCATGTAAGAGTTTGAATAGAATGATCTCTCTCAATCAATTGAGGGGAGAGTGCCCTACATCTATATATATAGTACATGTCTAGAGTACAGATCTAGAGTAAGATATGACCCAAGACTCAAGTCCTATATGTACAAATAAACTAATATATATATACATGTACTTAACAACAGCAAGGACAATAACATCACACCAGTAGTGGAGCTTGAATCAAAAATTAGAGGGGGTCAATCTAATAACTATGCTATAGTACTTCTATAAGAGGGGGCCAACTTAATACTTTATTAGTATATAACTAGGAAAAATTACTACTTTATTAAGGAATTTCAAATTACAAGTCAGGGCCCACCCTAACCCCAATGAAGCTCTGGCATTGAATACTACCAAGAGTGCACTAGAACCAAAGAAAAGGTTGCGATGGTCATGAAGAACATAACTATGAGTTTTGAGTATTTCCCAACAAAATCCGCTCTCATGAAGCAATTAACAAACATCAAATTAAAAAGAACTAAGAGAAAGCATACCTTATCAGACATTGGAGACTGTGTGAAGTTCTCATAATCAAACCTTTCAAAATCTTCTTGTGTGAAAACTGAATTTTCTCCACAAATGGTGCAAAGTGGTGAGCTTCCTCGAATCTTAACCTGCAGAAACACAGACTTGATTATGAACTTTGTGAAGAGACCAAAGCAAAAGAACTTTAATGAATCAACGAACAAGCAGACAAACTCAGTCATAAAAGGGCCATATAATTGGAACAGGATTCAAGATTCAAAACATGGTACAGAAAACCTAACAAGTGCAAGCATGCAATGTTGCATAACAATTTTACTAATGTCTAAAGTGAAACAACATACAGTCCTAATACGAGCAGATAGCGCGTCGAAGAGTAGCATCCTTCCACATAGGGGCTCACCAACAGCAGTAGCGAGCTTTATAGCCTCTAGAGCTTGTAGGCAGCCAATCACTCCCGGAACTAATCACAAAAGAGTAGTTAGTGCACCATGTACAAATAGAATGTGAAACAGATTATGCAAAAGGACAGAAACCAAGGTATGATAGAGTGATCGAACAGAAACATACTTGGTGCCAACTTTGTTCTTTGGCAACCTAGTTACATGTATGGCTGGACATCTTGGGATTGTCCCACATTAGTTGTGGAAGGGACTAGATGCCAACTTAAAATTGTGAAAAAAGTCTCACATCTCAAACTAGATTTTGGGGTAAAAAGACCCAATAGCACGTTACAATTAGTATCAGAGCCTGGTTTAGCCATCTCTTACAATTAGTACTACAGCCTGGTTCAGCCATCTCTTACAATTAGTATCAGAGCCTGGTTTAGCCATCTCTATCCGAGGGACACACGTTATACGTGTGAAGGTCCAAGGGGCCATATCTGGTTGAGGGGCATTAATGTGTAAAGAGGGAGATTGTTGGGACTGTCCTACATTTGGTTGTGAATGGGATTGCTCAAACTAGTTTTTTTGGGTGAGAAGACCCACTAACACCCGACAGGAACCACATTGAACTAAACTAATTGATCTGAATGTAAGCTAATTAATTATCATAGAGATACTCTACTCCTACAGTTTAGTTAAGGAAAGAAAACAAAGCATAAACCCAAATAATAAAAAGACAGGCATCTCAGGTTTTTATCTCTTGAAGCAACTTGCAACAGCAAATCATGCTCTTTCTAGAACAGAAACATTGTTGAACTCGAGCAACCAAAAGCTGTAGTCACTCACTAATTACGATGGACATGACCACAACTTCCAAATTACTTAGTATATGAACCCCTTATTAGGGTGAAGCCTAGGAGTGAAATTCATTAGGATGATGTCTACACTAGGTGCCTCTGCCTAAAGAAAGGGGGGAAAAGGTGATATGTATTTGAGGAAGCATATAAAGAAATCCGCATGTGTAGATAAACATCATAAGAACATAAGAACAGAGAAACTTGTATGGACACCCAAAAAAAATGAAAATGAATATTCAAATTCTAAGTTGTCCTGCCATGAACTATTTGTTATGGTCAAGGAGGGTAAGTTACCAAGATACTTACCAACTCCAAGAACACCACTGTCTGAACACCTCTGACATGCTGCCACTGGTGGTGGATTTGGAAAAAGACATCGGTAGCATGGACTTCCATTATGATGATAAACAGTCAACTGTTAGAGAAGTCATTAAGAAGTGAATAAACAATTTCCAAAATGAACTACAGGATCTTTTGCAACAAACAACTTTACCTGTCCTTCTAAACCTAATGCTGCACCAGATATAAGAGGCTGCAAGAATAAATGATATCTCAATATTTGATAATAAAAACAATGAGAGCAAAATTGAAAGTAACAGTGTTGACAATATTTCAGTAGTTACCAGCAAACACATTATAGGCTAACAAAGTACTTACCGACTGATAAACTAACATCACAGAAAAAGGAGATTCTATATTGAAGTACCAGATGCAGTATTGCTAACACAAACTAAAGTTCTTACCTTGTTCAGCAATACACAACAATCACTGATCATGTACCGAGTGGGAAGGTTGTCAGTTGCATCGACAACCATACCATATCTGTGGTTTTCTCAGTAGCACTGAAAACAGGAGTGTTGAATTAACAGAAAGAGAGTATATTGCTTTCTTAGGCACTTAGGACTTCCAAAGGATACTTTCTCACAATATCCAGAGCATTGCTCGGCTTCAGAGTATGATGATGCTCTACCACCTTAATAGAGGAATTAATCCTGATTTTAAAATGACAGATGTGAAATTAATCAAATAACAGCTTTGAATATTTACACAGATATGAAAAAAGATTTTCATGTGACATAAATCTTTAAAAGGGAGATTTTCATAAAGACTATCTGTTGACAGTGTCTTACGCACGGCAAGCAGCAGCTGCTGACTTCACTTTGGGTTGTCCAACATATGCTTCTTGGTGGATTATCTAAGAGAACATTCAAGAGGGATTTAATATGAGTAACGAACTTGAAGTGAATAACAGGACTAGATCTGTAAAACGTTCCATGTAAGGAGGTAGCTTGCACTTTCAAGCATTAGCAAAAAATTGAGCAATTATCACTTCCGCATGCATAAGAAAGAAAAATTATTGCCTGCACCCATCATGTGACTAACAATAGTAGTGCATAAATACCAGACTGTTACAGGCACTGTTTGAAATGATTCCACTTTATCATGCAAAACTCTCCAAGTGTCTATAAGTTTTCTAGCCGATGAGAGAAGCAAATGTATCACCTAATGCTATCAAAGCTTCGGATACTTCAGAAGGGAGATGAATCTAAAAATTAGATAACAGGGAAGAAAAGAGGTAAAAAGACATGCCAAATTAGTTGTACCTGTCGATGAAGGTTGTTAAGTTCAACATCATCGCCATCAACAATGCCTAAGCAACCTAAGAAGATGTCAGGTTATAAACAAAGCAATGCATCAATTTTGCAAACCCATGGAAATACAACCTGGTATTTGAGCATTGAAGAATTATACTCTCTATATCTACCCAACAAGGAATAACATCTTATCCAAAGAACAACTTTTAAGGTCAAAAGAATATAATTTCTTCCTCAAACGAAAACTGACACTGCTCCAGTGATGCATAGGAACATTACCAACACCACAAGCCGCTAGATACATTGCTACAGGCGAACCCAGGCCTCCAGCACCGACCACCAAAATTGATGCCTGGGAGAGTTTCCGTTGGCCTGCGACATAATTAAACAAAGATCAAAGCACTGTTAAGCTGAGCTGATGATAGGCATACTCAGAACATACATTACCATAAAACAGAACGAACTACACTATTTACACTTTAAAGATCCTCTTACACATCAAGTTGGTGTTACAATGAGCAGCCCAAATTTGGATAGGCAATCCAAAATAGGCCATTGTGTTTGACTTGACAGATTCAGGTGGCTTACCAAGTTACCATACAAACGTACTACAATGACACTAAATTTATAGTAGAAGCAGCAATAGTGGTACTAACTTGACATGGGCAAGAACTAAACCTTCGACTCCAAAGTCCGGGAGGAGGAGGTGGCGGCTGTACCGGTAGACCATGTCGGCCGAAAGCAACCCGTTGGCGCGCCAGTTCTGGCACGCGACGCTGCCCACGCCGTCCCCTTCTCCCGCTGCCTCGCCCAATTGTGCAGGCAAAGCAGACGCAGGCGGGGCAGTAGAGTTGGTCTCGAGCTGCGACTCCAGCAGCCGGATGCGGCTCTCCAGCTCCTCCTTCTCCACGCGCAGCCTCTCGAGCTCGACCACTATCGCCTCCGTCCGCCCCCCGCCGCCGCCACCGCCACCGTCCATCTCGTTGGATTGCGGCATGCAACTGCGCAAAAGTTTGTGTTGGTTTTTCTCCACTAAGTAAAAAAGCGCTTATTTGGGCCGGCTGCGGCTTCTGAAAAAGCCAAAATTTGAGCCGTTCCATAGAAAATTAGTAGCCGTTTAGTACTCAAGCTCTCTGTGGTATTGATGTGCATTTCAGAAATTTCTATTTTGATATATTATTTTTGAATGTAAGTATTTGGTTCTTTTGTATTATAATAATATTTAACTAGATGTAATAAATATATTTTCATAACTTCTAGATTTTACAATATAATACTATATTATACCATAATTCGTAATAGTGGCTTATGTGCAATAAGGGAAAGGGCAAGAAGTTGGGGCAAGTTTTAGTTGGAAAAGTTGTGGTTTTTCTCTGAAAAAGCTAAAAATGGTATAAAAATATATTTTTAAGGGCTTGGCTTCGTTTAGAAACTGAGAAAAAGTTAGCTTCTCAATGAAAAAGATAATTTAGCTTATTTGAGAAATTATTTCAACCACAATTTGTTTAGAAGAACTTTAGTTTCTAGTGACATCAAAATTGAAGCTAAAATTCTTCTAAATAAGAATTTAAAGGGCCCACACAAAATCCGACTGTTTAACTCTGACTTTTATTTCTCTATTATTACAATAAAATGAAACTGAGAATATAAGCATTATCTTCTCTACATATAAGAGGGATTTTTGTTTATCCAGAAAATCATTTCAACTATATTATATTTGGGAGGGATTCAGTTTCTAACTATATTAAGTCAAAACTAAAACTGTCCAAAAAGAATCTAAAAACCCCGTATAAAAATTATCTGTTTAATCCTAATTTCAATTTATGTACTGTGACAATAAACTGAAACTCAAACCCAAACAGACGAGGTCAACCTCGACTTGGGTAAGTTTAGCCGAGCTGCTGGAACAAACCAGCCAGTCAGCCAGTCAATCCTTTGTGGGCCGAGTCGACATCGACCGCCCTCTAAAGCCCAGCTAACTGAAGCCCACTTAAAAGCGAGCCCGAGCCCGACTCGATCTCTTACTCACGTTCAATTCTATAAGCCTATAATACCCCTCTGCTTCTCTTGTCCTCGTCCCTCTCGTCGCCGGCGTGTAGAGGAGGAGATGGCGCACCGGCTGCTGCGGGACGCACAGGCGGATGGGTGGGAGCGCTCGGACTTCCCCATCATCTGCGAGTCCTGCCTCGGCGACAACCCCTACGTCCGCATGGTACTCTCGCCTCCAAACCCTAACTCTTCTCTTATCTTCCACATGGGTCTCCTTGATCTGTGCTTTTCCAGTCTCTAAATGATCCATGGATACTTCGCATGACGCGCTCGCCGTTTTCTCCAGGCTAATTTAGTGGGATTCTGCCTTGTAGAAACTGGAAGGTGCTTGGATTGTTAAGGGCCGTAGCTTTGTTACTTAGATTCGTTTTTCACTTTTTTGATACTTCATGGTGGTGTTATGGTAACTTGTAGGAGTGATTTGGTGCCGCGGGATCTGTTTGATAGGTTTGTGAGTAATCATTTTTGTAAGCAAAATAAAAAAAATGAGAAAAGAAGTTATCTCTATGGTGGATGTATGTGTGGTACTGACGAAGCATCCTGGGAGATATAATCGTTTTGCAGTAGTTGTTATTGTCGTTGCCGTTATTTGTGGGTTTTTTTGTGTAAAGATTACCCAATTGTCGATGATTCTGTTAGAATGCTGACCTGAATTGAACTTGCTTGGCTTTACGTTTCATGTGCTATTTATTTGCATCGACCTTATTCTTATGAGAATTAGATCAAGCCAAGTTAGCTATCAAGTAAAACTAGGAAGAAAATTAGCAACAAGAAACTTTTCATTTCATTGAGTGGGTCCTTTTTCTTTTTTTTTTTCATTTAGCTCAGCAAGCTTAAGACACTAACAAATTTCTGGCTCTGTTTTGGCAGTTAAGAGCAGAATATGACAAGGAGTGCAAAATCTGTGCACGTCCTTTCACTGTCTTCCGTTGGCGGCCAGGCCGAGATGCAAGGTACAAAAAGACAGAGATATGCCAAACTTGTTGCAAGCTGAAAAATGTCTGCCAGGTCTGCCTGCTTGATCTTGAATACGGTCTACCGGTTCAAGTTCGAGATACAGCACTCTCTATCAATTCAAATGGCGCGATTCCAAGGAGTGATGTGAACCGCGAGTACTTTGCGGAAGAGCATGATCGCCGGGTATGTTGTCTTTTCTTTTGTTTTTCATCACTGAATCTGTTGCCATCATTAATTAAATTTCATAATATTCAAACAGAATTCCAATTCTACACCTCAACTCTTTCATTCTTCCCCTTTTACTGCAGTGGGCATTTATGTCCACTCATTGTTTCTTTTTTTTTTTTTTTGGGGGTAGACAGCACAACAGAAAAATCAATGAATGGGCTACTTGGGCTAACCTAATGTACTAAACAATGTATTGAGTTGGGTGCATAACAAGACATATTATATTGACTGAATCAATTACTGTAAGACAACCTTGTTATCTAATTATAAAACATATATCATGAACAGCTCTTGACTTTTGGAAGCTTTTACTCAGTCTAACCATAATGACCTGCATTCATTTTCTGCCTGTATCATCACATCAACTTGTTGCTGCGCATGCCTCTCTAATGCATTATTACTTGTTTCTAACGGGAGATCATGCTTTATCTAATTGTAGGCTAGAGCTGGCATAGACTACGAATCTTCCTATGGGAAGGCCCGTCCAAATGACACCATCTTGAAACTTCAGAGGACAGCACCATATTACAAGAGGAACCGAGCTCATGTATGTAGTTTCTATGTGCGTGGTGAATGTACACGAGGTGCTGAGTGCCCTTATCGACATGAGATGCCTGAAACTGGGGAATTATCTCAGCAGAATATCAAAGATCGTTACTATGGGTATGTGATGGTGACTTTGCATACAAAATTTTCAGTACCATGCTTCTGTGTCTACTGATATATTGTATATTTGTATTACATTCAGAGGTTGTTGGTAATGTTCAGCGTATAGAAGTCAATACTTTTGATTTCAAACATACTTGATGCTAGAGGTTGGACATAGATGTTGTTTCTTATTATTTTTTTCCTGATCTTCTGACCTTGAGCCTCCTTTTTTCCTTTAGAAGAAGATCTTGAGCCTCCTTGACTATGTTTGAGCATTATATTACCACTATGTGTGCATTCATAAAGTCAGCTCTAGTGCTTTTGGAGCGTCTTGCAAGAATAATCAGATGGTTAACTATTCTCTATTCTGCAACGCCACATCTCTGGTTGCTTTTGGCTTTAGTTGACATGTCTGGAAATGCATATTAGCCAGCTGAAGTTCAGCATATCCAGTATCTGTATTCTCTTTAGACCTATAATTTCTAATAGTATGTGTTCAAAACGACACCACAAAAATGTGCTCTGTATTTGAGGTTTTTCATATTCTTTGCTGTTCCTTGTAGAGTTGTAGACTGACACAAGTCTCTCCTTCATCTGTGCAGAGTTAATGACCCAGTTGCTCTGAAGCTCCTGAGTAAGGCTGGTGAGATGCCATCCTTGACACCGCCAGATGATGAGAGTATAAGGACCCTCTACATTGGTGGCCTCGATGGTCGTATCACCGAGCAGGATTTGAGGGATCAGTTCTATGCTTATGGTGAGATTGAGTCTATTAGGATGGTACTGCAACGCGCTTGTGCATTCGTGACATACACTACAAGAGAAGGCGCTGAGAAAGCTGCAGAGGAGCTTGCTAACAAGCTAGTCATCAAAGGTGTGCGTCTGAAGCTCATGTGGGGCAAGCCTCAAGCACCAAAGCCAGACGATGATGAGGCTGCGAGGCAAGGGCTCGTGGCCCACGGAGGAATGCTCCCTAGGGCTGTTGTCTCTCAGCAGCAGAGCAGTGAGCAGCCTCAACTGCCTGGAATAGAGGGCCAACAGCAAGCAGCGCCAGCATCATACTATTTTAACATTCCAGCACCACCTCCAGCAGAGCGGACAATGTACCCTTCGATGGATCCACAGAGGATGGGTGCTTTGGTCAAATCACAGGAAGGCGATGGTAAACCTGGACCGCAACAGGCCGGCCAAGCTCAGCCATCGAGCAGCTCATCACAGAACTATCTTGCACCTCCGCCATACTACCATGGTCAGTACCCACCGTACTACCCACCATATGGTGGTTACATGGCTCCACCTCGCATGCCATACCCACCGCAGTACCCACCCCCACCATATCAGCCTATGCTGGCACCACCAGCACAGCCACAAGCTAGTTCATCACAACAACCAGCACCGCAGCAGGCTCAAGGCCCTCCTGCTCCTGGTCAGCCAACCCAAACCTGAGTACTGAGAACATGTGGAATGTGATAATTGTATCCCTTGGTTCCCCTCTAATTAAGTGTTGTAGCACACACCCTGGTTAATCACCACCAGCTTTTGTATTCTCTAATTTGTGATTAACAGTAAAACTTTGTGAGTATTTTCACTCTAGAGTTAAATTTGTCAGCTATTCTGTATTAATCCAGCCATTAGGTTTTTGAAGTTTTAGCTTTCTGTTTATGCCACTTGGAAATTGCTCTGCGTACTCCATAGTGTTAGTTATTGTGTGCCTCACTGATGTCAGAGACCCGACCCGAAATATGATTTGTAGTTCTTACCTAGATCTCCTATAATTCATGATCTTAGCTGAAAGCTACGGACGTTTGCGGTTCAAAGACAGATCTCTATATCGCTTTAAATTTATAAATCTAATAAGTTGAAAGAGGGGTTTATAAGTTTATTTGAAATTTTTAGTTTAAAAATAGTTTTAGTTTAAAGAATAAGTTTGAAATTTAAATCTCCCATTAGGCCCAATTTCAATTTATTTGAGAAGTTGAAATTCAAATAAATTGAACCAAACGCGTCATGAAAATGAGAGCTTGTTGTGCCAAACCTAGCCCTACTTGCCCCAAAAACATTGGATTGGCGCAAGTCGGTTTGCTTGGGTGTTATTTTTGTTTAACTCTAGTTACAACATTCTATATTGTCATAAAAAATTAACTAAATTTGTTATTTTGTAGAACTTATAGTTTCATATGCACATAAATGGTTAAAGTAAAAACTCACACAAAAAGAGATAGTTTCGACTACCAATCCTCCTTTATTTTTATGCATGTACTTGATTAGGGTTTTGTGTTGCCATAGAGAGTGTGCATTGCTAGCAAAATATATGGTATATTTAGTTTGTTGTTCTATTTTATTCTTTCTTGTTTTATCGAGATTGGACATGTTGTATAAAATTGGTTATTGTTTGGTTTATTATCAAAATTTTGATATACCAATAAAAATTGTCTCAGGTGTAGTTCATTTTTTTTATCAAAAATTAGTTAAGTTGAGAATAAGAAATTGATAATCAATTTGAAATTTACTAAAACTTAATAAGGTCAAACATGTCCATATATTGTTATTAAATTTTCCATTCATATAAACACAATCAAAGAATAGACAAATCGCACTCGATAAGGTGGTCCATGTTGTTCAGTGGGTGCTGGTGGGGCCATATAACCTCTCTCTCTCTCTCTCTCTCCACCCAGGGAATCCACAGAAAAAGAAAAGGGGGTAATACGGCTGCCTGCCTGCCTAATGCCTACACGGCCAAAACTCCATTTCCACGGAGAGAGAGAAGGTAAAGCAATCCATAAAACAGAGCAGTGACCAGTCACCAGCGCGGCAGCAAAAGGGAGGGAAAAAAGTCCTCTTTTTGCCTCAGCCGCATCTACCGCTACCATCATGATGCCGATGACGACGCTAGTGCTGATGACGACCCACCCACACACACATACACTCGCACTCCCCTGCCTCCTCCCTATTGCTTCTTCTACTAGTACTCCTCTCTCTCTCTCTCTCTCCCACCATCACCACCTTTCCCTTTCGCTTTTGCACCGCACTTATCTATATTCTATTGGATTTGGAGGGAACCGGTCATGTTGTAGTAGTAGGATAGTAGCAGAAGCAGCTGCGCTTGTTGACTTCGCCTGCCCAAGAATATGCCTTCTCGCCATCGGACGGAGCACGGCTGCGGATGCTGGTCCGCCGTCGCTCGGGGCCTCCGTGGGGCCTGTCTGCGGCCGCCGGCCGCTGCGGGGTCGGCAGCCGGCGCGGCCAATGGCAGCCTTGTCTATGATGCAGGTTGTTTCTTTCTTTTTTTTTTTTCTTGTTTGTTGGTTGGTGGATCATGGATGGTCGGTGGGGGGCATCTTCAGTTCTTTTTTTCTCTGGGTTTCTTGGAAGATTTTTGTGCTTTTTGTGGGGAAAGAATTAATTGATGGTTATTGTGATGTTCTGACTGAGATTGCTATGTTGCTCACAGGGGAAATTTGGTTTTTTCCCCTGTTTCTTGGAGGAAATTTTTGGAATGTATTTTTTAAATTTTGTCTTCGGTCAAATGCTTTGGGTTCGTATTGTGATGATACAAGCCAAAACTAGTGATTAAACTGGCATGGAAAGGTGTATGTTACAATGGAAGTAATAAAAGTTTCAATGATCACATTAGCTTTAAGAGTAAAGTTTCAATCTTGTAATCGAAATTTATGCGAAATGCAAATAGAATCCTCTTTATGTGTTTATGGGTAGAATGAGCCTAGTTAGCAGTATGTATAAACATGTCATTAGAATGGTCAGCTCGTCACAAGAAAACCACCTGAGTTATTCATTTCTATGTTCTAACATATCATGGAGTGCCTTTCACCTCCTACATGGAAAGCTGTTTCTTAGTTGACGAGTGAATGAAACCTTTGATAGTTTCAACAAATGGCAGTAAGCATGAATGACCTAACCTGAAAATCTTAATGCCATAGTAACCGGATAAGCTGTTATACAATGAGAGGGGTTAGTAGTTTTTAGGTGATTGGGAAACAGAAGTTCTCCTTCATATCAAATATTTTCCTCCTCATCTTCTAAGGCAGATTGTTTTATGCAGTGGTTCATAATGAATTATGATATATTCAGGTGTTTTTTCTGATCCTTATGAACTGACTAGAAAAGTACAAGCAATAAATACAATGCAAGCAACGTTTCATCCTGTCATTCCAGGATCCGGAAAAACTAATTGTGTTGCTTGCTGCTGTTACGTTGAGCATATCAGCTGAGCTTAACATTTTACAAAATGATAAACCAGGACAATGTAAGAAACATTATTTTGTTACTTAGTCGAGTGGATGGATTTTGTCGCATATTGGAAGTTGATAAGAGTACGTCTAGTACTCTAGTATATACCCTCTAGGGCCAATATTTATCAACTGGGTTAACCTTTTTGGAGTGATGTGGGATAGCCTAAGAGTTGATATGTATCACATATTGGACCTTGGCATGATGCCTAGTTAGTTTGTAGTCTCTCTTGACAAATCTCCAAAATTTTTGAGTGAGATGCTCAAGTAATTTTTTTATGTGTAGCAGGTGAGACGAGATATCTAAATGCTAGCAGCCGAGAACTTGCTGATCGTTTAGAGACAAATCTTGATGTAAATGGTGTTAATGCATCGGGTGAAAAGAAAACAACACACAAGCTACTTCAATTTACTTTCCAAGAGTTGAAATCTGCCACTGTTAACTTCAGGCCAGATAGTATTCTTGGAGAGGGTGGATTTGGGTATGTCTTCAAGGGGTGGATTGAAGCAAACAGCACAGCACCTGCAAAACCAGGCACCGGTGTCACAGTGGCGGTCAAAAGTCTGAAGCCAGATGCTCTTCAAGGTCATAGAGAATGGGTCGTAAGTATTGCGCCTCTAACACATCTTTATTTAGGTGAAGATACAGCTTCCAGAGAAATAATAATTTCAGGCTGAAGTTGACTTTCTGGGAGAATTGCATCACAAACACCTTGTTAAGCTGATTGGATATTGTATTGAGGATGATCAAAGGTTGCTTGTTTATGAATTTATGGCACGAGGAAGCCTTGAAAATCATCTTTTCAGAAGTAAGCACTGAGCAATCAGCGACAAGCATTAATATTTTTATGTTAAAGTTTCTTCAATTTATTGTTTCAACATTCAAACTACAAAGTTTTTTCCCCCTATTTTTCTATCAAGGTGTTGCCTATATGTGCCTTAGATCATTCCTGCCTTACCAATTTCATTTTATATACTTACATTTTGTGAACTTTGTTGATCAATGACTATGATAGATTGTTTAATTCTCTTTCTTGTACCTTGCATCTTGATCTTACTTTGTTTAATCTTGAAGGGGCTCTTCCCCTACCTTGGTCCTGCAGAATGAAGATTGCCCTTGGTGCTGCTAAAGGATTAGACTTCCTCCATGGAGGTCCTGAACCAGTTATTTATAGGGATTTTAAGACATCGAATATTCTTCTTGATTCGGTACAACATCTCTCAAAGATTGATTTCGCTTATGCTCATGCAATGCTCATTACTTTAATAATAGCGTAATTTCATCTTTCACAGGAATACAATGCAAAACTTTCTGATTTTGGTTTAGCAAAAGCTGGTCCTCGGGGTGATAAAACTCATGTTTCTACTCGTGTTGTTGGTACCTATGGTTATGCTGCACCAGAATATGTGATGACTGGTATGAAGCAGAAACTTTTGGCTTCAGTAACTAGTAAATATTTAGGTGATCATATTGTTCGAACAAAATTTCATTTACTGGGTACTTCAGGGTACGATTTTCTTTTCATGTTTGCTAGTGGGTTAGAGCTATCTTTATGTAAATTCTGAACATTACCTTATGATTCTTCTTTTTTAGCAATAGACATTCCAAGTGACAGATCTCATGTCAAACGTACTATTCAGGGCACTTGACATCTAAAAGTGATGTCTATAGTTTCGGAGTTGTGTTACTTGAGATATTAACTGGTAGAAGGTCAATGGACAAGAAACGGCCCAGTGGGGAGCAGAACCTAGTTGCATGGGCGAGGCCATATCTAAGCGATCGGCGAAGGCTCTTTCAGCTTGTAGATCCTCGCCTGGGACTAAACTACTCTATCAGAGGGGTGCAGAAGGTTGCTCAGATCTGCCACCACTGCCTTAGTCGTGATTCTAAAGCCCGTCCGTCGATGGATGAAGTTGTAAAACATCTCACACCATTACAGAACCTAAATGACATGGCCTCTGCATCATTTAGGCCTCGGCAAACTCAGCGTGGTGAGTAGTTCATGAACAGTACCACTAAAGCCACCCAAATTTGGTTTTGAACTGCAAGAAGCCTGCAAAACTTGTTTCTTTCTGAGAACACCAAGATGGCTAAATAAAATGGCACAAATTTTCATTAATCAATGAAGCTAACTGCTGTTTTTCTGTAGGAAAAGTACGTCGCTGATGGTCAGTTCTATAACGACAGAGGCGGCAATTCTGTTTTGATCATTCTGATTGCTGGATGCTTGTGTGGTTTATTTGTATAGTGAACTAGGTTTTGATGTTACTCATCAACACCTGGAGATGTGACACCCCCAGATGTATTTGCTTAGATCACCATAAACCTGTCTAAAGTTTCAGTTTATGTATTGAGATGTTAGGAATGTGTGATCTATATGGCTAATTGCAGAAGTGAAACCAACGTTTGTGATTGTAAATCTGTAATAATTTCTGAAGGGGGCGGATTAACAAAAAAAAATGTTTCTGGTATATATAATCCAATAGTTTCAGTGGAGTTGAATGCTGATGGAGTGAAGTGATCCTTAGTACTTGCTCATGGGCTATCATGGCATGAACCAGAATACATCAAGGTAGTCCCTTGTACTACTTTTAAGCTACTTCCATTAAACTCGAAGTTAAAACACACAAACATACAAACATGTAAGCAATGGATCAAAGTTGTGATTGAAGTGTTGGCATTCAGCTATCATGAGCTATCATTTCTGTGAACAGGACAATGATACAATCCATATGCAAGAAGCAAGTTTTATCAAATGAGGCAACTTGCCATGTTAGATTCAGTCAAGACACAACCAAGTCCTTTATATCACACCTTGCAATCTTAATAGGTTCTGAAATCTGAACCCAATGAAGCAACTTGTCATCCTTGAAGTAGTACTACATGTGTGATCTTTTCCTGTGACTGCATGGAGCAAAAAGGACAAGTGTTGTGCTTGTCTGCAAGGTAGAAACAGTAAGGATCCCAAGATAAGGCTGCATGCATAAAAGTAAGTTTCAGCTATATATAGCGAAAGGCGCCAAGTCCTGTCAGTCACGGGCGAGCCAAGACCTTTCAGAGAAGACAATAACCTAAGTTTCCTGTGGCTTCTTGCATTCATGCATGATCTAGAAAGAATTGATGGCTATACGTTCATGCAGTGCAGGCCCGTGAGACCGTGGAAATTAACCTCTAGTGTGCGTGTCCCACCAGGTGTACGTCCTCGCGTGCGTGCGTGCATGCAGTGGCCCCGCTCACTTGTAAAGTAGTAACCTTTGCATGGCATGGCAGGAGTACGAACAAAGGCCGTGTTTGGCGAGCTAGGTTGAGTTTATGGAATAAGCCTGTTTATAAGGTTGGTTGATTTGATAATTTAAGTAATTTTTTTATAATAAGTTGATTTTTTTGATAAGAGAAGTGAAGAAAAAGAACGGTAAACCACGTACGTCAACGGTGAGATATTGTGGTTTATTGCATCGGATAAAACAAAACTTCTCATTTAAACCCGGCAATCCATAATGTATGATACGAGTTGAGTATAAACTAATTAAGTTCGGCCAAACAGTCTTTAGAATGCAAAACATGTAGTGTTCGTGTAAGAATTGTTGTATGAGTTGCAAATTGATCACCATAGACTGTAGAGTGTCGGCCACTCGGCCGCTCTATAAAATGGAGCCAATCCATCAAAAGAAACCACCACGTACCACCGAACTCCAACCCAACCAGCCATGGCCGCCACCCTCGCCCCCCTTTTCCTCCTCCTCCTCTTCGTTCTCCCCGCCTCCCTCGCATGGTACTGCCCACCCCCCGGCCACCCCTGGTACCCTCCCAGGAGACCTCCCGGCTCGGCCCCTCCTCCACCCAGGGCACGCCCCCCCTATCACGGCAAGCCACCCAAGAACCACCCTCCTCACACTTGCCCCCCCTGCCCACCATCTCCCGTACAGCCGCCTTACGTGCCGCCGACTCCGACGCCGGTGCCACCGACCCCACGGCCACCACCTTACGTGCCACCGCCATACATACCACCGCCGTACGTTCCACCAACTCCTGTACCACCGCCCTACATTCCACCGCCGTACGTGCCGCCGACACCGACGCCACCGCCTTACGTGCCGCCGACGCCGCCGGCGCACAAGTACTGTCCGATAGATGCGCTGAAGCTGAACGCGTGCGTGGACGTGCTGGGGGGGCTGGTGCACCTGGTGATCGGAAAGGAGGCGAGGAGCAAGTGCTGCCCGCTGGTGCAAGGGGTGGCGGACCTGGACGCAGCGCTCTGCCTCTGCACCACCATCCGTGCGCGGCTGCTCAACATCAACATCTACCTGCCCATCGCTCTCGAACTCCTCATCACCTGCGGCAAGCACCTGCCCCCCGGCTTCAAGTGCCCCCCACTCTACGAGCACTAGCGTGCAGCTTGATGCGTGCGTGCGTGCGTGCATCGTATTGTCCACCCCTACTTCTACGTACGTACGTGCATGCATGGAGGTATATGTACTACTCCATATTGTAGTGGTGCTTCCTTTGAAGTGCTTTTTTCATGGGAGGGTCGTCGCGTTGAAGACCTGGTTTTTAACTATTGGATAAGTGGCGGGTCATGCTAATTTAACAGTTAAGAGATTGAGTCATCACAACGAGGAACCCATCTTTAACTAGCCATTGGATCAGCGTGGATTATGCTGATTCAATGGTTGGATAGAGAGTCCTGACGTGAGAATAGTCTATATAATATAAGTTTCTTTTGCTTTAGTAGTTTAACTAATCTGTTGATGGTATATACAGCGGTGATTGGTTGTATATACAAAATCTAATCAGATTCATCTATACAGAATTATCGGAGGAGTTGGTCCATCAATTGGGCCAGAGTAGGGTGAAAAAAGGGGTTTGGCTTGGCTCAATTTTAAGGAAGATTGAATTGAACTTACTGAGTCAGTATGTTTTAATGATGTCATTAGCGGATGACTAAGATTATGTTTAGAATTGTAGTGATGTAACAATAAGTATATTTACAAAGTATTTTTTATAAAATTGATTTTAAAAAACTGCCACAAATAAAAGTTATAGGTCAATCTTGTTTGTTCCACTTTAGTTTATTGGCAATCTAGTGTATTAAAAGTAGTTCAGGTCAAAGATTTATTATTAGTACTATTATAGTTGAGAAAAATATTTTAGACTATATTTCCGTGGGATTACTATTTTTTTTGTTATTGTTTTGTAACAAAAACAGACAAAAAAAATCTCCTAAATAGATATATTAGATAAGACAATTTATAAAACTCATTTTTTAAGACACTACTCTGAAAGGCAGCCTACCACGTGTTTAATTAATGTACCTTTGATCATTTCGCAGGTTGGTTTGGTCTTATTGGACGGAATAATGGACGGCTCCGATGCTTCATTTGAGCTTTCTTCTTCGTGTGCGTGTTTAGAGGACTGCTTTGTGTAGTTGTGTGATTGATGAAAAAAAAATAATAATAAAAAAAAAAGATTGCCACTCTGTATATGTGGTGCTGACTACTGAGTTGAAGTATTCGGTTTAGTACGTTGTCTGGTAATTTGTCCGTATGTACGCACCAGGTACGGTTTTTTTTTTTCTTGATTTGAAGCATGTATGTTGTGCCGCCAAAAATCAAAATGCCGGGGAAATCTTTTCCTTATTGCTGGATTAGAAGCAATTGGCGGAAAAACGTGATAAAGAGATGCGGCAAACAACATGAAATGTTTTCCCCGAATAAAAAACTTAAGAGTATGTTTAGAGCACAAAAATTTTAAAAGAAAAGAGTATTTAGCAATAGTTAATGGAAAATAATGTTTTGTACGTCTACGGCTCTGCGCTCGAGCATATGCAAATTTTGGTTAACTCAAGAAGAGCATAAAAATTATGTGGAAACTTCTTACATATAGGAAGATTTTTAAAATTGTTAAATTCCATATAAATAATTTTAGATATGTAAGATGAGATATAATAAGAATCATTTACATTAGATCTGATGACTTCATATGCCTTCCTATGCATAAAAAATCTTCCTATAAAATTTTCATCTAGAAACAAATTGGTCGGGGCAATAACCATACCATACTTTTTCTCATAACCATGGGAAACAAAGCTAAAATGGTCTTTCTCAAACATTACGCCCTAATAATTAGGGGTGGCAATTTTAACAATTTATCTGTGAGCATTTATTTAAATAGAGGTAGGTATGTTTTAATTTTTCTATGGATATATTTGTGGCAATAAATTAAACCTAAGATGAGTAATGGGAAAAGATATGTTCCACCACCACTTGTCCCTGTTTATCCATTGCTAAATAAATATGTCTATGATATGACATATAGAGTTAAAAAAATATGTTATATAATTAATTCTAACCAATCAAAGTTATTATAATTTTCTTATTAATGAAATTAAATAGTATTATTTATTTTCCGTTGTTATTATCTGCGCACAATTATTTTCTTTAATTATATTTCTCCATTTTTTAATCCAATAGTTGGGTACTCGTAACTAATGGACTCATGACAAGTGAAAATACTTAACAGGTGATGGGCATGTCTTACCATACCTGCACCTACAACACCCAATTGCCATCCCTACTAATAATATAGTGCTCATACTATAGTAATTGTGAGTACCCACCCTAATACAACTATGACAACTAATCTCAGATTAAGGAAAACTAACGATAGATTGCACTCACAAGTGGTTATATCAAATTTTCTGCAAAGTATAGGCTCAACCAAAATTTTGGAGGTATTTGAATTGAGCTAAAAATGGATTCTAAGAAAACAATTTATGAAGGTAAGGACACTATGAGATCATAACAGATTCGATTGGATCAAAAAAGGTAAAGCGTTCAATTTCAAATAATCAGATAATCTATAAGAACGACCATGATGTTGGCCTGAATTATTAAGTCATTGAGTTACTAAGTTACCACGAAACTAGTCAACAATCTGAGGTCACGAAGCTAGCTAAGAGGTCACAATACTAACGAAATCAAACAATATTATGTAATTTTTGGGAGTTTTTAAAATTTTTGTTGTTAGATTTTAATAGTATCCGTTTTATGGCATTCTTGCAGCCACTTCTCAACCCAGTGACAAATGTTGCTATCCAACTCTAATTTTTTGTCATCATCCGGCATTTAGTGATCGGGTTACCTTCTTTTCGGGTCGATTTGGTCATTCAGATCTCATTTTGGATCATTTCTAGTTCCGTTGTGGCCTTAGTTTCAAAGAGGGGAGAGAGAGAGAGAGAGAGAGAGAGAGAGAGAGAGAGAGAGGATAGAACCAAACCTACACTTACTTAGCCGACTACACTTACTAAGCCGAACTGCAAATCTGCAGCATACCAGCACTTTTGTTCACAACATTTTCCCAAATTTAGCCCTAGAAACTTAAAATTTCCATCAAGCCCTAAGACCTTTTCTTTTAAACCCTAGGTTGTTCTAACATTTCAAAAAGGGGCCTAAATATTTGCATAAATGCCCTCAGAGTTTCTAGAAATTGCATATGGGTCCAAAGGACACCTCAACAGCATGCACAGTGACATCTCAAGCCCCGCCACAGGGATCACTGCCACCTACACCATGCTAGGCGACAACAGCAAAAACCTCTACCCAACATACACCGCACTTTGGCACTTTCCATTTCAGGAGTAAGGTAAGATGGCACTTAACAATCATCTAGAGCTCCTCTGTGCATTTCATCACAATCCAACAACACTAGTACATCTTTTCATCTTTTCTTTCCTATGCCCATCTCACAGGAAAACCATTAGGAATCAAGGCATTAGAGGAATAGAGAAGAAGACAAGAACCAGCACAGCAAGGTAAGCAGTAGCCTCTAGCCATTTCATACATACACAAGTACCACTTTCTTGCTGAAATCAGACCCCAAACATGATCCAAACACAGTATCATCAGACAATTGCACACAAATTCATAGATGGTTACACATTTCATGGTTTAGGAATAAAGTAAGAACACCAGCATAAGCATATTGGTGCAACAGCCATCACCAAACACAGAACTCAAATCATACACTGCAATGGTACCACAGCCAAGACACGGCAAGGGGAGGAGAGCATTTACCTGGAGCAAGGCAGCGACAGTCCAGGCAGCCGGCAAACCAGCCGGCGACGTGTCAGCACGCGCGGCAGGCTACCAACGCGGCCACGCCGCTAGGGGGCGTCCAGGTGAAGCCGCGGGCAGCGGGAGAGAGGCCGCAACGGCACGGCTAGGGCTACGGCCTACCGTCGGCGAGCCCTCGTGAAGGAAATCGGCTGTGAGTGAACAATGGCAAGGTGCATGAGGGTCGATCATGGCTAGGGGTTCGACCGCAAGGGCCAATCGCGTGAGCGCAAGCTAGAGCGAGCGACGGAGGTGGCAGCGGATCTGGACAGAGATCGGCGTCGGCAAGGCTGCGGCGACAGAGGCGACAGATCTAGGGTTAGGTGTTGCGTCGTTTGCGTGCGCGTGTGCGTGACTACAAGCTAGGAGGAGATAATGGGCAAAGAGGCGAGACGAGGGCGAGCCCTGTCGACGAGGAGGCCGATGGCAAGCGCGGGAATGGCGGAGGTGACGGCGGCGAGTGCGAAAGCGCACGCGAGAGAGAACCAAGTGGGAGTGAGCATGCCGAGATGCGTGAATGTATGTGCATGTGTTGCACGTGTGTACGTATGTGGTGTGTGCGTTTGGGCCAAGCGCATGTGGGATGGGCTATGTGCGCGCGTGCGTGTGTGGGGGCTGTGGCCGAGTGGGCCGACACAAATAAAAACAGGAAAGTTTTATAAATTTTTTTACTCTATTTTGTTTACTAAATTAATTTCATATATTTGAACTTTTAATTCCTTCCACAAATTTCAATTAATAATATTTTAAAATCTTTAATTAACTCAAAATTTTCTATTAAATAAATTTTTAACAAATACAAATATCAATAAAACAGGAACCTTTCACAATTCTTATTTATTGTTTTTATTCTATTTTAAGTTTTTTTTATTTTAACTGTTTTAAAATAGTAAACAACTTGAACTTTCTGGAAAATTTAGTTTTTAAAATATAATTAAAAATCTAAATATAATTAAAACCACTAAGACCATATTTTAACCAGTATTTTCTTATGCAAATCTTTTTGGAAAATATATCTAACTCTATAGGTATTTTAGCAAATGAAGTAATTTAAAATTCTTAAATTTGAGAATGAGTAATTTGATAGATATGAAAACTTCCTTCTGAACTAAAACACTTTAACTAATTCAAATAAAATTTATTCTCTTGACTATAATTCAATTCTCTTATAAACTATAATATAAACCTTGATTAACTTATGATAAACCAATATATATTTTCAAAAGCAGTAACGTACGCATATGTAATAGTGTGTATATATACACAGTCAGAGAAGACTACATTAATTTGACTAGTAATATCACTATTTCTTTCTATTTAACTTTAATTCAAACAAGTTATTTTTTCTGAAGCAACTTTCAATCAACTTGACTAATATGACTTCAAAAGTCTAAAAAACTTATTATTTAAGAGATTAAAACTTATGTATGTGAATATGTATTAACTTGATAACTTTTAAAAATAATAAAATAATCCGGTTAATTATACTAATAATACTGCAATTATTTGATTGAACTTTAGCTCAAACGGGGTATTTTTGAACAAAAACCTATGCAACTAAAGTAATACAATTTCAATAACCTAATACTGAAGAGCTTGAAACTTTTATATGCGTATAGATTTTACAATTTAAAATTTAAACTCCTCCGACTAGAAATATAGATTTGTGGTTTAACCATATTTGATGGCAAGTTTGGAAAAACGAGAACATAGATACATTCATTCTTGTATTTCTATTGCGTGTCGCACCAATATTCTTTTAAAAATATAAGTATAATTATATCTTCTTAGAAATTGATTGTGGTGAGGAGCATTAGTGTGAATTACCAAACTTTGATTTTTGACCTCTGTTTCCTTAGGCAAGTTCCTTCCATTTGATCATATTGATTGTGATTTCTTGAATTATTTGTCTATATGATAATTTTTTATCTAGCTAGGATCGATCGCATGCATAAAATGGGGTATTTTCTGATAATGGTTGAAGATCTATAAAAGATATATGTATATGGTACGATACGATATATAAGGAATGTTGCACGATGATAATAGAAGTCACTGAGCATAAGACTTTGACAAATAGATGACTTCTTTATCTATGCTATGGACGGAAATCAATAGGGTTGGTAACAAATTGTATCTTTTATTTAGCACCATAACACTCGTATCGACTATAGACCTAATACGAGACGAGTTTAGTCTAGTATCTTATTTAGAAACTAAGGTCATCGCCACATGGGAACGTATTATTATATATATTAAGTGCACAGGTCGCTCCGAATAATCTGGGAGCGTCATGGATTGCTCAAAATAATCCAGATGGATCTATGGGTAACCCGCACATTACCCAAGAACTATAGGTCCAACTGGTGGAGTGGAGATACTTAGTAGATATATATGAAAAAAGTTTTGTTCTTTTGATTTGGTCACACATTTAAGGAAATGCAAAGTAATGCTGATGAGCACTGACATATAAATCAAGAGTTTTTGTGGATAAAGCGATACACTTCTGCAGAATAAAATGTAAATATTCACTTCTCGTTTATAGGTCAGAAATTGCGTCGCGACAGGAAATGAGGTCTACAGATGGCTTCAGTCCTGTGGCGAAAAGTGTTCAATAGAATTTTTCTTAATAATCAAATGAAAATTGTTTTACAAATAAAGATCTTATTGTGAGAAAGAAATCTTATATTCCTTGACTTATCTAATGTTAAATATCTTTGGATTTAATTCAGATAGGACATTTTGCATTATTCATATTATATTGCTTGTTCTATACTTTTATACTCATTTTTATTATCTAAATTCTTATTTAGACAAGAATCCTTTCACTACTAAACATTCGTCAAAGAAGATCTTAGAGAAAAGGGAGCGATACAAGATCCCGAGAACAGGGAGCGATACAAGATCCCGAGAACACTGAGAAGGGCATATACAATTTCAACCCTAACCACTTGGGAGTTGGGGATGAAGATTTTTGAAGTTACTTTGAGATAGAATCCTTTTGTTCAGTTATGGTTTAGTTTAGGAAAATCTTTTTGTATTATAATATATGTGTCTTTGGGTTGTTCTTTATGTATGGACAAACTCTTGTGATATAAATCTTGCTTAATGTAATTTATATTTCTGTTTCGTTACTCTGATCTGGACATTACTCGAAGAAATTCGTTTTTGTTGAGTAATATTCACAAGACTAGATATGTTATTATGTGGATGGGATGCCAGATCACAACAGTAATCTTAATTATTATAGTACTGATACTATTGTGACCGATCTAAAATGTCTAATCTTAATTGGACATTTGAGATACTATAAAATGCTAAATACATGATTTTTTTAGAGAATGCACAAATACTCCCCATTACACAATATAATCTCACTTATTGTATGTATGAGAATTAAATGCATTGTTTTCCATAAAAAAATGATAGTGAAATATTATATCTCTATTAAATAAAAATTGAAAGTGAGTAGAAAGAATATTATTAGAGGGGTGAGAAAAAATATTAGTGAAAATAAAAATGTATTAAAAGATATATTAGAATTATGAATAAAAATAACTAAAAAAGACAGACATATGTTTGGAGCACTTCGATTTGACAGTCAAAATTTCGTCAGTACTACCTCTTCCTCACAAGAATCTTCCTTCGTAAGAAACACTCAACCAGACAACCACTCATCCATTGTTCCCAAAAGTCATCGCACTCCATCTCAAAATCAGCTGACGTTTAGAATTTAAAAAACCTATACTAATGTAAAGCTTGCACAGCACGATCCTCAATTCCAGCCTCACTTGTCCTTACACTGACAGTGGGGACCACACCCCCATTCCACAACCGACAAGCGATCTGTCTACTTGCGCCAGTATCCATCACCTCACCGACATGTTGGACCAGCAGAAATGAATACACAGGAGACCCCGCATGTCAGTGTATCAAATATGAGATGCTGGGTACATCATGCTCTTCCTACCAGCCCTACCCCACAAGGCCAAAACCGCGCGGGAAAGAAAGCGCTCCCTTTCCCGCGCCAAACCATTTCCAAAATTTTCCAAATTAAAAGTTTTTTTGTCCAATTAATTACTCCCCGCGAAACCATTTAAATCTCCGCTCCAATTCCCGAAACCCTTCCACCACTCCTCTCGCATTCCTCCCCTACCCAGTACTCGACCGCCACCTGTTCGACGAAATCTCTCAGAGGCATCGGCGCGGCGGCGGCGGCGGCGGCGGCGGAGGAGGAGGAGGAGGGCAAGATGTACGTGGTGAAGCGCGACGGGCGGCAGGAGACGGTGCACTTCGACAAGATCACAGCGCGGCTGAAGAAGCTGAGCTACGGGCTGAGCCAGGAGCACTGCGACCCCGTCCTCGTCGCCCAGAAGGTCTGCGTCGGCGTCTACAAGGGCGTCACCACCAGCCAGCTCGACGAGCTCGCCGCTGAGACCGCCGCCGCCATGACCGCCTCCCACCCCGACTACGCCTCGGTACCCTCAAGATCCAACGAACATTGTCTCTTGTTGGTTTCGCGTTTGGTTACTTGTTCTTGATGCCTTTTTGTTTGTGCCGTGAAGCTTGCGGCGAGGATTGCCGTGTCGAACCTGCACAAGAACACCAAGAAGTCCTTCTCGGAGACGTAAGTAATGGCTGCGTCTGCTCTAGTTCCTATTTTCCTAGGAGAGAAGTTTCAATTGGGTCATGGCTTGCGAATTGTGATACGGTTGTGGATGCAGGATAAAGGACATGCACGGTCATTACAACGACAGATCTGGGCTGATGGCTCCTCTGATTGCTGACGATGTCCATCAGATCATCATGAAGGTGAGGTGCTGGTTAAATGCAATGATTTTCTGACGGCAAAATGTTCCTTTTGTGGTGAAATTTACTGTTCCATTGTATTCGTTCTCGATGAGGTTGTTGTTCTTTTGATATAAGCCTGCTCTAAATTTCTTCTTGACGTATGCCGTGGCTTATAATGTTGTGACATTTCAGAATGCTGCTCGCTTGGACAGCGAGATAATTTACGATAGGGACTTTGATTATGACTACTTTGGTTTCAAGACCCTCGAGAGGTCTTATCTCTTGAAACTTGGCGGGATGGTCGTTGAGAGGCCGCAGCACATGCTAATGAGAGTTTCTGTTGGAATACATAAGGATGACATCGACTCTGCCATCAGAACGTACCATATGATGTCTCAGCGCTGGTTTACACATGCTTCCCCTACTCTTTTCAATGCCGGCACTCCAAGACCTCAAGTACTGTGTCTTCTACCCCACCCCCAAGGAAATTTTGAAGTGGATTGAGAAATTATTTCCTTACTGTTCTATTCTCTATGATGCAGTTAAGTAGCTGTTTCCTTATCTGCATGAAAGATGATAGCATTGAGGGGATCTATGATACTCTGAAGGAATGTGCCGTCATCAGCAAATCTGCTGGAGGTATTGGTGTTTCAGTTCACAACATTCGGGCTACTGGGAGTTACATTCGAGGAACAAATGGGACCTCTAATGGGATTGTTCCTATGTTACGCGTTTTCAATGACACAGCACGTTATGTTGATCAAGGTGGAGGCAAGAGGAAAGGTAAGTTTTAGCGTTACTTGTTTACTTTTGATTTAAATGATCTTCAGAAATTCTTACAAACAACTAAAACCTAGGTGCATTTGCTGTATACTTGGAGCCCTGGCATGCTGATATTTTTGAGTTCCTCGATTTGAGAAAGAACCATGGGAAGGTAAAGCCTCTTGAATTATATGATGTTTAAGTAGTTTTGTCTTAGGAAAACATTTGTCATCAACTAAATCTTCTATTGATTATAAAATATCTCGTTGTCAATTATAATTTTAATAGGAGGAGCATCGTGCTAGGGATCTTTTTTATGCGCTCTGGGTTCCTGATCTTTTCATGCAAAGAGTCCAAAGTAATGAGCAATGGTCGCTGTTTTGTCCCAATGAAGCTCCAGGTTTGGCTGACTGCTGGGGGGATGAGTTTGAGAATTTGTATAAGAAATACGAAAGTGAGGTAAGCTGAAAACTAAATTTGAATATGCAATTAATTGAAACAGGAAAACAACCTCAGTAACCTAGCCATACAAATTCAGGGCAAAGCAAAGAAAGTTGTCGCAGCACAGACACTCTGGTTTGACATTTTGAAGGCACAGGTAGAAACGGGCACACCATATATGCTTTATAAGGTACAATTTATAGTAAGACAATGGCTTACCTCTGAACTTTGATTCTTTTGCAAAATGTGGCTGCTAGTACTGATCAAGATCCAAATATTTGGCTCTAAAAGTTCTAATTTATATACAGGATACTTGCAATAGAAAAAGTAACCAGCAGAATCTGGGCACAATTAAGTCTTCCAACTTGTGCACTGAGATAATTGAGTTCACAAGTCCTACTGAAACTGCCGTGTGCAATCTAGCATCTATTGCTTTACCATGTTTTGTAAGGGAAAAGGTATATCTTGTCAATGCTTTGGTTGAATTTGATCATTAAGTTTGAAGTTGATACTTAACATATGATAAACTTCTATTGCAGGGTGTTCCTATAGAGTCACATCCATCTAAGCTTGTTGGTAGCAGTGGGTCGAATAACAGATATTTTGATTTTGAAAAGTTAGCTGAGGTTTGCTTGGACCCTGTTTATTTAGGTCATCAATGCATGCCTTTGTTATTAAAGGATACTAACATATTGTTGATTTTAACAGGTTACTGCAACTGTTACATGTAACCTGAACAAAATAATTGATATTAATTATTATCCTGTTGAAACGGCAAAGAGATCAAATATGCGGCACAGGCCAATTGGTATAGGTGTTCAAGGCTTGGCAGATACTTTCATATTACTTGGCATGCCATTTGATTCATCAGAGGTACATTTTCCTCACTCAAAGGCGCTCATTTCCTTCTACACTCCGCTGATATGTGACAAATGAACTGTTTTTCCAGGCCCAACAGTTAAACAAGGATATTTTCGAAACTATATATTATCATGCTTTGAAAGCTTCTGCCGAGCTTTCTGCTAAAGAAGGTCCTTACGAAACGTATGAAGGGAGCCCTGTCAGCAAGGTTTTTATCTGCGAACCTTCCATCTTTTATCTTGCTTATACTGTGATTTGTTAAGTGGTTCATTTTCTAGTATTATGGTTCACAATTGTCAGCAAGGATGAAGTTTAATCACATAACACAAAATTTCGGCAACTAGAGCTGGAAGCAAGAGTATTGCAATACTGCTTCTGTACCATTGTAGAGTTACACATCAAGTGTGTGAATGCTTGATCTTGACATAATGAGATGCTAGAATATTGGGTCATGTTGTTGATTCCTTTTTTTCTTTTTATATTTTTGATGCCTGGGTTCTAGTGAGTAATTTTTTTCCTAACATTGTTCTCTACCAACTTCCTGTGTAGGGCGTTCTTCAACCTGATATGTGGGGCATAGTGCCGTCTAATAGATGGAACTGGGAAGCTCTAAGGGAGATGATCTCTAAAGTTGGATTAAGAAACTCTCTTCTTGTCGCCCCAATGCCTACTGCTTCCACTAGCCAGATCCTTGGCAACAATGAGTGCTTTGAACCCTACACATCTAACATCTACAGCCGGAGAGTTTTAAGGTTTGCATTTCTGTTCCTTCTAGTTCTCACTTTCTGAATGACATGTTGCATATGATTAATGCTGTTTGATTTGTCTTCTAGTGGGGAATTTGTCGTAGTTAACAAGCATCTTCTCCATGATTTGACTGAAATGGGCATTTGGTCTCCTGCTCTGAAAAACAAGATAATCTACGAAGATGGTTCTGTTCAAAAAATAACAGAGATCCCAGATGATCTTAAAGCAATTTACAAGTATGTGCTTCATCCTCCTGTTCTGCAATATGTTTTGTGTGTGTCTA
The DNA here is from genome assembly GCA_019359835.1 of Pharus latifolius. Taxonomy (NCBI): domain Eukaryota; kingdom Viridiplantae; phylum Streptophyta; class Magnoliopsida; order Poales; family Poaceae; genus Pharus; species Pharus latifolius. Next base: position 80,340,898 of record CM033324.1, read on the forward strand.
AATGTTTCCACTACTTTTTAATTGCACCAGAACGGTTTGGGAGATCAAGCAGAAAACTCTAGTTGACATGGCTATTGATCGTGGATGCTACATTGATCAGAGCCAGAGTCTAAATGTTCACATGGATCAACCAAACTTTGGGAAGCTAACTTCCCTGCACTTCCATGCTTGGTCCAAGGTAATTCTCTTCATTTTATAATTTCTGTTACTAATGTGATTAAGTAGTTAACTGTGCTTGACTTCATTCTTGGTTGATGATTATTTCAGGGCCTGAAAACTGGGATGTATTATCTAAGAACACGTGCTGCTGCTGACGCAATTAAGTTTACTGTTGACACTACACTTCTGAAGGTGACTGGAGAATTAATGTGTTCTGGTTCTTAATTTGTTCCATATATAGTTGTTTCTTTCTCACTCAGTTGCTTAGTTAGCGCTTAAACACAATTCTGACCATGAAAACCACTTGTGCAGGATAAGACCAAGCCTGAAGAAGAAGAGGGGGATGTTGAAACTAAAATGGCGCAGGTCGTCTGTTCATTGAACAACCGAGAGGAGTGCTTGGCATGTGGAAGTTAGATGCATCCATCCATATCACACTGCTCCCTCCATTGTTAACCAATACAGCATCATATGATACAAGTTACAACCGGCTGATGGATCATTGGAGTTCTCAAGATCTCAAAACAAACCTTCCATACTAGGCAAGCCTTGTTTGCAGAATTTCACCTTTGAAATGGCTTTGTATCAGTGAAATGCCTGGGCTACTGTACATGTATATATGCGTTGTGGTTAATCTTTATTGGCATGTGCTACTTACAGCTGTTACCAAGTTTACTTTAATTTCTACTCACTTTGTTTTTTTATGTCATGTTGGCTCTGCACATAGTTTTTAAGAAATGATATCAAATTATAATTTTATTTCTAATACTTATGATTAATGTGGTAGTTATGTTGTTTGTATATAAGTAATTAATGATTAATTTTTTATATTTTTCTATGATGTTTATTTAAAGAAAGAGGATGAAAAACCTTATTTATGTAGGAAGCTGGGAGTATATCTTGAGTATAAATTGACTTGTTTGAATTTGACCCAAATATTTGTTTGTGGCCTACTCAAACCCATCTGTCTTGATCCAACTAGCTTAACATGTTTATCTCAGGCCAGGCTGGGTTGAGCTCTCCTGGGCTAATACAACTAAGGTTTTTGCCAACCACAGGATGCTCAGGTCGTGCAAGTCGCTTGCCATGACAATTGCCAACTTCCCTACGAAGATGTGATTCTCTGATCCTCTTCTAACAAGGACACTAAATCTGTCAGTTTTTGAATTCTGAAACTTTGTGGCGGGTGAGGCACTAGACCTAGAGCAATTACCTGGATTACCCAAACCCAATACACCATCTCTAGAGCTGGAGATTCCAAAGTCAGAATTGTACAATATCATCTATCTATTCGTCTATTTATCTACTATATAATAAATACTACTCTCGGGTGTAGTAACTCTCATTGTGAATATAACTCTTAAATGAGTTATATTTATCCAAATGCCACTGTTTCTTTTGAGTAAAGAGGATGAGTAGGGGAAAAAAATCTGTGTAGTGAGGATTACCTAACATGTTAGACCTCTCTAGGTTTCTCCAATTTTGATATCGGTTTATTTTACCTTCAATTTGTAGGCATGGAAAGATTCCTCCTAATAGCTTCACTCATCCACTAATAAGAAGATGAACCGGAGTGCAACATTTGGGCATCATCTATTCCACATCAATCTCTATTCTCTAACGTCCTCCAAATATCAACTATGTTGGTGGAGTATTTTTTGAACTTTTTTGCCTTGGTAAGGTATTGGCATGGGAGAAGCACTCCTATTAGACAATCACTATCAGCCTAAAATTTTTCTTTAGGCACTAAACAAAACACAGATACAACCCACCGGACTTGGTCCATATGGTTTTTGCTTGGCTCACGTAAACAGATGAGCCAACCCGCTTTTCATACTTCCATGGCAAGTAAAACCCGCGTCTGACACTGTCCCTCCTTGTCATAACACTTGTAACTTTCATACGTTTACATCACTTACATTCAACCGTTTTTCTCTTTAGTGCGCTCTTCTTTTGTGTGAGCAAGCACAGGTGCATGAATTGCAGATCTCCGTCCTTCAATGTTATATGGGTTCGTTTGCAAAAAAAATTTCCGGATTCTTTCTACTATCAAGTGTCTACCCATTGACTTTTCTATGAGTATGGTAAGCATATCTTCTACTATATATTACCATTAGAAATATATTTGTCTAATCTGTGAATTTCAAACCACGGATAACTTGTTTTGTTTTAGATGCAAGTATAGAGGGTGTTCGTTACTGGGGTGCCCATGGGAGATTCAATCTCTAGCCATTGGATTCATATAGATTATATTGATCTAATAGTTAGGGATCGAACCCTTAATTACATGAAAACGCGGGGAGCTTAATTTTAAAGGATTTTGGGTTCCCATTTTACTTAAGTACGTAGGGAGCTATATATAAACAACTTTCCCCCATTTTCTAGTGGTATGTTTCAGCTCTTAATTGGAGGAACAGTTGGTTGATGAAGCTTTCAAGTTTAATTTGTTGGAGAAAACCATTTAAATTAGTCTCAGAATATGCTAAAATATGTTATTTTGTGTTTTCATATGTTGTTGCAAGCAATGAATCCTTATTGTTAAATTATATTGTAAGTTGATAAGAGTTCTTAGGTGAATCACATAATCATTGATTATTGTGTATTTTATTTTGTTCCCTACCATTTATACTTCTCTTGTATTGTTTAATTATCTTAATTTCTTTATAATACCACAATTTTTGCAATATTGGAACTAAACTAAAATTATTAAGTGATACCGTTTTTTATAGATGTGCAAGGAACGTGCACCCATTTACTATTAATATTAAAAGAGGAGATATCTCTAAAATTGTGTGAAATTTTGACTAATTTAACAATATTAGTTCTACTATCATCTCCTTCTTGTGTAGTTTTTTCTTTCTTTCCTTTGTTCTCCACAAGAGATTGTCACTCCAGCTAATCTCAAGTAATATAGATTACATAAGGACATACACATTGACAGAACAGAAGGAGCAATCAACTTAAACAGGAAAATTGAGCTGTCAACTCTCAATTTGCAGAATGTGAAAAGATACAACAAAGAAGTAGAAAGAACTGCATGGCTCGAAATTTCGTGGCGCGCATCTCTTTCTTCAATAGTATACATTGTATAGCATAGAACAGCAAGATTGTGGAATCAAGGTGCGAAATATGAGATTATAGGTGATTTTTGGCCGACTTTCGGTTTTGCTCTAAATAAGAGTGAACTCTCTGATACTGTAATATAGCCCAATCAAGATGCCCGAAGGAGAACTCAGGCCATAGTGGCTTTGGATTCTGCAACTGCAAGTGACTGAAAGTTGTTCGCCACAGAAGGAAGTTGCTCAGCCGCGTTTCGCATGAAGTCCGGATCACAATGTCAGGGTCAGCGCATCCAACCCTATAGAGATGCTGATCCAAATCAGCCATTGAGATCTCTGTATGCACACCATTAGTTGCAGCATCACCACGGCAATCGCCGGCATGGCCTTCCTGAATCATATCCCTCCCTTCTGCACAGCAGTTGTTAACAGCATGGACAATCTCAGAAGTAGAGTTGTATGGAATGCAACAAGAAAATACCAATCCTGTGTATTCTGCGGTGCTCGCCATCAGCTTCTGAGCTGCCAACCTCGCTGGCTCACTTAACAGATCCAAGTTCCCCCAGAACTTGACCCTACACTTAGCCTTGTAGATGAGCACTCGTGTTCTCCAGTAGTTCATTCATCTTTTCCTCCATTAAGTCCATCAAAGCTTGCACCTCACTCGAGTCTCACTTAAAATTGTGGATACTGAATTCGTCGACTGTAACATATTTAACACCCATTGTGTAGCGGTACAGCATACTTGCAATAAGAGATGTGAAGCCAACCCCGTGACCAGTGCCTTCCTTTGTACCTCTTATTTATCGTATCTACAGTTACCATCCATGATGAATGCAATATGTTTAGGCATTGGACCGAATGAAAGGACAGCTATGAGAAATTTGCAAAAAAGAAACTTCCGCAGACTCGCAAGAGCACCGGTTGAAATTATCTTATCATGGTGAACCATATTTGGATCCTAAACCAATAATATAGAACCCAACTGATCCAAATTCAGAAAATATACATGAAGGATGATTTTGGAAATTTCAAAATATAGGAAGATTGACTTCACGTTACTGAGCGCAAATGCAAATTACAGCTCTTTGAAATTCTTATGTACCTGAATACTTGCTTCATTAACAGATTAATCTATTATCTCATTATACACAAATCTTAACAACCCATTGTAAGCTTACGAAGTGTCTCAAGGACAAGAGATCAAGCAAGCAATACCGATCTTTCTTGTGCCAGTCAAGATAAAGTGCAGACATCCCACCATTAGAATTTGATATGGAGTATAACTAATGAAGAACAAAGTGAGAAAAAGGATCGGAAAGTATTACTCTTCTGGCAAGGATCGTGGCATTAGTTGTCCTCCTACCAGTGACCCGAGTTGCGATAGCGATCCTGGCCTAGTTCTATACAATTCTGATTCTTGGGACACCTTGGACAGGACAGGCTTTGTAGAATAATGGATTCACAAATCACGCCATATCCAGGTCAAAGTTCTGACCATCCTGAAAATAACTAGGCTTTGCAATGACCTATACAATTTTCCAAGCTATCTCTCAAAGAGTAACTAAGGTGGTGTTTGGTTTATGATTTTTATCTCGTATTAGATTACGTGTAATGAGAATACAAATAAATTACTTGTTGTTTAGTTAGATCATTCGATAATCACAATACCCGTATTCAAAATACATTTCAATACATCTTCCAAATACATCCTATCGAGATTTATTCTAAAATCATTCAACTTCATTCCATTTCTTATTTGAGTCAAATATATATTGTGTTTACTTATTCCACCCTCGACTCCAATACATTCTAAAATTCATTACAATTACGGTTTCGAATCATACACACCTAATTACATGTAGTTGAATTCTTGATGCTGGAAAGAAATCAAACTACAATGAACCGAAACCAAACACTCAAAAGATCAAAACTTGACAAGGCAATATTAACTGTCAACACACCATCTGGTCAATCAGAGCACTGCAAGGCCCAGCAGGGCCCAGCTAGGCAACAACATACATCTGAAATTCTCACAGACATTTCATCAAACACATGGTGAGCACATGCAAAATATTCAAAATTTTGTGAAGTGAATTACAAGTCCAGAAGAGTGACCACCAACCTGCGGATTGGGAGATGGCAAGGAAGGGATCGGGAGACGAGTTGGGGAAGATGGGAGAGATCTGACTGGGAGTTAAATACAACTTTGACCCATCTGTAATTACATGCAAACAAAAATTATAAAAAAATAATAATTCAGAAGTAAATTTGATGTAAAATCTATTAATATTATTTTTATATCATGAATATAGATATTTTTTAGGGAAAATTGATTATATGCGACTGAAATTTGATGTCTAATACAATATATCATTTATTTTTTATTTTTCGTCTAATATTATATGACATTTTTGACATATCCAAAAATAGAAAATTTTAAATACCAATCTTTCTATTTATTTAAAATCATTATTAGCTCTAAGTAAAAGACAACTGATATAGATATTTCGGACATTTTTCTGAGTTGATCAGTCAAAATAGCATATAACATTAGCCAAAAAATCCAATAGTATATAAGAAAAGTCTAAAAATCAGTAATATATTGTATTAAACAACAAATTTCAGTATGATAGAATCAAGTTTTATTTATTTTTTTAATATTGATGTGAAAGTTTAAAAAGTTTGAGTTAGTTCCTCGAGGCGTTACGCGGCAGCCACGGCTAATTTTTGTTGACGAAACGGTCAGCATAATATCAGTACTAATAAGGAACATAATAAGGTGACATACAGATCAGTAGCAATAGAAGGTGTACTACTTCAATTAGAATATGCTCAATGAAAGAAATAAGCACTTGGATCAAAGATTGAATAAACATAGGTATAACAATTTTAAGAAAACCTCAAGATTAGCTTGACTGCAAGCTGATGAACTGTTCATTAGCATTTAACAACACTAGCTTTTCTTTCATCTCCTCCTTGTGTGGTTTTTTTCCCTCCTCTTTTCTCTACAAGACAATGCCATTCCTCTCAACTAACATATATTACATAAGGACTATATATTGAGAGAACAGAAGGAGCAATCAATTTAAACTGGAAAGTTCAGCTGCAAACTCTTAACTATGCAGAATGTGAAAGGATACAACACAACAGTAGAAAGAACTGCACAGCTCAATTTCGTAGCGCGTATCTCTTTGTTGAATAGTATACACTGTGTAGTATAGAAGAGCAAGATTATCGAAACATCATACAAAATATGAGATTATAGGTGCTTTTTAGCTGACTTTTGGTTTTGCTCTAAATAAGGGTAAACTCTCATACTGTAATATGACCCAAAAAAGATGCTTAAAGGAGGGCTCAGGCCATAGTGGCTTCGAATTCTGCAAATGATTGAAAGTTGTCTGCCGCAGAAGGAAATTGCTCAGCCGGGTCTCGCCTGAAGTCCGGATCGCAATATTGGGGTCAGGGCAACCAGCACTATAGAGACGCTGATCCAAATTAGCGACTGAGATCTCTGAATGCACACCATTGGTTGCGGCATCACCATGGGAATCGCCAGCATGGCCTTCCTGAATCATATCCATCCTTTCTGCACAGCATTTGTCAACAGCATGGACAATCTCAGAAGTAAAGTTATATGGCATGCAAATAGAAAAGACCAATCCTGTGTTTTCACCGGTGCTTGTCGTCAGCTTCTGAGCTCTTAACCTCATAGTCTCACTTAACAGGTCCAAGTTCCCCCAGAAGTTGATCTTACACTTTGCCTTATTGATGATACTTCTGTTCTCTAGTAGTTCATTCATTTTTTCCTCCATTAAGTTCATCAAGGTTCGCACCTCACTTGGGTCTCGTTTAAAATTGTCAATACTGAATGCGTACACCTTAACATATTTCATACCCATTTCATGGCAGTACAACATAATTGCAAGGAGAGATGAGTAGCCAACCCTGTGATCAGCGCCTTCCATGATGCTTCTGAATTTAGCATAACTACGGTTACCATCCATAAAGAATGCAATATGCTTAGGCATTGAACCAAATGAGAGGACAGCTATGAGACATTTGCGTAAAAAATTCCGCACACTTGCAAGCACACCGGTTGTAATTATTTCATCATGCTTCGTTATCTCCGGATCCTACACCAACAATACCAAACACAGCTGATCAGAATCTTCCAAATATACATGTAGGATGGTTTTGGAAATGTCAGATTATACGACGATTGGTTTCACATTGCTAAGCACAAATGCAAATTACAGCTCTTTGAAGATCTTATAGCTACTGCCACCTGAATACTTGTTTCATTAACAGATTAATCTATATATTACTACATACAAATCTTAGCGATCATTGGACTGGATGAAGTCGAGTAAGAGAAAATTGAATGCAGTGTAACAAGGACGAGAGATCAAGCAAGCAACACAATCTTTATTGTGTCAGGTAAGAGAAAGTGCAGACACCATTAGAATTTGATACGGAGCTATACAACCAGTGAAGAATAAAGTAAGAGAAGAATTGGAAAGAACCAGACATAATGCAAGGATCATGACGTTAGTGATCCTGTGACCTGAATAGCAATTCGGGCCTAGTTCTATGCAATTCTGGTTCTTGGGACGACACGGATTGGTGAGGCTTTGTAGGACAATGAATTCACACATCCAGGTTAAAGTTCTGACTATCATGAAAATAACATATCTTTGTAATTAACCTACAAGTTTCCAAGCCATGCAACCAAACAGATCATATCTTCCCAAACAGCAATTCTACATAGTCCAAGAATTGATGCGGGAAAGAAGTCAAACAACCCTGAATGGAAACAAACATCCAAAGATTTAAACTTACCAATCAGAACATTCTACCACGGGGATTCAGCATGTAAGCTAAATACAACGTGTATCTAATCTCAAATCCCGTATTCAAATTGACCGTAAAAACAAGAAACATCTTTCAGGTATTTCATTGAACACATGGCGGTACATGTGGAAGATGAGATTTTTTGAGCTGAATTGCCAGCCCACAAGAGTAATAACAAACTTATGGATTCAAAGAAGGCGAGGAAGGGATTGGGAGGCTAGTTGGGGAAGATGAGAGAGATCTGGGAGCGAGTAGGTGTAGAAATTTTGGAGCTCTCGCGGTAGTCTAGAGACATGCAACGAAGAACACGTGAAGAGAGTTTTTATTCTGAGCAGGTTCTGTGAGGTGTTGCACAGTACAACCACATCAACACCCTTAGCTCGCGCCATAGCTAAAATAGATTTGACCAAACGGCTAGAAGTGGCTGTGGGAATGTGGAGCTTATATGAGTGTCATTGAGCCTAGCGTAAGCAACCGGCTCGAGCTTGACTCAAGGGGAGCTTGAGCAAGCTCAAGTTGGGCTCGATTAGTTCTTGAACAAATGAGGACACTGAAGATATCTCCAAGCGGGCCATGATTTGTTTTGATTTGTTTTCTATGAAAAGGCCATCAAATTGAAATTGGATTGGATATAAGTCATTATATTGAACACGAACAATTAGATTTTTCGGTCTAATTCTCTGTTAATCTAGTTAATATGTTGAGTTATAGATATGTGGGGGTCAATCTATTATAAAGATCGGTATATAAGACTTATTTTTATTTTAACAAAATTAGTGAAAAATTGAACAAACGGACATAATTACTCCCGCTCGAATAATAAAAGGGTTTATATGGTCTAGTTTTAAGTAGATGGATCTAAATATATGATAGAGCTGTTGATGATCATTGGTGTTATTTTGCCTCTTATATAATATATATACTAGCTACCTGAGTTGACCTTGAACTTCGCTTGATTTTGGTCTAGAGTTTAAGCTTGATTTGAGCTGTTCATGAGTAGTTTCTAAGTTTTGAGTTTTTTTTACTGGGATTGTAATAAGGAAGTAGGCTCGTGACATTTTTAGGCGGGACTAGCAGCCCAAATGTAAAGCGAGGCCCAAGTAAATGACCTTGAAAAGCGTGTACAAGAGTACTAACACTAAAGATATATGTGCTAATTCTGAGATCACAGACAAGTTGCATAGTTAAATTCTAGTTATACCATCAAATAAGGGTTGTTTGTCCTAACTTGGTTTAAACTTCTTAGTAAACTGGCAGAGAAGGGTTATTGTTATTTGGAGTTTATAGTTCAAAAAGAGCTTGGTCTCCTGGATTCAGCTTATCTGAAAAATAAAGCCTAGATAAGCCCGGGCAAACGCGCTTTAATATGCTAAGACTAAGGGGTATTTTATTGAGTTTTAGTGGACATGAGCATTTTCAGGCAGTTAGCAAAAAGCCTAAGTTGTTCGGGTTGGCTCGAGCTCGGTCCAACCCAACCCAATATACATGTCAGGCCGACCAAATTTAGGTCGAGCTCAAGTTGGATGGGTTTAATTTGGCTACATTCAAAAAACTGTGTCAGGATAAGTTTGGATTGGGCTTTTTGAATTTTGGGATCTCAATCCAGATGTAGAGAGCCTAATTCTGGCCTAACTTCGATTTGAGAGCCAGATGTAGGGAGCCCAATCTCAGGAGCAAGACGTAGGGAGTCCAATCTCGGGCGCATGGCTCATTTCTCCCTTGTGATCAATTTGCAGGGTAGAGGGAGAGTAACTTTCTACTCGATCTTCATAAAATCCAGAATTGTGTTGTGCCTCACTTAAGTCTTTACAAAGGATCTCTTCAATTGGATCGCAACATGCACCCCAGATCGATCCAATCGAGCGCGAGTAAACGCATCGCACCTTTTATTAAGCTGCTTGTACCCATCTTTTAGGAGCACATCTCTGTCAGCAAACACCATTTCTGCTTATCATATACATCGTGTATGGCCATCGCGGTCTTGTGACCCTCTTTTCATCCAAGCATTCGTCCACGACTGACGAGACCGGACATTCATTGGACTATATACTGATGAGATAAAGGTCGACACTGCACTGCATAAAAATATCTCCATCAACAAACCCACTAACAAAGAGAAAACAACATTTCTGTTTGCGATCGACGAGGTCGAACAGTCATATAGCCATGTATCAATAAGGCCGACTATGCGACCTTATACTTGTTTGTGGTCAATGAGACCAAACATCTTTTTTGTCAGGTACTAACAAGACCAAGGCAACCCACATCAGTTGGGACTAACGAAACGAAGGCCTCATCATTTGCATTTGCCTCCATCTACCACATGAAAATCAGAGACAAAGTTTGAAGACGACAACTCTGAGTACAGCTTAATCAGATATGTTAGACTAAATCTTACTTGTAAATGTAATTAATCAGAAACTTTACAAAGTCTTGAGAATGAGTGATCCCTACTGTCAAATCCTCTCATTATGCGGAAGACAAATAAATACAAAAAAAAGTGAAATACTTGTATTTTATAGTTCGGCTAAGAATAAATAAAGTACAAGTTCATTTGTACAACTTTCTTTTTTCCTTTCTGTATTTTCGTTATTTTCTGTGAAAATAGAAAGGCGCGTCTACAATCACTAGAAGTGAATTTCTTTACTAAATATCCGTCACTGTAAAATTTTATTATTTCATATCATAATTGGATATCTTATTGATATACATATATGATCTCACTTTGTGAGACTCACAAATCATAGTTTTAAAATTTTTCAATAACATGTAACAAAATTTCCCTTCTGTTTAGCGGAAGCTTTCACTGTACTTGCAAGTGAACAAACTATAGAGGGCATTAAATGGCATACAGATCTATCTGTGATGGTTGAAAGAGATGCTACTTAATTGTAGTCATTAAGTCACCAATGTGCAATTAATGACACGATCAGTGTTGAGTGTGGACAAGCATGTCACACAAAAGCTTCCTACCGGAGTACATGGTCTGAAGTGTTTAATTGGGGAAAACGGATCAAATAAATCGTGCCGTTTTAGTGGCTCTCTCTGAGTAGATGTGACATATTCCCAACCATCCGTTATACCTGCTTGCACGACTCGGGAGCCCTTCGTACTATCTTTCGTGGTAGAAAGCCTTATATTGCCTTTTTATTATTTTCCAACCGATGTTGACAATTGATATTTCTTCTGTTTCAACATATAACTTGCATAAGAATTAAGGGCAGGAAAAATTAAAAAAATAGAGAAATCGATTGACCATACTATCTTTATAAATTACAGTAAATCAAATGACCATACTACTTTTAGAAATTACAGTAAATATTGTTGGAAAGAGAGAATGATGTCATTTAAATTTAAAAAATACGTATGAAAAAGACTCATTAACTACAACTATAAATATGTGTCTTGTATAAGTACAAAACAAGGACGAAAGGAGATTGGACCTTACATTATAAAAAGATGAAGAAAGTCCGTTCTAATTTTTGATGATGATGTTGTTTAATTCTATGATATGGTACAACACAGATCGTTAGTGAAAAGAGGACGAAAGAAGATGAGACGTTACATTTGGAAAGGCGAAAGAAATAAATGCTAATCTTTGACGAAAATATAGTTTGAGATTATAATACAACACAGCGAATTAGGACGGGACAGTAATGAAATATACTCCACTTGTCACCACCATTGCTGAGACGGGCACACATCATGCTTGCTTCACCATCTATGTTTACGTGTCCTCCTCACTTTTTTTTTTCATGTGGCCCAAACACAAGTCACAACTGCACACATTAAAAAGGCCTCATTTGTGAAAAGAAAAAGGTCGAAACGACCACACAGTGTTAAGATTTTGTTCGCAGCCTCTCAATTGCACTCGATGGGCGACACCAACAGGCCCACCCAATCGCTGGGTGCACACAACCGTCAACATGTCTGGAACCATAAACATAAGTGGTGGTAAGGACGTGTCTGATTTGAACATTTTGCTTCGTTTTTCTGATTGTTTGTAGAAGAATCATATTACTTATTGCTAGTCTGTATATGTACTTGAACGACATGAACAAGTCTACTCAATCGCTGGATGCACATAACCGTCAATGTATCAGGAACCAGAAACTCTAGTGATGCTAAACAACGTGTTTGGTTCAAATATTTTACTTTGTTTTCTCATGGTTTTGTAAAAGAAATTTATTATTTATTGCTAGTCTATATGTATGCTATAACAACAAATTTACATTTGGTATATGACAGGAGGAGGCCCACGCAATTACTAGATGCCCACAGCCATCAATATTTCAACAACCCGAAACACTAATACCAAGTTCCAGTGACTTTTGAATGCATCCAACGATTTATGTTTGAGATTTAGTAGTTTGTTTTGAAAATTTTGCTTCGTACTTTTTATTTGATTAGATTGTTGAATAATTCTATAATTATGATATAAATATTTAAAATATAATTGTACATAAGATGTATTTAAGTCAAGTCCAATAACAACACTTGATGAGATGTTTCAATCTATCAAAAAAAAAAAAGAAGAAAATATTTTTTTATTTCATATGATATTTTTGAAACACCTTGTATTAGAGTGATCAATATCTCATATAACACTTTATTTATGTGCCATAAAATATTTCTCTAAAACACATTTTAAAACACCTCAAACATTAAACTTAGTCTTATAATTCCGACACACCCAATGACTGAAACACACAGCCGTCAACGTGTCAGGAACCGGAAAAGGTACTAGTACTCCTATGCAAAGTTCTCAGTAACTTTGCTTGCATTCAGTGATTATGTTTTGACATTTAATATGCTCTTCCTCGTATTTTGGGAAAATTTATGACAGTAATAAATAGAGAGCTAGATCCTCTGCACCACATTAACGACTACGCAATGCAACAATAACTAATAGTAGCTTTGGAACTGTTTGGATAAAAAATGATGGTTGAGATTTTGTGGGTGCTGCACAGTTGTTTCTGTAGCATGGTACCATGGAGAGAGAACTATTATGGGGTATTGTAGCACAGTAATCAATCAAGACAATCAAATCTAAATCAGAAAATATTAAAGCGTGTGGTTGGCTCAACAGGATTCTGTCAACTCTATGTAGCATATGTTACACACATTAATTTACTTGTATAACACATAAAAAAATAATTTAGCGTTAGTGTTGCTCTTCAAATATTATATACACATCCAATTCACTACAATCTCTCAACATAAAACTAATCACACTCATGGATCATAGGAACCATATCAGCTTGAGCCAGATATAACACATGATAGATTTGATATTGTACTGAAAAAAATATGTACCAATTTTCAATGAAAATGAAAACCACTCTCAGGTCAGTTGAAGCAACCAGCATGTCACAAAAATCACTCTAAACTTCCAACAATTTTCATCCTAACTTCATATAAAAGAGTTCATTTAAATTAGTATTGCTGGCTCTCGATAATTATATATGTGTCCAATTCACTTTAAAATTTTAATATAAGACTAATGGCACTTAAGACCACCTGGACCACATGAACTTGATTTGGGGTATAAAATATCAGACATGACATTAAAAAAATATCTACCAATTTTCGGTGAAAAAAAATCACCATCAACTCAAGTAACCACTAAAACCATTTTCCCCTCCATTTTGCTTAACCATGACACATTCTTCTCCTTTTGTTTTGTTCATATATCATAGCAGGGGGACCGAAGGAAAGAACAAAACCACAAGCTATCCCAATGGGCCTTGGTTTCTTGCACCATCCTGGCTTCTTGTTGATGCATACATAAGAAAAGGGCCTCCTAACTGCACCATCACACCCCGAAAATCCATTCCAAATCCTATTCCAAAATCCAAAGAGGAGAGAAAGAACACAACACCAATCTAGAAAAGTTTCTGAAGCTATCAAAGATAGCACCTTTGCAACCTTTTCTTGGTTTTGGTTTCTTGTGCTCACCAGTGGCTCATGAGCACAGATTTTCCACAGCTCACAAGTTTCTGCCTTGCTTGGATCTTTTCTTGCCTTTGCAAGAACCGAGAATTAAGGAGGTATTCAGCTCAAAGTTTCAAGCTTGCCGCGAAATGAGCGAAGCATTGCGCAGAGGAAACAGGCGAAGAAGATGTACTTAGCCGTGGTTTCTTGCTTCCTGGCTCAAGAAATCAAGAACGGCGCCTCCGCCAAGAACGGCGCGCCGACGGCGTCCAACTCGGCGAGGATTAGCCCCGCGGTGCTGTTCGTGGTGGTGATCTTAGCGGTGGTGCTGTTTGTGTCCGGCCTCCTGCACCTGCTGGTGCGGTTCTTGCTCCGGCGCAGCCCCGCGCGCGCGGAGGCTGGCTCCTCCGAGGCGGCCACCGTGGCCGGAGGCGGCAGCGGGGAGGCGGCGGCGCTGCAGCGGCAGCTACAACAGCTGTTCCACCTGCACGACGCCGGGCTGGACCAGGCAGTCATCGACGCCCTGCCGGTGTTCCTCTACAGGGAGGTCGTCGGCGCCGGCGCCGGCGCCAAGGAGCCGTTCGACTGCGCTGTGTGCCTCTGCGAGTTCGCCGGCGACGACCGGCTCCGGCTGCTGCCGCTCTGCGGCCACGCGTTCCACATCGACTGCATCGACACCTGGCTGCTGTCCAACTCCACGTGCCCGCTCTGCCGCAGCACGCTCGCCGCGGACACCGGCATGCTCGACGTGTTCGATGAAATGGCCGAAGAGAACTGGAAGCCGGAGGACGCCGTGTTCCCGGTGCGTCTCGGCAAGTTCAAGAACTTGGGCCGGACGGACGGCCCGCTCCGGGAAGGCAACGCTGGCGGCGGCATTGTCACCAGAGAGGAGGGGGAGACCAGCAGCAGCAGCCTGGACGCGAGGAGGTGCTACTCCATGGGCTCTTACCAGTATGTTCTTGCTGAAGCCAACTTGCAGGTGTCTGTCCATAGGAGGCATGGAAATGGCAATGGCAGGGTGGGTGTGAGGGTGAGGGGAATTAGTGCCAATCCGGCCGGTCTCGACGTTGTCGAGGGGAAGAAGATTTGCATGGGTAGCAAAGGCGACAGCTTCTCGGTGTCGAAGATTTGGCAGTGGCCACGCAGCGGCAGCGGGAAGCTCCCTGTGCTCGTGCCCCACGCCTCACCGGCCGACGGCGGGTTGCAGTGGCCAAGGAGGAGCATTGGGGATTCATGACATGAGGAATTGTGGCAATACTGCTTGTGTTTGGTGTATGTTGCAAACTTTCTTTTTGAGCTAATTTCTTGTCTTTTTAACTGTTTTGTTCATAGCCATTCAATTACTTGTGACTTGTGCTGTTGCATTTTTAGCTTCTAGGTGCATGATGAACTCTCTGTGTTATATAATTACAGCTCGTTTAATAGAGAATTTTCTCTAGAATTAGCATTGCAAAGTACCATTTTCAAAAAAACAAAAAAGTTAGTAACCTTGAATCAAATAGTGTCCATGATCCTGAGATTTATGCACAATTTAGCCACAATGCTAGAGTTTACCAAATTATGTGTTGTACTAGTTGATTCTTGTCTTAGCAAATAAGTGCTTGGCCATTACTCTTGCTTTAGCAAACAAGTAATTACGTGTTGTACAATTTGGCCACATTGATAGAGTTTACCAATTATGTGCTGTACTAGTTGATTCTTGTCTTAGCAAACAAAGTGCTTGGCCATTACTCTTGCGCTTTCAACCTTCGTGTTCTCTTGTCCCCACAACAAGGAGATGAAAATCACTTGAATGAGGACTCACCTCTAAACTCCGCTCACGACTGACGGACGATCGTTTCTAGCCCACTTCAGGAGCGCATCCTCGTCAAACACTTCCTGAGATTGATAAATAGGTTTGACCAGATCGACCACTCTCTCATATGAGATGCGCTCATTGGTCACTCTTTAGGTTTCAGCCTACTGTACTTGGCTTTGCAATAGTCCTGCCTAGTCACTACCATACGAGCTATCTGCCAGTTACCTCACTATCAAAACTTGATGGTGGCTGTCAGAAGAACTTCGATAGAGATCTCCTTCACGTGAGACACTAGTCAAGACACTGGTCAGGAGTTTTTGTATAGTTTGAATCATAATTGTACGACTTGGAATTGACTCTCATATATGAGAGGGTCCTCACATAAGACGCTTCCCTAGCTGACAGTGAAAAGACAAAATACTAGCTGTGACTGGTTTGAGTTGATTAGAATTGAAACATCGTAGAGATGTCTTAACTGACAGTGCAAGTAATGTGATGTTACTCGAGAGGTTAATATAGTTTCCAGGACAGGTAGGTTGGACACATCTGCCAAATTTGGCCTCAGATTCTGCTGCTGATCGGACTAAAAATATTAACGTCGCAAGAATGATAATTAAACACATCTCTTGGCCTATTACTTGGACTGGACTGTTTTGAGATGCCCGAGAGTGAAAGATAATACTACTTAACGTACAAAAGCATATGTATCGTTTAGTTTAGTCTCGGCTCTTAAAAGTATGTATCTTTGCGCCTGTAGCTGCATGTGACATACTGGTCCTAAGTATGCGTGGTTGTATGTCTCTATGTGCTATTAAATGAATCGATATTAATGATAATATTAATATTGAATGAGATGGCAGAATACCCACCCCACCCCCCGTAGGTGATGGTATTTTCCAATTTAGCCTATTGGATGTTTGCTTGTCTGCAAGGGTTATCGAATTTTGAGTGGCTTCTGGATTAGTTGGTAGAAAAAAAATGCTAGTTTTTTTAGGTTCTCACTCATTGCTTATTTTCTCAATCTTAATCAATAGTTTTACATTGTGGTAAAATAGTACTCAACTACTCCTAATATTGACTTGTTTACTTCTCTCAATCTATAGTGAGATTTCATGTTACTGACAATAATTAGCTGATTACCACAAAAAAAAACCCTAGTCCAAGGCATATTCTTTCTTCTTTGTTTTTTTGTATATTTTATTCTTTATAATTTGTAAATTTATGTAATCTACACAAGTACTTCGTCCACACGTGGAAAGAAGAATACAAAAAAAAAATGCAAATCCCACTCAGAACACCAATCCAGCTACGTAAATTTGGGAGATCACATCTTATGTTCGCTTGCGAAATCATCAGACTTATGATGGTGCGAAGGGAGTGCCGTTTAATTTGGCTAATTCTTCTCAACCAAATGCAAATCCGTGTAGGCACGTGAGTACGCACGTGCCTACACGGATGGATATGTACTCACTACCGTGCAGCTGAAAGGACTCATGTTCCACCTTAACGAACAAAATGGGACCCAACTGTTCACACTTCCGGCGTTTGTTCCTGTTGCTTTACATATTTTTGAACAAAATCTTGACAAATCTCACAAAAACATATAAGAAAAAATAAATCACTTATGATCTCTCTATTTTACACCAAGACTCAATTTTGGTCCATGTATTCTATGAATCATTTCAAATAGATCCATCTGATCAAAAATTAGAATTAAAAATTTGATATTGCACATGTATGGATGACAAGACGGATTGGTCTTTGTAGTGTAGTTAAATTTGTGATTTATAGACAAGTTTGCCACATTTTCATGTTAGTTGCCACAAAACCACAAGAATGGATTATGCTAGTGATGTGACTTCAAAAAACTGACATGTCATCCAAGTCGTCTATTCTACATTGTGTCATTCTAGTCACCTATTTATGTTTCATGCCATTCTTTTAGCTAATCTTGGACCTATTTAAATTGTATCACAAAGTATAAGGTACCAATTTTGACAATTTTGACAATAGAGGTGCCAAACTAACATCTGCAGCAAAAATGGAGACCAAAAGTATCATTTATCCTTAAAAATCACATGGAAGTCCGAAGTCCAAACCTATATTTGCAGAAGTGTTAAACTTCCATAGAATAGATGTATGAACTCAAACTGTTGCATGAGGCACAAATGGAAACGGCAAAAGTAATAGCAAAAGCTTCTAAAGTCTAGACGCCGTCAACAAAATAGTGCAATGGAACCAAGTATTCCAGAAAGGTGCTCATGCTATCAAGCTGCCACCACCTGCAATCTTAGAAAGTAGGCTGTTGACTATAATAAATTGCGCACCAACTGCCAAAGAAGGCACCAGAAAATGTTACAACTCCAACATACAGGGTTCTGAAAACTCCAGCTGTGCTTACACTTCTGAAGGTGCTTATCAGATCATATTATTCCAGAATCCTGATCAACTCCAGGTAGAACAAATCAGGACCAACTATAACTGTACATGGTTAACTAAGTTATCACTCCAGATTTTGTCGATTCAAAAAATAATAATAAAAAAAAGTAAATTGCATCCAGCCAATCTAAAGCTGACATTTCTGGTAATATATGTAGCTGACTATAAAATTTTGAAGGCATAGATGAATTTTGTGCAAAAATAGGAAAACACTAGTACAATTTACTCAAAAACAAATCTATCATGATGACCCGAGTATGTATGAGCTTGATTATACAACAAATAATTAGCAACTAATTACTATGAAGTAGATCACAAATCACAATACATCACACTCCTTTGTTGCCTGACATGAGGGGGGAAGCTGAAAATTTTGGTTATCCTCAAGCGTGATGTACACCAGGTATGAAATACATTTCGGTAAATTGATGATATCACATTGCTGCCAACTACTATACAATATATAGGAAGAATGGATGACCAAAACCAACTAGTTTAAATACCTCACTAACAGGCAAATAGAAGTGAGAAAGTGAAGAAAAATAACAAGAAAAACTCGCCTCTGCCCCAGCATGTTGAAAGGAGAATTATCACAATATTATGGACATAAGTGGCACTATAGTCCAGCAGGAAAATTGTTTATTTGTCCTTGCTCCAGCCTGTCCTCACCATTCACTTTGTAAGATATACGGATACGCATCGCAAGTGGTTTCTAACCAAGAGTAGAGAATTCAAAATCAGCTATTAAAATGGATATGAAACAGATAACCCCAAAACTTTAAGATAATTCATGCTTAGAAACAATCTTCAACATTCCATATATCATGTTTGGATATTAAACATAAAAAAGCCATCAATATGGAATAAATGTGGTAGACTGACCGGGGGAAGTTCTAGTCATGGATCTAATATTTGTCTTTTGATAGTGATTGGACTGAGCACACCAAGATTACAAAACTATCATACTTAAAAAAGTTTATTTTTTCTTTAAAAAAAAAGAACTATTTTAGAGACACTGACATAAAGCTGATCCTGCACCTCAGAGGGCCAGTAGATTATGCACTTAACATGCTGATGTATACCAAGTAAAATCAGTCCATTTGATATACACAAAATGGTAAAATGAACTTGGTGAAGGGTACAGATCTACAAATACCTGTCCATGTTGGTTATTGGTGACAGTGAGGTTTTGTGTAACAGAACCATTTCCACTGGCTAGAAGACTACTGCTGCTTGCTGGGTCTAAACGTAACTGGATGAACTGCAATGCAGATTTGGACAAGGAAATGAAGGTAGCATCAGTATTATTCCAGAGCATCTTATAATAACTATTTGAGCAACCTAACAACTACACATAATCTAATTTTATCTTTCGATAACTAAAGAAAACTCCAAAGAACTAAAAGCATCCTGCCATCTTTTTTGTGCCACAGCTCCATATGGTCTACTTGCAAAGAACTAAAGTGCATATCAACCATGATGATAATTAATATTTCATAGTAAATATTAAACAACTTTTTTAAGAATAAACAAAAGTCAAGCCAGATATACAACCTCAGGAGAAAAAAGAAATAAGAAATGACTATCCACATAGATGAGACTTAAGTCTAAGCTATTTAGCAAAAGCTCCATCTAATCAGAAAAACAGCAGTTCAAAGCTGCTACCTTTGGGACAGCTGCCTGAAAGATGAAATCTGTGAAAGTAATCGATGTCAAATTTGTAAATGTTGCATGAATTGTAGTTTCCTGAGGTTTTCCAGGCTGCCTTTTAAAACTGAAGGTGATCTTCAAGGTTGCACTCTGGAAAGCTGTGATTGACGGGCAATCTGTATTGTCATCTCCTGCAGAACAAGGAGGTTTAGTAAATATGAGTATGTCATTGTCACTTATTTAGGAAAGCAACAAATGGAACTTACCAGGAAGAGATGTATTTGATGACAAACCACCAAGAAGATCCACAATTTGAGATGTAGCCGGAGCAGGTTTAGTCTCTGCTGCATGGTGTTAGCAAGTAAGCATTGATGACAAATCCAAAAAAAAAAAGTGACCACTGTAATTAGTATAATTCCTTTTACCTGGGCCAGGTGGACTAAAGTTTGATGCTGTTGGTGGGCCATTTTGTACAGGAGATGATCCAATAGATAGAAGATCCATCAGAATATCGGTGCTTGCAGATGGAGCTCCACCTTCACATTAACCAGAAACAAACACATGAACAAGACTTGAACTCAGATATTAACTACAAGCATTAAAATAGAGACAATGAACACAGAAACAACATAGTTAAAAAATAAACATAGAGATTAAAGGCCTGTTTGGGAGGCTTAAACCTAAGCTTAAAGCTGCCATAGGCTTATGCTCTCCCAAACAGGTTCCCATTGGACTGGCTTCTGAAGTAAGCTTAACCCCATTTGCATCTCCAACCATTTCTCAGAAGCCCAGATTGTGAGACTTTTAGAAGTTGAGCCCTCCAAATAAAAATAGTGCTAAGAGCAAAAGGTGAACATTTTGCATTGCAACCTTATATGAATGTATGACAGCACAGCTATGACTGATGAAGCACTCTTTTACCAAAAGCAAAAAAGCAATGCAATCTTCACTTTGTAAATAAATACAAAATTTCATCTCATAGTGAAATAACTAAACAGCATACCAAACAAAGGTCCAAAGGAGTGACATTAGCAAAAGTCATTAAACATGCACCAATGAACTAAATCTGCAGCAAGCTGGAGCATATACCCAAAAACGGCAAATGGGTGAAAAAGCATCACCTGCTCCATTTTTGTTTTCAGAACAGAAGCAAATCCATATGAAGGAAGAACAGCAAGACTAAAAATAAAAACCTGCAGTTGACGAATCTGTCAAGCCAATACCCAAAAGGTCCTGTAGAAAATTATTAGGCGCTGTAGTGGGTGCAGAAGAAGTAGCTGGAGCATCATCCGAACTTAAATCAAGCAAATCAGCTAAAGGAGCCGCTGGTGGTTTAGCTACACCATTCGGAAGCTTAAGTGGGCCTCCAGGTGCAACTGCTGGAGCAGATTTATCTGCTGAAACAGTTGCTTGCGTAGAAGCAGCTCTCTTTACCAGATAACTAGCTTCGTCCAGTACAGGCATCCGTTCAAGCAAAGACGATCTGCATAAACAGCAGAATTCTCAAGGTTTAAATTAATATACTTGTAAAAGTATTATGATATTAAAGCAAGTTTCCACAATAATGGCCAAAAGTTGTTACCCACTTTATAGATTGATGTCTTTGTATAATGGAACTGAATTCGATTGATCTTTGCTGTAGTTCAAGCACAACATTCCCTTTATTCTGTGCAACTATTTCTTTTATCCTCCTAGCAACAGAACAACAAAATTATACCATTTAACAAAATAACAATATGACAGCAAAATTACCTTGCAATAGTTAACACAATATTGCATAAAGATATGATTAAAAAAACACTTGTCTCAAGGCATACAAAAGTTATAATAAAACAGAAGTACCTAAACAAATATCTAACATAGCAGCTGTTTTCATAATTAACAGCTTCAATGCTAATATGATATGCATGTAAATGAGGGCACGCTTAAAAGGAAGGGTAAATTGTATGTCATGATATGGAAATCATAAATAGTGACACAGCACCATATGAATAAAGGAGTGTGGCACTATAATGGAACTGAATGTGATTGATCTTTGCTAATTCATTGTGCTAAAAATCATTGCACATTTGAGTCATTTGGCAAGTTATTAAATAACTAGAATACAAGTCAAGTTGAAAGATAACTTACTCTGAGGTTGGCGGAAATCGCGAGGAAAGCTTCAAAAGTGCAACAAGACACATGGCTCGAGTTGTAACATCTGCAGAGTAGCGTTTAAGAGCAAGCTCTACAGCATCCACAGCATCAGATTCTGTCACCTGAACAAGTTAAGGCATTAGCCAAGCCGTTTAACAATAGTACAATAAAATATCAATGCTACCAAATGAAATGCTTACAGAGAATATGTTAACATGCACTGTAGCTCCGAGAGCATGCAACTAACGAACTGACACTTGTTTGTGTTCTTTATTGACAAGAAAGTATCAGTTAAAGACTGTTCTGCCAATGCTAACTGAAATGTAAATGAAGTGAACATCACCCAAGTCCCAATGGTTCTTTAACTTCCAAAAAAACACTTATAAGCAAAAGTTCTATAGAAAGCCATCAGTGTATTCCCAAATGGTAATCATGGGTTTATCCTGGTGACAAACATTGCAGCTAATATATGTAACTACAAGGTAATCATTCTAAGTGAGAATCTATGCGAGAAAAATGTTGGTAATTCATGAATAATCAGCCTTAAATATGGACTAATTTTTGAAAAGTTCAGACATGGAAGGATGCATTCTCTCCAGAAGAAAACAATAAGAAGATGCAATGCTACAAAATAACAGAGCAACTTCTCAGGCGAAAGAAAGTATCAGAAAATGAAGATGGTTGGCAAGAATTTTCCACACACCGTGATTGGTTCCTCTACATCCAGCATACTGATATTGTTGACCAGCATTTCACCATATTCACCAATGCACCAAACAGCCACCCTTACTAAACTTTCCTAAACAATGTAATGTAAAGAGATTCACGCTTATCAGTTAAGATGAAATACAATGATATGCATTGCAAGAATAATAAATATTTCTCTATACCTGTTCACCATATGCTTGGAATGCCTTGTATAATGACCTCACTGAGTATCCTTGAAGTTCATTTGCATTGCTCATTACAACGATGAGGGCATGCCATACATCATCCTTCACATAATTTCCAGCCTGTGGATCAAGAAGGGTATAAACATAAATTGGAATATTTTTCTATTGGTTAACGGACTCAAGACGAGAAATTGGTGATATCTTACATTCAGTGATGCATAAATATATATGCACATCAGATTGTCATGCAAGGGAAGTATGTAGAAACCAACATTGTAAACCCCATGTAATTGTCTAATCTTAAAATGATGTATGATTTGACAATGTTTTGAATTGTTTTGGATACATCCTGTGTTTGTTTATGTTGTTATTATGTGTGAACAGTGCTATGTGATGGGTTTGCTTAGTTTTGGTACATGTTGCAGGTATAGTGGAGTTATAGTACGCTTGCAGTAAGGATGCGCCAAAGGAGTAGTGCTCAGGGAGGGGCCAGAGACTCAACTAGTTTGGGAGATGCCGGAGGTGCTAGAGACTTGTGAGAACACTAACCATGGCCAATTCAAACCCAGATGTAGCGTTACACCAAAATTATTGAAGTAGCTCGAGTCGATCGAAGTACGAAGGTTGTTGGTCGGGATCCGGAACGGGATTAAATTCCAGGCACGTGGCGAGCTATTCGACATCGAAGTGGACACGTGGTGGCATCATGGCAAGCATAGGTGGTGCTCATGATGCCCGAAGAATCATCAAGATGGTCTATGAACTCCACGTGGAAGTTTATATAAAAGATTCTATTTGCAAGCTAGTTCTACGCTGATGTAGACTCAATCTCAGAAAAGTGTGAACAACAAAGTTGTAAAGCTTGAAGTTAGCTTTCTAAAGGATCCAAAAATGCCTAAATCCAAGTTTGATGATGAAGTTATGACTGTTTTAGGGTCTATTTCAGAAAATGTTGTAATTTTGAAAATTGTAAAGTAGAGTGTTAAGAGTTGGGCCAAATTGGGCTTCAGGCCCAAACCTACACCAGCTGTTGTTTTAGTCCTATTTGAATTATGGAGACTATCCTAGTTGTAAAGTAGCTCTATATAACAAGAGAGAGTGTTAGGGAGAGCTCAAGCTTTGTTGAGGGTTGTACTTAAGAGGCTTTTACTTGATCTTAGATATTTTGGAAGAAATAAAAATTTTCTTGGTATATTCGAGTTGTTTTTATTTGATTTACATCTTCATGGTTGTTTAAATTTCTACTCTTGCTTGTTTAAATATTCGTAGTTGATTGTTTAAATACCCATAATTGATTATTTAAATACTCACAAGTTTTTTTATTTTTTTTATGTTTTGTTTCTCCTTTTACTCTTTTTTACTCTTTGTTATTTATATGGAGATTTTTGATACCATGATTTGGGAGATTTATGCTTGAGATATTCAAGCACCCTCTAACATCCATACTATCTCTTGGTTTCTTTGCTTGTTTTTCTTTGGGGCTTAAATTTGAAAAACCGATTCACCCTTCTTTTACTTATTAGAATTTGAGCAATCATTTGGCCTCCGGTTACTAAGTTGTTCTTAAGACTGAATATTCCCGACATTGGATATGGTGATTGTTCTTTAGTCTGAATTCCTGCACATCAATAGGTGCATAGAGTGACATTTTCTCTGTAACATGTGATTTACTGAGTCCTGACGATCATTGAAATGTTAGTGGTGGTCAATTGGACTTGGTCATTAATTCTAGTCACAGATCAACTTCATGAAATTGTCCCTTCAATACTTCAAAATGCTAGGTATGAACATTTACCATATTTTGGCTTCAGTTGAAATATTAAAGATTTTTTTTTGGGGTTAAAGTCAACTGTTTTTACAAATGTTCAGATTGAGAATACTTTTGCCTAGAAAATGGTCAAGCAAGAATAGCTTTAAAATCAGATGCAAGAAATTGCCAAAAAAAAAAAAAGAATTGCAGATATTCTGCAATGCGACCCTTAAGATCCAAAATGGCTCATAACTACTTCCCCCACATACCAGAGACAAAACCTTGAACATCTGATCTAGGTACCATAGCTTGTCTTGGGAAAACCTATCAGAAATGCCAAACTGTAAGTCAAAAAACTGTCATAAATCAACCAGGAGACAATTAAGAATGTCATATACACTATAATCAAAGCCAGCATGGAATTGTAAATCTCAAATCAAGCACAATCTGACAATGTGTTAGATAATTCAGATTTGCTGCACTTAAGTTAGCTACAATAGAAACCATTGCTCAGTCAGAACTAAATGTGACATCAAAAGTTGAAACGAGCAATACTTACTTTTCGACTATTGAGCATATCTTGGCTGTGAGATCTTCTTTAAAGTCTTGATCACTTACTTCTAGGTAATCAACAAGCTCCTTAGTCAAAGGCTTTACATTTGTGTCATTGACAAGTAGAAAAACAAGTTCAAGAGCCCTTTTGCGAATAGAGACATCGGCATCCTGAAAAGGGCATATGTGATTGCAAATGGTTAACTGTCAGAAACAGAGGAACCAGGAGTAGAGTAGCCATAAGTGACAGGTGAGTGGTACAAACCCATAATAATTGCAAACTACCATATAAAGTATGTTAAGGCAGCCTTTCCATTATATGGAAGAAAGTAAATACAACCACTTGTTCAGAGATAAAATAGCTTCTTTGATGGTCTGTTTTTTGGGAGATAAAGGAAGAGAAATGGAAGAGCTATTTTTATCTCCCTTGGCATATCACTTAAGAAAAGAAAGGACTAGAAAGCACAACAAAAGGAGATAAAATCCTCCCTCCCTCTCTCCTCAAGTGGACAAATGCAGGAAAAGAAGAGAATCTGCATTCGCACTTGTTTTAGGCCATAATTATCTTATCTTCAATAAGCCAATATGAGTAAAAAAAAAATTGTTTTACTTTTACTTTTAGTTTTCTCCTTTCCTCCATTATTTTCTGTTATGATCTCTCCTCTTATCTTCATCCATATGAAATTGCGAGAAAATAGAAAGTAGGGATGACAGTGACCTATCACATATTCAAATCTTATGAATGATAGCTCTTCCTGGGGGAATGGGGAAGACATTTGACAGACAAAATGTAAGATGATGTTAAAAATGTTAAGAGGGACTCTCCTCATCCCTACCTTCCTCAACTTTTTTAGAGTTTTTTTAATACAAAATAAAGTTTGCAGAAAATAAGAGATTTACACTAGATATGCACCCTTCATTGTATAACCTATAACCTATTTCACTAAAATATTGGAAAGAAATGGACAACACAGGTATGATAGAGAACAGCTGCAGTGCTGCATTACTTGTGAAATAGATGTAACAAAACCAGGGAGGAACATTAAAAATAAAAAAAAATTCGAATATTTTACTTTAGTTCTAAAGAACCGGAGCGAACGAATTGACTTTTATTCCTTATTCTGATTTTGAAATTGTACATACATGATTATATGAACATTTTTACTTCTCATGAGGAAAAAGATAAACCCACATATTGCATTACACAGAATTGTATGGTTTACCTTGACACACTCTAATATTGTTGCCCTGTGCCTCTGCACTGCTTTTGTGTCTACTGTAATGGCCTTCATTAGCATGTTCAGGGCAACATATCTGAGAGCACAATATCCACAATAAATATTCTTGTTATACAAGAACAGTTCCATTCATAATCATCATAAGCAGTCGTTGTTGAAAGAATAATTCATACACTACAGGAACAAGGATTGATATATTTACCTATAAGAACCTACAAGCACATTAACAAAAAAAAAAGTTTTTCTATTCTAATCACTTTATGTTCAAGAACGTAATTAGCATTGCCATTTCAATTGTCCAAGAGGAGAGCAAATTAACCTTATGTTGTTGTCACGGTTGGACAAGAATCTACCCAAAATATTGATTGCCAGCACACGTAAACCACTAGTAGCTTCGATACCCATTATAGTCTCAACACATTCATATAAAATAGCATTTCCAGCATTCTTATTTGACTCGGTTTTTGTTGCAACCTGGAAAAATAAATATCATGTGTTAAATAGCCACCATAAGATACAAGCAAGTGCTAAACACAAAAAAGATAACCAAGAAATAGCTTACTGAAAACTAATTCAACAAAAGGGACATAACATGAATATCACATGGTTTTTAACATTCAACTGGAATCCTAAATGGAACCCTATTACAGCATAGTCAACAAATATGACCTACTGGCTACTGGGACCAACGCTGCTAAAGTGAGTTCCTGCTGCTATAAAGCACATGAATAATATTGTGATATCAAAAACTCTTGTAATAGTTGAGAACCTGGTACTAGAAATCGATGAAAGCATACGTACTTCGCAGGGAGAACAATAACAGTAGTGTTTTGTGTGTGAAATCAGAGATAGTAAGATGAATCAATCACCTGAGCAAGAATATCATTCATATACTCACTGCAATCTGCATCTCCTTGACCCAACATCCGCATAAGTTTAAGCACTCGAATGTGCAAGAATGGGTCCGTAATGCCAGCAATGTCATATTCAGGAGCATATGAACTGTTGGACACATCTCTGAGTATTCGTACCAGACCCTCAAGGCAGTTCTGCAATGACAATATTTTGTCAAGATAGTTATTTACACCCATGAACCTGAAAATTTGTAACAGTAATGCAGGTCTCACTTAACAACAATTTCAACAAATTCGATTATTAGGCATTTAAGCTAACTAAAAAATTGCTTGATTCAACAAACACATGAAAAGGAACATGTGTTACATACAGGATGAATGCAGCAGAGTTTTATATGTAATTGTTGTGCCAATACATGATCACATACAAGGTCAAGCTTGCAAAAATGCAGGAAAAATAATGTGGGATCACAACACATGGCCTATGGCAGGTCAGGAAAGGGCTTTTGCAGGTTCAATTGACATGAGTGAGGAAGGAGGCTGCCAAAACCAGGAATATAATGCCTCACCAATGCGGAAAACGAAAGATACTAAAGTAGCAGGGTTTGGGACTAAGTTAATGCCTTCCCAATATGGAAAATGAAAGATGCCAAAGGAGCAGAATTGGGATTGAAGTTGTAGATGCCAAGTCATTTCAATGATTTGGTAATCCCAGAGTGCTGATTCCAACATTTTCTATGTGAATAACATCCCTCTCACCAAAAAATGAACAGAAAAAAAGGAGAAAGTGCCCACATCTTCCCAGTGACTAGTGAGTTAAGGGTCCTGGAGATTGCATCACATTTGTTGCTGCCAGCTGCTGATATTGATGACGGTATCAACTAGTGCACAGGTTTTTTTTAGATGAATGACAAAAGTGTGGTATGATGAACAGCATTGATATACCTCAAGATAGTCCTATATCTGCCCACGGACCAATGACAGGCAGTTTGAACAAGATCATTGTCCCATTTGGAGCAAAGAAAGGTGCAACTAGACTACATTAACAGTACTTGATATATTGAAACTTGGTATAGGAAAAACACAACATTTTGGAGAGAATTATGGCATATTGGCATATTTCAATTTTTCAATAAGATGTTCAATCTAGTATTACAGAAGGATGCTACAGAGTGCAGGCAACATAAAAGATATCCAGTAAAGAAGAAAACTTCAACAACCAAAAATCAAAAGCATGTCCATTGGTAATAAGATGAATCAGTTTGCAAAACCAATAAACTAAGACCAAAATTTGAGACTTTCTTAACACAGTTGTTTTCAAGGGCTTGAATAAAAACAAGAACAATGAAGTCTGTCACACAGAAATTGAATGGAAACACAATTAGTTGAAGCATTATATGTTAATACAAAAGAGGCAATGAAACTTAAATAGCATTTAGCAGTTATAAACTTAATCCAGTTGTTGTAAAAAGAAAAATGACTGTATATGAGTATGGATCAAATATATATTGTATAGACGGCATTCTCGAATATGCATTCACAGTCCTTAGCATGCATCATACCTTCCTCAAGTACTCTAATGCATCTTTGCTGGCTTTACAGAGCTCTGTGCAGAGCTGAACAGCAGATATTAGAACCCCATGATGTTTTTCCTTCAGTAATGATGACGCAGAACCCATGAAGTTTTCTGCCAAATCTGGAACTTTTCTTACAATCCTTATAGAGCACAACACAGCCTAAGAAACAGTAAGATATGTATGATCAAAAATACTTCTCATAACAACTATTTCAAAAATTCACAAAAAAATAATAATAATTTGAGAAGGGAAGGAAACATAATAGAGAGAAACCCGACATGTAGTTTTTGAAATAACTAGCCAGAAATCCTGCACACTTGTGCAGATAATCTTGTAAGAAATTTTTGCATTAGAAATATAAAACAAAAACTGATATTATAATTTACATATTAGAATATTTATATATAAAAATAAAAATTAGGGATGTATCGATTGTGGAGTCCTAAAAGCCAAATCTCAATTATTATAATCTAGGTCCAATATTTTTATTCTTGTTCTTGTTAATCTAATAATTTTTTAGGAAAAATTAGGTCTGTACCACTCAAAAATACCCACTTTAGCAAAATATCACTCAAATGCGTTGGCTTCGTAAAGTACCACTCCAAGGTACCTCTACTAATTATTTTACCACTTCTGCCAACTTTTATTAGGTTTTTATTTAAAAATTTAGAAATTCCAACTTTGCCCTCCCTACCGTTAGGGTTACCTCCCATGAGTGATGCGTCAAGACCTATGGCTGCGGTGGACAATGACCTAGCCATCCTCGGCCCCATTGGCCAACTTATCCTCACCATGCGGCGCCACGGCCACCCCTCCATCCTCATTGTGCGCCACTGCCGCCTTCCGTTAGGGTTTTCTTCTCCACCATTGTGCCGCCACAGCTGCACCTTCCATCACTGACCGTCGTGCACTGCACCTCGCCGCCGCTCACCGTCACACTCTGCATTTTGCCACCATGCTCCATGCCATGCCGCCACATGCCGCAGTCACATGAGGCACATCACACCGCACGTCATTTTCAATGGCACGTTGAGGCCGCCGATTGGCCAAGCTCACCACCAGCAAGCCAAGGAGGGCATGAGATCTAGAGGAAGAAGAAGAGGGGCAAAATTGTCCAAACTAACTTGCATAGCCCAAAAATGTTAAAAACACAAACGGTACAAATTTTGGTATTTACTAAGCCAATGCGTTTGACTGACATTTTGCTAAAGTGGGTACCTTTGAGTGGTACAAAACTAATTTTTCCTAATTTTTATATCTCCAAGCAACAAGGTGCCTCCAATTGCACTTGTTTTTATCACAACGTAATACTAGATGATATGGTCAAGAAAAATACTCTAGGTTGCGTTTTGCTAGCTTGCCAAGTAAAACATAATTTTGCTAGCAGCCTAAGCGACATTGTTCTTCCAAAACCTGAAATATCCAAACAATGTATCCCTCGGTGAAGCAGAAGAATGTGACTCGTTGTCGGATTGGAAATGTTACCATTTGCCACCATCATGCTAAAATAGATTTCACCAGGGATCAAAATTACTGCATCAAATTAAGTACCTTCTTTTTCGTATTAGGGTCCCTACTCTGCAACAGCCTCTCCACCTCAGGCGCTAGATCACGCGCCATTTCAGCAGAACAAATATTCCCCAGAGCGCACAGCGCGAGGCCCACGATGAACTGGTTCGAGTGATTAAGATCTCTGCCCATGTTAAGGACTAACATTACTCAAACTCAGCATAACATTGGCAAAAACAACAACAGCACAAAACAGCAAGCATAGGTGGGATACTGCTTGAGCGAGTTGGTGACGAGCATGAGGACCTCCTGCCGCTCGTCGAGCAGCAGCATGAGGCCGAGGTAGCCGACCCGCTTCTCGGGGAAGCCCGCGGCGGCGATGAGCTTGAGGCACTCCATCTGGCCGAAGTGGGTGGGGTAGCCGAGCATGTGTATGAACATGAGCTTGGCCATGTTCCGGTGCCGGTAGTCCTGGTCGCCCTCGCTGATCGCCGCGCGTATTGCCGCGCACTCCCGCCGCACCACCGCCCGCTCCTCCGCCGCCGTCTTGCACGCGCGTATCGCCCGTATCATGTCCCTGCAGCCACCTCACAGCACACGGTTAGCTACTTACACCACCTCGCACAGATCTGATGCGGGTGCGAGGAATTGGGATCTGACCGGAGACGGGTGCCGGAGGAGAAGGGGTTCATGGTGAGATCCACGGCGAAGTCCTCGACGATCTTCTCGACGGTATCCAGGGCGAGATGTGGGGGAGGAGACAAGGGATCTGAGGGGGTTGGAGGAGGCGAGGAGAGGGGGACGACGAGAAGGTCTGGTTGGATCTGGGAATGGTGATGCGAATTGCGAACGACCCCCTTGTTTGTTTTGTTTTATTACTTTGTTTGGTTCCTTTGGCCTTTTGGGGAGTGGGCTGGTTTGGTCATTTGGGACTTGGGAACACCTCCCTCACAAAATATTATTTATTTTTTCATATAATCACTTCAGATCTCAGAGATTTATCAGTACTTTTCTCATATGATTTTTTTAGGAATAATCTTCTAACTCGATTTCCTTAAAGAAAACTATTGATATTTTAAGTAAAAATAAGTATTCTTTATTGCACAATATAAGATATATAATTTTTCAATTTATTGCATAATATAATGTATGTATACAAATTTATTACTATTTTTTTATTCTAATATCATTTACCTTTTCATTTTATCTTGATTAATCCCTCACTAGCTTTATTTTTCTTATTTATAAGACATTTATGATTTATGAGTGAGTTTAGATATTTTTCCTCAATGTTGTATTGATACCAAAAGTTTTTATAATTTGTGTGTATGATTAAAACACGATTTATATTTTACAAGAGATGAAGTAGTTCTTTTTAAGAATTCAACCACATATGATTGATGACTATTGGCAACTATTTTGCTTATCTATGTTGAAATGAAAGAGGATTTTAACATTATAATGTATGCTTTTGAATTACTCTATAATTTGTGGTTTTGATGTATAGGGATATATTGAGGTGCATCAAAATAAGTCAAAAATTTGCATACTTTTTTGTGTAAAGATTGTAAAATCAAAAGAGGAGAACATCAGAGTGTTACTTTATCAATCTAGCTCTTTTGTTCACTTTAGATGGTCAGGGCGAGGGCTAACTCTTGTATCAAAATATACTCAACTCCTATTTAGTCCTGCACAGCAAAATAAAAAAAATTTAGGAAACTAGTGCATTTTTTAGTTTTATACTTTTATATAGCAATACTCCTAAACATAAAAGAATGTGTTGTACATAGGGGTAAAACTCCAACTCGCAACTCATGAGTTACTTGACTCAGCTCAAGTTTTGGCTTGGGCTCAAACTTGGCTTGTTCAATAAATGAGCCGAGTTCGAGTCGGCTTCCCAGCTCATGTCTTATGGGGCCAAATTTGAGCTAAGTTCTAACTTACTCAAACTCGTCTCGTTAGAAAGGTCTAACAAAATAAATAGATTTAAGGAACTGAGACAAAATGTTCTCAGGAAAGTGTCTCATCTCAAAAAACTAGATCTAGGTGACCATCTCTTCATCTTTGCCAATCTCCATCTCTCCACCTTCACCTCATCTTCATCGGTCTTGGCGTACTCGATGCACTGCTCGTAGCCTCGAGGGCCCCTCTTCCCCTTTCTTGTTGGATCCATTTCCCTTATCTTGTTTTCTTTCCCAAGATATTTTGGATGGTTGTCGAACATCTATTGGGAGGATCTAGGGCTGGACAAAAAGATCGAAACTTGCAAGCTATTCGGGATTGGCTCGAGCCTTTAACGAGCCGAACTTGAGCCTGAGGTGAAGCTCGAGTGAAAATTTGAGCCGAGTCTGAGCCTTTCTGAGCTTGCTTGAGCTCAACTCGTTAAATTTGAATTAAATTGTAATGCATATTTTCGAGCCGAGCCTAATCGATCTCAAGCGAGCCCAATCAAATCTCACAAGAAAGGCAAATTTGAACAGCATCTATTTACTTGTCGAGTCGAGCTCGAACTTTATCAAGTTTGCTTCAAGCTGAGCCCAGTCCTGATTCTAAACTTGTAAATATTTCGAGTCGAGCCCGAGCCGAGCCCAATATACTATTAAGTCTAATCTAAGCCTGCCTGGGCTCACTCGAGCTCGGCTCATTTCCAGCCCTAGGAGGATCTAGCAAGATCAGAGGAAGAAGTTGAGAAGTTCTTTTCTTTGTTTGTGTTCTTACTCCTTGGTTTGCTTTTGATCTTTTTGTGATGGGAGAAGTGTTTGTGGTCTGAAATTTTGGTTTGATCATTAAATTATTATTGGGATTATGTGCGTTATTTTGTTGTTAGGTTTGTTTTGCTACATATTTTAGTGATTGGTTCAATCATTGAAATTGGACTGAATGAACTAATGTTGGATTACAAATTGAGAAGTATAAAGTGATGTGCTTTGATAAAAAAGTAACTTATTTCTCAAAAAACAAATTATTTCAATTAATTATATTGGAGATTTGACTTTCTTTCTTTTCTTTTTAAGAATTGAAGTTTGATGGAAGGTGAAGCAATTCCTTGACTGTCTTGCTAGAAATTAAGTCTCCTTATGAATCATTCTCATGAATTTATCATTGCTCCAACAATCTGAGGCCTTCTACGGTCATTGCCTCTGCAATTTGAACCAAAATTTGCAAAAGTTATGTATGCTCATAAATCATTCTACTTCCAACAATCGAACTTGGCTCTATGACATCTTTTAAGTATGCCTCTAGGAAATTACTTTATATTGCATGTTTGTTGTTTTCTATTACTTTAAAAGAGTCAAGACATCCTATTCGAGTTGAGTTGATCTGGACAAGCCATATGCGAGCTTGAACTAGTTGAGCCAGCTAGCTCACAAGTTAGACTAAACTAGCTCCTAAGATGGACCGAATTGAATTTGAGCTAAACTGCTCAGCTCAGCACCACAAACTAAGTCAAGCCGGCTCAATTCGCTTCAGGGATTTTCTCCCTTCTTTATTTTTATTTGTGGGCGATAGAAAATGTAAAACATATGCAATAGACAAGAAAAAATGCACAAATAAATTTATTCTTTATTAATCATTAATTGAATTACAAGAATACAGGTATTTGTACTATTTTATTCTTTTGTCTTTCGCGTCATGTGGAATCTGACAACAGGGATTGTGTGGTTTTTTCCTTGGGCTTCGCAAAACTCCTGGTTAATTACTTTGCAAAACTCATTATGCTAACAACAGATGATCGGAAGTTGAAGTCAATAATGGCACTTTCAATGGAATTGAGGAAGAAGTGTTTGTTAAAGCAAATCAGAAAGTGAAACTTCTTTCACTTCCTCTCTTATGTCATGTACTCATGTTTACTTTTTTTCCAGATTTTAGATTGGTGATTACATATTTCAAATTAGCTAAGTTTATTTCTGGTGTTAAACTTATCATGAACACATGTAAAGTGTGGTCTTTAAAGCTTAATGTGACGCTATGTTATAGTTATACGTGCGATGAAATTTTTTTTAATCGCCATTTTACTTGTATTTTTGTACTGTTTTTTTTTGTCAATTATTTGAATAGTTTTGTGTCAATCATATGAAAATATCATTTTTCAATTTATGAAATACGGTACATGCAAATATGATATGAATTTACCCAAACATTTTAATATGCATAGCTTGGTATGGTAAATAAGTTGCTCATAACAAATTCCGCGGAATGAAAATCCAAACAAAGTTTGGAATTGGTATAGAATTGATTTATAGAATTACAATTCTATACTACAGCCAAACACTAGAATTGGAATTCGAGGTTGATTCCAACCAATGGAATTGGAATTGAAATTCTTCCAATTTCATACACCAATTTAAATTTTTGAGATTGAAACAGACTCTTAGGCTCTGTTTGGAAATACAATATTTGAAAATCGCAGTATTTTAAAACCATGGCTTTCGAATTGTCATGCAACATAAAACCACAGTATTTTGTAGTATTACAAAACCACAATTTTTATAATTGTTTGGATACACAATTTTTTTTTAAAGTTTTCAGTTTGGTGTTTAAATAAACTAGTTGTTATGACAATTTAAAAAAATAACCGTTACACATGCAAATATCGAATTGAAATATAACTAGAATTGATTTGTTTTGCAAGTATTTGAACAGCAAAACGTCTCTCTAATCCTAAATGAAATCCAACTCCAGATAAGATCAAAACAGATTTGTATTTGAATCAGACAATTCCAATAACCATCGGCTACGAGTTCCGCACCCTGGACCTCCTGCGCCGTGCCATGACGCACGCCTCCTACTCCCGCGATGACGGCCGTGCCCTCGCCGTCCTCGGCCTCGCTGCCTCCGAGTCCGCCATCGCACTCCGCGTCCTCGCGGCCGACCACGACGCCACCGCCATCGCCGTCGCCCGCCGTGCTTGCGAGGCCTCTGGGCGCGCCACCTGCGCCGCCACCGGGCCCGCGTCGGTATCCCCACAATCGTACGTGTCGCCACCAATATCAATGCCTCCACGCCTTCCATAGTCTGCGGCACCCTACGCGCCCTCATCGTCAGGGTTGCTGTTGACGCTGATAGGACCGATGCCACATGTGAAGTGTTGTGGAGGCTGCACGTGCTCACCGCGGCCGGCCGGAGAAGTAGCTCTACCTCTCCCGCCTCTGTTATGAGATTCGCGCCTCCCGCCTCCCCGGCGGCGACTCCCCCTCTCCTCCAGCGGCGGGGCCCACCTCGTCGCGCGACCACATCCGCCCCTTTGCCAACCGCTTCATCGAGACCAGTGCTGAGGACCTATGGAATGAGGACGATGGGCCCCTCCTCCGCCGAAAGGAGCCGCCTTTGCCGTGGATGGAGCTAACCCTTTGTTGCGGCGGCGCAGGTGGTGTGGAGAGGCGGCGAGGAGCGGAGGCGGAGGTGGCTTCGGCGCGGTGCGAAGTGGATCCGGCGGCGGTGAGAGAGAGAGAAAATTGTACGAGACTGTGAGGTTGATGGTCAAAGTTTTTTCTAAAAATTTTGTGCCGAAGTCAAGTTTGTAAAACTGAGAAAAAATCATGATTTTGAAGAAAACATGGTTTCAAAAGTCATAAAATACTTTGTAACCAAACATGACATTGATTTTCAATACCATAGTTTCTTTCAAAATTATAATATTTGACAAAAATTTTAAAAAAACTTTGTTTTCAAACGGGGTCTTAGATTAGTTGATGGACATTGAGATCTAGATGTATTGAATGACAACTTAATATAAGGGCGTTAGAGATGCGCCCAGCCCATCGTCCACCACGATCCGTACGACGCACGCAGCCCGGCCCAAACAGCAAAGTCGGCGCCCTCTTCCCAGCCTCACCGCCATACCCTGCAGCCAGGCCCCCAATAGAAACCTCCCTCCCAACTCCCAAGCCATCTCCACATATCCGTCTCACCCTCCCCTCATCCCAATATTTTTTCCTACTCTCGAGGCCACCATCTAATTCTACCCTTTAAACCCTAGTAGCAGCGGGAGGCCGCGCCGATCGCCGCGATGTGGAACGGCGCGACGCCGCCGCCGCCTCCTCCGCCGGGCATGACTGGCGTGGCCGCGCAGCCGCCCCCACCGCCGCCGCCGCCGGCACCCGCGGCGGCTCAGAGCGGCAAGCCGCTGACGGCGGCGGAGCTGGAGGCGCAGCTGGTGGAGAAGGCGCGGAAATGGCACCAGCTCAACTCCAAGCGCTACGGCGACAAGCGCAAGTTCGGCTTCGTCGAGGCCCAGAAGGAGGACATGCCCCCTGAGCACGTCCGTAAGATCATCAGGTAGCCCCACTCTCCACCTCCAGATCCGAACCTCCTCGAGTGTTTTAGTCTCTGCTCCTGCTTATGATAAGTTTCTGCTTACGTGCTACTGTTATGAATAGTGTTTAGGTACTGGTTAGTTACTTAGTTGTCTGTAGCTTTCGAATTCACGATGTGCTTGTGCTTAATGTTCCTTTGATATCAATTTGTGGTGTGACTGGAGCATTTGATGCTAATTTAGGGTTTTCTGGTTATGTTCGTGATTTGAGTCTGTTTAAGTTTGGATTTAAATGTGTTATGGTCTGCACAGCGTCTTATGTGTTTTGACATTTTGGGGGGTTGTGGTTAGTGGAACTAGATTAGAAGTTTGCACTCTCCAGCTCTAGACTATGAATTGGAGTTGGAGATGTTGATTTGCTAGTTGTGTTCAAGGTTTTGACTTGCTAGTTGTTATAGCTTTCGGTTTTATGACATGCTTGTGGTTTGGGTTTTATGACCTGCACAACATATAATGTAACCTGGCTGGTTGGTGTTTTTTTTTTTGTTGCGGTTATTTGAATTAACCAAAGGTTGCGGTCTGCCAACTCTCCAATTTAGAGTTTACGGTTACTCATTTACAATTTTGATGTGTTTGTGGTCAAGGATTTTTCTTTCTTAGTGTTCTGTTCCCTATTTGTTATTTGAGTTTGGCTAATATGCAGGTACCTATTTTTTTTCTTGTCTTACGTACATCTCTCCCCACTTTTGGATCAAACCACTCTTCTTAGATTTAACTCTTTAGAATTCAATTAATCTCCTCTTTAGTTTCTCTGATGGGCTGACGGTGGGGGGAGATGAGGGTGGTAGTGGCAGTGGTAGCTGCTGGGGAGAAGGAGGTGTGCAACGAGGCAGTGGTGGCAAGGGAGAGGAAGAGGAGTACACGGAAGAGGGGGGGGAGGGATGCGGTGGTGGCAGTGAATAAGATAGGAGGAGGAGGGGGAGTAAGAAGAAGAGGAAAGATGGAGGGTGGAGATTAAATCTAGGTTTAGATATATGGTGTAGGCGGTACAAGTCTTTTAAGAAAAAGCAGGCACCTGCTCCCTAGACAGCCCTCTATTATTTTATCTTGCTATCTTTGGCAAATCAGGGGTTTCTTTTTTGAGTTTTCTGGTTTTGTTTTGTGATGTGGTTAATATTTATGTCTTTTCTTTCTGCCACGACCTGTCCAGCTTATTGAAACACTTCATTTAGTGTAGATTGCGAATACTATTTATCATACTGTCAATTTATGCTTTTTTGTTTTCTTCAACAGAGATCATGGAGATATGTCTTCAAAAAAGTACAGGCATGACAAGCGTGTTTATCTTGGAGCACTAAAGTTTGTGCCTCATGCAGTTTATAAACTTCTAGAGAACATGCCAATGCCTTGGGAGCAGGTATATTGCTTTACTAGGTTTATTGCTTCTTTCTCTTTAATATGGGGCTAAATAATCTTCTCCTTGCAAGATATCCAGTGCCACAGCAATTGGTTGATAAAAACTCCTGTTTTCAGGTTCGCCATGTGAAAGTCTTGTACCACATTACTGGTGCCATTACATTCGTGAATGAGATACCATGGGTTGTTGAGCCTATCTATTTGGCACAGGTGAGCATCTATGCCCTCTTTTCCTTCTTTTCCAATACCTCAGAAATTGGCATTTCTCTTGAAGCTTTTACTATAGTAACTAATTTTGTTTTATGCTTAAATTCTCTTTTCAATGTGCTTTTGCCAGTGGGGTTCAATGTGGATCATGATGCGGAGAGAGAAGAGGGATAGACGCCATTTCAAAAGAATGCGTTTTCCCCCATTTGATGATGAGGAGCCTCCACTGGACTATGCTGATAACTTGTTGGATGTTGAACCACTGGAGGCTATACAATTGGAGTTGGACAAGGAGGAAGATTCAGCTGTGTATGAATGGTTTTATGATCATAAGCCTCTTGTGAAGACTAAACTTATAAATGGCCCAAGCTACAGAAGGTGGCATCTATCACTTCCCATAATGGCTACACTTTATCGGCTTGCTGGGCAGCTTTTGTCGGACTTGATTGATCGTAACTATTTCTACTTATTTGATATGGAGTCATTCTTCACTGCTAAAGCACTCAACATGTGTATTCCAGGTATATATTTGTTTCTTATTTCGTAAGTTATGATTGCATTTTCATAGTACCATATCAAATGATTGCCACCCTGTTCAGCAGCATAAGTTGCAGCTTTTGATTTGGATTGTTACACCAAAATTTGGCTTATCTAGTGTAGACTATCAGCAACTCTTTTAGACCATCTTGAGATATGCTGGTAGCATGCATGTTTTCCTTTTAAAAAAATCTTCAATGTGTTTCATGGTAAAATGATACTTGTCAAAAGAGGGAAGATAGTGAGAGTGCTTTATTTCTTTGTTTTGCATTGCTAGAGGGTAAGTTTTCTCACTAATCGCTAATGTTTTATTGCAGGAGGTCCAAAGTTTGAGCCGTTGTACCGTGATATGGAAAAAGGAGACGAGGACTGGAATGAATTTAATGACATCAATAAACTCATCATCCGTCAACCACTGAGGACTGAGTATAGAATTGCTTTCCCACATTTGTACAATAACAGGCCGAGGAAAGTGAAACTTGGGGTCTACCACACCCCTATGATAATGTATATCAAGACAGAGGATCCAGATTTGCCTGCATTCTACTATGATCCTCTGATAAATCCTATCACTTCAATTAACAAGGTTGATCGTCGGGACAGGAAAGCAATTGAAGAGGAAGATGATGAAGATTTTTGTCTCCCTGAAGGTGTGGAGCCTCTTTTGGGAGAAATTCAACTCTACACTGATACAACAGCAGCTGGTATTTCATTACTTTTTGCACCACGACCTTTTAACATGAGGTCTGGTAGGGCACGCCGAGCTGAGGACATTCCTCTTGTATCTGAGTGGTACAAGGAGCACTGGTGAGTGCCCTAAGAACACCTTTCAGTTTCTGTTAATTATTTTTTAATTATTCTCCACCTAGTGGATTGTACTTTTCTATTTTAACTCCTTTAACTTCTCTTTTGTAGCCCACCAGCTTATCCAGTAAAAGTCCGTGTGAGCTATCAGAAACTGTTGAAGTGCTATGTGCTCAATGAGCGACACCATAGACCTCCCAAGGCACAGAAGAAGAAACATCTATTCCGTTCACTCCAGGCCACCAAGTTTTTTCAAACTACAGAGCTCGACTGGGCAGAAGCAGGTTTGCAAGTTTGCAAGCAGGGCTACAATATGCTGAACTTGTTGATCCATAGAAAAAATCTAAACTATCTTCACTTGGACTACAATTTCAATTTGAAACCTGTGAAGACACTGACAACCAAGGAAAGGAAAAAATCTCGTTTTGGAAATGCATTCCATTTGTGTCGTGAGATTTTGCGACTCACAAAGTTAGTTGTTGATGCAAACATCCAGTTCCGCTTGGGAAACGTCGATGCTTTCCAGTTGGCTGATGGTTTGCAATACATATTTTCTCATGTTGGTCAGTTGACCGGTATGTACCGGTACAAATATCGTCTAATGCGGCAAATTCGAATGTGCAAAGATCTGAAGCACTTGATATATTATCGTTTCAACACTGGTCCTGTTGGAAAAGGACCTGGCTGTGGATTTTGGGCTCCAATGTGGAGAGTGTGGCTGTTTTTCCTTCGTGGTATCGTGCCTTTACTTGAGAGGTGGTTAGGTAACTTGCTGGCCAGGCAGTTTGAAGGCCGTCATTCAAAAGGAGTTGCTAAAACTGTAACTAAGCAACGCGTTGAATCTCACTTTGATCTAGAACTTCGAGCTGCAGTTATGCATGATGTCCTTGATGCTATGCCAGAGGGCATCAAGCAAAACAAGGCCCGGACTATATTGCAGCATCTTAGTGAAGCATGGCGTTGCTGGAAGGCAAATATCCCATGGAAGGTCCCTGGTCTTCCTGTCCCTATTGAGAACATGATACTTCGTTATGTGAAGTCTAAGGCTGATTGGTGGACAAATGTTGCACACTACAATCGCGAACGTATTAGACGTGGTGCTACAGTTGACAAGACTGTTTGTCGCAAAAATCTTGGAAGGCTAACCCGTTTGTGGCTGAAGGCAGAACAGGAGAGGCAGCACAATTATTTGAAAGATGGGCCGTATGTAACTCCTGAGGAAGCAGTGGCTATCTATACAACAACAGTTCACTGGCTGGAATCAAGAAAGTTCTCACCAATACCTTTTCCTCCACTATCATACAAACATGATACCAAACTTCTTATACTGGCGTTGGAGAGGCTAAAAGAGTCTTATAGTGTGGCAGTTAGGTTAAATCAACTGCAAAGAGAGGAACTGGGCTTGATAGAACAAGCTTATGATAATCCGCATGAGGCATTATCAAGGATAAAACGTCATCTTCTTACTCAGCGTGCTTTTAAGGAAGTTGGCATTGAATTCATGGACTTGTATAGCTATTTGATTCCAGTATATGAAATTGAGCCTCTTGAAAAAATCACCGATGCATATCTTGACCAGTACTTGTGGTATGAGGGGGACAAACGGCATCTCTTCCCAAATTGGGTTAAACCTGCTGATTCAGAACCGCCACCTCTACTTGTTTACAAATGGTGCCAAGGCATAAATAATTTACAGGATATATGGGACACCAGCGATGGGCAATGTGTTGTGATGCTCCAGACAAAATTTGAGAAGTTCTTTGAAAAAATTGATCTGACTCTATTGAACAGGCTTCTACGACTAGTCTTAGACCATAACATTGCTGACTATGTCACTGCAAAGAACAATGTTGTGTTGTCTTACAAGGATATGAGTCATACGAACTCTTATGGTCTCATTCGAGGTCTTCAG
The DNA here is from genome assembly GCA_019359835.1 of Pharus latifolius. NCBI lineage: Eukaryota > Viridiplantae > Streptophyta > Magnoliopsida > Poales > Poaceae > Pharus > Pharus latifolius. The sequence continues at coordinate 80,382,432 of CM033324.1, forward strand.
TTTGCTTCTTTTGTTGTGCAATATTATGGGCTGGTGCTTGATCTCCTGCTGCTTGGTTTGACACGAGCAAGTGAGCTTGCTGGGCCACCTCAGATGCCAAATGAGTTCCTTACATACGCTGACACTAAAATTGAGACAAGGCATCCCATCAGGCTGTATTCTCGATATATTGACAAGGTGCACATATTGTTCCGCTTCACTCAGGAGGAGGCACGGGATCTCATTCAACGCTACTTGACAGAGCATCCTGATCCCAACAACGAGAACATGGTGGGTTACAATAACAAGAAGTGTTGGCCTAGAGATGCAAGGATGAGGCTTATGAAACATGATGTTAATCTTGGGAGAAGTGTCTTTTGGGATATGAAGAACCGCCTACCAAGGAGTATCACAACATTGGAATGGGAAAACAGCTTTGTCTCTGTTTACAGCAAGGACAACCCAAACCTGCTTTTTAGCATGTGTGGGTTTGAGGTTCGTATACTGCCAAAGATACGGATGACTCAAGAGGCATTCAGCAACACGAAAGATGGTGTATGGAATTTGCAGAATGAACAGACAAAAGAGAGGACAGCTATTGCTTTTTTGAGGGTGGATGATGAACACATGAAAGTGTTTGAGAACCGTGTAAGGCAAATCCTTATGTCCTCAGGGTCGACAACATTTACCAAGATTGTCAACAAGTGGAATACTGCTCTTATTGGCCTTATGACATATTTTCGCGAGGCAACTGTTCATACACAGGAGCTCTTAGACTTGCTTGTCAAATGTGAAAACAAGATTCAGACTCGTATAAAGATTGGCCTGAACTCTAAGATGCCTAGCAGGTTTCCGCCTGTTATTTTTTATACACCCAAGGAAATTGGAGGGCTGGGAATGTTGTCAATGGGCCACATTCTGATACCTCAGAGTGACCTCAGGTATAGCAAGCAGACAGATGTTGGGGTGACACATTTCCGAAGTGGTATGAGCCATGAGGAGGACCAGCTTATACCAAACCTGTATCGCTACATCCAGCCATGGGAGAGTGAATTCATTGATTCACAGCGTGTCTGGGCTGAGTATGCTTTGAAGAGGCAGGAAGCACAATCGCAAAACAGACGCCTAACACTGGAAGATCTTGAGGATTCATGGGATAGAGGTATACCTCGTATCAATACGCTTTTCCAAAAAGACCGCCATACTCTTGCATATGATAAAGGCTGGAGAGTGAGAACAGACTTTAAGCAGTATCAAGTGCTGAAGCAAAACCCATTTTGGTGGACACATCAGCGACATGATGGAAAGCTATGGAACTTGAATAACTACCGAACTGATGTCATCCAAGCACTTGGTGGTGTAGAAGGAATCCTGGAACATACCTTATTCAAAGGAACATATTTCCCTACTTGGGAAGGTCTCTTCTGGGAGAAAGCATCAGGCTTTGAGGAGTCAATGAAATACAAGAAGCTAACAAATGCACAGCGTTCTGGGCTCAATCAAATTCCCAATCGTAGGTTTACCTTGTGGTGGTCGCCAACAATTAATCGTGCAAATGTATATGTTGGCTTCCAAGTTCAGCTAGATCTTACGGGGATATTTATGCATGGGAAAATCCCAACCTTAAAGATATCTCTAATTCAGATATTCCGTGCACATCTTTGGCAGAAGATCCACGAAAGTGTTGTCATGGATCTTTGCCAAGTTTTGGATCAAGAGTTAGATGCATTGGAGATTGAGACTGTGCAGAAAGAGACTATTCACCCTAGAAAGAGTTACAAGATGAACAGTTCCTGTGCAGATATCCTCCTTTTTGCCGCACATAGGTGGCAGATGTCCAAACCAAGCTTAGTTTCTGAGTCAAAAGATGTCTTTGATCAGAAAGCAAGTAACAAATATTGGATTGATGTTCAACTTCGCTGGGGAGACTATGATTCGCATGACATAGAACGTTACACAAGGGCTAAGTTCATGGACTACACAACAGACAATATGTCCATCTACCCATCTCCAACTGGTATGGTTCTGATACCCATCAACTGCACATTCTAAGCTTGTCTAAACTGTTGGTAGCTCATGTTGATTATTGTTTGATTGTTGCAGGAGTGATGATTGGCATTGATCTGGCATATAATTTGCACTCCGCTTTTGGCAACTGGTTCCCTGGGTCAAAGCCTCTTCTTCAGCAAGCAATGAACAAGATCATGAAGGTAGACATAGTCATGATAACTGTCACGAATCTAATTCTATTCATATAATAATCTTCTTTTTTTTCCTACTAAGTATACACTTTTATAATAATCTTAATTTTTTCCTACTAAGTACACACTTTTGATAACCTGCTTAACTCGTTCTTTTTTGACAGTCAAATCCTGCTCTATATGTCCTGAGGGAGAGAATAAGGAAGGGCCTGCAGTTGTATTCCTCTGAACCCACTGAACCATATCTCTCATCCCAGAATTATGGGGAGATATTCAGCAATCAGATCATATGGTTTGTGGATGACACCAATGTTTATCGGGTGACCATTCACAAAACGTTTGAGGGTAACCTGACCACTAAGCCAATCAATGGTGCTATTTTTATTTTCAACCCACGAACTGGTCAACTATTTCTGAAGGTTTGCTCTTTTGCTGATTTAACTACTTTTCTTATTATTTCTAGTTAGCTGCATAGTATTTGAAGGCTTAAAATGGAAATGGATGTTTTCTGCAGGTTATCCACACAAGTGTGTGGGCAGGACAAAAGCGGCTTGGGCAGCTGGCCAAGTGGAAAACAGCTGAGGAGGTTGCTGCTTTAGTGCGCTCTCTGCCTGTTGAAGAGCAGCCAAAGCAAATCATTGTGACAAGGAAGGGCATGTTGGATCCACTGGAGGTCCATCTACTCGACTTCCCTAACATTGTCATCAAGGGTAGTGAGTTGCAACTGCCATTCCAGGCTTGCTTGAAGATTGAGAAGTTTGGTGATCTAATTCTCAAGGCTACAGAACCACAGATGGTTCTTTATAACATTTATGATGATTGGTTAAAAAGCATCTCATCATACACTGCATTCTCTCGTCTCATACTTATATTGCGGGCACTGCATGTCAACAATGAGAAGGCTAAGATGTTGCTGAAGCCAGATAAGACTATTGTAACTGAACCACACCATATATGGCCTTCTCTGACTGATGATCAGTGGATGAAGGTCGAAGTTGCGCTGAGGGACCTCATTCTGTCTGATTATGCAAAGAAAAACAATGTTAATACTTCAGCACTGACCCAATCTGAAATTCGCGATATAATACTTGGTGCTGAAATAGCTCCACCTTCACAGCAGAGGCAACAGATTGCTGAAATTGAGAAGCAGGTAAAGTTTTTGTGATGTGCATTGTACTTGGTAGCATTAATCTTTCTGTAGAGATTCTTGTTTTCATTTTGCTCACTATTGTTTTTTACTTGATTTTGCAGTCGAGAGAAACAACTCAGTTAACTGCGGTTACAACAAGGACAACAAATGTACATGGCGATGAGCTCATCATCACGACAACTAGTCCATATGAGCAACAGGCATTTGCATCAAAGACTGATTGGCGTGTCAGGGCCATCTCTGCCACAAATTTATACCTTCGTGTCAACCATATTTATGTTAATTCAGATGACATAAAGGTCAGTAATGGATTCTTTTGTTGAAAATGCATAGCATAGCCTTTAATGTTTGCTAGCATCATATATATTGAACTATCACTGAGTAAATGTATTCTGTCAACAGGAGACTGGTTACACTTATATTATGCCAAAGAATATATTGAAGAAGTTCATCTGCATAGCTGATCTGCGGACACAGATCGCTGGTTTCTTGTATGGGCTGAGTCCACAGGATAATCCCCAAGTTAAAGAGATTCGGTGCATAGCTGTTCCACCACAGCATGGTACTCATCAGATGGTAACTCTACCAGCGAATCTTCCTGAGCATGAATTCCTTAATGACTTGGAGCCACTAGGGTGGATGCATACCCAGCCAAATGAAGCTCCTCAACTATCTCCACAGGTTAGATTTTGATGTTGCTCGTTATGCTATTGCAAAAGAGTATATATACATCAGGTTTGTGACTTTGACATGAATTTGAAGTCTGAAACTCTGAATAATTGGGTATGTTGTTTCTTGCAGGATTTGACAACACATGCTAAGATTTTGGAGAACAACAAACAATGGGATGGTGAGAAGTGCATTATCTTGACATGCAGCTTCACCCCAGGGTCTTGTTCGTTGACTGCATATAAGCTGACACCAAGTGGCTACGAATGGGGCCGTAGTAACAAAGACACTGGAAGCAACCCACATGGGTATCTACCAACCCACTACGAGAAGGTCCAGATGCTTCTCAGTGACCGCTTCCTTGGATTCTACATGGTAGTAATCATTCTCTTGTACTTCAAAGTACAAACCCCTCTCTTGTTTTTAACTGCTCGGTGTTGACTCACTTCACTTTATGTTGTGATCAGGTTCCGGACAATGCTCCTTGGAATTTCAACTTCATGGGAGTGAAGCACGATCCGCTCATGAAGTATGGCATGAAGCTTGGCACGCCCCGTGACTTCTACCATGAGGACCATAGGCCAACACATTTTCTGGAATTCAGTAACATTGACGAAGGTGTGGTGGCTGAAGGAGATAGAGAGGACACCTTCTCATAGGTGCTAAGAAGCTCATCATAACATAGTTAAATTAGCAATGTATCTAGCTCTGTTTAAATTTAAAATAGAGATCTGTAACCTGTAACTTCACGGATCAGGTCGACGCTCATATATCGCATAGCCTGTATGCCTTTTGTTGTAGCCTGTCCTTGAACAGGGCATTGTACAGCTGTTCGCTCTGATTACAATAAGGGTTCCCTGAATAGTGATGCTATTGTAGATTTTTGTTCGGCGATTGCAATGGGCTTTTCCCCCGAATAGTGATGCTATTGTAGATTTTCGCTTCTTTTCTTAATGTTGGCTGCATATCCTTATTATAGATGACTGCTTATCTCTCTAAATATTTGCATGTCCTATTTACAAGTTCCGTAACAAATAGGAGGTTGCGGCTTCAAAATTTCAAAGGAAAAAAAGTACATATTACTTTTTTAACTTTCACAAAAATCTAAATAACTCTATACTTTAAAACTTGATAAGTTAGTTATCCTTGTATCTTGAAAACTAGTGTAAATTTTATCTTTATGTAATTTGATGAGTGATTTTCAAAATACAAGGATGATCATTTATTTGGTTTAAAAGTATATGGGTTATATAGAGAGATAATATTGACTTTTTTTCAAGTTAAATACAAAACTAAAAAAAGACCAGAACAATTGGCCAGAGTGCGGTAAATATCTAATTGAATAGATTAGTCGGTTTGAAGACAAGTATGTTGTGGCTATAAAATTTAGGTTCTAGATGGCAAACTTTAAGAAGTAAAAAAGTGAATCCCAGGAAGACGTTCTCCAGAGTGATTAACTCTTGGAGTTTTTGAGAAAAGTCAAGAGAAATCTTGGACTCGAAAGTTCCACGAGACTTCTGTCAAATCTAAATTAATTTTGATGACGGTTGTCTAAAATGAATCCTAGTGATTTCTAATCGACAATGATCTAATCGACCACAAGAACTATGAATCATCCCTAAGGATTTTTGAAAATCTTGATCGAAGACTAACTTGGGTGATTTTAAATTAGATCATTTAGACTTAGGTCACTTCGATATATGTGACTTCAACTTAAATTATTTTGACCAAAATCATTTTGGTCATCATGATCTTTCGGATTTTGATCGTCTAAAAAATGATCATTGCTATTTTGATTTATACTCATATTTCATAAAAATAAGACTCACAATAGATTGTTTGATAAGAATTTATAGATTCAAAACATCCACATGCCATTAATCCAAAGAATAATTTTACTCTTCTCCATCGATATTTAGGAAGGATATTTTAATCTTCTTTATATCTTAAGAGAAAATAACTAATCTGTGTACCTCTCACTTGTAATTTAACGTGTAACTGAGTAAATAAAATACCTTCAAATCGATGTGTTTTGGAGTAACCTCACAAACTCCCAACTGACTATATTAGATCTACATCGATATGACTGAAGATTTCATCGAATTATGAATCTGTATAAATCTTTTTTCTCACTTTCTTCTTCTTAACTTTGAGTGATACACATGATTACTTTAAATCTTGTGTTTGTGATTTACTACTTGAGAACATTTCCTACATCAATTTCGATTTAGAACGAGAACATTACAAAACGTTCACCGAGAAACTAACACTCAACAAAGCTGATCACAGGAAACAGGAGAAAGCATAAATTTCAAAAAATAATTACTTGTACAATGTAATCATCTTGATATATGCATATTGAAATATATGCAACTAAAGAAGGGGGAAAATATTCTAGACGAATTGATATGAGGACAACATAACCAAACATACAAATTACCCAAACATCTGGGTAACATTGAGCTCTTCTATTCAGTGCACACAAAAAAGCACTCTGTATAACAGCCACCTCATAAATACCATGCCTGTACATTTCATTCAAGTTAACTATGCAAATGAAGCAACAACAGCAACAAACATGTATTGTAGGATCACAGAGAGTACCGATCCATCATCCCGCAACCAACCCTGGTTCATTCTTGGGTGCATAGTCTGAGCTCCCCTCTGGAGTTAACATTCCATGAGAACTCACCGTGGAGTCTGGCCGGAATAGCTCGTCACTTTCAAGCTTCAGAAGCATTTCCTTTGACTCACCTTTCAGCAAGGACACAACGTCAAGCATTGCGGGTCTCCTTTCAGGTTCACTTTGTGTGCATGCTAGCCCAATGAGCACCAGTCTCTTTAATTCAGATTCAGCATACTTATCATTGAGTTTTGAGTCGGCTATTTCATTGTACCTTCCTTCTCTTGCCAATGGCAGCACCCAGTTTCGAATTGCATGCATTTTAATAGACCCTGTCTTTTCTACTGGCCTTTTTCCACTAGCAAGCTCCAAAAGTACCATGCCAAAGCTATAGACATCACACCCTTTTGTAGGTTTTCCAAACATAATGTACTCAGGAGCAAGATAGCCACGCTGATTTTCACTGATTATCTTGTCATGGTCCATCCCATCTTGAGTAAGTCTTGTCAGTCCAAAGTCGCCAACATGTGCCTGGAACTCTGAATCTAGTAGCACACTGGTGGCCTTGATGCTCCCGTGGATCATCTGAGGTGTCACATGGTGGTGAAGATACCTGTGACACATGGAAGCACCTATGAGTTCTATATGTTATACCATGAACATGTAAAGGTTAATCCAAGTGAACCATTCATGAGTTATCTATGTTATAATCAAAGATAGAGATGATGTCTGGTTGCCTACTAACATGAGGGCCCGAGCAGCTCCAATGGCAATAAATGTTCTCCTCCGCCAGTCAAGAAGGCACTCCGCAGCATGTGACCCATGGAGATGCGCATAAAGACTCGAGTTTGGCATGAAGTCATACACCAGAATGCGTTCCGGTCCATCAGCACAATATCCACGTAAACTCAGGAGGTTTTTATGTCTTACTCTTCCTAAAACCTCAACCTCTGAAGCGAATTCCATTTCTGTCTTGTTTCCTGCATTCTTCAACTTCTTAACAGCTATCTGCATCCAGGAAAGATGAAAAAAATAAAGTTCAATGGTTTAAGAAGCTTTACTGTGTAGAAAGTGGAAGCAACAACAAAAGGATGCAACTATGACCCACTGAACATATGTTAATTGGTAGGTCACTGTTTACTCATTCTCAAAATGACATATTAAATGTATAATATATGTAGAAACAGGGTTTACCTGCAAGTCAGTTCTTACAGGTCGGCATGGGCCTTTGTTCCCTTTCAAGGACAAATGTCAGGGATGTGATTCTTGGAAAGTGCAATTCTTTACATATAATTTTAAGCAAATTACAGAAAGCTCATGTGTACTCTGAAGGTTCTGCAGATTGCAGAAGTCTGTATACAAATCTTTATCACAGCAGGCCATTTGCTAACCCTTCAAAATACATGTGAGGCAAATGCAAATTACTAGATGAAAAAAAATGACTAAAACTCCTTACTTCTTAAGCTGTTCAATGTGTTCATCACAAACATGGATTTTGATCAATCATGCTAGTTATAAGAATATATGACTATTATTCTATGCTTAAAGATCTGCATCTCCTCACATGCATTTGCATAATGTGGAGAGATGCTAAGGATGTGGTAAGTAAATGACAAGTTTAAACATTATGTTGCATTTAAAAGGAACAGGACTCAGTATCCTTTGAAAACAAATAAAGCTTTAACAGTTCATGCCATTTTCTGCCATATAGGATCTGAAGCATTACTCAAGATACAAAAATAGATCAAATGGTAACTTCCATTCTGGCTATAAGGTCATTCCACCTAATGAGTATCTTGATTCTGATAACAAACCTTTAATCATATGACTCCTCCAGGTACATGAGCCTGAGACTATTTGCTCCCATCTATCAAACTTAGGGCTTGCTTGGCCTAACTTAGCTTAAGATTATAAGCCGACTTAAGCTTATAAGCCTTGTAAGCCGGTGGGGAGAGGGTTAAACTTATTTGGGGCTTTTAATTCAAAAGAGACTTCAAGTTAAAAGATAAGTTAGAAATTTAAGTCTTCTGTTGGGCTCGACTTCAGCTTATTTGACAAGCTGAAACCCAGATAAGTTAAGCCAAATAGGCCCTTAGTCAATCCAAGGAAGTTTATTAAGCACTTTTAAGCTGGCAGGACAGAAGGATGCTATCAAGTATCAACACAGCAAAATGGTAGTTTGATAACTAGTTCATGGTGGCCTTAAACAGAGCACTACACCAGCAAACTACAGCTTTGAGGAGGCAAAGAATTCTAATGAAAATTGTTTAGCTTGATAAAGTTGACACCTCAACTATATATAGTTGGATCCATAAAAGGAAAATGTGGAAACTATTTTCTTTTATTTTTCAATAATGTAGTGTTGCAGCCAGCCCAGATTTAAACTGTTTTAGTTGACTTCCTTATGACAAGATATCCTGCCTAACACTAATAAAGCAATCAAAGATCAATGCTCCAACTATTATTAACAGAGTTTTTCCAAAAGTACAAAATGCCTGTGACTCGCAGACTAGCAATTCAAAAATTGTAGCGTTTGATGTTGTATTCAACACGGGAACCAAATCAAGTTGAATAAGATGAGAAGAGCGGAAAACCTGGGAACCATCCCAAACTTGGCCCCAATAGACACTCCCGAGTGGCCCGTCCCCAATCTTGTTATCATAATTGAAGTTATTTGTCGCTGATCGAAGCTCCCTCAACGAGAATACCCACCTCAATGATCCACTCCGCTCATCAGTCCTGAGAAAACAAAGCCATGGCATAATCTTTACATGATGGGGCACTACTAATGAACCATATAATTACAAAAACAAGCATTCAAATTCCTTCCGCTTCCATTCAAACAACAAAGCTAAACTCAAATTCTATCAACTTTAATAGGAAATCGACAACGGCATGTTTAGTTGATTGCATCAAAATCAAACCAAGAGCCATCCTTCTATCAACTTTAATAGTTAATACTATTAATGAACATAACACATTTCCCTTCAATTTATAACACCATTTTTGCACGAACCAATAAAACGAAGAGAAAAGGTAGCCCCTCCAAAAGAGATGCCATATTGCCATAGTCCAGCAGACAGCCAGCACTAGCACTACATATTTACACCTTACCCAGAAGAAATTTGTCACCTGAATGCAAAATGGATCACCCAAATCGACATCCATTTCATTCACAACGCCATAGCTTTTCGATAAACCCAATGCCAAAACCAAACCAAGAGTCCTCCTTTCCATCAAATTGAGCACAAAGCGACCACCTTTCTGTCATACCTCCTCTTTAAGTATCAACATAAATTTTTGGCCCGAATAGGAAAAAGAAGTATTAACAGAAAGTTCTACGATCCATCCTGTGCCATCTTCTATCAAAACCACCAAGCATCGAACAAACGTGGCGCAAAATTGAAAAGTTCCATTCCTTGTTCAGAGAAAAATCTAAACTGCTACACCAATCGCCTAGCTCACACACCGTACTTGGGAGTACAAGACTAATCCAAGAACCTCAAAAAAAAAAAAAAAAAAAAAAAAAGGGGGTGGCCAAGAAACAGCACTTACGAATCCTCCGAGGGAGAGGACCTGCCGCAGCAGAGGAGCGCGTGAGCGACCCGCGAGAGCTTCGGATGCATCGGAGCTCTCTCCTCTCAGGCGGCGCCTGGGTAATCCGTGAGGTGGTGGGAATGGGAGTGGTTGAGAGGGGGAAGGGAAGAAGGTGGGAAGTGGAGACGAGACGTAAAAGAGGCAAGCAGAAAACAGCGACGCAGCTGTGCGTGTGGTGGCCTTTTTTCCTTTTTTTTTTCTTGACCGGACCTGTTTTTTGGCGTGCCTTTTTGGGATTCTCTCCACACTGCTGCTGGTGGGGCTGCCAAAAAAACGGTTAGCTCGCCGTGCAGCCCAAACCCCGTTTCGGTTGGATGATGCCTTTTTTACTTGTCTGTTTTTTTACGCCCTCATGCACGATTGCGTCAAGTATCTTAGTTCATACATGGTAGACACAAAATTTCAAATAATACATAAAGAATGAGCAAGTATGCCAGGGTTTAGTCTAACATCTATATTTTATCTTGGCCAACTCATTCTAGAGGTGGGTCCCGCAAGAAAATCTACTATAAAAATACCATACAGGTACCAAAAGGGTGTGCATGTCCACGACCGGCGGGGTGTTTTTGCCGTGCCGGTCACCTATGCATGCCATGTTTTACGTTCGTCCAAACGCGGCAGCGGCACATCTAGCTACCTCCAAATCACGGCACAACAGCGCGCACCGCCGTGTTCTTGTATTGTACTGTGCATGCCTTGAAATGTTGTGCTCGAGCTCTCGTTGTTTTATCTCTATTCGTGCTGCTATCGCGTGGTCAAGGTCGACACAAAATTCGTCCAAAAGCACGCAGGTTTCAATAAACTTCTATAAGAATAGCAGTTTGTCGCTTTCCAAATCACCAATCAAATTCAAATCCAACAGATGTACCTTCCGTCGAATCTTCGCCATTTAATTGGATTTTAGATGATTTTAATTGATATGAAAAATAAATTGAAGTGCTCAATTAAAGAGAACAAATTGCTCACGTGTGCCAAAATTAATGCATGACACCAACAAATTTAAACCAATCTCAACTTTTCAAAGGTTCGTGCTCGATCGCATTTTCCAATTGCTTCGGCCTTCTTAATATCCTTCTTAATATGTACCCAATGCATATGGATGTTTCGAGAAAGAATGCCAAAATTCACAGGAACATGGGCATAGGTTTGAGAGTGGACTGAACAAAACCCATGGTTAATTGAATGGGCTACTAATGGCTCGTCATAGATAGCCCAAACAAACTAAAAGAAAAACCTAAAGAAGACTGGGCCATGGGTAAAGAAATAGACGGACCCACAACCTCGACCCTCCATTCTTTTCACTTTCCCTCCTCATTCCATGACACTCACAAACATTATCTTTTCCACTTGAGCTTCCATGTAAATGCAAAATTCTTATGCGTCTTAATTAGGAGCTAGGTCTAAGGATCCAAATGTTCTTATGAATTGAGTTGGATTGGATTTTAAATAAATTTAGTAAGACTGTTTAAATATACCATGTCTCTCAACTCAATCAGCAAATTCATCCTGTATCCAACATGACAAAGAGGCGCGCCTATCAAAGAAATACGAGTAGTCGGCTGAAACTAAACCTCGTACCATACGGAAGTCAAATATAACTTAATAAACTTAATTATCTTCAAAATTGTAGATATTATAGTGACGTCAATATCTTCAAAACAACAAAAATCAGACGATTTTGCAACCATATACCGTACCAGAGGTTCTAACCTCGATCCGTCCGTCCGTCCGTCCGTCCGCCGCTGCTCGACGATGACGGCAATCCCACGTGCTGAGGCAGCAGGCGGCGAAGGAGTTGGCAAAATGGGCCGGGTGGTGGTGGTGGACCGAGGGCCCAACCAATGCCGTGCCGCGCGCCAAATTGGGCGAGCCGCCTGCCGGCGTTGTGCATGGCACCGAGCACCACGGTGCTGGCCGAGCGACTGCCACTGCCACTCCGCATGCATCAGTCTCCTTTCTGCCATCCTCCATCCATTTCTCTATCCGGACCGTTAGATTGCATTTACACAGAGAGATTAGAGTTTGAGTCTAGACTTCTTTTTCAAAACTATAATATTAAACAAAAATTAATTTTTTTTTTTGTAATCAAACAGGAACTTAATGCCTTATATTAATGTATACGTAAGATATACGTTACCAACAAAAAAAAAATACTATCAATTTATTTTAAAATAAAAGGTATCTGGTCCTACTTTACGGTTTATCTCGGCATAAATCGTTGTTTCTAGTTAGTGATCTATTGCCACCAAGCGTCATATAGAGATTAGAGGCAATAGCTATTACTCTCTTCGGATATTTCTAAATATAGTTCTAGACAAGGTTTCGTGTATTTGAATAATAAGTGCAGATCTGCGTTTCGAGATAAAATGTTCTTATATCTTCGAAAGTTACCATAATTTTGTGATGTATAGTCAATCCTAGTACAAATCAACTAAACACTTGAACCATTCATTAAATGAATGGTAGTATATTATCGTTGAATCATTCCTTAATACGTGTTAATAAGGCTAAAGCTATGTTCAAAAAAATACAAAACAAATATGCATGAGACAAAAACTATATTTAAAGATACAAAGAGAACAACGAGTTCTTACATGTGGCGCTTAGAATTGGCAAATCACCACATAGGAGAGGGAAGAGGCATGAAGAAGATACAAAATTGCTTGCAGGCGCACTAATTGTGAGGGGGACCTAGAGGTGTAAGTTGGGCCATGCCATGCCGGTGGCTTGGGTCGTGCTATGTCGAGCCGTGCCGGGCTGGGCCGGCCCGACAACTCGACAGAGAGGCCCGACATGGCACGACAGCCCGTGTGCCGCAATGCGTGCCAGGTCGGTATGGGCATGACCTGTTTCAAAGTGGTGGTCAAGGTCGTCGTCTCGTCGACGAGAATGGTCGCAGAGGTCATCGCAGTGGTGAGGCTGCGCTGTGTGGAGTGGGAACGACAGTGGATCGTTGGCGAGCACGTGAGATCTACAGTGTGTGAGGCCCGGCCCAGCACGACAGGCAGTGAGAGAAGATGGGAAGAAGAAGGAGGCGGCGACATTAGCAAAGAAGCGTGGCGATGAGGAATTACCTAATTAGGAGATGCGTCGCTGTCCGAAGGCCCAACGTCGACAATGAAGAGGACAAAGGAGTGTTTAAGAGCGGCGTGGTGAGGAATTAGGAAAGGCATCGCCGTTTGAAGGCCCGGTGTCGGCGACTAAGAGGACGAAGGAGGCGGGTCGAACAGATCCAGAGGATTTGGCGACGAGCGGCGCGGCAATATGGTGTGGTGCAGCGGCATGACACGTGGCTCAAATCTACGACAGCGCAACACGAGCACATGAGAGGAGGGTGTGGCTGGCGTGCTAACGTGAGACGGCGAGAGGAGCATGACGACGTGCAGATAGGAGGGCAAGAGACGAAGGCATGCAAACTCGCAGAAGAGAGGACTGGATGCGTGCTAATGGGGTAGGTCGACCCAAGCATGGCCCGCGTTGCCATGCTGTGCCGGGTAGCCTGTTGGGCCGAGGTTTGCAGCCCGGCACGGCCCAATAACCCGTGCCAGGCCGGCACGACCTGTTAGCAATCGTGCCGGGCCGTGCTATGTGCCGGGCCGAATTTGCATGCCTCGAGCCAACTTGGCAACGACCCGGCCGAACTTACACCTCTAGGGAGAGCGTTGACTCCACTGCACGCATGGTTGCATTTGCACATGCTAGCGACATGGCTTGTGGGTCCAGTCCCTCACTTTATACATCCATATCCACAAATCTCTAACTCAAATTAGCGATAGAAAGATCTAAAAAATTTGCAAGAAGATGTAGAGATGGCCTTAAAACCATCGAGAAAACTGCGGTACTGATATGTAATTAAGGTATTATTACATCTTTTCTTGTGCACATCGGTGCATAACGTCATGAAGTGTGAAAGAAGTCACAAGGAGGGCCAAGAGATCCGGCCTATCTGGGGGACATGCAATGTAGGTACTGTTGCATCTAGGCATTTATGCTTGATTTTGATGATTAATGAAAACAAGTATTTCAGACTAACTATACTTTTGAGATACTTGATACAGAGTTCAGTTGGGAAGACATGCAAGATGATCAAGATAAACCCAACGTCAAAAAGAAAAAGCACAAGTCGCAAGGTATAAAGACGAGACGCAAATCACAAAAGTGAAGATGAAAAGGACCTGAGGTAATCTAATTTTATTTTTACCGATCTCGGTATTTAGAGTTTGATCGGTTTAGGAATTTGTTTTTAGTTTTAACCGTACTATAAAGAGAGGTTGCAGGTTCTCTCTATATTTCCAGTATAAATCGAGAAACTATTAGGTCACTGCATTGCATTCATCTCGGTTGGATTTGGTTTTGAAAGATTTGGTTTTTTAGTTGCGTTTTTTATGGCATAAGAGTTTTTGCATTTTCTAGAAAGATCTAGGCAGATCTGACTTTTTCTTATGTTGACAAAAAGATAGCTCTTAAAATTATCTTTCAAACAAGTTATTAAAATCTTAAATCGGATTTCTGGATTAAAAGTTATGACTGTTTTTATTCATGTTGACTGTCAGTTTGTTTATACTGACAATTGTCCAGAGAGTGTGTTTTCTGCGCCAAATTTTTTTTGACCTATACTGACTGTCAGTTTGCATTTCGACCACAGACTGATTTGTTTGAGTTTCTGTTTTAACTGGTCGATTTTGTGGTCCATACTGACTGTCAGTATGAGATATCAGTTTCCATATACGACCAGTAAAGTTTTATCCGTAAATTTTGTCAGTCGTTGAGCTTGAAACTGACTGTCAGTATCCCAAACTAACTGTCAGTTTGCACTGTTTTATTTCCATATATGACCTCAAATGGCTAGCTGAGTTTTCTCTGGATTTTACTTCTTTTTAGTCGTGACCTAAACTGACTGTCAGTTTGCACTGTTGATTTTGCAGCTCGAGCAGAACGCCTCTTTTATTTCTTGAGGCTATAAATAGAGGCTTTAAGATTTGTTTTTGACGCCAAGCAGGCCTCTTCTCTCTTATACACTTGAGTATTTATTTTGGAGTTAAAATCTTGATCTGTTGATCAAGTCGTGAGTTTTTGAGATCCACCGAGTTTTCTGTTCGCATCATCTGCATATTTTTAGTTTCTCGGTGATTATTGGAGGTTTAGAAGAGATCTTGCTGCTTATTACTCTTGGTGAACGCCCTCACCTAGACGGTTCGGCGGTGTGGCCGTTGACCTCTTTCGTTCGGAGATTGTCGAAGAGGCTCGGCGTGTTTGTAAAAGGTATCGGTACTCGCCTTTCCAGAGTGGACAAGGAGCAACCACTATTGAATAATATCCTTCGTGGATATTGAAGTAAGACTCAATTATTTGGGTACTTCAACGAGGATTAGGGGAGACCGGATGAGTCTCCGAGACCTCGGAAAAAATCTTGTGTTTGTCTTCTATTCTCTTTTATTTTGCAGTATATATATATTCTTTTGTTCCTTGTTTGCAAAAATTATTTTAAATTGAAGTTTTTTAAAAGCCTTCTATTCACCCCCTCTAGTCGGTATCCTCGATCCTACAAGTAAGACATTTTAGGCTGAGTCCAATGCATGGACTTAGACAGACTCTCGAGAGAAATATTATGTGCATATTTTTGTGCCACGTGTGTGAAGCACCACCCAAAACACTCACTACACCAATGCAAAGGTTCATGAGGGAGGCTTATGGCACGGGCCCACGTGCGAAGTGCCTTCTCAAACGCCAAACACTCCAATGCATTTAGGTTTTGGTGGCGCTTCACGTAGGACTCACGTATAAAATATTTATATAGTAATATGTTGCATTATATGATTATTAATGGTTAAAAAATATCAAAATTAAATTCGAATACAACAAAAAATATAAATATAAAATAAGATTTATAAATTTTCTTATTTAAATCGCACATAGAAAATAACATTAAGCATACTAATTAAAATTCAGATACATTCGACCATTAACGACCACATAAACGTACTAATTAAAATTTAATTTAACTTTTACTCAGTATTGTTGCCTCTGAAACGCTTCCAAATGTGCTCGATAAGATCCCGTTTGAGTTGCATATGCGATGGGTGAGCATGGATCGCATCATTTCGAGCGAGTATATTGGCAAAAACTACAGAGCACCATTGTGGAAAGTATGCAGTGCTATGGTAAATGTCTCTTGACTCTCATACAAATCAATGAGCGGGTCATCAGAGTCTCACTCATCTTTAATTGTCATGTTGTGGAGAATGGCACATGCTCGCATAATTTTATCAAGGATTGACCATTGCCAAAATCGACCGGTGCTGTAGAGAATAGCAAATCTAAATTGCAAAACCCCAAAGGCTTACTCCACATTTTTTCTTGCACTTTCTTGTTGTTATGCGAAGAGTCTGAATTTCTCCATTTGGGGGAAGGATATGGTCTTCACGAAGACAACCCATTCATGGTAAATATTGTCGGTCGGATAATACCCCATATTGTATTTTGTCCCATTCATAGAGTACTGAACATTAGGAGTTTGGCCCCTCAGTGCATCAGTGAAAAAGGGGATTGATTTAGTACGTTGATGTCGTTGTTAGATCCGACGACACTAAAGAAGGCATGCTGTAGGATCGAGAATGCCGACTAGAGGGGGGGTGAATAGGAGGTTTTAAAACTTTTCAATTAAAAACAACTTTTACAAAGAATAAGAACAAAATCAATATACCACAATTAAAAAGAAGAGAGAATAAGACAAACACAAGGATTTTTCCCGAGGTCTTGGAGACTCGCTCGGTTTCTCCTACTCCTCGTTGAAGCACTCAAATGAATGGGTCCTGTTTCGATATCCACGAAGGATATTTCTCACTAGTGGTTGCTCCTTGTCCACTCCGGAAAGGCGAGCACTGATGCCTTTTACAATCATGCCGAGTCTCTCCAACAATCTTCGAACAGGAGAGATCAACAGCCACGTCACCAAACCGGCTAGGTGAGGGTGTTCACCAAGAGTAATAAGTTGCAAGGTCTCTTCTAGACCTTCAACATGCACCGAGAAACTCTAAGTATGCAAAATGATGCGAACGAAGTGTAGGATCGAAGATGCCGACTAGAGGGGGGTGAATAGGAGGCTTTAAACCTTTTCAAGTAAAAACAATATTTGCAAAGAAAAGACTAAGAGCAAATAAACTGAAACAATTTAATAATATTTTGCACTAAGAAAGAATAAGAAAGAAAACACAGTGATTTATCCCGAGGTCTCAGAGACTCGCCCGGTCTCCCCTACTCCTCGTTGAAGCACTCAAATGAATGAGTCTTACTTCAATATCCATGAAAGATATTTTTCACTAAGGTTGTTCCTTCTCCACTCCGGATAGGCGAGCACCGATGCCTTTCACAAACTATGCCGAGCCTTTCCGACAATCTCCATTAATGGAGAGGTCAACAGCCACGCCTCCAAACCGTCTAGGTGAGGGCGTTCAACAAGAGTAACAAGTTGCAAGATCTTCTCTTGACCCCCAACGAATACCGAAAAACTTCTAAGGATGCAAGTGATGCAAATGAATGCTCTTAGAATATCTCTTTCAATCACAATGAATGATACTTGATCAAAAGATCAAGATTTTGACACTTGGGCTGAAGTATATATAAAAAAATATATTTCTTGGTTCTTTAGAAAAACTGCTCAAAACAATATTTATAAACACTAATCAAATCTGCTCAAAAAGTGTTTATAAAACTGATCAAAAATGTGAATAGAAGCTTCTCAAAAATCTGCTCAAACACTGCTCAAAGATCTGTTCAAAAGTGTTTGTAAAACTGATAAAAAAAATAGTAGAGAAATTGCTCAAAAACTGTTTAAAAATTGCTTGAAAATGTGAACAAAAAATACTCAAAAATCTGATCAAAAACTGTTAAAAAGTGTTTTAAAACAACTCAAAAACAGTAGAGAAAATCTGCTCAAAAGTGTTTTAAAACTGCTCAAAAATAGTAGAGAAAATCTGCTCAAAAATTTCTTCTAAAAATTGCTCAAAATGTATAGAAAAGATGCTCAAAGGTGTGTATAGAGACTGCTCGAAAATGTGTACGAGATTGTAGTTTGAGATGTGTCAAAATACTGCTTAAAACACCTGTATTTATAACCCAACATCTCAGCTAGCCGTTGTGGTCGAAAAGGAAAGAAATCAGGCCAGCTAACAGTCAACTTCGACCTCTAACCGCTAGTAAATAACCATTGGAACCTCTGGTCGAATGAACAGTATCTGGTCAAATAAACAGTACTAAAAAAACAGCTTCAGCCCCTCTTTGAAATCTATATGTTTCTTACATTTTGATCAAGAATATGAATGAATACGAATGTAACAAATGACCTAAGAGTTTCTCAGTTTTTGCCAGAATTAAAAGAGATTTTGCAACCCCTCTTAATAGTATGGTTAAACTAAAAAAGAATTTCTTATAAAATCCGGTCAAACTTCAAACTCCGAGACCGGTATAATAAACAAGCACTCACCTTAGATCTTTGCAGTTTCCTTTTTGGCGACATTGCACTTGCAACTTAGGCTCGCGTCCTCAGACTGCGACCTCGGGCGACACTGCGACCTTGCGCTTGACCTTGTGCTTGCGACTTGCAGACCTTCCCGGATCACTTCAAACATTACAGAAATGACACTACATACAAATAACTCAAAGACAAGATTAGTTCAATAATCAAAATCAACCCAAAAAGGGCCTAGATGCAATACGAAGCACTCGGTGGATCACAAAACTCACGACTTGATCAAAAGATCAAGATTTTGTGTTAAGAATTAAAACTCAAGTGTGTATATGAATATGAGGCTGCTTGATGTATGAAACATATGCTCAAAGTCTCTATTTATAGCTTAAATGAACAAAAGAGCCGTTGTGCACGAGTTGAGAAGTGACAGTGCATGCTGACAGTCAGCATAGGTCACGACCAATACGAAGTAAATTTCGGAGAAAACTCAGCTAGCCTTTTGAGGTCGAAAAAGGAAACAAAACAACACATACTGATAGTCAGCAACATATGCTGATAGTCAACGTCCATAACCTCAGCTCGACAAAAATCACAGATAAAACTTAGCTAGCCGTTTGTAGTCGTATATGGAAACTGTCAGCATAGTTAAAACAAACTCATAATAAAAACAGCTTGAGGTCGAAACTCATGCTGACAATCAGCAATACATGCTGACAGTCAGCATAGTCAAAAAAGTTTCAGCTCAAAAAACACGCTCTCTAGACAAATGTCAGTAAACAAAACTTACATTTCATGCTGACAGTTAGCGTAGATAAAAATAGCCATATCGTTTGATCCAGAGGTTCGATTTAAGTGTTTGATAGCTCGTTTGAAAGATACTTTAAAGGGCTATATTTTTGTCAACAGAAGCAAAATCCAGACCTGCCTAAATCTTTCTAGAAAATACAAAAATACTTATGCTGTCAAAAACTCATCTGAAAAACCAAATCAAATCCAACCGAAAAGAATGAATGCAATGACCAAGTAGTTGTTGGATCTAGGTAGATCTTAGTATGTAGGATTTGATGATTAATGACATTTTGGATAAATCCATGATGATTAAAGTTAATCTCAAGGTATCAAATTTGATGATTAAATGACAATTTAGATAAATCTTGATTTAGCACAAGTAAATTGAATTGATTATCGGTAAACCCTGAATTGGATGTTTTTATCGATTGCGGGTTTGATATTGATGCATATGTAGAGGATGAGCTCGGTGGTTACATCAAGCTTGTGCTGATTGATTGATCAAAATGTAATACGTTAAATCTGAGACTGATGACTCCAGTTGTGGATTTTATATCGATGCACATGTTGAGGGGGAGCTCATCACTTTGGTCATCTAGGTTGATTGATATCATGATATGAGTAGTATAGATCGTGTACATATGTGTTTATCATCTACGATCTATATGATTGTATTTTATCTTATACTCATTTGCTACTCGTTGAATATAGTTTGTCATGTCATTTGAAAGAGAAACCGTTGAGCTAACTCCTGTGTGGAGTAGCTTCTCTGGAGGTGATTAATGATGACTTATATATGAGACTAATGTTGTGCATTGAGTGTACGTATTGTAGTCTCAGTTTGATTGCAGGATAAAAGCGAGCAAGGGTGTGAAGAGGATGAAGTCGATATGAGACATCTCGAGCGAGGTCGAGCTTAGCAAGGTCGAGCTTTGCGAGGACGAGTGACAAGTAGTCGAACTTCACGAGGTCGAACTTCACCTAAGGTAAAATCCAAGATTAAGGATTGTTTTCTTAGGGTTTTACCGATCTCGGTGTTTGGAGACAGACCGGGTTGATAGGTTTCTTTTTACTAGTTTGACCGTACTATTAAGAGGGGTCGGAAACTAGTAGCTTGAATCTATCTAGTGCGGAAGCTCAGATGCATTCATATCATCTTGCACTAGTGTCTTGCATTGCTAGTGAGTCTAAGTGTAGTTCATGTGTATTAGATTAAATGTTTTGAAAACTGCACTTAGTCGTGATCGCCAGCTGTTTAAATTGGTTTATTTATCTAGAGCTGGTCGTGGTCGTATTTGCATGTTCTGATCGTATCAGTGTTGATACGTGGTCGTGGTCGTGTCGCTTGTTTGGCGGCTTTCTATTTAGGGTTTGGGCGTGGTTGTAGGAGTTCGGACTGGTTGTACCAGTCTTCGACTCCCTTGCGTACGCTCGACCAAACCCTATCGACCACCTGTTTTCGATCGGATGTCAAGACCTGTGTGGTCGTGGTCGTTGCTAAGTGACACAAATCACATCCGCGAGAAAACGGCAAATCCGTATGTGCAAATACTTTCAAATTGCATTTGAGATGATTTTGGCTTGAACATTTTGACAGCAGGAAAGTTTCTGAGTTTTCTAGAAGTTTCTAAACCTTTCTAGGTCTTGCTCCTGTTGACAAAATTGTAGAGCTCTGAGTTATCTTTCTAACAAGCCAAAAATCACCTCAATCGGATCTCTGGATGAAAAATTATGCATGTTTTACTGTCAGTGTGCAGTGACCGGACAAATGCATCCGTCCGGAGCTATTTGTCCGAAGTGGCCGGACTTTGTCCGAAATGGCCGGACATTGTCTGGCCTGTACAAATTTTTTTAGCCGAAAAATGAAACAGAGACAAATGCCCCGGACGGATGCATTTGTCCGTTATGGGCGGACTTTGTCCGAAATGGCCGGACATTGTCCGGCCTGTACAAGTTTTTTGAGCCGAGAGTTAACAGAGACATATCCATTTGTCCGGACGTTTTGTCTGGACAAATGGTATCCGTCCGGCCTTCACAAATTTCGCCCAACGGTCACTGACACATTTGCAACGGCTGAAATTTTTGTACTGGCCGGACAGTGTCTGAAGTGGCCGGACAATGTCCGGCCTGTACAACTTTTGGCCCGGTTTCTTGCAAACGGCTAGTTTTTCATTGAGGCTATAAATACTTCGTGTTTAGCTTCATTTTTGGGTGCTCAAAGAGTTCATTCTTCAGCTGAAAACCTAGCCAATTGATTTACATTTGAGTTATTGCATTTAGAGGCTAGAATTGAGTCCAAATCTTGAGTAGATTTGAGAGAGAGCTTGAGGGAGATTGTGTGAGTGTTTAGTGCACTTCATCTCCATTAGATTGCTAGTGCTAGAGTGTTGAGCATCTCA
This sequence comes from Pharus latifolius, assembly GCA_019359835.1. NCBI lineage: Eukaryota > Viridiplantae > Streptophyta > Magnoliopsida > Poales > Poaceae > Pharus > Pharus latifolius. Next base: position 80,404,306 of record CM033324.1, read on the forward strand.
TTTGCATCATTGAGTTTCTAGCGCTTGGTTGATTCAAGTGAAAGCACATCCGGCTTGTTACTCTTGGCGATCGCCTTCGCCTAGACGGTGCCGGAGGAGAGCCGAGATCTCTCCAATTGAAGTTTGTCGGAGAGGCCGGCAAAAGATTGTGAAAGGTGTGGTGCTCGCCTATCCGGTGTGGAGAAGGAGCAATCCTAGTGAGATATCCTTCGTGGATATAGAAGCGAGGCTCCGAGAGAGCGCTTCAACGAGGAGTAGGGGAGACCGGGCGAGTCTCCGAGACCTCGGTAAAAATATTGTGTCAATTGCGTATTTCATACTTGCTTTATATTCATCTTGACACAATTGCTAAATTCACCTTTCTTGCTTGTCATATTGAATAGTTCATTTAGTTGAATGCAACAAATTGTTTAAATTGCCTTTAAGTCTCATTGTATAATTTAGCTCAAACAATTATCGTGATTAAAATTGCTTAGCGGGTAAAGAAAATTTAAAAGCCTCCTAATCACCCCCCCTCTAGTCGGCATTCTCGATCTTACAGTAGTTTCTCAGTTTATACTGAAAATGTAGAGAGAACTTGCAACCCCTCTTAACAGTACGGTTTAAACTAAAAACGGATTTCTAACCGATCAACCTTCAAAACACCGAGATCGGTAAAAATAAAACTCATCTTACCTTAGGTCCTTTGCAACTTTTAACTTGCGACTTGTATCTCATCTTTTTTCTTGGGTTCACCTGAGTTCCTATCTTGATCATCTTGCATCTCTTTGCCAAAAGAACTCTGTATTCAAATATCTCAAAAATATAATTAGTCTAAAATGCTTGTTTTCATTAATCATCAAAATCAGGCATAATGGCCTAGATGCAACACATGCCATATCCACAAGTCATGGAAGACAACCGCTTCAAGTATTGTGGTAGGAACTCCATGAACAATGCGGGTGAATTACCCCTTCCATGCAACTGGGCAATTGCGCTATTCCCAATGCATGCAATCAATACTTCTCAACATCTCTGGGAAACCACGAGCCTCTTCCTGCTGGAGTAGACACTGCATATCGTCGACAGTAGGTCTACGAAGATATTCGCCTCAGAACTTGTCAATGATTCCGTCAACGAAAAGCTCTAAGCACTGGATTGTCGTGGACTTGCCTATACATACGTATTTGTCGACAGCATCGGCGGGAGAGCCATACGACAACATACACATTGCCACAATACACTTCTGCAAAGAAGATAGCTCCTTACGAAAGAGAGCATCTCTCCTCTCATTGAAAAAGAGAGACCACACCCCCATAGCTTTGACGATTCGAAGAAAGAGGGGTCCCCATTCAGAACCTCCTACGAAACAAGTAGGCGTGGTAGATCTGAGCGTCAGAGAAGTAGTCCGCCATTAGATGGTTATGACCACATTCACGATCTTTGTCTATGTACCTTCTAGTACCTCATCGGTGGTGGTGCGAGGTATCAGCGTCTATGCTGGTTTGAATATTAGTGAGAATGCGACTGTGTAAAGGTTGTAGGGCCAGCCTGCTCTCTATGAATCTCGTCATAAAATCTTCAATTTGGTTGATGGCTTCCTCTTCTGCACTACTTGTGCTTAAACTTGAACTAGACGATATTTTTTTGGGAGTAGTAGAATAGGGTTTTGGTGCTTGAGGAAGAGAGGATTGGGTTGTGGAGATGAGAGGTTGAGGAGTTCGAATATATAGGGAGAGAAGAGAATAATCGAATGCCTCAGTTCCAACAACTAAATTCAAAAGCATCGACTCTATACCTCAGTTCCAACGACTAAATTCAAAAGCATCGATTCCATGCCTCAGCTCCAACGGCTAAATCCAAAAGAATATATTCCTAGCATCAGCTCGAACGGCTAAATCCAAAAGAAACTAAAACAAAATTACAAGTACATTTCTTGAAATAAAAAATTGCGTGGTTTAGCATAGTACTTATTCCTCATTTCGTTAATCATGTCGTTCACATACTCTAATGCAGCCGCATGTGCCGCCTTTTGTGCATCCGAGAAATTGGATGTCTCAGTCATCACCAGTTTTGTTAACGACTTCATAAAGGTGGCCTTTTCTTTGCTTTTAGCCATGTCCTGTAATTTTGAAGATGCAACAACTTGTTCAGCCACCTTAGCAAGATCGGTGTTTATTTTGCCGATGCTCTCTATGCTTTTCTTGACAGCTGTCGACATTTCCTAAAGTTTGCTTTTCCCCTTCCGCTTCTCCTCTGCAGCATCCTGCTCTTCTGGTCATGTAATCTCGGTAGGGATATCGCCTGTGTTCGATGACAACGTGTAGGGACCTTCTTTATTCAATTTTACTCTTTTGCTGGCATCATAGTAGCTTTTGCACTGCTTCAGTTGACCCCGGAAGGCATTCCATCAATGCTCCAGGACGAAGGGATGACCCACCTCCTTCTTGTACATTTTGTAAGATCGAGGATGCCGACTAGAGGGGGGGTGAATAGGAGGCTTTTAAAATTTCTTTTCAATTAAGCAATTTTAAAGAATAATTGAGAGACCTAAATTATACAATGAGGCTTAAAAGGAATTTAATCAACTAGTTGCATTCAATCAAATGAACTATTCAATAAGACATGCAACAATGGTAAATATAGCAATTGTGTCAAGATGAATGTAAAGCAAATATGAAATACGCAATTTGACACAATATTTTTACCGAGGTCTCGGAGACTCGCCCGGTCTCCCCTACTCCTTGTTGAAGCGCTCACTCGGAGCCTCGCTTCTATATCCACGAAGGATATCTCACTAGGGTTGCTCCTTCTCCACACCGGATAGGCGAGCACCACAACTTTCACAATCTTTTGCCGGCCTCTCCGACAAACTTCAATTGGAGAGATCTCGGTTCTCCTCCGGCACCGTCTAGGCGAAGGCGATCGCCAAGAGTAACAAGTCGGATGCGCTTTCACTTGAATCAACCACGTGCTAGAAGCTCAATGATGCAAATGAGATGCTCAACACTCTAGCACTAGCAATCTAATGGAGATGAAGTGCACTAAACACTCACACAATCTCCCTCAAGCTCTCTCTCAAATCTACTCAAGATTTGGGCTCAATTCTAGCCTCTAAATGCAATAACACATATGCAACTCAATTGGCTAGGTTTTCAGCTGAAGAATGAAGTCTTTGAGCACCCAAAAATGAAGCCAAACACGAAATATTTATAGCCTCAATGAAAAACTAGCCGTTTGCAAGAAACCGGGCCAAAAGTTGTACAGGCCGGACATTGTCCGGCCACTTCAGACACTGTCCGGCCAGTACAAAAATTTCAGCCGTTGCAAATGTGTCAGTGACCGTTGGGCGAAATTTGTGAAGGCCGGACGGATACCATTTGTCCGGACAAAACGTCCGGACAAATGGATATGTCTCTGTTAACTCTCGGCTCAAAAAACTTGTACAGGCCGGAATATCTCCGGCCATTTCGGACAATGTCCGCCCATAACGGACAAATGCCCCGGACGGATGCATTTGTCTCTGTTTCATTTTTCGGCTAAAAAAATTTGTACAGGCCGGACAATGTCCGGCCATTTCGGACAAAGTCCGGCCACTTCGGACAAATAGCTCCGGACGGATGCATTTGTCCGGCCACTGCACACTGACAGTAAAACATGCATAACTTTTGATCCAGAGATCCGATTGAGGTGATTTTTAGCTTGTAAGAAAGATAACTCAGAGCTCTACAATTTTGTCAACAAGAGCAAGACCTAGAAAGGTCTAGAAACTTATATAAAACTCAGAAACTTTCCTGCTGTCAAAATGTTCAATCCAAAATCATCTCAAATGCAATTTTAAAGTATTTGCACATACGGATTTGCCGTTTTCTCGCGGATGTGATTTGTGTCACTTAGCAACGACCACGACCACACAGGTCTTGACATCCGATCGAAAACAGGTGGTCGATAGGGTTTGGTCGAGCGTACGCAAGCGAGTCGAAGATTGGTACGACCAGTCCGAGCTCCTACGACCACGCCCAAACACTAAACAGAAAGCCGCCAAACAAGCGACACGACCACGACCACGTATCAACACTGATACGATCAGAACATGCAAATACGACCACGACCAGCTCTAGATAAATAAACCAATTTAAACAGCTGGCGATCACGACTAAGTGCAGTTTTCAAAACATTTAATCTAATACACATGAACTACACTTAGACTCACTAGCAATGCAAGACACTAGTGCAAGATGATATGAATACATCTGAGCTTCCGCACTAGATAGATTCAAGCTACTACGGTCAAACTAGTAAAAAGAAACCTATCAACCCGGTCTGTCTACAAACACCGAGACCGGTAAAACCCTAAGAAAACAATCCTTAAACTTGGATTTTACCTTAGGTGAAGTTCGACCTCGTGAAGTTCGACCGCTCGACGCTTGTCCCCGCAAGGCTCGACCTCGCTAAGCTCGACCTCGCTCGAGATGTCTCATATCGACTTCATCTTCTTCACACCCTTGCTCGCTTTTATCCTGCAATCAAACTGAGACTACAATACGTACACTCAATGCACAACATTAGTCTCATATATAAGTCGTCATTAATCACCTCCAGAGAAGCTACTCCACACAGGAGTTAGCTCAACGGTTTCTCTTTCAAATGACATGACAAACTACATTCAACGAGTAGCAAATGAGTATAAGATAAAATACAATCATATAGATCGTAGATGATAAACACATACGCACACGATCTATACTACTCATATCATGATATCAATCAACCTAGATGACCAAAGTGATGAGCTCCCCCTCAACATGTGCATCGATATAAAATCCACAACTGGAGTCATCAGTCTTAGATTTAATGTATTACATTTTGATCAATCAATCAGCACAAGCTTGATGTAACCACCGAGCTCATCCTCTACATATGCATCAATATCAAACCAGCAATTGAGAAAAACATCCAATTCAGGGTTTACCGATAATCAATTCAATTTACTTGTGCTAAATCAGGATTTATCTAAATTGTCATTTAATCATCAAATTTGATATCTTCAGATTAACTTTAATCATCATAGATTTATCCAAAATGTCATTAATCATCAAAACCTAGATACTAAGATCTACCTAGATACTAAGATCTACCTAGATCCAACACATTTCGCGTGCCTGAGCCATCAATTGGTCGTCCGAATGACCACTAGCGTAGACATTCCTCAACATGTAGTAAATACCACTAAACTGAACAATTTTCTTTTTAACTTTTTGTCAATGATTTTTACAGTGCCACACGTCTCTTCTATGACTACTCGGACTACTCTCATTGTACGTCGCAGTGACCTTTCCCCAATATATGTCGAATTTTTTGTTGTTTACATCGATTGGGTCGAGAGAGTTATTCAACCATGCACTATGTGGAAGACCAAAAATAAATTTGTTCACAAATTTTGCAACGAAAGCCGAAAAATTTTCTGGTCCAAAAAATTTCAAATTTAAATTAACACACACAAGTCAAATGTTATCTTGTTGCGACCAAAGTAATCATTTAGGCCGAGCTTGAGCGGTTCCTTCGTCATTGTCGCCGTTGTCGTCGTCGATGACAACCTGGGGCTCGGCTCGTGGAGTGCCGCTATTCAATACTGACGTGGAGCAGGATGCTTGGTAGGTGCTTTTGGATGCGGAAATTGTGCAAGGTTGGTCGGCATCCCGACGAAATGACAATCTTGATCGTAAGGGGCTGTGCATACTGAGGAGACTGTGCATATGGATGTGGTTGCCCAGATGGAGGGGGCGGTGCGTACGTTGGATAATACATCAGATATGGGGGAGGATGAAACTTCGGTGAATTTTAGCTACAGGCCCCTTCGGTGTTTTTTCTTTATCTAAAGTAGGCTCGTTAAACCACTCAACAAAACCATGGGGGGATTGTTATCGATAGAAATTTTTTTGGAAATTTTTGAACGATGAGAGAATGAATAGTGTAAGATTTGTGAGTGAGTATGGGAGAAAATGAACTCAACTATGCTCATATTTATAGGTAGAGGATGGTATAATTTTTTTGCAATTTTTTTCTAATTTTTTCTAATATTTTAGCAATTTTTTAATATTTTTTACCTAGAAATCATTAAAATAATTGCAACGACTATTTTTAATAGTTATATTGCAACGGTATTTTGTTTGAGTCACTGACAAGTGGGATCCATGAAATAGATACCTCCAACGGCTAATTTTAACCCTTACATAACATGGTCCTCTGACATGTGAGTCCAGTTCACATTTGGGTTTATTGTCATCCACAAAACTCTTCAAAACCGAGATGTAAATAAAAAAATTTCAATGAAATTTTAACGGTAACAAAAAAAATCTTCAATTGACATGTGGCCCCAATATCTGTTTGAACCCACTTGTCAGCGAAGTTGACTCGTTTCTTGTGGTGTGCGCGGCATGAGGCGAGTGCACCCACACAACATTCACGTTTTTTGTAGGGCCCACCTCTGCCGCGTTGCCACACTTTTACAACGCACATATCCACTAACTTGCGGGCCCGCTAATTATTGGGTCACACCTATTAGTATGTTTTTTGGCACGGGTTCACTAGGCCCTATGCGCGAAGATGGGGCCTACAAAACGCACGTTAGGCACCATCAATTCATCCAACGCTCCCACTACGCGTTCTTAGCGTCGGTGGAACCCACTTGTCAAAGCTTTAAACGGCAACTGCTTCGCCACACATCGCCGTACAACTTACTCACTAGTACAGATATGATGTGTCAGCAGGACACCAGTGGAAGCATCTGGAGTGGACTTAGTCTTACACCACCTAGCTAGGCTCCATCTCCCCTTCCCTCCTGCTCCAAACACTTCTTCAGACGTGCTATCACACTTTATGTGTGTAGCACAAGGAAGCATTCTAGTTACATCACCAAAAGATACATAGGAAACATATTCACATTGGGAATTTTTCGTATGAAAAACATTTATTAAAATAATAATCTCACAAAAAACACAGAAGAAAAAAAATTGCGAAAATGACCACAGTCGCCAACCCGAGTGGCGATTGTATGTGGGAAGCCTTAAGTCGCCAGCCCGGCTGGCGACTTACGGCCACGTCATCAATCGCCACTGTAAGTCGCCATCCGGATTGGCGACTTAGGGCTACCCACCTTTTTTGTTGTTTTAAATCAATCAGCTGTATATGGTCTAAGTCGCTAGCCCGGCTAGCGACAGAGGGAGGCTTTGCGTTAGTCGCCAACCGGGCTGGCGACTTACGGCTTCCCACATACAGTCGCCACTCGTGTTGGCGACTGTGGTCATTTTTACAAGTTTCTTTTCTTCTATGTTTTTTGTGAGATTATTATTTTAATACATGTTTTCTGTACGAAAAATTCTTCACATTGAAAACAATTTATAAAATAGTAGTCGTAGAATTTTGACCATTGTATCCGATTAGACTGCTCGGCTCAGTCATCAAAAACCATTGACAATTTCCAAAACCCTCTAAATTATTCAACATTTACTCTCTTATTTATAAGAAAAAACTTATGTAAGATCTTAATTAGGAGTCATTCGCTCATGATCTATATATAATATGGATCCTAATTTAATAATTCTCAATTAAGTCTCGGCACATAAAAGTTCATTTTCTTATTTTATCATACGCTAGTGGTTTAAACCGTAGTTTTGATAGTTTTGATACGTATCATTCAAATTTAAATAAACAATCTAATTAAAGTTATCATTCTTCTATTTTACAAAAATATTTTATTTATGTGGGGAAAGCATGGATGCATGGAGTCTGGAGTCTGGACCAAGTTGTGCACGAAAAAGAATATCTCGTGCTTTGCAACAGCTAGGCAGTTGCTTAAAAAAAATTTGCCAAATTAATGGTCGGACACTTGTCATGTTTGACAAATTTTTTTCAATTTGGCTCTCAAGATTCAGTGCAGGGAGTCTAAGGTGGCCAGATTAATTAATTATACTATAATCTTTAATTAATTAAGTTACATGTCCAATTAGCATAGCACGTGTTTTGAAGGGACACGTGGTTTTGCCAGAGGTATTGAGAAGAAGAGTTCATTGTACTTGCTTGTTTCGGCGGTCTGAAATCTGAATCAGCCAAAAACATTCAATGGATCTGCTCAAATTTTTTATAAGTCAAACTAAATCTAATGTGTGTTTCTACTCTTAAGGGTATAGATTACCTGCATCTAAATTATATAATGCAATCCGATTCTTGTGTGGAGATGGCCAGTCTGGTTTATTAGTCTGTTTACTTTAGATCCTGGCATAAAATTACTCCTGCAGTCGGTTTGAAATGTATTTACACATTATTTGTATTGTTGTGTGTATGTCTCGTCTAATTTTAGTTTGATATATTTTATTTTTTTCAAACGCTCAAAATCGAATGTTTACATGTACTGTGATGAATGCCTGGAAAATCACAAAGCTATTCTTAGATATTTAAAAATTCGCGACAACTGACAAATGTGAAGCGTGATTCATTAGACGAGAGTCTTAGATACTCTGTCACCGTCCAAATGGCCACTGTATATTTGCATACGAAAAATGAGGTGAGAATTGGAGATTCATGAACTAAATTAAGACACGTAGTTAATCTAGTGCCTAATTAAACCACTAGGTCGGACCATGTTCCCTTAAGTGTGGGTGGGAAAATTTCTATCGTGTCTTGTCTGTCCACCTTGAAAAGTACACTAAACTGATACGTAGAAAAAACAAGTGGGCTATACGATCATATCAGACAGCTTCGGCCTTTTTAGAGTTAGTGGAAACGTTTTACCTAAACTTTCGACAAACGATTTCTTAAAAAAACTCTGTTATGTCAAGTTCAGAAAAGATTGAACCAACTTGTGCACCTGTCTAAAGTTTTACATATAAAGAACTTTGAGTTTTACTGATCACTAGGTATTTTAGGTTTAAACTAGTAAGTAATCAAAGATTTTTTTTTGGGAAGTGAAAATTGTATATGTTTTGTATGGAAAAAAATTGTGTAACTAAAAGGTGTATATCTAACATGAAAAAATTCAGACTTTTGCACACCTCTCCCGTGGAGGAGAACGAAGAGGTGGATGTTGCCCTCAGTGCTAGTGGCTAAAGGGTGGGAGATCCGAAAGACAATGAACAGCCGGTGGGGGGTGAGGGTGTAGAAAGAGTGAAGGATAAAGGAGGCAATAAAATTTGATTATATCTACATCCAATGACTATGGACAATGTAGGTTTTTTTTATAAAATAAAATATAAGTACATGTAATCTAGTCACATATAACAACTTTTAACACGATAAAACATGAAAATATGCAAACAATGTAAAGAAGTGGACAATCAGATATGGAGAAGGATGATGCGCATGCATGCACTAGGCAAGTTACTCCTAAATATTGGATAAAAACAGAGTAGTAGTAGTAGTAGTTGGTTGTCTTTTGACCAGTTGTATGGTGGGATTCAAGGGGGGGGCCGAGGTGGAGGGCCATCAGATTCCGCGCCATAATGGCTCACAGAAACATCTCCATGCATGAATGATCATATTTCAATGAGATATTAATGTGTTATAATTAAATTATAAATATGGTGATTAAAGAGGTGGTTGAAAATTATAATAAATTATTGTATCACATCAAAATGAGGTTAATTTTCACATCTTGTCTGATCATCTTTCTTACCCGTCACTTTTTCTATTCTTTATATGTTACGGACATAAGTGTAATATTAGGACTCAATTTGACCTAATAACATCTAGTAGCACAGGATATTATTTTCATGTTAAAAATGTAGATAAACAAAATATTACATATAATAACAGGATAATCTACTATACAAACTAGATTAATTTTTCTAAACAAAATGAGAAGCAAGCCTTCAGTTTTGGCAGTGTCATAGACTAATAAACTTTAGGACCAGGGTGCACTAAACCGAAAACAGAGTTTGACAAAAGCATGGCCAGAGTACATGATCGCTGGATCCTGCCCACACAAGTGCATGCGAAAATTGATCAAAAGATAAAAAATCAAAAGATCACACCTGGGTGTGGCTGCTTTGAGCACAGCAAGGAAAGGGATCGTGTCGGTAGGCTAAACCTAATTAAGCAGACAGCTTCTTCCTTCCCCCCGCTTGCTGTTGGGTCCCCTAAAACCCCTACACCCTGTCCCCTCTTCCCCCCCCTTCTGTCAGATCCACATATACTACTATATTACTCTCTGTGTGTATCTGTGTGTGCCTAAATATATCACACATCTCACTCTTGCTCATGACCTCTCTGGACTCTGATCTGTTCAGTCTAGTTCTTGTGCAGTCTCTGTGTAATACTAGCTAGTACTCGTAGTTGTTGTAGTCACGTAAAAGAGAGAAATTCGGAGAGAGACATGGAGCTGGAGCTTGGCCTTGCACTGCCAAACGCAAGCCAGTTTGATCTCAACAACAACGGTACTACTGCCATTTCTTGCGGCAAGAGGGGCTTCGCGGAGGCGTTCGGGAAGACCACGACGCTGTCGCTCTTTGCGCCCAGCGATGACGACGGCAATGGCGGTGATGGCGGCAGGGAATGCGAAATGAATAGCATGTGAGTGTTTGTGTATATTGCATATGTTACTGATTGGTTCATCAAAGAGATTAAGCTATTGGGGCAAGAGGGCCAAACCCACTGGTACTCCAATACCTACACTAACATCTAGTAGGCTCGACTTAAGACGGAACCTGATTGACACCTAGAACTACTACACCACAAAAATTCTCTTTTGTCCGTAAATACGTTAGTTAGATCTCAGAATACAAAACTTTTCGTTGAAACATTGCCTCAACTAGTTGTGCTGATGAGTGTAGGAGGAAGAGGTTGGTAGGGTGGCCGCCGGTGAAAGGAGTGCACAGGAGAAGCGGCAGCTACGTGAAGGTGAAGATGGAAGGGATGGCCATTGGGAGGAAGGTTGACTTGTCCCTCCATGGATCCTATGAGGAGCTGCGCACCACACTTGACCACATGTTCCCCACCACTTACCATAAACAAGGTGCGCCATTTATGCATATGATAGCCCGACTTGTACGATCCTTCTTTGGACCATTCAGATCGTGAATTAACTTCAATAATATTGCAATTTAATTATTTTGACACAGATGAGCATGGAGGTAGGGAGGATGATCATCACCACTGTGTGGTTACTTATGAGGATGGTGATGGAGATTGGATGCTAGTTGGAGACGTGCCATGGGAGTAAGTTAATTTTTTGTATTCTTCTATATGTGAGTGACTGATTTGGTAATTTATAACCGAGAAATATGAATTCATAATTTGAGACGTTTCATTATTATAGAAATGATTATTATCTCTCCTATGTTACCAATATTTTATTAAAAATTAACAATAATAGCGCCACACATTCCACTTCGAATTATAAATTCATACTCCCTTATTATCAAAAAATTCTCTTTTGATACAGAGTCTTATCAGCTTTAACTGTGACAACTAAGCTGATGCAGTATTTTTTTTCTTACTTTTTACAGTGCTTTCGCTAGATCTGTGAAGCGTCTCAAGATACTGGGATAACATCATTGGAAGATGCAATTAATTAGGGTAATCCTTTTGGGCGTCAGCGACGTATGGGGTAAATTAATTAAGATTAGCTGTGAACGGCATAGTTTGTCCTTTATATGTAATGCAGTTTAGGCGGTTTCAAAGCATGACGGAAGCACCGTCATCTGCTGTCGTCATCTCTCGTCGTTAGTGTCAGAAGTCTTTAGAGTCCACTAGAGTAAGTCAAGTCACTCTTTGTATGTGTTTCTTTGGGTTTGTTGGAGGCTTTTTGTTTAATGCATCGCTCATATAATGTTGCTACTAATATTGTAATGCTGTTCTTTTTCTTTTTTCTTTTATGTTTATTACTGAAGATATAAACACGGTGCTGTTCTTTCAGCGGATATTTGATTGATTTTATTATGTGTTTATCTGATGACACTAAAATATAATGGGAAAATGTTATTTTGGTATCCTAACATTAATGTTTGGTCTATTTTAAAGTCAACTTTTGAATTGTATTTTTTCGTATCAACTTCGAATACTTGTCCAAAGAAGATCATTTATCTCATTGATAAGAGATTTGAAGCTCAAATATTAGCAATAAAGAACTAATCAAAATGTATTATTTTTCGGAAATTGCTAACGATGGTATACTATTTGTTGGCCAATTAATGGAACAAGGTGTGGCTTTATAATTGTTTCCCGTCTAACCTCTGCAGGTTGGTTAGAGTTTTTGTGCTACTAATTGCAACTTGCAAGGGCGTGTGTTTTAGACTTCCATGGGGATGAAATTCTTAAGTTTTTTTTCTATTCAATACAGTAGTTATTCGTTTCTCACTTCAATGTTTTGAGTTTCTCCTAATAACCTCAAGGTTCGAAGTTTGGAACCTACACATGCCATATGGTCTTTTTCTCTCTTTCTTTTTTATTTAATAAAATATAAATAGAACAATCAACGTGTCATGAGCTATATTAACTTTTATCTTCCACAATGTTTTTTTTCCTACAAAAACAATATTAGTCTTTTCTTACAGAAAGTCTAATAAATGGAATGCCAAATTACTCCTGAGTCAATAGATGTAATTAATATTTAAAAGATTTCAATAGCATCTTAGAGCAACTTGAATTGAATATATATAGGCATATCAACAAATTAACAACTACAAATCAAGCAAGTGCAATTCATCTGCAATCTACATGAGTTTCATCACAAATCTATAAAATCTATTTTGATTCTTACAAAAAAAAATAAAATTTAGGTGAATTTTTTTTATGAAGATACATGAAAATCACTCATGTTTTATTATATAAATTTGTGTTTCATATAGACAAACATCACTATGAGTGTTGTCAATTACATATGAAATCTATAAAAATTTTCTGGTAGACGTACAAAACTTGATCAGGTTTAAAAAAATCATTGAAATCTAAACAGTTTTCAACTCAAATACATAAAAAAAATTTTAAAAAATAAAAAAAAATACGTTCCAGGTCTTGGGATCGAACCCACAGCACTCACCACTATACTATAGTGTATTTAATATTTAAAATAGCAGACAATTATTTAAGAGTTTAGCCGATTAGTAGGGTTGTACTGTTCAAAATAATACACTATTCTGTAGTTGTAGCGTTATTTTTAAGGATTATTTAAAGAGCATGTATTTGTTTTTCTTTAAAAATTTACACCATCTAGACTACACATTTAAATCTATCTTCAATCTCCATCCTTCATCTCTCCTCATATTTTTCCTTCCCCTCTCTCCTTCACACTGCCACTGCCGTCTCCCTTCCTCCCTTTACTCCTCTCACTCTCCCGACAGCCACCACCACCCATGGACAGCGGCACCATCACCGCCTCACCACACTGCCTCCTTCTCTCCTCCGTCGCCGCCTCCTCCTCACCCATGACCCTATCGTTTCCTTACCAACCTGCCTTCACCTGTCACCGGACAGCCGCCCTAGAAAAGCTAAGAAGAGGCTACGTGAATCTTAGAAGTCTAGATCTAAGAAGAGATGTTTGATCCAAAGATGGAGAGACTATATTCAAGATAAAAAAAATAAGTATCTACCCATTAATAAAACTCTTATTTTTAAATAGAGGAACTAAAATGTAGAGGATCTAAATCAAAAGTTAATAGGTAAAAATGGAGTATTCGTAAAATTTTGGTCCTGAAAAGGACCTAGATTCAAAGTTGAATGTTGAATGATCACAAAAGAATTTTTCTCAAATTAATCTAAATTAAACCAGTATTAACGATAAATGTTTTAGGATTTGCGCATCTCAAAAGAACGCTTCTCTTCAAAAGAAAAATCTGAAACTTATTATATTAAAACAACTAAGTTCAAATTGTATGGACAATCATTAGCAAGAACGAAGGAATTCGTAAAACATGAAAAATAAAATGTTTGAGCCACGCAATGTCTGAAAGCTCTAATACAGCTCAAACACATGCATGAAGTTTGTCGAGTATTTAAGTCGCATTCAACAATTCGAGGCGGTGATTAGGGGGCTTGCGACAATTGTCGTTTTGGATTCAGCGTAAACACTTGATTTGATAAAAATCCAACAAATTAATAGTCCAACTCAGTAAGACACTTGGTTACGAATGCGGTTTGCTGTTTTATTATGATTATTTTTAGAGATTAAATGGTAATAATAAATTTTAAGTATTTATTTACAACTTTATTCCCTTTTGGTGGAATCACACGACAATGAGAATGTTCTCTAATTTTAGACTTGAGCTCCAATTGGTTGGAGAATCCTTCAATGTTTCAAAATTCAATAGAAAATTCTCTATTAGTCCGTAGGAGAGTTCTTTAAGTTATCTAATCTGAACATAATATTTACAATTTATATGAATTAGTTATCTAAATTTGAATTATCTGTGATTCTAATCGGACGGCTCCTAACACCTTCCTATACGCCCAATCCACATAAAACTATTGCAAACATTGTAGTGTCCAGCATCCACTAAAAATCATGCAAGTCCAATCTCAATGCTTCATTTCAACATGTTTTATGTCTTGCGTTTCCAGATTCAAAGGAGGTATGTGTCTTCTAGTTCAATCTCGTTATAAAATAAGTGATGTTTTAACGGAAGATTATACTATAAAATAGATGATATTATACAATTTGGGATGAAATAACCTCTAATATGGCCTTGCCTTTGTCCACTTGTATTAATCGAGCATCACACATTCTCTCTTTCCCTTTTATTGACCACTCTCAACTTTACACCAAACGTTAGATGAAAGGGACAAGGCGCTTAGAGAGTTACGGGTGAAATACTATTTTTATGTCATCTATTATCCTTCATTAAGAATGATAATAGATCACTTATTTTATAACAGAGTGAGTATTACATTGTCTTGTCTATCGACCTCTAAAAGCTGGGTAGATGAAGAATGTAAAATTCATGAAAAAAAAATGTTTTCCTCAAGGATGTGATTCTTAGTATTGTTAAATCTTTTTGAGATTTGAAGGAAGTTGACTATAAAGCTGACCTGGATGGATAGACATCTAAAATATTGTGTAATCCAATTCAAGTATTACCAACTTATTCTTCAAAAATAATTACAATAACCTATATACCCGCAATACAGACTTAGACTATGTTTGGTATTATGGTACATTCTCAAAACTCAGTTTAACATATTGTTTTTTATTGTGGTTATTTAGTAAATGCTAAAATAGTAATACTACCTCCATTCACAAAAACATGTTGCATTTGAATTTTCACAGTTTTCAATAAACAATTTTGTTCACTAATTTTGTTTATAGTATGTTATTAAATTTATAAAATATAATATTATGAAAGTATTTTTTTTAACACGAATCTAACCATATCATTTTCATGCGATCAAATAAATATATTAGTGACCAAAGTTAAAAAAATTTGACTACACACATACCATACCGATAAGTCTTTGTAGATAAAGAGAGTAATAAATTAATGAATACACCCAACATTTTCAATAACTATCACGGTTCACAACACCACAAATGCTATCGCTCTCAAAACTGAGTGCATAATTTGTACGAATTAGACCGAATCAATGGGCTAAGGCCACTATTTTGCTGGCGCTTTCTTTCACTCACAAGACATAAGTCTTGAGTCTCACACACACATATATAAGTATCCAGTATATCTTATTTTTTCGGTTCTTCCATCCATCATATCTTAAAAAATTTGTGTAAATGGTGATGAAAAATTCTATAAAAATTACAGAATGTGTATATTGGGTTTTCCAAGTGGTCTACAAAATTTTAACTCTAAAATCGATGTATATTAGGAGAAAAAACAAATTTTAGTGAATAATAATTTTTATCTTTTTATTTTCGGATTTTTTTTCATCTGAATTTGTCTTTTTTTTTCTCCTTATGTAGATTTAATTTAGAATTGAAATTTGGTGAGATGGTAGATTGATTTTATATTTACAACCTCTAATTTTTTTTGAAATTTCTTTATGATTATTTAAATAAAATTTTGAGGAGAGATAAGTGCATTTCTCCTCAAAACTCTATATAAATTGTCATAAAAAATTTCACAAAAATTTGAAGTTGTAAATAACAAAATCAATCTACCATCTCATAAATTTTCAATTTCAAATTCAATCTGCACAAGGAGAAACAAAAAAAAAACAAATTCAGTTCAAAAATAAATCCGAAAGGAAAAAGATAAAAATTATTCACTGAAATTTTTTATTTTCATTTCTCCTAATATACATTGAATTTAGAGTTTAAATTTTATAGTCTACTTAGTCAACCTAATATGCACCTTATCTAATTTTTATAGAATTTTTCATTATCAATTACATGATTTTTTGAGGTAAGATGCACGAAAATATCAAAGAGGTAGGATACTATATATATATTAGGAGAAATATATAACCACTGGAGTTTCCATATTTATTTTAATGAGAATATTGTATGTTCTGAATTGTATTTAGTATTAAAATTCACTTTTTAGCCTTCTGCGAAAACACATCAACAATTTATACAATTTCGGTATACGTATTCAACAAATATAATGACATTCTTATTCTTATGAAGTGTGTAGTGGTTAACTCTTTAAAAAAAATAGTATGTAGTGGTCATCCTGAATGCGGGTGGTGGAAGCTTGGTTTGATTAAGCTGCTGAGTATTGGAAACAAGCTATAGTGTTTACTTCAAATGATTATATTCAAGCACATAATTGAGTGAAGATCATGAAACACTTTGAATTTAAATTAGACCACTCTCCTTGTCATACAACGGGTGGTTTGATTGTTAATTCATTAATCAATAAGTTGAAAAATCAAATCAAGAATTTCATTATATCCTTGTCTTTTGCTTTCTATTTTATATGATATTTCACATTATTGGAAGCTAGCAGCACTTTTGATTTGTAAAAACAACCTCAGCCATCTAAAATGAAAGTAATTTTAACACTCAGCTTGACACGTAAGAGTAATTTTTAATCTTGAGGTTGATTTATAATGACAGTCATCGTGGTATTAGAAGTGAAGCATTGCCGTGGGTGGTTGCTATGGAGAATGAGAGGAATGGACTAAGCACGACTTAAGAGGGAGTTGACAAGAGATGTGGTCATGGAGGAGCCAAGTTGAGGAAGGCGGTTGCCATTTAACGAGATTTGTGGGAGCATGCCGATTTCCATCTTATTGACTAAGTCCAACTCGCACACCCGATTCAGCTCCCGCATTAGAAAATAATTTTTTTTAAATGTATGTGACAGAAGACGTCTGGAGAGACAGAATTTTTTTTTCCATTTTTTTTTGAATAAATTGTCTTGATATATGTATTAATTTAGTTCAAATTAAATTTTAATTATATTTAAAAAATTATAACTCTTCGAATTATCTTTATATAAAGACCAAAAATCACTTAAATTTGATTTTAAAATAACAAATTCTTTATATTTTACTAAAATCACTTAAATTATAATAAATATTTAATTTACTCGTGGATCTTGTGCGAGAAGTCTCCGCAAGAGCCTTTGCATTAGAGTGATGGGTGTTTCAGATAGCTTTTCACACACGTCGCACAGAATATGACACAAATATTCCTCTGAAGAGTCTGTTGAGACGTTGATGTATTAGACTTAGCCTCAAACATAACTTTTTTCTCTGAACACTTGTCCTTCTCTCATTGGCTGGTCCAGCTAAGTAGTACAAATTACGTAGTCTTTTTCGGGAACAACAGCATTATGGATCACATTGCAATTCTAAATAATGCCTTAAACTCGTAATTTATAGATATAATGATTTAAATTCTAGTTTGTACCATAGACCCATTGGACAAGATTAATAGACCCTACTTTATGCAAGTGGCTCGATCCTGATTCAAGCCTTTGGGTCAGTTACAAATAATCTGGAACCAACAAGGTCAGTGATAGCATGTCATAATCCAAGTAAACAAAACGCATAATAATTTATGAGATCTAGTCTCACATTAAAAAAAATATTAAGACTTATTTTTTTCTCATTAGATTTTATAAATAAATGATTGAGATGTATTCATAATTCATATCAACTAGTTATATCTATATCCTAACTATAAATCATGTGATTTAATGATCAGGATCTCATGTAATTCTGTAAGATCCAATTTTATAAAAATTTGTTCCTAAGATCTTGCCTAATAAAATATGGATTGTAGAGTATAAATTGGGTACATAAGATTTGCTAAATACTTCCATCCATTTAGTGAAAAGGTCTTTTTTTTTTAGAAAATATATATGAATGAAAATGATGGTGTTTTATTGTCTTTCTTCCTACTTTACCTTTTATAATATCATGTCGATATTTTTGTTATTTTCAACAGCATTAATATAAAACGTGATTTTTCTTCTACAACAACCTCATGGAAGGAGTGAATTGTTAATGTTGTGGTGTACTTTAATTAGGAAGTATGGTTTAATTTACATTTCACTTCTCTCAAATTCATAATTTCTTAATTTATGCATATGGTGGATTTGAATTAATATTGTGAAACAAAGAAATTACTATACACATGATGTTGGTACAATTCTTTTAGTCTTTTAAAGATCTCACAAATGCAGACTAGTCAAACAATGCCGCCAGCCTAGGGTTTTTTTTTAACGAATAACCTTTTTAAAAAAACAAATCTGGCCTCTAATTTAAAAAATTAAAAAAATAACATATCATATATAGAGTAGGAGTGAGATATGTATAGTAGACACATGCCGCACACTCTATGTGCGAAATATGCCAAATGCATGTGTCTCTCCCCTATGCAATGTGGAGTTGTCTCATGGATGCATATGCACTTTGGACTGTGTTGAACAGTAGGTGCCTACAACACAATGCATGCGCGATATGACTGTCTATTCTATCATTGATAATAAAAATAGATTATTTTTACAAATTTTCTGAAATAGAGGGCTTATTTATTATTTTATTTTTTAAAAGAATTATCCGCACAAAAATATTCCAAAGTCCAAACCATCCCAGAACTCCATTACTATTATTGTTCACTTTGTTTTAAAAAAATTAAATTTTATTTGCATGATAATTGATAAAATGCTACTATATGTGTTCAAAAATTGTACAAACTAACTAACTAACCTCTATTAAAAATGGAAAATATTAGGTATTTATAACTCTACATCAATCACAGGGGATTGCTATGGAGTAGTTCACATAGTAAGTGCAATTTGGGTATAAGGATTTAGAATTTTTTTTTGAAATAACCCTATAAAAAAAAACAATTGCAAAACTAACTCTTAACTTTTTAAATTTGTAAAAATAGCTTTCAGTCGCGAAATCCCCTTCGCGACAGTCTTCAGTCGCTATACGGTATAGCGACTGAAGACGTGGCACGGCACAAATGCCCCGCTGGCACCTGTGCCGTGCCAGCGAGGTTTCAGTCGCTATACCGTATAGCGACTGAAACCCGCAGCTTTCAGTCGCTATACGGTATAGCGACTGAAACGCTTTATATTCCCCAGCCGTCCCTCTCAGAGTACAGTTCAATTCATTTTTCCGAAATTTTACAGAAATTACTGAGAGAGAAGGAGGAGAAGGAAGAGAAGAAAAAGGAGCAGAAAATTCTTTTTCAGAGATTCTTCAAATCACTGAGGTATATTTTTTTAACTCGTGTATTTAAATTAATTAGATCGTAAACTCGTAGTATTTAGATATGATTTAGAATGATTGTTAGGGTTAGTGTGATTGTTAGGGTTAGTGTGATGGTAAATGCGTGAATGTGATGAAAAAAAATTTAGAGTTAGGGTTAGGGTTAGTGTATGTTCACAGATTAGGGTTAGTGTATGTTCGCAGATTAAAAAATTTAGGATTTCGCAGATTAAAAAATTTGAAGAACCACTAAAAAATGTGATGTTTTTCAAATTTGAATTTTATTAGTATGGACGTAGATTAAAATATTTGTTAATATGTAGATGTAAACATTTGTGATTATGTATATTAAAATGATTGTTATTATTAGGGTTAGGGTTAGGGTTAGTCATCACTGCTGTCGCCCTCACCGTCTTGGTCTTTCCTGCACGGGTTTAGAGCGAGAGGGGTTATTTTTTTAGGGCTGTAGGGAAACATCGTGTTCCCCAATAGCGACTGAAACGGTATTTAAACACCGTGCGTCGTTTTCACACAGTACGACCATTTCATTTTTCCGAAAATTCTGAAATTAGCACAGAGAACAAGAGAAGAGAAGGAAGAGGAGGAGAGGAGAAGAGAAGAGAATGGTTGGTTTTTTTTGTTAGATTTAGGGGTAGGGTTGTCAATCAGTTAGGGTTAGGATTAGGAATCGCGGTCTCATTGTCGTAGTCATCACCGCTGTCGCCCTCAACGTGTTGGCCTTTCCCGCACGGGTTTAGGGGTTATCTTTTTTAGGGTTGTAGGGAAAAATCGTGAACCAAACAATAGCGACTGAAACGGTATTTAAACACCGTGCGTCGCTTTCACACAGTACGGCCATTTCATTTTTCCGAAAATTCTGAAATTGGCAGAGAGAAAAAGATAAGAGAAGGAAGAGGAGGAGAGGAGAAGAGAAGAGAAGGGTTGGTTTTTTTGTTAGATTTAGGGGTAGGGTTGTCAATCAGTTAGGGTTAGGGTTAGGGTTAGGAATCGCGGCCTCATTGTCGTAGTCATCACCGCTGTCGCCCTCAACGTGTTGGCCTTTCCCGCATGGGTTTAGAAGGAGGGGAAAATTTCTGTTGTTTGGAAAATCATGTTTTTTTAGTACAATGAGCAATGTGAGTTCTCTAATTATACACTCTTGTACAGCTATGGAGCAACCCAATACAGTGTACGTTTATTACGGAGCCGGTGTAATCCGTAATGGACCAAACGGTGATGATCTTGGTGGTTGTATGTATGTTTGCAGTCAAATGAGACAACCACAGTCAATGTCTTTCAACGATTTGAAGATGTGGTTAGTTCACCTGTTACAACTCAATGTTACGACGGATAATCTCAAAGTGGAAGGCATGGTTCCGGATGGAAACAAATGGGTGCTGAAGAGACTGAAAGGTGACAAATCATGGGGTTCGTTTGGACGATTTGTGACAAATCCAGGCTATGCTGTCGGAACCATCATACTGTACGTTGAAATATCAGTACATAGTTCGGAGGGCAGCCATTCGGTTGAAAGAGAAAACACTAATATCTGTACTGGAGGAGGTCGCGATGGCGGTGGCGATGTCGATACTGGTGCAGGTGCCAGTACCAATGCCAGTGCAACTGGCAGTATACCTAACACAACTTGTGTAGGAAATACAACTCAATTTGGTGGCCATCAAGTAGATGCAGCTGAAGAATTACCAGAATTGGAGGAGAATTTTAATGAAGAGGAGTACACTGATCCGTCGGAAATGTACGAATCTCCTGATGAACCCACGGAACAGCATAATCCTATGAGTGAGTGGACTGATCCGTCATCCTTGAATAACGCTGTGGTTCATGATGAGCTGGGTTCGCGATGGTCTTATAATGAATCAACCGTCCAGCTTGGACAGTTGTTTCGGAGTAAAAAGGATGCAAAGAAAGCCATAACTGCCTGGGCTGTCTCACTAAATAGGCCATTCCGGGTGGTCAGATCAAATCCGAGCCTGTGGACTGTGAGGTGCTTAATCCAGAATTGTCCATGGTACGTACGTGTCTGGCGGCCACGAGATGACCCGTCCTTTCGGGTGACCAGAGTTGACGACCACGGATGTCTGGCTGAGGGCATGGTGCAGCATCATAGAAATATCACTTCCAGTTTTGTTGCCAGTCTGATTCTGTCAGTAGTGAAGGCAAATACGGCAATCACACCGAAGGTGATAATTGCACATGTCGCGGAGAAGTACGGTTATAATATCAACTACCCGAAGGCATGGATGGCTAAACAGAAGACGCTGGAGGAGCTTTTTGGTACATATGTTGAGGCATACAACTTAGTACCGAGGCTGTTGCGGCGGATATACGAAGCAAATCCAGGCACAGTCACCGCAATTGTTGATACGCCGGCAATCGGCTCCGAGGGTGCTGTGATTCCTGGGTGCATGGTACTGCGGAGATTTTTCTGGGCATTCGCACAGTGCATTGCATCGTTCAGGTATATGAGACCCGTGCTTTGCATTGACGGAACATTTTTGACTGGAAAATACCAGGGAACTCTGCTGACTGCTGTGGCTGTTGATGCCAACGACCAGCTTCTCCCCATAGCATATGCTGTGGTCGAGGGGGAGAACTATAGCAGTTGGCTGTGGTTCTTGGGCACTTTGAAGAATGAGGTTGTGAAAGACCGGGAGCGCGTGTGCTTGATTCATGATCGAAATGGAGGAATGCTGAGTGCGATGGAGTACATGCGATCAGGAGAGGATCCATCGCTGAGTTGGGATGATTTGCAGAGTCGTTGGTGCTCACGGCATCTTGGCGCGAATTTTCACAGTCGTTTCAAGAGCAAGCGGCTGATGGTCGTGTTCAAACGGCTTGCCAAACAGAACCAATAGTCAAAGTTCTCACAAATCTGGAAGTCACTGGAGGAAAGTACGTCGGCGGAATTGCGAGAAGCAGGGGTTGCAGAAGATCGCGGCGATACTGGCACGAGAAGCCGCCGGGGTCGTCTCAGATTCAGTCAGTGGATTCAGCCCAAACCAATGGAGAAGTGGGCGTTGCTTCATGACACAGGTGGGGCTCGATACGGAATCATGACGGCAAATCTGGCCGAGGTGTACAACTTCGTCCTCAAAGGTGTGCGATGCTTACCACTCACTGCAATAGTTGAAATGACATTCTATCGCACAGTAGCGTACTACGACAGCAGGGGTTTGGCGGCATCAAGGCTTTTGCATGACCCCTTAGCACACTGGCCCAAAAAGATCAATGATTACCTCGAATTTCGGACAAGGAAATCGTTGACACATGATGTCACAGTACTGAGTCGCTGGGTGCGCCATTCTCTTGCAGATGTGGTCGTACGAGCATTTCCCCATCGGTCGACCGCTGGTTCCGCGGGATCAGTTCACATTAGTCGGGGATGGGAGAGACGGCCCCGTGATGGGATGGAGGTGGGCTAGGCTGAGTTTGAGGTGGGCCACAGATCAGGCGCACCTCTGCTATCCTTCGTACGCCACAGACTTTGATCTGCTTCTCGACGACAGCGTCATCTGGGATCCGTGGACCACCGCAAACCTCCAATCCGTCGCTCCAGCCGGCCTTTCTTCTTTTTGTACGCAGGATGAGCCGTACTGGCGCACCCAGGTTCTACTCGTCTTCTCGCACATGGTTGAGGGTTACTCGGCTGAGCGAGTTATGCGCCAGTTTGGCCTACGCCAGGCTGTCCCCGTGCCGCCTCCCCGACAGATCCCGCACCATATCCACGAGTACGTCAAATATGCATTACATTCACATGTTATTTTATACAAAATTTCCATCACAACCTAATTTCTTTGTCCGCAGGCAATCCAGGAAGGGTCGAGTGAGGGACGATTTCGTTCGTCGACAGCAGCCTTATGTGCAGCAGTGGATGGATTGGGCGTACACACGCACGGTCGAGGAGCACATGCCATACAGCCACGACATCCATTTTTCCTATCTGTCCTGGTACCGACCTCGCACGATCTACTGATTGACGGGCGGTCCACCCGCCGCGCCTGATGAGCCCATCCCTCCCGCCACCCTCGATGACGGCTACGACCGACGCCTAACTGGGCGAATCCACTCTTCTGTGAGTTCCTTAGCTCTTTGAAACCTTACTTTCACATGGATTGTCGTTCTATAATTGCATTAATTCGTGTGCACAGCTAGACATCCTCGGCGGCATCTCTACTGGTGCACGAGACATGATGGTCTTGTCCCGCCGCGGACCCACCATGCCCAGCGACGATGTGTACGCATATTGTTCAGAGGTCGAGCGGCGGGTCGATCAGATTTTAGTCGGTTTCAGAGTGCTGCTGCCACCTCACTTGACCGTGATTCCCCCACCATCACCGTCGGCGCCAGGTCCTTCGTCGCATGTGCCACCAGCGGACCGTCCGTCGTCGTCGCGCCCTCCACCAGCGGACCGTCCGTCGTCGTCGCGCCCTCCACCACTGCACACGGGTTTCGTGCCTGCCGACAGCTCTTCGGATGACGAGCTCGATACTCCTCCATGGCACCAGCCTCCTGACCAGGCACAGCAGCATCCTACACAGTCGACACATGTGCTTCCTAGCTTCCTTCCCGATGCTCCGCCGCCTACGCAGCCGACACAGCCTTCCCAGTCTACGCCATCTGCGCAGACACCACCAGTAAGGAGGCGGCGCGTCAGGGATCGTCAGCCCACCTCTCGGTACACACCATCAGAGTATCAGCCCTCCCCACAGAGGGGCAGGAGGGGGCACTAGTCCGATGTATGCTTTTCTCAGACTGTTCAGTTTTCGTATATTTTTGTTAGGTTTCCAACTTTTTGGGGTTTTATGTTTTCTACTGTTCTACTTTTGTATGACTTTGCGTTTCTACTTTTCAGCTTTTACCTATTCATCTGATGCTCGTTTTCGTATGATTAATCTTTGCGACTTTTGCACCTACCATATTTTGCGCCGAGACGTCTGGTTTCATACAAATGCGTCGAACCAACGAGACAAAACTAGGTATCAAAAGCACGGTATAAATGCGAAATTGGTATGTACTTGTACGGACCAGATGGCAAAACTTTGTCGTCTTACTCCTTTTCGCAAATCAGCCTACAATTATAGCGGCTTATACCTTTTAAAGATTTTCCTCGGAACCTAAAAAGGCTAAAACCCACATCTCATCTCCAAACTTCGATCTAATTCAAGGAATATCTCCCATTCATTATTCTGACCAAGTTTCCCTTCTGTAAGATTTTCAAAATCTCATCCGACGCCTTAGTTTCAAGTCTCGTCATTTTTTGAAATTCTAATTACCCTAAAGTACCCTGTTTTCGAATTATCACAAAATCATCAAATCTTGCCAAATTTCATTCAAACTTCTGCTGAATATGCTCCAGAAATAAAGTTACACTTGTGTGTGAGATTAGATCTCAAATCAGCCATCCCAATTTCAGAATTTACAAACAAGTCCTACTTCTCAAATGAAATTATTATGAAGTGTTTCGATTGCGACCACAGGGCAAAAGAGGGAGCAGAGAAAGTTTGCCAGTTTTCAGTCGCTATACCGTATAGCGACTGAAACCCGCAGCTTTCAGTCGCTATACGGTATAGCGACTGAAACCTCGCTGGCACGGCACAGATGCCAGCGGGGCATTTGTGCCGTGCCACGTCTTCAGTCGCTATACCGTATAGCGACTGATGACTGTCGCGAAGGGGATTTCGCGACTGAAAGTCATTTTTACAAATTTAAAAAGTTAAGAGTTAGTTTTGCAATTGTTTTTTTTATAGGGTTATTTCAAAAAAAAATTCAAGGATTTATGACACATAGTATTTTAAAACTTGATATCGGTTAAAATAAATCATCCATCAATATTTTAAAATTTGTAAATTTATCGACAGCTCCTGTGGAACTACTATTATTTTAATAACATTGGTCATCTCTCCCAACAATAAATTATTTACCACAACTACTTTTAAACAACTAAACCTTTGCGGCCGGTCAACTAATTGATAGCCCAATTGATTCATCACATGATTTATTTCAATAAATATTAGAATTAAATTCTAAGGTTAAAGTATTGTATTGACGTGTATGTTTTTATGTGTGTTTCTAATATATATATAATGGTTTTTAGGTTGAGTATAGAATAACTATTTTAGGGGTAGATGTAGAATAGTGTATATATAATAGTGTATATATAACTGTTGGATAGATATGACAGTTAATATTTGGGTAACTAAAAATTAACGTTGTTGTAATCATTAACAGAACTGTTGGATAATAATTATTCGAAATATTTTATTGTTACCGATATTTGTGCCAACCGTCTAATCGTCTTCCCCACTACGCTCCACCATCTTCCTTTCGAATTCTACTACAAACCGTAAAAAATTCTCTCTATCGCTGTCACAAATCAGTGTTTCAATCGCTGTCGGTTCGCCGAATATTTGGTATTCTCGCCATCTCTCCCGCAATTAGTCGCCGCTCTACCACAATTCCACTTGTCGACCACAGCCTTACGCCGTATTTTTGTCGCCGAATCTCACGCGCTTCCCTGCTGCCGACGTGCAATTCCAGAACACCTCGTCTGGACCACAACGGTGTTTTCCGTGTTGCCAATTCGGATTTCAATCTTGAGACAGGTAAGAATTAGAGTTTTGTCAGTAAATTTACATTTGACTGTTCGTAAATCGCAGTTGTTCAAATAGTAAATTTTATCTACTTCACTTTCCTGAAATAGTTAAGAATTAGAGGTTTTTCAGTAAAGTCACATTTGATCGTCAACAAATTGTAGTACTTTGAACACTAATTTTTATCTACAATACCATATTTCAATAAGTAAGAATTAGTTTGTTAGTAAATTTACTCTTCATCGTCAGTCAATTGTAGTTGTTCGGACAGTAAATTAACTCTACACTACCATTAAATCGGAGGTAATCTAATGTTGGTTGAATAGCTGTTTACTTTCACTTATTTGTCAGTAAATAACAGTTGTTCACACATTACATTTGATTTTCACCAGTAAATCATCAGAAAATTTATGTTGTTCGTATAGCCCGTTCTATCTCAAATAGAGAGTACATTTTGGGCAGTAAATTAATTTGTGTTTTTATGACTATAAATTTGAAATAGATATGAATTATATTTACTGCCAGTAAATTGTCATTTATTAGTTCGTAAATTTAGTTGTCTGGACAGTACATTTATATATATTACCAGAAAATCGGCAGTAAATTGATGCCGATTGGATAGGCAAACTAGTGAATAGTATGAGAACAGATAGTACAATTTAGGCAGTAAATCTGTTTGATTCATGAATGTAAATTAGTTTTATTTTCAGTATTTTTTTGGGAACAATGTCGTCTCGAAAGGGCAGTGTAAAGGCTGCTGGCAAGGTTCCTAAGAAGTTGAGGAAGGTTGTTGTGTCGGATAGCCAAAACGCCTTGGTGATCTCCTTTGATCTGACACAAGGAAGTCCTGCAAAATCTACGGCGGTTTGTTTATTTTTGCATACTTTAAACAGAATTGCAGTGTTGTTATTTGTTTGTATGAATATGTTTTTGTATCATAGCCCGAAACTGCTGTAAGAGAAAAGAGAGACAGGGAAGCGGCATTTGGTGTCGAGGAGCACGAAAAGTTATGAATGTTTGAAACAAGATTTTGTTTATCATATTGTGGTGACTATCTTTTTTTTTTAATATGGTTATACCCTGAATTGTTAGTCGACAATATCTACTTATGTATTGATGGTGCAGTGAACATTGGGTAGTATGCCCAATAACTTTACTATAAGTTCAATGCAAATTTACTGACTGATCAAAAGCAATTAACTATGCTTTCAGTAAAATGGTCGTGCTTGATTTTATTGATGATATATTGACCAGTTAATTTACTGTCTGAAGAGAAACAGTTGTCTGTATGCTGATATGCAATTTACTATTCAGAAAATTTGTTGTGGTCGAGTATAATGAAAATACATCGACCAGTAAATTGATATATCATATTCAAAATATGAAAAATATTATCAGTATATTGTATTTACTGGTCGTTTATATCAATTCACTGGTCGTTTATATCATTTGATATATCATATTCACACTTTACTGTCTAATCAAATAAAATTTAATGGTACCTTGATATCAATTTACTGGTCTTGATATATCAATTAACTAGTCGATTACATCAATTAACTGGTCGATTATATCACTTGAGATTGTATTTACTGATCGATTATATCTATTAACTGATCGTTTATATCGATTTACTGGCCGTTTATGTCAATTGATATATCATATTCACAATTTATTGAAGTTGTTTACCAATAACCCAATAAAAAAAAAGAAATTTCAAACCTAACCTTCAGTTGTGAGACGGGCCGCGGGACTGAAGGATTTGTACAAGGCAAACAATGTCCGCTCACTTCCGGACAAAGTCCGATCAACTCCGGACAAATTTAGCCGGACGGATCCATTTGTCTTTGGTTTCATTTTGCACAATGCGTGAATATTTTTTTAATGGCCGGACAATGTCTGCGCATCACAGACAATGTCCGGCCTGTGCAAAATGATATGGGCACTTTTTCCTTTGTATTTATTGGTCTTGATATATCCACAGATTGTATTCAAAATTTATTCGTTTTATAGACTTATTGAGTGATCAGTAAAATGGTTTTATTATAACAGTAGAGTTATATTGTTAGAACAGTAAATTGACTGATGAGAACAAATTTGTATTGTTGATACAGTGAAAATTGTTTACTATGTACAATAAAATCACAGTGTCATGAATCACAATTTGACCAAGACCATGTCTACATACGGTGAAAATATAAACAATATTACAATAGTATGTATCCAAAACACTGTGAGGTATATATATTTAATAATCGATCAGTAAATTGTTATATATGTGATAGTAAATTACTAACTACGGTTCCCAGTGCACGTTCTTGAATTGTGACCATATCGTCCACATTTATCGCACATTCTTTGCTTTCTATTTGACAGTGCGAGTTATATTGGGGTCTTGTATCTTTGTTGTCTTTTCCTTCCTTTGTTTGAAGATAACAATGGCTCTTTGTAGGCAATAACATCGTCACATTCATTATATGCAGCATCATCTTCTTCGTCTTGGAGTTCTTGTAACTGTGAGCCCAAGTTTTGAAAAGTTTCCACAGCAATATCAAATGATTCAGCGCTCTTTGACGCCCTCCTTTAATATGAGCAGTGCTGCTCAAAAATAGTTCGACCGGTAAACAGAGAGATCGTGGACAATTCGACCTGTAAATCTATTGAATACGACCAGTAAATGTTAAAACAAATATAGTAAATTGATCAATAGTACTAGTAAACCGAGATATCGTATCAACCAAGCGTTAGTTATTGTATAATTCGACTTCAGATTGACCAGTGAAGATTAGTTAGCATACCACCAGTAAATTTATAAAATAAAGACAGCAAATTTATCATTAATATGTATAAAAAAAGAGATCGTGGACAATAGAACGAGTAAATTGATTGTTCAAAGATAATGAATTTTTCAATACGACTAGTAAATCTACGTATCGAGGATAGTAATCTAAAGTGCTGTTATAAATCTCTTTATATTGTGGACAATATCGACCAGTAAATATCTAGCTTACGATCAGTAAAATGTTAGCACAGAGACAGTAAATTTACTGATGATCGTGGGCCATTAAATTTTTAGCTTACTATCAATAAAATGTTAGCACAGAGACAGTAAATTTACTGATGATCGTGGACAACACGACCAGTAAATTGATTGTTCAAAGACAATGAATTTTTTATTCATGTATATAAAAAGATTTACTATTGGGGACATATCGACCAGTAAATTTTTAGCTAACGATTAGTAAAATGTTAGCACAAAGACAGTAAATTTACTAATGATCGTAGACAACACGACCAGTAAATTCATATCGACCAATGCAGGTGCAAACATTGTATAATCCTCGTCTCGTAAATTTACTATTTTTGTTGAATAAATTTACTGGTTGTATGCCAATATTAATGCATATAAATAATATTTATGAAAAATTTACTGGTCGATTTGTATGACAGTAACAATTCTAATATTAGTGTACATGTTACTTTTTCGCTGTAATTTGCCACCATTATAGTTAGGAAGAGAATATACATACATTTGTATGGGCATGAGATGAGAAATCATCTTGTGTTGATCCTTTTATTGAACATGGAGGTGTTAAATCATTTAACTGTGTATTACAATGATCAAACAAAATCTGCATGTTACTTGTTGTTCTCTTAGGGATGATGATGTATCTATTGTGCTGTAGTAAATCAATATTTGATGATTTTAAAAAGAATACGATTAGTAAATTACAATTAAAAATACAATAAACTTAAGTAGTTGGGACAGTGAATTACCTGATTATACTAGTAAGTCTCAGAATTTACTGATGATCAAAACAGCGAAGAGGATGACGATCGCCTCTCTAATGTTTTTGTGGATTTTGGTACTTGATGATGTGTAGGATGAGGGTGGTTTTGTATTTTTTTTTACTGGTCGATATATGATTTCGGTTCCTATTTTTTAGGGATAGTGTATAATTGTAACAAACTTCCTGTTAGTTTTTAGGGATAATCCAGTGAAAGTTACTGCCGTCAAATCTTATTGCTAAGGTTTGTAAATTTATAATCTCGGTGCATGATCCAACGGTGCTGAAGATGGGTATAGAATAGTTATCTTAGGGATAGGAGTAGAATAGTGTCTATATATATATATATATATATATATATATATATATATATATATATATATATATATATATATATATCACTTGCAAGAACAATTTGTTTTTTTAAAAAAAAAAACTTTCCCTGGTCTAAAAAGGAAAAAGACTGCAGTACCTTCTGGGAAAAAACACGAGAGAATTTTCCTCCATTGGCTTTTAAATAGGGTGATTTACAGTATAGTTTATTAGTACGGTAAGTTATTACCGACAGACACATCAGTAGCAGATGAGATCCATATGCTAATGCTAATGTCCACTAAGGCAACTCAGCAGTCCTATCTTAATTACTCTATTGAAAATAGGATTACAAGTCCACCCGGGCCGCCTAATGACCAATCCCAAAGCGGCACAACGTCATTACATCATGCTCCATCCATCACAATCCAATAACAAACACCACCCTTTAGAAATTAGGACGAGTGGTGCGGCAACAATCTACCTATACCCATCAGTCATCATGTTTAATTGTTTGATCAAACATGTTGAAAGAAAAGAACAAGGTATCGAAGAAAACAGTACCGATGGGCACCATAAACAGCACCAACACCGCGCATTAAAAAAATGAAAGTAATGAAAACTTGTTGCGAGACGGTCGAGCCAAATATGTTATGTTTGAGTCCGACCCAGCACAAGCACAAGAAGCTCCCATTTCAACATGGCTTGTATGAGCCAATTACGTTGAGCTGAGAAAGAACACATCTCTTGACCTGTCGTACAAAACAGCACCACTTGCTCAGTTTCAGGAGGCCACTCAATCATAAATGGTCGCACGTCATAGACGCGAGAATAAATTGAAGCCCTCGAAACTTCTCGCGGGACAACCAGAATTGCTCGGCCGCCCCGATCACAGCCGTGGTTGGCCAATCATAAACGGGCAAACGGCACGTCCAGACGCTAGACGATCCGTTTCCCGTCACAACAAGATTGATGCACACCAATTTCCAATCATACAACACATTCACAAAAGCAATAAAAAGGAAGAAGAAAAGAGCCAAAAGATTCTTGAAGCTTTTTTTTTCCTCCTCCTCCTTGCCCAGTATTTTTTTTTTGGTCACCTTTACAAACATTTTTCTGTGAACGTAAGGTACATAGCCACCTTAGCTACATACATGCATGCCCACATCTGTGTCTCCTACTACAACCGTCTCCATCACCTCCGGCCAACTAGCACACCACTCTAGACCACGCCACACCAAACCCCTCCAAGTCTCCTACTTGGCTACTTACTGTTACTACTACTTCCCCGACCTTGACGGCGACCCGGCGGCTCCGTTATTGGCTCATCTGCATTTCGTCGAACACCTTTCATCCCTCCGTTTCGCACCTAGCTAGTCGCCTAAACGCTAAGAACTGAAGAAAACAAGCAAAATTTAGGGGTGTTTACTCGTCGTCGGAGGTGTCCGGGGAGGGTTCTTGGTTGAGGTCGGGGTTCTTGGCGCGGCGGCGCTGGGGGAGAGGCGGCGACGGGGCCGCCGTCGCCGCGCCGGAGTGGAGCGCGTCGACGCGGGCGCCGACCTCGGCGGCCTTCTTGCGGATGGCGGCGGCGGAGAGGCTCTCTTTGGGGTCCTCGTGGCCAGCGGCGGCGGCGCCGCCGGCGAGCTCGAGCTGGTCGGGGAAGTTGAGCCGCGCGGAGCTGCCGCGGAGGTAGTACACAGCAGTGTCGTACGCGCGCGCGGCCGCGACGGCGGTGGAGTACGAGCCGAGCCAGATCCGG
The DNA here is from genome assembly GCA_019359835.1 of Pharus latifolius. Taxonomy (NCBI): domain Eukaryota; kingdom Viridiplantae; phylum Streptophyta; class Magnoliopsida; order Poales; family Poaceae; genus Pharus; species Pharus latifolius. Next base: position 80,436,366 of record CM033324.1, read on the forward strand.
GACCGCTTGTTCGGCTCGCGGATCTCGGCCACCCACTTGCCCCACTTACGCATCCGCACGCCGCGGTACTGCCGCCCACCGCCGCCTCCGCCGCGGCCAGCAGCAGTAGGCGCCGGCGCCACGGCCGCCGGAGCCGGCGGGGGGTTGGCGGCGGGCGGGGGCGGCGGGTAGAAGGCGGTGGCGTCCCTCTCCATTCCCCCAATTAAGCAAGGCTTGGAGGTGGAGGTAGTCGTAGTACTAGTAGTACAAGGCCGTCTTCTCTCTTGGGTCTATGAGTGGTGGGGTCTATAAATAGAGGGGATTAAGTGTGGGGGTGAGTTGGTGGGAGGGTGTTTAGTGGTGCACTCTGGGTGTTTAGACAACTCAAAGTCGGTGCTTTGTGGTTTTGTCTTGAAAATGACAGAGCTTATCGAGTTAGTACTCCATTCTGGAGAATTTATAGTAGTAAATCGAGAAAATTATGTCATCGGTCCGTTTGGTCTAATGATACATTTTCTTTAGACAACGCGTGGCATGTCACAACTATAGTGGGCACTGTTTGATTTATGGTCATCAAAAAAACTTTTGATGCTTTATTCTAAAAAGTGTGGCAAACCGAACACATTCATAAATTTTGTGTGTGGCAACTAGTGTCTTAATGATGTATAAATCCAATATATTATTATCAGTTTCATAAGTTATTATTTTAAAATTTTATAAGCTTTTATATATATATATATAGACACGATGTAAATAATCATCAAAAATTCTATAAAAATTATACAAGGTGTATATTAGGTTGTCTAAGTAATCTATAAAATTTTAACTTTAAAGTTGATATATATTAGGAGAAATAAAAATGACTTTTTGGATTTATTTTCAGATGAATTTGTCTTTTTTTTGTTTCTCTTTGTAGATTGAATTTATATTTTAAAATTTGTAAGATGATAGATTGATTTTATATCTACAACCTCAATTTTTTTGTAAAAATTTTTATTATTATTTACATAAAATTTTGCAGAGAGATACACAAATACACCACAAGGGTGGAATGCACTCGATACTTCTCCAATATATATATAATACTGACTTTTTTCCTTAGAAAATACACATACTTTTTTGTTTATCTCAAATTAGATCCAATTTGTACTTGAAATTTTAGAAGATACTAGTTTACTCTGAGTAGTATCTACACAAATGTTTTGATAATTTTTTGTGATGATTTAGTGGATTAACAAGAGTGGTTAGTATGTTAGCACCCAATTGAAAATTTGCACTAGACACATCCCTTTGTTAATAATCTACTATCTTGTAAAATTTCAAGTCTAAATTCAATCTATTTTGAGAAAAATAAAAAAGAGAACTTTGTTGTGAATACTGACATTTTTTCTTTTTCTTTTCTGTTTTTATTTCTTATCTATCAGAAATTTATCTTTTGTTTCTCATATTACTAATCAAATTTTGAATTAAAATTTAATAGAAAGTTAGATGAATTGTATGACAATCTACACAAATTTTTGGAGGATTTTTGCAATAATTTAGTGGGTTAACTAAAGTGATTAATATGTTAACACTCAATCGAGAGTTCACAATAAATATATTCTCTTTCGTTCTCTCTACATATAATGTGGGAGGTAAGCATGTACATTTCACTTTTTTAGTGCTTTCATATATTCAATCTCAAAAATTCATACAAATGATAATGAAAAATTTTATAAAAATTAGAGAATATGTATATTAGGTTGACTAAATAGTCTATAAAATTTTAACTCTAAACTCAATATATATGAGGAGGAAAAAATAACAAATTTCAATGAATAATAATTTTTATCCTTTTCTTTTATCTTTTTATTTTTTTAACTAATTTTGAATTTTCCCCTTTTATATATTGAATTTGTATTTAAAATTGTGAGATGGTAGACTGATTTTTTATCTACAATCCCAAATTTTTATAGAACTTTTCATAAACATTTACATAAAATTTTGAGGAATAATACACAAGAGTACTAAAGAGATAAAATGCACTGAGTACCTACCCCATATGTAGGGCTGGAACTTTAGCTCAAGACTCGCGAGCAACTCGAGCTCCGCTCGATTTTTGGCTCAGCTTAGGCTCGGCTCGTTAACAAACGAGCCGAGCCCGAGCTAGACCCCAGCTTGCTCGGGATCGGCTCGGTATATGATATATATGATACAACAAGTATACAACATATGATACAACTCATACAAACTGAGGCTGCCGAGTGGCCTAACCAAACCCGATACACATAGTGACACAATCACGGTCTCACAAACTCATGCACACAGTCACAATCTCCAAATCTAGGGTTCTCTTCTCTCGTCTCCGTCGCTGTTCGCACCAGGCCGCCGGCGCCGCCTAGCGCCTCCATCGGCCCAGTCGGCCAGCGCCTCCTCCGCCGCCCCGCACCTCCTCAGTCGCCCCCAGTCGGCCACGCCTCCTTCGTCAGTCATCACCTCTAGCCGCCCGAGCCTCCTCCGCCTCCTCCGCCGCCCGAGCCTCCTTCACCTCCTCCGCCGCCCAAGCCTCCTCACTCGCCTTTGCTGACCCGAGAGCCTCCTCACTCACCTTCGGCCGCCCAACGCCTACTCCTCCGCCTCCTCCGCCACCCCTGGTCGAACCACGCCTCCTTCGTCACCTCCGACCGCCCTCTGCCTCCTTCGATCGCCTCCTCCACCACCCAAGCCTCCTCACTCGCCTTTGCCCGCCCGAGAGCCTCCTCACTCACCTTCGGCCGCCCAGCGCCTACTCCTCCGCCTCCTCCGCCGCCCCCGGCCGCCCGAGAGCCTCCTCCGTCGCCTCCGGTCGCCCAGCGCCTACTCCTCCACCGGACCTCTCGGCACCGCGCCACACCTCCTCAGTTGCCCCCAGCCGCCCCAGCCAACTGTGTGGTTTGAGAGGTCCAGAATTCAACCGAGCCGAGTTCAAGCCCAAAACAACTGAGCTGGTCTAGCTCACGAGCTGGCCGAGCTGGTCTAGCTCGCGAGCCAGACCGAGCCAAGTTCGAGCTGACTTTTCAGCTCGGTAAGCTAACAGAGCTGAGCCAGAGCCAGCTCACTCGAACTCGGTTTATTTCCACCCCTACCCATATGTATATGTGTGTGGGAAATATCCGGTGCATCCCACCCTCTATTGCTCCCATACATCTGTTCTAAAAAATTTTATGTAAATGGTTATGAAAAATTTTGTAAAAATTTCAGATTGTAGATATAAAATCAATCTACTGTCTCACAAAATTTTAAATCCAAATTCAATCTACACAAGAAGAAACATAAAAAATAAATTTAGCTAAAAATAAATCCAAATTAAAATAAAAATTATTATTCATTAAAATTTGTTATTTTTGTTTTCTCATAATATACATTGATTTTATAGTTAAAATTTTGTAGACTACTTGATCAACCAAATATATACGTTCTCTAATTTTTATAGAATTTTATTATTATTTATATAGTTTTTTTAAGATATAATATATGAAAACACCAGAGATGAAATACAATAGATATTTACCCTACACGAAGATATATATATATATATATATATATATATATATATATATATATATATATATATATATATATATATATATATATACACGGGTCGGTTGAAAGAAGGAATGGATGGTCGGTGTTCACTAGATATTGACTATGGGGTATAAGATTTTTTTTCTAATGGATGGAATGAGTTTGTTTAACACAAAGATAAGTTGGCAGTGGGAAGAAATTGCACACGATTAAAGCACAATACTTTAGGGTAATCATGCAAAAAGTAAATATAGTTTGTTTTTCAAATCAGATATCTTAGTTTTGATCGTCGCATGACAATTTATCATCATAAATTACAATATAGCCAATTCGGTATTCCGATTTTTCACATAGAGTGAATCAGATGGCTTTAAATGTTGAACAGGAGCGGTTGAATCAGCAGGTAATCTGCTCGGAATGCGTCATGCCATGAAATTGAGATCGTACCATTGTATTATTGCATTCAATATGGATTGTACGATGGCAATTATTACCACATAAAGATAGACTGTATATTCTCACGGAAATTGTTTAGATTGAGAAATATATATCACATATATAATGAACCACTATTAATATTTGTATTCTGAATTACTCATTTTTAAAACTTAGAGTTATATTGGTTATAGAATTCTAAATTTGACATGCTAAATCTATATTATTGACATACAAAAAAAGTGCTACAAGTTTTTGTTAATGTGAAATTTCCTACATTGTAGATCAAATACAACACCATTGATCATCTTACCTACATCTACTAGGTAAAATCATATAATCCCACAAAAGTGCACTCCATTTTTTCCTTTCTTAGGCTACCTTTAGCCTTATTCTTTGTTGCAAAAAAAAATTGCAGTCGCCATTTCTTAACTTTTTTTATAGAACAACAATACTGCAGAAATAGTGAATACTTTCTATAATTATCATGCACCACTACAACAGAGATATATAATTTGTCTTACAAAATTGTTCTCAAGTTTGTATTTGACCTGATTTATCTGAACTATTGCTTATGAGATAAACTAAAATTGAACCAAAAATAAAACTTAAATTTAGGACTTAGTTGTCCTTTAAGTTAAAATCCTTTTTAATTAGATATTTGAAATAAATGTAATTCTCTCTCCACCGATTTACTAGATTTATAAATTTAAACTAGTTTATAAGTTTAAATTAAATTAGATCAAATAGACACTTAGACATCGTTTGGGATTACAATGAGATTTGTGCTGATTATGGGATGTGACAATTATTAAATATATTTGCTATATCTACTAACATATTATTATTATTATTTAATAAATAACCACAGCCATCAATTGTATGGTAAATAAAAATGGGGAACCAAACCTCGCAAAAGATAGCACGACACACACGTGTCGTGGCTACACCGCTTCTGCCTGTGCAGCCCCGTGATTAAACCTTAAACCTCGCAATCTAAAATCTAATGATATGAGATAAACAACGTAATTAACGGTACCGCCGTGTGAGCCGTGGGGCCCACCTGACAGTGACACGTCTCGGAGAAAAGTCGCGGAAGCAAGCGGGTGCGGGCTGAGTCGTTGGCGTGCTGCGACCACGTCTGTGCCCATGTCGACTCGAAACGGCGCCACGTCCGCGCCACCCATCCACCAACCCCATCTACATATAGAGCCGGATTTTGATGCCCTATCTTCTCAAGTAGGAAGATGCAACCGTGTCCTTCAGTGCACATTCAATTAAGATGCGTACAACTCAGATTTGGATATAAGAGAGATCTAAATGTTTTATGAGTAATTTTGGATATTTTTCGTGTATATAGTTAATTCGTAATCGAATAGTTTTTTTTTTTGAGGTGCCTCCCATTTCTTTTGAATTAAAACTTAGGGATTCAAATCTTATATAACTATGTATGGAAGAGTTAGGATTCCCAATGAAGTCGGTCGGACGGATTTTTGTATCACTTATATCTGATTTTGGGTTTTAAGATTTGATAGGTAAAATTAATTTTAAAATAAAAAATTCTAATAACTAATTTTGTGGAAATATTATTACAAAAATAACCGACGAAAACTATGAAATACTATCAATAATTGAATATAAAAGGTCATAAACTTAAAATGATATGATAATATTTATGAATTATACTAATATATTCTAAAAATATATAATTAGAGTGGGGCGGGGCAACTTACTACCCACCCTTACTTTGGATTGAGTCGAGACATCCTCGAGTTAGATCGAATTGTCTAAATTGGATTGGATTGGGGTGAAAATTGAAAACTCTTGGAAGAGTTAGGGTACATTTGTATTGTGATGATAAAATATCGCGCTAAAAATGTGATGCAGTACCATTTAATTAACCCTTGTTTTACCCCACTTTTATAAATAAAACTTGGACCGATGATTCATTCGTCCTAAGTGTGGTCGGTTTTTCACTGGAAAGTGAACTAAAATACTAGTGTAAATATATTTTTGCAAAAAAAAATATTATAACTAAATATTTGGCACAAAGAATTTAAACATTTTTGCTACAGACCAAATGCAAACTTGGTCATTTTTAGACTGATTTGATTAAAAACTCATAACCAATGTGTTGGCGCCCATTTTCGGTGTTCTATAAATGGCCAAATCCGGATTGACTAGACTATTAACAAACTCTTTCTGTTTAGGTTTTATTTGGCTGAGTTTCAATCTTGATTTCTATATTATAGATAAGTCGATGTTATCTAATTTCAACTTGAAATAGATTAGAAGTTGGAGTTATAAAAGAGTTTGGCAAAACGATCTAACTTCTCCACTTTAAGATTTTAAATAAATAAAATAGAAGCATGTTTAAATTGTACCCTATCAATAGAATATAATATTAATTGTAAAAAATAGCACAACTATATAATTGTTTCAAACTTTATGAATATGTTTTAAATTTGAAAATTGAAACTGTTGGAGCACTATAAATCATGCTCCAATTTTCTTGATTCCACCTTAGTTTTAGAGAAATCGTCAACCAGAACTGTCCAATTAAACCAAATTATTTTATCTCCAACCTAAAAAATAAAAATCAAACTAAACCGAACATAACTTTAATCTATTGTGAACTAATTTTTCACATGGCACTGCACCACTATCCAAATGTTTGATTTCTCAGTAGCCATATTTGTTCTTAGATCAATTAATTTTTTCATAAACCAAGCTTTGGTCATAACTCATGACTCATGCTCAAATGTTTTTAGACAACTTTTTCTTAAAAAAAAAAATGCTCCAAGACAACTCAGCCCGTATAACCATTGAAAGTTCAAACCCCCATCATACTAGGCGGTGGAGCACGAAGACCGGGTGCACGAGCCGTGCAAGGCTGACGAGGACAAGGGTTCGCCGACATGCGCGAGAGAGCGGCAGCCACGTGGAGCGCGGCGGAGGGAGACGGCCGCCGACGTGGACAGTACCCGCCTGGCATACGCAAGCAAGAGATATAGAGAGAGGGGGAGGACGAGACCGCTCTATCTCTGTACGTCTATACGACATGTAGTGAAGACTAGAAAGAGAAGAAGACTCTTTTGGCGGGAGGTGTCGCGACAAGGGCGGACGGCGACGCCGTTGTTATCCGCTTTGGCGCCCTCCTGTTTGGTCTTTTTCGTCCTCTCTCTCTCTTCTTTCTTCCTTTCTTTTCTTTTTCTTTTTTATTATTTTTGAGGAATCTTTCTTTATTTTCTGTCAACTCGTTGGGTCGTTTTGGCTGGGTTTTGTCTTCCTTTTAAAAAAATATTTGTAATTTTAAGATTATTTGATTTGTATCTTCTAAAAAAAAATTGTCTAATCTAGTTAGAATCTACCGAAAATTTGTTTAAAATTGTTATGCTCACTCTATCATTGTGGCTCAATGAATCATACTTAAAGTTTTACTCATACATATTTAAAAGTCTTAAAACACTCAAAACTGTTTGAGAAAACAAGACATATTCAACTAACTCATCATTAATCATACAATTAAATAAATCAGTCTTATACATATATTATTAGACAAAACTTTTTAATATAACTAATATATATATATAGAAATCGATGTATTTCCCAGAACGAGGACCGAATAATCTTTATGTGTTACGAGATTTAGAAGTTGGGTAAAATTTCTTAATATAACTTCAGTGAGAAAATATTGCACAAATTTGTGGTTGCCTAGGTTATTTTTTTAGAAATATTTAGGTTTTGGTTTGTTTATTTTGAGCGGCTAGTGTTGGACGGTGGCCGGCGCGGGGTGATGACTTGTGATGTCATTGCTCATTAGATTTGGCCATGGCCATTCAAACTGTTACGTACGTTTTGGATGCTTTGACATTATCACACGTAGACATTAAGCGGTGTTTAATATACGAATTTCGCTCCATATTTTGATCACGTATATTCTTCTGGTATTTACTATTTAGTTAAATCATTTTATAATCATAATATTCATATTTAAAATACATTTTTATATATTTTTATAATATATTTTAATTTGACACATTCTAAAACTATCTCATTATATTCTATTACTCAATTGAACTAAATATATTTTATATTTATTCATTTCAACTTCGATTCTAAAATCAATTATGCTTATAAACTAAAAGTCACCTAAATAGGTGGTGTAGTATCGAAATTTGCGTAGACTAGAACTAAGAACCTATTTGACCAAATCTAACTTAAGTTTATAAGTTAAATAAATGAACAAAAATTTTAAATTTATTTAGAATTTCTATTTCAAAATAAATTAGTTCAAAAGAGTTCAACTTATATTTTAAGTACTTATATAATTTAAGATGTAATTTTATAGTTTATTTAGTTACTTGCAGGAAGCGAGCCTTCCCCAAAGAAGAGTATATTTGATGGCGACTTAAAGAGTTATTTGTGGTGATAATAAGACTTTAGGACTGTCTTTGGTTCATTTTGGACCACCCTATATAGCGCGAGAGAAGGATGAATGTTTGATTTTTTTTTTTTGGATCATGGATGAGGGATAAAAAGAAAATATTTCTCATCCATCCCTTCATATCGTATTGGCTAGTCCTTAAGGTCCTCCGAAGTTTCGATTTGTATGCGGGTGACGGTGCTCTGAATTTTTGTGTTCAATTACACCATCTTCATTTCACTTTAGTTAATTCATTGTGTTTAATTGCATGTTCATTCTTGGTCTCGCCAATGATAATATCAAAATATCCTAAATCATCTAATTCCCATTGTCATTTCCCACCAATCAAATAAAATTCTAGACTATCACATTCCACACGAACCAAACGCTCCCCTCAAATCAACTTATGATATATCATTCATCTCATGATAGATGATTGATTTAAGTAACTAAATACATCATAGAATCTCCCATATCATAATATAATTTGAGAGCCTGTTTGAGCGAGTTCTGGCTTTATCTTCTCTCTCTAATATGATAGAGTTCTTTGGTTCCAACTCCAATAAAAATGTTAGATCTTAAAATTTGGAACACAAAAGCTCTTGAAGTTATTTTTGTTCGAAAAGACTGTACTGGCCTAAGCATGCATTCATGTAACAATTTGACCACAGAAAATTAATGATGGTGTAGACTTATAACTATTTCAAACCTGATAAATGGGTGTTTTTTTAGGGACTTTTGGATCTCTTGGAGTTACCCAAAAGAGGCTTCTAACTCCAATAAAAAAAAGGGATTCAGTTCAATCTAACTTTGGCTCTACCAACAAGAGGAGCAAGTATATTTACGAAAGCGACTCTAAGCTCGGCCGAAAAAGGCCTTAAAAACATAAAATGAACCATGATTGAGTGGTACATTTTAGCTGTACCGGTGTGATATATTTGTTGTCAGTCAGACCGATAGACTGCTCCTTAGGGCCTGTGTGTCGCTGTTGGCTCCTATGGGCCGTCAAGTGGACCGCGGCTGGACCACGCCACAGCCATGCTGCTATTGCGTGCGTAAAACAGATGGAATGAACAATGCTTTATGTACTTAAAAAAGTTTATATATAATCTATATAAACTTTAAATAGATGATGCAAATCAGATGTAGTGGAGTGTAGCTCAATTGTAAGGGAAGAACTTTCTTGTGCTAATCTAGAGGGGGGAGTCTACTTGGGGTTTAGAAGGGAGGCTCCAAATCCACGGTGATGGACTGATGGTAATAGTGCAAATTGTCCATTCCTTGACCGTTTGACTGCTTGTGTTCCTCTTTTAGGATATGTAGATCTGATCACTTACAACAGTTTACAAACGATTTTAAGCCATAGAAAAGAGAGCACAAAAAGACACACAAAGGGTGTTTTTTAGGCATTTTAGTCTACACCACTAAGAAAATTGAAAATTCAAGATATATCATTAAAAAAGATGAATTGATCTTATATCACTGAAATCTTAAAAAATTTTGAAATATGTCATTTTGACAATGTCAAAGCAGTTGATTGGGACTAAAATAATTCTTACACACTAAAATAATTCTTACACCCTTGTCTTTTTTTTTTGTTAAAGTAATTGAAACGAGCATGTGCGCACGGCACATCATGACAACATTCTAATTGCTTTAACAAAAAAAAAAGACATAAATCAATTATTTTGATCTTGTCAGAATGGTATTTTTTGAAAGTTCGTAAAATTCTAATGGTGTGAGACCAATTTGTCTTTTTTATATATATCTTGAATTTTCACTTTCACTAATGATATAAAATCAAATTTTCTTTCTCTTTTTCTTTTCTTTTTTTTTTTTATTTTTTTATTTTTGTGCCTAAGTGAGGACTGGATCATCTACGCCAACAACAACAAATAACATCAATGACATATCAAAAAGAAACATGATTATCTTTTTTTTTTTTTTTGTGGTGATGGATCTAGAACGTAGACCATTGTTGACTGTAGTTGATCTAGATCTCTGTGAGGTTCCATTTTAAATTTAGGAATTTCATAAAAATTTTGAAAAAAAAAAAAATTCACCCTCACTAGATGCCGGGATTTCTCTAAAATTTTTATGAAATTCCAATAACTCCTGACACCTGCACATGAAAAGCCATCAAACGCTACTGTGATCGTAACGCTCGTTACAGCAAAAAGAGGTACGGCGTGTCAAACAATGGCATATGCTCGTGTGAAAAAAAAAAAAAAAAGTTAAAAAGTTACCCGAAACAGCAGAGATTCTTCTATCAGTACATTACGTCACACTATTCAGTGAAACAGCTCTGGCGATAATTTGTTGCAGGGGCAGTAGAAAGCAGACAAGAGCAAACAAACGAAATGTACCACATCACATACAATGCAATTATGCAAGAGTATATTTTTTTTCCCATTTCACAAACTTTTGTAAAGAACATCGATGTGAGACCCAATCAATGAACAAAACCTCAGGCAATGGAGCTCACCTGTTACAGACACAATTGTGGCCAAAATTTTGCCTAAGTTGTGGCAAACTCTCCAATGGCATGCCATGACTAAGTATAGCTATGAATCAAATACGCGGTTTCTCTTACACATAAGGAGGATCCTCATGGAAATGGCTTCCCTAGCAACTATCAGCGCAACAACTCCAGCTAGTAGCCCTTACCCTTAGATTTCAGGAAAATGAGTATGATTCATATTCGCGGGGTATGCAAACTAGAAATTGCAGCAAACTGTGGTCAATTAAAATATGTGCCTCAAAGAAATAGTGCATATCATGAAAGCAAGGGATAGCATAGGGCCAGAACATGAAAGTTTGTTGCACAGCTGACAACCAGTGAAATGGAATATGTACCTTGCAACATTCGGTGTAGTCATCGGTATATCATATATTCATGTTCATACAACCATGGCATTTCCTCAGTAGCTGATCTTGCACATTTCGTAACACTATCAGACTAAACCAAGCTTGTTTTGGGCATATGGACTACCGAATTCAGATAGTCCAACTCTTCAAGTAGTTTCTTTGAAATTTTTTCCCAACAAATATCTTGCTTATTCCTTGAAACCAGCTGACAACCAGGTAAAGTTATGCTCCTGAGACCGAAAAACTGGTGATTTATCATTTTCCAACTGAGGGTTTTCCAGATGTTCCTTTCAAGTTTTGAAGGAATGTCCATCCATAAATTGCAACTAGATTGCTAGAGAAACCGGTGAATGCCACTGTTCTTTGAGAGCCTCAGATCCTGAAATCAAAAGGGTGCAGATGGAATCCAATGGATTAGAAACAGATGGGATCTTGTAGCCTAATGAATATTCTCTTAGTGGAATGACCGCATGACGAACAGCGTAAAACACTAATGCGAGCCTAATTAGTAAACTCATGCTTTGTCTGAAAATTACAGCTAGAACTATTAGTGTTTTGAATTTCTTGAATAATGGCATAAAATGTGTTGAAGAATCTCTACAACCCATAACCATTGCACAAGATCATAAGCTCTGTATGTTGCAGATGTGTTGCCTTAAGCCAGCAATTGCAAATAAGCCACTAAAGAAACAGCTCTAATCAACAATATTTTTGATAATTAGCTCCATACCACTGCCAAATCTGTAAATTTAGCAAAATATTACTAAGTGTCTTATTGACAAGTGGGGTCAGTCAATGTTGTTTTACTAATTTGGCACTTAATAGTATAGAGCTAATTATTTAAAGTTTTTAACTCTCCTAATCAAGAGTTACTCAATTATCAATTGACTTGTCGAAATTCATATCCTAGAAAAGATGAGACCTGCATGGTATTTGTCAGCCACTAAAGAATAATTGTGCGAATTAAGACAAGATACCATCAATTCCTAAAAATGAATCAACAACAATTGCAAACTGGATTTTCTGAATACCCACGTGCCAAATTGGCGGGATTGCAATACACTACATTCAGTATTCAGTACCCCCTAGTTACCAATTTTATACTCTTCTTGCTACATAAACATGATGCATAAATGGAAAACAAAAGAAGTCGCCTTCGATCCGATTATTTACCTGCCAAGTCCATTAGAACATCACAGATAACCATCATCACCATTGTCGTCATCGCTCCAAAACCCATTGTCAGCATTGAACCCGACTCCCAATATTCCATCCACAATGTCTTCATCGGAGAACACCGACATCGTCTTACTGTCAAAGAACTTGGTCCTTGAGGCAACAATCTCATCAACAACATCATCCAAATCACTCACATCCCACTCCACCATGAACTCCTGATCATCTTCCTTATCGTTTTCGAAAACTTCACGCTCAGCGGTCCGCAGCATCTCGTCATCAACCTCCCCATTCTCGACACTGTCCCATGGCAACCAAATGTCAGCCACCTTGCCAAGCGCGCGGCGCCCATCCCCAATGACAACTGTCCTCAGGTCGGCTGCCCGCGCCTTGCGGACAGTCTCGGTGAAGTCGGAGTCGTCGGAGACGAGCACGACCCAGTCAACGCCACAGGCGACAGAGTGCTGCACCTGCCGCTTGAGAGCGGCGTCTGCAGCCTGCGGCTTGTCCGGGACGGTGCGGACGTGGACGCCGGCACGGCGCAACTCAGAGGCGAGGCCGCAGCCGACCTTGGGGGTGAGAAGCTCGCGGGCGGTCTCGTTGTACTTCTCGTTGTTGGAGATGTAGCGCTCGCGGAATCGCTGCCGCTTCTTGCCCTTGAGAGAGCGAAGGCGAGCGAGCTTCTTGTTGCGCTCGCGCTGGTGGAGCTGGCGGAAGTGGCGGGCGAGGTCGGGGCGTGTGGGGAAGCGGCGGCCGCAGACGGCGCAGGAGTAGGGCACAGGCGGCGTGGCGAGGCCGCGGCGCTCGGCGCGATCGAGCGCCCGGCGGTCGCGGCGCTCCTCTACGACCCAGGCGGGCAGGTGGGTGAATGCGTGGCGGTTGGCGAAGGCGGAGACGGAGACCACTCGGCCGAGGAGGGACGCGGCTGCGCGGAGCGCGGTGGCGGCCGGGAAGGGCGGCCCGCGTGGGGGCTTGTTGTCGAGGTCCCACAGAACGACCACCGACGGCGCGCGCGCCGTCCACACGCCGTCCCGGCCGCGGACCATCTCGACATCCAATTGGGCGGACGGGGTGGAGGCGTTGTCGGAGGCAGCAGTGGAGGAGGGTGGTGGTGGTGCGGGGTGGGTGCGGAGGGAGAGGTAATGAGGTTGGGGGCGGCGGTGGATGGGGAAGGGGTGGAGGGGTGGGGGTTTGGGTGGGAGGTGGAGGAAGCTTAGGGGAGGTGGCATTGGGGCGACGGTGGCGCTGTGTCCGGCCGGCGACTGTGGAGTCGGTGGATGGAAGGTGAGTGATGAGGTGGTGTGGGAAGGGGACGATGGATGGATAGAAGATGGCCCGGGTTTTCCTTTTCCTGTATAACTGTGTTACTGTGTATACAGTGCTGCAGTTGGCGGCTACTATGGCCGATACGCCGGTTAGTATCCACTGTACGATATGTGTTTTCTGATTTTATCTGTAAATTTTGGGCCTTTTTGGGTCTCTTCCTGATATGGGTAAAATGTTTCTAACTTATCCTAACAAACATTATTGATTTGTAATTATATTCAATCACTATACGAGATTACTCAAAGGGATAAGAAAATTATATCCTACGATGGAGAACTAAATTTTTTCTCTCACATGATAAATCTTGTTTTTTGAACTTAAGTCATTTACTTGTGTTATGCGGTGCAAATTAAAAAGAAATAAAATATTTTGAAAAGTTATTATTAATTCTTACTGTATTTTGATTTTATGTTTTTTTGTAAATATTTCAAATACTATTTTTCTCTAATAAAACTTGCCCAATAGACTAGGTTACTCACATGAGCAATAACCCAAGATGGCAAATAAACCCGTTTTGAAACAAATAAGCCAATATATCAAGTATGGAGGGCAAGATAGTGACTGACATGTTGGTGTGTCTTCCTCAACTCCAGTGTCCATGGTAAAAGCTAATAAATTTTATATGAAAAGAGCATCTAGTGAAAGCTTATTTATTTTTAAATTTCTGTATTCTAAAAATTTTGTTAATTCACAAATATTTGTGTTTTCTTTATCTTGCATACACTTCTCTCTATCTTTAATCAAATCATTTCTTTAAATTTTGTCTTCTAAAATTCATCTAGCTCCCTCATTAATTTTCTTTGACGATGATAACCTGCTAACAAGCAGAGATATTGTGGTGAGGCAATAGCAGTAGCCGGTGGGAGAGAAGAGGATGGAGTGATAGTGATGGTAAAAAAGGATCAATTGAAGAGGTGAAGAGGTGAAGAAGATGAGGGAGAAAAAAGTGTGAGGAGTGAAGGCTTAATAAATATATAATTTTTTGTGTTAAGTGTGCAAAATAAACTTTAAAATATTCTCTTTTACTAAATTGCACAATGCAAAAACTCAGAGCATCTTATGGATAATGTTGTATGACAAAATGGAGACTCAAAAACCATCTAAGATTGATTTTTACTCTACTTTAGCTCTTAGTTGACTAAGTCAAAAGAAACTGAGGTCATGTCTTATCTGAATTTTAATCTCTAATTTAAGTCAAACTGGTTCCTCACAAAACTGCTCAATTATAGCCATTGAAGAGAATTCAACTTGAAACCAACAATAAAATCAACTTTAGTTGAGCATAGCTCGAACATAATTTTGTCAAATTTCATGTTATAGAACAATCAAGTTCATTAAAATTGTCCTCTGCTTTATTTGAGCTATGGTTAAGTGACTTTTGTATTATTGACTTATTCTTGATATGAACCTAATCGACTGCAAGTTTAATTATGAGCTCAAACACTAATTAAAAGTCTGAAACTAAAATCAAACCAAACAAAATTTTATCAGATATATTCGAGATCGAGCCATTGACAACCATAACATGAAACATGCTTAAGAACTTTTTGTACGGATATCTCAGAATAAAAAAATAATTTTAAAAATAACGTTTAAAAAAAAAATTGCAAAAATGGCTTCAGTCGCCATCTGGGCTGACGACTTACCCAAAATGGGCCATCAGTCGCCATCCCAGATGGCGACTGCGGCTTTTTTCCATCAGTCGCCATCTGGGATGGCGACTGATGGCCAATATATAAGGGGGGCCGGGGCGATTGTTGTGTAAACGAAAAAAAAAAATCACACTCACTCACGGCAGAGGAAAAAAGAAGAGAGGAGAGGGGAGGAGGGGAGGGGAAAAAAGAAAAGAAGAGGAGGGGGAGGAGGAGAAGAGGAGGAGGAGGAGGAGAAGAAAAAGAAGAAGAAGAAGAGGAGGAGAAGAAGAAGAGGAGAAGAAGAAGAAGAAAAAGAAAAAAAAGAAAGGTAAAAATTTTTTTACTGATAATTAGTATAGAATGTTTTAGGAATTTGCAAATCTGTTTTAGAAATGAGGTTTATAGAAAAAAGAAAGGGGTTTATAGATTTGTTTTAGGAATTTACAGATATGATTTAGAAATGTGTAGATCTGTTTTAGAAATTTGCAGATCTGTTTTAGAAATGTGTAGATCTGTTTTAAAAATTTGTTGTATCTGTATATCTGTTTTAGAAATGTGTAAATCTGTTTTAAAAATTTGTTGTATCTGTATATCTGTTTTAAAAATGTATAGATCTGTTTTAGAAATGTGTAGATCTGTTATGTAGATGTGTTGTATTTGTAGATCCGTTATGTAGAAATGTTATGTATTGAGCGAATAAATTTGATTAATAAATAGTGAATCGATAATTTAGGACATACTGTTTATTCGTAGAAAATGTGTAGAAATACATATTTGATTAGATGTGATGCAATATCATTAATGCAGTGTACTTCTAAGATGTTAAAAAATAAGTCGCAGATGTCTTAAGGATGAGTATAGAGTAATGTGCAAAATATATTGAAGATATGATAGCTGATATTTGTAATACTTATGTTGTAGACAATGTCGGAAACAAGAGTAGTATATATTTTTCACGGGGAACAAATCATTAGAAATGGACCATCTGGAGATGACCTAAGTGGATGTCACCGTGTAGACATGGAATTGAATGATCTTAATGTTCTTAATTTTGAAGACCTTAAGACCCGAGTCATGGACATCCTAAATATTGACCCATGTTTGCACAAAATTGTCATGGAAGCGCTGGTGCCTATTGGTTTGACATCTTGTTGGAAATTGTGTAAACTTAGAGGCGATAGATCATGGGGCTCTCTTGTTAGGAGGGTGATAAATCCCAATCATGGGCCAGATGACTGTATACTGTATGTGACAAAGCTAGACAATGTACCCGAACCGGGAGCAGAACTTGTACCCGAACCATTAATTGGAGGAGAACATATGAACATTGATCCAACCATGACTTATAATTTTGCGGATATGCCCAACGCAGAATTCATGGGCGGGTATTTCTGGCCTGGGGATGAGGCTTATGCCGACGAAGGTGAAGACGAGGGTCTGGAAGTTTCAGGCAGCGAAGGGTCGGAGGTGGACGCAGACTATGCGGATTCCTCTGGTGAAGAAGACTATCGTGGAATGGGACCTCCACAACAATGGCTAGATCCTAGTGGTTTTGAGCATGCGCGAATCCACGACGATCGCAGTTTGGAGTCGGCAGGGAGTGAGCACAGATTAACATTGGGACAACATTTTCGAAGCAAGGAGGAGGCTAAGCAAGCCGTGGCGATGTGGTCCGTGACACTGCGTCGGTCTTTCAAGGTTGATAGAACAACTCCACGACTGTACGCAGTGAAGTGCAAGGTGGAAGGATGTCGATTTTATGTTCGTATTGCTCGGTACAGGGACAATGAGCACTTCATTGTTTCCAGGATCACCGAACACGACTGTTCGATGACAGAAGTATCACAGAGTCATAGAAATATGTCCTCCGCATTTGTGGCACGTGTAATCTTGTCGAACCTTCATGCAAATCTTGATATGCCACCAAAACAAATTGTTAGCCAGATCAATGACACATTTGGGTACATCATTCAATATGGGAAGGCATGGAGAGCCAAGCAACTTGGTCTTGAGATGTTATTTGGATCTTTCTATGATTCATATAACTATGTGCCCAGATTGATCCAACAAATCGTTGACACCAACCCTGGCACTGTGATGGATATGGTCCATAGCCCAGTTGTCGGCAGAAATGGTGAGATAGTTCCTGGAGCTGAGTATATGGAGCGTATATTCTGGTCATTTGGTCAAGTAATCTCTGTGTTCAAGTACATGCGGCCAATACTTTGCGTGGATGGCACATTTCTAACTGGGAAGTACAAGGGAACTCTGATGACAGCAGTTGCTGCAGATGCAAACAACCAGCAACTTCCCATGGCGTACGCCTTAGTGGAAGGAGAGAATACAGACAGCTGGGTATGGTTCCTTGCAAACCTAAAACAAACAGTCGTGAAAGACAGACGGAATGTATGTATAATCCATGATAGACACAAGGGTCTGTTAAGTGCCATTGAGTTCATGTTGTCCACTGAGAACCCGCAGTACAGCTGGAATGACTTGATCAGTCGGTGGTGTAAACGACACCTTGCGGCGAACTTCTTCACACACTACAAGAGTGCACGGCTTATGAAGAAGTTCAAGCGGTTGTGCGATCAGAACCAAAGCCATAAGTTCCAAAAACTTTGGGACGAGTTAGAACAAGAAACTTCAGATCTAGGTAAATCCCAAAGGTCAGAGGCAAGCAGTTCACAACATGCAGAAGATGAAGAAAATGTCGCGGAGACTACAGATGTGGCGAGACGACGCACCCGAAGATCAAGGCCAAAGAAATTTAGTGAATGGATCAGTGACAAAGCTCCTGAGAAGTTGTCTCTATTGCACGATGAGGGAGGTGCCAGATATGGCGTAATGACAACTAACATGGCGGAGGTATACAATTTTGTGTTGAGGGGGGTGCGAGGTCTGCCGCTCACTGGAATTGTGGAGTTTACATGGCATCGCACGGCCAAATACTTCTACGAGAGAGGTACAGCTGCAAGAGCATTGCTTCGGGTGACACCACCAAAATTTCCTCATGAAGTACAAAGGTACTTAGAAATGAAAGCCGCGGCCGCTCAGAAACACTCAGTCGAGTGCATTCCTAACAGTAGAAGGCAAAGTTGGGTCGTTTATCTGCGCAGTAAGAACGTGGGGGGTGGATACATGCGACAAATCAAGAGGCAAGGAGTCACATTTGAAGACGGTGTCAAGTGCACTTGTAACGAGCCAACTCTATTGCATAAACCGTGCTCTCATGTGATGGCCCCGTGTGCGCACGACAACAAGTCGAGCGAGATGTACCTCTCAGTTTACTATGATTCACGGTACCTTGCCGAGACATGGACTGCAGACTTTGAGATTTGGGGGACTCAGTAGCACTACAGAGATCGGTCGTGTAGGGCAGGCGAGATCCGATATGTTCCACCACCGCACTTGGAGCGGAAAGGCCCTGGACGACGGCGGAAAATGCGAATTGGCAATGACATGGATAACGCAGAACGCGATGAGCTACGAAAGTGTGCCATTTGCCGACAGCCCGGCCACACGAGGAGGACATGTCCTGATGCATCCGGACCTAGTCGAACATGACTGAGTAATGTTGTGCAACACTTATTCGTTCCTGCTGTGTATTTGATGATGTACTAACCTAATGTGTATCGAGGACCGGGATTTATGGCTCACCCGCTGTATTCTTGTCTTCAGCCATATGTTGGAGGTGTACGCTCGGTGGAGGGTGATGCGCCAATTTGGCTTATTCCAGACGATCCCTCCTCCAGACGCCCCGCATCGTTTGTCGCATGACCAGCACGAGTAAGTTCTCCATTATCTCCGCGCATAGTGTTTTCGCTCTGTGAAATAACTGAACACTTTTGTTTTTTTTGCAGGCAGAGTCGCAAGGGCAAGAAGGTTGTCAGTTGGCAGGACCGACAGTCTCCTTACACTCGTCGCTGGGAGCAGACAGCAGCGATAGATGTCGTGCGTGAGGAGAGGGCGTACGATTCCACGACATACGGCAATTACCTCCGATGGTACCTCCCTCGCACCGCAGCTCGCATTGCCCCGCCACCTCCGGCGCCTGCAGACGTGCCTGCTCCGAGCGTGCATCAGACATACGACCGACATCACGCATCTCGGGTACACCGCCAGGTACATGCCGCCAGCCCATGACCTACTTGTTATTTTTATTTCTGCCTCCCATTGTCTTACCGTCTTGCAGGCTGACGGCATCCGTGCGATCAGTTCTGTGACACGGCCACTAGTCCAGCGGAGGCAAGCAGGTATGCCTATCACGCCCGACGAGTACGAGAGGGCCGTCGCCTACGTCGACCGAGTCGCCTCGCAGCTGACCCTTGAGAGTGCCTCCACTTCGTCGACTTTTGTTGCACCTCCACGTCCACCGGCCCGACCCAGTCATACGCCATCGCACTCAGCCGCTCCTCATCCCGACACAGCCGGCCCTTCAGGTACGGCCGTTGCCGCACCCATTTATCTCGGTGGGTCCCCGGCTCGCTCGTACTGTACAGGTGTTGCACCTCACGTGGACTTCTCGTCGCGTGGTGGTGTACGGATCTCTGAGGGTCCCTGAGCGCCCCCTTCTGCACACACTTCCGATTCTGGATTGGGCTTCGACGTCACGTTCGACTCAGACGACGAGTACATTGCTATGTCTGAGCATACGGTGCCTATCCCGTCGGCTGGTCCGCTTCGGTCTCCTGCTAGGCACCCACCATACATTCCTCGTCAGTCGGTCCGTGCCGACCCCCAGGTGGTCCGCGACCTATCGTATGCTCAGTATGCCGATATGATGCAGATGAGAGACGACGCCGATCAGAGCCAACATCAGTTGGCATCTTCGCAGCTTGGTGAGGCACCTCCACCGTCGCAGGACCCGAGTGCTCAGCCTCCCGGTCGACAGCCCTCGCAGAGGACAGTGCATCCGCGCAGCACCTATTCGCCATCGCCGTTTCAGCGCGACCGGAGCCATCGTCCGAAGAGGGGCCGACAGTAGTTTTTTTTTATGTTCTCCTTTTATGGAACATTATATCGATTCTCATGGTTGTACTATTTTGGTTTATATTAGTATTCTCATGTTTTCACTATTTTTTTATGTTCATTTTCGTTTTTGGGAACATCATACTCGACAGATTGAACCAACCACGAAATTCGAATGCTAATTTTAAAAAAAAACTAATTTGAATGCTAATTTTTAAAAAAACACAAATTTGAAAGTTATTTTAAAAAAAACACAAATTTCAATGTTAATTTTAAACAGAACACAAATTTGAATGCTAATTTACAAAAACCACAATTTTGAATGTTAATTTTAAAAAAAACACTAATTTGAATGCTAATTTAAAAAAACCACAATTTTGAATGTTAATTTTAAAAAAAACACTAATTTGAATGCTAATTTTAAACATAACACAGATTTCAATGTTAATTTTAAACAGAACACAAATTTGAATGTTATTTTTAAAAAATAACACAATTTGAATGCTAATTTTAAAAAAAACACAAATTTGAATGTTATTTTAAGAAAAAATACAGTTTTTATTGTTTTTTTTAAAAGAAACACAATTGTCAACAATTTTTTTGAAAAAAACACATTTTCGGCCTTCAGTCGCCATCCTGGATGGCGACTGAAGCCACGTGGTCAGTCGCCATTCCAGATGGCGACTGAAGGCGAAACGCCATAAATCGCCATCTGGAATGGCGACTGAAGGCGAAACGCCATAAATCGCCATCTGGAATGGCGACTGAAGCCAGTTTTGCAATTTTTTTTTATTAAGAGTTATTTTTAAAATTATTTTTTTATTCTGTGATATCCGTACAAAAATTTCCATGCTTAAAGAAGCAATCAACAATAGCATTTTGAGAAGATAAAAAAGTCCAAAACAAATGAAAGTCCTATGGTTCTAATTAAAAAGCTCACATTTACAGTCCTATCAGCTGCGCAACTGGGGTGCACCGTACACACCGTTCTTACTCGCCCCATCAAGTCACACCGCGCCACCCACCTACCCACTTTGCAACGCCCACCTTCGCCCACTGACATTCCTATCCAACTCAAATCTTTTTTCACATATCAGATACTGCAAAACCAACACAACCTGTCACACTTAACTCTTGCCCTCACAGTAGACGTTTCTACCATCTAACCCACCCACCAATCCACAATGACACTCTCCAACTGACATCCCTTCCCATAATAATTTTGCTCTCACTAGTTGATGACTATAGGCAAATCATAACAAGTTATACCTAACTTTGCCCCTAGAGCGGCCGCTTCTACAGTTTGACCCACACTAAGCCACATCCACACACCCACTGACATCCCTCCCCATCCCAATTATATTCCCACCTGTCAGTGATGTTAAGCAAACTCATAACCGGCCACTTCCCTTCCCTGCCCCGACAGTGGCCGTTTGTACAGTTTACTCGCCCACCAATCCATACCTACTGACAAGCCTGCCCATACCAATCCTGTCCCTACCAGTCAGTTACTGAAAGTATTAATAAACATGTCAAACTCCGAACTGGGCCCTACAGTAGCCGCTTCTACAGTTTGACCACAAGGAGTTTTATTACGGCCGCCCTCTACCCGTCACTCTCGTCTCCTCCATTTCAAAACCACGCCCCCTCCTCTTCTCTTCTCTCCCATCCCCACCAAATCCTTTTAACATTCGCTTAAAATTCTTTTAGCTTGTGTCTGTGTCCAGCTCTCGAATGCCTTGGTGAGGCGCAGCTAGGGTTTCGCCATGGCGGCGGAGGCGTCGTCGGCGTCCGCGAGCAGGTCCCACCCCTCCGCCGGCGCGCAGGTCTCGTTCGCTCGCTCGCCGTCCCACGTGTTGTTGTTGTTATTTTTTTAGGGATTTCTTTGGTGCATTTGGTGCTGAGATGGGGCAATGCGGGTGGAAGTTTGGGGTGTTTGTGGTGCGAGTCGGTAGATTTGCTGGGTTGGGGAGGAGATCTGGTTTTGTGCATGGGTACTTTGAGCTAGAAATTTCTGCTTTAGGGGGTGTTGGTTTGGGTTCCTTGCTTGTTTTGAGCTGTTGCGTACTATTGGATGGGGGGATTGTAATCTATGTGGCCAACGCGGTGGGTCTGAAACGATTTGGTTTTTTTTCGGATGATTTCGGCTAGATGTTATGGACTTACTTGCTATTTTCTGCTGTTGGACTGCAATTTAATGCAATTTAGGCAACGTGGGTTGAAGTTTACATGCTTGTGGTTTCTTAATCTAACATATCAATTTTTAGCTCGTTTTCTTATGTCGTAGTATCATCCTTGCTTTTATTGTATTTTAGGGAATGTTGGTTGAAAGTTTAATATTTACAGTTGCTTGAGCTAAAAATCGGGAAGTTTAGAGTTATGATGTGATTGCTAGTTTAATGAGCTCTAACCTTTTCTGGACTATGACCAGTTTACTCTGAAACTTAACATTTTGGCTTGTTTATTGTGTAAATATATCTGTTTTGTCATCTGTTAATTTTAATTATTTCTTTTTATATTTCTGTCAGATTAGCTATCATATAAATATCATAGTTCTGCAAAAGAGATTGTTCAGCTTTTGTCATTAATCCATGATTCATGTGAGGTGTTCCATTTAACAGGTGTTAATGTTTACTTCACATGAAATACTTTGATTGCATGAATTAATTTTTCAGCACTTCTCAAATAGACTATTAAGGAAAATTCATTTCACTTGCATTTATTTCTTGTCATATATTTTTTAACTCGCTAAGCTTGTTTTGTATCTTGGTTACCTGTTGTGCCAAACAATTGATAATATTCTCAAAATTGGTTACCTGTATGTTGAAGAATTAATCGTTGAGCTCTACTATGATATGAGCATGTTTTTGGTTAAGAATAGTAATATAGGCAGTTTTTTGGTTGACAATGATCTCCTAGCTTAAACCATGCCACTACTATGTGAATTTATACTTTTGCATGGTGAGTTGGTGATGTTAATAACTACTGTTTGTTCTCTTAGGTTACTCACAGTAACAAGACTACCAGAGCTAAAGAAGGAATTGATGCCTCCCAAGATGTTCTGTCTGTTATTGATTCATTGAAGAAGAAAATTACTGCAGATCGTTATACTTACATTAAGGTATTTTGGAGATGCATGCCTCGTTTTCTTTTGTCTTTGTTTCAAGGATCTTCACCATTTATTTGTATTCTTTGGTATTCTGATACTGTTCTAATTCTTTACAGAATAAGATAGAAGAGAACAGGCTTAAGCTCCGCGCCTTTACACAGAATACTTACAATCTGTCAAAGATCAGGCAAAGTAATACATCAAATGGTACTGATTTAGTCTCAAATTTGCTTACAAGAAGGCAAGATGATGCACTGTGTACCCTGCATAGTCTTGAGGTATCTCCTGCTGAAAAAGATGGTGGTAGCTGTCAAGAAGAAAGTTCATATGCCTCAACGACTGTGCTTTTGGGTGGAAATCTGGGAGCAAAGAATGCAATTCGTCCAATTAAATTACCAGAAGTGTCACAGCTTCCGCCTTATACAACATGGATATTTTTGGACAGGTTTGTTTGTAATAACAATAGGGATTTATGAACATCTCCAAAATAGCCTCATATCTTTACTAGAATTTTATCGTAGATATATTATGATATATGCAGTTTGTTGCATATTATTGAACAACGATGCAATATTCTTTTCCACCTGAGTTTGAGTATTTGATGTTATATATGTGATTGCCAATTATTTTTGACAAATTGCAACCACACTTCCAATGTGCAAAAGCACTATCTGCTGTTCTTCCATTGTGTGAGACAACTAAGGGTTCTTACTTGCAGGAACCAGCGGATGACAGAAGACCAATCTGTAGTTGGTCGGCGAAGGATTTACTATGATACAAATTGTGGTGAAGCTTTAATTTGCAGTGATAGTGAAGATGATGTTATAGAGGATGAAGAAGAAAAAAAAGAGTTCAGAGATGCTGAAGGTTTTATTATTCGGTAAGGGAACTTTGGATATTTAGTTTCATTTTTTTTTTTGCCTTAAATGTGCACTACCTTTTGCCTTAACTTTAGCACTAGTTTGGTGGGATTAATGAAGCAATTCATAGCTTCTAGAAGAAAGGCTATTGCACTTTAGATTTGAAGTAAAAGTTTTGGCATGATGTGTGTTTTCCTTTTGAGGAACATAAGACAACTAAATAAGTATTAATGATTTAGCATTTTATATGATTGTAAAGTTATAAGGTATATTTTTCCATAAATAGTATAGAAGATAACTAAAGAAGTATTAATGATGTAGTATTTTATTTGATTATGAAATTATAAGGTATAATTTTCCATAAATAGTATAGAAGACAATTAAAGAAGTGTTACATTTAAGGGGAAACACCAAAATCCAAAAATGATATTATTTTAACCCAATAAGCCTATATATAGTTCAATATATAAGAGTTCTAACCAAACACATATAAGCTAATATATTAGTTCTAACCAAATACAATACTAGAGTCATAACCAAAATTATATAAAAATCATAACAAAATAGATAGATATCTTTAACATCCTCTCTCAAACTCAAGGCGGAAGTAGACTTGAGTTTGAAAAGGAGAAAACTATGATACGTTAAAAATTTGAAGACGACAGGCTCAGCGGAAGAAGATTGCAGCAGCAGACGAAATAGTAGAGGAATAACCAGCAACACGACAAGTAGTAAACGGGGTTGCAGATGACGAGCCAATAATGACCTACAGATGACGAGCTAATAATGACCTGCAGCCATGATCAAAGGAATAAGTTTTGGTCAAAGCTAGGCCAAATGAACCCAAACAGAGGGTCAAATGAGCCCAAATAAACCAGAACCAAAACTGGTCAAACCAGGGCCAAAAAGGGCCAAACGGGCCAAAGCTAGGTCAAACGAGCCCAAAGGCCAAACAGGCCAAAGCAGGGCCAAACGAGCCCAATGGGCCACATAGGCCAAAGCAAGGTCAAATGAGCCCAAAGGCCAAACGGGCCAAAGCTGGACCAAACAAGCCCAAAGGGCCAAACAGGCCAAAGCAGGGTTAAACGAGCCCAAAGGCCAAACGGGCCAAAGCAGGGGCCAAACGAGCTCAAACGACTAGAGATGAAGTCCTCCACCTTCTCAATGAGCACGCCAGCGAAAGGGCCGTCCTTGGGGACAACAATGCCAATGACGAAAGCACCAGCAATGCGTGGATGCCGATGGTGTCGGTGACAAAGCCGGCGGCGAGGACAATGGCGAGGGCAGTGCAAATGTTCTCAGAGTGAAATGATCGGTGAGCCGGAACCCGAGAGGGCAATGGCAAGGGGCCAGCAAGATCCAGGCAGCGACATTGTTGACCGCCGCAGAGAACATAGCCATGCGTTCAAGGTCCGTGATCAGAATCTTCAGCTCGGCCAGAATGCGAGCCAACACAGGGAAGGCGGTGATCGAGAGTGCAACACCCATGAACACTAGGAAAGGTGCTTTTGGAGCGCCCTTGATGATGGAGGCGTGCATCGCAAACGACATATCAATGCCGAGCGCGAACGGGACAGATATGCCGACAAGAGCAATCGCGAGGGCCTTCTTGCTGGTGCGGCCTATGGAGGAAATGTCGAGCTCGAGTCTGACGAGGAAGAGGAAGAATAGCAGGCCGAGGTTGGCCAGCGTGTCCAACAGAATCCCACCGATGATCTCGGTGATGACACGAGGCTGGCGGAGCGGGTAGAGAGCCGCGTGCTGCTTAAACTTGCTTAGGCACCGCTCCCAGGAGTCTGTCACCGCCTCCCGGGAGCGGTGAATCGGTGGTGAGTGGGTAAGTTTAGAGTTTTTGGAATCTAGATATGGTATTATTGTAACCTATAGGCCTATATATAGGTCAATAAAGAAGAGCTTTTACTAAATACATATAGGCTAATATATGAGTTCTAACCAAATACAATATTAGAGTCCTAACCAAAATTATATAAGAATCTTAACTAAATAGATAGATATCTTTAACAGTATATATATAATCAAATAAGTATGTATAGTGTAATTTAAAAGATGAGAGTACATACTCTTGAGAGTATAAAAATGATAAGTATCCAGTGCATTTCACTTCTGTTTTTGTGCAATCTCATCTCAAAAAATCATGTCAATGGTTATGAAAAATTCTACAAAAATTAGAAAAGGTGCATATTGAGTTGGTCAAGTAATCTACAAAATTTCAAAAAACCATGCAAAAATTATGTTGTTTTTTAAATCTTTTTCATCCATGGGTCACATGTCTATTTGTTCAAAAAATTAAAGCTTGTTATGCCTAGATTAATGTTAAAGTTGAGCTACTTAATTTGACGATTAAGTTTGTTTGACTTTTAACAACAGACTTTGTTGCTAGAATATTGTTTAGAACTAAGTGTGGAGTCTAGTATGTCTTTCGGCTTTCGATTTAGTTGTTTGTGAATTTATGCCTTCAATATAGATAGATCAACATCAAATTTTGGCTTCTACCATGTGCTCTTTGGCCACTTGATGAGTCATTTAGTCAAATAAATTGTGTTTCATTGCTCTTATTTGCTAGGATGACCATTCAAGAATGTGGCATGTCTGATGCAGTGCTGGATACATTAGCTCGATGTCTTGAGAGGACTGCTGATGATATAAAGGTAATATTTCTATTGATTTGACATTTGAATGTCGTCCTCAATATTTGGTCAATTTTGGGTTTACCTTTTTCCAATTCACCTTTTTTTGCACTAACAATTCAAACACATGAGCCTCTTTTACAGGCAAGATATGAGATCCTTTGTGGGGAGAAAAGTGAGGACTCTTTCAAGAAAGAGGCTGAACTTAATGTTAAAGTGGAAGATGTGTACTCTGATAAAGATTTGGATGCAGCATTGGATTCATTTGACAATCTTTTTTGTCGTCGGTGCCTAGTATGCGTATCTGCTAAGCTATTGTTTTGTTTGATAATTTTAACACTTAGTTACTGATGAACTTTCTACACATTGTGATATTGACAGGTTTTTGATTGTAGACTACATGGGTGTTCTCAAGATTTAGTATTTCCTGTAAGTTATTATGTTGGAGAGTTGTTTCCAAAACTTTGCATCGATTTAATTTGCTTGTTTTCTTATACAGGCAGAAAAACAACCACCTTGGAGCAGTACAGATGATGGTATACCATGTGGTATTCATTGTTATAAACTGGTTTGTATTTTCAGAGTTGGTATATGACTTCTGCAAAGCGGCTTGTCTTGTGCAATGATTTGGACTTCTGAAACATTGGCACATGACATTTCCATGATATTTATTGTGTAAACCACTTTTTTTCAGGCCTCCAAACCAGATCCTATAACTGCAATGGATTCTCACTTGCTTCTTAATGTCGATGAACCAGCTCACTCATCAGACAATGCAAGGAATCAGCAAGTTTCAAGTAAGAAAAACCAAAGTTCTTCTGGTGGAAGGAAAACAAAATCTCAACAAAGTGAAAGCTCTTCAACTGCAAGGGCTGCCTCAGAAAGCAGTGAGTCAGAAGTACATCCAATAAACAATAAATCTCCTCAACTCTCTCCATGTCCCTCAAAAGTTAAAATTGGCCCAAAAGGTGGAATCAAGAAAAGTACTAACAAAAGAGCTGCTGAGCGTTTTCTTTTGTCCTCAAAAAAAGGACAAAAGGAAATGGCGCCATCGGACTCTAATTCTATTGTTAGTGGATGCCTGTGGCCAAGGGACATGAAGCTTAGATCTGATACAAGGAACAGCAATAAGGATTCAGTTGCATCCTCTCAATACAAAGCTCCAAGCACAAGAAGTTCTAGAAAGAAGGGTGTACCACAAATGGAGAGTGCCAACTCAGCTTGCGCTGAAGCTCAGAATGATTCGATGGAGGAAACAAATAATGAACATTCAGCAACAGATGGTGATGATAGTTCGAGGAAAGAGGAGTTTGTTGATGAGAATATTTGCAGGCAAGAAGATAATGGTACCAAATCCTGGAAATTGATTGAGCAAGGGCTTCTATTGAAAGGTCTAGAGATTTTTGGAAGGAACAGGTCAGTCTTTTTTTTAACCCTGAGGACCAACTTTACATCAGCATGCTGCATGTCTTTTGTTATACTTGATGGATATGTTAACAATCATATAACTCTTTTTATAAGCTTAAGGTGTATATCCATGGAACATTGACACCAATACTGAATTACTATATTTGCAATTAGTGTGTAACTGGGTGGAGTGTCTTATACAGCTTTGCATACTTTCATCCATGTCTCTGAATATTTTGTTAGCAAATATGTAGTTACATTGATGTGCAAAATACTATACTGTTTAACATATTACCAGTGTGTGCTACATTTCTAGAATGCATGCCTCATATAGCAAGTACAGAAGAATTTTGGACCTTTAAAGTTTGCTATTTGGATGGAGAGCGCCCTTGATTTAGAACTATGAGTATATTGTGCATTGTTTACTGCATAGTTGTATTGGATTGAATTGTTTCATGTACAAGATTGGTGACCCTTTATCTTCAGTTGCATTGAAACTCGCGTTCTCCCTTCAGCTTGAGATGCCTTAAAGTGTGTGGATCTGCTTTATCTCTATCATGATCCATGTAACTTTCTTGGGTTACCTTGCTTTAGCTAGTTCCAATAGTTAGACTGAACCCGTGGTTTTACTTCATGCAGTTGTTTAATTGCTCGGAACCTTCTGGGTGGAATGAAAACATGCAGGGATGTTTTTCAGTATATGAATTATATTGAGAACAGTAGTGCATGCGGAGCTCTTAGTGGTGTTGATTCTCTTGTTAAAGGATATATAAAGGTTGAATTTGCTGTTGCTCTCCTTTATTAATATTTCCTCCAGGTAGGATCTTATTATTTTAGTCCTGTCCATGTTGAGCCCCCAGGGTAATGAGTTGCGTACAAGATCAAGGTTTGTTAGAAGGCGAGGCAGAGTCCGTCGTTTGAAGTACACATGGAAATCTGCAGGCTACCATTTTATAAGGAAAAGGATTACTGAGAGGAAGGATCAGCCCTGTCGGCAGTATAATCCATGTGGTTGTCAATCTGCATGCGGGAAGCAATGTCCTTGTCTCTTAAATGGGACATGCTGCGAAAAATACTGTGGGTAAGTTAATTTCTTGTTTTCCTTCACAAGGAGTTGCATTATGATGAACAAATTTCCATTATATTAAGTATAGTGCTTATATGTTTCCTAGATTGTTCTCTTAGTTGTTTATTATGCCCCTAAACGTCTGACCTACTTGTGCTGGTGATTCCCCCCTGCTTCTACTTGTACATTGTATAGGATTGGCATTCTGAAAACTCAAAATGCTTGTCCTTCTGGATCTTCTTTGCATTGCTTGTGAAAAAACAGTATGTGGATGTACTCTGATTCACTGTTCATATTTTTAGTGGAGCAATTCAATTTGTTGTACCATTTAGTTGGTCTTTAGTAAACCATTTCTTCTGTTCTTTACAGAAAATAACATATTTACTGAATTCAAAAAAGATTCACTGTTCAAAAAAGATAGGGAAGAAATGTTGCATTGGCTCTTGTTACAGTAAGAACTCAGATTTCTACTCTGATGGATATTAATTGGTTTACAAAATTTACCTTTTAACTGGAATGAGCTATACATATGCATGCTCACATGTATGCAAGCACATGTGTATACGAGTTATAACTAGGTGATTGGTCATGTTACTTTTGAGAAACCTTATGTCTTCTGCATTGCAGGTGTCCTAAAATGTGCAAGAATCGTTTTCGAGGTTGTCATTGCGCGAAGAGTCAGTGTCGCAGCCGCCAATGTCCATGCTTTGCTGCCGACAGAGAATGTGATCCTGATGTGTGCAGAAACTGCTGGGTGGGGTATGTGTATTTGAAAGCCTGAGGCCAACCTAGGAGTTCTTCTGCTAGTTATTCATATGTATCTTTTTCTGGGGAGCTTCAAAGGATGTATGTCTAGAAGTGCTGGAACACGTCTATTTTTTATATTATGTAATATCTCAGGAACGTACTGAATAGTGCTGCAGCTAAAATCATAAACTAGAGATTAAATTTTAAGATAATCAAACCAATAGATCAGTCATTAGTTGCACCCCATGATCATTAAGTAGAGTGCCAAGTTAACCAGATCTTACCATGCATTATGCTGAATTGAATGCCCATGTATATAGCGGTGAAAATGGATAATTTTGTTTTCATTTATTTGATTGCCTGTTCGGCAAGATGTGGGTTTTATTGAGATGTTTTACTCTGCCCATATCCATATTTCAATCCAACATAACAGTGGACTCAATACAATGTATATGACAAAGCAATGTCTGAATTCAAATATGGATTTGATCTATATCTGAGGAGTTACCTAAAGTTGGATTGTAAAAGAAAACACACACAGACACACACCATTGCCAGATGTTAGCACTGATAGGAAAGTTCTGTAAATTAATTTGTATTTGTTATGTGTTGATTGAATATGTAATTTTTTGACTTTATGTGAAGTTAATTACAAACCTAGAGAACAACAGTAATATCTGACGAGTACCTAAATCTGATCTGGATTAAGTGAAATCTGATACATATCCAGGTAATCAGCCCGTATATATTTGAATTCAAGTAGCATCTGAATTTATTTCTTAAGATATAGATTTAGTATGACCACGATCTAATCCAAATCCCATATGTTTTCACTTGATATATAGTAAAAAGATCTATATTAGTGCACTGGGAAAGTTGGTTGCTAGTTCCTAAAACACTACAATATTTCTATTTTTCTAGAATAAAGCTTCAGTACATTTAATTGTTTATTTCAACTTGTAATTTTTTCTCTACAGGTGTGGTGACGGTACATTGGGAGTCCCCAACCAGAGAGGTGATAATTATGAATGCCGGAATATGAAACTGCTTCTCAAACAGCAACAAAGGGTAAAAACATTAGGCTGTGATTTATTGTATAGTACTTCCATCTAAATTATATTTGATTTAGTTGATACTTGTTTTCTTTCTTCCTTTGCGCCAAATTTGAACTGCAAATTTTTAATTTGGATGGATACTTGATGTATCACATTTTTTTGTTCTATCTAATTATATTTCCATGTGCGAGCTGAATTTACAGATGCACACCAGGTACTGTGTGTGCTAGATTTGTCCCCAAAGGAATAAGATTGCTCAGCTTACTGTAACCCAGTAAAGCAAGAAAATTCATGTAGTTGGTCTATCTGAGTCGCTTGTTGACGATTTAAGTGCTCAAGTGGCACTTAACTACTCAATTCATGCATGCAAAGAGCGGGCACCTGCCGCTTAAACCAATTTTTGGAACTGTAAATTTTACCCTGTGCCTTAAGACTTCCATGTGGAGGCTTAATTTTTTGCTGCATGCCTTGTCATCGTGAGATAGTAAATGATAGGCTGAAAAATATGCATTATCATAGTCTTGGTTGATTGGTGTCAAGGAAATATTACTCCACTTGCCATTAGAATTTTGTTGCGTCTCATTCCGACCAAATCTTTTATCAAGTTTTACTTTGTTGTGATGTCCTTTCAGGTTTTGCTTGGAAGATCTGATGTTTCTGGCTGGGGAGCATTCCTTAAGGTACATTTGCTTCCATTGCTTCCCTCCCTCCATGTTTCACATCTCATTTTTCTTTTTTCAATTCTTCAGAATAGTGTTGGCAAACACGAATATCTTGGCGAGTACACTGGGGAGCTTATCTCTCATAGGGAAGCAGACAAGCGTGGGAAGATATATGACCGGGAGAATTCATCATTCCTTTTCAACTTGAATGATCAGGTATGTTTGCCCTATTTAACTAAAGACCATCTGCAAGCATTCAGGCTTGCATGCTAGGTTGGTCGTCAAATCTGGCATAGCCAAAATTACTTTTAATAGTCACTAGCTCAGTATATTGCTTTTTGCCTCAGCTGAGATTTTGCCTTTGCCCTACTGGCTGCATTCTGCAAAATTCTGCATTTCATCAGTGGTTTGTTGATTTTACCCAAGGTCAGATGCTAATGTTACTCTTTTGAATGCAGTTTGTTCTTGATGCCTACAGAATGGGTGATAAACTGAAATTTGCCAACCATTCCCCTGATCCAAATTGCTATGCCAAGGTTATCATGGTAGTGGGTGACCATAGGGTAGGCATATTTGCCAAAGAAAGAATAAGTGCGGGAGAGGAGCTGTTCTATGATTACCGCTATGAACCTGATCGAGCCCCTGCGTGGGCACGAAAGCCTGAGGCATCTGGAGCGAAAGACGATATGCAGCCTTCCAGTGGACGAGCAAAAAAGCTTGCTTGATCTCCGAGAAACAGTTAACTCTGCTCACTGAAACATTGAACATCGATTCTTTTTTTTTGGGGGGGGGTGGGGGTGGGGGGGGGCGGCAAATTTTGACAGCCATTAGCACCTGAAGGAACTGTCATTCTTAGGCCTATGATTTTAACCACTGTTGTACCTGAATTCTTTATCAATGGAACACGATTATTTTCTAAATCAATTCTTAAATGCATGATTACCACGTTGTGATGGCATACTAAACTAGCAAACAAGGGATAAAAGTTTTAGAAACGGTGCACATGAAAAAGCTTATGGACTTTAGTTTTGTCTCTCTTTTTTGAAGGATTCTGGTATCTTCTTTCTAGTTTCTGCGGCATAACTGGCGTCAGTACACCATTTGCGGCTCGGTGGGCATTATCTTTCTGGTAGGTTTTAAAAAATAATATAAGATCATTATTAATATTTATATTTATAATTAATATGATAAGAATGATATTTATATTCACGTAATCAATAGCCTAGTGAAATAATGATTATGAGACATTTTAAGAAGTTAGGTTTATATTATGCCTAAAAAACGTAGAATAATATTCTTTTGTGTATGATTTTTTATTCTAATATGTAAGTGACAAAAAGGACGGAGGTAGTATTGTTCTGATAAAATATATAATTTAGTTTTTTTTTTTGGATAGTGTATGACAAGTATCAAAAAATTTGCTCCCATCTCACTGCTGTGGCTATTCAATGACATTTCTGAGGAATTAATTATATCTGGTAAATATGGGGGGTTATGACATACTTCTGCTCAAGATGATATTGGGCAGACAGATATCAGGGCCCATGAACAGAATGAATGGTTCTGTGAAATCCAATAAGCACCTATAAGCACAATATGTTGTGATCTTAACAATGGAAATATTACTTTACATACAAAGAAACGCCTGAGGAGATTTGAAGGGTTCGAAACACCACAAACCATGATCAAACTCACAGGAACAGGATGTTGGGTTAATAGTGCTGGCTGATGATGGCTTTTGTTTCTGCCCCCTTGCAGTGTTTCTGCTGCACAGCTCATGCAGGAAATGAAGTCCGTAGAACTACGGCCACACTTCAAGAGGCGAGCAGGGCGCAGCTCGATAATATTTCAAGGACGGAGCTCAAAGAGGAATTTTCGCACGAGGGAATTCGGCCCTCCCTACATAAATAGTTTGCAACTCGACTCTGATCCTGTAATAGCTAATGACTACTCTTATAGTTACAAGCCTACCACCTCCTACTTGAGATTAACAACTAACAAGCTATACAAAAGGCATTGCGTAGCAATGTGATAAATAAAATAATGCTAGGACTCCTCTTCAATAGAACAGAAATGGTACAAGCTAGATTAGCTACTTCCTCAAAAGCAATTTGTCAGGAACCAACCCGCAAAAGCACCACAAAACCTCAGTTCAAGTTATTATGACAAGCTCATGCCGGTGCACGGTAGCAGCAATGTCCAAATGAGATTTCCCAAATGCATCTAGCAGATCCTGAAAATAAATAAGAAACTTAGCATATGAGTTCTCGAGTAGAATGCAACATGGGTTGGTAAGTTGGTATCATGTGCAGAGCAGGTTAAAGAAACAAGAAACCAGTGGCAACCGGCTGGTTTCCACCCGTAAACAATTATATTGGACAGGAGCCTCAGGACCGGCATGCAGTACACCATCAAGAAAACCAAACCTAGTTGGAGCCGATCTATGCAAAGTTAGTGCTTTCTGGGGATGATATGCTGATTTTGGCAAAATTTTCATATTATTCTTGCACACAAACATTATTTCACAGTACTGTCAAAAAACATTTGAAGCAAACAAAACCTCAACTCGCCGACTGTACCATGTTTAGCTAGAAAGTGGCCAAAATCGAGTCAGCACAAGATTGCATCCACTTGCCAACAGTGGCAGCGAAAGCAGTATGACACTGAAGGTCATTCTTTTCAGTTGCATGCCAACAGTAGCAGCCAAAGCAGTCAGACACTGAAGGTCATTCTTTTCGGTTGCATCATTGTATGCACTGTTTTCAATAGCGCGCTATAGCGGATAGGAGATCCTATCCGCTACATTATGGAAGTTGTAGCGTGTTCGTGCAGTTGTGGTGCTGCAGCAGCTTGCTATAGTGGATATAGTGTGTGGCACGTGCTTTTGTATAGTGACTTAACAAATTTCGAAGTCTGTCATTTAATGCATATTTCAAGTTTTCAAATGATTTAATTGAGTTAGACATTTAATTCTAACATTAAGTATGGTAAAGACCTTCCAAATATCTCTTAATTTACTTCTTTATCTAGTCAATAGCCACTTAATTATTTCTCCAAGCCTTCTTGACACCCGGAGGATGCTGCGCACAATTAGTTGGCTTTATATTTTTATATTGTTGTAGATATTTAATAGTTGGCATGGTCAATTGGTCATATTGCCTTTTAATATTGGAATGTTTTATGTTTTGGATATTTTAATTTAAGGTTGAGTAACTTCATATTTTTGCAAATATAGTTGAGTATGTTGTGCTCACTATATCACCGCTATGCGCTATCCGCTATAAAACAATTCGCCACTACATTTCCACTGCATGCTATTTAAAATATTGGTTGCATGGCAAACAACAATGACTAACGGAAATTGCATACCTCAATATCCTTCAGATGTTCTTCGCACCACCGAAATTTGAAGTGGGACGCATTGCAGAATATGCTGAGAAATCCTGGTGGCCACAAATAAGCAAAAGAAAGGCAAATAAGTTCATATAACACATGTTATTTTTTCATTGCTGCTGCATCCAACTTGCTAACTCACCCCACAACTCTTAACTTTACTAAGTTCATAAACATTTGCATGGGCTAACCACTTATTATTTCTAGAATTTGAGTCAGGTAAAGAGATGTTGTAACCAAGTCAAATAGCACAAACAATATGTTAGTATAGTTGGGGAGGAAGGGTTGAATAGTTCAGTCCACAGTCCTGTACTTTTGTTTAGCAAGTTTGTGAAAGCTATTTCTGTAATGCAGAATGACATGTAATAATATTGATAATCACCAACTCGAACAGCAGATGAAAAAATTTCTGTTCAGATCAATCTGTCGACCAGAATACCTGTGGTGCACAAAGAGGCATTGTGTGCAAACTTGGATGCATGTAAATCTGGCTTGGTGGAATAGGGGCCGTTGCAAAAGCCTGCAAAACATTTAGTGTGCTGTTATATGATTTGTTGAGCGTTTGAGAAACGAAAAAACAACTCCTAGTACCGATTTCATCGTACCTGATAGTAAAACGGTGGCCTGCCCATTGTTGCATTACCCTGAGCATCTTGTGCAGACTGAAACTGATGCTCACTAGTTTGGGCAACTAGTTCGGGGCCATTTGAGGAAGATGCAGGGGCTTGTTTTGCTTTTTCTGCATGGCAGAGTATAATTTGTAACAAAGTACTAATTCATTAGTAAAAGGGAGTTATTGCTACTTACTGGAGCTTGATCCTCTAGACGATTTTTTCTTCTTTTTATCCTTTTTACTGGCATCTTTTGCAGAAGCCTGAGCACGCAAATTTCTCATTTCAAAGAGTACTTCCAGTGCCTTCTCTCCTGTTTCAAGGGAGTCCCAAAATATTTTTCTTGATTCTTCCAGTTCTTGGCTCTTTACAATAAGGTTATAAGCATATTGCATTGCCCGATTGCGATATGCAAGTTCAGCCTCAGTGCATTCCTGCTGTGTTGAATCATCTTGACTAAGCTTATACATGCTTCTCCTAGCATCTTTTGTCCAACGTTTCAATATGTACTTTTCAGGAATCATGTCCACATTCTGCAGGCTGAAGGATTTCAGAGCATGCGAACAAAGAAGACCCATCTTTTCAAACTTTCTGCAACCACATGATATCTCCATTGTAGAGGTATCAAGCAGTACAGTCCACACCTTGGAACCCCTCCCTTGCATTGTAATTTCAAATCTCAATAAGTTTCCACCACAAGAGCATTCCTGGCATGATGTTGCTCCACACCCGTCCAAAAATTCAGCCTCAAATAATTTGTAGATCCTGTGTGTATATGATTCTGCAGCCTGCTTTAGAACTGTACTATGCTTAATTGCACGAACTGGAGCAGTTTGGCTACAACGAAAGTCCTCTTCAGATTCATTTCTACGGAGAGCCTTGACAACCTTCTCTAGCAAAAAGGCAAATCTTGTAAGAGAGGTAGATTCATCAGCAATTCCATTCAGGATACTGTTTGAACCCTCACCCCATTGGGATGAACCAATCCCGCCATCAAAGGTTTCTTTGTTAAAAGCTGAGCACCATTTATGGCGGAACCTATAGAGATCAACAAGCCAATTATTATCTTGTAGTTTGTATTCATGAAGCATCATAGCCCAAGATTCATCAAGCTCCATTTCTGAGTCAGATCCTTGCATACATTTCATAAATAAATTTTGAAATGCTTGAGAAGTATTTAGCGTGCCTAAATGAGACTGTGCATTCTTCAGAATATGCCAGTAAGAAAAGCAATGCTGTGTGTTAGGAAACACCTGCTCGACTGCCTCCATAATAGCTTCATCCTGATCAGTGAAAATTGATTTTGGGGAACGGCCATCCATTGAGTCCAAGAATGACTTAAACAACCAGGCATATGAAGCTGTGGACTCATCTAACAAGAATGCGCAGCCAAAAACAATATTTTGCCAATGGTGGTTCACTCCAACAAAAGGTGCACATATCAGGTTATATTTATTTGTCCGGTAGGTAGTGTCAAATATAACGACATCTCCAAAGCAATCATAATCATTTCTACTCTTACCATCCCTGTAGAAAAAGTTTGTCATACGACCTTCTTGATCAACTTGCACATCCCAGTAGAACATGCCTTCCTCATTGGTTCTACGCTTGAAATAGCTTACAAGACTTTGACTATCTCCTGCCTCAATTATGGTTATACCCTGCATGTTAACATGATTGTAGCAATCCCTTATAGTATACGCCGGAGGCTCGGCAATATCACCTTCAGTCATAGAAGAGAAACCATTTACTGGCTGTGATTCTGCAGAAGCTGATGGATCTATCACACCTGATTTTCCTACAGCAAGCGACTTTGCAGATCTCAACATGTGCCTTTCCCCAGGTTTAGCCAACTGGTGATTATGCTCGGGAACAAAGCGTATGACTGTCCATTGTCCTTTCTCATCGACTCTAAAGCGGATCATTGCTTTGCAATTAGTTCTTGTGTCTGGCCGATTAAAGTTGGCTTCTGTAACAGGCTCATCATATTTAAGCCCTTCCTTAGAGCAGTAGTAATCCTTTGTGCGAATATTCTTGGTACCAATAAAGTATGACTGTTTTCCTTTCCGAACACTAAAACCAATACGATGCCCATAGTCACAATACAGTTTATACGCCTCTTCCTCACTATGGACAACACAGCCAAGAAGCTCTTTGGTTGCCTCCTTGCGACTTAATGCATTTCCATAATCTTCCCCCTTTTCTGCTTCTTCCCCATTCTCCTTTCTTTGAAGCCTTTCTTCTTGAGAGTCTTGACTGCTGTCCATTTCTACTCTAGTAGTTCCATCAACATTTACACCGTGCCAGACGTAGTCACAGTCCAACCCTGCAATTCAACATTCAACTATTTTTTATGGCAGGTCACGGGTTCGATTCCAGTCTCCGCACTTAGCAGTTTGTATAAAAGGACCCGTAGTGCCCCAACCTACATAAAGATAGTCATTGTGATTACATTGTTCAGACGTGGTTCTGCCAAAACCTTTGATGGTCATGGCAAGCTTGAACAGGTCATTTGGGATGCATAAACTAAAAAAGAAACAGCTGAAAGTAATACAAAGGGACAGAATAAAGCCTACAGCATGAAAACGGCAATTAAATCCCCTGATTTACGTGGGACGCCCAATGCAAATATGTTTAACTAAGGATTACCTATAATGTTTAGTTAAGTAAAACTATATACCATATATCAGCTGATATGCCATAATCTCTGATGAGCTGTACTTCGCCTACGCACGATATCGTAAGCAAAAACCTGGAATCCTGGATTATACTTGCCGGCCAATGTGAAAAATAGTAGTCCCGACAGAAGTAAAGGTTCTAACTACAAAGATATCACAACTAATGAACCAAGGTACCTAGGAAAATATTTACAACCTAGAATAAGATCCCCAGAAGTGTTTGCATCATATAAATACGAGCTGCTAATTAAATCAATGTATACATACAAGAAGCTCCAACCAGTAATCACCATGATATTTTTTCCCCTACCATCCAAAAGTACATAGAAAACCACTTTTTTAAAAGATCGGAGCTCCATTGTTCATGATGTTAAGAGAACCATTAGCAAAATATGACCACAATAAGAGACTAATTACCCTAGTTCATTGGAGGCTCCCAAGATTTGGCTCCTTCGAGACGAATCGTAGAGCCTTTCCACGAAACCTAACCGAGCGGCGCGTCGCGTCGAGAAGGGGAGGTGTGGGAATCACCGGCCGGCGGCTAAACGCCGGCAATTCGGCGGCTGACGCGCGGTGGTTGGGGAGGCGGCGGGTTTTGCGGTCTACGATAGAGATGGTGGAACTGGTCCAAGAGATAATTAGGAGGTATGCCAGCGCTTGGGAGTAGGCATTGCCTGCACCCGGTGTTGGAGGCTTTTACACAGACGTCAGCCGGTAAGAAAAATGCCTTATTTATATATATAATATATTTTTAAGAAAAAATAGATACCTACTTCCCAGACAATAAAAAAAATTAGTTAGAGCCTTTAAAGTTAAAGAATTGTTATACGACACTAATGTCTCATTGACATAGAGGTTTCATTTTTATTGTGATACAGTGTAATTTGTTCTTATTGTAAATTTGAAAAATTATAAGATGTTTAAGAGAACTTGTGTGTATAAGACTGTCTCGAACACTTGCTTTCTCCTAAGTGCACCCCTCTCATCCATTGTTGAAAAATGATTTTTTTATTGCATCACTGGTGCACATCACCTTCTACTCAAGCAGTGGACACCTGAATATTTCTTTTGTTTGCTCCTATCTCGATTTACATATTGAATCATTCTCTTATTATTTTTTTCTCTCCTCTAATGAATAAATAAATATTTTTGTTATTCTTCCTCCTCTGAAAATCTCCTCTAAAAATTAAGTCATTGGAGTATTTAACTCTCCAAAAAATTCTTTATATACATTATACACTCTCTTTTCTCAAAAATCTCTTTGTAATGATAAAAAGATACAACATAAAGAAAAGAAAAATACACAATATAAAATTCATACTACCTTATTAAAAAGGTAATAGAAATGAGGGAAGTGCTCCTGTATTTATCATAAAAAATTTGCATAACTTTTAAAGTCATTGAATGGTTGAAATTAAATTTTGGTAGTTTCTCTGACTGCCTCCTTGAAATGACTCATGTAGAACCCATATAAAACCCACACCAAAACCCAATTGCCATAACCACCACCAAAATAGTTGGGCTTAGTCGGAGGGACCTTGGACAGTTGTTGCTCGTCCATGTCTCTCCATAAAGAAAACAATTTGAATCTATATACATCGGTATGTATAAATGGAACATATCTGGTACAAATTTTTTTTTGGATACCAATATATTAACTACTCCGACTAGATCATTTAATTATTAAAAAAATTCTCAAAAAATTAGTGTTAATACTACTCAAAATAATCTAGCATTCTATAAAATTTTAATTCTAAAATCAATCTAAGTTGAGAGAAACAAAAAAGTGAATTTTTCTGTGAATAGTTTTTTTCTTTCGATGAATAGTGACTTTTTTCTTTTTTTTATTTCTTATTTATTAGAAATTTCATTTTTTGTTTCTTACAACACCAATCGAATTTCAATTTGAAATTTCACTTGATGGTAATGAATTATAGAACTATCTACATAATTTTAAAAAAATGTAATGGTGATTTAGTTATCTAGCTGATATGATTAGTATGTTAACACTGAATTATGGGTTTGCACTAGATATCTATCATATATAAAAATGTGAAATGGCTATAAAAAATGTTATTTTTTATTTTTTTGGCATCTAATTTTGTTATCGCATTTTCTTATTTTACGTTATCATATTTTTTTTATTTTAGGTTGTCATTTTTTATGTTGTCGTATTTTCTTAGTTAAATTTATCACATTTTTTCATTTTATGTTGTCATTTTTTTATTTTAAGTTATTGCAATTTTTTAGTTAAGGTTTTTTTCATTTTTCTTAGAAAATTTTTTGTATGTAAAATTGTGAGCACCTTAGCAATGCCCATAAAAATAAACAAAATATTTTCTAAATGCTCGCTGTGTTTTGTAATGTAAGTGTAAAGATCTAGACGTTAGGGATTAACTTAGCATAAATTTAAAAAAATTGTGGAAGTTTCATTACTACCCTGTTAAAATACTAGAATAAAAGTTAATATATATGATTAATCGGTGTATATACAAAAGTGAACAAATTTTTTTTTCCAATTTCAATTTTTGAGGTCCCTGTTGCACGAGTAGTTGATGAGCTCTAATAATGTGGTTACATCCTTATCATATGGTTAAGGGTGGCTGTACAGTTTCTGATATTGTTGTCATAAATATTAATACCATAACCATACAACGTACGGATATGAATATGATTGGCTTGTTAACAAACTAGTAAATTTTAATTTTCTGTACTGGAAAAAAAAATCTAGTTTTTTTTTTATATTGACTGCTAGTATCTTCTAATTACGTCCTACACTCATGCACTACCTTATTGCTTACTAGTTT
Source organism: Pharus latifolius (assembly GCA_019359835.1). Classification (NCBI taxonomy): domain Eukaryota; kingdom Viridiplantae; phylum Streptophyta; class Magnoliopsida; order Poales; family Poaceae; genus Pharus; species Pharus latifolius. The sequence continues at coordinate 80,477,767 of CM033324.1, forward strand.
ACAAAGACATGGCATGTAGAGATTCTCAAAACTTCTTATTAAATATTATATCTTTGCAATGGCACGATAGAGAGGATATAGATCCTATGAACCCAAGACCCCTTGGCTTCATTATTTATGGCATACCAAAAATTTGAGTTAGATCTAACTTTTAAGCAATTATAAGTTTCCAACCCATTGAATTGACTCGATCAAAACCAATCATGCCTAGATTTAAGGTCTAAGCAAACTCAGAATTTAGAATTTGATGAATATGAAATCAAACCCAACTTAGCTCAATTATGACTTAATTCTATTATACAATCTTTTCTTTTTTGATCTTGAATAAAAATATATACTCAACTATCTTATTATGACGAACCTGTTCATCCTCGCCATTATGGAGATATAAGGCCTTTTGGTGAAGCCAAGTCAATGTTGGTCAACTAAACCGTGCAACTGAGATTTGTGTAACCCGAAGTCTTTGATCGAGAAGGTGTGGCCAAAGTCAATCTTTTGAGAATTGAACTCGCCAGGAATAAAAGGTACTAGCACGTGATTTTTCGATCCCGCCATCTATTTTATGAAGCAAGGGATCCCAATTATAATCATGCTTTTTACCAGACGGTCCAGCCTGCAATTTGCTAAGTCTAATTTTTTTTTTTGTCTCCATGGCGCTAGGACGTCCACAATTTGAAATTTTTTTTATAAGTAACTCATTAAAAAAAAATAAATTAAAATATAACTCAATATTATAAAAAATATCAATATTGACCTTTGGTCAATAGGCCAAATAGACTAAGTGATTGATGTGTTGACACAGACAAATTATTTTACTGTTTTATTTGTGAATTTTCAGTCACTGGTCTATAGTACAACTGAAGGTCTGTATAGTGTTAGGTTGGACTAGAGAGATAATAGATTATTTTAATTTTTTTGTCGTGTGTTTGATCCAATGATTGAAGGTTAATTTTGATTGTTTTTATTGGACTATTTTTGTAATTTGATTTTTTTTCTTAGGTTAATTTTAAAATAAAAAAGTTCATGTTATCGCACTCCCATGTCAAAAAGACAAAAAATTTCCAATTCCATCTCTTTCGCGAGGGAGACAATAAACCACGTCACTTCACCCGATAACGATATAAACTATATAAGTCGCCTTCCCCTGCACGGCGATAGCAGAGCCTTGCAAGCAAGCAATGGCAAGGAAGCCGCCGGCCGTCGACGGCAATGGCGATGTGGCGGCGGAGGCCGCCGTCGAGCGGCTCCCGATGGACCTACTCGCCCACCTCCTCTCCCTCCTCACCTCCTTCCGCGACCTCGCCCTGTAGGTGACACAACTGACGAGTTTGCTTCGTGTTTATTGTTTCTTGATGCCTATGATGGCCTATGGTGGGTGCTGTTAGGGCGGGAGGTGTGAGCAGGAGGTGGCGGCGGGCGGTGGAGCAGTCGCTGGCCGCGCAACGGCGGCTCAGCTTCGCGGGGCATCGCACCGGCGACGACTCCATCGCGCGCCTCGTCCGCGCCGCCGTCAACATCAGCGACCTCGACATGTCAGTTCCAGTGGCTTGTGAAAAGCTCAATTTTTTAATCTCTTTTGTTTAATCTTAACCTTGTTGATTTCGCCATCTTGGAGCTCACAAAGCTGCTGCGGCTGCCAAATTACTGACGAAGGCCTGTTCAAGATTTCCTCTGCCGAGTGTGTTGGGAATTTGTCGTCCATAACGTTGTGGGGATTGACTGGAATCACCGATAAAGGCGTAATCCATCTGGTAAGAATGGAATATTTCTAAATCTAACTTGATGCTGTCTCTTTGTTTGTCCACATAAATATCTTGATATTTCTATAACAAGATTGATGGTGTGTTGGTGGCCTACTGCTACATCTTATTACAATTCATTGTTGTGGTGGAAGATGTAGATTTAATTGTGAATTGTGAAGTTGCAGGAATTTTTGTGAAGTAGTAAGTCCTCGTTTTCAAAATAATATTGTTCAACTTTAATAAGTCGATTGACAATTTAGTCTACAGAACGAAGGATAGATAAGTTCTAACTGTTTGTCCTTGAAGTGTTATTAATAGCAATTCAACCTTTGTCAAACTTCCCTGCAGGTTTCGAGAGCTTATTCTTTGCAGCACCTGAATATTGGTGGAACGTTTATCACAGATGAAACTTTATATGCAGTTGCAAATAATTGTAGCAATCTGAAGGTATGCTTCTCTATTTGAACTTCAATACCAATATAAAAAAGTTGGAAAAACTCTGAAGTTTGTGCCAACAAAACAAAACCTCATGGGATACATCATAACTAATCTGGTCTAAGAATAGTCCAATCTGCAATGTGGAGTTGTTTCTGTAGATGATGTTTCCATCGTGTGATTTTCTTCATAACTAGACATTATTTGTAGCAGTATTAATTCTTGAGCAGGGTTGGACTTATTTTTAGTCTTAGGCACCTTGAATGAAGTCAACCTTTAGACACTTACATGGTTCTCGTGGCTAGCTAACATCTCTAAATGTTCTTATATCTGAACATGTCATGTTTGCTGCTGCTTGGGGTTTTTTCGACAAAAGCTGCTACTTGTAGTTTCTCATCATCATGCTGTTTTTGGTTCTCTAACTCTAAAATTATGCGAGGTTCTTTTGCTGGTTAGAAATGAGTAGTTCATGAAGAAACCAAACCATGGAACAGATTGTGGCTCTAGGCTTTTTTGGATCCAGTATGGAACAGTGGTTCATTTTACTCTGGTTCACAATCACGTCAGTTGGGACTGATTGGTCATGACTTGTCATGCAAAATTGTAGTCTTGGGTGCTTAGATCGTGGCATTATGTTTTGGTGATTGAATAGAGCTTTAGATTTATTCCTTGAACAAAGAGTCAGCTGGGCTCTTCATTTCATACTCTGAGACCTCAGGGCAAATTGATATTTGCAGTTTAGGTGAAGTGAACAGTTACGACTTTAGGATTTTTAGGACATATAAGAGTTCAATTAAGTTGCAGTAGAACAGCTCTAAAAGTTTATTGGAGTTCTAGCACCTAGGTAGATTGCAGCTCTAAAGTCATGGGTTTGATAATATTACATCGTCTATTGATCAAACACTGAAAATCCTAAACTTTTGTATGTCTCCATTCTATGCATCTCTGCTGCCAAGTGAACAGATACAGGACAACACGGAATCTTATTTCTGCAGTTTCAGCACCCTAGCAAAAGCCATCCAAGAGCTTAACAATATTTTAATAAGCTCGGCCTTCTAATCTCAAGATGATTGTAGGATCATAGGTTGGTCTGAGAACCATGTAAGATCCTGTTTGAAGCTGTTTTGTATTGTTTGGTGATTTTGGTTTCAATAACACATGAGTTTATCTCTTTCTCAAAAAAAGAGGATAGTTCAGGATGATCACTTCAAGCTTGGTCATTGTATTGTCATTTCATTCTAGGCGACTGAACTCTTCTATCGGGTGCTTATATATTATTTCTCTTGGACGTTCACTTAGCAGTCAGACCTTGTTGATTTGAATCCAACAAAATTGTGCTTCACTGCATACAAGAAATTTACTGCTCTTCACAGACTAGATTCACAAGAATTATGCTTCTCATTTTTTTTACCAATGATGCCAAATTTTTTTATAATGATGGCATGAACTTAGTCTATTAGGAAGCATGCAGATCACTTGGATGCTTATGCTGTTCTTCCTATTGCAGGCTATCATATTATGGAGCTGCCGCCATGTCACCGAGGATGGCCTCGTGGCGCTTGTAAACAAGTGTAGGAAACTCGAATGCATCAACGTTGGGGGAATGAGAGTGCCCGCAGATTGCTTTGTCAAGTTGCTTTCCATCAGACCTGCTTTGCAGATAAAATCCATCCCACAGATCCTCAATGTCAGAGTACAGGTTTCATAAGCCATGATTTATTGTTGATTAGTGATTCGTGAAAAAGATTATAGCGTTCTTACTGTGTTTGATATCTGGTGTATATATAGAATTGTATAAGTTGTATATGTCAGAAATTTAAACATGCCACCACAGATTGTGGTAGCAATGATACGTAAATCTATTCCGTAAATTTCTGCAGCCCTTTCAAATATCAGGCTGTTAAGCCCTTGTACACTTAGCATTGCAATTAATTTTAATAGAGATAACAAGAAATCGTTGACTGCGGCTGCATGGTCCTGACTCACTACTGAGGAGAAATTTCAATGTTTTTTTTTTGTCATCTTTTTTACACTCGAGTTTATATAGATGGAACATCTCGCCAACCAACTACCAACCTGTGAGACAAGGACATTGAAACAAATTTTGGTACTTTGTTAGATTGACACAGTTGCACGCCATGGGCTGACACGGCTATCTTTGGACCCCTCATCCAGTGAGTTTAATCAAAAGGTCCATTTGATCTACCTTAGCGGCTTAGCCTAAGCTTCTAAGTCTAGTTTAGTTTGAGTTTATAAATTTAATAAATCAGTAGAGGAGATTAAATTTATTTAAGATTTTTCATTCAAAATATGCTCAAATTTAAAGAACAAATTTGAAATTTAACCATCATTTGGTCTAATTTTAACTTATATAAGAAATTGAAGCTCCAGTCAACTAAGCCAAATGCGTCCCAAGAAAGCACAATAATTAGGCCACCGTACCAAATTTCTGATTTGATTGGTACCACTTCCGTCTTCCAACTCTTTAAGTGACAATAGTGTGGAGAATTTTTTCAGATTTCCTTTTGCTTGCATCAAACATTTATACTGAAATTACTGAATAGACTATAAATGCATTGAAGACATGAAAGAACACGCTAATGCTGTACATTTGTTAATGAAAACAAATATGTTTGAGAATTTTTTTTTACGAATAACAAAAAAAAATAATTTCAAAACTAACCTAAAATTTTTTAAAATTACAAAAATGACGTTCAGTTGTGAATCTGACCCGCGACTGAAACCCACAGTATTCTAAGATCAGTCTCCTAACCAATTAGACTACAATAGATTTGCGTTATTTGTTGCCATTGCACATACTAATATTTTACGAATGCTAATTTTGTATACTTAAAATTAGAGTTTCACCTGAACTGAAATATTTTCGTAAAATATTTGATAAGATTATTTAGCAAGACACAAAGAAAACTTCACATAACTATTTATTTACTTTTTGTATCCCCTGACTACTATCCAGTCCAAGAGTTTGGGTACGTTTTTTTTCTTTGAAGTGTCAATTTTGCGAAGTGCCGATAAATCAAGTAGTGAGGATAAGCCTGCTGATGTACTGAAAAGTAGAAAAGACTAATCATAGAAAAATTGAGAAGTATAACAGATGAAAGGCAAAACCGTACAAAAGCTGAAAAGTCAAAAATCGAAAAGAAGTATGTATAGAAGTTGGAGAGCTAACAAAAGTTTAAAGCAAAGTCGAAAACCGGATAAACCCCTACACAAAACTACTGCCCTCCCCCCTCTTTGGTCGGCCTTGGTACTCCAACAGTGTGTAGCGAGAGGGGGCTGACGATCCCTAACAATCTCCTCGCCGGTGGTGTCTGCATAGTTGGCGGAGCCTGTGTCGACTGTGTCGGCTGCATAGGTGGTGGAGCATCGTCAAGCTGCGACAGCTGTGTAGGATCCTGATGGTGCCACGCAGGAGGTCGCACTTGTATATGAGCCAAGATGTCTTGCTGCATCGCACCCTGTCCCTCATCCGCCGCCAAGTCCTGGGCCAACACATGGTCTAGCTCAACCAATTTTGCGAAGTGCTGATAAATCAAGTAGTGAGGATAAGCCTGCTGATGAACTGAAAAGTAGAAAAGACTAATCATAGAAAAACTGAAAAGTATACAAGATGAAAGGCAAAACCATACAAAAGCTGAAAAGTCAAAAAATCGAAAAGATGTATGTATAGAAGTTGGAGAGATGACAAAAGTTTAAAGAAAAGTCGAAAACCGGATAAACCCCTACACAAAACTACTGCCCTCCCCCCTCTTTGGTTCGCCTTGGTACTCCAACGGTGTGTAGCGAGAGGGGGCTGACGATCCCTAACATACCATCTCCTCGCCGATGGTGTCTGTATAGATGGCGGAGCCTGTGTTGACTGTGTCGGCTGCATAGGTGGTGAAGCATCGTCAAGCTGCGACAGCTGTGTAGGATCCTGCTGGTGCCACACAGGAGGTCGCACCTGTATATGATCCAGGATGTCTTCCTGCATCGCACCCTGTCCCTCATCTGCCGCCAAGTCCTGGGCCAACACATGGTCTAGCTCAACCATATGCGCAGCGATATCGAGCTCTTCATCTATAAAGCTGCTGGATGGCATGGTATGCGGCTGTGAAGGTGGAGGGCGCGACGATGACAGGCGGCCCATCGGCGGCATGTGCGGCATAGAAGGACCGGATGCCGACGGTGATAGTGGAGGAGTCACAGTCAAGTGTGGTGGCAATAGCACTCAGAAGTCGACCAGAATTTGATCGAGCCGCCGCTCGATATCTTGGCAGAATGCGTACACATCGCTCCTATTGCGGATCCTGACCATCATGTCATGTGCATCGACAGAGATGGCACCGTTAGTGTCGAGCTGCACACACGACTTAATGCAATTATAGATTGACAATAAATGTGTAAGTAAGGTTACAGAGAGGTAAAGAACTCATGGAAGAGTAGATTCACCCAAGAAGGTGTCGGTCGAAGTGCTCGTCAATAGTGGTAGAACGGATGGGCTCATCAGTCACAATCGGTGGACCGCCCGCCAATCGGTAGAACGTACAAGGTCGGTACCACTCCAGGTATGAAAAAGGATGTCATGGCTGTAAGGTCTGTCCTGCGCAACCATCCATGTGTGAGCCCGATCCATCCACTCCTCCACATAGAGACGCTGCCAAAGGACGAAATCGTCCCTTCCCTGACCCTTCATCGATTGCCTGCGGATAAAACAAATTAGTGACATAAACAATTTACAAAATTACGCACGAGAGTAATACATATATGAGATGCATGTACTTGTGAACATGGTGCTGGAATGCCCAGAAAAATCTCCACAGTACCATGTGTTGAATCTTGAGCCCCGATTAGGATTTTGGTGATTAATGACATCCGTTAGATTTGCGACTAATCTCTGTATGTGAGACACAGGTAAATCAAAGGAGAAAGCATCAAGAAAAGACAAAGTAAGGTTATCAAGACTCCGTAAAGCAAAAACGACGAAAATCTCGACAAAAGTACAAATACCTAAACCTAGCGTCTTCTCGTTTTGAAATTTTCTAGGTTAGATGGTCGTACTATTAAGAGGGGTCTTAGCACAAGTATCTTGATCAACCTTGAAGTTTTTAGAAGCATATTTGCATTTGCTTTTGCCCCAAATCAAAAGCTGAGTAAAAATTCAGAAGTCAGTTTTCAGTTTGTACTGGCCGGACAGTGTCTGAAGTGACCGGACAATGTCCGGCCAATACAAACATTCTCAGTACTTTGCAAACACGCGCAACAGAGACAAATTCATTTGTCCGGGACATCTGTCCGGTGAAGGCCGGACATTGTCCGAAGTGACCGGACAATGTCCGGCCAGTACAAATGTTCGCAGCTTATTGATTTGAGACAAATACACTTGTCCGGAGGATTTGTCCGAAGTGACCGGACATTGTCCGAAGTGACCGGACAATGTCCGGCCAATACAAAATCCTGGCTAGTGTTAGGGCCGTGTTAACAGAGACAAATCTATTTGTCCGGACATTTTGTCTGGACAAATCCTATATGTCCGGCCTATACAAAAAATCTGGAGTATATTATGTTAAGTGTTAACAAAGACAAATACATCTGTCCGGACATTTTGTCCGGACAAATGTATCTGTCCGGCGTGTACACTTCATTTTTAACAAGGGTGTTAACAGAGGCAAATGCATCTGTCCGGACAAATACATCTGTCCGGCCTTCACATTTTGATCCAAACGGCTACTAACACTCGCAATTCACGTGAATAACGGTCAAAATTTTTGTACTGACCGGACATTGTTCGAAGTGGCCGGACAATGTCCGGCCAGTACAATTTTCGCCCAATCTTCTTGATTTCGACCGTTTTTGTTGAGAGTATAAATAGATCACTGTTGTAGATGTCTTGTACACACGAAATACATTTCATAAACCCTGAGCAACAGTGTGCAAGCTCTCACACATCCATTCTCTAGCAATTAGAGTCAAAACTTGAGAATTCTTGAGTGCTAGTTGAGTGAATTTGGTTCCAAGCCTTTTTGCATTTGCATTGTGTTCATCAAGCTTTGAGGTTGATCAAGCAAGGTGCTAGGCTTATTACTCTTGGTGATTGCCGTCACCTAGACGACCCGGGAGGTCCGGCGATCTCTCCATCGACGGTGTGTCGGAGAGGCCCGGCGAGTGGTTGTAAAGGCTTGGAGCTCGCCTATCCGGAGTGGAGAAGGGCTACCTCTAGTGGAATCGAAGCTTAAGCTCAAGCGAAGAGCGCTTCAATGAGGATTAGTGGAAATCGGCAAATTTCCGAGACCTCGGGAAAAACTTGATCTCTTCGGTTACCTCTATTACTTGCTTAATTTTCATTGTGATTGAATTGTTACTAGTAGTATCATATAAATTGCTAAATCTGAATTGAATTAATTTTCCACACCCTTAGAATATTTGTTATTGCAATCCTAGGTTATTAAACCCTAATTTAGAAGAAAATTTTAAAACCGCCTATTCACCCCCCCTCTAGTCGGCATCCTTCGATCAACACGTGGTATCAGAGCACTAGGTCTCTCTTTTTTAGGCTTAACCGTCTAGGGAGAGGATATCGTCGATCAAAGAAAACTATAATGGAAAGGTTCCCTTCTTCAAGGGTGACAATTATTGCTATTGGAAAATTAGGATGGCGGTTTATCTAGAATCCATTAGTCTTGATGTTTGGAGGGTCACTAGAGATGGTTTTAGGACTCCAATTGACTTAGAAAATCTCACACCTCTAGAATCGAAAAACCTTCAAGCAAATGCTCAAGCAAAAAATGCCATATTTAATGGTCTTGACTTAAGTGAATTCAATCGCATTAGCAATCTTGATACATCCTATGAAATGTGGAAAACCTTAGAGGTAATTCATGAAGGAACATCAAAAGTCAAAGAAGCTAAGCTAATTAAATTAACTAGAGAATACAACTCTTTTTTCATGCTTGAATCTGAAAATGTTAGTGACATGTATACTAGACTAAATCTAGTAATCAATGATCACTACCACAGAAACAGACATCCTGGACGGCACATCACAGACGGTTATGAACTGTTCAATGGAAAACCGTCTGTGAAGGCCTGTCGGGAGAATATGTTCAGATATCACAGACGGTTCTGACGTCAAAAAAAACTGTGACAGTAAACCAGACGGTTCTGAACACAAAACCGTCTGTGATAGTATACTTATCACAGACGGCTCTAACCTAAAAACCGACTGTGATATATACAATCCGTTCCCAGCTAAGAACCGTCTGTGATAGTCTAATTATCACAGACGGTTCTAACCTAAAACCCGACTGTGATATATACAGACGGTTCTGAGTTCTGAACCGTCTGTGATAATTAGACTATCACAGACAGTTCGGAACTCAGAACCGACTGTGATTTATACAGTCGGTTGTAAACCACGAAGCGTCTGTGATAGTGTAGTTATCACAGACGGTTCTGATGTATTAACCGACTGGAAAAGTACCGGCGCTTCGAATTCTCAACTGTGATCATTTCTGTCTCCGATCTTCGCGCGCGGCGCCTAGGAGAACACGAAGCATCGCTTTGGAAGTTCTATAAATTGACAAATGGAAAAATTGTCATTTACTTTACAAGTTTTTATAGTTCTCAGACTGTTTGACTCCTTAGCTTCTCTGCGCCAATGGCATCCTCGATGGCATCGTCAGCCTCGCCCTCCCCGGTATGAACTCTCAATCTTTTGGACTTACCCCTGTATTGTTAATCCATGTTCAATACATTCTTGACCTGTTGATTTGCACAGGGAAGGGGAGCCGTGGAAGACACTGCCAAAGTCAAGGCCGAGCTGAGGGCCCTCCAGGAGGAGCACAAGCTCCTCACGGAGAAGCACACTCGGCTACGGCTTGACCTTGACGATCTCTTCCAGCGCATTCAGCGCATGAAGACGGATGGTGACAATGCTAGGGCGAGGACGAGGCGTCTTCGCGAGGAGAAGAAAGCCGCGGATATGACCATCGCTGGCTGCGGTTTGACAATGAAGGATACCATCGCGAAGCTGAGGGAGGTCGCAGGCCTTCTCGACGCTGAAGTAGTTGATCCTGAGAAGGACAACTTGTCGCTGGAGGAGTCCTGCGTCCTGGCTGCAAGTCAAACTGACTTTATTCTAGATGCAGCCAGGGCTAAGACCACTCCTTGACCTAGCATTCTGTATTTTTACTTTTTTTTTGTAAGTGATGAAACAAATTATTGAAAACTTTGTTCTTATGTCAACTTTCTAATTTTCCAGCACATTCTTGGACTGCATGCAATTAATCTTCCCTCTTTCTTTATCTTTCGTTGGCTTTTGTCGAACATTCGACCATACAAAGGTATGTACACTGTGTGCGATCAAGGAACGACTATCGCGATCTTTGGTTTGTGATCGGAGCCCTTGAAATAATATAGAAACAATATAGAGGTCGCAGGTCCCATGCAAATAATATAAAAAGAATATAGAAGTTATATATCAACGTGCTTTGAAATATCACAAACGGTTCTGAGGTAAAAAACATCTGTGATAGTCACATTAGAGACGGTTTTGATAACAACAGTACATATTAAAGACGGTTCGGACATCAGAACCGTCTGTAATATTAAAGCAGACGGTTTTGATCTCCCAACCGTCTGTGATAGTCCCAACAGTGCAATTCTCTACAAGCAATTGTTGATAACCGCACATAATAACTGAGCAGATGAAGAGACTTAATTATTTACTTCAAATTTAATTTGCATCGAATTATGTAATCTGACTCTTCAACTTCCTCTCCTCGAATTCTCGACCTCTATCAATATCACAGACGGTTCTTAACTCCAAACCGTCTGTGATAGTAAACGGACATATTAAAGACGGTTCGGACATCAGAACCGTCTGTAATATTAAAGCAGACGGTTTTGATCTCCCAACCGTCTGTGATAGTCCCAACAGTGCAATTCTCTACATGCAATTGTTGATAACCGCACATAATAACTGAGCAGATGAAGAGACTTAATTATTTACTTCAAATTTAATTTGCATCGAATTATGTAATCTGACTCTTCAACTTCCTCTCCTCGAATTCTCGACCTCTATCAATATCACAGACGGTTCTTAACTCCAAACCGTCTGTGATAGTAAACGGACATATTAAAGACGGTTCGGACATCAGAACCGTCTGTAATATTAAAGCAGACGGTTTTGATCTCCCAACCGTCTGTGATAGTCCCAACAGTGCAATTCTCTACATGCAATTGTTGATAACCGCACATAATAACTGAGCAGATGAAGAGACTTAATTATTTACTTCAAATTTATTTTGCATCGAATTATGTAATCTGACTCTTCAACTTCCTCTCCTCGAATTCTCGACCTCTATCAATATCACAGACGGTTTTTAACTCCAAACCGTCTGTGATAGTAAGACATATTAAAGACGGTTCGGACATCAGAACCGTCTGTAATATTAAAGCAGACGGTTTTGATCTCCCAACCGTCTGTGATAGTCCCAACAGTGCAATTCTCTACATGCAATTGTTGATAACCGCACATAATAACTGAGCAGATGAAGAGACTTAATTATTTACTTCAAATTTATTTTGCATCGAATTATGTAATCTGGCTCTTCAACTTCCTTTGCCGTGTTGCAGTTTATCTCCCGAGAAGTTGTATATCATGAATTTATTGGCCTTGAAAACCAGTACTAGTGCGCTTTTTAGAACTCGAGGCACCCGCGCATATGAACCGTCACCTTCTGTTTCTATAAATAGCGAAGCTCCTAAATCCCTTTCTTTATTCCCTCCTCAACTCCCACCTTGATGGCGAGCCGAGATTCCAGTGAGGTTATTGAAATTGAGAGTGATGAGGAAGAGATAAGGAATGAACTCGATCAGGATCTTCAGAAAGTAAGTCCTCTCTGAAACTCTAATGCAGATCTTTCTTTTATGACTTGATTACCTCGAAACAAATGCATTTCGAAATCCACAGGTGGTTGAGGAAATGATCCCTCCAAAGAAGAGACTTAGAAATGATGAAATATCGTACAGTGGAGCTGCAGCGAAGACTCTAGAGGGTGCTGAAGCCTGTGTTGCCACATTGCCCCTTGCAACCCCTCCAGTTGCATCGACTCCACCTTTGGAGATCCACAATAATCCTTCCAATATCCCCTCTCCAACACCTTTGTATCATCAGCTTTTCTGGGGTAAGGCTCACACTTCCACGTCCAAATCCACTCCGAAGCTGGAGAAGCATATATATGTGCAGGAGGAGAAAGCTGCCTTGTGCAGAGCTCTCCAAAAAAAAAAAGAGGCGCTGGAGAAGCATTCTGAGGGGATGTCTTTTGCCATTCTGCACTTGGCAGAGTGCATGCTTTGAGTTGCAGCTTCATCTCCACCTTGGTTGTATCAACTTTAATTTCTTGGATGATCCTACTGATGCCAAATCCACTCCTTTGGTGAGAGATGATGTTGATAGTCTTAGAGCCATTGGTAGTTCTCCTGGGGCGGCCAGTGTAGATCCTACTGATGCCAATACGTCCCTAGGAGAACTTTGTAAATTACTTTCGGAACAGGTCGACACTAATCAATTGGTCGCTTAATTAATAGTATCTCTTATGTATGGAAAGATTGTAAGAAATAAGAAATTTCTTTTCCTTATATATCTGGCTTTCGATTGATTATGTAACTGATAATCACCAAATGATGTTCTGTGTAAAAATGTTAACAAGAAAATACTGCTGCGATCAAGACGGTTTTTAACTGAAAACCGTCTCTGCTTGAAAGATTACAGACGGTTTTAATTTCAGACATATATATAAAACAAATATGAAAAACAAGATAAAACCAAACAGTCTGAAAGTTCATTTTTGTAAATACTAACATTGAAATAACATAGAACCAAATATGAAAAACATGTGGAACAACTGATGACCAGTAGTCGAATGCAAACAAAAAAACCGGGATATTAAAGACGGTTCGGACTTTAAAACCGTCTGTGTTATCACAGACGGTGCTGAGGTAAAAACCGACTGTGATAACAACATACACAGACGGTTCTGAGGTAAAAACCGACTGTGATAATAACGTAGACGGTCGGATGTGATAACACAGACGGTTCAGATGTGAGAACCGACTGTCATAATCAAATACACAGACGGTTCTGATGTAAAGCGGACGGTTTGGAGTTCATAAGCGTCTGTGATATTTCTTTTCTTCAATAATGCACCGATATTACCGACGGTATTATATAGAACCGTCTGTACTGAACCTGGTATAAAAGGTCTTTTGGCGGATGTTTTGAGCTAGTCGTACTCTCTTGCTCGACCTACACTGTCCAGTTCGAAGAGATTTGGGGCAAGGAAGAGCGAAATCTCGAAAGGCAGGGGGAGCATTTGGGGGCAAAAATTTGAGGATCGAACCAAGGTTGGTTACTTGCTCCCAAGGCGTACACATTACTTGATTTCATCATCAATATCGATCTCCATTGATTTACTAATTAGCATGTGTATGAATTTGATTTATTGCAGATGGTCCGAGACTGGATGTATAATGACAACCGAGTGGGTGAGGAATACATGAAAGGTGTTTTTGATTTCGAAAAGGTTGCTGTGCAAGACATGGCGAAGAAGGGTTTACCATATATGTACTGTCCTTGTGTAGACTGCCAGAATATTAAGATGTTCACCAACTCATCTCAAATTGTCGCCCACTTGATCCGACGTGGTTTCAAAAAGGGGTACACGTGTTGGGTCCACCATGGAGAAGAGCCAACTGCAGAAACAACTGCCACTCAGGTTGAGGAACAGGACATGCCGGATCCAAACAACGACTTCGACGAGGATATGCCAGAGGATGACCATTTAGATGACATGTTGCGTGATGTCGAAGGAAATTACAGTGAAAAGGGGTTTGGCAAATTCAAGCGCTTGATTGAGGACTCAGAGAGGCCGTTGTTCCCTGGTTGCAAGTCGAAATACACAAAGTTGGCCTCTGTGCTTGAACTGTTAAAATTGAAGGCAAGCAACAGCTGGACCGACAAGAGTTTCACAGCACTGTTAGATCTTTTGGCGGACATGCTCCCGGAAGGAAACGAGTTGCCAAAAAACACCTACCAAGCGAAAAAGCTGTTGTGTCCTTTGGGAATGGAAGTAGAAAGGATACACGCATGCCCTAATGATTGCATCCTTTACCGTAACGACTACAAAAATATGCATGTTTGTCCGGTGTGCGGCGCATCCCGCTATAAGCGTACTAAGGACCGAACAGACGATGGCGACTGCACGGAGATAAAGGAAGGACCTCCTGCTAAGGTGTTGTGGTATTTGCCAGTCATTCCCCGCTTGCAGCGTTTGTTTGCAAACCGTAAAGAGGCAAAATTACTGCGTTGGCACTCGGAAGACCGGAAGAAGGATGGAAAGTTGAGACACCCCGCTGATTCTTCGCAGTGGAGAAACATCGACAGGGAATTTGTTAACTTCGGAGCAGAATTGAGGAATATAAGGTTCGGGTTGAGTACCGATGGAATTAATCCTTTTGGTAACATGAGCAGTCGGCATAGCACTTGGCCGGTTCTTTTGTGTATCTACAACCTTCCTCCTTGGTTGTGTATGAAGCGCAAGTACATCATGATGTCTCTACTTATCTCAGGACCAAAACAACCCGGAAACGATATTGATGTGTACCTAGCACCATTGATAGAGGATCTCCTAACAATGTGGAATGAAGGGGTGCAGGTATGGGACGCATACAAACGAGAGAACTTCATCCTACGTGCTATGATATTCTGCACCATCAACGATTTCCCAGCCCTTGGAAATTTGTCGGGCCGTACTACGAAAGGAGCCAAAGCCTGCCCCCACTGCGAAGATGACACTGAGAGCGTGTGGCTGAAGAATTGCAGGAAAACAGTGTACATGCGTCACCGTAGGTTTCTTCCGAAGAATGACGCGTACCGTAAGAGGAAGAGGGAATTTGACGGCCACAACGAAGATGGTTCAGCCCCGAAGCCTACGCGCGGGAAAGATGTTTACTCACGGGTGAATGACATAGACGTTGTGTTTGGAAAGGGTGGTAAATTGAAACCCCGCACGAAGAACACTTGGAAGAAGAGATCGATATTTTGGGACTTACCGTATTGGGAGCATTTAGAGGTTCGTCATTGCATTGATGTCATGCATGTAGAGAAGAATGTTTGTGACAGTTTAATCGGCCTATTGCTGAACATTCCAGGGAAGACAAAGGATGGCATCAATGTGCGGCGTGACATGATCGAAATGAGAATCAGGCCCGAGCTAGCACCGAGAGAGGACGATAAAGGCCGTATATACCTCCCCCCCGCATGCTACACTTTGTGCAAGGCTGAGAGGACAGAACTCTGTAAGTGTCTCCATGGTGTTAAAGTTCCATCGGGTTACTCCGCAAATATGAAAAAGCTTGTGTCCATGGGCGATTTGAAATTGCTGGGTATGAAGTCTCATGATTGTCATGTGTTGATGACACAAATGCTTCCTGTTGCCATCCGGAGTATTCTGCCGCATAAGGTCAGAGAGACGATCACGAGGCTATGTTTTTTCTTCAATGCAATTTCTTCCAAGGTCATTGATCCCGATGGACTGGATTCTTTGCAGAGCGAGGTGGTTCGAACTCTCTGTCAACTTGAGATGTATTTTCCTCCATCGTTTTTTGATATCATGGTCCATCTCACCGTCCACCTTGTCAGAGAAATCAAGATATGTGGACCCGTGTTCCTACGTTATATGTATCCATTCGAGAGGTACATGGGTGTACTTAAGGCCTACGTGAGGAATCGGTCCCGGCCCGAGGGTAGCATTGCCGAAGGTTATGCAGCGGAAGAGGTTGTTGAGTTCTGCGTCGATTACATGGCCGAGGTAGAAGCAATAGGAGTTCCTGTGTCTCGTCACGAGGGGAGGCTTGATGGTGTTGGCACTATCGGACGGAGAGCCATCACTCCTGATTTCGATATGTACTCGAAAGCTCATTTTTGGGTCTTGCAACACATGACGGAGGTGTCTCCGTACATCGACGAGCACAAGGAGATGCTACGACAAGACAATCCTCGCCGATCCGAGGTTTGGATCACGGGACAACATAACAGTCGATTCAACGCGTGGATGAAGGTGCGAATCACCGGAGAGTCCGCAAGTGAGAACCTTAAATGGTTGGCAAAAGGGCTCACGTTTACTGTACAGACTTGGCAGGGATACGACATCAATGGGTACACATTTTACACGAAAGCTCAAGATCGAAAGAGCACTGTGCAAAATAGTGGAGTGAGCGTAGAAGCTTTCCATGAGGGGTTCACCAAGACAGGCCCAACAAGGGTAGTACGTGGATTGAACTCGTACTACGGGTTCATTGAAGAAATTTGGGAGCTCGATTACGTACTGTTCAAGATTCCCCTGTTTCGATGCCGATGGGTCCAAATCCCACAGGGTGTGAAGGTTGACAGTTACGGTTTCACTTCTGTGGACCTGGATCGCGTTGCTTATAAAGATGAGCCATTCATACTTGCAAATCAAGCCATTCAGGTCATTTATGTCACTGACCCGGCCAATAAGAAGTGGCACATCGTCCTTCATGGCAAGAGAAGGATTGTTGGAGTTGAAAATGTCGTAGACGAGGAGGAATACAATCAATTTGATGAGATTCCTCCATTTGGAGATGGCGTACATGTCGATACTGAAGACACCGACGAAACCAGTTACGTGCGTATGGATCACCAGGAAGGGTTATACTTTAAAGGTAATCAACTGTACGTCTTATCTCTCTGTTTCCATCGGCATAGCTTATATCTCCTGTAATTCTCGTATTTGCAGGGCCGCGGCAAGTGGAAAGTTGAGGATAACATGGCTGTGTACGTGCAAATTGTCGGTGAAAGTTCCCATTTGTAAATTTAACATACAATATTACGTGGAGAATGCTCAAGTTACAGAGCATTTGGACTACATTGTAACCAATTATCGGATATACGTACATAGTAACCAATTTATAGAGTATTTGGACTACATTTGAAATATCTGAGTGTTCATTTAAAACATGTTTTCGAGCATTCAGAGTTGAAAGCTACAGATCAGTTTCAATTTGTAAAACTAACGTTCAATAGAGAGATTATCAAGGACGGTTTTGACCTAGCACAGACGGTGCACAGTCGGTTCTAACCTCACAACCGTCTGTGATAATCTCTCACTATATAGATTACCACAGACGGTCTTTATTTGAGAACCGACTGTGATAATATTATCACAGACGGTTATATATATAAAACCATCTGTGATATTTTCAACAGTGTCCGACTCTTCGAGTTCTTAACGTGCACCGTCGGTTCTCAATTCCAAACCGTCTGTGATAATCTCAGGCACAGTCGGCTCTCAACTCAAAACCGTCTGTGATAATCTCTCTGGTGACTACGATTATTATAGACGGTTGCGATGTGAGAACCGACTGTGATATATACTATTATAGACGGTTCATATGTGAGAACCGACTGTGATAATACCGACGCGGTACATAGTTCAAGGCGGGCTTTATCCCGCTCATTCTACTTCGCCCTAGCTCTGTTTGCCCTAGCTCTCTCCGCCCTCGCACCGTCCGTCGCGATCACCTCCATCGCCTCCCACCTTCTCCTCTCCGTCCGTCGCGATCACCTGCATCGCCTTTCCACCGTCAGGCGCGATCACCTCCATCGCCCTCCCGCCTCCGACGCGATCACCTCCATCGCCTCCCCACCGTTTCTGTCATTCTTGTATGGGTTTTGTTATAGAATTATTAGTTGCATATTTACTTAAACTGTTCTCTCTTTCACTTATGTTAGGAACTATGTCTGGTGACGAAATGCACCACTCGGGGACTCAGGGTGACCTCGCTGGCGATGAGACGCCTGGGCCGGAGGTCGCCTCGTCCGCCGTGACCCCGCAGAAGAAGGGAAAGGGGCGAGGCCGGACGACATGCGCGCGTCTGAACAAGGGGGAAAAGCAGCACGTCCAGTTCGACGACAATGGTGTGCCGGAAGCTCCGCCCAAACTTGTCGGTCAGTACCGCTCACTATGCGGCAAAGTGGAAAGGGAGCGGGTGCCCATCACCACCTCCGACTGGGGTCAAGTGCCCCCAGAGTGCAAGGATGCGCTGTGGGAAGAAGTGCAGGCGGCGTTTCACATTCCGGAGGATCGCCACTTCACCGTCCGCCGGAGGACACTTATGTCAATAAACAAGGCGTGGAGGAACTTCAAGAGCGAACTTGTCAGGCACTATGTGAAGGAGTCGACGACCCCCTTCAATGACTACCCTTTCGTGACTCCCGAGGCATGGCAGCAGTTCGTAGAGATGAAGGGCAAGCCTGAGTTCCAGGAGCTTAGTGCGAAGGCCCAGGCTAACCAGGCCAAGAACACCCACCCACACAGACTAGGCACCGGTGGGTATGTGGGGAAGAAGGCGCTGTGGAGGAAGCAGGACGAGGAAGCTTCACAGTCTTCGGCCGGCAGTCCTTATGCGGGCATAACGGACGTGCGCGCCCGCAATTGGTGCCGAGCTAGATTGACGATGGACTCCTCCGGAAGCGTCTCCGTGAATAACCCTGCGGACAGGGAAGTGATCGACCGACTGGTAAGATTGTCCGATCACGTACTATCCTCATAACACGCATGCAATGGGCTGTATTGCTAAGTTGTCCTGTTGCAGGTGACGCTGAGTGCGCAGGCGGCATCCGGAGAGTTCAACCCGAGGAGGGACAGGGATATCCTCACAGCGGCGCTAGGAAACAAGGAGCATCCAGGCCGCGTGCGCGGCCTCGGCGCCACTGTGCCTTGGAGGCATGGTTTCCCCGATGATGAGGAGGCGGCTAAGAGGAGAAAGAGATCCCACCAAGCCCGCGATGAACGGCTGAAGGAGGAGATGCGATCGGAGTTCGCTGTTCGGGACAAAGCACTCCTGCAGCAGTTGTCGGAGATGCGGTCCATGTACGAAGAGCTAAGAAAGGCGACCCAGGGCACCCCTGTTCTAGCAGCTGGCGCAGACCCAGCGGAAGTACCGACCCCCATTGGCCACCGTAGTAGCTGCGCGTCTGCGCCGGGGTCTTTGCAGACGGAGCCCTCTCCTCCAAAGTATCCGGTGGACTCTCTGCAGGTAATGACCGTTAATGCGCACTGTTTGTCTATGTTAATTCATTCGAAAGTGAGAAGCGGTGAAATTCAACATGTTAATGCGCACTGTTTGTAGGAACCCGCCTCCTGCAAGCTTATGGTCCTGGCCGGTGTCTTCCCGATCGAGGCTGCCCGTGGGATGGCGCAACCATGCACGGCCGGGGCCACAATCCATGGTGCCCCTCTATGTGAGGGTTTTGCACGTGTCCAAGTGGACAGTGTCTTTGACCATTGCAAGGGTTTTCCATTGGAGAAGCCGCCAAACGACGAGATTACCACTCTCGGCGATGCGGTGCACACGTTCGTGCAATGGCCCAAGAAAGACATCGTCCTGTATGAGGTAATTCCCCCACCAGTTTCATAATTTGTACTGTAATAATAGCCCTCAGAGTTAGTGTCCTAATACGTAGGTTCTTACATCGCAGACATCACAGACCGAGACGCGGCCTACTAGCCAGCATACCCCTTTGACGACGAAGCTGACTCCGAGTAAGAGGCAACCATTCAAGAAGCTGGCTATGAGGGGAAAAGCAAAGAAGAGCCCGTCGAAGGAGAGTGAGAAGAGTGCTCCAGCTCTCATGCCGTTCTCTCTGGGGATGCCCATGGCCTCCGATACCGCAATTTCGAGCATGGGGTTAGCATGCCAGAGCCTGCATGCATGGTACATGAGGAGGACAAACCAGACCAGGACGCAGCGTCCGACGCACATCATGGTCAAGTATACCGTGGCAGAGTTCCATCACGATGTTGGGACCTACTCGGTGACCTTCGAAGACCTGCACAATTTGCTAAACAAAGATGCGCTCGACTTGTCAATCCTACGGTCTTGGGTGCTGTAAGTATCCTACTATCCGTGCATATACGGATATATGTCATTTATTAATTGGTTACTTCCGTGCAGCTGCATGGCCAATTATGCCAAATCCAAGGGCATACCTGTTGGTTTTTTGGACCCCCAGATGGTAGCCGAGGTGATGTTTAGGACTGACACAGACTTCGTTGTCGACTACATCAAAAGAGGGTTGCTTGCTCAGGTCGACAAGGAGTATATACTTGTACCCTACAACCAGAGGTGAGTGCTTTCATCAGTACTTCACCCGTAGATTAGTGTCTCCATGTGCACACCCCCAAATTTAGATTAAATTTTTAATTCTCTACGTGTAATATGTAGCTACCACTGGATCCTGCTGCTACTTATTCCGAAAAGCAACAAGGTGTTCTACCTTGACTCATTGCAGACGAAAGGGTACTCGTATTCCGGCGCACGAGATGTATTCGGAAGGTGATCTGGACCTGTCTTGCATGCATCTAGATTTACTGTCCTCAAATTGTCAATTTCGGCTATCCTCAAACTGTCAATTTTGACTATCTACAGGGCTTTCACGAAGTACTTTGCCGAGGTAGGGACACAAAACGAGCGGCGAGCCGATAAGTTTCAGTGGTTACAATTTTCGGTACAAATTTCAACTGAATCTGTTTTATTTTATAACTTGTCCCCACCTAACTCTCGGTCTGTAAATTGGCAGTGCCATCAGCAGCCGGACGACAATACATGTGGGTTCTACGTGATGCGCCACATGTATGACCTGATCATCACCCCTCACCGGCCCGATTTCCCCGAGGTATTACAACTGCTCCCCTTAATTTGTCTCGATTTGACAGAATTTACAACTTAATTCAGCTAATTTTTTATGTACCAACTCTTGCTGCAGGGGGTCGACTTCCCTTCAGAAAGCCTTGACCCTCGGCAGATTAGTAATGTCCGAGGGATGCTCGCTGAGTTTTTCCTTTCGGAGGTCATATCACCCAAGGGGAAGTTTAGGGACCCGCAAGGTTCGTATTAGTGCGGCCTTACATTTATTTGTACATCTAACACACTTTAATTGTCGATTACATTTATTTGTTCAATTGTACATATTTCTGAGTTCTGTGCTGTATATATGAAATGCTATATACAGAGAGGGGTGCAAATATATTTGAGTACTGCATGTGCATATGAAACTGTATATATTTGAGTACTGTACAAATATAATTCTGAGTTCAATTGTACAAATATATATGCATGAGACTGTATATATTTGAGTACTATGCATGTATGAAATTCATGAACTGTATATATGAAAATGCAATTTGTACAGAGGACATCTGTGAATGTTATAATCTCAGACGGTTTGTAAGATCAAAACCGTCTGTGCATGCACAGACGGTTTTGATCTTACAAACCGTCTGAGATTATAACAGTCACAGATAATAACACATCGCAGATGGTTTTGACCTCAGATCCGCCTGTGATATCAGACTATCACAGACGGTTCTGAGATAATAACACTATCACAGACGGTTTCAATATTAACACCGTCGCTGATATCGCAGATTGGTTTAACCTCCAAGCCGTCGGTAATAATATGAGTATCACAGACGGTTGTGAGATCAAAGCCCTCTATGAATTATGACTATCACAGTCTGTTATAACATCAAAGCCGTCTGTGATACTCATACTAACACAGACGGTTCTGATGTCAAAGCCGTCTGTGTATACTCAAATATCACAGACGGTCGAGAACAGAACCGTCTGTGATAGTCACACTATCACAGACGGTTCTGATGTTAAAACCGTCTGTGATACTCATACTATCACAGACGGTTTTGTTCTCACGTCTGTGATAGTATGAGCATCACAGACGGTTCTGATGTCAAAGCCGTCTGTGATACTCATACTATCACAGACGGTTCGGATGTCAAAGCCGTCTGTATATCATAGATGGTTCTGATGTCAAAACCGTCTGTGTATACTCAAATATCACAGACGGCTCTGAGAACAGAACCGTCTGTGATAGTGTGACTATCACAGATGGTTCTTACCTTATAACTGTCTGTGAAATATGAGTATCACAGACGGTTCTGACCTTATCACAGACGGTTCTGACCTTATATCAGTCTGTGAATGGATATATCACAGACGGTTGAAAACATCAAAAACCGTCTGTGATAGTGCGTGATTATCACTGACTCGAATATCACTGACGGGTAAGAACCGTCTGTGATGTCTGTTTTGACCCGACTGTGATGATGAATTCTGTAGTAGTGGATCTCAAAGGTTTAGGTACAAAATTTGAAGATATTGAAATTGTGCGTAAAATGCTTATGATTTTACCATCGAGTTTTGATACAATTGTGACAGTGCTTATCAATGGCGATCTCTCTTCCACAACTCCTACCGAACTCTTGGGTACTCTTATCACCCATGAAATGCAAAAAGAAGAAAAGAAAGGGATTGTGGAAGCATCCGGATCAAAGAAGAAAAACTTGGCATTTAAGGCAAAAGTCGAGGAAGCCAAGGAGGATAGTTCGGATGAAAGCTTCGATGGTGATCTAGCTCTTCTTGTGAGAAAGACCCGCAAGCTCCTAAACAAGATCAACAAAAGAGGATTTGAGTTTGACAAGAGGCGAGGACCTCACAAGAAGACCGGATTCAAGAACATTATATGTTATGAATGTAATGAGAAGGGACACTTTGCCTCAAGATGTCCAAATAAAAAGGGTGATAATCAAAGATTTCATGAGAGGAAAGATGACGGTGAAGGGACAAAAGGCAAAAAGAAGCTTTTCAAGAAGTTCTACAATAATAAAAGCAAGGGCCAAGCTTATGTTGGTGAATGGTTTTCCGGATCGGAGGAATCCGAATAGGAGGATGAAGTACCATCATCCTCTAAGAAAATGGCGGGAATTGCTATCGGAGAAGCCACTTCGTTTGAAGACAAGTCATTATTATGTCTTATGGCAAGTGATGATGCTAAGGTATCGGATCTTGAACCTTCCTATGAGGACCTTGTTGATATGGTTATGGAACTAAATGAGGCATTACGTAGAGTAACTAAGGAGAACAAACTGCTTAAGAAAGAATATTCAACACTTAGTGAATTATATGCAGAACTAAATGACTCGCATGAGGCACTTCTAATAAATGAAATTATTGATTCTAAACAAACAAATGAAATAGGCATTACGTGTGATATTCTAGACGAATCAACTCATGATGTCTCTTTTTCAAAATCATTCACTTGTAATGTTTTAGAAATTAATCATGAAAATGTTTGTGATGAAATTGTTGATAACAACTCGAACTTGATTTTAGAAAATTTAGAACTCAAAGCACAAGTAGAAAAACTAAATCTAGGACTAGCAAAATGCTTTAAAGGAAAAGAAATCTTGGACAAACTTCTCAGTGAACAATGATGTTCATTTAGAAAGGAAGGCTTAGGATATGAACCGAACAAGAGAAAGAAATTGAGTACTAAAATGACTTTTGTAAAGGCCACAAATATGTTTTGTCACAAATGTCATAATGTAGATCATTTGCCGGAAAATTGTCCCTCAACTTCTAGAGCTAAAGAAAATAAATATCACTCCCATTACATGCTAAAGAAAACAAAGCACGGAAGAGTAATTGCAAAATTCATTGGTTTACCTCATCAAAATAAACATAAGAAGAATATTTGGGTACCAAAAACTCTTGTTGCTAACTTTCAAGGGCCCAAACAAGTTTGGGTACCTAAAAGCATCTAACCCTTATTTTAGGTAAACTACAAAACCGGTGGGAGGCATTGGGTGCTTGATAGTGGATGCACCCAACACATGACCGGTGATGGAAGTCGGTTCTCTTCATTTGAGAATGGTTGCAATGACATTGATAAAATCACGTTTAGTGATAATAGCAAAGGAAAGGTAATTGGATTAGGTAAAGTCACAATCACAAACAACCTTTCCATCTCAAATGTATTACTTGTTGAATCTTTGAACTTCAATTTGCTTTCGGTTGCAAAAATTTGTGATTTGGGTCTTAGATGCATTTTTGAACCAAATGGTGTTATCATTGAAAGTCTAGAAGACAAGTCTTTAATTTTCAAAGGTTTTCGATATGGAGATTTGTATTTGGTTGATTTTGGTTCAAAAGACTCTTGCATTTCAACATGTTTGGTTGCTAAAAATTCTTTGGGATGGCTTTGGCATCGTCGTTTGGCTCATGTTGGGATGCATCAATTAAACAAACTTTTAAAAAGAGATTTAATCCTAGGTATGAAAAATGTAAAGTTCGAAAAGAATAAACTTTGTAGTGCATGTCAAGCGGGAAAACAAGTTGCTAGCACTCATCCTGCTAAAAATATTTTGTCAACATCTAGACCACTTGAGCTTTTGCATATGGACTTGTTTGGTCCATCGGAAACTCAAAGTATTGGTGGTAGTAACTATTGCTTTGTCATTGTTGATGATTTCTCTCGATTTACTTGGATTTTCTTTTTAAATCATAAATCCGATGCTCCAAGTGTGTTTAAAAGATTTGCAAAACGAGTTGAAAATGAATTTGAATTCTCCATCAAGAAACTTCGAAGTGATCACGGTGGAGAGTTTCAAAATTCTGATTTTGTTGAACTTTGTGACGAATCTGGAATCAAACACGAATTTTCCGTATCATATACTCCTCAACAAAACGGTGTTGTGGAAAGGAAAAATCGAACATTAATTGAAATGGCTCGAACTTTATTGGATGAATATAAAACCCCCACTAGGTTTTGGGCCGAGGCCGTAAATACGGCTTGTTATGCCATAAATCGGCTTTACACTCATCCTTTATTAAACAAAACTCCTTATGAGCTAATTATTGGAAGAAAACCAAACATCTCATATTTTCGAGTTTTTGGTTGCAAATGTTACATCCTTAAAAAACGCATGCATCTTGGAAAATTTCAAAGACGTGTTGACGAGGGCTTTCTTGTTGGATACTCGTCAACTAGTAAGGCTTATCGTGTTTTTAACATCATAACCGAATGCATTGAAGAAACATGCAATGTTGAGTTCGATGAATCTAATGGCTCTCAAGAAGAGTATGAAGATATTGAGAATGTAGGAAATGAAGAATTACGAGAAGCTATGAAGAACATGACGATTGGAGATATCAAGCCCAAAGATGAAGATTCAAAGTCCCCCGATCAAGAAAATGAAGTAGCTTCTATGATTCCGGAAGCTCCCACTCAAGTTGATCTTGATTCGGAAATAAAGGAAAATGAAGATCAAACATTGCAAAATCCAAGACTTCATCAAACCATCACTAAAGATCATCCCGTCAATCAAATAATAGGTGATGTCGGTAAAGGTGTCCAAACTCGCTCTAGAATTGCATCTTTTTGCGAACATGCATCTTTCATTTCTAGTATTGAGCCTAAATGCATTGATGAAGCTTTAGCGGACCCGGATTGGGTAAATGCTATGCATGATGAGTTAAACAACTTTACTAGAAATAATGTTTGGGAACTTGTAGAACAACCTCTTGATCACAATATAATTGGTACAAAATGAGTCTTTAGAAATAAACAAGATGAAAATGGCATAGTTGTGAGAAATAAAGCTAGATTGGTAGCACAAGGTTATTCTCAAATTGAGGGATTAGATTTTGATGAAACTTTTGCTCCCGTAGCTAGACTAGAGGCCATTCGCATCTTACTTGCATTTGCATCATGTTTTGAAATCAAACTATTTCAAATGGATGTTAAAAGTGCTTTCTTAAATGGTGAAATTTTGGAACTTGTATTTGTAAAGCAACCACCGGGTTTTGAAGATCCAAAATATCCAAATCACGTCTATAAACTCTCAAAAGCTCTTTATGGTCTAAAGCAAGCCCCTAGGGCTTGGTATGAAAGGTTGCGAAATTTCCTAATTTCACAAGGTTTTAAAGTTGGAAAAATTGATACAACTCTCTTTACCAAAATCATAGACGATGACTTCTTTGTTTGCCAAATCTATGTCGATGATATAATTTTTGGTTCCACTAACGAGTCTCTTTGCCAAGCTTTTGGTGAAACCATGTCCAAAGAATTTGAGATGTCTATGATAGGAGAATTGAGCTTTTTCCTCGGACTTCAAATTAAGCAAATCAAAGAAGGCATATTTGTGAGTCAAAGCAAATACGTGAAGGATTTGCTCAAAAGATTCGGTATGGATGATTCAAAACAAATCAAGACTCCCATGGCTACAAATGGGCATTTGGACCTGGATGAAGGAGGTAAACCGGTAGAACTCAAATTATATCGTTCTATGATTGGTAGCTTATTATATCTTACTGCCTCTAGACCGGATATTATGTTTAGTGTATGCATGTGTGCTAGGTTTCAAGCTGCTCCTAGAGAGTGTCACCTAACTGCAGTCTAAAGAATTTTCAGATATCTAAAACATACACCAAACATAGGACTTTGGTATCCTAAGAATGCTAGTTTTGATCTCCTAGGATATTCGGATTCTGATTATGCCGGTTGTAAAATTGATAGAAAAAGTACTTCCGGTGGTTGTCAACTTCTAGGAAGATCATTAGTCTCTTGGACTTCAAAGAAACAAAATTCAGTTGCACTCTCAACCACCGAGGCGGAATATGTTTCGGCCGGTAGTTGTTGTGCACAACTTCTTTGGATGAAGTAAACCTTGTTAGATTATGGCATAAAAGTCAATTGTGTTCCACTTTTATGTGATAATGAGAGTGCCGTTAAAATTGCCAACAATCCTGTTCAACACTCTCGGACAAAGCACATTGACATTAGACATCACTTTCTAAGGGATCATGTATCAAAAAGGGATATAGTGATTAGTCATGTTTCAATCGAAAATCAATTAGCAGACCTATTCACTAAACCCTTGGATGAGTCAAGATTTAGTAAGTTAAGAAATGAATTGAATGTTATTGATATTTCAAATGTCATTTAATCTCTTGCTTATCTTGAATTAATTGTTAGTTTGATTGTATCTAACATATATACTCTTGGCTATAAATTTATATATCAATGTAGGCATCTATGCCCATCACTTCCTATTTTGAAGAAAAAGTCCAAGAATTCACCACTTTGTCGTTTTTCAACAAAATTTGGAGAACACATTAAGGGGGAGCAACTTCAAGATCATTGAATGCTTGTATACCCCAAAATTGTGTACAAAAAGAAAAAATATGCATGTTGTTTATAAAAAGGGTCAATTTTAAAATCAAAAGGGCTAAAAATGCTAAAATGTTCAAATTATGTTAAAATAAAACAAAATCTTCAAAAATATCTTTCAAAAGTGTTTTCAAAGGTTTTGAAAGTGAAAATAAAGGGTTTCAAGCTAAAATGTTGAATTTTGACAAAATTGAACATCTAAGGATCTTGTTTTGGCCTAAAATGACTTATTTCCATAAATCAAAATCGGTTGAGTTTTGACAAAAAGTTTCTACATGAAACACTTAGAGATCAGTCATTCGAAGACATTTCATGTTAAACTTTTTCTCAAAAGACCTATGGTTTGAAAGTTATCACATTTTGCAAATCGCCCGAAAACGAGCTTTGACATGAAAATACCCAAAATGTGCATTTTGTGAATTTCGCTATTTGAGCCAAGATCTCTTCCATGTTTTGGCTTGAAATAGTATTTAGAATTCATACAAGGCCAAACATCTCAGAAAAATTCGAGTTTCATGAAAATTTGACAAATTGGTGAAAAACCGTTCTGTTTTACCCTTTTACCCTAAAATGCGATTCGGAGGCTCATTCTAAAGTCGATTTCTCTCAAATTTCTCCTCAAAGCTAGCTGGATATATTCCAAACATGATACTTGAGCTTATCCAAAATTCAAATCTCTTTTTGAGTCAAATCTGACAAATTTGCAAAAATTTCAGAAGTTTCAGAGGCAAATCTGAACTGACCGGACAGTGTCCGGCCAGATCGGACTTTGTCCGGCCATATCGGACAGTGTCCGGTAAGATCGGACATTGTCCGGCCTGTGCACGTTGGTTCAGTTATTAAAACCACCCGTGATTCCTTTTCTTCCCCAAATCGATTAGAACTTCTTTGCTGCTGCTCTCCACCACCACATCCACTGTTCATCTTCTCTTCTCCAGACAAGAGGATAAGTCCGGCCATCTCCCGTTCGGCCTCAAAGTTGATCTCTTGGGCATCTCCTCTTTCCTGGATTAGGTTAGTTTTGTGTCTCCTCCTCCTCTGGTTCATGCATTTCATCTCATGCCATACTAGGGTTTGATTTTATTCAAGTGTGTTTGCATGTTAAATCTAGATATGGATTCATGAAATTAACATCTAGGAGTAGTCATATTTGAGGTGATTTGTACAAAATAGCAGTTTATCATTGACATGCATGATATAAGAGGATCAAATTGCCATTTAGAGTTAGATTTTGGAACAATATCAAATATGTTTGTATGGAAAGATGATGGTCTGATAAAATCAAAATCTCTAGAGTTAAATGACGTATTTCTATCGGATTTGTTTAGATTATTTTCCATGCACAAGATGAGTGGTTAAGATGAGCAATATCGTAGATGATTTCTTTAGAGTGCCCTAGATCCTTGAGTTTGATCAAAGCAAATTGAGTAGAACAAAATTGAATCAAAGAGCAGAAAAGGATGATATGGAGTAAAAATTAACATCTATTAGCAAATGCATGAGTAAGAATTGATTCATAGATGAACTAGGTCATGCATCCACATCCTTCGGAAAATTAGTTCATTATCAACTCTTTCGAGTCATATCACGAACAAATTATCTATCTTTTCTCTCCAGAGTCACTATGACTGGAAGAATGAAGCAAACTAGCCGTCGTCATGGGTCTGGATCTTCTCAACAGGCTCAACCTATAGACTGGGACTCCTTGGCTATTGATGAGGATGATGCAGCTCCAGCATCTCCCGTTGGATCTCCCATTGATGATTCTGACTCGGTCGACAGTAGCAGCAGTAGTGGTGATGAGCAACCCAGAGGCCATCCAACCTTCACCGCTAGTGCTATTCGGCGACTTCGTCGAAAGAACCCTTATGAGCATCCGAGGACATGTACTGAGAGGAATTTCTGGAATGCCTTCCAGATGTCTCAGTATCACACCAGATTCTCCTCTACTAAAGTGTTCGGGCATCAGGCCATTGACTGGAACTTGATTGAGAGCAAAGTTCACTATCCTCTCCGGGGCAAGTTCATGGCTGTCAGATTGCACTCCTTCACCGAGATGAGGGAAGACTGGAAGTGGAACGTGGATATTATCTGCTCATTCTTCGCGACTCTTCATGTTGCCTCGGATCGATCCCATGTCGTCTTCATGAACAACAACTCCAGAAGAACTCTCACCAAGGCACAGTTTGAAGAGGCTCTACAAATCGAGCATGTTGACAACAGTCTTTTCGCCTTTGATGAAGTTCGAGTTGAAGACGTGGCTCATCTCTTCGACAATCCCGATCCAAATATTGGTAAAATCTCTCAACTGATCCCTCCGGTGGCAATCCTAGAGAAGTTGAATCGCATGACTATCTTGCCAAAAACCGGAGATCGCGGGGCTGTCACCTCCACCATGCTACGACTTCTAAGAGCCCAAGTTGACGAGACACCTTTCGACTTTGTGGAGTTCATGTTCCACGAGATGCAGGAAGTTCAGATGGACCCGAAGAGGCTTTTTCCCTTCGCACCTTTCATCGCTCACACCCTGACCTACTTCGGACTGCATCGAGCTTCCCGTCCTTCCTCTATGGAGTACTATCGGTTGAAGAGCCTAGAGATCCTTGTTCGTTATGAAAATCAAGTTGGATCACCAGTTCATGGAGACGCGCCTATGTCTCCAGTCGCGGGAGCTCCCTCTCCACTTTAGTCCTACTCCATCTCCCAGAGCCCTGATGTCTCAGCTCCATACATGATGATCATGGAGCGGCTGGATCAGATGTCCATGCGATTCGATACTCGCTTCGATGAGGTCGACACCAGATTGAGCTCCATCGACCATCGCCTCAACGTCATCGAGCCTCGCATCGATTCTATGAGTCAAGATATCTCTGAGCTGCGGGGATGTTTCGACGCAGGCCAGTATCAGCGTCGTCGTCGCGTCGATTCTTCTTCCGATCATCCTCCGCAGTCCTAGATTATCCGTCTCCTGTCTCTATGATCGTTTGTATCTATGTCTTCTCTCCTTTTATGGATGTTTGATGACAAAGGGGGAGAGTTATGTATGGATATATGTTGATATATGTGTTGTCATTATGTTTATGTTATGTTTATGTCGTCTTATCGTTATGAACATGAACATGGAAATAGATGTGCTATAAAAATGCTGCTTTGATATCTCTCTTGTGTAATGCTGCTTTGATATCTCTCTTGTGTATGTATGTATGTGTTGATACGTATGGTTATCTCGTTATACCCTGTCATGAATGTGTTTATGAACTTGAATGCAAGATTAAGGGGGAGCATCTCTTGCTTATACTCATATTTGTTATATCCATATGTTTTATGCATAACGGTTGTCATCAATCACCAAAAAGGGGGAGATTGTTGAATCTTGAGCCCCGATTAGGATTTTGGTGATTAATGACATCCGTTAGATTTGCGACTAATCTCTGTATGTGAGACACAGGTAAATCAAAGGAGAAAGCATCAAGAAAAGACAAAGCAAGGTTATCAAGACTCCGTAAAGCAAAAACGACGAAAATCTCGACAAAAGTACAAATACCTAAACCTAGCGTATTCTCGTTTTGAAATTTTCTAGGTTAGATGGTCATACTATTAAGAGGGGTCTTAGCACAAATATCTTGATCAACCTTGAAGTTTTTAGAAGTATATTTGCATTTGCTTTTGCCCCAAATCAAAAGCTGAGTAAAAATTCAGAAGTCAGTTTTCGGTTTGTACTGGCTGGACAGTGTCTGAAGTGACCGGACAATGTCCGGCCAATACAAACATTCTCAGTACTTTGCAAACACGCGCAACAGAGACAAATTCATTTGTCCGGGACATCTGTCCGGTGAAGGCCGGACATTGTCCGAAGTGACCAGACAATGTCCGGCCAGTACAAATGTTCGCAGCTTATTGATTTGAGACAAATACACTTGTCCGGAGGATTTGTCCGAAGTGACCGGACAATGTCCGGCCAATACAAAATCCTGGCTAGTGTTAGGGCCGTGTTAACAGAGACAAATCTATTTGTCCGGACATTTTGTCCGGACAAATCCTATATGTCCGGCCTATACAAAAAATCTGGAGTATATTATGTTAAGTGTTAACAGAGACAAATACATCTGTCCGGACATTTTGTCCGGACAAATGTATCTGTCTGGCGTGTACACTTCATTTTTAACAAGGGTGTTAACAGAGACAAATGCATCTGTCCGGACAAATACATCTGTCCGGCCTTCACATTTTGATCCAAACGGCTACTGACACTCGCAATTCATGTGAATAACGGTCAAAATTTTTGTACTGACCGGACATTGTCCGAAGTGGCCGGACAATGTCCGGCCAGTACAATTTTCGCCCAATCTTCTTGATTTCGACCGTTTTTGTTGAGAGTATAAATAGATCACTGTTGTAGATGTCTTGTACACACGAAATACATTTCATAAACCTTGAGCAACAGTGTGCAAGCTCTCACACATCCATTCTCTAGCAATTAGAGTCAAAACTTGAGAATTCTTGAGTGCTAGTTGAGTGAATTTGGTTCCAAGCCTTTTTGCATTTGCATTGTGTTCATCAAGCTTTGAGGTTGATCAAGCAAGGTGCTAGGCTTATTACTCTTGGTGATTGCCGTCACCTAGACGACCCGGGAGGTCCGGCGATCTCTCCATCGACGGTGTGTCGGAGAGGCCCGGCGAGTGGTTGTAAAGGCTTGGAGCTCGCCTATCCGGAGTGGAGAAGGGCTACCTCTAGTGGAATCGAAGCTTAAGCTCAAGCGAAGAGCGCTTCAATGAGGATTAGTGGAAATCGGCAAATTTCCGAGACCTCGGGAAAAACTTGATCTCTTCGGTTACCTCTATTACTTGCTTAATTTTCATTGTGATTGAATTGTTGCTAGTAGTATCATATAAATTGCTAAATCTGAATTGAATTAATTTTCCACACCCTTAGAATATTTGTTATTGCAATCCTAGGTTATTAAACCCTAATTTAGAAGAAAATTTTAAAACCACCTATTCACCCCCCCTCTAGTCGGCATCCTTCGATCAACACCATGCATCCAGAAATCACAACACCCTTTGAGCTAATTGCTGGCGTATCAACAATTTCGGTGATTATGCCTGATTTTGCTTCGCATATGCGCCGAAGAAGCCTCAGTATGAAATTGTATGCCACAACATATGTCCAAAAAAGCTCCTCCAACGCCCTTTTTTTAGCCCTCCATGACTTCCTGTGGTTGATCTTCTATTTGTATTTCTCCACGACATGTGCAACAATCACTTTCGGTGCCATTGCCGTATTTTATTTTATTATTAATAGTATCAAACTGGCAACAAAATCAGATGTGGTATTTTTATACTGCTGCAACATGCCCTTAGCCAGACATCTGTAGTCTGCGACTATGGTCACCTAAAAGAAAGTCTCATCTGGTGGCCGTGTGACACGTACGTACCACGGACAGTTATTGAGTACACACCTCACAATCCACAGGTTCGGAGTTAATTTACCCACCTATTCAGTGAAATAGCCCACACAATGATAACTTTTTTGCATCTTTCTTAGTCCGAAATAACTATTCAAGCTGGACTGTTGCTTCAATATAAGACTATCACGAATTTAGCTCTTCAGGAACCATAGCGGACATCAAAGATGATGGATCAGTTCATTCATTTATAAGATTCTGCTGTTTTGTGGGTTCCTCGGGAGATTCGTACATATTTGATGGATTAGTGTACTCCTTTTTGTCAAAATTCTTCTCCAATTCGAGCAATTCATCAACTACATCTGCTTGATGGTCGCCAAACTGACTTGTTCACAAGACTCTTACTATTTGCATAGGTACACTGGCACTGACACTGGCATTGGTCTGGTACCAACACTGGCACTAGCGCCGGCACTGACATCGTCAATACTGACATGAGCCTTGCTCCGTGCTCTTGCTACGGAATGACTCTCTTCCAAACTGTGTATGCTTAAGATTTCAGCGTAAAGTATGAGGACTCCGTCACCATAGACTGGATTTTTCACAAATCGTACAAACGAACCCCACAATTTGTCACCTTTAAGTCTCTTCAGCACCCATTTATTTCCCTCCGGCACCATGCCTTCAACCCTGACACTATCCGTCGCAGTATTGAGTTATAACAATTGACTAATCACATTTCCAAATCATTGAAAGACATTGATGGTTTTGTCATTTGACCATAAACATGCATATACACACTCAAATAATCATCGTTTGCTCTATTTAGGATTATACCAGCTCCATAATAAATGCAAACCATACTAGGTTGCTCCATAGCCTAATAAATTTGTCATTCCTTGTTAGGTCAAAACAGGTCAATGCGTTTCTTCTATCTTAGTCAAAACAGTATTTTAATATGATGATGCGCAAAAACTAAGGGTAATATAAAATAATCTAAATTTGTAGTGGACAGTGTCACTGCACAAAACTATTTTTTATCTGACTTACATCCTAGAGTAAAGCAGAAATTTCAGTATTTACCTATCCTAAATCTTAGAGTGAAGCTAGAAATTAAGTTTTTACCTATTCTAAATCCTAGAGTGATACAAAAAATAAATTTCTAATTATTTGAAACCCTAGAATAATATAAATAATTAAATCTAAATATTATCTTCGAGTTGAGGAAAATACACCTCAATAAACAAATCGTGAAAAATCAGAAGTTGATGAATCGCCGAAAACTCCCACATCCTATTTTTTTCCCTCTTCTCTTCTCTTTTCTGCCAACTGTTTTTTAAAATTGGTCAAATGAGTGAAAGTGATGTTTTTTACTGCAGCTGGACGTTTTTGTACAGCTTTCAGTTGCAATCCCGAATCGCGACTGAAAGCGGACGTGGCACGATCCTGCGCCAGTGATGTATATGGAACGTGCCACGTCTTCAGTCGCCGACTGGGCTCGCGACTGAAGATCAGTCTTGAAGGTCAGCTAACGACTGAACGTCATTTTTGCAATTTTAAAAGTTTTGTGTTAGTTTTGAAATTATTTTTTTGTTGGGTTATTCGTAAAAAAAAATCATATATTTGGTGGGTGGGTGTGTGTGTTGGGGGGGGGGGGGGTTCTGGGCGGGCAAGTGAGGCTTCACTTATCTACTATCAATTTTATTTGATTGTTAGATGTTTTGAAAGAAATAAAACATCTAAAATTTGTTCATTCGAAGAGTTGTACTTTTTATGTCTATTTGACCTGCATGACTATTTAAATTTCTATTTGTACTTATTTAAATACTCACAATTGATTTTTTTTTCAAGCAAATTTTACTTCTTTCCTGCTAACACATGCTTGTTTACTTTACTGCAAACCACTAACACTTGCTTGATCTAATGATTGGGTAATTCGGATCTTTCATTTGAGATCTTTTTTGCTTGAGTGTTATATTTCTTGCAAACTAACCCTCTAATTCTTGTTCGTTTTGTTTCTCCTTTTACTTCTTGTTATATGAAGATTTTTAGATTCTGTACGAGGTATTTGAGTACACCTAGCATTTTCATATTATCTTTTAATTCCTTTGCTTTTGATTTATAGGTTTATATGAAGATTTTCAGCTCCCTCCCGATTCGTTATCCTGGTTGTAAAGATGGAAAAGAGAAGCACGCAACTATCCTCGGATTGATGTAGAGCATGGTGATCCAAAGAAAGGAAAGAGGAGCCACGTGTATGTGGCCTCCCTTAGCAATTTTTTAGCTTTGTTAAAAACCTCATAGCTGATGTGAGGTCACAGTTAAATTGTTGCAGTCCCGGATCTTGTGGTTGGAGAGGTTTTCATAACAACTGCTCAACAAATTCAGAATTCCTCCAGGGAAGACTTCATACCAAGTCAATCCAATGTGATAATAGGCATATTATTCTCAATTATTTGACAAAGGATGGGTTTGTTCTAACTTCTAAGGAAAGTTTGCAAACATTTTTTTCTCCTAAATCAAGTGTCTGCAAATATCTGTAGATTGAACTGTCAAGACTGTCAATGTCCACGAACTAATCAAGAACTAGATCCCGTTTATATCAAAAATGGAAAAAAAACAGCCATTATTTTCACTTAAACACAACAAAATGCATCCAGAGTTCCAGCCAAAATTACTTAATTTTGGTCAATTTAAGCAACATCTCAACAGTTTCACAGCAGCCTGGTCAAAGGCGCCAAATTTTAACAGACAAGAACTACTTAAAAAAAAAGGAAATTTCCAGCCAATTAACAAACACAATGTAAACTTAATATTATTGGCTAAAGAAATTTGCGTGTGAAATGACAAATTCCAAAAGCATACAAAACGTCCAAGAATTAAACCCAAAAACAATAGATAAGTAGTATCGTAGAGGCCATGCCGTGAATAGACCGGCTCTGATGGATCAGCTTCACTTGACGCGGCGGCAGAGGGTGACGCCATCGCCGACGGGGAGCTGGCAGATCTCGACGCGGTCGTCGGCAGCGAGCGCCTTGTTGAGCTCGAGCACGAAGTCGCGGTAGTAGCGGATGTACTTGCGCATGGGCGCGTCGGCCGGGAGCACCACCGAGCCGTTCCAGAGCGTGTTGTCGTAGCCGACGAGCCCGCCGACCTTGACCAGCTTCATCAGCCTCTCATGGTAGTTCAGGTAGTTGTCCTTGTCGGCGTCCACGAACACGAAGTCGAACGACCCCAAGTTCTTCTCCTGTCATGCCAATTGAACAATTCAATTGTCGTCAGTATCTATCAAATCTTGGTTTGTTTTTGATTCATTAGCTTACGTCTTCGAGGAGCTGGTCGAGGACAGGGAGCGCAGGGCCCTCGCGGAAGTTGATCTTGTGTGCGACGCCGGCCTTCTCGATGCACGGGAGACCGAGCTCGTAGTTCTCCCGGTTAATGTCCATGGCCAAGATCTGCATAGACATGGTTGTTTCAGTTTGACAGATCTCAAGTTTTGTGATGCGAATAGCGGCGGCGATGACCGGTAAATTACCGTGCCGTCGTCGGGGAGGGCGAGGGCGGTGGCGAGAAGGGAGTAGCCGGTGTAGACGCCGATCTCCATGGTCTTCTTGGCGCCGATGAGCTTCACCAGCATGCTCAAGAACTGGCCCTCGTCGGCAGACGTCGTCATAAGGTTCCTGCGAAAAAAAAACTCAAATTTTTACAAACTTTACAGATCAGATCACATCAGATCTGTGATGACGAGGTGCTCACTGCTCACCATGGGTGCTTGGCCGTGATCTCGCGGAGCTCCTTCATGGACTCCGGCTCGCGCGGGTATACGCTCGTCTCCAGTATGTACTGCACGAACGTCAAAGAAACGTCTCAACATCGTACGCAAGATCAAACGAGCAAAAGAAGAAGAGAGAAACAAGTGTTACGGTGTTACCTGGTAGAGTGCGTCGCTCTGGAGGAGGCTCTTGTGGCCGACCTCCGAGTGGCGCGTATTCTGCTCGCCGCTGCTGTTCTGCGCCGCCGCCGTCGCAGTCGCCGCCTCGGTGGTGGCCATTGTTAACTGCGAGTTGCTTCTTGTTCTTGGGAGATCTGGGAGGCTTGCTTGGTTGGTCGGTTGAGGTGGGAATGGAGGGTGACTAGATGGGGTTGCTTTTTATAATGCAATGGAGGATTAGGATTAGGAGAGGCATGAGACTTTTCGGGGTTAGCACGGAGTAAACGCGAGTAGAATACACCATAGACTATAGACTTTACCAAAAACTAAGAAGAGGAGAACGTGGAAAAGATTTTAGAATGCTTCTTGTTCTGGAGAGAATACGAAGGTACGTCTGGTCATAGGATCTGGTAGATCAATTTGACACGGACGGTCGGATCAATGGTAGGTTTATTTTGAGTATGGATTCAGCCGACCATTCTAGAGAGAATATGAAGATGAATTTACTATTTTATATGATTGTTCAATTTTATTCAATCAATAATAGGTTTTTGTGTAGATTTCAACTATCTATTTTGAATTATGACTGAATAGTTAAGACCATTCTACCCCGAATAACACGATGTATAAGGACAGTGGAGTGTGACAGAACTAGTTTTTTCATTCGATTTTAGCGGGCCATTTTTTAGGTTGAATTGCAAAGGGAAATGGTATTCTTACCCATTTTATGCCAGATCGTCTGAACAATGTGGTGTGCGCGGGCCAGGGGTGTCAGTGACTCGAAATGGTTCGGTTCGGGTAGGTGAGGAGTTGTTTACTTGTTATTGGGAGAAAGTGGGGTGGTGGGTGTACGACTGTGATTGGAAGTCTATGGTCCAAAGACAAGACTTTGGATTCTCTGGTGCTTTCGTGGACCGGGTCTATACGCTACTCCACTCGCTTCCTCACTGGTGTGGATCATGGTTGGTGGGAAAGGGTTGGCATTCATGTGGAGGGTGTCGGGGCCCGCCGTGAAGCCTCCAATTGATACGTCCCACTGGGTTCTACACACCAACCCACGAACTTTTTTTTATAAATAACAAAAAAATAAAATAAAAATAATCCACATTAACTTTTTTCATATATTTTTGATCTTCCATGTATACATATCAACTACATATCTACAACAAGAAATAATAGCGCTCATCGAGTCTATTGGCTTAACAAATTGATCTGCACGATTATCAGACATCAGCAACAAAAATTTAATTTTATATACTAAATTTTGATTCTATTTATTTATAACTCGGATTGACAATTCGTAGAATGGTGACGTCAAAACGATTATATTGACACCAATAGATTATTAATCAGAATTATATATCACAAAATAATGTCTCACTATTCTGCTAGTTTAAACGGATTGTTAATTCGAGTTATGGATAAAAAAATATCAATCCTCAAATAATTGGGAAAAATTTAACCAAACTTTCTGAGTAAATCATACCGAAATTTTTTATTCTTTCGGAATCGATATTTTTTATCTATAATTCGGATTGATGATTTGTTTAACCAGTAGAATAGTAAGGTCAAAATGATTATATTGACATAAATCGATCGTTAACTGAACTTATATATCTTAGAATATAATAATATATGATATATTGTGATATATTATTTTGGTTGATGATTCATTTATAACGATCTGATTGTTTTAGTCTCACAATTCTACTGATTTAAATAGATCGTCAATTCGAATTATATATCAAAAGATATTATATTGGAAAAATCGAAATTTTCATATATAAACCAAATTCTTGTGGTTAATTTGTTATTGTTGTGGGTTCCGTTTGTCAAGTCAGGGAGATTCAATAAGCGTTTGTCAAGTGTATACGGCTCGACAAATCGTTTTTTATGGGTCTAAGATTTGACATGCACACAGTGTAGGTAAAAAAAAGTAAAAGTAGTTATTTTTGTAATTTTTTACACTGGTTGTTTATAAAAAAAAAAATGCCTAACCCCGAATTTGTTGTAGTATTTAAAACACATTTTTAGTCAGAGATACCTTACCGTATGGAAATACGAGCGCACGATTACTACAACACCGCCCCCTTTAGATTTAGTGTTCGAATATATAATTGATGGCAAGTTTAGCGTGGTGTACAGTTTTCAAGAAGAAAGTAATATATAGTATCTAGCACATAAACGAGGTTTTGGATCTTTTACCTTTCAAGTTAACGTGTGGATCATTTTGATCTAGATTTAGACACTCAGAAGTGAGATCGGTTCTGATGAGAAATTCTAATAACATTAATATTTCACATACTTTCATTTAAACAGCGAATTTGTGATTGAGTGATTTTTTAAAACTTATCTTCATGTCTTTTTGACTTGATAAACAAAGAATTCGTATCACGGGAGGCAATTGTAAAGGTTTTTATCTAATTTTCCCTTTCTTACATGGAGAGAGGCTCTAGTCAAGACATCAAAAGAATATAAAATCTTTAGACACTCAAAACAGACAATCAAATCAATATTGTATATCAAGAGAGTTATATTGTTTGTGAATAGATTTGATAAATAGGAATCATATATTGATGTTATAAAATAACTTAAAAAAACTCTTAATTGTAGACTCTCCAACAATAGAAAGTTTTTAATAGCGCCAAAGGGGTGCGAGGCCCTATACTTTACACTTTACTTGCCATCAAATAAACAGTCCCCAAGTCTTCCAATTATTATTGGCAAGACAAATGTTTACAACTAGGAAGTAGTGCTCTTTTGATCTAGTGGAGGATTTGGGTTTCAAAATGGGCGGTTGAGGGGAGGAATAGAATACCAAACACGAGCCATGTGGTTGAAACTTGAAACACTCCTTTTGTTAAAGGAATAATATCAAATACTCCTATTGCTATTGCTAATATTCTAGTTGGTTGCCGTGTGTAATGTAAAAGACAATGTTACGGTGGTGCTGCTGCATGAAAAGGTTGTTGAGAGCCATATCCCAAATCTTGAGTCATCCAGTAATTCTGTGGAGCTTGCATGAACTCTCAACCACTTTAGAACAATGTTTAACATACTCAACATTTCTCGCAAAATCTGACTAGAGTGTGCATATTAAAGATAGGAGGGCACAGACCAATAGAAGGTACGATGTGAGGAGTAATCAATAATGTGGATCAGTTTTTGTAAAGATTTTGTAAAAAGTCTTTGTACGCAAAATTTGTCTATTTGATTATGTCAATTCCAATCTAAACCTATTTGAGTTATATCTATATCTAAGAATAATTTTCATTATTAGTCTCTCTTCTATCTCAAAATACTTCAAATAATTCTCTCTTTTTCCAATTTTGTCAATCAACTCCTCATATTTTATTGTAATCGTTTCAAGTAGTTCTCCTCTTTTATTTTTCAAAATAAAAAATATTGAATTGGTATATCATATAATGTATCCAAAAAAAAATATTATGTTAGCAAATTTATACTAAAAATAAAATATTTTTTATTTTTGTATAAGGAGATAAATATACATCTTTTTTTTTTAATTTAGGCATATCAGATTTAAGGATATTCAACATTTTTTATTGGGAATGTTGTCACTAGATATTAGATATGTACACATGACTTTTTAATATCTTGTATGCTAGATGAAGTATATCTTATAAACAATATTTGATCAAGTTAGGAAATCTTATCGTAATTTGATATGGTATCATTTTTGTTTCTTTTATCCCTATATTTAGAGAGATGAAATGAGTTTGAGATATAAAGATGAAGTTCACATCCTACAAGAATTATATTAGGTGAGTATAATCCTTTTTGCTTGGTGCACGTATGATATCAATTCAGTTTTTTTATTGTGAAAGATGATAGATGAGAACTATTTTAAATAATTATAATAAAAAAGGAATTGAACGTCAAAATTGAAAAAAAAATTCCGGGGTATTTGAGATAAAAGAGAGATGAAAATTACTCGTTTATCTAATTACTATGGACTTAAGGGGAAATTATAATTCACTTCTCCATGTACTTATTGCTAATGATATTATAGAACAAGAACGAATACTTTTTTCTTTCAACTACTCTTGTGCTAACATGTGACAAGTAAATAATAGTATGGAGATTTGTTTGGATTAGACTTGAAGAGGAACAGTAGGAAGCATTTTGCATTCACTCTCAGAATAGCTTTCCATTGTCTGATGAACAAACAATGAAACAAATGCTAAGATTCTAACTGTTTTTTGGATCAATTGCATACTGCAATATACCAAATCTAACACGAATTTATCAACACTGGTATGCTGCAACAATTGAGACACCTCATTCTTCTTATTACTTGATTTATTCAACAGGTTGCACTATGCATCACTGAATGCTACAAAAGAATGAACAATGACACGACCTGTTAAACAATCACCGGCGCTCCGCAGGCGTTCGCCGGTCCCTCGCCGCCAATGCGCTCCGCAAGGCCAATGCCCCGCTATCCACCTTGAACCCTTCCACTCCGGCATCATCTCTCCGGCCCTGCGTAATCCCCATATCACTCTCTTCCTCGTCCTCCTCCTCCTCCGGCGCCAATGCGGAGTAATCCTCCCTCAGCAGCAACACATTATGGAGCATCGCGCACGTACCAATGCATGCAGCCGCAGCACGAGAGCTCTCCTCCTCGTGGAGCCGCGCGACGGCCCCCCATCCCATCAAGCTCCTGACGGCCCGCCGCACCGGGCGGCACATTGCTTTGTGAGCGGCGTTAAACTCCGCCTCCGGTGAGCCCGGCGCGGCCGGACCCGGGAACGGCACCATGAGCCAGGGCAGCAACGGGTAGCCATCTCCGTCCCCAACCAAGTACTGCGTGGATTCAAGAACCCTCCCCTGCTCCAGTTCTTGGTACAAAGACGACAGCTTGAGCACGTCGAGGTTGGTACGGTCGCCGCGGAAGCCGGCAGCGAGGGAGAGGATGCGGGGGGAGGAGGCGTCGGCGACGAGCTGCGCGGTGAGGGGGCCGTCTGGGCCGACCAAACGCGCGCAGGCGAGCGCACCGCGGCAGGACGGGGCGGGGGCGTGGTCGGATGGGAAGGAGAGCCAGAAGCGGAAGTTGGCGAGGAGCACGCGGCGGAGGCGTCGGGAGGCGGCGCGGGGCGCTGAGGCGGGGACTCGGAAGTGAGACGCGAGGACGGGGTAGGGCAGGCCGGAGGCGAGGCGCGCGAGCGCGAGCGCGAGGAGGGTGTTCGAGGGGAGCGGGAGGGAGGCGTGGGAGAGGAGCGGGTCGAGGAGGCCGGAGAGGAAGTGGAAGGTCGGGGCCGATACGCGGAAGGCGAGCGGAAAGTGGTCCGGGGTGGGCGGCGGCAGCGGCGGGACTGGGTCCCGGCGCTTGCGCTTGCGGCTGGCGGCGGCGGCGGCGGCGGCGGCGGGGTGGAGGAGTAGGAGGACGGCGACGACGAAGTGGGAGAGGAGGGTGAGGTGGGAAGGCTGCGTCATGGGGGGATGGCGACGGCACGGTGGTGCATGGCGGTGGTGCTGGTGGTGGTGGGGGGTGGGTGAGCCGTCGGTGTTTTCAAATGCGTAAGGGACAGATTGTATGGAGAGAAGGCTATCAAAATGAGGCGACGTTGATGCCGTCCATCGTTGAAGTTCACGGTCGGATTCGGGTCCTTTCCAGGCTTGGATATCTATAGTAGGATTGGCTGAAGTGAAAGTTTTTGTCAGTTGGTCCAACTTCGACTTATCGATAAATTTAATTTCAACTAAATCAAATCAAACACACTCAGAACCACTATCTTTTAAAGTTTCAAAATTTTAAAATAAGTCTTGAATTTAAATCTCCTGACCCGACTTCTACTTATCTGACTAACAAAAAAAAAAAAAACCAAATAAGTCAGGCTAAATGTCTAAAGGTTTCAACTTAATTAGTGCAATAAATTGGAGGCCCTCATCCTTGGCTTCTGTAGCTTCTTGCTCTCCCCTCCCCCCACACTTTTCAGGTCTCTGTCTCCAATAACCGAACTTTTTAGCGAACAACTTTTTGGCTTGTGAGGTACGCCAAGCCAAGCCAAGCTTCGAGATTATAAGCCATAGGTGCTATAAGCTCAGCCAAACATCCTCAATTTTTGTATTCATCCAAGGTGATGAATATATCAGACTATCAGAGGCATTTAACCCGACTTAGTTTCTCTAAATAATAAATCTATTTAAGTTTATAAATTCAATAAATCATTTTTCACCAACTTACAACTTATTTAGAACTTTTAATAAAAAAGAAACTTCAGTTTATAGAATAAGTCATATACTTTTATTTGGTCTGATTTTGACTTATCCAAGCAACTAAAACCATGGCAAGCCAAACGCACCATGAATAACACATGGTCTCAGCACTCACATGTTCATGCCTTCTGAACAGAACAGCACAACAAAAGATACAAATCTGTTCATGGTCACCATGACACCGTCTCTATGCTAAGAAATTGCAACAAATTTTCAGTCAAGAACATAGACAACAGACTCCATACCTTGTTGTTTTGAATTCAACTTCATTTGCCAAAGCAGCATCTCATGACATTATTTAAGGAAACCATGAGGATTTTTTTTCAGTCTGGATTTTTCATAGATTATGTTCTGAACTACACTTTTGACAGGACTACTCTACTCCTTTGCCTCGGCAAGGGACATGTTTGATTACTGGCAGCATAGCTTTCGCTGCTTCTCTGGAAAAAAACATTTCATCACAGGGTATAGTCTCACTAACCTGCTAGCTTCTAAATATAGTAAGAAAAGTTGCAGCTGATGGCAATTACATGGTTTTCTTCTGACATAACCTGCCCTACAAAGTGAAACATCAAATGGCTTCAAAAATGATAATGATTTAAGGTAAACCATTCAGAAAGCGGTTAGATTGCTGAGCTATGTCAATCCTGCCTCCAGACTCGACCCACTATCTAATCTGCCAAGATTGAAAACAGAAGAACTGTCAGGTAAATCTTTAGCAAGATGTTGCAAAACCAAAGGCATTAAGATATAGCAGAACACACTGAAGAATTATCAAGCAAAATCTAAGGGAATACGTTCTTTCATGTTACAATAGAAGTCATGGAACGAGCTAAATTAACAATTTGAGGCCAAAAGACTTCTGTCAGTCTATTACAACTCCGTTTCAAAGCATTGGTTCAATATCATTCTTGAGCACAGTAATTTTGGACAAGGCTACAAACATGCCAAAGTCTTAATATGCCAATAAATGAGACAAGTTTAGCTCAAGCCAATAAATGTTGCACCACTACGAAGTTAAAGTCATACTACAACAAGTTAATCCAAAAGCGCAAGGTCTTAGAGAATTGATAGGTATAAGATCATACTTAAACAACATATATTCCCTCAAGTAAGCTCATAATTGAAGAACTGCAAGTTATGATGTCAACCTACTTTAAAGCTTTACCAAGACATACTTTTTCATAGTGTAAAATGCACATCTGCAATGCCAAAAGAAGCACACCTATGCAAGTCCTGTATTTTTTGACACCATATCCTGCGATTGCTCTTTGCTGTGCGAGCATCCATCAAAATGATCAGCATTCAACATGGATGATTCTTGCCTAATGGAGTTCATCTCATTTTCTTTCAAAGGAAAGATCAGGAAAATGTCAAGGACGAGAAATTAAAATTCAGCATGAAACAAACAGAAGTACCAACAAATAGCAAATGAAATATATGGTCACCAACCTGGCAGACTTGTTCTTTCTTGAGCTGAAGTTAGGTGATGCTTTTGCATTATCTTCTCTCGAAACATCATCTTTAACAGAG
The DNA here is from genome assembly GCA_019359835.1 of Pharus latifolius. Classification (NCBI taxonomy): domain Eukaryota; kingdom Viridiplantae; phylum Streptophyta; class Magnoliopsida; order Poales; family Poaceae; genus Pharus; species Pharus latifolius. The sequence goes on from CM033324.1 coordinate 80,522,163, forward strand.
AAGAAAACAAGTCAAAAATATAAACCATTGTGAAATTGCAATAATATATGGACAGTAAGCTTCAGGTCAAGCTTCTGCTCTATCCTAACAAAAGGATTACCTCAGACGATCCAGTCAACTGAAATGATCGGAGGTGGGACTGTGAAGAGTCCACATGGAATGGAGGGTCTGGAATGGTTGCATTAGGGACACTTGACAAGACAATAGGTGGTGGGTGATTTTGTGGTTGAGAATTCAGTGGATCAAATGAATGATGAGCTCCAGAACTTTGGTTGATAGGTGCCGTGACTCCCCCAGAATTTGATGCTGTGACATTACTCCCACCAAGTGCTGCAAACATTTGTGATGCTTGCAGAGGCTCAAGTGCTCCAGATAAGTATGATGGGTTCAAGTATAGACCGTTTCTCATAGACAGCATCTGTTACATTTTTTTTTTAGCAATGCAAAGCATATTATAAATATTTTGTACATGATAATATATTTGGACCAAGAAATAGTGCCACCAAAGAACAGGTGGAGAATTTAGCAAAATACTGTATTGATTATAAAAAAAATATTGTAACTACTGAGATACCTACGCTAGAGCTTCTTTATCCCAAAAATAAGCAAGCACATTTGGTTAAAAAAATGGAGCTAATAGATAGAGCTATCTAGGGAAAGCGTGTTCTATTGTCCCATACACTGGGAAAACAGAAATAAAAAAGCGCTCAAGCCTCAAGTTGTAGGAAATGAAATACTTCAAAGCAACAAAGGATCCTATGGAGTACAAAATTACAATTAAGCAAAGACTTCAGAATTGTGCTTGCAGTTTAACTATTGACTTATCACCTACTGCTAGAATATAGCTCTAAAGTCACCTGAAATGAGACTTGCTGCAAATACGCATTCACCATCAGGAGCCAATCATTAATGTTGCTGCATACTGTCACTGACATCTTGGCTTAATGCCAGCCACTTATGTTACTGCATATTGTCACTGCTGCCTTCCGAGCACTTCTTTAGCATAGGGAGTATTTCGCACCTAGGGTGTCACACACCATCTTTCTGCTCATCCTTCCTCAAGGCAATATTTAAGCAAAGCAAGAGGCAGCTCTGGCATGTCCACATCATATGACCCTCTATGGAGATAATAACACATGTATTTGAACTTCAGCTTGAACATATTGGCAACCCCATAATACAAACAATAGGTTCCTTCCATGCAAGAGGTACAGATTGTCTATTCATATAGGCTGTTATAGTCACTAAACTACTCAAACTCTGCATATCTAGCCGATCTGTCATCTCTCATGCTTTGTGGGTGCATAATAATCAGTATATCCCCTTGCAGTTCACTAGTTTTGTGTGGCAAATTGATGAGGTAATGTCTTCAAAATAACTTGTATTTCTTGGCGGGCATCTAGTTCCCAATGGGTCATGCTGCATTATAGATGGGGGAGGTGCTTTTATTTAACGAAACAAGTGAATTTGCCATTGATCAACAATTTGACTACCAGGAATCATGGGATCCTTATCAAAAAGCAGGCCCAGTCATGAAATAACAACTCACTGGCTCCGCCGAGAGTGCGGCAAGTTGAGCGAATTTCTAGGGAGAACTACCCAAAGCTGTCTAGCTAATAGTTCAACACCTAAAGTCATGCTTGAGCGAACAAGAATGAAAGGATTTTGCAATTTAGTCGAGCATCCATCATTCGCGCTAATTGGCACAGATTAGATAAAGATTCAAGAAAGACCAGATATTCTTACTAAAGCAGCTAAACCAAAAAGTCTCTGACCAAAAAAAAAAAAACAGAAAATATAGTAACATTCAGATATCTCCTCACCTGCACTTGGAGCTGCAGTTGCTTCAGATACTCGATGGCCTCGTCCAGCATGGAAGCTTTGTCTGTCTGCACTCGAAGAAATCATCACCAACCCATAAATTCCCAACACAACACAACACAACCCCCAAATTATCCCAAAAATTTTATAAATTCCCACCTTGTTTGAATTTGGTATCAGGCTCTGCAACGCTTTCATCTTCTCATTGATCCTACTCCTCCTCCTCTACATTAATCCAAAAAAAAATCCAAACAATGACAATTAACAAACGCACTACCAACACCAAGATACACAACACAACCAAGGTGGAGGCAAGAACCACCACCGCCAACCTTCTCGGACAGGTTGTGCACCTCGGCGGCGCGGCTCCTCTTGCTGCCGGACCCCCTCGGCCTCGCCGCCCTCGGCGGCTCGGGCTCCGACCCGCCCGCCTCGCTCTCCCCGGACTTCAAACCCGGAAACGTCACCCCGCCGGCGGGCCCACCAAACACATGGCGGCTCACGATCAAGTGGTCCTGGACGGAGGAGGAGGAGCCTTCAAGATTGTGACCCTGCTCATCCATCATGGCCACAACTCACAACACACTGCTCACAACCACACAGCTAAGTAGGAGTAGACAGAGAAGAGGATATGGTATAGTGTGTGTGTGCGCGCAAGAAAGAAAGTTTTGGGATGGAATTGAGTAAAAGTTTTGGGGAGAGGTGAAGAGAGGAGGGAGAGGAGGATTGGGGAAACAGGGGGAGAGCTTTTTAGTTTTGAGCCCATGCCTTGCTGCTCTCAAACTGACGAGAGCTTGGTGGGTTGCTTGGTTGCTTGGTGCTTGCTCTCACAGGCTCTCTCTCTCTCTCTCTCTCGTTTGTTTTGGTTTTTTTTCCTTTTCTTTTGCCCCGAGGAGGGTGCCGTGCAGGGGGGTTTGGCCGTGTCAGCTCTCTCTCTCGTATTGGCACTTCGGAACCGGGCTCCTCTCGATGGCTATCGCATACATTTTAATTTGTTACACCAAATAATAGCTGTCAACGATTGATCTTTTAATTAAAAATTAATACTTTTGTATTTTTAATTTTCTGTCATTTAAATACTTGATATAGGTTATTCATTATGAGGAATTTGGTTATTTATACCACTCATTTATCATGAGATAAAAATGGATTGAGATGATTTGTATGTCATAAGTTGGTCTAGAATAAATATTTAATTAATATAAAATAAGATGATCAAGAATTTTGTTGACTATTGTGAAATGGAATCGGATGATTTAGGATTTTTATGATATTGTCGATGACGAGACAAAAAATGAATAAGTAATTGAATACCAAAAAAATTAATTAAAAGTGAGAGAAACTAACATCAAAATGTGCAACTACATAAATCCAAACTCAACATTGATCAAATTCTCCTCAGATCCAACTGCAAATCAAACAAAAAACTACACTCAAATGCAAAAAAAAAAAAAAAAAAAAAACTTAGACTCTAGATCTAATTATCAGATTTTGACTCATGTAAGTGCTCAAATCTTGAAGGAATATAAGCATTTTCATGTGTGAGCTCAACAACCAAGATGGTGCCGTTGCTGGTGATGTCTTAACACTTGAAATGTGTGTCTAAGGTCCTCCACAATTGTTGTGTTGCTAGCGGTGGTGGCGTTGAGGGTGGAGAACTCAGAGAGGTTAATGAAGCTGTTGCCATCGACGTCTACTTTTGCCATCATGTGCTCTAGTCTCTCAAACAAAACAAACGATTCTAAGAATGAGCTTGTCCAATGCGAAACAAAGGAATAGAATGATATATGTTGTACTTTCCATGTAATAATTCTTTTGTTCTAAAAGAGTTAGTTGGTCCTGGATATTAGTACCTTTTGCCTTACAAAATAATAGACAAATAGTGTTTTTTTCTAGAAAGACAATTTGTATTATAATATTGTAAAATTTTGAATTTAACTATACAATATTAGTGTTTATTGTGGTTCAATGATTCACATGTTAGTCTTAATCTAATTTTTTAAATATAATCTTGACTATTCAATCAAAATTTGGATGATTTCAATTAATACAATAGCTATCAAGAAATTTTAAATTTCTCATCTATTTTAATACAGATTGTTAATTTTTGATCCAATAATTTAAATAGATAAAAAAATTTATTTTGTAAGACAAAAGATACAAAATCTAGAATCTCGATCGAGCGATCGACACACACGCACTCTCTCTTTCTGCAAGACTGCATAATTCTGATTCTGAGGTGCATTTATTACAAGTGAGGGGGATTATATATTTATTGGCTTTTTAGTTGTGTGTAGGGTTGGGCTGCTTAGTTCAGCAACCCTGCTATTGGTTCCTGCGGGTGTGCGGATCTTCTGCGTTTGGTGTTTTTGTGGGCCACTGTGCTTCGTGTAGAGTTGTTCTTCCAAAAATCACCTTTTCCAAAACGGACACGGTCTACATTTCACGGATTGCTACAAAATATTTTCCTAGTCATTCATTCCACCGGATGTTGGGTTCTACTTCCAGTTAATCAGGTTTCTTCCATATATAGGGATCCGCGTTATAACATAACAAGAACCCAATTTATTAGACTTACACATAATTTAATGAGATAAGGATATTTTTTATCTCTATTTTGCTACAAAATTTATTTTAGTTCTTCTATTTTTTAAAAATGGGTCAAAATAGTCTTTATCATTTAAAATTAGTATAAAAAATATAATGTGGAACCAATGTAGTTGACTATGAACCATCTAGCCCCCCCCCCCCCCCCCCCCCCCCCCCCCCACATCACCATTGAACCCAATGATCATGAAGGATGTTAGCGTCAAAATTCTACATGATGCAAAGATTGGAACCTGCCACAGGCATAGATGACCAGAAGAGTTGTCGAATCTACGCTAACCTGCGTGTTGCCACTGCAAGTGTAGAGGACAAGAGAAACTAACTGATCTGTGTTGGATCAAGGATGCCGACTAGAAGGGGGGTGAATAGGAGGCTTTAAAAACATCAAATAAAAACAAGTTTTTATACCAAGAAAAACCAAATGCAATTTAATATATTAAAGAGAGAAGATAGAGAACAAACACCATGATTTTTACCGAGGTATCGGAGACTCGCCCAGTCTCCACTAATCCTTCTTGAAGCACTCAAATCACTTGAGTTTTGCCTCAATATCCACAAAGTATATTATCACTAGTGGTTGCTCCTTATCCACTCTGGAAAGGCGAGCACCGATGCCTTGTACAAGTTTGCCGAGCCTCTCCGACAATCTCTGATCTGGAGAGGTCAACAGCCACGCCTCCGAACCGTCTAGGTGAGAGCGCTCACCAAGAGTAATAGGCAGCGAGGTCTTCTTTTGACCTCCAAACACGCACTGAGAAGCTAAGTGAATGCAAATGCAAATGAACTGAAGTACTCGGTGGATCAGAAAACACTCGACTTGATCAAAAGATCAAGATTTTAAGTAGAAAACTAAACCTCAAGAGTGTGTAAGAAATGCTACTGCTTGTTGTTACAAATACATGCCCAAATCCCCTATTTATAGCCTCAAGAATCAAATGAACCGTTGGAGCTAGGGCTGAAAATCAGCAACTCAAACTGACAGTCAGTTTACCTAACTGACAGTCAGTTTAGTGCACAACGGCCGACAAAATTTACGGATGAAAATTTGCTAGCCGTTCGTGGTCGTTTAAGGAAAGCTGAAACCTACAACTGACAATCAGTTATGCAAACTAACAGTCAGTTCGACCACAGTCTCGACCAAAAACAAATAGAAACTCAGTTAAAAAACTCTGTGGTCAAAACCCCAACTGACAGTCAGTATGGACAAACTGACAGTCAGTTTATTACAAAAAATTTGAGCCCAAAATACACCCTCTCTGGACAATTGTCAGTTAACACGAACTGACATTCAAACTGACAGTCAGTTTAGCAAACTGATAGTCAGCCTGAACAAAAACAGAGATAACTTTAAATCCAGAAATCAAAAGAGGTGTTTAATAGCACGTTTGAAAGATAATTTCAAGGGCTACATTTTTGTCAACAGAAGCAAAAACCAGATCTGCCTAGATCTTTCTAGAAAATCGAAAAACTCTTCTGCTGTCAAAAACTAAACTGAAAAACCAGATTTTTCAAATTAAGTTCAAACCAAATCCAACAAAAAAGATGCAATGCAATGACCTAAGTTTCTAGGTTTATGTTGGAGATAAAGAGAGGACTTTCGCCACCCCTCTTTATAGTACGGTTAAAGCTAAAAACAATTTTCCTAACCGATCATCTCCAAACGCCGAGATCGGTAAAAATAAAATACGGATTACCTTAGGTCTTTTCCTTTTTCACATTTGTGTCTTGTCTTCATTTTTGCGACTTGTACTTTTACGTCTTTTGCGTTGGATTCGTTTTGTTCATCTCGACAATCCTCCCAACAGAGCCCTGTATAAATCAATCTCAAAAAGCACAGTTAGTCCTAAACACTCTGTTTTCATTAATCATCAAAATTAGGGTTAGGCATGAAGGCCTAGATGCAACAATCTGCACCAACTTACATGCTACTGCATAAAGAGCTATTAGATCTGTGTCGACTTCCGTGTCGTTGCTAGAGGCATTGACAATAAGAGGAGCTGCTATATCTACGCCAACTAAGGTGAATTGCTCCAGCGGCGATGCAGAGGGCCTCGTTGATCTATCTACTCTTCTTGTCATCCACACTCATACTGACCTCCGCGCCGCTAGATTAGTAGACCATGAGAGCAGCGATGGCAACGATGTGGAGGAAGAGGTGGTCAAGGCTGGTGCAGAGACTGGTAGCAACAACCTCAATGTTCGGGTGAGGCCAAATCACACTTAGTTTTTAGTGGCTGCTTGATAAAGTTGCTCCTCGAGTTCATTGTTGTGCCACCGCACGGTATCCAACTCCAACTCCTCTCGTAGTTGCCGCGGACTCTGTTGCACGCACCATCGTGAGCACATCAATCTCGACATCATGCTAATACATCTCACAAGCACATTAGTGATGACAAATGTCACCGTCAGCACTGCCACCAGGTTGTTGTTGGTGGATGTCAGCCACCATCCTACTTGATGAGGCCCGAGTTTATATGTCCTTCTATGTCACAAATACGTATGCCACGTCACATAATAAAATAGGATTTTTAGTCAGAAGAATTATTTTGACCTAATTCACAAAGTAGAAACATCAATTTAATTTTTTTGAAAATAGAGAGATATAAACGAATTTTGGGACAACATAAAGGGACTATAAGTATCCTTATCTCTAATTTAATAGAAGTCTGACTTTTTAAGTGCTTTTCTAAAAAAATAGGTGCACCTAAAAAACATATAAAATTTTTTGAGCATATAAGAGTCATTTAAATAATTTAATCTATCTCAAAAGTCAGTAATTGACAAGAGACATCATGCACAGAGTATCAACATTTACAAAGGTCGTCAAAGTATACACGATCTTAGCTTTATCCATGCTCTATTCTCTAGCACCTACATTTGGCACTATAGTACCATTGGTGGGAATTTTTATATAAACTAGCTGGGGCCCGCGCGTTGCCGCGAGTACTGAGAAAATATATCTATAGACGGTAGAATATTGCGAAAAAATTAGTTGGTACTATGTTTGTAGTTTTTAAAAATCTGTTGGTGCTATGTGTGTACTTTTTTATTGTAATGGTGTGTGTAATAATAAAAGTTTTGTGGGTATGTGTAAAAGGTATATTGTTTAGTTTAATTTATTTGTTTTAATTACATAATGTATAAGATTAAATTGTGACTTATTATAGAGTGGTGTTATGGTGTGAGGATTAGTTTTGTAGTTGAATAGTTTTGTTGGTGGAGTTATAAATTTGGTGTGAAATATGTATGGTTGAAGGAGCGGCTTCGAGCTGTGGTTGGTATGGTGTAAGGAAGTTTCAACATATGGTCGATATGAGGAGTTTTGTGTTGGTTGAAGAATAGTTGTGTTCGGATGGGAAGAGAATATTGAGGAGTTTTGTATTGCGTGTTAATATTTCAAAAAAATGTGGCTTACAAGTAAATTGTGGTTGTGTGCAAATCAGCTGACTAATAGTAGTAAATAATTTGGTGAAAAGGAAAATGAATATTATAAAAAATAAGAAGATGGATTGTTTGGTCGAATAAGGACACTAGTACAGAAAAGCTTTCTTCTATCAGTAAAAAAAACCCTTCTACTATCGGTTTTCGTACCGATAGAGATAGACACGATAGAACAAGACAGAACATTTTCTATCGGTAAATAACCGACAGAAGAAATTAACAATTCTATCGGCATCTTAGGAGTGTACCGATAGCAAAACCGTCGTAGTCTGACGATTAACGGTGGGAAAAGTACCACTATTCTAACGATTAATTACATGATTACCGACAGGAAAATATCACTATTCTATCGGCACCTTATGATTGTACCGATAGAAAACCCGTCCTCGTCTGACGTTTAGCGTTGGGAAAAATACCCATATTCTAACGGTTAATTATAAGTTTACTGACAGAAAAAAGTGTAGCACTCTCTCGGTTGGAAATGACATTATCGATAGAAAAAATCACAGTAGTCTCTCGGTTGTGGATGAGTTCACCGGCAGGAAAAGTCACTCTATTCTGACGGTTAATTTCAAGTTTACCGATAGAAAAGTGGGTAGTAGTCTCTCGGTTGTGGATGAGTTCACCGGCAGGAAAAGTCACTCTATTCTGACGGTTAATTTCAAGTTTACCGATAGAAAAATGGGTAGTAGTCTCTCGGTTGTGGATGAGTTTACCGATAGAAAAAACCACAGTAGTCTCTCGGTTGTGGATGAGTTCACCGGCAGGAAAAGTAACTCTATTCTGACGGTTAATTTCAAGTTTACCGATAGAAAAATGGGTAGTAGTCTCTCGGTTGTGGATGAGTTTACCGATAGAAAATTTGTAGTGGTTTATCGGCTGTGAATGAATTTGCCGATAGAACATTCACATATACAATACATTATTTGCATTCACAATACAGTACATTCACATATACAGTACAGATGCAATACATTATAAATTGGATACACAATACAGTACAGATTGACCCATTAGACAGTTATTCACATTTATTCACATATATATTGACAAATACAAATTGCAATCCAATGTGGACATTTATTGACATATATATTTATTCACATGTATATAAACAGTCTATGCACAGAGTACACGAAAAAGAGAAAATTATCATGGCGGATGGTTGGGCGCAACTTCCTCCATGACATATTGAGCCCAGATTTGTCGAAGATCTCTAATCTTTGCATTTTCGTATGAGTCTTTCGACATGGCGATCTGCAAGCATGTGTGAATACTTAGTAACTAACTTTCTAATTTAGAACGTGACACCCAATTTTCAAATTTGAGTTAGCTATCGATGCTTACCTGGGGGAATTGAGCAAAGTTTGTCTGCACTAGGTCGTACATGTAGCGCAACACATAAAACCCGCATTCCCACGATTGCGGCTGCTGATGGCACTGAGATAATTGCATATGCGAAGACATGTTAGCTATTGTTTCCATAAACTAATTAAGCATAAACAAAAAGTCTCGTGAGTACCTCATATTCTTTCCAAGCTAGTAGGGAGCCCTGCGGTGCGGCATGCCTCCCTCCAGCGGGCGCATATTTATCAAAAGCCCTGCATTTCAGTTAGTATTGCCCGTTAATGTATTATCATGAGCTAGTGAGGTGAAAATTTAAATCAAACATATAAGTTACTTACGCCTCCATATTCCCCTTGACTACATATTCCATCGATAATTTGTCACGCATCGAATCGAGGTAGTACACCTCGTTCCTCTGCGGACAAATCACGATGAGGATCCAGTGGCCCCTGCATTGTACGTAAAAGAGGACCGCGTGCTCAAAGTATATCTCAGGTGTAACATACAAGATCGAGTTAAATTAGTACGAAATGCACTAACCTTTGGTGGTACGGCACCAGAATAAACTCCCTGTCCTGCTGCGCCATCAGCGCCTTGGATATGTACTGCTCAGCGTGCGCGGCGTCGTGCTCTAGCACCGTGAGGCTTATTTTCTCTGGGTCGAGGAAACCCACCTTGTCACACGCAGCCTCCGATGCTAGCCTGTACATGCATCTGCATGCAAAGGACGACATTAGTATTGCACAGAAAGTTACTACATTTCAAATGAACTACAACAATGCACAGTTAGCAAACAGAGTTAGAAAACAGCAATACATAGCATCAGCAAACTCACAGGACTCCAGTCCGTATGATGGACATATCGAGCTCCCGCCAGTTGTAGAGGTCGAACAGATCCTCGTGTGCCACGGATATAGTCCCGGGCTCACGGTGGAACTGCCCAGGCCTGTAGGGAACTAAGAAATTCAGATTGCGCCGAGCTCGGTGTAGGTACCACGCGTGGAGGTCTCTGGTTGATCGATCCAATTTGCGCAAAGCTGCCTCCGACATGAGTGGGAACCCGTTCGTGAACCTCTCTGGCTGTCCCTGTCGCCCTTTTCCCTTGCCTTTGCCCTTGCCTTTTGCCGGGGACTGAGCGCGTACCTTCGAAGGCAAGGGCGAGGTGATGGCAGCTTTCTTCCGAGGTGAAGGCGTGGATGCGCTGGGTGGGGTGGAGGCCGTCTTTGATGTGTCCAGGGTCGCACGAGATCGGGCCTCATGCCCCGATCTGGGGGCGCAGTCTCCTGGTAGCCCAGCGGCAGGTCACTTCAATTAATGAGCACGTATGTTAGATTATGCAAGTTGAGTGTACTGAGTACGATGTAATCTAAAATGTGTAGGATTTATCGGTTGTATTACAAGACACTTCTTGGGCCACTGTACGTAGGAGCCCACTGCCTCAGCAAGTGTCTGCAGTTCCTCTGTTGGGACTGGCAACGGAGAATCGTTGTAGCCCGGCATGGCCATGTCCACCTGTACTTTTGCGAAACCCAACCGCAGAGGTACACAGTGGACCCGGACATCCGGCCCAGACGGATATACGAAGCCGTGTCCAACTACTTCCTGCCCGGCGCCTACGTGATTCTGTAGGATGCAGCCCTCTGGCCCCTCTGCGGTTAGCGAAACAACTCTAACAGAATGGGAGTGGCATCAACTTAAGTGCACAGATGAAGGCTTGCAGTACCTCAAGTAGATCCACTGGATCCGTGAGTACCTTCGAAGCGCAGCTGCTTATCTGACCCCGCGGGGTACCCTCATCCTGGGAATCCGCATCTGCACTCTTGGCCAGCAATGCTTCTCTCAACCGTGCAAACTCTTCCCTCATTTGTGCGACCTCGGTCTGCACCTTAGACTGTACCTCAGCCCGTATCTCAGCCCGCATCTCCGCCCGTATCTCCTCCCGTACCTCAGCCTGTATCTTATCGGAGAGGTCAGCTTCCTTTTCCTTCCAGGTGCGGGCCTTCTTCCTCGGTGGAGCCGGATCTACGAAACCGGCCTTCCACGACACAATGGCTCCCACGGCCCGTGTCCGCCCGGGATGCTCCTTATTTCCTAGAGCCCGGGTGAGGATGTCATTCTCCCTCTGCGGGGTAAACAATCCCTCCGCTGCCTCCTTCTCAAAAGAGATCTGTTACATTTGAAGGTACCTTGTGAGACAAATTGCCTTATATACACTTGTGCGCACACAGTTTATGAGGTTAGCCAACTTACCATTCGCCTCACAACGTCGGCGTCCCCAGGGGTTGCGAACTGCACAGACCCCGTGGACGACACGGACCCCCTCCCCCTCCACCATCGGTTGCACCTCTCATCCCGGATCTCGGAGAGCGGCAACTCAGGGGTGTCGATGACAGGATTTTGCTCGTCTTCCTTCTTCCACTGCTCCTCCTTCCCCGCATAGCCCCGGGATCCGAGCCGATGCGGGTGGTCGTTCCTCTTCTGGATCGCCCTATTCTTCTCGCTAAGGGCCTTGAACTCCTCAGTCCCCTTCTGCTTGGTGAATTCCTCCCATACCTCCTCCGATATGAAGGGGTACTTCTCGCAAGGAGATTTCCCCGCAGCGAGGAAGTTACTGACGAGCCAGCTCTTAAAGGTTTTCCATGTTCCGTTCATGTCCTTCAAGCAGGCAGTCCTAGGTGTATCGTCGAGGATGTTCCACTTAGCCTGTTTCCGAAAAATGCATACAATTAATCACGAGTTAGTTAAACTTTAGTATAAGCCAAGAGAACGTTATTACGAAAGAGTTCAGCGATTTCAGTTCATTTAACCTTCACTTCCGCCCACAACCTATCCCTCTCGTCCGCCGTCACGTCCTTCCAGCTCTGGACGGTGATCTTCACCCTTTCTTTCGCCAACAGCCCAACGTAGGCCGCGTACCTCCCAGCATTCTTTCCAATCGGCCTCCCAAATTGGTTGAACTCACAAGAAAGATCCGTGCGTTTGGCCAAACGCCCCAACGTCGTCGCGCCTCGCCCCACCCTCTTGCGCTGGGATGTAACAGCTGCATCTTCAGTAGTTACGATGGGGTTGGCCCTAGTCGAACCACTAGTACCATCCGATGAAGACGACGACATGTCTTCCCCTACAAAACCTTCAACAAACCATATATATGGCAATTAATTCGCCTTGGAGTTCCATAACTCAGCCCAGGACTGGAGACTAACTAGGGCGGCAAAAGGGAAAATAATACAAAAAGAAAGACATGCATAAATTACTTCCTGAACTGTTCAGAAATATTTTCTATCGGTAAACACATGAGCTGCCGATAGACCATAACAATTACCTCCACAGAAGACAATTTTTCTATCGGCAAACCCGTGAGATACCGATAGAACATAACAATGTTCTCTACATATGGAATTTTGTTGACAACCCACCATTCACTGTCATCACATAACATTCTCGATGATTTGCTATACTAATATTCATGGGCCAGCATTATTATTTCACACGTAAATATGCACACAAGCATCTAAGTGTCACTGTGCATAATCTTTAGCCTAGCCTGTATGTGAGTCATCAGGACTTCACATCTATTAGGTTGGGAAAAGTCATGTATAGGCATTTGAAACATATACATCGAAGATCCATCCACATTGCCATATATTCATACGAAGTAAGCAAAAATTCCCAACCAAACTAGTACATTGCATGGCTCATGTCCTTCCAGATCCAAATTAAGTTTTACTACTTGTGCAGAAATATTTTCTATCGGTAAACACATGAGCTGCCGATAGAATATGTGTAAGAACACCTCCAACATATAATCTGCATTACATGGCAGTTGGATACAATTGATCACACATACAGCAGTATAGAGAAGTTAAAATCTCAAAACAGGTTCATTACAGCACTAGAACATATTATGTAAACCCTAATTTAAATCAACATTGCCTGCGGAATGTACATAAGCCAACACAATAGGGAACCCTAGTGTAATTGCAAAACTCAAAGAATTAGTACGTGCAAAACACTAGGATCAAATAAAGAAGATGCTGGAAATAGAACGACGAATTAGGGTATTTACGGCGGCTGTCAGTTCTGTTGATGGAGAGGCGGTGTAGAACGCAGCGGCGGCCGGCGAAGGACGAAAATAAGAACCGGTGGCAGTGGCGCACCAGTGTCCAGCCGGCGATCGTCGTGTGGGAGAGAGGAAGTGAGTGGTCACGGCGGAGGTTGTGGTTTTCTTCGCTGTCGAAGAGACGCAGTGCTTTAAGGTGGAACTGTTCGAGTGGAGGGAAACTAAAGGGCCGTGTACGAGTAATAAAGTAGCGGGGGAACTTTTCTATCGGTATAACAAAATGATACCGATAGACTTATGTACTTTTCTATCGGAACAACAAAATAATACCGATAGAAAAAGTAAATTTCCCGGAAAAATATTTGAAGTAGTGGATGCCTTTTTCTATCGGTATAAACAATAAAATCCCGTGAGACCAATTTTCCACAGAAAATTTTTTTAAAGTGCTTGAGATTATAGTATTGGGTGCATTTTTCTATCGGTAAAAACAACAAAATACCGTGAGAGTAATGAAAAGGGGCCTTTTTCTATCGGTATAAACAATAAAATCCCGTGAGACCAATTTTCCCCAGAAAATTTTTTTAAAGTGCTTGAGATTATAGTTTCTATCGGTAAAAACAACAAAATACCGTGAGAGTAATGAAAAGGTGCCTTTTTCTATCGGTATAAACAATAAAATCCCGTGAGACCAATTTTCCCGAGAAAATTTTTTTGATTAAGTGCATGAGATTATAGTATTGTGTGCCCTTTTTCTAACGGTAAAAACAACAAAATACCGTCAGAGTAATAAAAAGGTACACAATTTAACATCAAACAGACCGTGGTTGAAAGCTGCAGAATGTTAAAGAAAGAGGGAAGATAGCCGGAAAATTGGAAAATTGACATAAAAAGAAATTGTTCATTCATTGTTGTTTTATCACTTACAAAAAAAAATAAAACCCAAAATGCTAGGTCAAGGGGTGGTCTTAGCCCTGGCTGCATGTAGAATAGAGTCAGTTAGACTTGCAGCCAGGACGCAGGACTCCTCTAGCGACAAGTTGTCCCTAGGATCAACTACTACCACGTCGAGAAGGCCTCGCCCCACCCTCTTGCACTGGGATGTAACAGCTGCATCTTCAGTAGTTACGATGGGGTTGGCCTTATTCGAACCACTAGTACCATCCGATGAAGACGACGACATGTCTTCCCCTACAAAACCTTCAACAAACCATATATATGGCAATTAATTCGCCTTGGAGTTCCATAACTCAGCCCAGGACTGGAGACTAACTAGGGCGGCAAAAGGGAAAATAATACAAAAAGAAAGACATGCATAAACTACTTACTGAACTCTTCAGAAATATTTTCTATCGGTAAACACATGAGCTACCGATAGACCATAACAATTACCTCCACAGAAGACAATTTTTCTATCGGCAAAAACGTGAGATACCGATAGAACATAACAATGTTCTCTACATATGGAATTTTGTTGACAAGCCACCATTCACTGTCATCACATAACATTCTCGATGATTTGCTACACTAATATTCATGGGCCAGCATTATTATTTCACACGTAAATATGCACACAAGCATCTAAGTGCCACTGTGCATAATCTTTAGCCTAGCCTGTATGTGAGTCATCAGGACTTCACAGCTATTAGGTTGGGAAAAGTCATGTATATAGGCATTTGAAACATATACATCGAAGACCCATCCACATTGCCATATATTCATACGAAGTGAGTAAAAATTCCCAACCAAACTAGTACATTGCATGGCTCATGTCCTTCCAGATCCAAATTAAGTTTTACTACTTGTGCAGAAATATTTTCTATCGGTAAACACATGAGCTGCCGATAGAATATGTGTAAGAACACCTCCAACATATAATCTGCATTACATGGCAGTTGGATACAATTGATCACACATACAGCAGTATAGAGAAGTTAAAATCTCAAAACAGGTTCATTACAGCACTGGAACATATTATGTAAACCCTAATTAAAATCAACATTGCCTGCGGAATGTACATAAGCCAACACAATAGGGAACCCTAGTGTAATTGCAAAACTCGAAGAATTAGTACGTGCAAAACACTAGGATCAAATAAAGAAGATGCTGGAAATAGAACGACGAATTAGGGTATTTACGGCGGCGATCAGTTCTGGTGATGGAGAGGCGGTGTAGAACGCAGCGGCGGCCGGCGAAGGACGAAAATAAGAACCGGTGGCAGTGACGAACCAGTGTCCAGCCGGCGATCGTCGTGTGGGAGAGAGGAAGTGAGTGGTCACGGCGGAGGTTGGGGTTTTCTTCGCTCTCGAAGAGACGCAGTGCTCTAAGGTGGAACTGTTCGAGTGGAGAGAAACTAAAGGGCCGTGTACGAGTAATAAAGTAGCAGAGGAACTTTTCTATCGGTATAACAAAATGATACCGATAGACTTATGTACTTTTCTATCGAAACAACAAAATAACACCGATAGAACAAGTAAATTTCCTGGAAAAATATTTGAATTAGTGGATGCCTTTTTTCTATCGGTATAAACAATAAAATCCCGTGAGACCAATTTTCCCCAGAAATTTTTTTTTATTAAGTGCTTGAGACCTTTTTCTATCGGTAAAAACAACAAAATACCGTCAGAGTAATGAAAAGGTGCCCTTTTCTATCGGTATAAACAAAAAAATCCCGTGAGCCCAATTTTCCCCAGAAATTTTTTTAAAGTGCTTGAGATTATAGTTTCTATCGGTTAAAACAACAAAATACCGTGAGAGTAATGAAAAGTGCCTTTTTTTCTATCGGTATAAACAATAAAATCCCGTGAGACCAATTTTCCCCAGAAAATTTTTTTGATTAAGTGCCTGAGATATAGTATTGTGTGCCCTTTTTCTATTGGTAAAAACAACAAAATACCGTCAGAGTAATGAAAAGGTACACAATTTAACATCAAACAGACCGTGGTTGAAAGCTGCAGAATGTTAAAGAAAGAGGGAAGATAGCCGGAAAATTGGAAAATTGACATAAAAAGAAATTGTTCATTCATTGTTGTTTTATCACTTACAAAAAAAAATAAAACCCAAAATGCTAGGTCAAGGGGTGGTCTTAGCCCTGGCTGCATGTAGAATAGAGTCAGTTAGACTTGCAGCCAGGACGCAGGACTCCTCTAGCGACAAGTTGTCCCTAGGATCAACTACTACCACGTCGAGAAGGCCTGCGACCTCCCTCAGCTTCGCTATGGTATCCTTCATAGTCAAACCGCAGCCAGCGATGGTCATATCCGCGGCTTTCTTCTCCTCGCGAAGACGCCTCGTCCTCGCCCTAGCATTGTCACCATCCGTCTTCATGCGCTTAATGCGCTGGAAGAGATCGTCAAGGTCAAGCCGTAGCTGAGTGTGCTTGTCTGTAAGGAGCTCGTGCTCCTCCGGGAGGGCCCTCAGGTCAGCCTTCACTTTGGCAGTGTCTTCCACGGCTACCATTCCTTGTGCAAATCAACAGGTCAAGAATGAACTGAACATGGATTAACAATACAGGGGTAAACCGAGGAGATTTAGAGTTCTTACCGGGGAGGGCGTGGATGACGATCCCATGGAGGTTGCCATTGTGAAAGAGAAGATGAGGAGTTGAACCGTTCGAGAATTAGAAAAACAACAAAATACCGCGACGCATGGCGAGGTACTTATAGAGTTTCCAAGGCGACGCATGGCGACACGGTTGAGAATTCAAAGCGGCAGGGTATTCTTCTATCGGTAAAAACAGGAAAAAACCGTCAGACAACAAATACCGTGAGACTAACGAATTTATTCTAACGGTAAAATAGAACAATACTGATAGAAAACGTTTTGAAGTGCCTGAGAGAAGATGCCCTTCTCTATCGGTATAAATAACAAAATACCGTCAGAAAAAAGGGATTTTTGCAGAACTTAATTTGAAGAGGCTGCGATGAGATTTTTGCAAGTGCTATTTGAAGGGAAGAATTAAATATTTACAGGATAAAGGTACTGTACATGTTAGAACTCATGCTGTGGAGTAAAATTGAGATGTATTAATGCTGTGAACTAGCTTATCATTAAATTCTAAAGAAAAATGTACTGCCTGATGTATTAATGATAAGTTCCTCACCTTGCTGCAAAACTTGTGGGCTGTTTGCTTGGCATTTATCCCTGAAATAGGAATTAATCATCAATGGTTCTCAACCCATAATCCTTCTTCGTGGTCATCTCGCAGATACGTTGTTTCGTCGATATCTTCAGTACGGATAGATTGAATGTCCTCTAAAAATGGAGGTATTTCATCGAATTGGTTATACTCCTCTTCGTCGACAACATCTTCGACCCCAACAATACGTCTCTTGCTGTGGAGGACAACATGCAAGTTTGGATTGGCCGGGTCAACGATGTAGAATACCTGTGTGGCTTGCTTTGCAAGTATGAATGGATCGTCTTGGTGTCCGACTCTACCAAGATCGACGAGAGTAAACCCGTAACTGTCAACTTGAACACCTCGAGGGATTTCGACCCATTGGCATCGAAACAGGGGAATCTTAAGTAATCCGTAATCGAGCTCCCATATTTCGTCAATAACACCGTAATATGAGTTCAGCGCCCTTACTGACCTGGCATCCTCGGAAATAGCAAACAGTGTCACTCCGCTACATTGCGTGCTACTCTTGGAGTCTTGAGCTCTTGTGTAAAATGAATACCCATTGATGTCGTACCCCTGCCAAGTCCCTACAGTGAATCTTGGGCCTCTAGCCAACCATGTCACAGTTTCACTTACGGAGCCCTCGGCAGCTCGCGTGACTCTTTCTTGGATCCACTCAGCAAATTTCCTGTTATGTTCTCTGCTTACCCAAACGTCTGACTTCGAAGGATTCTGTGACCGTAACATTACCTTGTGCTCGTGTATGTATGGCTCGACCTCCGTCATGTGTTGTAAGACCCAAAAATGTGATTTTGCGTACACATCACGAGCGGGGACGATAGCTTTGAATCCAATCGTTCCGATTCCCTCAAGCCTACCCTCGTGTCGGGACCTAGGAACACCAATTGGGTCAACCCCGGCCATATAATCTGTGCAAAATTCAATCACCTCCTCGGCGGCATAACCTTCCATGATACTCCCCTCGGGTCGACGACGAGTCCTTACGTATCCCTTCAATACACCCATAAATCTCTCAAATGGATACATGTAGTGCAGGCACACGGGTCCACAAAACTTAATTTCTCTGATAAGGTGAACAATCAGATGGACCATAACATCAAAAAAGGATGGAGGGAAATACATCTCGAGCTGACAAAGAGTTGTAACCACGTCGCGTTGCAAAGCGTCCAGTCCATCGGGATCAATTACCTACGAGGACACAGTTGCGCCAAATATTCATATCAGAAAAATCTTCTAATTAAGCTCCACAAATGGAGGTAGTGAACTTATAGTACGAGTGCACGTACTTACCTTGCAAGATATTGCGTTGAAGAAATAACATAGGTTTGTGATTGTCTCTCTGACTTTAACTGGGAGAATGCCTCTGATAGCAATGGGAAGCATCTGTGACATCAACACATGACAGTCGTGGGACTTCATGCCAACCAGTCTTAGGTCCTTCATAGACACAAGTTTTTTCAAGTTCGCGGAGTACCCACATGGAACTTTAACACCGTGCAGGCACGACAGAGTTCTGTTTTTTCGCTCTTGGACAACGTATAGCAGGCCGGGGGGAGGTATGTACGCTTTCCATTCTCTAAAGGTGCAAGCTCAGTCCTTATCCCCATTTCCACCATGTCACGACGAGCTTTCACACCATCCTTTGTCTTTCCTGGAATGTTCAACAACAAACCAATCAAACTGTCACAGACATTTTTCTCTACATGCATGACGTCAATGCAATGTCGAACTTGTAAGTGCTCCCAGTACGGTAGATCCCAGAGAATCGATCTCTTCTTCCAAACATTTTTTTCTCGAGGTTTAGAATGCTTACCGAACTCAACTTTGATGTCGTTCACGCGCGAGTAAATCTCCTTACCGGTCAGAAACACTGGAGCTGATCCCTTCTCAGGCTTCCCGTTAAATGATTTCCTCTTCTTACGGTACGTGTGATGCACCGGAAGAAACCTGCGGTGACCCATGTACACTGTTTTCCGGCAGTTTCGCAGCCACATGCTCTCAGTTTCATCTAGGCAAATAGGGCAAGCCTTGGCTCCTTTCGTACTATACCCCGACAAATTGCCGTAGGCAGGAAAATCATTTATGGTGCAAAATATCAGGGCCCGCAAGATGAAATTCTCTTTCTTGTATGCATCCCACACCTGCACACCCTCGCTCCACAATTTCTGTAAGTCCTCGATTAAAGGCGCTAGAAACACGTCAATATCATTTCCGGGTTGTCTGGGTCCTGAGATTAGTAACGCCATCATGATGTACTTGCGCTTCATGCATAACCAAGGAGGAAGATTGTAGATGCATAAAAGAATCGGCCAAGTGCTGTGCCGGCTGCTCATATTACCATGTGGGTTCATACCATCTGTACTCAGCCCGAACCTTACATTCCTAAGTTCGCCGCCGAACTCAGCAAATGCTCTGTTGATGTTTCTCCATTGAATAGAATCAGCTGGGTGTCTCAGTTTTCTGTCTTGTTTCCGGGCTTCAGCATGCCAACGCAAGTGCTTCGCGACTTTCGGATTTGCAAACAGCCGCTTCAATCTAGGTATCACAGGCAAGTACCACACAGTTTTTGCCGGGGGCCCTTTCCTTACCTCGTGACGTTCACTGTCAATCCGGTCCCTACGCATATACCTCGATGCGCCGCATCTTGGACAAACATGCAAACTGGAGTACTCGTTACGGTACAACACACAATCATTTGGGCATGCGTGTATTCTTTCGATTTCCATTCCCAACGGACACAACAGTTTTTTGACTTGGTAAGTAGATCTTGGCAACTCATTTCCCTCTGGAAGCATGTCCGCTAGAAGATCTAATAGTGCCGTGAAACTCTTATCACTCCAACCGTTTCCTGCCTTCAAGTTATATAATCTCAGCACAGAAGACAGTTTTGTAAATGTTGCACATCCAGGGAACAGAGGCTTCTCAGAGTCAGCAATCAGTTTCTCAAATTCACAAAAGTCATTTTCGTTGTAATCTTCCCCTACATCACGTAACATCTCATCTAGATTGTCATCATCATCATCTACGTGCACATCGGAATGAATATTACCAAAATTGGGATGATCATCGATATTATTGCAATCCACATCCGAGTCGTGCTGATTGGTAGTAGTGGTGCTTGTTTCCTCAAGATCTTCGCCATGCCATATCCAACGGGTGTATCGCGCATTAAAACCACGACGAATCAAATGACTCTTAATTTGATCAGAGTTGCTAAACCTCTTCAAGTTCATACAATCTGTACAAGGACAGAGCATATTTTTCTCTCCCTTCCTCTCCTTTTGTTGCTCAGCAAATTTAATAAACTCATTCACACCATCCAAATATTCAAGAGTAGTACGTTTTATTCCATACATCCAATATTTCCTGTCCATCTACAATTAACAAAATTTAACGAGTAAGCCATGCATGAAACCTACCCGATTAAGTTATGTATATGTACATGTACAGCCTCTTACAACAGATACATGTGTTGAACCCTAGTCTGACGAAATTAACACTAATTAACCTAGCTAACTACACAATACAAGCTAGTTAGCTCCTAAAACATGACGCATTTCCAGCTACCAAGCTCCCAAGCTTAGAGCTACAAACTTGGAACTACACAATACAGCTAGCTTGCAAGTAGAGAGGAAGGGAGATCTAGAGGGAGAGAGAGATAAGTGTCGACGATTAAGCGTACCTTAAAGAGAGGGGCGCAATCAACTTCCCTCCAGCCTGCGCTGATCACCCTAGCAGTGTAGCTGGAACTTTCGTCACTAACAGAGGGACACAGAGTGCAACAGACCAAATTAAAGAGCAGCTAAGCAATGGTCGAGTGGGGTTTTCCTTATAATGGACATTTTTCTAACGGTAAATACATGAAATAACCGTCAGACTAACTTAGGTAATTTGCCGCTCACATATTCTATCGGTAAATATGCGTACGAACCGTTAGATGATGCATAACACTCGAGCATGAGTTTTTCTATCGATAAATATGTGTATTTACCGTTAGAATATACATTACTGAGCAAATATATGTGTTTTCCTATCGGTAAATATGTGTACTTACCGTTAGATCATGCATGACATGGCACGCACATGAGTTTTTCTATCGGTAGATATGTGTATTTACCGTTAGATGATGCATAACACTCGAGCATTAGTTTTTCTATCGGTAAATATGTGCATTTACCGTTAGACTATGCATGACTGAGCAAATATATGTCTTTTTCTATCGGTAAATACACATATTTACCGTTAGAATATGCATGACTGAGCAAATATATGTGTTTCCTATCGGCAAATATGTGTATTTACCGTTAGAATATGCATGACTGAGCAACTATATGTGTTTTCCTATCGGTAAATATGTGTACTTACCGTTAGAGGAGGTACTGGTACCAAACTGGGACAAACATGCACATGCCATTTCTCACATTCAAGGAATCATATCAATGTAACATCAAACAGATCTTACATCAAACGGATCTTAACTAGAAGATAAAGCAATATATTTCAAGAAATGCTAATTTGTGGATTAACTAGGAGACACAAAAATACTTTTCGTAGGTACTTGGGACTTCATCTTGCCAAAGAAATTACAGATGCCAGTTCACAAATTCAGGTACAAACATACACATGCCAGTTCACAAATTGAAGTGCATGCCTGAAACAGCAGTACAAATACACACCTACCTACCAATACAATTAAATACACAAATACTCCCTGCACATTCAAGTTCATGTCCCAATTAGCAATACATGATACACAAATATACAACAATATACAAATACAACAATTTACACATTTGATGTATATTACAAAAGCCACGTCTGAAATTAACAACAGATCACGACGAGGACCCAGTGGCCCATACATGCATTTTACATAAAAGGGAACCTTTGCAGGTTGCCACAATGCAACTACCGACTACAAGTTAGACCTGATACATCACAAATCCATTCATCCAAAACAGCAAATGTCTGAACCACATTGGACTTAACCATAGGAGTTCAGTTCGAAGACACCCGAGGAGCTGGAACTGCCGTCGACATACATTTGTACGTATTGGTGATTTCCTCGGACTCAAACTCGATCAACTCAACTCAACTCAACTCAACTCAACTCCATTAACAAAAAGAACCTACCTTCCAAGATGTTGTTCTGTGTAGTGATGGTGTAGAATGGCTGTGCAAATAACAACAATTCTTCTTCTCCAAGCAGGTAAGCATCTGGCCACAAGCTGGTGCATGCAAAAAAATGTAAGATGCTTTCTATAAGTCCTGATTTGAGAAACACGCCGAGCTTAAGCATCTTCTCGACCGAGCCAACCAAGATCTCGCCCTTCACGTCCTTCCAGCTCTCGACGGTGATCTTCACCATTTCTTTCGCCAACAAGCCAACGTAGGCAGCGTACTGCGATGAAGAACCGTGAAATACGTTGCCCCTCACGAGCATCATCCAAGGACCTGAACAGATCATAATCATATTGAAAAGAAGACACATCAAAATGAAGGATACAAAAAAAGCAGAATTATTGCCATAATCGGATTAGAATAATCTAACAATATTGCAGAAATTTTACGTACCTTCCTTGGGATGCCGACGTCTAGAGGGCGTCGATGGAGGTGCGGAGGTGCAGCGGTCCCCTGTAGAGGTGCGCCGGCCGTCCATGGAGCTTACGGGTTAGGACTACGAGCCCCAGATGAACTGTGAGAATGAAAGAGACATACCCGTGTATTTATACAAATATATATCTTCTATCGGTACGAAAACAGAATACCGTTAGTAATAAAAACATCTGTAGAAGCCGAATGGTTCTATCGGCACAATAAATATTACCGATAGGACTTTTTGTACATACTCTATCGGTGTGTACGTACATTGCCGATAGAATAATACTAGTTGTAGAAGGCCAACAGTTCTAAGATATTTTTTGCAATATTCTACCGGTATAAACATTCATTACCGATAGAATAAAACTATTTGAAGACGAACAGTTCTAAGCAATTTTCTATATATTCTAACGGTAAAATAATCCATTACCGATAGAATAAAAATATTTGTAGAAGGCCAACTATTCTATCGGCGAACTACATATTGCCGATAGGAATTTTTAATATACTCTGTCGGTATATTCATACAGAAGCGATAGAATAAGTCTAGTTGTTGAAGTCGACCAGTCCTATCGGCGCACAACATTCTTCCGTCAGTACTTATGCATGTCTTCTAACGGCACATATGTTCATCACCGCTAGAGTAAATCATACTATTTATTCTATCGGTAAGTTTCTTAGAAACCGATAGGGAAAATACATCCGTCGGGCTTTTATGACCGCGAGGCACATTTTCTATCGGTTTTCTGCTGTTTCGCTAATAACCGATAGAATATAGGGGTTAGTAGACTGCATTTCTGTACTAGTGAAAGGTGATGCATAATTTGATGAGTGGAGAGAATCGGTGAGAGATGTCTTTTGATATTGGTCAGTAGGTGGCCGGATTGCAGTGTAGAGGATGACATGGTGGTTTGACCAGGGGGAAATAGGGTTGAAGTAAAAAATGAAAAAGCTATGGTTTGGTCGTATAATGCAGACGATAAGGAGTAATCTGATTTGTTTGATTAATACAAATAGAATATTGGAATGAGTGTGTATTTTGATTCAACTGCACAAGTATAAAGTGAGGTGTGGTCATCGAAGGACAAATTTGGTCGTAGAAGGATGAGTTGTGGTGTGGCTGCATATACAAAGTGTGGGTCAAAATAGGAGTACTAAACGGATGGGAATATTGTGTTTTGTGTTGATGGTACGCGGGTAATTTTTGATGTTAGTAATTTATTTGTAAATAATCCAGAGTGTAGTGGTTGGTTGAAAAGGTGAGTAGAGTTTATTGCAGCTGTGAATGGTAAAGTCAGCATGCAGTGTGGCGGTTTGTGCAGAAAAATGTTAGTTAAAAATAAATTGTGGTGTGTCGGGGTTGCTGAAAAAGGTGTGTGGTCAGTTTGGCGTCTGTTTGACTAGCTGGTCGAGCCTGTCTCAGTTCAGTGAAATTGTTTGTCGGATGGATGAGTTGAATGGGTTTGATCAAAAAGGATTGCAAGCTGGTTTGATTGGATAAGGCGTACGATAAGGAAGGCTTTGGGTGAGTCAAATCAAGTTCCTGTATATGCAACCATTAATCATTTCGTTAATCATTATTTTCAAGGTGGTCGTGGGAAAAGACAAAACGGTGGGTAAAAGTAAAAGGTAGCATATAGATAGCAATGTGGTTGATGCAGCATCAACAGACGAACAATAGTATATCCAGTGGAGAGATGGAATGTAAGGAAGCAAGTAAAATAAAACCAATAGACAATACGCGACGCAGTATTAACTGACTTAACTAATTTTTTTGTCTACATCACTCTTATGTTGGGTGCAGTTGTATTCTTGAGTAAGTTGTCATTATTGTAAATTGGAGTATAGAGCATGATAGGGTGGTAAGACCAGGTGCAAATGGGTTGAAGTAAAAAATTATAAAAGTATGGTTTGGTCGTATAAATACATTAAACTATGGTTTGGTCGTATAAATACATATGATAAGGAGTAATCTGGTTTGTTTGAGAAATAAAAACCGAATGTAGGAATGATGACGTGTTTGAAATGTTTGAGGAAGAATTGGACAAGTGTAAAGTGAGTTGTGGTTATGGAAGGAGAAATTTGGTTGTAGAATGATGAGTCGTGGTGTGGCTGCATGTATGAACCGTTGGTTACAATGGGAGTAGCAAATGCATGGGAAAATTACAGTGTGTGTAGACAGTATGAAGCAAATTGTTAAAATTGCAAAAGTAATCTGCTGCGATGTAATCAGTTAATTATTGTGAGTGTGAAACGTGATAAAAATGTACTTATCATCTTTTCATTCTTCAAATAGGTTTTCCATGTAGGAGCTGTCATAGGCATGTTTTCGATGTTGGAGGTGTGATACGTATATAATTGTGGAAATTGCATAAGAAAAGTTTTTGTTTTGTTGAAAAATTGTAGTATTTGATGGTTGAAAAATTCTAGTAAAAAATAGGTGAATGCGGGTGGAATTTAACTTGGAATTGAATAGAATTGTAAAATTCGACCAGAAGTTGCATTTTTTTTTTGATTAGTTGGTCTAGTTGGACCAGGCCGTGGTTGTCTTAACTTTGAGCAGCAGATTGTTTTTTCTGTTTAATTTTTAGATGTGGTCAAATAGAAGTCAAATTAATGCGAGTTGGGTCAAATTTTGTATGTTTGATCGCTGAAAGATATAGAACAGAATTGGGAAATATTTTTGTAGAAATGATGAAAATTTGTATATAAAATGTTGTGTGAAAGAATTTATAAGTATTTAATAATAGGATTTTTTAACTAAAGTAAGGTTTTTGTTATGTAATTTGTAGAGTTATGTGGGTTTTGAATATCGGAATGATAATGTGTTTGGATTGTTTCCCTTCTGTTTATTACTTCCATTCTGACTCACGTTTTGTATATGTAGGCGCAGCACAAGTGATGCTTCTATAATCAAATCTGTGGTTTGATGACCACAGTGATTTTATATTTATGCAGTTCTTGGTTAAACAATTGAAATACACAATGATTATTGTGTGTATCATACGATGAAGCCATAGCTTTTTCATTTTTTACTTAAATCTTATTTCGGTGTGGTTAAGTCACTTTGTCATCTTCTATACTGCAATTCGGCCAGGTAGTCACTAATATCAAAAGACATGTCAAACTGATTCTTTGCATTTATCAAATTTTGCATCATCTTTGTTGTCTTATTAGGTTGGTTTTATTTTTTGTAAAGTGGGAGTTATTTTTTATATTATTTTTTTATTTTGGTTATCTATAAATAGTATTCACAGATACTGTGCATTAAATTGTTTAGGCTAAATCATTGAATAGTGAGTGGTCGAAGGAATCAAAGCAACCATAGCAGGCATGGTCGAATCTTAATTGGATTTGAATAGAATTGTGGAATTCGATCAGATATTGCGTTTTGTTGTTGAAGAGGGTTTGTTATTCGACCAGGCTGTTGTTGGTTTAAGTTTGGGCAGCAGATAGTTTTCTCTGTTCAATTGTTAAATGTGGTCAAATAGTAGTCAAATTAATTCCAAATTGGCTAAAATTTTGTATAGTTGATTTCTGAAACTCATAGAATATAATTGCGAAATCATTTTGTAGAAATGATGAAAATTTGGATGTAAAATGTTGTATGAAAGAATTTGCAAGTATGAAATAATAGGATTTTTCAACTATGTGCAATTTTTAGATGTGGTGAAATAGTGGTGAAATTAATTCTAAATGGCGCTAAATTTTGTATGGCTGATTCCGGAAGTAGTTAGAACAGAAGTGTGAAATAGTTTTTGTAGGAAGTGGTTTATTTGATAATATGTTTGGTGTATTTGACTAAGAAAGGTGGTGCAGAATTTGATCAGCAGAGAGAATCAGCTAGGTATCGCTTTTAATATTGGTGAGTAGTTGACGGAGTTGGACTACAGAGCATGACATGGTGGTTCGTTCAGAGACAAATGGGTTGAAGTAAAAAATTAAAAAATCATGTTTTGTCTATATAAATACATATATAGGAGAAGGAGGAATTTGGTTTGAGGAAGATGGGAGTAGCAAATGGAAAGGAATATTGTGCTGTGTGGGGGGACATTTTGCAGTAAATTGTTGAAACTAAGTTGATAAAAGTAAAATAATAATTTGAAAAATAACTTAAAATCTAGTGAAATTGCAACATTGAGTTGGCGGTGTGTGATTAACAAATTAGTATCTTTTGAATTTTCAATGTTGGAGGTGTGATAGGTAGATAATTGTAGAAATTGCATAAGTATATCTCAGTTTTGTTGAAAAATCTTATTATTTGATGCTTGGAAATCTTTGGCATGATATTTCATGTGTAAATTTTGACCATTTGCACAAAATTATTTTGCAATCACAAATTAGCTCATATTTGGTGTTTAAAATTGGTCAAATGTAAGCTGGTGGAATGAGAAGAGTTGGTAGTCAGTAAGCCGTGTGAAATAAAATTTAAAATTACTAAATTTTAATAATTTGAAAAATTGTAGTCAGTTTGGTTCTTGTTATTTGGGACAAAGATGTGTCTATTTAATTTGTAAACGTGGTTAAATAGGGACGAAATTAGGTTGAAATTGAATTAAATTTTGTGTGTTTGAGTGTTAAAACATATAGAAAATAATTGGAAAATAAATTTATAGAGATGATTAAATTTATGTAAAAAATGTCATATTAAATAATTTGAGTAACAGTTTGCTGCTGCAGCCGTTGCTGGTAGTGTGTAAACAGGAGGTAATTAGTTGGTTGTTGTTGGGGTTGAGCATCTACAGTAAGAAATCAATGGGCATGAAGGTGGTACAGTGTGAGTATAGTGGTTGACGTAAGATCAGTGATGAAGAGCAAAAGTAGTAGCAAGTTGAAGTGGAAAGGTGCTGTGTTTGTGTGCTGGAAGCAGGTCGTGATCACATGTGAGCTGAGGTCGAGGTAACAGGCGTGGTTGAAGTAGCAGAAATGATTGAGGCCGATTGGAAGTACAGTAGTCGAAGATGCAGGGTTTGGTTGTTTGCTGTAGAGGTCGAGGTTGAAGCAGTTGATTTGGTCAGTTTTAGCTGAGGTGGTCGAATGAGGATGATAAATGTGATGGGTTGTTATTAGGTTTTGAACTGAAGTATAAATATAGTTTTAGAGATGTTAGGGTATTGTTCTCTTATTTTGTTGAATCCATGAAGTAAGACATTGATTTTGCAATAAGATTAATTATGTTCATTGCGTAATAACACAGGCACGAGTGCGTAATTTATTGTGAGCTGATTGTATCCATTGGGCAAATATAGGTTCAATCAAGATTTGCTTCAATCTCAATATCTTTTTAAATCAGTTGTAAAATTTTGGCGAATTTTGACTCATAGACAGATGAAATGATAAGTAAAAAAATAATGCAAATATCTGTTCAATATGATACTCCGAAAATGTATGCATAGTATTAAATGACAACTATTTGGAATTTATTTATGATTGTTGAGTTTTGAATTGTTAGAGTACTTGTACGATCAGGTTTGAAAAGGGTTGATCAGTTCTAGGTGAAGTGGAATTTTGTTGGATAGGATGATGGGTTTTAGGTTGAATTACAAGCTTGGTCGATTATCGTTAAGATTATGGTCAACTGTTGGCTTGCTGGTTGACGTCATAGATGTACTGTGTGGAGTGGAGGTCGAAACGTGTTGTGTTCGTGCGCTGGAATCAGATTGTAATCGTATGTGAGCTGAGGTCGACGTTACAGGTGTGCTTGAAGTACCAGAAGTGATCGAGGTTGACTGGAACTATAGTAGTCGAAGATACAGCTCTGGTTGATTAGCAGTAGACGTTAAGGTCGAAAGCAACAGGTTTGGTCCGTTTTAGCTCATTGATTAACTTGACCTCCACTGCTAGCGAGCTGCCGCGTGCGTTGCCGCGGGTATCAAGGAAATAAGTTCTTAAATAATAAGATATTATATAAAGAACTGATATGATCAATTTTGGAGTGCACTAGCTTGACGAATTTTTTGGTCGTTATTGTTTTTGGCCTGATTGGACCAGTTTTTGGGATGGCAACCATGAACAAGATGGATATTTTTGAATTGGCTGAGATGACCACGGACGTGAGCTGATACGAGCAGAGCATTTCTATGATAATTAATTAGCTTACATTCAAATGAATTAGTTTAGTTCAACTAATTGAACTAAACCCAAATTATAAAAAGACAGGCATCTCAGGTTTTTATCTCTTGAAGCAAGTTGCAACAGCAGATAATGGTTTTTCTCAGTCACTAATTACGATGGACATGACCACAACTTCCAAATTACTTAGTATATGAATGCCTTATTAGGGTGAAGCCTAGGAGCGAAATTCATTAGGATGATATCTACACTAGGTGTCTCTGCTTAAAGAAAGAGGGGGAAAAAGGTAATATGTATTTGAGGAAGCATATAAAGAAATCGACCACGACTAGAAGTTGTTTTTCGATCAGGGCTTCAGATACGAGCAGGTCGTTTTTGTTGTAATATTGAGCAGCAGATAGCTTTGTTTGTGCAATTTTTAGATATGGTAGAATATTAGTCAAATTAATTCTAAATTGCTGCAAATTTGATATGGCTGATTGATGAAATATACAGAACACAATTGCGAAATAGTGTTGTAAAAAGGATAAACATTTGCACATAAAATGTTGTGCGAAACAATTTTTAAGTGTGAAATAGGAGGATGTTTGATCTAAAGTAAACTAAGTACAATGTTTTCATATACCATATAATTATTCATAAATAATAATGTAGAATTGTTAGATGGTGGAATCAAATTATCAAGGTATGATGGGTGTGAAATGTGCCAGAAATGTGTGTTTGTTATGTTTTAAATTTTGAAATGTGTTCGGTATTTAGGAGCTGTGATAGGCATCTTTTTCATGTTGGACCGGTAATAGATACATAACTATGATTTACATAAGAAAATTGTTAGTTTAGTTGAAAAATTTTATCATCTCATGTCTAGAAATTTTTTAACGTGATATTTTATATACAAATCTTCATCATTTTTACAGAATTGTTTGACAATTATTTTTTATCTGTTTTAGGGATGGATGACACAAAATTTGAGTCAATTTGGACTTGATTTGAGATTTATTTGATTACATTTAGAAATTGGAGAGAGAAAACTATGTTTTGGTCAAGATGATGGTAGTATAGGTTGGTTGAATGAGAGATGCTGCTACGTTGGTATCCATGGTCGAATCTTAGTTGGAATTGAACAGAATTGTGAAATTCGACCAGATTCTGTAGTTTTCTTTTGACTACCTGTGGTCGTTGGAGCAGCTTGTTGTTGCAGTGCTGCTGTAACTTTGAGCAGCAAATAGTTTTCTCTGTTTAATTTTTAGATGTAGTTAAATTGGGTCAAATTAATCTCAAATTGGGTTAAGTTTTGTATGGTTGATTCCTGAAAGATATAGAACAGAGTTGGAAATTAATTTTGTAAAAATGATTAAAATTTGCACATAGAATGTTGTGTCAAAGAATTTCCAAGTATGAAATAGTTGGATTTTTTAACTAACTCACTGGTTTTGTTATGTAATTTGTGTAGTTATGTGGCTATTGCGCTTTGAAGTTGAAAAAGATGGGTATTGCGGCTTATAGATGGAAAAATTGTTTCAAGATTGAAAAGATAATAGATGGATTTTATTGCATTTCATATTTGTCATAATTTGGTAATTGGATGCTATCAAGTGGGTCATTTATAAATAATATTTGTGTATAGTATGCATCAAATTGTTTACAGGAACTGATTTAATGGGGAGTGGTTAAATTAATTGGTAGTAGTACAGCAGGTATGGTGGAATTTTAATAAGATTTGAACACAATTGCGAAATTTGACCACAGCTTGTATTTTGTTTTCGATCAGGGCTTCTCATTGGATTAGAGCATGATAGGGTGGCAACACCAGCGGCAAATGGGTTGA
Source organism: Pharus latifolius (assembly GCA_019359835.1). NCBI lineage: Eukaryota > Viridiplantae > Streptophyta > Magnoliopsida > Poales > Poaceae > Pharus > Pharus latifolius. The sequence goes on from CM033324.1 coordinate 80,553,081, forward strand.
AATTAAAAACCATAAAACTATGATTTGGTCTTATAAATACATATGACAAGGAGTAATTTGGTTTGTTTGAGAAATAAAAAGCGAATATAGGAATGATGACGTGTGTGAGTAAGAATTGGTTGTAGAATCATAAGTCGTGCTGTGGTTGCATGTATAAACTGTTGGTTACAATGGGAGTACTAAATACAAGGGAACATTACACTGTGTACGGAAAGTATGCAGAAAATTGTTCAAAGTAATTGGTCGAAAGTAAAAGAAAAATTTGGAAAATAAGTTAAATTTTACTGAAATTGCAAAAGTAATCTGGTGGGGTGTGATTAATAAATTATTGTGGGTGTCAAAGGTGATAGAAATGTGTTTATTATCTTTTGATTCCTCAAAGATATTTTGTATGTTGGAGTTGTGATACGTACACAACTGTGGAAACTGCATAAGAAAAGTTTTAGTTTTGCTGAAAAATTCTAGTATTTCATGGTTGGAAATTGTTTGACATGGCATTTTATGTGTAAATTTTAATCATTTGTACAAAATTATTTCACAATTGTATTCTATGTGTTTTAAGGATTAAGCTTATAAAATTTGACACAATTTGGAGTTCATTTGATGCTTATTTGATCACATTTAAGTATGGAATGGCCTAAAATTGGGAAAATCTAGGCTGGTCGAATGGGAAGAGTTAGTAGTCACTGATACGTGGTCGAATTTTAGTGTGATTTGAATATAATTGGGAAATTCGAGCGTAAGACACATTTCTTTTTGAATCAGAGGTTGTTGTTTGAGTAGGCTGTTGTTGTGCTAGGTTTGAGCACCAGATGGTGGATATAAAATGTCGTGTCAAATGATTTCGATGCTTAAAATAATAGAAATTTTCAACTAAAGTCGAGTAAGTAGAGTACATGTAAATAGTTGGAAATTATTTATAAATAACTCAAAGTAAAAGAATAATTTGGAAAATAACTGAAAATTTGCTAAAATTGGAAAACAAAGTTGGTGGGGTGTGATAGAAATGTGTTTGTTATCTTTTCAATTTTGAAACACCTTTGTTGTTTAGGAGGTGTGATAGTCAGCTTTTGTATGTTGGAGTAGTGATAGGTATATAATTGTAGGAATCGCGTAATAAAACTATTTGTTTGGTTGAAAAATTCTATCTTTTTATGTTTGAAATTTTTTTGAAACGATATTTTATATACAAATTTTAATGATTTCTATAAAATTATTTTACAATTGTGTTTTATGTGTTTTAGGCATCAAGTGCAAAAAATTTGAGGCAATTTGGGGTTCATTTGAAGTTTATTTGATTACAGTTAAAAATTGAAGACAGATAACTATGTAGTTGTAAAAAATAGGTCAATGCAGTCTGGTTGAATCATAGGAGTTGGTATGTAGTGACCTATGGTGGAATTGTACTTGGAATCGAATACAATTGTAAAATTCGATCACAAGCTGAATTTTTTTTTGATGAATTGGTGTAGTTGGACCAGGCCGCTCTTGCTGAATATTTTTTTTTATCAAGTGGTGTAGTTCGACCAAGCCGCTTCTGCTTTAGGTTTGAGCAGCAGATTGTTTTCTCTATTGAATTTTTAAATGTGGTCAAATAGAGGTGAAATTGATGCCAAATTGGCTCAAAATTTTGTATGGTTGATCGCTGAAAGATAAAATGTTGTGCGAAACAATTTATTAGTATCTAATAATAGGTTTTTTTTAATTAAAGTAAGGTTTTTGTTATGTAATTTGTAGAGTTATGTGGGTGTTGCAGCTCAAAGACAAAAAGCTGGCTGTCGTGGCTTGTATGTGGAAAAAGCATCTCAACATTGGAAAGATAACAGATGCATTTTATTGCGTTTCATATCTGCGATAATTTGCTAATTGTACCCTATTAAGTTGGTTTTGTAATTTTAGTAAATTGTGAGTTATTTTTTATATTATTTTTTTAGTTTCGTTATATCTAAATAGTATTTGCAGATAGTGTGCACTAAATTGTTTAGGTTAAGTCATCCAATAGTGAATGGTTGAATTAATCGAAGCAAGCATAGCAGACATGGTCAAATGTTAATTGGATTTGACCACAATTGTGGAATTCAATCACGCATTGCATTTTGTTGTCGAAGAGGCCTTCACATTCGACCAGGCTCTTGTTCGTTTAAGTTTGGGCAGCACGTAGTTTTATTTGTCCAATTTTTAAACGTGGTCGAATAGTAATGAAATTAATTCCAAATTGGGTAAAATTTTGTATGCTTGATTGCTGAAACATATAGAATAGAATTCCGAAATAATTTTGTAGAAATGATGAAAATTTGGACATAAAATGTTGTGTGAAAGAAGTTGCAAGCATGAAATAATAGGATTTTTTAACTATGTTCAGTTTTTCGATCTGGTCAAATAGTGGTCAAATTGATTCTAAACGGGGTCAAATATTGTATGATTGATTCCGGAAATAGATAGAACAGAAGTGTGGAATAATTTTGTAGAAACTGCTTTATCTGATAATATGTTTGCCGTATTTGAGTAAGAAAGGTGGGGCAGAACTTGATTAGTAGAGAGAATCGGCTAGATATTTCTTTTGATATTCGTGACTGGATGACGGGGTTAAATTACAGAGTGAGGGAAGGTGGTTTGAGCAGAGACAAATGGGTTGAAGAAAAAAAAGGAATGGTTTGGCTGTAGAAATATATAGGAGAAGCAGGAATTTGGTTTGTTTGACGAATAAAAACCGAATATTGGAATGAGGATGTGTTTGGATTGTTTGAGCAAGATGGGAGTAGCAAATGAAAAGGAATATTGTGCTGTGTGGAGACAGTATGCTGTAAATTATTTCATGTTTGGAAATTCAGTGAGACAACATTTCATGTGCAAATATTTATCATTTCTATATAATTATTTTACAGTTGTATTTTATGTGTTTTACGAATGAAGTATACAAAATTTGAGGCAATTTGCAGTTCATCTGAGGGTTATTTAAGTACATCTAAAAATTGGATAGAGAAATTATCTGGTATTTAAAATTGGGAAATGCAGACTAGTCGAATGACAGAGTTAGTAGTGAGTGAAATTCGAGGACGAGCAAAACCTGTCTGTTGACCAGGGTTTGAGCACGAGCAGACCGTTTTTGTTTTAATATTGAGCAACAGTTAGTTTTGTTTGTCCATTTTTTAGATGTAGTAGAAAATGAGTCAAATTAATTCTAAATTGGCACAAATTTGATATGGCTTATTTCTGAAACATATAGAATACAATTGTGAAATAGTGTTGTAAAAAGGATAAAAGTTTTCATATAAAATGTTGCGAATAATGGTAAGTAAAAAAATAATTTGGGGAATAACTCAAAATGAGCAAATCATCATGGGTGTCAAATTGAATAGAAGTGTGTATTTGTTATTTTTTGAATGTTGAAACATTTTTCTCATTTAGGAGGCGTGATAGCTACCTTTTTAATGTTGCACCGGCAATATTTACATAATTGCAGCAATTATATGAGATAACTCTTAGTTTAGTCAAAATTCTATCATTCTATGTCTGCAAGTTCTTTAATATGATATTTTATAGAGAAATTTTCATTATTTGTATAGAGTTATTTGACAATTTTGGTTTATATGTTTTAGGGATTGACCACAGAAGATGTGAGTCAATTTGGAGTTCATTTGAGAGTTATTTGATGACACTCAAAAATTGGACAGAGAGAATTATGTTTCGCTCAAAATGAGGGTAATGTGGGCTGATCGAATGAGTGATGTTGGTTAGTAGTTACTCATGGTCGAATCTTACTCGGAATCGAACACGATTGTGAAATTCGGCCACGTTCTGCAGTTTCCTTTCGACCAGTTATGTTCATTCGACCAGGTTGGTGGTGCAGTGGTGCTGTAACTTTGAGCAGCAGATAGTTTTGTCTGTTTAATTTTTAAATGTGGTCACATTATGCCAAATTAATCCCAAATTGGGTGAAGTTTTGCATGATTGATTCCTGAAACATATAGAAGACAATTGGGAAATAATTTTGTAAAAATGATGAAAATTTACACATAGAATGTTTTCTCAAAGAATTTCCAAGTATGTAATAATAGGATTTTTCAACTAACGTACAGGTTTTGTTATGCAATTTGTGTAGTTATGTGGGTATTGCGGTTTGAAGATGAAAAAGATGGTTATTGCGCTTTGTTGATGGAAAAAGTGTTCCATGATTGAAAAGACAATAGATGGATTTTATTGCATTTCGTATCTGTGATAATCTGCTAATTGTGTGCTATGAAGTTAGTTTTGCAATTCTAGTAAATTGTGAGTTATTTTTTATGTTATTTTTCTAGTTTGGGTTATTTATAAATAATATTTGTTGATAGGATGCATCAAATTGTTCAAAGCAACTGATTTAATAGTGAGTGGTTGAATTGATTGCAGCAAGTATAGCAGGCATGGTCGAATTTTAATTAGATTTGAATACAATTGGCAAATTCGAGCATGGCTTGCATTTTGTTGTCGATTAGGGGTCTTTATTCGATCAGGCTGTTATTGGTCTAAGTGTGGTTAGCAGATAGTTTTCTCTGTGCAATTTTTAAATGTGGTGAGGTATTAGTGAAATCAATTGCAAAATGGTTAAAATTTTGTATATTTTATTTCTGAAACACATAGAACACAATTGCGAAATAAACATGTAAAATGTTACGTCAATGAATTTGTAGGCATGAAATATTACGATTTTTTAACTATCTGCAATTTTTAAATGCGCTGAAATAGTAGTCAAATTAATTACAAATTGGGCCAAATTTTGTGTGTGTGATTGGTGAAACACATAGAACGTAATTGTGAAATAATTTTGGAAAAACTGGTTTATTTGACAATATGTTTGCCGTATTTGACTAAGAAAGGTGAAGCATAATTTGATCAGTGGAGAGAATCGGGTGAACAGGATTATTTGTAGATTGCTGGTCGTATTCTAGTCTTGTGTTAATGACCATGTCTTCGAGTGAATTAATGGGAGTAATGGTGTCAGTTGACAGCAGTGAAATTGGCTCAAATTTTGTGTGGTTGATTGCTGAAAGACATAGAATATAATTGCGAAGTATATGAAATTTTGGGAAAAGATTTTGTGTTGAAATTTGAATGATCTGTAAAAATATATTTGACTAGCATGTTCTGTTTGTTTAGGCAATCGAGTGTTTGAAGTTTGAGGCAATTTGGAATGCATCGCAATATAAAAATTGAATAGAGAAAGTTGTGCCGTGGTCAATATTAGGACCATAGTACTGCTTAGTTGAAGGGGAAGTATTGGCTGAATGTGAAGGTGTGGTCGCAAGGGAAATATTGGTTGTGGTTGAAGAGTATAATCAGTGGTTGATTTTAGCTGAATTACATTAGTGTGGCTCTAATCTTCGTCAACATATAGTTTTGTGTATTTAATTTGAAAATGTGGTCAAATAGTGGATTCGTATGCTATATTAAAATAGTTGAAGTGAATTAACTGTCATGTAATTGATTGATTCATCTGATGCAATCATAATGTAAGAGGAGTAAAGTTAAGATTTTTTTTGAGAAATGGTGTGCAGAAGATAAAGTATTAGTATGTTTACTCACGATAACTTTCACTGATGTATTCTAGCCTAGTTGGTAAAGTTGTTGGTGTTTTGGCTTTAGATGCTGGCTCGAATGGTGCTGTCGTCATGCAAAATATTTTTTATTAGTGGAGTTTGAGCACATCTTAATCATGTGATCAACTGATGATGGAAAATATTTTCTATTGGTGAAGTTTGAGCACATCCTAATCATGTGATCAAGTGGTCAAAATCCGTGGAGGAGTGCTGCTGGTAGCATCCGGTTGAGTGCAGTGCATAGAGAAAGTTATGTGTGTTGGATCAAGGATGCCGACTAGAGGGGGGGTGAATAGGAGGTTTTTAAAAACTTTAAAACTTAAAGTAAATAAAGAACAAATAATATAAGCAAGGGAAAGAGAACGAACACAATGATTTTTACCGAGGTATCGGAGACTCGCCCAGTCTCCACTAATCCTCGTTGAAGCACTCAAATCACTTGAGTCTTGCCTCAATATCCACAAAGGATATTATCACTAGTGGTTGCTCCTTGTCCACTCCGGAAAGGCGAGCACCGATGCCTTGTACACACTTGCCGAGCCTCTCCAACAATCTCCGAATGGAGAGATCAACGGCCACGCCTCCGAACCGTCTAGGTGAGGGCGCTCACCAAGAGTAACAGGCAGCGAGGTCTTCTCTAGACCTCCAAACACGCACCGAGAAGCTAAGTGAATGCAAATGCAAAAGAACTGAAACTCTCGGTGGATCGGAAAATCACTCGACTTGATCAAAAGATCAAGATTTTATATAAGAAACTAATGCTCAAGAGTGTATATGAAATGCTGCTGCTTATTCTCTGAAACACATGCCCAAAGCCCCTATTTATAGCCTCAAGAAGCAAATGAACCGTTGGAGCTAGGGCTGAAAATCAGCAACTCAAACTGACAGTCAGTTTGCCTAACTGACAGTCAGTTCAGTGCACAACGGCCGACAAAAATTACGGACGAAAACTTTTCTAGCCATTCGTGGTCGTTTAAGGAAAGCTGAAACCCACAACTGACAGTTAGTTACACAAACTGACAGTCAGTTCGACCACAAACTCGACCAAAAACAAATAGAAACTCAGTTAAAATCTCTGTGGTCGAAACCCCAACTGACAGTCAGTATGGACAAACTGACAGTTAGTTGAGTACAAAAATTTTGAGCCCAAAATACACCCTCTCTGGACAATTGTCAGTTAACACGAACTGACATTCAAACTGACAGTCAGTTTAGCAAACTGACAGTCAATATGAACAAAAACAAAGATAACTTTAAATCCAGAAATCCAAAAGAGGTGTTTAATAGCTCGTTGGAAAGATAATTTTAAGGGCTACAATTTTGTCAACAGAAGCAAAAGACAGATCTGCCTAGATCTTTTTAAAAATTGCAAATACTCTTCTATTGTCAAAAACTGAACTGAAAATCCAGATTTTTCAAATAAGTTCAAAACCAAATCCAACCAAAAATGATGCAATGCAATGACCTAGATTTCTCGGTTCGTGTTGGAGATAAAAAGAGGACTTTCGCCACCCCTCTTTATAGTACGGTTAAAACTAGAAAATAATTTCCCTAACCGATCATCTCCATACGCCAAGATCGGTAAAAATAAAAACTCATAATACCTAAGGTCTTTCGCATCTTCATGATTTGCGTCTTGTATTTTGCTCTCCTGCATCTTGTGCTTCACTTTAAGTCGAGTTCATCTTGATCTTCTTGCATTTCTTCCCAACTGATCCCTGTATCAATCAATCTCAAAAGCACGATTAGTCCAAAATACTTTGTTTTCATTAATCACCAAAATTAGGGTTAGGCATGAAGGACTAGATGCAACAATGTGCTGGTCAATATTATGTTCATAGTTGGTTAGTGAAAGGAGAAGTATTGGCTGAATGGAAAGATGTGGTCGGAAGGGAAATAGTGGTTGTGGTCGAAGAGTAGAATCGGTGGTCTATTGTAGTTGAATTACATTGCTGTTCCTCTAATTTTAGTGAAGACAAAGTTTTGTGTGTTTAATTTAAAAATGTGGTCAAATAGGGGATGTGCATGGTATATTAAAATAGTTGAAGTGAATTAACTGCCAGCTAATTGATTGGGTTTATTTGATATAATGATAATGTAATAGCAATAAAGTTAAGAGGTTTTTTGAGGAATGACATGGAAAAGATAAAGTCAATTGTGGTAACTATCAGTAATGTATTGTACCATACTTGCTCCACTTGTTGGTGTTTTGCCGTTAGATACATATTCGAATACTGTTGTGATTATGGAAAATATTTTTTATTGGTCGAGTTCGAAGACATGTCGATCACATGGTCGTTTGTTAATTTGGAATTTATTTGATTGTAATCTGAGCACATGTAAAAATTACACAAAGAAAATTATTTATTAGTCAATATTAGGGTTATAATGATGTGGTTGGAGGGAAAAAATTGAATGAATTTAAAGATCTGGGTGGAAAAATTGTGCTTTATGTGCTTGAGTTGTTGCGGTTGAGGATTTACAGCAACTAATGAATGGGTATGAAGCTGCTACAGTGTGGATATAGTGGTTGACGTAAGGTGAGTGGTGAACAGCAAAAGCAGTAGCAAGTCGAGGTCGATAGATGGTGTGTTCGTGGGTCGGAAGCAGGTCGTGATCGCCTGTGAGCTGAGGTCGATGTAATAGGCGTGGTCGAAGTAGAAGAAGTGATCGAGGTGGCTTGGACGTACAGTAGCGGGAAATATAGGGTCTGGTTGTTAGTAGTAGAGGTTGAGGTCGAAGCAGTTGATTTGGTGAGTTTTAGTTGAGGTGGTCGAACCAGGGGCATAAATGTGATGGATTTTTATTAGTTTCTGAAGTGAAGCATAAATCTAGTTTTACAGATAATTAATTTGAGATTTGATTGTATGGTTGCATATAATATTTGTGTCAATATTCATTTAGTTCAAATTTGGACAAAGTTTGATAAGATTTGGGGGGTTTTGTCTATTTGTGAAAATAAGGTAGAATTCGGATAAAATAGATTTGAATTTTGTTGATTTTAAATCCTAGAAATTGCAGTGAGATTTTGAATGTTGCGTAGAAGAGAGATTTGTATTAAATACGATTTGGGAGGTATTGGTTATAGAAATTCTGGATTTGGACTTGATTTGTGGCTTGTAGGCTTTCTAGGTTTTTGGGTAAACAAACAAAGGAGTTATTCGTAGTAAAATGTGGATGAATTTGTGAAAAGTGGTTAGACGAGGTAATTTGACTCTGAGGCAATTGTTTGTTGGCTTATTGTTCTCTTATTCTGTTCAATCCATGTTGTAAGACATTGATTTTGTAATAAGATCAATTATGTTCATTGGATAATAAGACAACCAGGAGGTTTGCCTAGAAGCGCCACCTTTTGAAGAGTGTGTAATTTAGCTTGAGCTGATTGTATCCACTGTGCAAATATAGGTTCGATGAAGATTTGCTCTTCTGGAGTACCAAAAGGTCGTATAATATATCTCAATATCTTTTTATATCAGTTGCAAAATTTTGGCGAATTTTGACTCATACACAGATGAAATCATAAGTAAAAAAAGAATGCAAATATTTGTACAACATGTTGTTGCAAAAATGCATGGACAGTATCAATTGTAAGTATTTGGAATTTGCTTATGATTGTTGATTTCTGAATTTTTAGGGTACGTGTGTGATCAGGTTTGAAAGATTTGATCAGTTGTAGGTCAAGTGGAATTCTATTGGATAGGATGATAAGTTTTAGGTTGAATTTTAGGGTTGGTGCATCATTGTTAAAATTGTGGTCGACTGTTGGGTTCGTGGTCGACGTCATAGATGTACTGTGTGAAGTGGAGGTCGAAAGGTGTTGCGTTTCTGCGGTGGAACCAGATCGTAATCGTATGTGAGCTGAGGTCGACATTACAGGTGTGGTTGAAGTACCAGAAGTGATCGAGGTCGAATGGAACTATAATGGTTGAAGATACAGGGTGTGGTTGATCAGCAGTGGAGGTCAAGTTCGAAAGCAACAGGTGTCGTGGGTTTTAGTTCACGTGGTCGAAACAGGGACATAAATATGATGGTTTTTTATTAGGTTTTGAATTGAATTATAAATCTGGTTTAAGAGATGATTAATTTGAGATTTGATTGCATGGCTGAATATAATATTTCTGTTAATAGTTGTTTAGTTGAAATTTGGAGAAAGTTTGATAAGGTTTGACGGATTTCAGCTATTTGTGAAAGTAGGGTAGAATTAGGATAAAATAGATTCCTATTTTGTCTGTTTTGAATTCTACCATTTTGAGTAGAATTTTGAAAATTCAGTAGAGGAGAGATTTGTGTTAAGTAGAATTTGGGAGGCATTCTCTGAATGAGAGATGACGGATATACATTTTGAGTTAGGAGGTAATGTTAAGTTTATTTGAGTTTTATTTGATCATTCTTAAAAATTGGAAAAAAAAAGTAATGTATTGGTGAATATTAAAGTTTTTGTGATCTGATTGAAGATAGAGTATTGGTCGAATGTGGAAATTTGGTTGGACGAGGCAAATGTGATTGAAAGCAGGAGTTGACTATGTGTAGGAGTCATTTTATTCGAGGAATCGTCTTTTTGGATTACACTGTTATAGTTTCAATTTTGATTAATACATTGTTTTGTCTATTTTATTTGTAAACGTGGTTAAATAGGGACGAAATTAAGTTGAAATTGAATTAAATTTTGTGTGTTTGAGTGTTAAAACATATAGAAAATAATTGGAAAATAATTTTATAGAGATGATTAAATTTATGTAAAAAATGTCGTATTAAATAATTTGAGTAACAGTTTGCTGCTACAGCCGTTGCTGGTGGTGTGTAAACAGGAGGAAATTATTTGGTTGTTGTTGGGGTTGAGCATCCGCAGTAAGAAATCAACGGGCATCAAGGTGGTATAGTGTGAGTATAGTGGTTCACGTAAGATCAGTGATGGAGAGCAAAAGTAGTAGCAAGTCGAAGTGAAAAGGTGTTGTGTTTGTGTGCTGGAAGCAGGTCGTGATCACATGTGAGCTGAGGTCGAGGTAACAGGCGTGGTTGAAGTAGCAGAAATGATTGAGGGCGATTGGAAGTACAGTAGTTGAAGATAGAGGGTTTGGTTGTTAGCTGTAGATCGGTCAAGGTCGAAGCAGTTAATTTGGTCAGTTTTAGTTGAGGTGGTTGAATGAGGAGGATAAATGTGATGGGTTGTTATTAGGTTTTGAACTGAACTATAAATATAGTTTTACAGATGTTAGGGTATTGTTTTCTTATTTTGTCGAATCCATGAAGTAAGACATTGATTTTGCAATAAAATTAATTTTGTTCGTTGCGTAATAACACAAGCACGAGGTTTGTCGGAGTGCGTAATTTACTATGAGCCAATTGTATCCATTGGGCAAATATAGGTTCAATCAAGATTTGCTTCAATCTCAATATCTTTTTATATCAGTTGTAAAATTTTGGCGAATTTTAACTCATAGACAGATGAAATGATAAGTAAAAAAAGAATGCAAACATCTGCCCAACATGATACTCCGAAAATGTATGCATAGTATTAATTGACAAGTATTTGGAATTTATTTATCATTGTTGAGTTTTGAATTGTTAGAGTACCTATACGATCAGGTTTGAAAAGGATTGATCAGTTCTTGGTCAAGTGGAATTCTGTTGGATAGGATGATAGGTTTTAGGTTGAATTACAGGCTTGGTCCATTATCGTTAAGATTATGGTCAACTGTTGGCTTGCTGGTTGACGTCATAGATGTACTGTGTGGAGTGGAGGTCGAAACGTGTTGCGTTCGTGCGTTGGAATCAGATTGTAATCGTATGTGAGCTGAGGTCGACGTTACAGGCGTGTTTGAAGTACCAGAAGTGATTGAGGTTGACTGGAACTATAGTGGTCGAAGATGTAGGTCTGGTCGATTAGCAGTAGACGTCAAGGTCGAAAGCAACAGGTTTGGTCCGTTTTAGCTGAGGTGGTCAAAAGAGGGTCATAAATATGATGGTTTTTTATTAGCTCTTGAACTGAATTATAAATCTGGTTTAAGAGATGATTAATCTGAGATCTGATTGCATGACTGAATATAATATTTCTGTTAATATTTGTTTAGCTGAAATTTGGAGAAAGTTTGATAAGATTTACGGTATTTCAGCTATTTGTGATAGTAGGGTAGAGCTGGGATAAAATAGATGTGAATTTTGTGTCTTCTGAATTCTAGCAATTAGAGTGCGATTTTGAAAATCTGGTAGAAGACAGATTCGTGTTAAACAGGATTTGGGATGCATTGCCTGAACGACAGATGATGTATATAAATTTTGAGTTATCAGCTAATGTCAAGTTTATTTGACTTTTATTTGATATTAAACTTGTTGTGATTTGGTTGAAGATAGAGTATGATTGAATGTTGAAATTTGGTTGAAGGAGGCAAATGTGATTGAAAAGTTGGAGCTGACTATGTCTAGAATTGATTTTATTGAAGCAATCCTCTTTTTTGATTACACTGTTATAGTTTCAATTTTGATTAATACATTGTTCTGTCTATTTAATTTGTAAATGTGGTTAAATAGGGACGAAATTAAGTTGAAATTGAATTAAATTTTGTGTGTTTCATTGTCAAAACATATAAAAAATAATTGGAAAATAATTTTATAGAAATGATTAAATTTATGTAAAAAATGTCGTATTAAATAATGTGGGCAACGCTCTGCTGCTGGAGTTGTTTTTGGTTGTGTGTATGCGATTAATGGACATAAAGGTGGTACAGTGTGGGTATAGTGGTCCACGTAAGGGAAGTGGTCAACAGTAAAAGCAGCAGCAGCCCGAAGTCGAAAGATGCTGTGTTGGTGTGCTGAAACCAGGTCGTGACTGCATGCGAGCTGAGGTCGAGGTAACAGGCGCGGTTGAAGTAGCAGAAGTGATGGAGGTCGATTGGTACTGCAGCACTCGAAGATACAGGGTTTGGTTGTTAGCAGTAGAAGTCGAGTTTGAAGTATTGATTTGGTCAGTTTTAGCTGTGGTGGTCGAAGCAGCAGGATAAATGTGATGGGTTTTTATTAGCTTTTGAACTGAAGCATAAATCTAGTTTTAGAGATAATTAATTTGAGATTTGATTGAATGGTTGCATGTAATATTTTTGTTAATACTCATTTAGTTAAAATTTGGAGAGAGTTTGATAAGATTTGGGGGATTTTACCTATCTGTGAAAATAAGGTAGAATTGGGATGAAATAGATTTGAATTTTGCCGATTTTGAATTTTAGAAATTGCAGTGGGATTTTGAAGATTGGATAGAAGATAGATTTGTATTAAATAGTATTTGGGAGGTATTTTTTATAGAAATTCTCGATTTGGAGTTGATTTGTGGTTTGTAGCCTTTCTAGGTTTTTGGGTAAACAAACAAAGGACTTATTTGTAGTAAAATGTGGACTAATTTGCGAAAAGTAGTTAGATAAGGTAATCTGACTCTTAACTTTTTGCTGTAAGTTGATGATGTATCCAGCAATATATTCGAAAAGACATTTAACTGTCAATAAAGTTAAATGATGATAACTTAGAAATTACGGTATTTAGGGTAAATGTGTTTTTTTTTGTTTTTGAAAACAGAAAGAGCCTTAGATATTGGGAGTTAGGGTCAAAATTTGATTTGACTTCTGAGGATTTGTATTTTAGGGTAATTGATAAGTCAAATTTAAATGGTTAGATTTTGATTTGGATTTTTAGAGTATATTTTGGAAATTTATACAGTTTGCGAGAGGTTAGGGTTTAGTTGATTTGGCTAAAACTATAGACATATATGCATGCATGATTTTATGTAGAAATGCTTTTCGCTCCTAAAACCACAGTTGTAAGATAAAAGTTTTAGCGATATATTTCACATATAAATTTTCATGATTTGTAAAAATTTATTTCATAATTATGTTGTGTATGTTTGAGGGATCAAGCAAATAAATTTTCAATGGATTTAGAATTAATATGATTTTTATTTGAACACATGGTTTTGTCTGTTCAGTTTTAAAATGTAGTTAAATACAGGGACAATGAATCTTAAATTAGTTGAAATCTGGTGTAAATGATGACTGAAAGGCATAGATGTAGCTTGGAAAGAAAATGATGGTTGTAGTTCAATGTTTTTTTTAACATTACTATTTAGGCATTGCTGGTCATAGTTTGTTTGGATTTGAATAGAAGGATCATGGATGGTTGGAGAAGACAAGTGTGGTCAAAAGGTTGAACTCGATGATGTGTAGAGTTTATTTTATTCAAGCAATTTTTTGTTTGGATTATACTATTGTAATTTTAATATTGGTCAACACACCATTTTGTTTGCTCAATTTTTAAACGCTATAGAACATAATTGGAGAATAATTTAATAGAAATAATTAAAATTTATGTATAAAATGTCATATGTGGAAGGTCAAAGATAGATCGAATGTGGAAATCTAATTGAAAACAAAATAATGGTTGTAGTTGCATCTAAACAGAAAGATGATGGGTGGTTCAAGGAGGCAAGTGTGGTCGAAAGACTGAACCGGATGATGTGTAGGTTTTATTTTGTTGAAGCAATGTTGAGCATGAAAGCAAAAATTTAAAGCAAAAGCAGGGTGATAAAATAAAAGTTTTAGGAACATATTTCCTATGTAAATTTTGATGATTTGCAAAAATTTAGTTCACAACTATGTTGTGTATATTTGAGGGATGAAGTAAATAAATTTTGAACGCTTAAATTAGGTGAAATCTGGTGGAAATGATGTCTGAAAAAGAGAGATGCAGCTACAGTGTTTCACGTGAGGTAGCAAGTGGAAGTCGAAACGTGTTGTGTTTGTGTGGTGGAAGTAGGTCGTGATCGCATGTGAGTTGAGGTGGACTATAGTGGTCGACGATACTGATCTGGTCGATTAGCAGTAGAGGTCAAGGTTGAAAGGAGCTGACTTGGTCAGTTTTAGCTGAGGTGGTCGAACCAGGGGGATAAATGTGATCGTTTTTTATTTGCTTTTAAAGTGAATCATAAATTTGGTCTTAGAGATGAATAATTTGAGATTTGAATACATGCCTGAATATAATATTTTTGTTAATACTTATTTAGATGAAATTTGGAGAAAGTTTGATAAAATTTGAGAGATTTTACCTATTTGTGAAAATAAGGTAGAATTAGGATAAAATAGATTTGAATTTTCTTGATCTTAAATTCTAATTTAGTGTTAGAATTTGATTTGGCTTCTGAAGATTTGTATGTTTAGGATAACTGATAAGTCAAATCTAAATGGTTAGATCCTGATCTGGATCTTGACAGTAGATTTTAGAAATTTGTAGGATTTGAAAGAGGTTAGGGTTTAGTTGATTTGGTTAAAATCACAGAGATACATACATGCATGATTTTATGTAGAAATACTTTTCACGTTAAAAATCAGGGTTGTAAGATAAAAGTTTTATCAACATATTTCATATGTAAACTTTGATGATTCACAAAAATTTATTTCATAATTCTGTTGTGTATGTTTGAGGGATGAAGCAAATAAATTTGGAATGAATTTAGAATTGATTTGATTTTTATTTCAACATATGGTTTTGTTTGTTCAATTTTAAAATATAGTTAAATAGAGGGACAATGAAGCTTCAATTAACTGAAATGTGCTGGAAATGATGATTGAAAAACATAGATTATAATTGCGAAGTAATTTTGTAGAAATAATTGAAATTTGTACATAAAATATCGTGTGAAACAATTTGAGGAAATTTGGTTATAATATAAATTTTTTAGTAAGTGATTTTATGTGTAAATTTTGATGATTTGTAAAAATTTGTGTGAAAGTTGTGTTTCATGTGTTTGAGGGATAAAGAGTACAAATGTTCAGCTAAATTGGAATTTATGTGACTGTAATTTCAATGCATCTAAAAATTGCACACAAAAAATTGATTCAATTTAAAGGTTTGATTGGAAGCATAATGATGGCTATCGTTGACTACTTTTCAGAAAATGTGCACATAAAATATTGTGTAGGGTGGTCGAAAATGCAATGCATTTGACCAATTTTCTATTTGGATCATATTTAACAAAATAATTTTTTGTCTGCAATTTTTAAATGTGGTTAAATAAGAATGGAATGAAACCTTATTTGGTCGTGATTTTGTATGGTTGATTAGTGGGATATATAGAACATAATTAGCAGATAATTTTATATAAATGATTACAATTTGTATATAAACTGTGATGTTAAATAATTTAAGCAATATTGGGTACAATATAAAATTCTTGGCATGACAATTATGTTGTGTGTGTTTGAGGAATCAAGTATATAAATTTTGAATGGATTTATGATTGATTTCATTGTTATTTATGCATATAATTTGGTTTATTTAATTTTAGGGTGTAGTTAAAAAGAGGGGGAATCAACCTTAAATTAGTTGAAATTTCATGTGGTTGATGATTGAAAAACATAGAGGATAATTGTGAAATAATTAAATAGCAATGATTGAAATTTGTCCATAAAATAGTGCTAAATAATCTGAGGAAATTCAGTTACAATATAAATTTTTTAGTAATACATTTTATATGTATATTTTCGTGATTTGTAAAAATTACTTTAGAATTGTGTTTGATGTATTTGAGGGAAAAAATGTATAAACTGTGTGTTAATTTGGAATTTATTTGATTGTAATTTGACTAGATGTAAAAATTGCATAGAGGAAATTATTTGTTAGTTAATATTAAAGTTATAACGATGTGATTGAAGGGAAAAAATTGAATGAATTTAAACATCTGAGCGGCAAAATTGTGCTTCATATATTTGAGTTGTTAGGGTTGAGGATTTATAGTAACTGATGAACGGGTGTTAAGGTGGTACAGTGTGGCTGTAGTGGTGCACGTAAGGACAGTGATGAACAGCAAAAGGAGTACCAAGTCGAGGTCGAAAGTTGCTGTGTTCGTGTCTTGGAAACAGGTCGTGATGGCATGTGAGTTGTGGTCGATGTAACAGGGGCAGTCGAAGTAGCATAACTGATCGAGGTCGATTGGAACTACAGTAGTCGAAAATACAGGGTCTGGTTGTTAGGAGTAGAGGTTGAGGTCGAAGCAGTTGATTTTGTTAGTTTTAGCTTAGGTGGTCGAACCAGAGGGAGGAATGCAATGGGTTTTTATTAGCTTTTGAACTGAATCATAAATCCACTGTTAGAGATAATTAATCTAAGATTTGATTGTATGCTTGCATATAATATTTCTGCCAATACTTATTTAGTTAAAATTTGGAGAGAGTTCGATAAGATTTGGAGGATTTTATCTATTTGTGAAAATAAGGTAGAATTGGGATAAAATATATTTGAATTTTGTCGATTTTGAATTCTAGAAATTGGAGTGCGATTTTGAATATTCGGTAGAAGAGAGATTTGAATTAAATAGCATTTGGGAAGCATTCGTTATAGAAATTATGGTTTTAGAGTTAATTTGTGGCCTGTAACCTTTGTAGGCTTTTGGGCAAACAAACAAAAGACTTATTCGTAGTAAAATGTGGATTAATTTCCGAAAAGTGGTTAGATGAAGTAATTCGAGTCGTAACTTTTTGGTGTAACTTGATGATGTATCTAGGAATATATCTGAAAAGACAGTTAAGTATAAAACTAATTTGAAGTTGATTTGATAACTATTTGAAGACATTTAAAAATTTGAGAGAGGGAAGTTTGTGCTAGTGGAATAGTAGGCTGAGGTAGTGAACACAAAAAGAAAAGAATATTTTGGCGGAGGTAACATGTGTAGCTGATGTCGTCTCATAGATAAATTTGGTGAAGTGTAAACGTGTTCTGTTTGGTTATCTTCTTGGGACGAAATATTTACAATCGGATGTCGATGATTGCAGATAGGTGGATAACCAGTGCCTAATTATGTCATTGTATGGGTTTTTTCCAAAGCAGTATATTTTGATGTAAACTGACTGTATGATGGAGATGAGTATCTATGTTATTGCTGATCAAATGTGAACATTATTTATATCTATGCCAAATGGAATGAAATGATGGGTGTTGTGGGTATGTCAGTAAGATTTGCTGCATAATTTGAAGAAGGCAACTGATACTGCATTCAGTATATAATAATTAGCAAAATTTTGCAGTTTGAAGAGGCAAGGTATTGTTTTTGACCAAAAAGCACAAGTGACAGGAACATAATGTACATATGAGGGCAGATGCAGCATTAGTAGCCAAAGGTATTGTTTTTGACCAAAAAGCACAAGTCACAGCAACATAATGTACATATGAGGGCGGATGCAGCATCAGTAGCCTTCGAAACTGGAGACAGCGCTGGAGATTGCACCACAGTATAGAATAGAGATAAACACAATGTATGCACTAAGCGAATAGTTGACAACGTGAGGCATCTGCAAAACGTATGTAGGCAATGAGGAGATGAACATATATTGGTTGCGAAGAAAGAGGTAACATGTGTTCTCTGTAAGGAGATCACCTCAAAAAGTGATATCATGTGTTATATCTAACGGTTGCAGAGTATCAAGTATTGTTAGATGGCGAATCTGCTGGACTGTAAAAAGAAGACATCGTTAATAGATTTGCAATCAGAAAAGCTATGGTTCTGTAGAGCAGAAGTGAAGAAAAAGGTACCTTTTTTTTTGGCGTTTGGAATCACGATCGGGGAAAAGAACCCGTCTAACTGAATGTGTGCTGTCATCAGCAAAATTTTGTTTAGGCAAACAATTATATTTAGTGATAAGTGTTGGAGTCAAAAATGGAATACCTTGGTACATCATCTTTGGCTGAAGAAATATTCTGCGTCACAGATGAAGTTGGCTGATGCAATATTGGCTGCAGGAGTTGAGAGGCATCTGGAGGCAGTATGCTGTAAAAGATACGCTGAATTAATGTATAAAGCTGAACAACGATGTATGTATAAATGCAACAAATAAAATTGTAACACCTTTGAGTTGTGTCTGATGGAGTCGTGAGAGACATATGTATGCATGAGTTGTCTGGATCAGTAGTGATGATAGACTGTTGTGATGTATCAAGTTTTTCATCAGGTGTTTTAATTGTCTGCATAACTGGATGCGGTGCAATGGGTGCAGTGCTTGAGGACTGAAGTATAGGCTGTAGTGTATGAGTCTTGACATTAGGTGTATGCATCTGGTCAATGGGTGGAGTAGATGAAAGATCTGAAGACGTTAATAACAATGGAGGCTGATTTTGTGGACGGGAGATACTTTTCTGATAACATATCTAATAGAATAATCCATGCTATACTTCTCATTAACTCCTATGTGAAATACTGCTGGTCCACTCCGGAATTGTGATAACAGAGGAGGTAGATGATGGGGGCTAATTTTCATGCCTTGTGATGCCTCGCCAGCTGTACGGCCCACAAGTTGTTCAGCGATATAAGAGAATGCGAGTGCATCTAGTGAAGTCACCCCATCAGTCAAAGTCAGTGGAAGCTTGTATCTGTATTATTAGATAGAAACAATATCAGATATATACATGAAATGAAGGATGAAATTTAAATAATATGTGATGGGAAACTTACGCAGCTATAGGTTTGCCGGGTTTATGGCAACTCGAGCATTGTGGGATAGATGGAACTATGTAGTAAGTGACCTTGCAACTATAGCATGCTGGATACCACCAAGTGATGCTTGGAATCATGCGCGAAATAGATGCGATGCAGCTGTATCTAGTCCCTCCCTTTATTTGTTTAAAATAAGTCAGAATAAATAATAATTGAGAAATCATATATAGTATATAGAATAGATGCTAAGAGTGAATTACATTAGCATTTAACAGTCTATGTGCGAATGATACCTGAAAATTAGACAACGGCATGCTGCCAATTTCAGCAAGTGTATGTATTTTAGGAACAATATCTGATATACGGTGCTGCATTGGTTGAGGTAATTGGAGTTGGAGAGTTGGTTTTTGCCATTGATATCTTGGTAGAAGCAACACAAAAATTTTTTTTGATGAGTTTATCGGAATAAACTAAAGAAATGTTGTCAATAATAATGCATCTACATAAATAGAAATAATACATATATTTAAAAGAAGAAGCTGGGAAGAGCAAAACCTTGAACGGAATTCAGTCACTTCAGGCGCATCAAGATCGATATATATTTGAGTAGCTGATGTTGACAATGCTTGTGATTGACCTAAAAAGTATAGATAAACAAAATATAAGTTTTATATTTGAGATAAATGTATAATAGGTAAAAAGTAGCAACGTGCAAAAGCGTAATTAACCCATGTATCGTCGGATGCGGAGGCCTGCAAATATCGCAACAACAATGTTGTCATGACTTTTCGCAATAACAGATTCTTCATCAAATTGTTCTCGATGTTCTTCCCACAAAAAAATTCGTTGTGATTGTTCGCTGTAAGTAGGCGATGAAAACATAAGAAGTATCAGTTAATCAAAAGTTGGTAGCAGATGTGGATGAAGAATATAATGCAGATTCAACGTAAATAGTGCGAACTTTTCATCTCGTATGTCTATCTGTCTATGTTTCTTTGTTGATGAGCCAACATAGTCATGAGGACCAACGTAGCTTATAACACCAAGCAAATCTGTAATATAAAAATGGAAAACGAAGCTCAGCAGCCACAGAGGTAAAAAAATAATATATATTAACAAATAAAGATACCTATAAGAGGGTTCGCAGGTGTTTCATAAGTTAAGATATCATCAAAGTTGCAGAAAGAAAAACTGTAATGCGAGATATCTGCTCCTCTGGATTGGAGTTGATGCACCTTTGTTGCAAGAGTAAACTGAAGCATATGATTTGCGCATGTATAGATGTATGATTTGCCAGATGTACTGACTATGTCAGCATTTGTTATCATGTAGACAAATCCCTGAGTAAGGTGTCCACGAAAGTGAGTAGCACATCGTTTAGGAATAGTTAGTTGCATTTTCGTGCCCTGTAGAATGGACAATAAAATAATACAAAATAAACAGAGATTGATAGAAATAACATGATGAGTAACAGTAACAAATGACCAAATAAACAAAAAAAAATTAACACACATCTTCATCAAGAAGGAAGCCATCAATGCTAATCAGTGGATCAGATGCTGTCGATTTCAAATTTTTTGCTTCCCAGAGGGAAATGATTATGCCATATACTTTGGAACCTTATTGGCCAATCACTAAATCTTTTAGAGTGGAAACTGCAGCCATAGGCACCTGTCAAATAATATCAGAAAAATTGCTAATGACAAAAAGCAAATTGAATGAAAAAAAAAATATTATTGCAGAAATTATTGATACTACATAAATTGTAATTGCAACAAAATATGGTATGAAGATTTATCATTTGCACAAAACAGTCAAGAAGATGCAACCATTGTCTGACATTAGAAATGACATTGCGTTGCAGAGTGATACATACAATTTCAGAATAAAAATAGATATCAATATAATACAGATAATGAATTATAATGTATTCATTCGGATCAGAAACAGTGTGTTGTCCAAAACTGGCTTGTCGATGGATTAGTAGTAATGAAGCATCCAATATTATTTAATCTATCTAGGTAGTTAGCCCAAGATACGAAAAATATTAGAAGAGGAAGTGAAAGATGCATGTATGGATTCAATATGAATTGCATGGATAGACAGTTATACATGTATACTTTTGAATTTAGTTAAGTGTGCGCAAAAGTATCTGTCACTTGAGTTTGTGAATGTTGATAACTAATTAACATCTAAGCTTTGCGCTTTTTTGATGTATTGGTAGTCTAGTTGATTTGAGTAGTCGATGAGTGCCAATATATGAATGTCATTTGACAACATCTGATGCAGTTATCAAACTCAATTATATATCTTTCTCTATATTTGAATGCTGCATCGCATGAGTTATCCACGGAAAAATTGTTTTAGTTATTTTTTACTTAGACCTGTCATTGGTCACTTTTTTGGAGGAGCCTTTTCCACCAAAATTAATTAGTATCTCCTAAACGTTCTCTCTGTATATATATTAGCATCAATAAGCTGTTGTCAATATTTAATCGAATAAAGCAGATGAAATCTGGAATGAATCAGAGAGAAGTCTATTTATTACATTCAATAAGACATGGTGAAATAAAGTTGAAAATCTGAACTGGTAAAAATATAAAATCATTTATAAGTTGTCATCAATGTGTTAGACCATTGGTGTTGAAATTAGTAATTATCAAATAAAATAGCCACTGCTGTCTGTGCGAATTTAATTTAGTAAACCAGATGAAGTTTGGGATGAAATACAGAGAAGTCTATTTATGGCATTCAATAATAGATAGCAAAAGAAAATTGAAAGTTTGAACTGGTGGAAATACAAAAAATTTCAACCTCTGAAGACTAGAAAAATTAATGGACCTAGTGTGTGAACAAATTATGAAGATGGCTGAAACAGAAAAATTAATCTGATAGCTAATGGAAAAAAAAAAGATAATTTGAACATGACAAAAAATAAGATGGCGAAGAAGAGTAGTAAAATTTAATCAGAGAGCAGAATCTGGCATTCAATCTTAGCTGTATTAAAATCATGTGTAGAAAGATATTACATTACATTGTCAGAAGCATTATTGTTATGCAGTAACTGTAAAGTAAACTGCAATATTAGTAGAAGAATGCAGGAGTAATCATATGTAATGATATGACCAACAATGAAGAGGAATATATTCATTAGTTGCAGAAACCTGTCATCTATTACAAGGAGTAACATAATACATATTAAGAGTTGTTAGGCTATGGCTGCAGTCATACGATGAAAAATTTCTTTATACACAACATTCTGCGTACAATCAGCATTTTCAAAGGGAATATTTTCGATTAATATTTTGAGGCCTTTTGGTGATGTAACGCGTGATAACGCAACATAAAGTTGCCCATGAGAGAAGACAGGCGAAGGTAAATAAACACCAACTCTGTGCAAAGTCTGCCCTTGGCTTTTATTAATGGTCATAGCATATGAAACACGAACTGGGAATTGTCGACGCTTCAATTTGAATGGCCATTTTGAATCTGCAGATGTAGCTATTATTCTAGGAATATAACCCTTGCTTCCCTTGGCTTTTCCAGTGATTATAGCTCCTTCAATCATGCGATGCGTCAATTGTGTGATTATCAATCTAGTACCATTGCAAAGGCCACGAGATGAATCCAAATTTCGAAGCAGCATAATAGGAATGCCTATCTTGAGACAGAGGTGATGTTCAGGTAATCCACCAAGAGATATTGTATTCAGAAATTCTGGAGGATAAAGTGATTGAAGCTCTGAATAATTACTCACCGCATCATCTATAGAATCTGAGCTATAGTACGACATTTCTTCTGTAGATAGCCGATTAATCATGCATTCATTGATAGTGGTCACAATATCATTTGTTGGTGCTAATATAGCTCGATCGCACAGGTAGGATGGTGCATCATGTGAATTAAGGAATGAATCATATACAAAAGAAATTAGGCCTTCAATATGTCTCTCTGATGGAGGCAACAAAAGATATGTAGGTATTTGAATCCAAGGATCATCAACACCATTTTCAGTAGAAACATGAGGTATGGCGCCATCACCAACAGCAAGCAACCACTGGGAGAAATGTTTAAGTTCATCCTTGTCTGCTGCAGTGAGATCTCTTGACCGAAGTCTCATATTTTCAGTCAATTCGAAGACAGAACATTGATGCCATAGATATGAGCAAACAATCGATGCAACGACTATTTGATCCTTTGTTCCCTTATGTATAACTGGAAGTGTCTGACGGAAATCACCTCCCAAAACTATGGTTGCACCACCAAATTGTTTATTCTGAGAGTCCGGGTATACATCAGACAATATATCTCTAAGTGTCCTATCCAATGCTTCAAATGAATACCGATGGCTCATAGGAGCTTCATCCCAGACAATGAGAGATGTTTGCTGAAGTAGTTTTGACAGTTGTGTGTTTTTTTTGATAGCACACATAGAATGACTGTGTATGTCAATGGGTATTTTGAAGCGCGAATGTGATGTTCGACCACCAGGTAAAAGAAGTGCTGCAATACCTGATGACACCACCGCTAAAGCGATTTTGCCTTGTGATCTGATAGCATTTAGTAAAGCAGTCCATAAGAATGTTTTCCCAGTGCCACCATGACCAGACACAAAAAAAGTGTAACCAAGATGACCATCCACAGATGCAATCACAGCATCATAAATCTCCTTCTGGCGAACATTAAGATCAGAAAACCCAATTATTGGCTGCGGAGAGTCAATATCTATCACAAAAGATAATTCATCAATTATGAGGCTGTTATTTGTCAAAGGTGGCTGTTCATCTGGGAGCGGCAGATGGAAGTGTGACAAAGAATAACCGGAATGCGCAAGTAACTTATCTATTTGAAGCAGAAGATTGTTCCTGACATGTTGATGCATGAAACTGGTTGGATATGCAGTTGTTGATCGGCTGATGTGATATGCTATGTCTTCAGACATCACAGACGAAAATTCTTCAAAGAGCTTTGTTGGATCAGAAATCTCACAAAAAAGGAGTAATGTCACATAAAGTTGGCGAAGTTGGTAAGGAAGCGCCCAAGTAGAAGAGTCGCTAAGTGCATGAAACCACTCACGGTCATTGCCTAAAAGACCAACGGTCTCACATGCAGCTCTATAAGTTGGATATTCATGTCCTTCGATAGTACGCATCGCGCTAAAATATGTCGCTCCATTTATAATATGAAGCAACATGCGCAAATAATATAGTTCACCCTGATTTGGAGCAACATGTGCAAGGCGGCCAATCTTTCTAGATGCCTTCCGAGGAGCCCAATATTTACCATCTGCATGCCACGTCCAATATTCTGGGAATTGAACATATGTTGTCTGACGTGCTGTGGGGTATTGACGATTTGCATCAAACCATGCAGTCAATTTTGTGACCGCATTTCCGGGGTTGTCAAGTAGCTGCTCAACATCATCATCCTCTGTGAAAACAACATTATTGAGCAAAGGGAGATGAATAGGGAGTCGCTCAACAGAAGGATCAGTATAATGTATGTCGTATTGCAGCAAGCGCCAAGCTGCCTCACTGGGGGTAACACAACGACAATTCAAGTAGTTGGTGATCTCATTAAGATCTTCTGTGGCAGCACCAGAAGCACTCCGACAAAATCCTATTTTAGCAGAATCAAAACCTTTCGCGATATATTTGAAGAGATATTTATGCATGCCATCATGGTTTACTCGTTCAACATTTATGTGGGCTTGGTATTTGACAAGAAGATCAACATTGTGTGGAACAACAAATCGGTTGTCCAAATGTACACCATTAATCAGAACATTGACGCCATCATCTGGGTGACTATATTGTGCGTGCCCATGATCTAACAAAACTGTGTTGGCACAAAAAGCTTTAGGATAAGACTTAGAACATCTGCCTTGAGACATACAAGGACATCGCGGATTTGCAGCTCCACATGGACCATGCATCATAAAAGAAGCAACAGCTTCATATCCAATGGGGTCAATGATAGGATCTGGCAATCGAGCAGATATCATAGAATCAATTTGCGCAACAGTCAACGCACCACATTTCTTAAGCCATATGATAATATGGACATGGGGGAGACCACGCTTCTGAAATTCAACAGTGTAGACCACTGTAATGAACACATACAAAAATAGAAGAAGCGAAACAAATATAATGAGAAAAGAATCGAAATTATTAGAGATACAAACAATAGTGAAAAATCGATAAGGAAGACAATGTATAGATAGAAGAATAACCTGCATTGATCTCGCCAAAGAAGTGTTTTTTTGTAATATCATCAAGAAGCATGTTGAGTTTTATCTTAAAAACTCTATTGGTAAGATCAGGTCTATCAGATGCATGCTGGCGCGGTATATGGCGCAAAGCATCAGTAATTTCCGGCCATGATGCATTACATGTAAAAGTGATGAATAAATCAGGACATCCATATTTCCCGCAAACAGCAACACAATCTTGGTAGTTTTGATATAGGTAGCGAGGTCCACCAGTGAATGATGCTGGAAGAATAATACGCTGGCCAGTAGACGAAGCAGAACTAATGCCTCTACCAAGAGAATGAACCAAAGATTTGTATGAGCTTGCTCTATACTTTTGTTGGAAGGCTTTATTCCTATAGTGATTCAAGCGAGCCTCTTCGACACAACAATAGCTATCAACAATATAAGCTTGTGTCAATGCTTTGCAACGTTGTGGTGTATTGAAATCACCAAGCCTGTCATGTAATCTATATGCATAATATTCCGCCATTGTAACAGTTTTTCTCCCTATCGATGCAGATCAGATGGAAGGGTGATATGCAAGATCCTGATGGTATCCATCTTCACCATATGGGAATAGAATAGGATACTGCATAGACATGAATCTACAATGCGTCTCACTAATACGTTGCAACATTGATGCTCGATCTTCGACAATGATGTCTCTGCCAGTATTTGTAGTGTCAGTATCATCCATAAGTAGGGCAACCACTTCAGCTGCAACTGGAGCACTATATACATCACTATGGGCATTTGGGTTTGCATATATTCTGATAGAATAGTGATCATCCGTTGGAACAGGAAACCTATCACGAGCTGTCCTAAACAACCTGACAATAGGGTTGTGGACGTCAAGCATACAAATCAAAAGCTGAACCAAATCTTCATTTGGTTGAAAACGGGCATCCCCAAATGAAGAAGCGACATTGATTCTATTAGCAACCTCATGGGCAGTATCAAAGATGTAAAGCTGCGCATATATTGGTGCGACACCTTCAGTAGGCAGAGCGAACCAATGCGATGACATATTTGACCACTGATTTTAAACACATAAGGACCACGACCATCATTAACTGAATTGACAATATTCGCTCCCATGGATGTCATGGCAAACATAGAATTGTACTGTCTAATGTTTTTGAAGAAATGCAATGACAACGAAACATCAGCGAATGTAAGTAAATCCAAGAGAGGTTGGGGAGGCATTCGATATGAAGGTAGTCTAATGCTGCCACCTCTACAACATAGGGAGTATTGCGGAGAAGATGTATGACGCTGCCTGCGGATCCGTTCTTCGTACCAAAATAGAGCACCACAATGTTGGCAACTATGAACAGGACCACCAAGATATATAGGAGAAAAAATGGTACGTAACCGGAAGCAGAGATTTAGGAAAGAAGAAGCAATATGGCATAGGAAGATACAGCGGCAAACACGCCAGAAGCAGAGGGTAGCAGAAACTGGAAAACATGAATTGTAAGCAGTCAGATGAACTTACGGGTGTGGCACGACTGCGCAGAATCAACAGGATCTATGGACATATGGACAATGAATAAAAGTGACAGTAAGTAAAAGACGCATAGACCATGGAAGCAGCAGCAAACTAATGATAATTCTACAGCATACCGGAAGCGCTACCGAAAGGAGGAATGGATGCAGCATGCGACGATGATGATGCAGAAGCATCATGAGATGGAATAGATTGCGCAGCATCATCTGCTACATCACAATGGGACGAAATGTTATGATGTGTAGCTGCAACACAAGAGAAAGCACAGTGAACGGGAAAGAATGCTACAAAACCTGGATGATTACGACGCCGCAACACATCCCTACGATGACGACGGGACTCTGCAGCCAAAGCTGAACTTGGCCGAGGAAATTCAATAGGCGAACAATGCATACGGCATGAGCGCCGAACATGAAGATTATTGTGGTATGGGGGGTCCATAATCAACAGAAGACATTCATTGGTGGACAATATGCAGTAACATGGCAGAGTTTCTGGGCACAAATACTCAAAGAATTGTACTGAGACAGTTGGGCAAAGATCAATGCGACGAATAAAATGGTGTAAGCAATACAAATTCGCTAAAACCACATTGGCTCTGCAGAACTCAAATTGCTAAAATTATTATTATACCAAAGTAAATTCGATAACAAATGTGCTAAAATATGACAGTCATATAATATATATTAATACTTACTTACATCAACAATCATATCATGGGAATTTTAGTTGCACATACATTAAATGACAAACAACAGATATGAAAACAATGTAAATCCTTACATAAGATGATCCTCACAAAACTATCATCCCTAAAAACGCCAAACATTTGATAAGAATTTTGGCATTTTTTACTTTCACACAAAAATCTTATGAGCCATTAGTTCTTAAGTAAATAATTTACTAAATAGTAGTAATATATATTTTTAAGTATAAGAATACAGCCTTATTCGATATATATATATATATATATATATATATAACAATCAGCTATGAGGAAAAGAAACCGGTAAGTATTTACATCAACAATGGTAGATCGAGATGTAAAAAAAGCAGAGTCCAATAATTAAATTTTTTGGGGCTACATCTTCAGCTGATTTGTGAAAATGACAACAGACAAGAAAGAAAATATTATAAATAGTTGTCAACCTATTTCTATTATTAATACTCTCAATCTACATTGATGATTTATGAATTATGTCAAACCATCATAAAAACTCTTGATATGAATTAATCATGATGCTTCTAAGTTTTGCAGAACCCTGAGACAATCCATTGTTGAAATTTATTTCTAAATGGAAGTAATTTGTTTTTACAATACATAGCTGAAAAAAGTAGAATCCGCATATGTGCATAAATAGATGAAACATGCTTTGAATAATAAGCAAAGCTAAATAAATCAGCATCAAAATATCTGTTCACACGAAAAATCAATCTATATCACTGAATGGAACCAATTTGTGTTTACAATACATAGCTGAAAAAAGTAGAATCCGCATATGTACATAAATAGATGAAACATGTCTTCAGTAATAAGCAAAGCTGAATAAATCAGCATCAAAATATCTTCCCACATAAAAGATCAATTTAAACTTTTGCTATATATGTTATCTGGCAGACAAAGAAAGTTGGGATGAAACATCGGACAAATCTTCGCTGATGATTACTTAAAGATAATGTGTATACAAAAATTGCTTCAAGATACAACACAGTGCCATGGTGCATTTTTGGTAAGCAAAGATTTAGGAAAGAAGATATCCTAATTTCTATATATATTCCCAGATATATATGATCTATTATATATGGTTAGCTGAAAAGAATTGGTCGACATCAAATGCTGCAGTTCGGTATATAAGCAACAAATGCAACTGGTCGACAGAAACTGGAACGCGATTGTGGTTAAAGCGAAGCTAGCCGTTGGTCGAGAATGGTCGATAACAGCAGACGAGTAAAGCAAAGACAGAGGAAGGAAACTGGTCGACAAAGACTACGACCAAGGGATGGCACGGTGGGCGCTGGTCGACAACAGCAGAAAGTGGTCGAGAAACAGCACAAGCCGGTCGTGGGCAAAAGGAAAATGCTGGGCAAAAGCAAAACAGAGCATAGACACACCAATCTGGTCGAGGAAGCATCAACACATGAACAACAGTATAACCAGTGCACACATGCAACACAAGCAAGCAAGTAAAACAAAACCAACAGACAATACGTGAAACAGTATTAACTGAGGCAATTAATCTTTCTTGTCTCATCTGAATCATCGTCAACAACACAACTGCAGGCCACATAAGAATAATAATGAAGACAAAGTTGTGACGATCGTAAAGCATCAGCATCAGCAAATGTAGACAAAACGAAAAGAAACAAACAGGGATGCGCACACAAAAGCATCACCAAGAAACAGGGATCGCACCAGGAGCAAAGAGGCAGCACGGCGCGACGCCGAAACCTGCAAAATAAACACACAAAACACAAAGCAACATGAGCAGCACACATTGAGAGCACATAATCGAAGCAAGAAAAAAAACACAGCGGGGCCAACAAGCACTGAAGAAAGAACTGAGAAGAACTGACCACAACAACCGCGAAGCAGCAGCAGGCACAACGCAGCCACGGGCGAAGAAAAAAAGAAACCGAGCAAAGCAAAACACAAACAGCAAGCAAAGCATGGCGGAGAAAAACACAGCAAAACGACGCGCAATTCGAAGCCACCTACCAGCAGACAACAACAAATCGAGGCCGCGAAAGCACACGATCAGACGGTAGCAAGAAACAGGGCGACGCGGACCAATCAAAAGAAAGCGTCGTGCAGACCACCTACCGCGACACCCGGGACAATTCCAACCGTGGAACGGCAATATCGAGCGGACCACAAAAAAGGCAGACGTGGGCAAGCGAGGAACCGAGGCCGGGCTGCGCGACGCGGCACGATCAGAGCACAGAACCGAAGACATCCAACGGGCAAAACAAAAAGAGTGACGTGGATGCGCCAAGAGGGAGGATAATGAATAGTAGCAAGGTTAGTGGGTTCCAAAATGTTAGAAATGAAAGATAAGTTTTTTAAAAAAGAAAATTGTAATTCTAACCATGTTTTAAAAATTTGTAAAAATAATTTTTTTAGATGTACGATTGAATCTGAACGTGACACATGACAATATGGGTACGATAAATTCTTTATCACACAACCAGTGTGCGACAAAGAAAAATGACCGTAGAAACAAGAGTTTGTCACACTCTGGCAATGCGGCGGGGACTTTTGTTTTGTTTTATTAACTCAAAACTCAAAATTTTGTATAAGAAAATTTTAATTTTTTCAGTATTGATATTTTTTGATATATAATTTGATTGACAATCCATTTGAATCGGTGGAATTATGAAATAAAAATGATCAGATCAACATATATCTTGAGATATATAAGTTTCGTTGATGATCGATTTATGTCGATCTGATCGTTTTTTATTTCACAATGGTAACAGTTCAAACGAATTATCAATCCAAGTTATAGATCAAAAAATATCGATATAAGAAGAATTGATATTTTCCTATACAAAATTTTAGTTTTGAGTTAATAAAAAAAATATAAGTCTCTACCGCACTGTTAGAGTGTGGTAGACTCTTGTTTTTGTCGTTATTTTTCTTTGCTGTACACTAGTTGTATGACAAAGAGATTTTCGTACTCCTACTGTCACGTGTTACATCCATACTCAACCATACTTCTAAAAGAATTATTTTTACAAAGTTTTGAAACACTAGGTCACATTAGCTATTTTTTAAAAGCTATTTATATAAAAAAAAAGTTCCCGTTGGTGTAGTCAACTTGAGCAAAAGGTCAATTATTTTGTTAGATACCATTTCAGGGACGGTTAACGAGGAATTGCTTGTTAAATAATATGTAAATGAGTTTGTGAGTGTAGAGACCTCATGAGTTTAAGGCTTACAAAGAATAATTCCA
Organism: Pharus latifolius; assembly: GCA_019359835.1. NCBI lineage: Eukaryota > Viridiplantae > Streptophyta > Magnoliopsida > Poales > Poaceae > Pharus > Pharus latifolius. Next base: position 80,583,835 of record CM033324.1, read on the forward strand.
ATTTGCAACTAAATTGGAATCTTCAATCCTTTAATTCCACTAGAGGACTTTGCATCTGTGGTTAGTCACTTGTTAAAGGCTAAAGACGACCACATCACTATTGATGAGTCAATGGATCTAGAATTTTTAGTTTTTGAAGTCTTAAGTCATTGTGGCCTGTGGTGGAGCGTGTGGCTACAAGAAGATATTGATGTGGACATGGGAGTGGAAGAATTAGGGCTTTGACAAGACACAATTCGGATTTAGTAAAACATCCATATTAGTATTAGAAATCAACTAGAATGACAGAAATAAAGATTTATATCATTTGAGCAGTATTTTCTTAGCTTGACGGCGTTATTTTTATTATTAGAGTGTTCTGGAGTGGTGTATATATAATATTCTTTAACATAAATTATTGTTTTCAAATACTTTGACTGGTACACCAATAACCAATTACTTTTTTTTTTTCTGAAAAATGCCAAGTCTTAAACTAGTCTATATACAAACTTCGGTGCAACCTGTGGGGACTCCATGCAATTTTCTCCCCGTCTCTCTCACTTTTCTTTTCTTGTCGTTTCCCCGTCGATCGGCGGATAAGGGCACACCAGTTTTAGGGTTTTAGCCGTCGGCGCAGCTAGGGTTTCGCAGCGATGGACACGGCGGCGCTCGACGACGTGATCCGGCGGCTCCTGGACGCGCGCGGCGGCCGGACGGCTCGCCCCGCGCAGCTCTCCGACGCGGAGATCCGACGGCTCTGCGCCGCCGCCAAGGACGTCTTCCTCTCCCAGCCCAACCTCCTCGAGCTCGAAGCCCCCATCAAAATCTGCGGTAATAGCCACCTCGACATGCCATATGCTGCTGCTTCATCTCTTCTTCTTGCGCAAATTATGCTACGAACGTTGTTATCTTATGTTGCGTATTCGTGTGTTGTGATGTTGCACCTATTGGAATGGCCTCTCTGAATTAGCCGCCCTTAGATTCCTTCGGTATGTTGAGATGCTCTATTGGATATTTGAATGTGTGATCCCATAAGTGACAGCATGTGTGGTGTCGGAACGATGTAGACTGTGTGATGGCGTGTGCAGTGATGGATTTGGGGATATATTTGTGGTACTTTCTGCTAGTTTTGGCAGTCCATTTGTCAATCTTGAGGCAACCGCGACACAGTTGGGGATCAACATAAAACTGTTATAATGAAAGAAGGTTTTGAACCGTGTGCTGAAATTGAACAAATATGAATGTAAAATGCTCCATTCCTTTTACAAAACATGCTTGAACCCGTTTGGTTTTGTCCTGTCGTGTTTAATGTTAGAACGCTACTTTTTTAACCTAAATGGCATTATCGTGGAACTTATATATGGATTTGAGCTGTTGCTTTTGCAGAAAGTTGTGAGCTCCTCACGCCCTTTCTTACAAAATACTTCTTCAGAAATCCCCTTTGCGGTTCAAAAGCAATTATCATTTTCACCTATATTTCTCAGCATCTATCTTCTGTCTGCTCCTTTCTTCATCTTGGTGACCAATAGGAACTCCTTCCTCTCTCATGCTCTCCTTCTGCCTCCTGTTCGATGTTGCTGAGGAAATCACATTTGGACTTTTCTACCTCACGCTTGTTGGATTTGGGCTTGTTGGATTTGGACATGCCGTAAACCATCCACATATTCAATACTAATTAACGCAATTTTGTTTTCCTAACTTGATACAATCCTCTGAAGTGTCAACAGGAGCACCCAATTGGGGAGTGCAAAGTTGCATATCAGATGGGTGGATCTAGAAAATGTCATGATTTCATCTGGAAAGTTTTATGTTCTGATTTTAGATTGTTGTAAGGATAGCTTAGATGATATTCGGTGGCATTTAGTGACAACTTGCATGATAATCATTGAGTACTTTTTGTTTGGATAAAAGTTCTCATTGGCTCATCTCATATCTTGATTTGGTTTGGACTGCACAAACATTCTTGAACCTTTGGGGGGTTAGGCAAATTGTTGAAATACCTCATTTATCTTCTGCCTCTTTGCATTAATTTGGTGATGTATTTGCAGTTTTAAGAAGAATACTGCAAAATCTCTTGAGTTTGATTTGTATATATCAAATATTAACCTTGCTTGCTTAGTTTATTAAAGAAAATGGGCATCTACAGTGTAGCGTATGGTATATGTAGTGTGGCTGCTGTCTGATTTTGGTCAGTCCTGCTATAGAAATAAGATTCAGTCATGCTAGGACCAACATTACCTATATCTGACCTTGACCAGTATGCACCAATGCAGAGTTCTTGGAAATCACACACACAAAAAAATTGTTAGGTTTATCAAGGTGTGAATGCAAATCCCATTAGCCCACCTGTCCTTTTGTCAGAGACTCAGAGTGACGCAACCCATACCATTTCCTAGACAGAAATTTGTTATTAGATGTTCAGTTTATTTTTTTGTATCCTTTTCATGTGTTCAGTGTCTTAATTGATGTTCTATTACCAGATATTAACATTATGGCCTTTTTTTGCCTTGTGAATAAATTCATTCTTCTCAAGATTTTAGGCATTAGCTCCTAATTATTGAGTAAACTCGTCATTGTGCACAGAACAATTTGTTTAGTACCATGATATAATATTTTGTTATCATGCTCGGCATCTAACTGTTTGTGTACTGACAGGGGATATCCATGGTCAATATTCTGATCTTCTTCGATTATTCGAGTATGGCGGCTTCCCACCAGAAGCTAACTATTTGTTTCTGGGTGATTATGTTGATAGGGGTAAGCAAAGCATAGAAACGATATGCCTTCTCCTCGCATATAAGATAAAGTATCCAGAGAACTTCTTTCTTCTTAGAGGAAACCATGAATGCGCCTCTATCAACCGGATCTATGGATTCTATGATGAATGCAAGAGGAGGTTTAATGTTCGTCTCTGGAAGGTTTTTACCGATTGTTTTAACTGCCTTCCTGTGGCTGCACTTATTGATGATAAGATCTTGTGCATGCATGGGGGTTTATCTCCTGAGTTGAAGAACATGGATCAAATACGAAGCATTGCTCGTCCTGTGGATGTTCCTGACCATGGTCTCCTCTGTGATCTGCTATGGTCGGATCCTGATAAAGAAATTGAAGGGTGGGGTGAGAATGACAGGGGCGTGTCCTACACCTTTGGATCTGATAAGGTTGCTGAGTTTCTTCAGAAGCATGATCTAGATCTGATCTGCAGGGCCCACCAGGTAGCCACATTGATCCCAAAGTACATTTACTACAACAGCTGTTTCACTTGTTAATGTGCTGATCATTTGATAATGAACACCTATTTTCATGTTGCATCTCAGTAAATGCTGTTTCTACCAAAAAAAAAATTGTATTGAGAATTGTTCAGTCCCTGGCACTTGACCTTTTCTTAAATTTTATAAGTTGAAAACATTCTCCATATAATTAAAACCCTTTGCCTAGGATGCACTTATCAGTGTGGCTTGCTGGACTTTTTACAACAATGCCATTACTCTGGGTCTAGACTGAACATGTATTTTCTTGGAAAGAAGTTTTAAAAAATATATTGCATTACAGCATTGATATGATTGAAAAATATGCTTTTCATTGTTACATAACGTTTGTTTCTAACCTCACTGCACAGAAAAAGGAACTCGATGTGTTTTGTTATTTTACGGTATGTTCAGCCTATTGGTATTAGGCAGAGGATGATTGTTATTCTGTTCATTGTGTGATTGCTCTGGTGAAGTGAATGCACTTGCCAAAGATTTTGTATTGATTTGATGTCTGGAGAACAGGATGGTAAGCCTGGTTAAAACTGGCTAAACTCAGTCGAGTTCAGTCAAACTGTCTGGTATAACAGATCTTAGCCCATTCCAGTTTAGCGGTACCCAGCAGTTTCCATTTCCTGATACTACATTGTTCGTTTCCAGAAATAAGCAAATTGAATTATTTTGGTCAAGTCCAATATGTTTAGAAATACAGCTGGATCATCTAGAATGCCGCCATAGCCAATGGATATTTACTGCAGTGAGTTTTTTTTCTTAGTATTGTGGCATTGTCTATTCTTTTCATTCTCTCTATTGGATTCTTCTCATGGCAGGTTGTAGAGGATGGCTATGAATTTTTTGCTAAGCGCCAGCTTGTAACCATATTTTCTGCACCCAACTATTGTGGGGAGTTCGACAATGCTGGTGCTATGATGAGCATAGATGATTCCCTAACATGTTCATTCCAGATCCTTAAGCCTTCTGACAAGAAAGGAAAAGCAGGACTGGGAAACATGTTGAAACCTGGAACACCGCCTAGGAAGATAAAAATTAGCATTATTTAGGCAGATTCTCTCTAATATGAACTTACGGATTGTGATGAAATACCATCCAAACTTATGGTAAGAATTTCGAAAAAGCTTGACAGCATGTTGAAATATCAACCTGCATAGCCTGTCTTTTATGATCTGATGCAAGTCCACCTATCCATTACTTTCACCGAAAAAAGAAAAACACATTTCGGAGACTTTCTGTATGGATCGCTATTTTCTTCCGCTGGTGCACATGTCAAAGTTTTAATGGGTGGGGAGGCGATGGGATTTGGAAGGCAAGATCATGCGGCGGAGATCGCTCCTGTGATCATGTGTAGATTATGTTATGATCTGTACTCTGTTTCACCTGTAAAAGTATCGTCTCTGAAAAAGTGCTGACTTGTTTAGTTAAATGGTCTTTTTGTGATGTTTTGTGCTGACATGTTGATCAGTCGATGTTAGGAGAACTACTGTGGCTGAATCGCACCGGCATGATTGATGATTTTTCTGAAGTCGCGAATGCCAACCATGCCTCGAATCAAAAGGATAAATGTATTTTGGCCCCTTTTCTAATTTTTCTCTAGCTTAGTTTGGTCTATGCAAAAAATGAGCATAATTAGTTCGTCTACTATAAAAAATGGCTAACGTGCTTTATTACATTTTTGATGGAAAATTATAAATATGATGACAGTGTGTGGGGTGGAGCTAATCCAGTGTTGCGTGGACCATGGAGTTGAATTTAGCATCATGTAGAGTTAGGCCCTTTCGCATTCTTTGGAACCTCTACAAGTCCTAGATCCTCTAAAGTGTGGTGGTTAATGTATAATTATTATATGTATTTTAATTTATTGGATATAATGGTGGTTATGATTGATATTTTCATAATAAATTAACATATTTTGTGTTTTCAATTTTTTCCACTCAATATTGATTGTTTATTATAGGATCAAATGACTAAAAAAACACAATAATTCCTATTTTAGAGTATCTCATTCCCCTTTGCACATGGTGTAAATCAGTTTTGTGGTGTTAATTTAGCTTTTTGCCATGCCCTGCCATAAAAATCTGCTTTACGTCGGTTTTCGTCCAAAAGTGGGATTTTAATATGGAGGGACGAGTTGGGGATGATTCTGCATCTATCCTGCCGCAAAACGTTGTCGTTTCCCGTCTCTGCATAACTAATCTACAAATTTAACACGTACAAAACCATCAGCTTAAAATAATGTGAGAGAAACAGATCACCCCATGATGAAACGAATGTTTTTACTGCCAAGTTAGTACAGATATCCGCTTGGTCATGCTTGTGCTTTTAATCACCGAATTAACCATAACAATAGCACCACAAGTCTTGTTTGGCATCTTTCAAAACAGTGTTTTGGTCTTATAAAAGATGACATTTGTCGGCGGGGTATCAGGTGTACAGAGGATGTTGTGTGACTTGTTTCGCATTATATATTGTCAAATACTACATATATATAGAGGGTTACAAAAGATGGTATTATGTTGTAACATATCATCAAATACCACCCGGCAGATATGAAGTTGCTGTTGTCGATGCAGTGTTTGTGAGGAGGATAGTGATTCTAAATTCTTAAGGAACATATTAAAACTTGAAAAGAGCACCCTCTTGTAACTTAGAGATAAACTCAAATGACTCGTAAGAGAAAATAAGTACATGTGTATCTATCGATCTATTTTTAAATTGTCTTGTAGTTAATCAATGGGAGCATTACCACTGGCTTAAAAGAGAAGATATCAGTGTAAACTGTCAATTGAATGTTAGTTTACTAATCACGTTGATTAGACTACTAATTTATCATAAAAAATTTTAAAAAAATTTGTGCAAATAGTCCTATAATTCATCTACCATTCTACAAAATTTCAAATATAAATTTGATCGGTGCTATGAAAAAAAAAGAAAATTCTGACAAATAAGAAATAAAACAAAAAATAAGACATTATCCACAAAAAAATTATTTGTTTTTTGTTTCTCTCAATTTTGATTGAATTTGTAATTGAAATTTTACAGAAGACTAGATTACTACAAGTAGTATGTATATAATTTTTTGAGAATTCTCTGCGATAATTAAGTGATTTAATTGGAGTGATTAATAGATTAACACTCAAATAATAATTTGCATTAGATAAATCCCTCTTAAAAGATAATGGGCATGTCATACACTACTCATGTCTATATTCCGGAAAAGAAAACGTGCATGTTGAAGTTGTTTGACCAATATCGCAAGTTGCTCTTTTCCAACTTTAACAAATTTTGGAAGCTCAATTTGGCCGTCCCAGAATTTTGGTAATTTGTCATCAACTGGCAAGGTTTTGTATTTAGGGCTGTTTCGTTGACGTCCTAAGCCTTCCTTTCTTGGGTTTGCCCCTTTTTCTTTTCTTTTCTTTTCTTTTTCTCTCTCAACGGAAGCTGCTCAATGCCTCAATGAAGCTCTCCGCCTCTGCTGAAGCTTGACGAAGGCCGTTGCTTGATGGGAGCCGCTGCCGCCGCTTCTTGCCTCTGCTGAAGATTGCCGAAGGCCGCTGCTCGACGAAGCCCTCCACCTCTGTCGCTTGCCAACAATGTATGGGGCCGTCACCGTCGCTGGAGAAACCGCCGCCGCTGAAGCTCACCTATCCGATCGTCAAAAATAAATTAGGATTAAAATATTTTGAGGTGTTATTATTAATTTTTAAAATTATATTTTAATTTTTACAATTTATGCATTATAAAAGTTATATATATATATATATATATATATATATATATATATATATATATTTTTTTTTGTTTGACCAGATAAATTTTAGGATAGTAGGTGGGTGTTTGGTAGAGGACACTGAAGGAACACCCTTTCAAAGTTGATTAAAATTTTAGAGTAAGTCAGAATTTGGTAGTGGATAAAATATGGGGTTGTATAGAATGTAGATAGTTGTTTATTTTTCAAAAAATTGCATCAGTTATATTATATATTTAAATTTAGATTTAATTTTCACATTCTTTCTTCTTCTTCTTCTCCTGATCTCTTGTTGTCAATGCCACTAATTCTCTTTTTTTTTCTTCCTCATCGCCCATAGTCGGTGGCAACATTATTATCTTGTCACACCACACCACAACTACTATTCTTTTGTCATCTCTCCCCGATTAAGTGTTACACTGTCAACTGTCGTCACTCATGACCACCATCATCATCAAAGAAAGTAAGAAGTAAGTAAAGTGAATTATAAGGAACTAAATTTAATGAAAAAGACTTGATCAATGATATATATATATATATATATATCTATATAAAAGGTTAAGTTCAATGAAAACATCACTCGAGAAGGTGTTTCTCTCTCCTATTCTTAAAAAAACAATTTTATTGCGGGCGCGGCTTGGACTCGCCCTACCAGTTAGCAACACATATAATATTTATCAAAATCTGTCAAAACTTCCCAAAATTTAGCCAATTGATGTTGGGTCTACACATTACCACGTCGCGACAACAGCACATAACACGGGCGTACGCGCTTCAAAACCCGACTCGAGCAGGAGGCCATGACGACCGCCACCGCGCCGCCGCCGCCGCCGCCGCAGTCGCAGGAGCAGATGACGGCAGCCGTGGCCGTCAACGCCATCCGCCTGCAGGCCATCGTCGACCGCCTCAAGGTCCACTTCCGCGGCGGCGCCGGTGCCCTCCCCGCCTCCGAGCTCGCCCACCTCGTCTACGCCCTCGCCAGGTTCTCCCCCCGTCTCCTCTCCGATCCCTCCCTACATAGGGTTCCCCTTCTCGTCGCACATTTGCCGCGCCGCGCTCCCATCTCCACTCGTTAGGGTTTACGGCCGCCGCGAAGTGAAGTAATTTATCAACTTTTGTTCTTGCAGAGGGATCGACTACGCGCTCTCGAGCAACGATGTTCCTCATGTCGCCGATCAAATACCACTTATTTTGAGCAAGGTGATGCCATTTGTTCTCTCTCCGGAAATTTTGTTTGTAGGATCACAAAATTTGATATTGGACTATGTAATCTCAGAAAGGAGCTCTTTTGTTTATTTAGTTAATTCAGGTGTGCTGTGGCCAATATTGTTCTGTGTTAGCTATGAGCAATCTAACATGTAATCTGAAGTCCATACTACTCTTCACTAGGTATATCAGCATAGGAACGATCCCTCGCTTCAATGTTCTGTCATAGTACTGGTCATATCATGCAAGGTAACTCTTCCTGTGCTCCCTGTCGTATATCAGATAAGAACTTTATTTTAAACCTGGAGTCTGATTATTTCAACAAGGGTTACTTTTTGCTCTAATTTGCTGTTTTTTGTTGAGGTAATTTTCTCTGCTTCTCTTTGAGGTGATAGCTGGAAAATATGTGTGTACATACTGTTTTTTTAATGCTTTGTGCATTATTTGTCCACTTGCGCAGATACGTGTGCATGCAAACGGTAGGTGCAGGCCACATTACTCACTGATGAAATTTCAAGCTTGAGCTTGTTATACATAAAAGAACTGGTTCGAGAATAACAAAACTAACTTTGACATTGATAGATTAAAATGTATGTTACAAAGCTCCAGTCAACCAAATGCAACTGAAAAACATCTATGCCCTGAAACATGAGGTCCAGGTATGAAGAAGTTCTCCAAATAAGGACATAAATATATGATTCCATCCTTGAAGAAGTATTTAAAGCATATTTCTTATGCAAATATGTTTAGAACTTGAGAGGAACAATTTTCCTCGCATCACAAAATGGAATGCAACACATTATTTGTTTCAATCATGTTGCTCCTACTAAGACCATAAATTGCATGCAACAGCTGCCAGATTCTGTGTTCATTTTGATTGGAATAGGACAAAATTCCATTGGTGCTTTTGTTAGTTTTCTGACAACATAAGTATATTTATTTGGAGACATCGAATTATTTCATTCTCAAGAGTTAAGATTTTAGACATATGTTGATCATATTATATGTCCCAATTTTTCAATTTGTCTCTTTGGGTTATTTTGCTGACACTTTCTACATGATCATGTGTAATAAATCAATCTGGTAACTACATGGGCTGTTTTGCAGAATGCTTGCCACAATAATTGGTTTCAACCTACAGATTCCACTGACATTCTTAAAATGGCTAATGAGGTGTGTATCTGACACCTAACTTTTTTCCTGTTTATTGCTCAAGGGTCAGTTGGTCAGATTTTTCTTGGGTTGGGTTGTGGGTTCTTTTGGAAGTGCTCACTTGCTCGCTCTTGGTGTGGTGTATGTGGCCTTCGAATATGAGATCCTCTAATTATAGAATCTTTTCTTGATATGTAGCTCTCCAGCAGCTTTTGTACATCGCTTAACCAGGAAGCTTATGACAGCAATGTGCTTGATATTGTTTCAACAATAATGCCAAGGTAATGGCTCTCTATCTCTCTCATGTTTAGTCATCTTTCTGGTGCACCTATGCACATTGTATTTTCTGTATCAAGGTTGGACAATATGAGACAGAAATTATGGTCCCTCAATGATTCATTCCTGCTGTATGAACTTCTGAGCTTTGTAACTTTACATTGGTTGGTCTGATTCATGAACCATTTGAACCAATAGATTCGTGATGGCGAGGGGAACAAACTCCACAAAGTAGTGCATGTTTGACATGTTTGTGCTCACGTTTGGCATAGGCCTGAGCTTGGGTATAGACGTATAGTGCACATGTTCCCCACCAAATACTCAAGCCAGCATAGTTATCTCTTGTATTATCACTCACAGAGATATTGTCACCTAAGATAAGTATGCTGCACTAAAAAGTTTACCCACTTTGCGTTTTGTGTTATTCACATAACTATGGAATGGCCATAATAAGCTTTGTTACGTTACTGATCTTTATATGATCAATCGGAGCTAGGGCATAGGTGAGCTGTTTGGAACTTTGGGTTGAGTGGATATTTGGTGACCATTAATTGAAAACAAGAAAATCTTAACAAATGCTTTAGTTTTAGTTTTTTTGAAAGGGTGAAATTCAGGAAAAAATTTATGGATAAGCTCATCTTTTGATGTGTAAATGAGACCATCAATGTGTATTGGATTATCCAGTAGCAATTAATCGTACTTAAAAAGTCGCTTTTCAAATACAATGTCTAACTCTTTAAGCAGAAAAGTTAATTTCCAAATATGATGGATATTGCTATCTTCCATTATAAGTGCCCCGGAAGAATAATATCTGGGATGCAGATCCTGTGCATACTTGGTTAGAAGTGGCCCATATTCTGCTTACTTGCAGAGAACTGCTGGCATGAAAATAATTGTTGGTCAAATGGGCTGAATAAAATAAAAGGAGACTAACTTTGAGATCTAGCTACCAGTCCAATTAAAATAAGATGGATTTGAGCTGAATTTGCAAATCCTGAATCGTACATTTGCTGATTTATCATTGAACTTATCTCCGGCACAGTATCACACATGTTGGTATGTTGTTAATTGTTCTAATGTGATTCCACTTTGTCATTTCTGTTTTTAATTTGTAGGTATTATCCTCATTTGAAGTTTGAACGTCTAATTACTTCACTGGAAGCAAAGGTAGCTATTTTATTTGATTAGAAACTTGAATTTGTCCTTAACACCAAGCTGATCATTAAAAATTTTGCTCTCAGTACTTCTCCAATTTTTTATGTATTCATAAATCTTCATATGAGGATACATAGTTTTGCTGAATGATAAATTTTTTTTTTTTTACAACTGAAGAACTGAAGACTTGAAGTAGCTAGACTGATATATTTTGCCTATATTCTACAGATGGGTTATGATATATTGATGGCTGACTTCTTCATTGAGAGGAACCTACCTCGAGATCAAAAGATTGTGAGTATCTTTACAGGGAAAAATCTTTGCATCTTCAATATTGTCACCTCACCTAAATGGACTGTTTTTACAACATATTGCTGCTGCTCAAAATGATTATGTACTAATGGTAGATTTTTGTTACTGCACTATTCATTTCATTATCTGGTTACCTTTTGAGTTTCTTAATCAAAAGGGTGAACTGGCTCAATATGAAACACAGTTCTCTTTAGAGTTTGTACAATGTTTCATATCAGAACATTATGTATCACCTTTGTTGGTTTGCCTTCATAATTGCTTGTGAAAAGGTGCTGATGCTGCAATAGACTGTACTTCAATAATGCATTCATCTATTGTAGAATTGATTGCATATTAAACATCTGAATCTTGGTATGTTGGATATCGCTGCACACAATCTACTCGCAGTTCACGGTTCTTCAAAGTCTTCTGAATTGAAAAACATTTACTTGGCTGTGGTATATTTCAAATATTTAAGGCCCAAAGACTGTTAGACTACCCAAAACTTCTGCATTTATGTTTTAGCCGTTAAGAAAATCACCAGATTGTAATTACATACTCTGTGCTTGCATGCTCATTAATGCAAGGTGTCTTAATCTCTGAGCTCACTCTCTTTGTGTCCATGTGAAATTGCGCATCCTTTGTGCCTATACTAATTAGAAATGGCAAGCCTTTAGGTTCAGGGCCATGCATTTCAATTCTTCATATCCATGCATTCTCAGATTTTTGCTTTTGGTTTTTGCATGTGTCATAGTTTCATATCAGGTAACTTTAATCATCCTCTCTCCTTTTGCAGACTCTAGTTGTTGTTCAAAGCGAAAATTTAGATGCCTCATCATGTATCACAGGCCCGCAACATGCGAGGTACTCCTTTTTTTTTTTTTTTTTTTTTTTTTTTTTTTTTTTGCTTTCATGCTTGCCAAGAAACATAAGTAATTTTTTTCTGTCTCAGTTTTTTAGTCAATGGAAAAGGTGTGGACAAGAGGACTAATGTTTCAATGGTTAGTGTTTTGTTTATCATCCTGGCATTTGGTTCTTATCATTTAGTTTTTCTTGCACTCCTAGCCTTCTTCAACCTTTAAATTGTCAAACAATATGAGTTCGTGCTATTTCAAATGATTCAACAGGAAATGGGACCCCAGTTCCCCACTGATATCACCAAGATGCTGAAATATGGGACTAATATCATCCAAGCTGTTGGATATTTTAATGGTATGTTAGGTTATGATGTTCTTTCCCTTTATTTCATTACTTCAGAATTCAGAAGCATATGCCAGTTTGCCCCTTTGTTTTGTGTTGATTTAACTTTACATTGCAGCTAATTATATCATAGCAATAGCATATATCAGCAATTTGACCTCCTTTGATGCTCCAAAACTCGATGACTATGTTCAACCTATTACTGCTGATCCTCCAGGTAGGCATAATTTATTTTAATGCCTTCATTGCAGAATAATTATGGCTTATGAGTTTGCCAGAGCAGCCACACCTGCATATTCAATGTCCATGTTGTTCTTTGTGCAATTTTTGTGTTCAAATGAAAACATCAATTATTCCTTTTTTTGGTGGATGGCATTTAGCATTCTTGAAATGAAAAACCCATCGATCAGCAGTTTTTTTTGTTGTTGTTGGGGTGGGTTGGGTGGGTGGGGGGCGGCAGTATGAAATTGACTTTCTATCCTTGGAACTGCAGATCATATTATACTTCCAACTATTTGTTGCTATGTTGTTTTTTTTTTTTTTTGGTATGAAATTTTACTTCTTATCCTTGGAACTGCATATCTATTTATATTCCATGACTACTTCAACTCTAGAATTTTCATTGCTGTCCCTTTCCTTCTGTTTCCTTAACATTTGGAAAGAGTAGCCAAGTCTATGCGATATCATTTTGGGATTCGATTTCGCTGAAATGGGACGGTTAGTGGCTGGTGGCTGGTACTTGGTACCAGGTTGCAGTTGGAAAAGGGCAGCTACTGGGGTATAACTGGTTAAACTGGTTTGTTGGTGGAACTCCAGCTTTTGGCAATAAACTGCCAAATATTGGCTAGTTTCTGCTGGCCCAGGCCATGCACTCTATTTTTTTTTGGCTTTGGTTGGCCTTATTTTGGTGAGATATATTGCCTCCCTACATTTTGACGATGATAGTTGCACTGTTAATTAAGATAAAGATGTTCTTTGTATATAAATGTGCATTACGAGGCATACAGGGTCAACACATTTCTAAGTTTAGTAATCCAGTTTTAGCAGTGTTATTAAACCTTCCCCGGCCATCGACTTGGCCAAGGCTATAGGTCACTGGTGAGTCATTGGTCAGGCCGCAGGTTTTTAATTTTAATTTTAAAATATAAATTTATGTACATGTATATACCTCAAAAATATAAAATCATAATTTTATTATAAATATGCATTCTTAGATACAATTAATTATGACTGTTATCTCCTAGTAGATTCAATAAACAATACGACAAAATAGAAGTTGAATCCACAAGTAGAAGCAACATGTGGGAATGTGGGAACCGGGAGGCAACTAGTTGAATGCAAGGACCAAAAAATAGCAACAAGACAAAAGAATCAATAATTCAATTTGAAGACAAGCAGTCAACATCTTCTATCAAACACTATTTGCTATTGCAAAATGCAACCTTTGTAAGTGGTAAGCCTGTGCCTTGTGAGCTTTAGAGGAGGATGCCAGTTTGCCGGGGCATACTACCTCCCCATTTGGAGAAGAGGGGAGGTCGGATGTGTGCGAGACGCTAAAGATGTGGGAGATTAGTCTTGCATGAGATGCTGGAGATGTGCTTGACGCCGGTCGACATGCTAGACAATGCACTGGGAGGCAAGGAGCATAGCCATTGCACTAGACAGTGAGCAGGGAGGTAGGGGACATGACCAACACGTGAGATGGTGCATGGGGAGGCCGTCTGGCCAGAGTTCGAACTAGGAGGCGCCCTCTATCTCTTTGTGTGTGTCTCGAGCATGTAGCCGTCACGCAACTTCTAAAGGAAACATGTGAACAGTTGAGAGTAACCCTAGCTCCTAAAGTGTTGGCTTAAGGTGGCTGGACTTTGACCCAAGTGGTTTTCTTAAAACTCGGCTGGGTTAGCTGGGTCACATAAAAACCGGCCGGGTTAGTCAGATTTTTCTGGTTCAACTACAACTCTTGTCTTGTGAGTGTACCTGGTCCGGTCATGCCTTGGGTCCCTTTTTTCTGGTTCGACCACCGGTCCGGTCTGGGTTTACTAACATTTGTTTTTAGTGATTTCATAGTTTAAGGATTCGTCAGTCACATATCAAAGACCTGAAACTATATTGCATAGGCAGAATCGGGGTAATCGGCCTAAGCCATCAAGTGAACAACCGAAAATTGGGTGGTTTTTGGGTGATTCGCTGTATCTATAATGAAACTTCTTCAAAATCATTCTCGTACATGAATTATGATCAATTAGCTCCAAGTGATGCTCATATCCAGAAATTTAAAACTCTTGCGCATGGCCTATGTTGCACATATTGAGTGACTTTGTGTCAACAGTTTTTTTTTTAAATAACCTTATAGTTTTATGATGCCCTTTGCTTCCCGAGAAAAATATGGTTAAAGCCTTTTTTAGTTCCAAACTCTGCTGTAGAAGAAAAAGTGTACAGGAGGTTTTATTGGAAATTGCTCCAGGTAGATTTAAATTTTAATCTATTCATAAATTTTAAATAAGACTGTGGCATGTTCTGAAAGAAGTAATCTTGCATGTGGACTTCCTCGTTATGATGACTGATTGACTAATAAGGGATCAAGGCAGAAGTTTCCTGCATGTTATACATGTGTTCATTCCCGTGATTGTTGTTGGTTACAATGAGAGATACTATCGCCCTGCAGTTTCACTATGTTATAGATAAATTGAAGAGTTCAATCTCAAAAATGGAGATGAGAGTTAGCTTTGTTGATGGCCTGTCTGGGCTAACTTAACCTTATCTTATCATCCAAATATGTTCAAGCTATGCAACACAAAATGTGGGGCTTAATTGGAAATTTCAACTAGTTTTTGGGGATAAGTGACAACTTCTTAGGACTAGCTTTGCTGGCTTATAGATGAGGTTCGCAAAGAGATTGGTTTTTAGAACTTAGGCTAATTTTTACCTAGTAATTTTTATGGATTATCTCATTAGCCTACAAGCTGACCTAAGAACAAATGTAAACTATGCTCTAAAATGCTCTTAATTCTTCCAGTGGACAAATAAGAAACACTGAACTTCATTTTTGTTGATTCATAAATTCAAAATCATATATCATGTAATTGATATATTTGGACAGTTTAGCAAAGTTGAAGGAGACCATGATCGTTAGCATCTGAGCCATATAATCAGCAGAGGAGATTATGTCGAACAGGTGGACCATCTAATAGCAATCTACGAAATATGGGCTTATTTGTTGATACGACTTCCATACTCTGCTTTTTCATGTTTTGCTTTCATGTTTCAAAGCAAAATGCTTTGTTCTCATGAAATGTCATCAAGCCTGTAGTAAAACTTGAGCCTTCTAGTTTCTGCATACTTTTAATTTTCACATGGCTCAGTATGGGAAATGGAGTGATCATTGCCTCTTTGTATCCCACTCTTAAGCTTCATTTTTTATTTCTTGTGGCAGTTTCACCAATTTTCTTGAACTTAAGTGTGAGAAAGACAATTTTCATGGTTAATATTTTATTTATTGACAATGCTTGATCTATACCACCATATGATGTCATAGTTTTGAAAAACTTCTATACTTGTTAGGCAGATCTAATCATCCTCAACCATTGATTCTGTTAATCTAAAGCCAACAATCAAAGTTGGATCTGCCTGGTTCTTCCCCCAATCACTGCTTCCTGTAATGTTTTTTCCATAAAAATTTCCTCTCTCTCTCTTTCTTCCCAATAAACCAAATACTCAGGTCTCGTAAAGTTATGATTTTTTTCCTTGACAACTCTTAACCTCTTGTACACACCGATTAATATCCTCTGAAGTGGGTAATGTTTTAAGTAAGCAACTCCACAAATTCTTATGGTCCTTGCAATGTTCTTTGACACATCTGTACTGTTATATAATTTCATATTTTTAAATTTTTTTTCTTTTCTGATGGTAGATCAATTAATTTTAGCCATTGATTTCAATGATCTAAGGGTCAGATTATAATTGGATCTCTCAACCTTGTGCACATTAACATTAACTATTTCCTTTTTTAGCTGTTGCCACACCCAATGTGCACCATAGCATTGAATACCTGATTTATTGAGAAATTACCATTTGTTAGCTGTTAAAAAAATATCAATGTGCCAAAATCATTTTCCTAAAACTAAAAGCTTGGTTTGCCATTCAAGCAGCCTTAGGCGTGGGAATTAGTAGTTAAATACAATAGCTTTTGTATGTCCTCCATTATTATTATTTTTAGTCTAAGTAACTTGGTTTGAATGTAAATGCCTTGATGTTAAATTGTTGTAATGCCTTGCAAGAAATATTGGGTTGCAAATTGGATTTTGCAATCGGATTGGTATATGTATTGGGTAGTTAGGGCTCATTTAGTTCAATGACACACTTTAGCTAAATATAGTATAGCATGTCATAGTTTCCATGGTCACCGTTTTGTCCTAACCACAAAGTGTGGCAATAGGCCTAGCATGTCAGTCTTATATTTTTTGTCTAAGAAAGGTGGTAAGTGTAGAGAGCTTTTTGTTTGCCACACAAAGAGTGGCACGCCACATAGATGTAGCAGACCACTCTTTGTTTTGTTAAAATGTGGTAATGAACCAAAAATGTCCTTAAATTAGTATTTGTCTAATATTTTATGTTCTTTTCTTTGAACATTCACAATAAGAAAACTATGCATTTTGTCATTTGATAATCAATAACATGTTGTAATAGAGTTTAGTTGCTATCCACTATGTAAGCAGTACACAAATCTTAGCCGATGACTACCACTTGGAGATGCAAGCATTTGTTGGTGGACGACATAGTGGCATGGCTCCATGGTGCAACTTGTTAGATTTAGAAAAAAACATTAGGATACATTATTGTAAATCAATTGACCTATATATATGCCAGTACGTAAGAGTTCTAATCAAATACAATATTAGAATTCTTATCTAACTAAATAGATAGAGATATCCTTAACACTCTCCTCAAACTTAAGGCGGATGCAACATATTAAAATTTGAAAAAAGGAGAAAGCTATGATAAATTAAAAATCTGAAGATGAGAGGTCCAACAGAAGATTTTAGCAGCAGACGAAATAGTAAAGGAATAATCAGCAACACGACAAGTAGTAGATGAAGCTGTAGATGACTAGCCTATAGCACTATTAGAAACAACAATGGCTGTGTATGCGACCTACAACCTAAATGCACTAGATGGTGCAACGGCGGTGTTGGCGACTTACAACCCAAACCCAAACCAGATTTGGTAGATGAAGGCTGAACCAGACCAAAGCGGATCTGATCAAAGCTTTTCTTCTTGCTCTTGTCTTTCCTTTTTTTTTTAAGATTTATGACATGCATGCTAATTGTTAGATTTGGTCTTCTAGTCAGTCTGGGCCAATTAGTAAAAGAACAAGACCAAACCAAAACAAGTGCACAACCACAGTTGGCTAGTGACGATTGCGGGTTGACGGCGACGGCGGCGGCAGGCACAACGATGATAGTAGATTGTTGAAGTGGCATTGTCAGTGGCGACAACAACAGTGAAAGCGGTAGTGGAGCAGGAAAGGGCTGTTGATGGTCTGAATGGAGGCTACTAGATTTGCGACAGCGAAAAGACGTAGAGACCACGGCGGACCAAAAAGTAGAGGTAATAGTGTGAAAAAGACGTCGAGGCCACCAATGACTTGGACAATAGCAGCTACACTAGATTTGATGCACACAAATTTGGCTCGGTTGGGGAGATGCCAGCGATGACGACAAAGATGAGCGACAACGAAGAGGATGAAGACGACGAATCAATGACGATGGAAGGCAAGAGCCTCGGTAACGGGATTAGTGGATCACTGATGTACAAACTGATCAAAGATCTGGTCTAGAAAAAAGATCTGATTTGGAGATTAAGGAAAGAAGTTGATTAGTGAAAGAGGAAGAATTTTCTTAGGCATCTCCCACAAGAGTTTTATATCTATTGTCTCCCTGGGATGGTGGATGGGTGGCTAGGTTTTGAGAGACATTAGCTCTTATATCATATTAGATTTAGAAAAAACATCAGAATACATTATTGTAAATCAGTGGGTTTATATAGGTTAGTACTAAAGAGTTCTTATCAAACACAATTCTATAATCTTAATCAGATATAAAAATTTTAACTAAATAGATAGAGATATCTTTAACAGGACCAATACTTTTGATTCTCTAAACCTTTTCTTAGGGCATTTAGTTTTGTTTCTGAGATCTCATAATTTTGAGATCCTCTAAACCACACCATAGCTCCCTGTATCTGAGAATCATTGACTTCACACAAGTTTGGATCCATGTTTCAATGAAGATTTCTTGCTCATGTATAAGATGCGTGGGATAGAAAGTAACTAAAAAACTTACATTGCATTATAAGGGCACAATGGTATCCAGGTTTTCACAGTTTTGTTGGTAAACATGATTCTCTTTTATTTTGGTAATTTTGCACAAAATATTAGGCCTTTTACAGTTCTGTTCATTAATACTACTACTTATGTTTATGATTCAATTAATGATAAGAGATAGATAGATCTTAGATTTGTTAGAATAACTAAAATAAATTGTTTAATTGTTTTGATGCAATGTGGTTTCCATGTGCCCACCAACTAGTATAGCACTTGTGTTTAACATTTGACAGTTGAGTTTTAAACACAATTTTTTTTATATAGATTCTGATATACTCGAGGGGCCATCAAGAGTTTCCCTAAATTGCCCCATAAGGTACTGCATTACATTCTTCATGGAACCTTGCCTCATCATGTTTTAGCTGCTGTGTGCTGGTGGAACATGTGTTTCTTTTAATCCTATTGTATATATGTTTATTACAAGGGTTCAACTGAGTTGTTGAAGGTAAAAATGACAGAACCTCATAAGAAATATTCTTTCAGAATATCTGGTTAGGCATCAATTTTGTGTCTGGTTTTTAGATGATGTAAAAGGTGCAAAAGGTAATTATATCCTGCATGCGTAAATTGATGTTGCAAATCAGCCACCCGGACACTTGGAATTTACATTCACCTTATGATTTATCTCATGGTCCATTTGACTTATTTAGACTGTCAGTTGTTGGGTCCAATTGGGAGCTAAGAATTCTACTTGAGTTATGTGAGTGGATTAAATATGTTTGACTGAAAATGCTAATGAGTTGCCTTTTGATTCTGAACTTGACAATTTTTTTCTCTTGTTGCAGTTTTAGGCGTATAAAAACTCCTATTAAAGGGCGCCTATGCAAACACTATCAGGTGTAGATTTAGTCTGTTTATTGGCATTGATGGATTGAACTATCTTTTTTCTTTTTGACTAAATAATAATGTAGTGTTTATTATTTAGTGTTTTGATTATGATAATTACATGGAGATGAACTTGAGGAAGCCGACATGGCGCTGTCCATGTTGTAATACTCCTTCAAGCTGCATTGATCTACGCATTGATAAGAAGATGGCCAAGGCAAGTCGTATGTATGCACATTTTCATCTCATTATGATTTGATGTGAACGATCTCTTTTCTTCTCTCAGATACTACAAGAGGCTCGGGATGATACAATCGATGTCCTTATATTTGTTGATGGCTCTTGGAAAGCCGCTTTAGCTCCTGATGAGAAATCAAATGGACATGCAAGTGCAGTCATTGGACAGAAGGGCAATATTGTTGAAACTGATGGATCTCCCTCCGATGTCATAGATCTAATAAATGGAAATGATGATGGTGATCTTTCAGTGAATTCAAGCCAAATGGAGCCTTTGCCAGAGAAACACACTAACCTTAGTGGGAATGCAACATCTGCTTCAGAAGACATTAAGCCTTTGTATAGTCAACATCTTTCCGTGACTGACTTTATTTCGTCACTGCCGACTATAAGCACACCTGCTCAGGCTCAAGATCTATATGTAGGAAATGGAAATAATGGGTTAAGTAATGCCATATCAACTTCTGGCCAAAATTTGTTACTATCCTCTACTGGTGGTCTGGGCTCTAGTTCAATTGGGACCTTGGAGTCTATTTTGCCTCAAGATATTCTGCGTCCTGTTATTACAGATGCTGTCTCTCCTTCTCTTGAAACCTCTGTTTCAACACTTAGCATGCATCCTGTATCACAGGGAACACAGCATCCTGAAATTGTGCAGTTGCAACCACCAATAGATCCATTACTTGGATCTGAAGTAGCACGACCTCTGATCCCTAGAAACGTCAGGAGAGAGCCTGTAGCAATCCAGGCTCTGCCTGTGCCGCTACAGAATTCTGGGTCATCTAGAAGGGTGCAGCCAAATGTCTTCAATTGTCCACCTCCAATCCCACTATCCAGTCCGGCTTCTTCAACATTCCAAGCACTTCAGGTGACAAATTCAGACTGTGTTGTTACTGCTACAAATAGTGGTGCCGGGCAACTACCGAGAACTTCTGATGCGGCTTCATTGTTTCAACTACAGTCGATTCCACAGGTAACAATTTTTTTTTTTATCGCTGTATCATGATGTTTGCTAACATAGGGTAAAATTGTTTATCAACCAATACAGTTTACCTTTCACAACAACATTTCAAATTGATGCGATTGTTACAGTAGAACCAGTTGATGACTTAATAGCACCTGTCCTGGTGACTGGCTGGTAGCTTTTTACCCAGGGTTTGGGCTCCAGATTCAGCCGGGACACTGGAAACCGGCCAGTGATCCTGGCCTACTTCTGAATTTTTTTTTGTTTTTTCTCAAGTTTTTATATTTCCCCATGCTTAGATAATCACTATTTTACACATTCTTGCAACATAGCACTCTACCCACTATTTTCGGCCAGTTTTACTCATCTTGGTCCATTCCGGGATGTCCGGCGAGGCATTAACCAGTGGAGTTTGCTGGGAACCTGAACCCTGGAGTACCAGCCAGTATGATGACCATAACAGCCTACCCAATATGAATATTGATATAGTGGTGTGCTGTGTACCGTTAACTGCACAGCACAGGGGTACCAGCCAGTTTCAACTTGAGAGAAGAAATTAACTTTTTGTGTGTTCTGTTTGCATCAAATTTATCTTAGAAGACATCTGTTGACAGAATCGTAATTGTTGGCAGGATATGCGCAACACGTCAAACAATCCACATGGACGGGTTGGTGGCCTTGCTGCACCTAATCTCATGGGTACTATGCAACGGCCAGGACAGGCTAGAGGAGCTAGTCCTTATAGAGCTCCACCATTGCAACACCAGAACTACGAGCAGCTAAGGAACACACTAATGAACCATCGTGCACAAGCTTCTGCTGGTCAAACTATTGAAGTTCCACAAGTTTCACCAGCCCAGGCAGATGGTACAATTAGCCCAGACATCCATAATCCTCTGTTTGCTGCACAACGTAGCCAGGTGTTGAGATCACAGACAGTGCCTCGAGCAGTAATTCCGCATGCTTCACGTGTGCAGTTACCCAGTATACCAAATGTGGACAGGAACACACACCAGATTGGAACATCTGATGGTCTTCCTGCACCTCCTGTTGAGCAGAACTGGCGTCCCACGGGACGGATGCGAGGGAGTCTGACAGGTAGTGCTTACTCTGCAGCACTTGATCGCTATGCCCCTCCGACCCAGCAGTCAAGTCAGCCTCGGCCTCCTGCTACAGATCCACGCAGGCCTCCATCCTAAACCGCCATATTCGGACATTGCAATATTAGTCATCAAGTAGATCTGGCAGCACATAAGTTATCAAGGATCTCATTCTGCAGGTGGCTCTGATGTAGGGTTGATTTTTTTTTTTTTTTTGGGTGGTTGTTAGTGTAGGGAGTCTAGCTTTTTTTTTGAGAAGAGTGTAGGGAGTCTAGCTGAACTGCCATCCTCACCTGCAGCACTGTTGGGGTTTGCTGATTAGCCAGTGCTGTAAACAAACTATATCACATTATTGTTATATTATATATAGCTAACTTTGCACTTAGATAAGTTGATTGCGTTCTCAACATTGAATTGTTTGAAGTATCAGATGAAAAAGGACGATGTTCGGCTGGTAAAACAGTAAGTCATCTTCATATTACTTCATTCTTTAGACATCCTGGAAGAGAAGATTACCCTGTTCTGGCGGAACCTTGGAAATTTTTTTTTCTTGCATTCTGGGTTAATTGACACTCTGAGATGCCAATGTTGGCTATATTTGCTTGTTTGGAAAGTGGAATATTCTATTCTCATTGAAAATTTTCTCGATATTATGCCTGGGTGGTTAAGTGTAGGGTTCTCTGCATGACTGCATCATATAAGCATCCGTTTTCAATAATTAAGTAGTCATGAAATTTTCATATGTTCTCCCTCGTATGGAGAAAGTTTTTAATTTAATTTTTGGAACCACCACCCTCCAGAAATATTCTCTACATTACCTGAATAAATCTAGGTACAATACTATCTTCTATAAATATATGATAAAAACAACAATCAAGATCAAATTCGGATGAGAAATTAATGTTGTGTTTAGTTTGGTGTCTCAGTTTGTCATGTATTTAGTCATGACTAAAATTAGGGCATAATCAAAATATTGGTAATTTAGGGGTGTTTGAATTGTGGCTATTGTATTGCCAAATATTTGGCAAAATTGGTGAGGTTAATATTTGGTTTGTAGCTAAAGAGATTGCCGAAATTTTGGAAAGACCTAATACAACTGCGAGCATCCTACTTAACATCTCCTTCAGCTGAAGCAATTGTAGAAGATAGCTGCAGCCGCTAAAACCGATTCACAAGCACACAGCTAAACACTAGTCTAATTTTGTATTTCTAGCTTGAGATAAGAAACTCTTTGTACTGTGTCTGAAAAACTCTTAATTACATACAAAATAGAATAGGCTCTCCACATGAGGACCATTTGCGGTTAGGATCATGCCGCAGGGTCAGGATCACGGCGCGAACAATTGCGGCGAGCGCTGGGGCCCCCATGGTAAGGTAGCAAGCTGTACCTTGGCCTCCACTGCGCGCTCGAACACGGCAGCCCATGCCGTGGTTTGTTACTGCATGCTTCCATGTCTAGACTAGTACTCGCCATTCAGGCTGAAGGTTTTTCTCGTCCTTGTTTTGGTCAAAGATGAGCAAGAATTTGATTTGGGTGTGTCAAAAATTTGATATCAATTCAGACGGTTTATAATTAGATATACCATGACCAATAATTGGCAGAACAAATTAGTCATGTTGATCCTAAAATTTTGACATAGAAAATTGAAATGTCATTTCAATCCTCGGTCCACACACGCACTACGCACACATCCCATCACATGATATGTCCATCCCACATGGCAATTCGTTCTGTCTTTGCCTCCGCCGCCGTCACACTACTCTTCCCACCACCGTCTCTACTTGCCATCACCCGCCTCCGCCACCGACGTATCCCCGGGAGAGTAGCCGCGGCCATGTCGTTCTCCGCCGCGGCCAAAGGGCCGCACGAGGCCGGTCCGTGGTACCCGGTGCCGGACCTCAGCCTCCGCGACCACCGCTTCGCCGTCCCCCTCGACCACTCCAACGCTTCCGTCCCCACCATCACCGTCTTCGCCCGTGAGGTCGTCGCCGGTAAAACCTCTCTCTGTGTGTGTGCACGCGCGCGCGTGTGTAAGCCCATCCATCCACGGACTAATCTATTATCTATGGGATTTGCTCGAAAAATTTGTCAGCATTGGTGGGTTGGGGAGGGCGTCCTAAATACGTAGCCTTGTCGGGATTTCCGATCCTCTTTAGTCCCCTAAACCACCTGTTTCTATTGCTATTACTATCCTAGGCAATCACTGACCTGTGTGGGCTTCGACAGCACTTGGCAGATTGCGCCAATGCCTGCACCCTGACCAAGCTAATGATCAAAGACGGCGTATATAGGAATAATAACTACTAAGTGCTAATGTTTCAAGAGAGTTTGCTTTGCTGACATTCTAGGTATGGCTGTTACAGTTGTATATATTCTTTGCAAATTATATGGACAAAACATTAATTAACCCAGTGCGTGAAATGATTCAAACTTGGTCTATTTCATCACTGACAAGTAAAAAACATACTCGCTTGTGTCATGCCAAATAACTAAGCAGGGAAAAAAAGCTCAATAGGAGAATAATGTTTGAAAGAGGTTTAGGGCAGTGTTATCCACCATAATAGTATTGCAAATTAATTTGATGGTCGTGACCCTTAAGTTGCTTCTCTCTTGCATGTTGACTATCAAACTTGCATGTATCTTTGTGATACTCATGTATAATATGTCCTTACAGCTGGAAAAGAAGAGGTGCCTTTGCCATATTTATTATACCTACAAGGTGGACCTGGATTTGAAAGTCCTCGCCCCGTGGATTCAAGTGGATGGCTAAAGAAAGCATGTGAAGATTACCGTGTTATATTGCTTGATCAGGCAAAATCCAATTTTTGGCTGGTTCTATTCTCTTTCTTCCCTTTCCAAAAATGCCTATCTTACGTTGATGACCTTATCATTTGCAGAGAGGAACAGGCTTGTCAACACCGTTAACAGTCTCATCTCTTTCACAAATGGCATCTGCAGTGGAGCAAGTAGAGTACTTGAAGCATTTCAGGGCAGATAACATAGTTAAAGATGCAGAATTTATTCGTCTAAATCTAGTACCAGATGCCAAGCCTTGGACAGTTTTAGGACAAGTATGACATTGAACTCAATTTGATGTTGGTGCACTTGTTAGATCTAAGTCACCCACACAAATCTAATAAACTATATTTCTTACAGCACAAGCAGTTTCTAGATTTCCAAGAAATATAACTGATTCAGCATTTGATTCTAGCACAGAATCAATTTTCCATCCAATTAGGAGATAATGAGCAGCTTGTCCATTGGCCAATGCGTAATAATTGCATAAATCATTCACACCGAACTTTGGTGTTTGCAATGTTCCCCTGATTAACTACTTTTAGCTTCCATGCTTATGCTTACTGTCATTCAAGAAATATGATAACCAAACTATCCCAAGTATTCTATTTACCTTGACTTTGGTCTGCCTCCTAGCTAAACGAAATCAACCCAAATTGAAATTTTAGCACCTCAGTGATATACAACTTAGTACCTTAGAGGTATTGATTAATTTTTAGCCTTGCGACATGGATATCTTATGAACATAATTCCTAAAATTTTAGCCATGTGAACTACTTGATGCTTTCTCCATATGATAGAGAGAATCAATGATTTTCGATTTGACCATTGATGGTGATGTACTGACCTTTTTATTTTGATGTCATAGCGACCAATAACAAAAAATAAAGCACTCAGCTCTTCCTCCCATTACAGAGTTATGGCGGATTTTGTGCTGTTACATATTTGAGTTTTGCTCCACAAGGCCTGAAATCTGTTCTTTTGACTGGAGGGATTCCACCACTAGGAAAGGGCTGCACTGCAGATTCCGTATACAGAGCCTGCTTTAAACAGGTTCAGCAGCAAAATGAGAAGTATTATAAGAGGTATCCTCAAGATATAGCAGTCATTCATGAAGTTATAAAATACTTAAGCGAAGTCGAAGGTGGAGGGGTCAGTTATTCTTATTTACATCGAATATTTTGTTTCCTTTCCCCCATGATTTGGAAACTCAGCATCTTTTTGTAGGTTCTTCTTCCATCTGGTGGTAGGTTAACTCCTGAGGGGCTGCAGTCTCTTGGACTATGTTTAGGCTCTGGAGGAGGATTTGAGAGGCTGCATTATTTGTAATAAATATTCCTTTTCTCATTCATGACTTTTCAACAAAATACGGTGTATATTTCACATCATTCCTTACTATTTCATTTGGAACAGGATTGAGAGGGTGTGGGATCCCGTACTAGTTCCTGGCGCAAAAAAGAGCATAAGCTATTACTTCTTGAAAAATGTAAAACTCTGTCACCATGCATAACACAGCTTATTTATAGTTTAGGGATGAGACATTATGTTATATATGCTGCACAGTATTTCACTTTAAATTTCCACTGGGTTGACTTAGCATTGTATATTCTGCAGTTTGAAACATGGGTAAATTTTGATCAAAATCCTATTTATGCTCTCTTGCATGAGCCTATCTACTGTCAGGTAACTCATGAATCTTGCACTTTTTGGTTCCGAACCACACTCTATTGCACAAGTGTTATACTGTTCATGGACACAGCGCTCTTCATCAAAATGGTCAGCTCAAAAGATCAGAAGTGAACTCAATAGTCTGTTTGATCCTATTAAGGCCACAGAAGAAGGTCGCCCCGTGTATTTTACTGGAGAGGTAAAACCACATCTAAATTTTGAACCACGTTCCTGTCACACTATCTAACACATGTAATGGCACCACATTTGTCAAGTCCTTATCACATATGAGTTTTATTCTTTCATCTTGAGAGGAGCTGATGGAGCAAGCTACTAACCATCTTCTTCAACATCATGTTCTTTTTTTTAAAAAAAAATAATAATAAAGACTTGACATTTTTACCGATTTGTGAAGATAAGATGAGATTTCTGACATGCATTTCATTTCTCATCACATAGATGGTATTTCCATGGATGTTTGACGAGATACATGCCTTGAGACCCTTGAAGGATGCTGCTAATTTGATAGCTGAAAAGGATGACTGGCCTCCATTATATGACGTCAGCGTGTTGAACAATAATCTGGTTTGTTTTCCTTTGTAGAGAACCATAGTCAATTCATATAACCCTTAGTGAAAGAAATTCATCGCTGTCATTCCAAATTTCCAATACTTAAGGAATCATGCATTCTTTGGCATTCAGTGGTGAGAGTGCAAGATTCATGCATTGATAGTTGCATTTCGTGAGAACGCTCTTTGGTTAGAACACTATTAACCCATCAACTACATCAGCATGACAAGCAGCATTCCAGGCAGCTATACTTCATTTTCTGATTGCAATTAATTCAAACTTATCTCATGATTGGTCTTTTTCACTTTATGGATACATGGAAAAACACTGGATAGGCATGTTTCTCTAAAGATCCTATATTTTCCCAGTTGCATGAGAAAAGTACTCTCTGGAGATACTTTATTTTCATATGTAACCTCGCACTCAAGTTTCAAGTACCAGTTGTCAAACCTTTGCAAGGCACGCAAGTGTCATTGTACAGGACCGCATGATGGGCTATTGGATGGTTGGTTTTAATGGTTATACTGGTGAAGAATGATAATTGGTGAAAACTCTTTACAATGACGACACAATTTTTTCCCCTAATGTCCTTAGTGAAGAACAAAATTGTGTGTCCCCAACTTCCTATGTAGGACCTAACGTACTAAACATTTCGAAATATATTAGTGGCTGTTCTTCGGTAATGTAATGTACTGTAGTGGTAAATTTGTACTAAATATTGTTGTTTTTACACACATTGCGTGCTGCAGGTTCCTGTGGCTGCTGCTGTATATTACGAAGACATGTACGTCAACTTTGATGTTGCAAAGGAGTCGGCTTCCCAGATCGCGGGGATAAGAATGTGGGTGACCAACGAATACATGCACTCCGGGGTTCGTGATCGTGGGTCTCATGTCTTCGAGTATTTGATGGGTCTTTTGAACGGCAAGAAGCCTTTGTTTTAGCTTGGTTTACACTTATCACTGCATAATGTATTCAGTCTATTCATGGTGGGTCTTCTCGGAGACCAAAGCATGCTCATAGCCATATTCATGATCCATCGATTAACCCCTGTACTTTTAATTTTTGACAATTTATCACCGTGATGCATCACGTCTTCTCGGAGCTTTTGTTTTAGCATGCTAGTACTCATGGTCCATCGATTAACACTTGTACTTTTGATTTTGACAATTTATCACCATGATCCATCAATTAACACTTATTCTCGGAGTTTTTTGTTTTAGCATGCTAAAACTCGTGATTCATAAATTAACATATGCAGTAATAATTTTGATAATTTATCATCCTGCTTCTGAATCATTATAAAATCGCCGTATGTTGTCTTTAGAAACTGTCACTCTCACAAGGTGTTATTTGGGAGTAATTTAAGGGTGTGCATATACAAGATGCGCCATCTCATATTCATGGTCAAACTAACTTAACCTGCTAATTGGTTTGATCAAGTCAGTTTAGTTGGATCCAAACCTGGACCAAGCCTTTTAGTAGAGAAATTTAGCTTAATAGTGCCGAAAACATAAATAATTTTAAACATATAACTTACAAATAACTTCTCATAGAAGCCTAAACCTCTTTTGTTGTACATAAAAGGCTCAGTTTACTTTCCTCGATAAACTTAAGGACTTACGGGGTAGCACAAACCCCCTTCAGTTTCTTCCCAACACGTCCCAATTAGTAAAGGACATGGCAAAGAATGAATTAGCCTATTCCTAAAGAACTAGCTCTGAATGATTATGTGCCAACAAACAACAAAAATAACATTGATTATTACAAATGCAAAATTTTGGAATAATTACAAAAAACTACATGGCGACATCGCACCACCTCAACATTGGAACAGAACATCCCTTCCGTGGCGGTTGCCGAAGCGTTCAATCAGCTCTCTTAGGTCAGAAAAGTATCATCAACTTGCCTCTAGATGTGGAGCCAAAACGTGTCTTGTCTTTTGATGGACTCCCACAACCTGCAAACAAAATCAGGGCTTTTCAGTAGAACTTAAACTTCTTTTATGTCCTGTGGAACAGATGGAATTCCCTGTGATCTCACTATGTCTGAAACATGGCTGCCAAAACCCCTATCCGGACCTTAAAAAATGTGTTACTTCTGTTAAACCATGTTGCTCAGCCGGCCAGATCCTGATCCTTTCCTTCGTCGCCGGCGCTTTTGTTGCACTCTGCAACTCAGGTACAACATAAGGCCTGAATGTTGGAGCAAGGAACCAAGTAAGAAACTAGACAATTTGGTCATATAAACACAGTCCCAAAGTATTCATTACTTACAAGTAGTGGCGGCAAAGCAAGGTACCATCCATTGGCTTGCCACTAACATTCCTATGTCAACCTACAAAACAGTAGATAATCATCAGCATTAAAATAAGCAAAACTGGGAAAGGCAGCATCCATCTATAGAAGATTGACTTCATGGTTTGTTTGGCACAGCCCTTTTGGTGCTGGATGTGCTCCAGAAACCAAGGATAAGCAATTTGCCCTAAAAATTGCAACCGTTTTGCCATTGAAGATTTAAACTTTATGGTCTTATGGTCTTAAATGTCAATCACAAGTTTCAAGAAGAAAAGCTTGGGCTACCATGCAAACACTCCGGTAGCTCAAACATTATAGCTCTAACATCTGATTTGGAGTTGTTGCATGGCTCCAGCATCTCTCTAGTACAAGTCGGAATTATAACTCAGCCAACACAGCCTGCCCCTAGACAACACAAATATGAAAGGACTATCTGAGCAATCAGATGTGGTTACTGTAGGCTGTAGCAAACATATTTGGTAACTGCGCATGGCATGATCAGTGCTCCAACAGAAGGTTAATCTATACATTTCTATAGCAGAGTCCACATGGATTAACCACAGTTAGATTAGAGCATTTAGAAAAGTGTAAACCCTAACCCTGAGGTAAGAATAAAGAAAAAGAAGATAATGTTATTGCACGATCAGGTCAGGTAGGCTGTTTTAACTCGAAGAAATTTTGTCCACTGCTATAGTGGAAGTTCACTAATAAGGTGAAAAGGGCAAGAGGTCATACCTCCTCATGACTGATAAAACCAAAATAATCTCTCTTATCACTAAAGTTAGCACCAGTTGGTGTTGAAAGTGTCTTTTGCAGTCCAGCTTTATCCGGCCCGTATTCAGAGGCTTGTAATGTGAGATTGGAAGTACTGGAAACATCATTCATCTGGTAACCTGGCAGTTTTCTTGTTGTGCCAATTGGTTGGACACCATAGCCTTTTGTCCCCCAAACCTCAAACCGGGAATCCTGGTGACAGATCAATTCCTTGCCGACAACCATTGAATACATAGAAAAATTTATATCTGGTCTGCGTGCTATTTGATGGATGTTCTCAGAAACTGGAAATTTTAACTGTGCTACTGCTGAGAAAAGGATGGGATCTTTGAATCTATTGCTTGTGAACTCCAAAATTTTTCTCAAAAGCCAAAAACAGTTTGTTACCATATGACTACTGTCAAGGCAATTTGAATCTCCATAGACTGCAATCCGCCCTAGGCCCACTTCCAGCATTCCCAGAATTGAGGAGAGCTGCCAAAGAGAAATGAAGAAACCTTGGTTATTAATTCACACGGTAACATCATGTAATGTAAAACAGAGTACATCAGATCAAACTTTTGTGCATAAAATGGAATGATCAAACCAACATCTAAATTTTGACCAAAAAGAGATTGTATATTTACATTTGATTTAAGCCAGCCAAATGAACATGTCGGTATGCTCAGTAGCATTAATTTTATTGTTGGCTTACAAGAATGAAAATTAAACAAGATAGTCCTCACTGCGGCACATGTAATAATTCTAATCACAATCACAGATCCAAACTTTGCAACTGGAAGGTTACATGTTTGCCCTAAACTACCTAACATTAATGGGCTAGCTTGATTATCATCAAATATTTATATGGCTGGATTTATAAAGGCATCAATTAAAGGCTGTTCCTTGTTTGGAAAAAGAATGGCATTACAGGTTTAGTAAATTGATTAATCTAAACAACAGACTTGAACTTTAAATTAAGCAAGAAACTGTTATATTTGAGTTAAAGAGGGTTTATCATTGCCAGGTTAGCATGGTTATCGCTCATCAGTATCCACATGACAATAGCTCACAACCTAACAATCGTGGCAAAAAATATTGATCAGAGAGTATCGAACTGAAAGGACCAGAGCTGCTAACCTTTCTTTTCCCGAGTGTGCTTTGTGTGTCAGAAGTACCAGAACGATCCTGTGCAGTTTGAGAGTTTTCCTCAAGTTGGAAGCTATGCAAAAAACCTCCGGCTGGAAATTGCACTATATCAGTTCCAGAGGCATAGAGGACCTGCTCACCATTGATCGAGAAATCGCCAGTTACTATTTTGTCCCCAAAAGCTATGCCAAATGGTGCCAAAAGTTCATTAACTGCTGGAATATTTGCACCACCAGTTATTGGTGTCCACCAACTGCGAGTATTTTCATCAAAGAATGTCATATTGGCCAACGTACCAACATGATACCACTCAGCAAAAACAGCAAGGCCGAGCCCCCTGTGTACAACGTCATCACTCAGCTTCTGAATCTCTTCATTGAAGTACTCCTCCTCAAGATCGACCATTAGCAAAGTCCCATAATTGCTGGCGTCAAAGCAGGTAAGTGGTGAGCCAAGTGTCTCAATATAGTATCCTGCTTCTCTTAGCATGTTGAACATTATGTGAAAATTTGTATGCAAGTGGTCACCATGCCAATCAAGGATATCATTCTGTACATTAAGGGAATCCCTTGGAACAAATCCAGATGGATACTTTATGTTATGATATTGGTCCCACAGTATTCTTCTTGACCTAATAGGTGTTGGAACCACCTTAATTTTCAGGTTAAGAACACATGTACTACTCCGTGGGCTGCTTTCTCCATGAGCTGCTGGGCTGTAAATTGTGAGAGTAACGTTACCACTAATTATTCCCAAGAACTGAGAACCTTCATCTTTAATTTGCAAGTGCAGGGCAAGGAATCCTGTCCAAGGCCAGATGACATCTGAGTATGTGAAGTGAACACTCAGGAGATTGCCCACCTCCTCAGAAGGTTGCCATACAGGTCTATCCTTAACATAACCAATCACCCCCATCCCATTCAGAATTGTAGCATTAAAGACCACTGGCATGGCTCCAGCATACAGAGGCTGACGACAAAAAGGCCAGAAATAGGGGCAGTCAGTGAAGTCAAGCATGTTTGGAAAGATGCTCGCACGAGGTTGGTAATTCTTCAAGATTTCATATGATTGCCAGCTGGAAAAGATGTGCTTAGTGTATTAGCATTTAAGCAGATAATACAACTATGCAAGATAAGGACAGCCAAGGTCCAAAGGATTTCATGACTCTGGATGGTACAGAACAATCTGGCACTCTTACAGTTAGGAGACCATGGAGTAAGAAACATTTGAAATATCCAATAGGTCCAATACCTAGGAATGAAACCTTGTACTCTACAAAGAATTATCCAAAAAGTGATTAGAAACTTACAGATCAATCCTGCCTGCCCCCTGCTCATACATGTTTGGCCCTGAAAGCTTAGAAGCACCCTCAACAAGGGCTTGTTTCATATTAGCAGGGTTAAGGATGGATTTGCGCTTGTCCTCTGGTATAACACTAACAAGCAGGCATACTACGCCAGCAACCACCGGGCTTGCAACACTGGTCCCTGAAAGGGTCTTACAGCCTGTGCTGATCTTGGAACCGATAATATCACGACTGTATGCAACAACATCAGGTTTCACCCGACCATATCTGTTAAAATTGAAGCCACAATTTTGAGTATGTTATTTATAAAATGTGTGGAATGAAGTGGGTGTAAAAGCAGAACTACAACAGAAAAAGCAAAAATTCTCATTAACATACAGGTCCGCCAGGTAACATTTGGTACACTTTTGGAATGTTTATTCACTCAAATTTTCTGCCAATAGCTAGCAAACAATTGTCTGTAAAGAAAGTCAGCGAGCAAATGCCATAAGTCGGATCAATACTACGCAACTCATCATGTGCTGGTGCTAATGAAAATTTGTTAATAATGAAAGCTTCAAGACAGGCAGCTAAGACAACGATTCTAGCTGAAGAAGCAATGAGCCGTTAACTCAACTGCTAATGCTAGGACTACAGTAACACTATTCTAATAACAATGAAAACAAAAAGGGGCACATCTAGAGAAATACAACATGACATAAGGTTATACTCAAAACCAACTTTGATCTAGCATTGTTCTAACCAAGTCCAATCCTAAAAGAGTTAATATATTTACATGCTTCAAGGGGAATAAGACCATCGGGTGCAAAAATGTCACAAGCCATGCTCTAACTAAGGTCTAGAAGTAAAGAAATACATCCTCTCAACATAAGTAAAAAGGTTCGCCTGCAATTCTCATTCCTCCAGAACAACAAAATTATCAAAAGTTAACTTCCCATTAAACCTCAAGCAAAAGTAAATCATGCAATTATGTGATATAAACATCAGCAAAATGTTCTTGCTAGATCATGCCTCTTCCGTTAGTGCCATAATAATGGATTATGGAGAAACTGAGCTGGCACTTTGTACAGGTCGAATTTGTTAAGAACCCAATGTTGCTATACCATATTGATGATAGTTCTACCTACTGCAGCTTTGTTGTTAAAGGGAATTTAAGGCAATCAGCATATGATATTCTTCTATGTTCAGATAGTAAAATTAGGTTAATATAGACCTGGAAAATACCTTAGTTTATCTCCTGAATGTGGAACATATGTGAAATTAACCCAAAGCTAATACTTGTCCAAACAAAAAGACTGCTGGAGTGCAATGATGCAATAACAAAACATACCAGGATACAGGTCCTAAAGGCTTTACACACTGTTGGAGTGCAATTATGTAGTGACAATAGTTAGCTTTTCAAGATAAAATGCCCCAGTAATAGAAAATACACCAATAAAGACTCAATCAAGAAAATAGTCTACTAGCAAATGAAAGTATGTACCCATGAGGAAGCTCCCATGTAGTCATGCCTCGAGAGGAAAATGCAGCTATATTGTTATCATAATCAATGCCACCAACACCGATAACATCACTTTGATCAGCTGGGTTGTTTAACGTGCCATAAAGAGGCCCATCATTTCCAATAGCTGACACCATAATAATATTGTTTGCCGTAAGCTCCCAGACCTGCAGAACCAGTTCACGATAATAAAAGTGTTCTACTTGTGATCAAGTTAAAATAATTTAAAAACAATTTAGCTTCACTCCTTGAGTAGCAGAAGATATATAAATTGCTTACTCAGCCTAGTGCCATTTTTTACTCAGTAGTAGCAGACATATGCAACATAGGAAAACAGCGCAAAGCTCACTAAAACTATAAACTCAAGTGCAAGAAGGTAAACACAATAAATACTGTCCCCAATTATAAAAAAATAATGGCAGCCAAAAGCTCATGGGGGGATATCCAGACGTGTTCCAAGGTGATAGACTAATTCTATATATATATCTCCATCAAAGATGTACATTCAAAAAATTCCTTACTAAACCCTTTGACCAAAATTCTAGTCCTCCCCATCATCATTTCACCCAAAAAATAGGGTTAGTCAAGATAAAAGTTGCGATCAATTTCAAAATCATTATTAAGGAGCGAGCGAGAGAGATAAAATTGCATCTCACAATCTCACATTTCTTTTTTTTCCTTTACTATTTTTATTTTCCTTTCTTTGGTCTATTGTCAGCCGACCTGCGCCTACAACTATCGCCTATGTTCATCACCCTTCTTAAGCATCATAAAATGGCTGCTGTCCTGTTCTCCTCTCAAACCATGCTAGCTAAAAAAAATAAAATAAAAAATAAAAAAGCATTCAATAGTTCATCTACCAAGGAAGAGCTCGCATGAATATCTGTCAAGAACTCAGATAGAAACAGTTCAACTGTAGCTAGTGGAGCTACTTCAGATTGTGGTTCGTGGCAGATCAATAAGTTCTCTTCTTTAGCTATGACCAAAATAAAGAGAAGATCCAATCTGGAAAAAGGGCCACAAATCAAAGTTGGCAGTCCAGGCTTGGAATTATATTACTACCATGTTCAGCAGGAACTGTCAATACTATGGGATTAGAAGTAACAATTAGAATGATTGTATTGCTAAAAGAGACATTACATTTTTAATGGAATAGGATAATCTCAAACCAAGGCAATACTAACATAAATGTGCAAAGACAACAAAAAAAAGGAAATCATCATCATAATGCACCTTTTCCACAAAGGGGAGATCCATGTAATCAGGCCCACCGATACTCAAATTCAAGACATCCATATTGGTTGCTATTGCATAATTGAATGCATCCAAGAACCATGATGTGTAGGATATCTGCACTGAGAACAAGACAAAATTCTCAAAATCTTACCAGCATGTAGTTTCTAACAGTAGCTGTATATATTGCCAATATGTGAATAAAAATGGTCTGTAATTAAAGATCTTGATCATGACTAGTGAAAGAAGAGAAAAGAGGGTATTCAAATCATATTCCAAGAAAACAAGACACTATACTTGTCAAATAATTCTACAGAAAATCAAATTTGGCCAGCACCAGTAGTAATCATACAGAATGGCAATGGCACGCCAACGATTTCGATAGGCATTGCATTTGCATTGGAAATCATAAGAACTATCAAAATTTAGCTGTGACTTGAAGATATGAAAATTTTGAAATAGACAACACATACTATACTATTTATCTTGGGAGACCTTATCAACAAAATTATTGAGAAGATTAAAGAGGGAAAACAGTTATGTAAGTAGGTTGGTGTCTGTGCCCATATATAGTCGTCAAGTCCAGTACCTGAGCATCAGTGAACACTCGAAATGCATATATCTCAGTGTCAGGAGCAAATCCAGGGCATTCTGCATCTTGACCAGCGATAACTCCTGCTACAAATGTTCCATGGCCAAGATTATCATTCAGCGTGTCTTCGTTTGTCCAATTTGTGCGCTCCTACAAAATTTGTCTCTTAAGCAACATTTTTACCTTGCAGATAAATTAAAAAAAAAGTTCCGGGAAATGGGATATTCAACAAAACAATGCAATTTCAAGTTTGTTTAACAATATATAGTATCTATCCTGGATAGTCAAATATAATTTCTTTTGTTACCAGAGATAAATAAGAAATATAGGAACTGCCACAGTTTTACCAATCAGAAAGTGTGTTCTCTTTAATTTCAAAATACATGATGAATATGATGAATCGACATGAGTTAATGAGGCATCTCAAATCAAACACTGTAAAGGCAATAAAAATGTCAGACAATGACAGCACATAGTGCATGTTTTCAAGTCTGTAAAAAATGTACCTACTCCAAGGCATGGTTTTTGCCTTTAAATTCATCATTTTTCTATTTATGCATGTGTATTAGACTATAAGCACTGTAACAAAATTTATGAAACATGATATGATACCTTGATATTACGAAAGTGTGGGTGGTCTGCCCGAATACCAGTGTCGAAAATAGCCATTTTGACTTTCTTACCAGTGAAGCCTCTTCCCCATAGTCTTTCAGCTCCAAAAAGAGAGGTCACTTGTGATCTCTGTCAAAGGCATATGTCATGGTTCGAAAAACATGATAGCAACCATACAGCCTGATCATTTAACCAAATATGGACACATTGTTGGCCATGTTCACATTTAGATATATATCAGATCAGATCTACAGGACATTGTAACGATATAACCCAAAATGTAACATGGAAATTCAGCTATATAATTTGTAAAGGTACTCTTGATGACAACTATGAACAATCCCGATTTGATTAGCATGGCCATGGCAAGATACTATCAATACTCAATAGCTTGACCACACAGAGAGAAATGATCCGGCACATATACTTCCACCATTAGATAGTACCTAAAGACATGTACCTGCATCAGAAACTTTCGCCTCCAACTAGCAGAAGAATTACTCATCGAACTGCCCACGAAGTCCTTGTCTTCCCCTCCCTCCCCCTCCCCCTCGAAGGACATGGCGGTAAACAGCTTTCCCCGGCGTTCCCGCTCTGTGGAGAGGAGGCCCCGCGAGTAGCTGGCGTCGGCGTGCACGTCGCGGACGCGGGAGAGCGCCTCGACCGCCGCGACGACGGCGACGCGGTGCGCATCGCGGATCTCGAGCACGGCAAAGTCGGTGGGGAACGCGGCCGCGGGGTTCCGCCGCTCGACCCACCGCCACGACGCGGCGGGCGGCGGTGCCGCCGCCCCGCGGAGGCCGTCCTCTAAGTACGCGCGGTGGTCGTCAGCATCGTGGTACTCTACAAAGCGCACGACGTAGTTGGCGGTGGGCGGGGCTAGGGTTTGCTCGTCTGAGGGGTCCGAGGGGAGCATGGGGAGCGTGAGGAGGAGGAAGGGGAGGAGGGTGGCGTAGGCAAGGCCCTTCTCGCCCGCCATTACGGTCGAAATGGCAGCGGCGAGCGGGGTCGCCGGAGATCGGAGGCGGTTCGCCGGAGATGGGTGGACGGCGAGAGAGGAGAGGAGAGAAGAGGAGAGGGAAGCGGAGGAGAGGTAAAAATTGGGGATGTGTTAATTAACCTACGGTTACGGGAATTATGGCAATACAGTTACTCTTGTAAGTACTTGGGAGAGTAAATTGCAATTTTTTTTATCTGATTGTAAAGTATACAACGAACAATACAGATTGAATTGACAAAAACGAAAAACACAAAAAAAAATTATTATTAAAAACAATCATGGGATCTGAGTTTCCACTGGGGTGATATTTTGACATTTTGACGATAAAAGATGGATTCCAGATCTTTGATTTAGTATTCCTATATTCGAAATTCATTCATGGACATATTTGATTCAATACCAGACGTGCATATTAGTGTGGTGCACAATGCATAAGAAAGTTATTTTCTATTTTTTTTATGTGTTTTTTTCTCTTTGTGATATATGATCTAAAATATTCGATATAAATCACTGAGATCTACTAATTAAAAATATGAATACATAAATACACATCAAGTAATAATAAACAAATCCTTAGCCACTACATGGGATCCTCATCTCTATCTTTTTGCTATATTTTTCACGGGATATTTTTGTAATTGCAAACTAAATAGTTAAACATTTGAAAAAAAAGATGTCCCATGTATCTTATCTAACACATGGCTGACCATAAAGATAGGTTAACTCTAATAAAACAGTAACCGTTAATCTAACTATCATTTTTAAATAGACAGATCTGAAAATCCTTTTACTCTCCTAGCACAAGAAAATGCATCAATAAATTATCCAATAATTTGACGATCTGTTTTTTAAGCAGTACTATAATTAAAAAAGGTGGAAGTTTCAACTCAGTAATTATGGGCCTCCAAAAATACTAAGTGCACAAGTACGCGGTCCACTGGAAAACGCGTTGGCTGATGGATGGTATTTTGTTTGTTTTGTCCCACATCGGCTACAGAGGAAAGAGTATACGAGGGAGCTTGCGATAAGAGGGGGAGGTGGTGGAGCTTTGGAACGCATCTTTGCGCTTGGGGCAATGACGCAGCTAGTGAGGTAATACCGAGGCGCGTCAATTGCTGGTTGAAAACTATTTCCAAACCCCCTCATTGGCCCACCCGGGCCACTGAGAATTTCTGGAAGGGCTCCCTCTGTTCCAGAGGATAAAGTCCTACAATTATCTAATAAGCAAATTTTTTAATATTAAAATATTAGGAGGCGTGATAGCTGAAACGGCTTCTAGGAATTTTGAGGACTGAACTCAAATATGAGTTTGTGTGTTTCTGTTAGCTCAAATCCGAATATTTTAGGGACTTAGAGCGGAGGATGGAATTCAAATCAGGTAAAGGATCCTTGTTTCTATGATGTATCGGCCGATTCTACGGAATGCATTATCATTTGTTTTTTCTTTTTCTGTTGATTTTCGTTGAATGAGTCTGAGGTAATGTTTTTAAGGTAGGAAATGAAAACTTCCTATACAAAAATAGAATTATACGGATTCAACGTAGACTTTTTAAGTAAAACAGATCAAACTGATTATTATCGAAATGATTCAAAATTTTGACCCAACATGCATTTTATTGCATTGGA
Organism: Pharus latifolius; assembly: GCA_019359835.1. NCBI lineage: Eukaryota > Viridiplantae > Streptophyta > Magnoliopsida > Poales > Poaceae > Pharus > Pharus latifolius. The sequence goes on from CM033324.1 coordinate 80,622,717, forward strand.
CTCTTTCATCAACTGATATAAAGATCTCAATTAGTCCACCATATTACCATATTTTTTCTTTACAGAAAGATAATGAGATGGCTCCTTGTGCTCTGATTCATTATTTGTATTATGATCTACCTAGGAACAATACTAAAGTGTTTTAAAAAAGATTACCTTGACTTAGGTCTGCCTACAGCCTAAATTAAATCAACCTAAGTTAAATGGAGTCTCTATCGTCCCCCTGTAAGAGTTGACTATGAGACTTCATACACTTTAAAGTTCATAGAACGGAAAGAGGTTTTTTGGAGGTCCTTATCCTCATTAAGCCTAGCATTGAGTGGGCTGGATATTTACCTTATCAACTAATCAAATCAATAAGGGTTCTATTTGATTAGGCACCTGTATTGGCACCTGAATCGAACCGAACCGAACCGACTGTTTGTCAGACTATTGTTCTCTTATTCTCTCGAAAATCATGAAGTAAGACATTGATTTTGCAATAAGATCAATTATGTTCATTGCATAATAAGCTCCTTTGAAAAAGCATTGTCGCACGTGTAAATGAGTTGCTCTACCGAACTGAGCTATAGCCCTTGTCAGAGATATCTTAACATATAGATAATTTCTTGTCAAGATGAATATTCTCTAGTCCCAGAGGATATCTCTTTGATCTGTTTACTATATAAAAAATAAAAATCAAACAATAGTGGAGCGGTATTGCTTATAAAAAAAAATTTTGATCTATAATTGATCAAAGTAATAGGGCCTTCCTTTGTGCTAATAAATTGCCTACTTAACTCAGTGGTTAGAATATTGCTTTCATACGGCGGGAGTCATTGGTGCAAATCCAATATTAGGTAGGTAGCTAGGTAGAAAAATTACTAGATAGCATTGGACTGACTTCGCTATCTAATAACTTTTTCTACCCTTCTCTTTTTCTTTGTATCAGATTAAACCATTGGATTGTCTTCAGTTGGATGGAGGAATCCAATTGACAACTTCGACTCATATCCTAGCTCGTCTGAGAGCTAGCTTCGCTTCAACCAATTCTTTCGTACCCTCAGCTCTACTCAAGTTAGCTTTGGCTATTTCAAGTGCCTGTTGAGCTTCTTCCGGATCAATGTCAATACCCAGCTCCGCATCCTAAAATGATGATCTCATTATTAACTATTCTCGCAAAACCACTCCACATAACCGCCATTAACCATTGGTCGTTGAGGAGACGTATTATCAAAGGACCCATATCTACAGCTGTGTTAATGGGGGTGTGGTTTGGTAATATGCCAATTTGGCCACTATTAGTAGATAAAATGATTTCTTTCACTTCACAATCCCAAATAATCCGCTTAGGAGTCAGTACATAAAGATTTAATTTCATTTCTTCAATTTGTTCTCCTCTTCTAAGTTTATAGCTTTCGTGCTAGCTTCATCGATGTTACCCATCAAATAAAAGTCCTGTTCGGGTAGACCGTCTAATTCTCCTGAAAGGATCAGTTGAAACCCCCTAATTGTTTCTGCAAGACCAACATACTTTCCTGCATAACCGGTAAAAACTTCTGCTACAAAAAAGGGTTGTGATAAGAAACGCTCAATTTTTCGTGCTCTTGCTACAGTTAAACGATCCTCCTCTGATAATTCATCCAACCCAAGAATTGCAATAATGTCCTGAAGTTCCTTATAACGTTGTAAAGCTTGCTTAACTCTTTGTGCAATTTCATAATGTTCGTTGCCAACGATCCAAGGCTATAACATAGTTGAGGTTGAATCTAAAGGATCTACTGTTGGATAAATACCCTTGGAAGCTAATCCTCTGGAAAGTACGGTAATAGCATCTAAATGTGCAAATGTCGTGGCAGGAGTGGGGTCGGTCAAATTGTCCGCAGGCACATAAACTACTTGGATCTAAGTTATAGATCCCTTTTTGGTAGAAGTAATTCTTTCTTGCAAAGAACCCATTTCTATACTAAGGGTGGTTGATAACCCACTGCGGAGGGCATTCTCCCTAATAAGGAAGATACCTTTGATCCTGCTTGAACAAAACGAAAGATATTATCGATGAATAGAAGCACGTTTTGCTTATTAACATCTTGGAAATATTCTGCCATAGTTAGGACAGTCAAACCAACTCTCATACGAGCTCCCAGCGGTTCATTCATTTGACCATAGACTAGAGCTACCTTTGATTCCGCAATATTTTTTTCATTAATTACTCTGGACTCTTTCATTTCCATATAAAGATCATTTCCTTCACGAGTCCGTTCCCCTACTCCACCAAATACGGATACGTATCCATGAGCTTTAGCAATGTTGTTGATTAATTCCATGATGAGTATGGTTTTACCTACTCCAGCCCCCCAAATAGTCCGATTTTTCCTCCACGCTGATAAGGAGCTAAAAGATCGACCACCTTAATACTTGTTTCAAAGATAGATAATTTCGTATCTAATTCGATAAAGGCAGGCGCAGATCTATGAATAGAGAATGTTGTGATAGTATCTACAGGACCCAAATTGTCAACAGGCTCTCCAAGAATGTTGAAAATTCATCCGAGAGTAGCTCCGCCGACTGGAACGCTAAGAGAAGCTCCCGTGTCAATCACTTCCATTCCTCTCATCAGCCCGTCTGTAGCACTCATAGCTACAGCTCTAACTCGATTATTTCCCAACAATTGTTGTACCACACAAGTAATATTAATTTGCTTATCGGCAGTGTCTTGAATCTTGACTACCAAAGCGTTATAAATATAGGGCAACTTGCCCGGGGGAAAAGTGACATCCAACACTGGTCCAATAATTTGATCGATACGGCCTGTGCTTTTTTCTTCAATTGTGGCTTCAATTGTGGAAACCCCGGGATGAGAAGTAGTAGGATTAGTTCTCATAATTATCACATAATTATCAAAAAATGGAATTTGTCGAAATTTTTCTTTTTTTTTTTGTTGAATAATGCCAAATTAAAACCAAATGAATATCCAAAAATCCAAAAGTAAAAAGGAAATTTATTAGTTAATTCAATAAGAGAGAAAAGGGGGCCAGTACTTGATTTTGTTACCCAAGCAAATCCTATTCAATCGTTTACTCATGGTATAAGTCAATTGGAAAGTTCAATCAATCTTTTTTTCATATAGTTTTTCCTTTAATGGAGAATCTGTGCCTATTTTCCTATCTAGGACTTCGATATACAATATATTACTGTGAAGCATAAATTGCTGTCAACAGAGAATTTTCTTAGTATTTAGTTAGGTATTTAGATTCGAAATAAGAAAGCGGCCTATTAAGAACTTGTTAAGAGCTTGCAAAATAAGAATTAGGGATTGGTTTGGGTTGCGCTATATATATCAAAGAGTATACAATAATGATGGATTTGATTCACCAAATCCATCGTTTAATAACGAACCTTTTTAATTTACCATAACAACAACTCAATTCCTATCAAAATCATATAGAGGGTATGCTTAAGTTAATGAATATGTTTCATTCATATATAATGCGTACACCCTATGTATGTTCTATTCTATATGAATCTCTTTATTTTCTTTAATGAGTTGATATTAATTGAATATCCTTTTTTTTAAAAGATTTTTGCAAAGGTTTCATTTACGCCTAATCCATATCGAGTAGACCCTGTTGTTGTGAGAATTCTTAATTCATGAGTTGTAGGGAGGGACTTATGCCATTACAAACAGAAACTAAAGCTTCTGTTGGATTTAAAGCTAGTGTTAAGGATTATAAATTGACTTACTACACCCCAGAGTACGAAACCAAGGATACTGATATCTTGATAGCATTCCGAGTAACTCCTCAGCCAGGTATTCCACCTGAAGAAGCAGGGGCTGCGGTAGCTGCTGAATCTTCTACTGGTACATGGACAACTGTTTGGACTGATGGACTTACCAGTCTTGATCGTTACAAAGGACGATGCTATCACATTGAGCCCGTTCTTGGGGAGGAAAATCAATATATCACTTATGTAGCTTATCCGTTAGACCTATTTGAAGAGGGTTCTGTTACTAACATGTTTACTTCCATTGTGGGTAATGTATTTGGTTTCAAAGCCCTACGTGCTCTACGTCTGGAGGATCCGCGAATTCCTGTTGCTTATCAAAAACTTTCCAAGGTCCGCCTCATGGTATCCAAGTTGAAAGGGATAAGTTGAACAAGTATGGTCGTCCCTTATTGGGATGTACTATTAAACCAAAATTAGGATTATCCACAAAAAATTATGGTAGAGCGTGTTATGAGTGTCTACACGGTGGACTTGATTTTACTAAAGATGATGAAAACGTGAACTTACAACCATTTATGCAATGGAGGGACCGTTGCTGCTCTTGTGCCGAAGCAATTTATAAAGCACAGGCCGAAACGGGTGAAATCAAGGGGCATTACTTGAATGCGACTGCAGGTACATGCGAAGAAATGCTTAAGAGAGTTGTATTTGCGAGGGAATTGGGGGGTTCCTATCGTGATGCATGACTACTTAACCGGAGGACTTATGGAAAATACAACTTTGGCTCATTATTGCCACGACAATGGCCTACTTCTTCACATCCACCGGGCAATACATGCAGTTATTGATAGACAGAAATATCATGGTATGCATTTTCGTATACTAGCTAAAGCATTGCGTATGTCTGGTGGAGATCATGTCCATGCTGGTACAGTAGTAGGTAAGCTAGAAGGGGAACGCGAAATGACTTTAGGTTTTGTTGATTTATTGCGCGATGATTATATTGAAATAGATCGTGCTCGCGGTGTCTTTTTCACTCAGGACTGGGTATCGATGCTGGGTGTTATACCGGTGGCTTCAGGGGGTATTCATGTTTGGCATATGCCTGCTCTGACCGAAATTTTTGGAGATGATTCTGTTTTACAATTTGGTGGAGAAACTTTAGGACATCCTTGGGGAAATGCACCTGGTGCAGTAGCTAATAGGGTGGCTTTAGAAGCCTGTGTACAAGCTCGTAATGAAGGGCGCGATCTTGCTCGTGAAGGTAATGAAATTATCCGGCAAGCTAGAAAATGGAACCCTGAACTAGCCTCAGCTTGTGAGGTATGGAAGGCGATCAAATTCAAGTACGAACTGGTAGATAAACTAGATGTAACGAAGTCATAATTCTTCTTTGTTCTTCTAATTGATTGCAATTAAACTCGGCTCATTCTTTTTTTTTCAAAAAAAAAGATTGAGCCGAATAAAAATGGATCTTGATAAGATCCTTTCATTAGACTTGACAAATCGAGATTCGTATATTCTATATATTTTTCTCTATAGAATATAGAAAGGCATAATACAATAAATACAAATTATAGTATTATCATATGATAATGGAATCAAATACACAGTATTTTCAAAAAAAGTCTTCGTTTATTGGGAAAGAATCAATGTACTTCTAATATCGAATCAGGATTCACTAGGACAGAAATAAAGCATTGGGTTGAACTCTTCTTTGGTGCTAAGGTAGTAGCTGTGAATAGTCATCGACTACCCGAAAAGGGTAGAAGAATGGGACCTATACTGGGAAATACAATGCATTACAGACGTATGATCATTACCCTTCAACCGGGTTATTCTATTCCACTTCTAGATAGAGAAAAGAACTAAAGGAGAGTGAATTAAAAAAGAGATAGTTTGGACGTTAAACCCTTTTATAAGACCCTCTCTTTTCAAAAAAAGAGGACATTTTTAAACTTTTAGCAGGCGTAATCATTAGCCAACAAGTGACTCGAACTGCCTGTAAAAAAAGAGAATTGATTCTCAATGCTAAAACTAGATGACTTCGTCATCTATAACCTTGATGAAGGGGTAGTTTTAGTTTACGACTCTGATCAAGAGCAAGAAAACTTTGATTTCGGATTGGACATAGAACCTGGACCCATTGTGGAGACATTCAAAAGAATCCTGATGGTAAGAATCATACTTTCGTGGAAATCCAGGGTATAGACTTCGATGTGATAGACATTTTAGTCCGGATTTTTCCGGACCAAAACTCCGACCCAACGATACTATTAATTTATTCTATTCACAAAGAAAAAGGATTTGAAATCGCAATACTACTATACGTGGCGGGGGGTATTCAGAATAATATCATTATACAATACATTCTTGCGCGGGGTTTTGCTAATAGGACTTTGCCGCACGGGACGAGTCTTTGTCGAAAAGCTAACTCCACCCGGTATTTTCATATCCTTGGGGTGGTATATCGCCTTACAAAATCTAAAGGGGTAGTATGGGATTTGTAGTAGGTAAGAGAATTTCCCCTTTGGTTGAGTATGCTACTTTCCCCCTTTACCGCGCATCATTGTATGTGCTTTTGGAGGAGCACGTATGCAGGAAGGAAGTTAGAGCTTAACGAAAAAAACCTAAAATAGCTTCAACTTTACGGTACTATCAATCAATTAAAAGCCCTACATATCAATCCTTACAACCCTTACAACCGGTGGAATAAGAGCCAGTTTCGCTATGCTGGAGATATCCTTATTTCAAAACCTGACGCGCATCTTGCATTTGTGGGTCTAAGAGTGATTGAAGAAGTATTGTATGTGGAAATATGGAGGTACACGAAACAGATTTTGGATTCGAAATGGGCGTATTCGACCAAGCCGTACTGAGACCCTTTTAAAAGGATATTCTGAATGAGATATTTCATTTTCACAATTTCTTTCCTTTGAATCCAATTTAAAGCTCGATTAGAAGGATAGAAAGGGCATAAGGATGAGAAAAGAAAAATCATATCTTTTTAATTAGTTCTCTTTTTTGTAATTTTTTATTATCTTATCCATTCCATTAATTTTTTTAGAGAATACTAAGGTATTCCCTAAAAATTCTTTATTTTGCAAACTAAAAAATACAATAGTCAATATTCTTTATAATAGATATACTTAATTATATCATAAGAAACTTAAAAAAATTTCGAATAGATAGAAATAGTAAATTTGAATTGAGACACCTATTCTATGACAAATTTTAATTTACCCTCTATTTTTGCGCCTTTGGTAGGTTTAGCATTTCCGGCAATTGCAATGGCTTCTTTATTTCTTTATGTGCGAAAAAATAAGATTGTCTAGAACCGATGGGGCCAAATTTTCTCAATTTATTTCCACGCAGGATCATAATACAGATATTTTATTTTAAGTTTGTAGATTGAGTTTGTATATTTCGGAGAACCTAGAGTCCAATAATATGTGAAACAAGAAATGTCGAGAACCAGAGTTGAAACACGAAACGTGTTGACTTGTCAAAGCAAGTTTCTCTTTCCAGGAGTGTTATTGATATTGAAGCAATTTTGAACGCAATGGTATAACTTATTTTAATGTAGTTCATCATTCGGGGCAACAAAAAAGTTGAACTTCAGCGCATGTCAAAAAAAGATGAACCGGAACAACTCAAACTTACTATGTATAAAGATCAGTTCGGTTTGATTGCGTAGTTTTCAAAAAAAGGAAGAGAAATACTGATCCTGCGATAGGAAGTGAATCTGGAATGTCCACATCATGAATTTTAAATTAGTTATTGATTTGTATCTGCTGCTATTTTCCTAATTATCACCCTAAGTTACAACTGGGCTGTAGCAAAGCATGTTCTATATTATATTCTACCACTGAAGTTTGCAGTACAATTCCCTTTAGTGTGTACCCCTGCAAGATTAAAGGCTGTGGGGGCAATCTACTATAGCTCATCTTTTGCATTTTCAGCACCAGAATCTGTTTCAACATCCGAGATTTGCAACTTCTGCTTGATGAATTTTAACATGTCCTTTAAACCTGACTTCTTTGACAACTTAATCTGCATTTTAAAATACAGAGCAACAAGATATCAACTTTTAAGGAATGATACTTTTTTTTAATCTCATGAGTTTTCAGTAAACATACCGGGTTGCTCTTGTCCTCAGCAGGATAAAACAAGAGCATTGGGTAGTTGTTGACCTGCATTGAAGAATAGACAATTGTAAGAGGAATGTATATTCGTATGCCACTGTGGATTGGGTAAGATCTCCTTTGGCGATGCAGCAAAGAAACAAAAGAATATGATTCCAGTAGACAAAGTAAAAGACCTTCAACACTTAACATCTCTTCACTATATTTAGCTTTATGAACATCCAAGATACAACTCAATATCTCTTCTAAACTGTAAGTTATTCTTTCCCAGCAGTAATTAGCAGCAAGTTCATCCGAATTCCCATCTTCAACTGGTTATACTCATGAAATTAACTCTTAAGTTATTTGCAAGTCATGTATTTCAAAATTTAACACCATCAGAAACTTGGAATCTCCGTAAGTGATCAACATAGAAATCCAAAAATGCAAATGCATTATAATAAGCATTTCAACTTCCACAGTTCTAGTGTTGAGGAGCTTTGACTTCACAGGTACAAGACAATTGAAGTGAACAAAGAATGACAATGCTCATGTGTGCTTCAAAACACATTTCAGGTCAATTTCTCACACATAGCTCAACAAATTTCAATCGTTATAGTAGAATAACTTTTGAATCTTCTAATACCAAAAGAGTATTTAAGAAATTCCACTACATTTCAGGTCACAATGCATTTTATGCTTCAATAAGCATTCAAAAAGTATATCGATTCTTTTTAGCATGTAACACAGAGCATACAACTCCAACAGTAGTGAAAACTGAAAAAGATGCAATTCAATGGATAATGCATGGAAGTGACAGCAAAAGTAGCTATTGTTTGCACCTTGCCTTTGGAATAAATGACGTAGTGCAGAGACTGTATTAACTCACCTGCAACTTTGGATGTTCATTTACAGAAGCATCTATCCTCACAAATTTCAGGTTGTCCACGCCCCTGAAATGCTTAGCTAATTTCTCAACGTGCTTACTTGTTGCTTCACAGTCAATACACCAAGGCGCATGGACCTTTTTCCAAGGTTAAAAAGTAATTTGTTAGATCTTGGGAAGAACAAAATCTAGTATCCTGAAAATAAGAAATGCTGGATGCTGGATCACAAAAAAGATCAGCGAAAAATAACTTCCAGGAAAAAAACAAATACCTCGAGAAAGACATTTTCAGAACTTTCCAGGACAGAAGAATCAAATGTACGTCCAACAACCTTTTCCACAAGTCCCTTCTGCAAAATATAGGGTCAAATATACTGATTAAATACATTTGGCAACAAATATCCTAAACTCTTCATGTTTCTTTTTTCCTTTGTGATAATAGTTGCAGCAATTTTCAGAAAAGTGCTTCTTCAACCATTATGCAAAAAATTGTTTAAGTGTTATAGAGATTGTTAAATAATGATGAACTGAACATGTCAGATATAGTAAGTGATGTAAAAAGATGGTGCAGCTTTAACCTGTGGCGATTAATAAGTTAGACTGCTTAAGGAATACAAATCCTGGTAACCAGGTGATGCTGAAGATACATTAGTGTAAAAGATATATTATAAATTAACAAAAATTAAAGCGTACTTCTTGAGGTACTGGTTCTGATCGGAAGTATGGAGGAAGAGTGCCATCCAGAAGGCCTAAGCAGAACTCCTGTTGTACATGCATGAAACTATGAAGTAATATATTTGAGAATATAACATAAAATCAAAAGAAAGAACTCAGTACCTGTAGGTTCTTGAGGTTAACATCTGCCTCCATCAGATATTTGGAACCTTTGCTCGTATCAAATGCAGTAACCTGGTTGACTTTTAAGTTTTAGCAATAAATCTATTATGTCAGAAAACAGAGAAACAGAGATCCAAATGATTTCATGAAGTATCTTCCCTGATAAATTGATAAAGTAGAACAATGCATGTTATAATAAAGGACATGACAATCTAAGTAGTTCAATAATGTTAGTGCATTCCAGAACAAATTAATCGCATGGAAAAGGTAATGAAAGACATCCATCCCCTCCCCCCATCCCATACCCCCCCACAAATGCATACAAGCGCAAATATGCACATCCATGGAAAAAGGTATGTGACAGATGTAAATTTGACTTCAAAGAGAGATTCAGGATATAGTGAACTCACAGTAGGTTTTTCTGGTTCAAGGCCATACAGAGTCAGGAATGGTTTTGCAAGGTTTTCTTCAGCAGTGTCCACATATACAAACATTATCTGAAACACAGGGAAGAGAAAGTTTTAGGTGATGCAAAAGGTCTAGAAATAATGAAGCAACAACTGTATGTGACTTGATTAGGAAGTGCACACCTTTGTCTTCAATTTTCTTGCAACCTCTTGAATAATAGATTCAAGATCTTCAAAATCATAAGCCTCTGCAAAGGTGAAAACCTGGAGAAATTTTCAACACAATAAATCCAACTGTCCATATAGTAACAAGGATAAAGATTCCAATTTCCATCTATGATTTAGTGTACCATAAAAAGGCTTATTGAAGTTGAAAGAGATATCAAAATTAGCTAGTTTTAGGGGTTGACAGTTGTTGCCCTCATCAATAATCTTTGAAAACAATTGATTCTTATTTGATGAAATTTTATTTACCCTTTAGTTAAAGATTGATTGTAGACGTGTGATATATATCAGAGGGATCCACTTGTTGATATTAGCAGTTAAATTCAAAAAAAAAAAAAAGAGGAAAAATGGTAAGACATCAATAATTCCAACCTGCAGCTTAATAGGACTTGCATAGACTTTAGCAGAGTTGAGATCAGTAAATACGGTAATTAGTGGGAACTTGTTATTCTCCACAAAGTGTAATATAGCCCTTTCTTCGAAAGCTCCTTCTGCAAAAATTTATAGAATTTCACATTAGCTCACCCAAGTATTTCAATTCCATTGGTGTTAATGGGAAGGTGGAAATATTCCATCAGACATGTGTGCATGAGCCACATTGACAGTGAATTAGCATTCCACATTGTCATAGAACACAAGATAAGATTTTTGTCCAAAATGTTAGAAAGCTGTAAGTGCTGGTTGGATAATTCTAGTGGTGAACTTACCAAACTTCTCAAACTTCTCCGGTTCAGTTTTAACAAGGCCTAGGAATTTCTCCTCAGATTCAATTCCCGGGAAAAGAATTTTGGCTACATTCCTATCATTAGTTTCCACAAACTGTGTTTCATTTTCTGCTGTTGCCGCCTTCACAAATTCTTCGTATTCTGTTCCCTGGAAAAAATGGGTATGGAAAAACAAAACTCAAAAGAAAATTGAACAAACCCGCAAATTTCACCCCCTAAGTTTACATCTTTAGATCAAAGCAGGACCTGTACACTAAACATTCATATCTAACAACCCACATACCTCGTAATCCTGGAAAAGACCAATGGCAAAATTCTGATACTTTCTAAGAAACTCCTCAGCTGAATCTTTAGATTGAAGCCTAACAACCGGCGCTCCAGTCTTCTTTCTTACCCAAGTAACTATGGCATCCCTATCAATGACAAGGACGTCTCTTAGTCAATCGATCGAGCATATAGAAGGCAATTGCTGGGGTGAACGAAATGTATGGGGTCTCACTTAGTGTGGAGGCCAGTGTAGGGATGCTCGATGCCGTTGACGAAGAGGAGCACGGTGGGGAAGCCCTTGACCCCGACGGCGGCGGCGGCCTTGGGGTAGCGCTCGCCGTCGAGCTTGGCGAAGGTGACGCCACTGCCTGCCGCGCGCAGCGCGGCCGCGGCCTCGGCGAAGCGCGGCATCAGCTGCGCGCTGCGCTCGCACCAGGGCGCGTACCCGAGCAGCAGTAGCTCGGCGTGCTCCTCCACCACGCGGCGCGCGTTGTCGTTGTCCAGCACCAGCACCATCGACTGCGCCCGCCGCACCGCCTCGGCGCCGTCCCCGCCCTCGCCGCCGAGGGCGCCGCTCTCCGCCTCCTCGTCGATAGCGAGCAGCTCCTCGAGCACGTTCGAGTCGTCGTCGTCGTCGAGGTCCAGGCGCGCCGCCGAGGCCGACGCCACCACGACGAGGAGGAGGAGGAGAGCCACAGCAAGAGCCCTCATTGTGTTCGATCAAATGCTTGGATGTTTGAGATCTGGAAGCCTAGTATGCGTGATTTGTGTCTCTCTCCAGCCTTTGGATTTTGGAAGCTAATTTTTGGTCTTAAAATTTAATTCAAATGTTTAAGGCGTAATAATAGGCGAAATACCTGATGAGTTGGAGTATTCACGGAGGGGTACTAGGGCTTAGTAAATGACTTGTAGGGTCAGAAGAAGTGCGGGGGCCACGGTCAGTGTAGGTGTGGGGAAGATGTGTCGGCCGTGTAGTAAGAAGGGAGCCTGCGAAGCACATGGGCAGGGGTAATTAGGAAAGGGACGTGGCTGCATGCTGCATGTGATGCAGCGATTTTTTTCTACGATTTGGCCGCGCGATATTCTAATGGAAGAATCACAAAGTCAAACAGAGCTGGTGGTGTAGTTTCACTTTATAAGGTAGTTTAAAATTCTAAGTCAAATAATTAGGGAAGGGTATATAAACTTATTTCTACATTTTAATTTAAAATTAAGTTTTAGTTTACCTTTAAAACTAAACTTCAGATAAGTTGAGTCAAACATGGTTATAAATTGATGTGTTATGACATATTAGTATTTTTTTTAGGTTGGACCATCAAATCAATTACAATATACAAAATAGTTGGAAAACTCTTGTTTTACTAGTCTCCAACTTGCAACTTTTACTTTAAAAAAAACCTCAGTTTTTAGAGAAGAGGATGGCCAAACGAGAGGGTTTCAATTTTAAACTATAGTATAAATTATTCACTTTTTTGTAAACTTCACTCAAAATGCAATACTAAGATTAAACTTAACAGCATAATATAAACAAAATAAGAGATTTGGTTGGAGCTGGGTGAGAGAACACTTCTATTTTTGAACTCTAACTTATATTTTACAACTTGAATTAGATGGTTTCGACTTTTATTTTTGTTAAAGAGAAAATGAAACTAGAATCTGATCAAACAGAATCTTTAGTCTTAGAATATACCTAAGCAAAAATGTAAGACGGATTGCGATTTAGTTTGGCTGTTCTAAAGGATTCTTTGGTTCGCATCTTGGACATCTGGGGTTGCCTAGACGTGCTTGCAAGCCAGGTTATGGATTTTGCTCGCCCAGCTTTCACACGCAGGAGCCCGGTTTTTATTTTTATTTTTTTCCCTCTGCGCTCGCCGAAGGATGCATGAGAACCGTTGCCGCCTCCGTTGCTCATCAGCGACGCATGGGAGCCGTCGCTACGTCTGCCGTCCACCAACAATGCACGGGTGTTATTGCTCGCCGACGACACATGGGATCGATCACCGCTAAAGCCCGCTGAAGCCACCGCTTGCCTCCGACGAAGCTCTCCGCCACGCCTCTCATCTTTGCCGCTCGTCGACGACGCAAAAGAGCTGAAGCCCTCTGCCGAAGTCGCCACTGCTCGACGATTTTGCTCACCTCCGCCAGAGCTGCCTTCGCCTCCGACGACACTGAAGTCGCCGCAGCCCGGTCACTACTAGCGGTTGTACTGTGTTCTGGAATAAAAAATTACTATTCCTTCCCTAAAACTTATTTTGAACTTTACTGCATTTCTCAGGACACCAATACTCTTCTAAAAACCTGGCTGACTTAGCTTGATAAGTTCTAAGACAGACAAGGGAGACGCATGACGCAAACAAACAGCCCCCTAAATTCTAATGCCATGCCCTTGACTAATTGGTTTGATAGGCTTGGGGTAGGCCTATTTTTAAAACCAGGCCTAAGAACCCCAGAAAAAAGAGCCCAATAAAACGTCTAAAGAGTTATGGGCAGGCAAACAATGCCCATGGGTTCAAATGTCCAAAGGCAGCTTACAGTGATTCAAGTCCAACTCTAGTAAGCCTATTTAGATTATCTGGCATAATGATAGTGTTCAATTTCTAATAATTATATAAGTTAAATGGGATTTGATCCAATGACCATCACAACAACTAGGCGCTGTTTCCACTATATTAATTCAATCCCTCCTTACCAAGTCCCCAAACACATTGTAATACCATTCAACTTTAATTTAACCTTTGGTATGCAATAATGTAAATAGGAACGTCTCTGATCATCTATAGCATCACACTTTGCGTACAACATTTCCTCAAAAAAACACTATCGTACAACAGGAATAATATGAACAAAATCGAACTTTAAACAACAATGTATGTTTATTGTTCAACACAGTAAATACATACAAACATACTGCAAGAACAGGCTCTTTGAGACGTTGGGTACAAGAAGCTAGCAAACAACCAGTAGCTAGCATCTCAGATCTTGTACACGGCACACGCCTTTTTCGAGAATTTAATCGGCTTCGTCTTCTTGGAATCGACAAGGATGGGGCATGTAACGTGCACCTTATGTGTCACCCTCACTAGCTTGCCGATGACATAGCCTCGGGAGGTCAAGTCGAAGTCCAGAGTTAATGGCACTGACCCACCGGTGCTCGACAGCGCTAACCCTGCTCCTGCACCGTAGAGAGGGACCTTCTCACCGTGGATCACCGCCGTCACTGTCCGGTGGCTCTTCCTCGGTTGGTAGTACTTGCGAACCTGGGATTAGCAAAGAGAACTGACTTTGTGAATTGTTCTGTAATTGCCAAGACTTCTGATTCTAATATTAGTATTGAGGTAGATACATGCATCAAGACTGAACAAAAGCATTGCTTGACCATTTTGAACCATCTCTTCTGGAAATTTTTGTAGATTTTCTTCCAGTGAAGTTCTAGATCTTAAGTTCTGGTGAAATTTCCTCCCAATCAGCACATTTGCCCTTTCTTTTGTCATGCATTTTGGCCACTTGATTCAATGGTGTGTGATTTTTATCTGTATTGTCACCACCATGCATGGTTTGGGTAAAGAGAGAGATGGATATAAAAATCAAGCTCATAAGAGAATATTTCTCCTGTTCAGTCTTTGCTAAAGGAGAGAAGAAATGGAGATGAAAAAAAAGAGATACTACTTGGTATATCCTAAGTTCAACAAAACACACACAAAGTGATGATAAACTGATAATAACATCATTATCTTTTAGTACTATTGTTCCATTTCATCTTTCCCCTCTTGGTAAGGGTTTTATCAAGATTTATGGAACAAGTCAAGTGACATCTCAAAAGCTACATCACCAATTTACCATACATCAAGGACTCCAACATTATCAACAGATGCTACAAATCGATCCAAAGAAGATAATGGAGAGGCTCGCTTCATATGGTGTACACTATTGGTAGAAGTAAAGTTGCAGAACCAATAATAGTAAATAATTATGAGAATGTTGTCCAAAATGATATGAAATATACTGATAAATGTCATGCACTGCTACAGAAACAGGATTTGAAAAATGCCGATAAATGACATATGTAGCTACAGAAGGGTAAGGACAATGGAAATACCTGTCCAACCCCAATTGAGATCTCTGAATAAAGCAGGCGAATAGGGCCCGAAGTAACATGGATTCCAAACATTGTAGCAGGGTTGTACAAACCAATGTTCAAAGAACAGTTCAATGTGACCAATTTGGTTGGTACCCCACTATGGTCTGTGCCCTCACCAGCATAGAAGTCATCCATCACCAAGCTCTATGCAAAACAAAGCAAATGTTCTTGGTTAGAGAAAAACTCAAGAAAAACTTGTATAGTTATCTTTGACAAACTTGCTCTAATTAAACAACACTGTTTTAAATTTTAGCACTTGTTTTCACTTAGAACACTACTGGCAATTTTTTCAATTGCTAACTACACTCTTTGTTTATTCCTTATTGAGTGATTTCCACATTCCATTATCAAATTAAACAACTAAAAAATTCAATAAGATAACCTCTCTTTTTGTCTACCATTTTGTTTAAATGTTCAATTGGATTATTATAACTTCAACCAACTTCTTCGATCTGAAAAACAAAAACGCAACTTGCAAGTTCTTAAATCGCTATCTGCATTCTTTGTTTATTCTACATTCCCCCATTTCATCATCTAATTAAAAGTTAAAACAACAAACAACTCAATGAAAACAACTTTCTTGGTGCATTTGGAACCAAGAACACTTCATCTATCAATAAAGATTCATCATTTCATCTGCATATACCTTGACGATAACATCGGGCTCGTAGGGCCTCGCAGCACCCCAGATGATGAGGCAGAAGACGGTGAACAGCAGCACAAAGCTAACGAATCCAAGAATAATTTGGCACCGCCTCGAGAGGCCGTTATCGCCACCAAGATCCTCGTATGGGCCTTCCTCCTCGATAACATTGCACTCGGGCCAGCCCTTCTCGTTGAGGACCTTGCGCTCGCCGCCGCCCTTGCGGCCGCCGTCGCCGCGGAGGTTGCCGGAGAAGCGGCTGACGGAGGAGGAGCGCGAGTGGCGGCCGAAGGAGGGGTGGGAGGGGGACTCGTTGGGGCTGTTGTATACCGGCGTCGCCTGCATCGACGACGACTTGTACCCGCCGTCGTGCGACTCCCGCGACGGGCTCTGCACGTAGTAGTTGGGCCGCTTCGGCGACCGCGGTGGCGACGACGGCGCCAGGCTTGTCACGTCCGACTCCGACTTGGCGTGCATCATCTTGGCTCCTGCTAGGAATTTACCAAAGAAATTGTAAGGGTTTTAGATTTGAATCGAAGTAATAGACCACTGAGACGATTGGAAACTGGAAAAAGAGTGAATTTGTGCATGCTGCTGCGCTAAAAATCGTGCAGGCTTGCAATCAGAGCTTTTCAAGCACAGATTTTGAGGCGAGTGACAGCAGAACGGATTCATACGCTGCTGCTGCGCCAAAATTCGTGCGGAAGACAGCTGATTCGTGCAAAAAAAAAAAACCAAAAAATGTTGGCAAAATTACATGATTTTAGATTCGGGGATAAGTGGAAACAGGGCGAATTTGAATGCTGCTGCTGCTGCGGTAAAATTCGTCCAGAAAACCCAAAAAAAGTGTTTTTTTTTTAAAATTGAAGGGGTTTTAGATTTGGAGATAAGAGGCAACAAGGCGGATTAGAACGCTGCGCCTGAATGAAAATTCGTGCAGAAGCAGAGCTAATTCGCCCTCCAATCAGAGATAATTCGTGCAGAAAACCAAAAAAAAAACTCTATTTCCCCCCCAAATTACAGGGATTTTAGATTTGAAGATAAATAAGTGGCAACAGAGAGGATTCGAATGCTGCTTCTGCGCTAAAATTCGTGCAGAAACAGAGCTATTCCCCCCTCTAATCACACTCAATTCATGCAGAAAACAAAAAAAAAACACTTTTTTCCCTCCAAATCACAAATTTTTTACATTTGCATATAAGTAACAACACAGCAGCGCACAAAATTTCATGCAAAACCACCTCATCAAACAAAGATCCAGAAACCAAATGACCAAAAAAAAAAATACGAATCGCACCTGCGAGAACACGAGCCACTCAGAGAGAGATGGAGGAAAGCAGAGAGCTCGCTTGGAGCAAATTGGAAATGAAGCAGAGGGCACTAAAAAGAGAGGGGGGCAAGCAGTAACGCGCTAGAAAGCCCAGGGCAACCTATGTAGGATCTTCTACGGGCCTACACACACCATATCCGTGCGGTGTCGCATGGAAAGCAGACACGTGGCTTGTAGTGCGTTTGGTGCGGGTGTGAGACGCGCGTGTGGTGCTTTGGCTCGGTGTAGTGGATGGGAAGAGTAGTTAGGCTTTCACGGCGCGGGGGGAATGGGGTTATGGGAGTGTCGGCAGCAGCTGCGTGAAGAATGTGTGTAGTGTGAAGAATATTTTATACAAATAATTCTTAAAAATAAAATAACAAATTTACTTTCTAATTCAAAAATTTACAAAAATAATTTATTTCTTATATAGAAAAGATTAAAAACATACACAATATACGATAGACACCTACACTTATATGTAGCATGCATATTCATGCACTTACATATCCAGTAGCCATTTGTGCACACATGCATGCACATATGTATGCAGTGTGATGCGCTGCATTAACCATTTGTATGTACATATGTTGATATATGTGTCATAGGTCTGTCTATCGTACACTTCTGTCTCATTATAACATAAAAAATGAGTTGTTTTTGAAAATTCTTGTTAAATTTGTTATTTTTTAAAAGATTATTTTACAAAATATACATAAAGTGTTTTTGTTATATCTACTGTAGCTCTGGTCTTCCACATTTGCTTGCCGCTCTTTTTTATTCCTAGTTTACCTTGCGTGGCGATTGGTGCAAACCATCCAATCAACAATTTTGGATGTTTTAGATCGATTATCATATAAAGATGGTTGTCCGGGCAACGATAAAAATTATTCTATATGATAATTGTATAAAAAGGGTATATATGTATTTATTATTATACATTTCATTTATATGTAGGTTTGATTTTACCTTATGAGTCTAACATGCAATGATTTTAGAACTTTTTTGTGGTATGAAAAAATAAATTTATATAAAAAACAGAATTTTTTTAGGTGGAATCAATGCTTTAATATTGAACGTCGATTTCGTGATTAAATGATCCAAATGAACTGCAGTCCCAACTACATTTCTGGTTACCATGGTCGAATTTTTGATCTCTCACTGTTGATAGTCGAATGGGTGAATTATAGATTTTTTTTAAAGAGAGATGATTTCGTTCTCCCATCAGAATAAACTTCTCACGCGTCTTAAATTGATGTTTAAATGTCATTTTAGTGGAGCATAAAATTGTTTTCATTTCTTAAGAATATTACATTGTATGAGAGGATTTACGTTGGCACGAAGAGCGATGCTAGTGTGACCAACAAAAAGGGTGGAGTTGTGAGAGGGAACCTGAATATGAGATACCATAAGATTTAGACTCGGTTTGGGATTTGATGGGTTGGAAAGATAGCACATCATCTTTATAAATGATCATTTAATAATTATTTATATAATATTAATATTTTATTAAATATAACAAATACACCTGTTATAATGATCATAGTCTATAAAATAGAACAATATACCATAATCTTAAAAGAAAGCAAACAATACCTCGGAATAAGAGAAAATTTTCATGGTAGAACGGTAAAACAACAATAAGCACATCTAAATGCGATAAAAAGAGTAGGATGCAATCCATTGGTTTCTTAACGAAATTGACATGCTGGACAATCTGGACGAAAAGGATACGCGATTAGTACCGTTGACGTTGCTTGCATGAACAATCCGAGAGAGAGAGTGTGTGAGTCAGTGGTTGTTTGCAAGAATTAATTAGAATAACTCTAATAGAATATTATTATAGGTGTTTGAGGAGAGATAACGTAAATTAGAAGAGATAAAAAAAGAGAGAAATACCGGTGCTGATATTTACAATATTTTTTTACTGTTGGTGAAACTTAATAAGAAAGAAAAAAGAAAAAAAGTGTTTATGTTTCTTGTGAACTCTACTTAAGTTCTAAATAAGATATATTATTATTGAAATTAAAAAATTTATAAAAATACTTGATAATATATCTTTAACTTCCTAATATAACCACTCATCAACTATGACTATTAGAGATGCTCATGTAGTTAATCTCATCTTCCTTTCGTTTTCTACCCCTTCACATTGTCAAGTGTCAATTCGTTTGTCGTTTCTTTCTTTATTCTGTTTAGTAAACTTCAACCATTTGTGTGATTGGATTCGTTTTTGGTAAAGTTATGCCATCGGCCGTGTGTCGGTCATGCAAGTTTATACCTTTGCTGACGCCACCCCTTTCTCTCTCTCCGCCCGCGCGCACGTATGCGTGCCTGTACACATTTTAGTGTTATGAAATTGACAATTGTAAAAGATATTTTAGAATAAAGTTGTCATTTAAGCAATTAGAAAATAGTCATATTTAAAAAGAAAAAAAATTAGTTCTTTAACATCATGAAAAAATTAAATTAACATCATATCACTGTTTATGAGACTGATATATAGAGTTTAAACTCATATGTCATCCACAAACTAAATAATATCTTGTTAGATTTTTTTCACAATATTATAGAGTAAGATCGTCTTTCAAAATGGTATATTAAATGAAGTTTTCTGGAATAATTTGATGGCACGTCATGTTTTGATCGGTAAAAACTAAAAATAATGGTACAATGTGATTTAGTTAGCCCGTGATTAGACAATAATTAACGAACTTCGTGATTAAATCATGCATGGACAACACAGACAATAACATTTTTTTTGGTTGAAACAAATATATAATATAATTATATGAAGAAGGAAAATGACCTGACAACAAACATTGATTTTTTTTTTTTTTGATATGAAATTAATTCTCCGTTGCAACGAGAGGTTCTTCAACCATGGAAGTGACACATCGCCTACTGCAGGGAAGAGAAGGGGTGACAAGGACGTGCCAACTTCTTGCATCCATCAACCGTTCAATTTTGTTCTTTTTCCAAATATTTTTCATAAAAAAAGTTTGCAATATGAAAGGATTATGGGAGCAACATATATGGTTAGGTTAGGTTACTACAATATTATTAATCAAAAGGGGCAAATTTGGCATTATTGAGGACAAATTATATCTTTTAGAGTTCTCCAACCGTTCAATCAAAAATTAGATAGTTAAAGTGAATATGAGTGAGAAATTAAGTTACCGTAGTTAATCATGAGAAATAGTATCTCATCTACATTCCATGGGATCATTCATTTCAATCGAATACTTGAGAAACACATATGATACCCAGTAGAATTTACAATACAGTGTTGTTTGAAAGAGTTTCAACCTATAGCCACAAGAATATTAAACCCTGCCATCTCCCAAACAAAGTGTAGCTAAAATGGTTTCTTAAGTAAGTTGAAATCCCTTTTAGAATGAAAAGTTGAAACATTTCTTCCTAGCTTCTAAAAAAACAATTTCCAGAAGACATTAAATCCTCTTAAACATGCCCTGAGTACAGCAAATGGAACTAACGGTTTTGATATATCACACGTGGGTAAACTTCACTGGGAATTTGTGGACCAACTGATCTTGATGTATTGGTGTAGTGACAAGTCGTGTAAATGACTTGGCTCGTGTCCATCTATGCAACTATGCAAGGTCATGTAGTATAGCCTACATGGTTATATGATGTCCTTCGATGACTGGATGGAGATGATGCCAAGACGTTGAACACCCCTTCGATCTCATGCATGGATCATATAATAGTGGGCACTTCATTCAGCGCCATCGCTTTAGGGTGTGGGTCTTTCCTCCAATGCTTGACATGTCTCTCCTCGAGATTTTGAAAGATCACATCCTCTTATGTCCTCTCAAATGCTATTGAATTGAATATACAAGTCATATGTCTGTGCATTGCTACTGGAAGTCGGACAAATGTAAACAGCTCAAAGAACCTTCCAGGCTTGATTCTTGAGTTGTGATGTGCTCTTGCGTTTGTAGTTGTTCTTAAGAGTGGCGGGGTTCACTTCAATCAGGTGCTGCTATGCCATGAAAACACGTGCACATAGAGGAGTGGAGGAAAATTAAGGAAAGAACAGTGATCAAGGAATACTGATTTGCATTGATTGGGGGCATATTTGTCAAGGAATAGTGAGATTTGCATTGATATTTTAAATCAACGGTTATAGCTCACTGGATTCACAATAAAAAATATAAGATGTGAGTGGATCGGGACTCGGGATCCGACCACACCCTCCCTTTGCGTTAACACAAGCTCTCATCCTTCATGTGAACATGTCAGGACCGTTTTACTTTTTTGCAATTTCTCAAATTTAGTAAAGCTGTAAACTTTAGAAAAAACACACAAATTGAGTGGCATGGTCAATTAAAGCCACACGAATTATAGAACACAAGGATCACTGAAAATACATGTTTGGATGTAGTACCAAAAAAAATTGCAAGAAATTGGATGGAAAAAAAGCGTGACATTTTCTTTTGATAAAGAGACAGGAAAATTCTATGAGATGTGACCTCATTTCTAATTTTCTCTAAAATTTCTACGAAAGTGCCCATTCAAAAAAATTTCAAAAGAATTTTATATGATCATAACTTTGCTTTAAACACTTACATAAAAAAAAATTTATAGGACTCAAAACTTTTAAAAGTTCATTTATTTTTTCTCCATTCCAAACACCCCTTAATTCTTTGTATCTGCCTTTGGTAGGCATGAGCTCGAATGCAACTCCATCTCTCATAAGGGGCGTTGGACCTGGAGCATAATTGTAGTATTATAGTGTAAAGATAACAATGCTTAAAAAAATTTGTAAAGAGAACAAACTTATATACTCTACACCTGAACAGATCCTGACTATAAATAAATCCTTATGTGAAAATCATAATCTACACCAGAAATAAATTCTAACTTATTTGCACCATAAACAAATGTGAACTAAACTCAAAACCCAAGTTCAAATCAGGCGAGCTTTAAAAATTGAGATGTCAATTCCTAGGTCATATCTACACATGTATGATTTGATCTTTTTTATTAATACATGAAAATTATGTAGTTAAATGTACAACTTATAGTAACAAAGTAAACAGAGTTGACAATTTTCATGACATACAAACAGGGTAGCAACAATCTAGGGTTTATCCCAGTCAGTCTCTACAAAATGCAACATAGAAATAGGTTGAAGCATTATTACATGAAGTATGGTAAGCATAAGTACTTGGCCGATATGTTCATTAAAAAATCATTAGAGGAAGCGGTCAAACCAATCACTAGCTTCTTTCACCATGGCTGCTGTCATTTGATGGCCAATTCCCGGTACTGCTATGAACTGAATGATAGAGATAAAATGTTAGTAATTCACATGAGTCAAGTTTATTTATGTTTCCCATTATTTGTTGAAAAGAAGAGGAAGAAAATCACTGGAACAGAAAACAGAAAGAAAGCTGCAAGGGTGAGTGAAGATAAAAGACATCAAGATATATCAACAGAGAAAACGGAATATAAATCAGCAATGGTAAAGAATCAACCAAGTCAAACTTTTTCACTTGTTGGCACCTGAACACCATACTCCCTCGATTCAGCATTTAACATATAACAAAACCCAGGGTTTCCTACAACATCTAGTGGACCACACATAGCTGGTGGGCTGGTGGCCTATACATCTCCATCGGTTACCAGCAGTAATCAGTACCATATCAGGCTGAGACATTATTGCAAAGAATATGCTGAGTTGCATATATAAACATGGGAAGACTCCAAAAAGCTGGAGGTTTCTATTCTTGTAATGCAGCAAGGACACAATTTGCACATGCACCACCCCTTTTCTGGGGAAAAACCAGTAGGCAGGCTTACCATATTATTCTCTTGTTTTTGAATCGCAGAACAAGTCTTACTCTTACCTAAATAGAACTCTACTTCTGGATAATCAAATTAGTTTGATAATGAGGATGATTGTTATTTTGACCAAATTTCATTTTCACAATTCCTAATAACAGTTAGTGTGACCATTACCATGAACTTCTCTGCACAGCCAACATCTTCATAAGCCTTAGTAGTTCTGGAAACAGTCTCTTGTAAACCAGCGATTGGGCAACGAGGATCTTGGGCACCTGCAAACGTTAAATGAACCTCAAGCAGTAGAACACTGGACACATGCTAAACTAAGATTTATTTATTAATTCCTATGAACCAAGAGCTAATAACAATTTTGGACCACCCATAGACATATTAGGAATAGAAGGTGCCAACCCCTACACAAACAGGAGAGCGTTGAACACAAAAAAGGAAAACAGAAATAAAAAAATTGAGACTGTTGTTGTCAAGTCAGAAGTATGATTGGTTACCATTTAGTATAAGCAGTGGCCGCGGTGTGATTATAGGAACTGAATAAGGTGCATCAAATAGTGAGTCCAGACCAGGTGCTATTTTATCCCAAACCTGGCGAAACATGTAATTACACAGTTATGAAAATATCATAAAAAAAAACTTCTGCAATAAAATGGTCACATAAATCACAGAACCCATTACATACAGATTATACTAACCTTTTCTACAACTTCTTTATCTACTTCGCTCTTCCCTAAATCAATTCTTGCTTCTACATCAAACAAATAAGAACACGAGTACATCAAGGTTTTCATGCAAGCATTTTGAAGTGACAGTACAGGTTATACATTTGTGATCTATTCATTTCAAAAATTCAAAGATAACTTTTACGGAGGTGATACAGAAATGAAGTATATAACCTCACCTTCAAATAGAGGTTTAATACTATCAACTCTTGCTTGCCACATGTTATTATCTATGGCCCATCGAAATCCCTATAATCATCATCAAAAGCATAGCTGTACATAGAATAAATCACAAGCATAGCTGCATCCATGCGTAAAATTTCGTGCTGAATAAATTTACCTGAATGCCAATTATAGGAACAATGGCACTATAACGTGTATCCGCAAAAGCAGCAAACCATGCGTGCATTCCTATATTTAGTTTGAAGTTCAAAAAAGAAAGGCAAATCAAGAGAGAAATCTATATATTTAATTTAATATGACTTTACAATCATGACCTACACTACCTCCAAGTGATTCACCAGTAATCCCAATCCTAGAGGGATCGACATCCTCCCTTTCACTAAGATAATCTGCTAGTTTTATCAAGTCCCATACCTGAAATGTCCATGTCTGGTTATGGCTCCTTATTGATAAAATATCAGTAATACTAAAAAAATAAACACATTTTGCAGTTTGATAAATTATCTCATAATATAGGAACTTTTCGTATAACAGTTTTTCTGTAAAATTTAAAAACTCAATTTAGGCCCCAAAAAAAATCCAAGCTATCGCTAGTTGGGTTGGGCTAACACCAAGAATGGTGGCTTTACACATGAATTTAGCCTGGTGTTAGCCCAGCCTAACGCATCCCATGGGTCTAGAGTGTAGACACTCTTTTCAGTTTATTTCAATAAACATAGTGTTTAATGAAAAATTCCATGATACAATTTGACAAAGAACAAAAGATAATAGCAAAATAGTTACAATAATATATGGTACCGTGTCAAATATAAACGGCATCGTGTCCCCGGTCCTCCAAGCTGATTTCAATGCCTAATTTTGAGCCATGGGTGCAGTTATCAACATCAAATCAGGGGGGAAATTTGTGAACACTTGTATTTAAAATTTTGATAGAACCAACAACATAAAGAAAAGAGGGTCTTAAGAAGATTACATCTATGTAGGTAGCCTTATTGCTGGCCCTTTCACCATGATAGCGACAATCAATGGCAACAGAAATGTAACCCCTTGAGACATATGCCTGCAAAAGCATGTCATGATACAAGTATAACTTGCAGATCAGATCAAACTATCAAGTTAAAATAGAAATTACAGTGTTAAACAGTAATGTGCTCTGCATAGCAGCTCAGGATTCACATAAGAGGTTATTTTACCTCAAGCAGTGGACGTAGCCATTCTTTGCATTTGTAAGAGCTGTGCAAGAATACAATAGCTGGTTTTCTTTTAGGGGTCGCATCTTTAAGTCTCAACAAAAGTACAGGCACACGCCCTTGCTTGCCTAACTGTTGGTAAAAAAGTAATAGAAATGCCCGTATTTAGAAAAAGAAAGGCAAAGCCACAGATGACAAAACCAAGTCAATATATGTCCTAATATGAGTGTATCTAGAAAGTAGAACCTAAGTTCTTATGGACTCCAAGGTTGCACAAGAGAAACATGAATGAACAGAATATACTCTATTTTGAGAAATTGTCAAGTTCCATGATCTCACCACACTTTTATCACATACAGAATATGCCCTATATTAAGAAACTGCTAAACAAGCGAGGAAGGAACCGGATCTTGAAACATCCTCGATCGCCTCATAGCTAAGGATAGGGATACCCTGTATTGCTCTTCTACTACATTAGTACATTTGTGAGACTGCTCAAATGTAAGTCACCCCCACAGATCTCAAGCTAAGCAAAGGCAATGCAATAATTCAGTTGCAACAGAAATCCTAGGGGCAATAACACTATAAAAGTTTTAAGATTTAACTACAAGACACCGGTGCCTCACTGACTCGTGAGCTCGGGTCCACATTTCCGCCTCACAGCCATTGTCGCATAGCAAACCCCCAATTTTGTGATGTCCTTTAGCTAATTTTCTGAATAAACCGAATGATCAACATTAGAACATTATGGCCAATTTGCCATTTACCTCAGTAATCAAGTAGAAATTCTCTTCAACCAGCTTCTCCTTGAAGTCCTCCACCTCTTTCCTTGGACATGACTCCATGACCTGAAACTTTCTATGTATAATAACTAACAAGCAACAGCAATTGCTAAGTTTGTTCCGATCTAGGGGACTAGGACCCTAACCTGGCTCGGTCCCAGGGGGCCACTTCCTTGGTACAGCGGGTGCTTCACCGGGCTCCCTTGCTCCACCGAAAGAGGCACTGCAGCAAAATTAAGCCCCAAGCAAACCCTTTGATTAGTGTGTGTGTGTGTGTGTGTGTGTGTGTGAGAGAGAGAGAGAGAGAGAGAGAGAGAGAGAGAGAGAGGACCTTGGAGATGGAGGCGACGGCTTAGCAGGACCTGGTGGAAGTTGGAGCTGAGTTCACCGGCCGCGGCGGCCATCTTTGCGGCGGCGGCGATTTCGGCGGTGTCGGAGCGGCCGAGGCGAGGAGGATGCAGCGGGCGCTTGCTCTTCACGGACACATGGGGTAGGTGGGCCGAGCATGTAAGGCGCGGTCGCGGGCCCCACATGGCAGCCGGTCCCAGCGTGGCGGCCGCCGTGGCCCCCATCCCATCGTCTGCGCTGTGAAGGCGATGAGCTGAGCACAAGTGCACAAAGAGAGAATAATGTCCATGCCATTGCCATCGTGTGCCGCATGACGTCACGCGTGACGAACATTGTTGACCATTGATCTGAGCACAAGGGCACAATCGCACAAGTGACGAGTGAAAAAGGTTTTTTCCTATTCCATGTCCTTCTTAACTAAAAATTGTGGTTTGTGCGTTAATATTTTTTTTAAAAGCTTCTTTGTAAATGGGAGTATCAATTATTGATATCACATATTTATCTTATTATATTCTATCTGTAATCTCTTATCACACAAAAATACACACCAACACAATATTCTAACTAAATATATATATATAAATAAATAGGGTATATAAGTCATATGAGAATTTTATGTGATTGCATGAATTAATATGATTTAACAATAATAGTGTTATAGTGTATTTGAATAAAAATCTCTATTTATCTTATAAATGATATATTTTTTACAGTTTTGAATTGTAAAATAAATGGAGAATGAAAAGAATAGTGATTCAGGAAGGTGTAAGCATTTACGCGGTGAACATAAGAGAATTTGGAAGGACAATGGTGATTTTCCAATTGAGGCGAACTTCTCTTATTTTATATAGTTGTGTTTTCGAGTATTTTGATATAAAAATATATCTTATAATAATTGTATACTTGATTCAATGAGAACCATCAATAGAGTTGTTAGAATGACTCGTTATATTTTGTTTTACTTGTATTCTAAACTATAATTTTTACTTTTGTAGACTCTATCGGTATAAATTTTGGCATGACAAAATTCATAGAAATGTTTTGGCTAATTTTTTAAGCCAAAACTTAGGCAAATCTTTGAATAGGAGAAATTGTGCGTCAAAATATTAGCTATGGATCTCTCTTCTCTATATGACAAGTGAGTCTAATGTGATTTATCAAATTTAGTAGATAATAAAGTTGACATCCATTTAGTTTGTACCACATTTTTTCCAAACATATTGTTTTATATTATTACAATGTTTAATATTTTATATTTGTTAAAAGGTATTTTACTGATATGTGAGTTCAATCCTATCTTTATCAGTCTTGGAGATTACAATTTTTTCATTGTACTCTATTTTGGTTGTAGTTAAAATTTAGTCAGGTATGCTGTAGTAGCAACCAAATTTGCTCTTAAACCCTCCAACAAAAATCTAAGAACATATTTGAAAGAATAATTTTTATCTGTTACTAAAAGACTTTGATAGATCAAGATTGAGATTATAATCAAATTAATACAAATCTTAATAAAATTTGCTTCCTAAAAAATTGTCCGCTTACCAAATAGACACTAAAATTTGAGCTAAAATGGACCATAAATTGTGCGAAGTAAGACTAAGCCTGCGAAAAGCCATACATTATTCGGTTTCACACTTAGAAAATGCGGAACTAGATCGACTAGAGACAAACCAAACTATACCGTCCGATTACAAATCGAGAGTCCATAGAACTAGAATTTTTTGTTTTACTTTAAATCATGTTTTATTCTTCGTCCACCGCAGCTGCTCCGGGAAACACTCACAGGTCAAGTCGTCTTCCCTCTCGCCGTCACCGTTCCGCGGCAAGCGCCGGAACTCCGGCGAGATGCACGTGAAACTACTGTAGAGAACCAACGCAGAAAGAGGAGGCCAAGAAGAGGAGGCAATGGAGGAGGAAGCGCTGCGGGAGAAGGAGGCCGGCAACGCCGCCTACGGGAAGGGCTACCTCGAGACCGCCGTCGGCCACTACACCCGCGGCGCCAGCCTCGACTGCCGCGACATCTCTTTCCTCACCAACCGAGCCGCCGCCTACTTCCACCTGTCTAAGGTCATCGCTCCCCACCCTCCTTTTCTCTTCACTTAGCAGCCGCATCGCCTCATCACTTGCGGTTGCTTGGTTCCAGTACAAGAATTGTATAAGGGATTGCGAGGAGGCGGTTGAGAGGGGCAGGGAGCTGCGCTCCGACCAGAGGTTAATCGCGAGGGCGCTGTCGAGGAAGGGGTCGGCTTTGCTGAGACTTGCCACCTGCTCCAAGGACTATGGTGCGGCGATTAGGGCCTTCGAGACGTCCTTGTCCGAGCACTACAATGAGGAGACGCTTACCAAGCTGGCCGAGGCGGAGACCTCAAGGAAGAAGCTGGAGGAGCAAGAACGATTGGATCAAGAAGCGGCTGATGGCCACCGTGAGAAAGGTACTCCATTGAAATTTTGAAAGAAAGAAAGAAAGAAGTAGAGGAACAAGAATCCTAACTTGGTATGCAATTGCACGGTGCCATTATGATTTTGCAGCTTCGGCTGCTGATCTGTGAGTATCTATCTTGCAGGCAATGAGTTATTCAAGCAGAAAAGATACCATGAAGCAGCTCAACACTATACTGAAGCTATAACAAAGAATCCGAAAGATCCACGAGTAAGAGTTTGTACCTATCGTTCTATATAATTTAGCTCAATAAGAATTTCCATGTCCACTTAAGTACTGAACTTAGAAGTATCATTGACAATTGAGGTGTCCACGAGTAAGAGTTATACATTGTTCAAATTTCAAAAATGTGTTATGGAGCCTTTTTTTTCTCTTTTTCTTGCTGATTCTTATATTATGTTTTCTTTAATGATTCTGTGCTACTTCTGTCACTGATTGTCCAGGTTTTCAGCAACAGAGCTGCATGCCACATCTCTCTGGGAGCTTTGCCTCAAGGTCTTGAAGATGCAGAGAAATGTATTGAACTAGATCCTACTTTCCTGAAGGGCTACATGCGCAAAGCTAAAGTCCAGTTCCTGATGGAAGATTATGACAATGCTCTCATGACCTACATGGAGGCTTTGAAGTGTGACCCAAACAATCTGGAAGTGCTTGATGGCTTGTGTAGGTAACTTTCTGGTCCTCTATCAGCCTTCTTGACCTTGACATAATTATTTGAATCAGCAATTTATTTGGTTGATTTCAGATGTGCAGCATACATCAATAGGGCCAATGGAGGGGATATTGAACCTGAGAACTTGAAAGATATGCTGGTCAGTCTTATTTACTTGGGGTAATTTCTTCAATGTAATGCTAGTGCTTGCAAAGTGTGTCCCATGTAGGGTGCACGGTCAAAGGTATCCTGAATTCTGATGCAAAAAAAGCAAGAAACACAGGAGCTGTACCTAAACTGGCTAGGTGTAATGAAGTAGCACTAAAAAAATTGTAAATAAGCCATTTGAAGACCTCACCTGGGTGTGGATCATGAAACATAGCTAAAATGAAAGCCTGCTAGCTAATCAACAAATAATAATCTCCTTTATGAACAACCGTTTTTTCTTAATGATCTTTAGGGAGATTTTCGATCGGATAGTGATTGGCATGCTAAACTCCAAAAATCCCAAGAAGCAGCTGCAAACTTCAAGAAGGAAGCATCTGAGGAGCGCTTGAGGTGGATCGAAGCTGATAAAATGGTAAATTCACATCTTGATTCGCCAAATAATTATTGGCTCAATTATTTCTTGTCGCCATGAGTTTGATTCTCTGGGCTATAGAATGACATTGTCATCTATTCTTCCTATTGCTTCTGCTGCTGTTTCAAGTAGGGAAGCTAGGAGGCCGGAGCCTAAGACTACTATATATGTTGTATTTACTCCCAAGCTTGATAGCCATTTGATCTAAAGCTTGTTACACATCACATTATGGTAGTGATATGAAAGATCTTTCAAGGGCACTGGCAGGCTCTTCATGTTATATGAAGTCGAATATCAATTATTATGATGATATGGATAACAGATGTTTGGTTTCTGCAGGCCAGAACATTTGAGGACTTGTATTTAGGTCAGATCCAACAACGGAAAGAAATTGAGGAAGATCTTTCAAGGACAAAACAAGGGCTGGAACTACTTAAAACACAGCAAGATGAGGTTATTGAGAAACTCCAGATGGCCAATGAGCGTAATGAGTGTCTACAAGTTCAGCTCTCAGAATCCAGAGAGATTTATGACTGGCTTCTATCAGAGCATGATCGGTTGCTGCATGAACGAGATCATGCAGTTCGAGAGGTTGAAGAATTGCGTAGTAGAAGAGGACAAATGCTTTCTGTCTTGGTCACAGCAATGCACTGTGAGTTTCCATTATCAGAATTGGAGTTTGCAACAGAAAATTTCAATAGTTCATTGAAGATTGGAGAAGGTGGATTTGGCTCCGTATACAAAGGCT
This sequence comes from Pharus latifolius, assembly GCA_019359835.1. Lineage (NCBI taxonomy): Eukaryota > Viridiplantae > Streptophyta > Magnoliopsida > Poales > Poaceae > Pharus > Pharus latifolius. Next base: position 80,653,457 of record CM033324.1, read on the forward strand.
TCCTTCGAAACATGACAGTGGCGATAAAGGTGTTGAGACCTGATAGTTTACAGGGGCAATCACAGTTCGAACAAGAGGTGGTTTGACTGATTCTCAAGGTTAATTTTGTCATACTGGAAAAAGGAGTTGGTCTCTAGGTCCCTTCTACTTTAAAACTGGAACTAGAATTAAATGCGTATTTTGATAAGACAATCTCACCATATTATTCTGAATGGTTTCTTCTGGATTTCCATTTCAGGTTGCTATCCTTAGTAGAGTGAGACACCCTCACCTCGTAACTCTCCTAGGGGCATGCTCGGAGTCGTCAACGCTTGTCTATGAGTTCTTACCAAATGGAAGCCTTGAAGATTTTCTTGTATGTGCAGATAAGAGGCAGACTCTGACGTGGCAGATCCGCATCCGAATTATTGCCGAGATTTGTTCAGCTCTGATCTTTCTGCACAAGAATAAGCCTCACCCAGTGGTTCATGGAGATCTCAAGCCTGCCAACATTCTCCTTGATGTTAACTTAGTCAGTAAGCTTAGTGACTTTGGTATATCTCGCCTCCTAATCCAGTCCAGCACAAATAACACTACCCTGTACCTCACCATGCATCCTGCGGGAACCCCTCTGTACATGGACCCTGAATTTCTTTCCACCGGGGAACTGACACCTCAGTCTGATGTGTATTCTTTTGGAATCGTAGTTCTGCGTCTCTTGACAGGAAAGCCTCCTGTTAGGATAAAGAAGATCGTGGAGGATGCATTGGAGAAATGTGACCTGAATTCAATAATTGATACCTCAGTGGGAGAGTGGCCTTACACACACGCCCAGCAGTTAGCACGCCTTGCTCTCAGATGCACTGAGCTGAGCAGGAGGTGCCGTCCTGACCTTTCAAGTGAGGTGTGGAGAGCAGTTGAGGCCATGAAGAATGCTGCATCATTATCTTCAACTTCGTCTTCCACATCAATGCTGGATGACAACTGCATACCATCATATTTCATCTGCCCAATCTTTCAGGTGAGCATACGCTGTCCTTTGTGCCATTACTGTTTAATGTATACAGTGTTTGAGAATTCAGCACCTGAGCGGTTCCTGCCAATAAACCTGTTTTTCTGGTTAAGCACTTGTAGGAAGGGTGAAAAACTCAGAAAGACAGTTTTTGAAATGTTGGGCTGGCTTTAAATTTGCCCGTTTGGGTGGCAATTGGCTTGCTTGCAAGAAGTAGGGTTTGAACACATGGTCTAAGTGTTTTACAAGTTTTAAGAACGTGCCACATTTTGTATAATGCAGCTACATGTCATCAATAGTTTGATATAAAAAAGATCAAAAGTTTCAAATATACCAAAGTGGTGAAATATTGTGCATCATTCTTTACTTAGAGATATTCATTTGCACTTTAATCATGCACTTCTATCTTTTTCAATGATATAATCTCTATTTAAGTATTACACTTCACTAATGAAATTCTTTGAAAAGTATCCAAACAAGATTTGTTGTGCCAACTGAGTTTGTGTCATTTGCTATTTTTGAATTACGAATTACTTTGATGTAAAGCGTGGTGTTCCTTTTAATGAGAAAATAAATAGATAATAATACCAAACAACTTGGCTCTCAAGCTAAATGTGTCATTATCTTAGTTTTCATGACAATTCCAAACTACCATATAAGTAGAGAGCTTTTATCTGATGACTAGCTGTGTTACTTCTGTGAGCAAAATCAAAATTTCAGGATGTCATGCATGATCCTCACATCGCGGCAGACGGGTTCACTTATGAAGCGGAGGCCATCAAGGGTTGGCTCAGCTCCGGCCACGACACGTCGCCGATGACTAATTTGACACTTCCACACGATGAACTCATCCCTAACCTTTCGCTTCGTTCTGCCATTCAGGAATGGCTCCAGCAGCAAAACATGGTGCAGTAATCTGCTGCCTCAGTGTATATGCTTTTTTCCTCTTCTGCAAATATTGCAGTTCAATATAACCTGACGGGTGCAAAGTTGTATGTAAAGAGCTAATCTACATATTTATTTTCATCATGTGTAGCAATTAGAAGTGCTATTTACTGTTAAACAAGTAACTGCTTATGGAAATTCAACTGGCTGAAATTTGTATGCCCTTCTATGCTCAATATTTCTTGTAATGATATTTATTTTTTGAGTTTTGATAATGGGCAAACATATATTTTTTCTTATCTTACGTACACATATTTTTCTTGTTGGATTAAACCATCATTTTCTTATATTTAGTTTTTTAGAAGTTCATCTTGTCCCTTCAGCTTCTCCAGCAGCGGTAAGCCTGGTGACAAGTGGAAGTGGGGTAGTAATGATTCCATCGGTCGTAGGTGGAGGTGATGGAGGGTAGTGGCCACGGGAGAGAGAAGTAGGTGAAAGTGGACGAGAGAGGGAGGCGATACAGCGAGGCGATAATGGCGCCGTCAACGAGGGAGAAGGGGAGGAGGAGACGGGGGAGGAAGGGGATCAATAGTAATAGCAAATGGAGGTAGAGAGGAGGAAAGATGTTGAGAGATGGAAGGTGAAGATTGAATTTAGTTTTTAAATTTGAGGTATAGATATTGTAAATTTTTTAAGAAAAAATAGTTACTTATACCTTAAGCAATTTTTTTTTGTAAAACTTTTCTATATGATTACAAAAGTTTTAAGTTATGTTTTGTGAGTATGAAAAGAGAGGATCGATCCATATATTAATGAGATATTCAGTAAAAAATATAAAATATTAAAAATTTATAGTGGCATAAAATTTTTTCTTGGGAGGATAAGAGCAACTCCAATATAGTTTTTAGAGCGGGTTTAGAAAATAAAGAATTTTTTCAACTTAACAGCAAGCTGTGATATTTATATTAATTGTGATACAATGATTGAATTCATATGTTTAATTTTATGTTTAAGTGTCTGAATTTAATAAAAAATATATTTATTTTGTTGTATCAAATTTTTTATCTGCAAAGTAAATGTTTATTTGTTGAAATTATCCCCGTAAAATTTTTTATTAACTTTTCCAATTGTTTAGTCAATAATCTGATGAGAAAAACACATTTTTGATACATGAGATCTATCGAAAAATCTTTTGAAGAGTCTAAATTATTGGAGTGATTGACTCTTGGAGATACTCTTCATGTGTGGGTCTATCAAATCTCTTAAAATAACTCTTTAATAAAATGAGTGAGACTTATTATCTATGTGATATAAAATATTCTTTCAAAAAATCTCTTAAAGAATCTAAACTATTAAAAACAGTCTAATAGAGCCCATAAAACTCAAGCGGTATGGACGGGAATATTTGAACAAGCCTACTTGAGCGTAATGTCCGCAAACTGGCTTTGAAGCACGAGACAAGACTGAACAGTGGACATTTTGCTAGGTTTGTGTCAGCCAGTCAAGTCATCATCCACTCATCCCCAATGGCAAGTGTAGATGTGAAAGCTTTCGAATTAATGTTCTTGCTGTCCATTGGCTTTTATCTCACGCCACATGCTATTTTGAAGGGAAATTTCTAGAGAACCCCAAATAAGTTACTTTTGAGTTTTTTTTACTAATAACTCAGATTTAAAAAATAATTACGAAACTAACCCACAGTTGCGATAATTTACAGAAATGATCTGCCACGTCAGGTTGTTGAGCTCCCAGAACTCGACAAACTGCAAGTCGCACAGGCACGTGCTTGTCGTGGTGGGAAGGCACGACTAGGGCTTGTCGAGTTCTGGAAACTCGACAAACTACACAATATTAAAATGTGCAGTGCTCATATATCACATAAGTGTCTTAACCCAGCTGGTGGGAGTTTTGCAACGTAGTTGGCTCTGGTTCGAACCCCGTTCCCACAATATTATTTCTTTTCGCTTGCAGTTAGTCGTGGTCGAGGGACACGACAAACCCCTAGTCGTGCCTTCCGACCACGATAAGGAGGCGCCTGTGCGACACGCAGCTTGTCGAGCTCGAACTCGACAAGCTGACGTGACAGGTCATTTCTGTAAATTATCGCAACTGTGGGTTAGTTTCGTAATTATTTTTTAAATCTGGATTATTAGTAAAAAAACTCAGTTACTTTCAAAATCAAAGATCAAACTTTAAAATAACTTTTTAGAATAATTGCTCCAACAACTTTTTATTTAAAAACACACACCTATCATTAACTTTTACGTTAGATTTAATGTAAAAGAATTAAGAATTAGAAATAAAATGTAGATTACTTACATATGAACTCTATGTATCAATAACTATAATTTTTTGAACTTTTTTCTTCTTTCCGATCTATCTGTCCCCTTCCCTCCCCTCTGTTCCCTGCTTCTCTCTATCTCTCCTATATAGTTAGGTTCTTTAGCAATGATGAGTAGTCATTATGACAAGTGACAATGAATAAAATAGTCTAAGAAATTCTCTCTGTGATGATTAGTAGTCTTTGGTCAATTTGTTTGTTCTACGGTGTCAGTGTTAGTTATTGTATGAAATCCTCTGTCTTTAATCTTTACATATCAACTCGTTCAAATTTCAAACCGCGGTCGACAACCGACCTTTCTCAAAAACATCTTCAACACGTGGAGGAAATAGAATAGTCTCAGAGGTGGAGTCCTCTATCTCATCTTCTTGCGGGTGGACATCGCAAACAAATAAAGGAAGCAACATGAGTTCCACCATTACACCACAGCCAACCAAAACAGTGCAGTTTATGTTTGTGTTGAAAATATATATTTTATTCCTTCATGTCATATTAAAATTTTTTAACTCTCACCCAAATATCATACCCACTTGGCAGCCACCATTTGCAACTTACGCAATCCAAGTGTTCTATTCTTTTTTTTTTCTTTAAAAAAAGGTTGTAGATGGAATGAAAAGCCTGCAATGAATGATTAGAAAGAGGCGGGGGTCTCACCCAATTTTGGGGCCGTCGACATGTGGAACCCATCAGTCCTATACAACCCACAATAAAAAATTACTAGTCTCAGACTCCCAGCCACTCACCTCACGGCCCTCCCCCCGTCCGCCAAAATAGCCTGCCTATTGGTTCCCTTCTGTCTTGATAGCAACTAAACTCAGTAGTTACGTACTTGCGAGTCTTGTCGAATATACAAGTATCACAAGCAAAATGAGCAATAGGCTCTCTGCATGCTACCCACACACTCATTCACTTGCATATCATAGGTGGAGCCATGGAAGGGGTGAAAAATGGTTTCATCTCTGCTCTTCCGAATATATATATTTTTTGCGAATAATCCATTGAAAAAAATACAAATATGACCTCTATATGAATAATTTGAAAATGTAACCCAAAAATTCTTCTAGACAGGAATTAGTTTTATATTTTCTTTTTTTATTAAGTTATTTACACAAAAAAATATTCTCTCTCTTCCTCCACTTTAACAACTAACACTATTTTCTACCACCTACAGTCCCGCTTCGACAAGCACTAATATGACCTGTCCCATGATCAATTGTTATCATTGCTATCTCCATTGTAATCCTCCTCTACCATCTAGAGAGTTGACAACTAGCACCTACTACCGGTCAACCGCCACTTAAAATATTACAAGAGAATCAAACAGATGAACTATAAAGAGATCATACACTATTTTTTAATGAAAATTTGTAGTAGGATTTTCTACTACTATTTCCTGAAAAAACCAAAGAGACACCGTCTCCGAGAGATGCATTTGTGCATGTGAGATCTAATGGTAGAAAAAAGATCTCTAGTAAAAAAAACTTGTGAAAATTTTGATTTAGCTGTCCATTTTCGTGTTCCACTGTTGGGATGGAACAAACAGTCTTGCCTTTATGGAGCGTGTAGGATGGATCTCGCTAGGCTATTCTATGTGTGGGATCACGGAGACGCATGGATGCTACTGATCTTGCTCGGATAGGACATTTCCTGATGAAAGTACCATACAAAACTAGCTAGGGCACTGGCCTAAGGCCAAACTTATATTCAGGGTTCTTCACGCTAGATATACTTAAGAAAAAGTCTATATTATCTCTCTCTATTTTCACATAAATTCAAATAATTCATATACTTTAAAATTAGACTGATTAATTCTTATATTTTGAAAATTGATGTAAATTTTATCTCATATATAATATGATGGTGATTTTATCATATTAGTATGATAACTCAATAGTCATTGATATGTGATCAGAATACATGGTGGATAAAATCTGCACTAGTTTTTAAAATATAATGGTAGTTTTGTCTAATTTTAAAATATAAGAAGTTTTTTTAGATTTTTGTGAACATAGAGAAGTAATACAATTTTTTCGATATAAAAGCAACAAGAAAGGCACATATGCGAGATAAAATATCCAGACGGGCAGTTGTAACTGGTTAAAGCTTTTCCTTTTAGAAACAGATTTAACTCTAGGTAGAGATCCGATAATATATAATGGAAAGGATGATTGGTTGCTTGCATAAGTTTAATTTGGTTCAATGGAATATAATCATTTAGTCAAATAAGATAAATAGACACACTAGGGTTGTTTGATCGATTGTATGGGATGATGTGGGTCAAAATGAGATGTTAGTTAGTTGGTTGTATAAATAATACAAGTGATGATGTGTTAGGTGAAAAATATTATCAAGAGTTATTAATATTTATTTTTAAGGTTTTGATAATGGATAGTATATATATTTTTTATCTTGTATACACTTATCTATATTATTAGTTCAAACTCTTCTCCTTAAATCTAATTTTTTAAAATTCATTTGAACACTTTCTTAGCATCTTTGAGGCAGCGGCTTGATGGCAAGGCGGCGAGACGTCGGAGAGGCACCACTAGGTGTGGTAGCGATGGTTGGTGATGACAGGGGATGATGACAGAGATACAAGTTTCCTCTGAGCGTGTCTAGTTAGTCGGGCTCATCTAACAGCATGATTAGAGAGTGATTAGTATGTATTAATCATTTTTAACATGGATTAAGACTGATTAATGATTAATAAGGTCAAATAAGAACTATTAAACTGGAATAATACATATAACTATTTTAATTGGTATTTCTTATCTGATATATTTTTTACTTATATTACTCATATAATCAATCAAATATCATTTCATTTTAACTAACATTATTTCATATAATTAGACATCATCTCATAATATCTCTATAATTTATCTCAGATAATCTGTCAACTCATAAAAATCGAACTTAACGGCATACACGAACAATCAAATGCTTATGTCTCACTCAACTTGTGATTGGTTAGACAGGCAAGCAATCACTCCAACACGGCCATGACAAGGGAAAGCCTCACATGAAATGAAATGAAGCCCAATAAGGCAAGGTTAGGTTAGCGGGGGGGCTTGTGTTCCTCCTCCAGACCCATGACGCGTCGACACGTGTCACCCACTCTACCTGCACCGTACGGCCACCTTTTCGCCTTTCTTACCCCTCGCAAAACCCTACGGGTGGTGCGCACGAGCCCGCGTCTCCCCTATCTCACCGACCTGTGGGCCCGACACGACCAAGGGACCCTCCCGGCAGTCTAGCACAATCTCTTTTTCGTGTGGACCCCCGCCGGCTCTAAATTAAAATTAAAAGCTACAGTAACTTAGTGAGAGGAAGAGAGAAAGCAAAGCCACCGCTAAGAGAGAAAGCAAAGCCACCGCTGAGGGAGAGAAAAGGGAAAGAAGCCATGGTCGTACGTACAATAGAGATAGATAGATAGTACCATATATATGTGTATATATGAGACTTGGGACTTGTTGTTGAGGCCATAGGCAAAAGCTAAGAAGAGAAGTTTTAGAGAGAGAGAGAGAGAGAGAGAGAGAGAGAGAGAGAGATGGGGAGGGGGAAGGTGGAGCTGAAGAGGATAGAGAACAAGATAAGCAGGCAAGTGACGTTCGCGAAGCGGCGGAACGGGCTGCTGAAGAAGGCATACGAGCTGTCGGTGCTCTGCGACGCCGAGGTCGCTCTCATCATCTTCTCCAGCCGCGGCCGCCTCTTCGAGTTCTCCACCTCCTCATGGTCTCTCTCTCTATATATATATATACACACATACACAGGCACGCATGTACGTGAACGTACAATCCATATGACATATCTTATATCTATCATAGAGAGTAGTGTTTCTGTGATTTTCAGAGATTAAATTGCACAAATTATAAAGTTACAATTATAATAGTAGATAAGTACAATTTACACTTTAGATTTGTTTTAGAAATTATTCGGATCGCTTTTTGGGACATCGAAGCCCTTCTTATATCATTTTTACTTGCTTAATCAACTCTAAGACCCAGTAATAATAGATCAATAAGCAAAATTCAGTATATATTTTTCAATATTATTCATTAAGATAATGCAAGATCTAGAGGTAACTTGTAGATCTCTATTCTTTTTGTTTCACTTTCCTTATTAATGAAAGATGGATGGATGGTTCGATCGATCGATCTAGCTATCTAGTTTCCTCTTTTGTTTTGGTTTTTGGACTTCTAGTACTTTTCTCTGAGTACAGTTGCTATATATAAACAGGTAAGTTATAAAAGAAGCAAGGGATCTAGTTGCTCCCTTGCTCCCTTCTATTTTTAGCATTTTTGGCATGCATCTTTGCTGTGCTCTTTAGTGCATGTCAGGGATCTATGAGCTAATATGTTAATTTAGCTTCCATACATGCTGCTCCAGATCTGTACAAGCACCATCTTTATCTCTCTGTTCTCTTTCTATATATAATTATATACTCCTTTTACCTACTATAAGACATAATTTTCCAGATCTAGTTACAAAATATAAAATATATATGTAAATATGTTGTTATCTTTTTTATTATACTCTTATTTATTTCTCTATTTTTTACTATTTATGATTAATCTCTCACATTAATACTCTCTTTCTCTTTTTGAAGAATTTATAAACGAGGATAATTTATTCATTTCTCAAAGTTCTCTTGGAACTTACAATTTTCTTAATCTATATGCATGATCAAAATACGCCTAATACTACGCAACAAAGGGATATATATTACTGTTCCATTGGCAAGTTCTTGAGAGATCTCTGTTTTTTTTTTCTTGCTCTAGATTTTACTGTTCTATTGGAGACTGGTTGATTGCCATCTCTTCTACCTTATCTCTGATTTTTAAAAATTAAAACTTTCTTAATCTATGTATTATCAAAAAATATATTTTATAATTTACAATAAAAAAACTATATATTACTGTTCCATTGGCAAGTTCTTGAGAGATATCTGGTTTTTTCTTGCTCTAGATTTTACTGTTCCATCGGAAATTAATTGTTCGGCTGCTATCTCTCTCGTCAGTCTTATCTCTGGTTCAGATTCCATAAGCATGTACCTAGCTAGGAATAGGATAGCTCATGTGTCACGTATGATGTGTACCCGCTCGGGCTGTTTCTATTTTGACTGGTTGTAGTAGTCCAGTACGTGCACGTTCTAGGTGTCATTTAGGTACTGCAAAGTGTATAAATTTGTGTTAAAAAGGAGTATAAAAATTGGGTGTTGGAACTTGGAAATGTGAAGTTGTGGTCCGAGGATATGTATGTGGTGAATAGGGATCTTTCCTTCAGAAGACGTACTCATCATTCTGTCAGCATGAGATGCACTTATCTATGTGTAACATTGGTACGTAAATTTTTTCTAATAAAAAAACATTGGTGGATAAAACTGAACTGGTGCACAGCAAGAAAAGCATGGAAAAATGCTTCTATATATACTTTACTAGAAAGACTATTGCACATATTTCAAAGCAGATAAATAGTTCTCTTTTTCTGAGAATTCCATTGTCCGGCAAGACAGTAGAAGCTTAATTAAAGAAGTGAAGAGTTTGAATATGCAATTACAAACATAAAGGAATCATATCCTCTTAACTAGCCGCCTTAATTCTCTTAATTTAAAACAGTTGCGATTATGGGAAAATTTAGCAAATCCTGAACACTGAATTATGCAGATAAAGAGTATGTGCTCAAATCGATTAGTGATCACAGGTGGTTTAGGATCCGCGAAATTTGTTGAAGAGCATAGAAGCACTTGTATTGTCAAGAGAGTGAAAGATTCTTTTTTTTTTTAAAAAAAGGAAATGCATGCCACAGGTAGCAAAAATTAAAAAAATTTCTTGTTTATTGGTTACATAAGTTCATCTTTGAGAACTAAAAAGCCCTTTTTAATATGTAAAAATGTCTTCAAATAATAGCTTTTGGAAATTGGATCATCCATTGATTTCTTTCATTTTTGTTATGTGAACAGCATGTACAAGACACTGGAGAGATACCGTAGCTGCAACTACAACTCATCTGGTGCTGCTGCTCCAATGGAGTCTGAATTAGTAACAGTCTTAACCTATTCATGGATGATGTTTAAACTTTTCAATTTGAATTCATACATGCATGAAGGACATGACTATTTACAGACCTTACTCTTTCTGAATAATCAATGATTAGTAATCACATAACATGAAAATTAAGTTAGTTTATATATGTTTTGAAGATTGATGAAGACTGACATTTATTTCATACAGTGCCTTGCCATCGTCAGATATCATTCTTCATAAGAGACATAACGGAGGGATCAAACTGAGCTGGATTTGAAAACAAAGAGACTAATTTGATCTGGTTTAAAGCAGAGGGAACAAAAATGAGCCGAGAGGAAACTAGAAACATCAAAATGCATTTCAATATATAGAAAACAATAGGGTTTACCACATGAAGAATTGAATTCTAATATGGCAAGTGAAGTTCAAGGAGCGCATGAAGAACTGAAAGAACCCTAACTTATTTCATCTGGTTTAAAGCAGAGGGAACAAAAATGAGCTGGGAGGAAACTAGAAACACCAAAATGTATTTATATATATAGAAAACAATAGGTTTAGTAACCAAATTTATTGGAGTTTACTATACGAAGAATTGAATTCTAATATGGCAAGTAAAGTTCAAGGAGAACCTGAAGAACTGAAAAAACCCTAACTTATTTGATCTGGTTTAAAGCAAAGGGAACAAAAATAAAAAATGAGTCGGGAGGAAACTAGAAACACCAAAATGCATTTATGTATATAGAAAACAATAGGTTTAGTAACCAACTTTACTGGGGTTTATCAGATGAAGAATTGAATTCTAATATGGCGAGTGAAGTTCAAAGAGCGCATGAAGAACCGAAAGAACACTTAACTTATATATGCATAGCACCGCAGTGGGGCATGTAAATGTGAAAGGTCAGCCTGAACGAATGGTATAGAAGGCTCCTTCTCTAAGGACCCCATCACATGTGTGACAATTAGGTAAGAATCATCGGATCATAATGATCATATAAGTGTTAACTAAGATCTGATCTCACATAAACTAGGGGTGTATTTTTTACTAGATATGGATCTAATATTTGTCTTGTTAATGACCTTTCACTTAGGTATATGTAACAAGAGAATATTACAGTGGAACTCATGTACGAAAAGAATGCTACACTTAATCTTTCTAGTAGAACATTTTCTAATTGGCTCAATCTCCAAATTGTTTATTGATCCATTATGTTTGAGCTGCTATTTTCTCCTATAAGTTATATATGCCAATATATTACACATGAGATGTGTACATAGTTCTACTTTTGCAATCTTGACTTCACTAGAATTGATTACTAATTGTTAATTTCCTTATTCAAAGAGTAATTACCAGGAATATTTAAAGCTAAAGACAAGAGTTGAGTTCCTGCAGACCACTCAGAGGTAGTCCCTCATAATTTATTAAAATTACTCTTCTTAAAAAAGTAATTAAAATTACTATTGTTGTATATGTTGCATTATTTTGTTGCAATTTGATACTATTAATTTGTAGAAATCTTCTTGGTGAGGACTTGGGTCCCCTAAGCATGAAGGAACTTGAGCAGCTTGAAAACCAAATAGAAATATCCCTCAAGCATATCAGGTCATCAAAGGTATGCTCCATTTTTTGTCAATTACCAATATAGTTGTTATTAAAACAAAAATATAATTAACCTGTTATTTAGCTGTGTGATGATTTGTTAATTTGTGTGTTTGTACAGAATCAAATGCTACTTGATCAGCTGTTTGAGCTCAAACGTAAGGTAATGGCATCTCATCTTAATTTTTGCCTTGATTTTTTTGTGCATTTTCTATTGACCTCAATTCTAAAAACACTAATCTGATAAGCTGTACTGCAGGAACAACAATTGCAAGATGCTAACAAAGACTTGAAAAGGAAGGTATGTGATAGACTGTTAATGCCCACTGCAACATGCCTAGCTAGAAGTGTCACTACAACATAAGAAGAAAGGAGCCGTGACATTCCCGTCGTTGTTGAATAAATAAGTATCAATATGTAACATATTGGTCTAGTTTAACCCAACAAGACATAGTAATACATAGATTTTAGGCAAGGAATATAGGTTGTCGTCGTCGTCTTCATCGTTGTCAACTTTACAGTTTGGTATTCATGCTTGAAATATTTTGGTTATGTTATGTAGTTTTCTATACTTACAAGAAGAATGCTGTTCTTTTTGGATACTAGATACAAGCAACTGGTGGAGAGAACATGATGCATATATCTCGCCAGGACGGTGAGCCTAGTGGATCAAATAGGCATGCTGCTAATGATCCTCACCAAGGGTTCCTTCATTCCACTGTTTGTGATCCTGCCATACAAATGGGGTAATTTAATTTTCTAGCCTATTTCTTTTGTTTGAGCCTGTAATTTTCCTAGTTTCATGGGTTGATAATAATACAGACTATAGTCTACCTATTTCTCTTTATGTAATTATGCAAGCAAGTTGCTACTTAATTACCCCAAATGTATCATTGTGCTAGTTTCTTGCTATATATTGTGAGAGAAAAAAAAAATCAAGATATAACATACTAGATGACCATCTATTTAGCCCAGTATGATCTTTGCATAATAATTAGTTTTTCCTTTAGTGCAGGTACCATCAAATCTACTTAGATCAGTTCAACAATGAGTGAATTGCTTAATCGGCACCATGATGGATGGACATGTCTTCTACTTGGATGTGATGGATTTTAACAAATCCTATATAAATATCTTACCTCCATCTATTCTAGATAATATTACTCCATATATATACTAAAAATTCCTCTTTTAGACTCTTCTGAACTTTTAAAAAGGGGATGATCCCAATATGTGTTGCATGTACCCATAAACATGGTGACATTTCGAAAGTTCGAACTGAGTGGATTGAGACTATATTTGAGAGTCCAAAAATATTCTGATTTTATTTGCATCAAAAAGTGACTATATTAACTAAGAGGCAATCAAATGGAAATCTATATCTTTTGTTGACTAGTACTCTCAGAATGTAGAATTCAACAGCTAGATTTGCATTTATCTAACGATATAACTTTAATCAAGAGCTTAAATTGAAGTCATATATGGAGATTTCTTACAATTACTTAATAGTTCCGACAAATTATTTATTAAAATGGTCGTGTGGTCGTACATGGATACCATATATAACTACATTACTAGTTATTTTCTGGTGCATTGCTACTTTGTGAATATGTGACCATCTCAACTAAGTCCTTCTGCTCTTCACATGTACAGTACCTTTGATTTCTTCTGGCATCACCAATGGTGCTGATCCAGGTTCCATGGCTTCAATGACCACCGTCGTCATCGTCGTCGTTGTTGTAATCCCATGTCATCTCCATGTCTATCCCATGATCAACCTTAATAGCATGATCCATATGATTGAAGATATAATTCATGTCAGCATCAATATCACCATCCTCCATGCTGTAGCCCTGGTGTTGTGTCTCCTTTGTGTCAAAGAAAACATCATACATGCCATGAATAGAAAAATCATCACAAGTAGGAACCAAAAGTTCTTCACAGGATTGCATGTTGAGCATTTCTAGGGCAGGATTTGTGCAGGATAGGTCAGATTCTAGCTTCTTGACCATTGTTTCTGGTGACTTTGGTGTAGGTTCTTGTAGAGCTACAGGAGTGATGGTGATCTTGCTTGGACCAATGCCAAGACTTTTGATGTAGTTCTGCAGGAGGGTTCCTGACTTAGGGTTCTTGGAGCTACCGCGGTTTCGCCTCCGGGCTAATTGCCTTCTTTTTGTTGCATTCCAGTGATTTTTTATTGAGTTTTCTGTTCTTCCAGGGAGTCTTTTCGCTATCTCTGCCCATTTGTTGCCAACTTGCTTGTGAGTTTCTATTAGGATCATGTCTTCCTCCCCACTCCAAGTGTCTTTCTGCATTTATATGTTGTTACATACAAAATTATTGATTTTATGAATGAATATTTTTTTCCTGAATAGATGTAAAAAAAATCTGAATAGAAGTTAACAACTAAAAATTGTAGATGAAAAATTTTGAAATAGAAAAATTAAATGATCCAAGATGATCACTAGTTTGTGTGTGCCTCATACAAGAGAGTGGAGTTTTACAGGGACCACTGAGTAAGATACAAGAACAAATGATTTGCATGCAACCACAATTGAAATATTTGCATGTAAGCATGATTAATGGACGTTCACCTGATTAATGGATAGTTACAAATGGAATGCAAACGAGCACATCCACTTGCGCAATGGATTTGCCTTAATTGCATGGAATGCTTTGTATTCCTAGCAATAAATTTAAGAGAAAAATGAAAATGAAAAATATGAAAAAAAAGGGTCAATATGGGATGTTTTACATTAGCATTGTAAAATGCATCCAATATTCTTTTGTAGTGTCTCTCTCTAGGCATTCAATTCATATAACTCCTCAAAACTTAATGTGGATTAACCCCCCACATTTTGTTCCATGGTTTTGCAATGTACACTACTTTAGACTGAAGTCAAAGAAATGAGATTATATAACATTTAAGCACATTAATATTTCATTTGATCAAGAGAAGAAACATTACACTCATATATGCAAGAAGACGATTAAGGTGTGTACCCACGTGTGGAGGTCATGGTTCAAACTTCTGATCCTTTTTATTTTTATATGTTTTAGTTAGAAGTATTGTGTTAGTGTATGTGTGTGATAGTATCACTTGTAAGGATAATTCTTTTTTTTTTATAAAAAAAAGGAAAAACATTGAATAACATCTAGGGAAAATATTTAGGCTTAAGTAAAAGAAATATATGCCAAACAATGAAAATATAGGAGCTTTCATTCATAACAACAACCCCCTTTAATCCTCCTATATACAATGGTTCAAAATCTGTCAAAACAATAGTAATTTATATATAATTAAAATCAAACAAAAGAAGACAAGGGAAGGGTGTGAACCTTGATGTTAGGCCTTAAATGGTTGTGCCATCTTTCCCTACATTGCTTTCCTACTCTTCCAGGCAGCATTTGAGCTATGTGAGACCACTTCCTCAGTCCAAACTGCTCTACCAATTTCACTAGCTTCCTGTTAAAAATATTTCAACAACCTATGAACCCGGCCACTAATAACCTAGTAAAGAATTAAGTTACGTATCAATAGAAATTACCTATCTTCTTCCAATGCCCATTGCCCTTTGACAACATTAACCTTATTGAGAGCTTTACTGCAAGCCTTCTTTCTTGCTTCAGGTGGTGTCAACAGAGGCAAGTAATCATCGTCGTCGACGACAGCGGTGGCCTTCTTGATAGCTCCTTGCAGGGAGTATGAACAGCTTTGATCATGGAAGGTTGCAAAGGGAACCATAGATCCAATCGCAGACGCATATTCGTTAGCGGTGTCGTCGAATTGATGGTTGATAGGATGGAAGAACCCTTTCTGGCCTTTTTGCTGCACACAGTAATCAAATGGCATGTCATTGCTACTTCCTGTATGTGATTGGAAGCAACTGGAATCCATGGTGCTATGTATGAGATTTATGTGGTTTTAGAAAGTAGGGGTGGAGAGGAAGAAACATTGTTATAGCATGTCATGATATATATCGACAGGAACTTATTGCCCCCTTTAAACAATGCAAGTTAATGAAGCTTAATGTGCAGGTTAATGGGTCTCATTAACCTCTCATTAATAGACTACACTGAGTGTGAATTTTGTGTAAGGAGGAGTTAAGGATCTGTTATGCTCGGTGTGAATTCCAATGTTATTAGTCATGCGGATATTAGCTAACTTAGAGTGGCATGTGACTAGGAATGGTGTACGTGCAATACATGTTAGGTCAAGCAAAGAAAATGCAAAATACAGTAGTTTGGGTAATTCGAACCACGACATAGGAAGAGAAGCACCGGTCAGCATGACCTGAAAAGTGGTGTCACGGCCGCGAACCCTATCCTAGATCCTCTGCATATCGCTGAAGAAAAATACGCATTAGATAAAAATGACACCCATTTTCATGGTCACACCCGACAACATAATCTCTGGTGTTCGTTTTTCATCGGACGGTTCCTGTTGTTGTCGGCCGGTCTCGTGGCGCCGTCTGTGAACCTTGCCGTCGTGCTCGGGGCGGCACGACGAACGATGTAGTCGTTGTAGAGCCGTCGTGGTCGTCGGCGGAGAGATCAAAGAGAGGAGGAAGCAGGAAAGATAAAAAGACTGCTTGGATGTTGGAAGGGTTAAAGCCGTAAATGTAATGACAGCTTTAAATTCTGACTGCAAAAATCTCGCTGCAAACGGAATCAATAGGCCTGCTATTACAAACTTGTCATGTTTGATTTTTAACATTCTCAATTTTGACTACTAATTTTTATAATAATATATTAATAAAAATTATAAAAAAGTAATTTTATGAAAATATTTTTAGATAAATCTAATCATATAATTTTTATTTAATGATTATAAATATATTAATAATCAAAATTAAAGAAATTTGATTACATGCGTACCACAGTAACATATTTTTGGATTGAGAGAGTAATTATTTTTTGAAGATATCTATAGTGCATGTACAAGTTTACTTTTTTTTAAAAAAGTTTGTATCATATATACACTTATTTTTTTTTCCTAAAAAACAAGATATAAGAAGAGAAAATTGGTCTAATAAAAGAAAAAGATATATGTAAAATATAAAAAATTTGTATATATACCTTAACAAAACTCATTTTTTTTACCACATCAAAAATGCTAGAAAGAGCCAAAAATATGCCCAGATACTTTTCGATGCCAATGGGAGGTAGACATGTGTAAATGGTGAGTCGAGTAGCCGAAAAGCCCATATCCATCTAGGCTATGTGGGCTCAACCCAGTTCAGCCTATTGAGGGATGGGTCTCATATCAGGCCAAACTGCCTCAGGTCAAGACTGCTCACATTTATTAGCATTGCATAATATAATCGGGCACAACCCTATAGACAATGGGCCTCTAATTTAATATTCATCTCAAAACTATAGGTAGCAAGACAAAATCAGGTTAGAATTTAACTTAATCGAAGGCCATTGAATAAGTGAGGTTAGAATTTACTCAACTTAATCGAAGGCCGTCGAACAAGTGAGGTGGGTATAATTATTGGTGAGCATGCAAATTGGAACTGTTATCCAAACACACCTCATATCCATTGGAAACAAACAAAGAAGAGTGCTACCTTTCTACCCCTCTTCGTGTATTTGTTTCCTCTTAATAATTTGTCGATCATAACACTTGACGTATATAAGGGGAGATCTAGTATATCTTTTCTCTTCGGTACTCTCATACTCCTCACTTCAAGACATCACGTAAATGATCATAAAAAATATCACAAAAATTTGAGAGCGTAAATGTAAAATCAATCTACCGTCTCACAAAATTACAAGTCCAAATTCAATATACACAACTAGAAATAAAAAAAGAGCAAATTCTACTGAATAAAATCCAAAAATAAAAAGATAAAAAGTTACTATTAATTAAAATTTGTTATTTTTGTTTCTCTTAATATACATTAAGTTTAGAGTTGAAATTTTATTGACTACTTAATTGTCTTAACATACATCATTTCTAATTTTTATGAAAATTTTAATGATCATTTACATAATATTTGATAATATGCAAGTCTTAGTGTACTACTACGACCAACATCCATGACAAGATCAGAAAAGGGACCATGTGTGATAAAGAAAGAAACAGACGCAATATAGGTTGGAAACAACTAAGTTTTGACATATAAAAATTGGGTGGGAAACTTCCTATCTAAAACTTAACTATTAGGAAAGTCCAGGTAACTCTGTAATTTTGATTGAATGGTTTGGGTGAACCAAGAGTTCTTTTTTGTTAGCTCATATGAGAGAGTTAGATTGATCTAATTTACCCATTTTTCCTGACCAGATAGTTCATAAAAATCTTTATTTTTTTGAGAAAATTATTCTTACAAATAATAATATTTATAAAATTGATAATACACCCCATCCTACCTTATCCATACCCCACTCAGCCACTCACCTACACACCGGTATAATACTCCAATTCCAACTAAATATATACATGAAAAACAAAGATTATGAATATAATCTATGCTCTCTTTGCGTAGATACACGATTTGCATAGAAGCTTCTTACACGTACATAAGAACCTTCTTGTTAAATTTTTTGTCCATCCCAATGTCCCAATGGGCCGTAGACTTGAACCAGCCCAGCCCAGCCGCATCCCTCCACAGCCATCCCATCCCTAGATTAGACTGCGTCAGTGCACGTAGTTAGTACAGGGCTGGCTGCTTTTGTTCGAACCCGCGAGGGAGAGGAGGAGGAGGAGGAGAAGGAGAGATGAAGCTGAAGCAGCTGGAAGGCCTCCTCGGAGGGCTACGCCAATTCCCCAACCCTAAGGTATCTCAGATTTCTTGTCGTAGCAGCAATTCCTGCTTGATTTGTCTCCAAAAGGACGATAAAAATTGGTTCTTTGTTGGGGGGTGGTGGTGGTGGTGGTGGTCGTCGTGCAGGTGGAGCTGGAGCAGTATCCGACGGGCCCCCACATAGCGTCTCGGATGCTTTACACGGTGCTAATGTGTTCTGATTCTTTATGCCTTTTTTTTTTGTTGCTATATTTAGTTGGATTGATCCTTACATATGGAGAACCCCAAGCATATATGCTTTGCATATATATATATATATATATATATATATATATATATATATATAGAGAGAGAGAGAGAGAGAGAGAGAGAGAGAGAGAGAGAGAGAGAGAGAGGAGGGGAGAGTAGGGGAGGATTTGTGGGTAGTAGTAACCTAGTAGCTTCTGCATGTGTTCACCAATCGCAAACAAGAGAATATATCGTTCTATTTGCGCTAATGCTAAAGAAAAATAAATAGTTCGACGTTGAACTGATTTTCAAGTGTCAGACTGTCATATGTTTGAATCAGGTAGGAGGTGGCCATAATTGGAAAATTAGGGAGTCAACTACCAGGATGCTAAGATTTTCAAGTAGTTCTGGTGTAGTCTTTTCGTTTTATGTCCTGTTGTTCATGGTGATTTGGTCAATGCATCAGGCGGAAAATACTTTTGATGATGTGGGTGGCAAAGTGGTAGCTGACTTTGGCTGTGGCTGCGGCACACTAGCTGTGGCAAGTGCGCTGTTGGATGCTGAGTGAGTATGTTTAACCTTTTGATATGAAAGCAGTTATGTTCTTCTATTTTTCTGGTTGAAGAACAGTCCTTTTCGTTTATCTTGCCAAATCTTTTAGTCAAAATTTCTGGTTTGCTGGTTGAAGTACATGGCATAATATAGTTTCGTAGTTGTGGCCATATATCCTTGCGGCTAAGGGATGAGAAATTGATAATTCTTTCTTCTGCTATACCAATCAAGTGTTTCATATCATCTGGGAAAAGTCATCTATCTCTGTGTTGAGTGCTTGAGTATAAAAACTATTGTGATACAATACTATCATTTCTTGGCATAGAGTAAACTCAGATGCTGGAGAATGCCATCCAAATGGTCCTCCATGATGGTCTAGGAAACCAGAAATCAATCTATATCTACTTAGATATTTTTATGGTTTTTGGTCTGTAGCGTGTTGGCTTGTGATTCCTAATCTTATTACTGTGCTTATGGAATGACAGACATGTTATTGGTATTGATGTTGATCCCCAGTCTCTTGAAATTGCCCATGAAAATGCTACTGATCTGGAGGTATGTTGTTTTAATTCAAACTATAACCATTTGCTTTAGTCTGAAGCAGAAGAACTTTTATTGTGATTTTTCCTTTGTTTTCAACAATTGCCTTGCATCAGTTACAAGCATTGCATAAGGTTTTAGCCTTTAGGTGATAGTTGTAATGTAGATGTAGCAGAAGTTGGTTTACCTGGTATCAACATCCCCTCTGTTGAACACTCTTATGAAAAACTGTGCGTCTCAACTTGCTTAACTCAGCTGTTTTCATGGATGTTTGGGTACATTTATCAGCTTGGTTTATGATCTTTATGTGCCAGGTGGTATAACTATTTGAAAGTCTATTTCAATTACATCAAAGGTTGACAAGTGCAGTTAGCCAAACGAATCTTTGGCCCCCTATTTGGTGATTCCTTTTGGTGTTGTACACTACTGAGAAAGTCAATTAGTATGATGATTATAGGACTTGGCATGTGCCACTTTCTAAACCAAAATTATATTTTGGCAATCTATGAAAATCCTATATATGGGTCTACTACCACAATATTTTTCAATATTAAGTTTCATTGCCTAAGAAAACATATTGCGTATGAATCATATCCATTTGTGTAACAGTAACATTGTGCTGGGGATCATATAGATCTCGTATTGTGTTTACATTATGCTGACTGGAACTTCCTGGACTTGACAAAGCCGATGGCTAAAGTTTCATAAATTAGTCTCTTTGTGATGGAATCAAACAAATTTATGTTTTAAACTAATTATAGTTCAGTCGTATCGAATTGATCCCTGGATTTATCTAAGTTCTTCCTTTGGATATCTCTCCATTTTGGCTGTCTTCTGACAGCAATAACTATCCTGGTGTGATTGGCTCTCTGTTGTTCTTGCATAGTTTTTAGTATCAGTGATCAAGTTTTGTTATGGTTATGACACAGCACATGTTGAGGAAGTAGTACTGAGAGTAGCATGTGAGAGAATCAATCTATTTGACTAGCATAGTTATCGGGTTAATTCTGTTTTGTTCAAACATGTGAATGACACGTTTCTTTTTTATAAAATGTTTGCTGATGCAGTTGGATGTCGACTTAATTTGGTGTGACATAAAGAACTTATATTTTAAAGGTAATTTATTCGTAAGTGGTAACATTATTTAACCTATGCTGAAATAAACCATTTAATATTCTTTTGGTTATCATAAACTCCATTTACCCTTTCTTGAAGTTTTTTACTCTGTTTCTTAAAATTTGATTTCTGGCAGGTATTCAGATAACTTGTGGTATATTTATCCATATAACCGATCAATCATGCAAATATTCCTGGCCAATAAAATATAGCTATGTTTCTAGCTTGATAAAGAGCGAACTAGTAATGAGCCAGTCATCATTTTGTGTTTTTTTCCTGATACCAAATGATTTTTCATTAATTCTTTTGTATATTATACACCGTTAATCTGAATATTGGGTGTTCTATTTGAAGAGTAAACTACTAGTGAGCCTGTGCATTCCCTATGGGCTTAAGCTCAAAAGCTGTCAATTGATATATTCTTAAAAGGGTCTTAAGGATGCCGACCAAAAACTGTGCAACTGTGGTACCTGGAGTGCTATTGTAGGTATGCTGTTTTTCTGTCTAACATGGCATTACCTTTTGTTCTGAACCAGCTACAGATGCTGGATGATCACTCCAATATGCTTTTACTGTTCATTAGACAATACTAGTTCAGATCTTACATACCACTGTTGTTCGTATGTCAGGAAAGTAGAAATAGTGTTGCATGAAGCTAATGAAACTTTTGTGAAATGTTGTCCTTGTGGACTGAGCCATATGTTTAGATTCGATAGCAGAGATGCTTTCAACTATAGGTCAATAGCACATGAAAAACCTTTCCCTGTCTTTGGCTAACCTAATAAGGCATATGGTGCAGGCCTTCTTGTTGAGACTGTTGTCATGAATCCTCCCTTCGGGGCTCGGAAAAAAGGAGCAGATATGGAATTCCTTTGCATGGCTTTAAAGGTCAGAACTGTTGTTTGCTATGATTATTTGTGGAAAGAGTAAGATTTTGATGTCTAGGAATGTTTTTAAACTAATTTCATAGGTTGCCTCTCAAGCTGTTTATTCTCTACATAAGACTTCAACGAGAGAAGTAAGTTTTCTCAATGTGTGTTAATCATGTAGCTCAGTCTGAGACACACTTTCTGATTTGTCTTGCTTCTGGTTCATCACGGAGTACTTATCGTCAGTTTTTTCCCCATTTACAGTACTTGATGCATATCTGAATTTAATAAGCAGAAGGACTTCTTTAATCTTGACTGATTCTCTTAGAAATTGACTGTTATGGGCATATTTGGCTCATGCTGGGCTGGATTTTCACCAAAATTTTCTTACCTGGCAAGTTATGGTGTTTTCATTTTTGAAAGCTAGTGCAACCTTACAAAGCAGCCTGTTTTGGCTCGGAAATGCTTGTTTTTCATGACTAGCTAAATTGTGGCGTTTGCAAGTTGTAGCACGTGCAAAATTGTTCCACTTGTCCCTTCCCACATGGCCATGTCTGTGGTCCAAATCTCGATGCTTGTGGGCAAGAACTTGGTGATGTGCTTGCTTGTGAATTTTACTTATTCAGGGAAATTCTTAGCCAAACAAACTTCTGTGTTCATGGTGTAACAATCAAGAATTGGGTTGCTCCATTTGTATGGTGTGTGAAATGAAGAGGCATTGAGTTTGTTGGTGACAATTTAATTCAATAGTGGAGCACATATGCAATCTAAAACTGCAAGTTGTGATGTAAAACATGAGGGGAGTGGTGGTATGGTAGATCCAAATTATTATTCACGTTCTATGCACCCAAATTGCTTCGGAGTGTGGTTATGGAAAAAGGGGAAAAGATTTGGAGATACCAGTGTATGTTGCACCATGTGTCCACATGGAAGCCAAGGAGTCTCCTTAAGTCTGTGTAGGGCTAGGAGAGATCGAATCCCAATTCAATGGCTAGTAATTCGAGGGTTGGTCCAGCGGGTAGAAACACTTGATTTTTAGGCAGGGATGAATATTTTTGCAGATCAACAATTCAAAATACAAAATGTTTGCAAAATTGTATAGAAAGCTGTCATATGTCTGCAACATCAATTGTAGTAACTGACTCCATCAATTGGTTGCTGAATCCTTTTCCTTTATTCGCCTGTCTCATACAAATTCTTTAGCTGAGTGCTTAGTAATTTTGTATAGAAAACTTGTTGTCAATCACGGCAGTAGTAAGCGTGTTGTTCTATCCCATTGCAACTTCTGAATAAATTCAGCTACCATCTGCACTATTAATCATTAATCAATATTCTGTTGGACGAACAGCAAATTTTCCATTATTCAATTACATGTCCAAGTACAACGAACCTAACCTAACCATTGCCAATGCTTATCTGTTTTCCATGCACTTGTACTTGATCATTAATTTTTTGGAAGTTTGTTTGTTGATTTTTCTCTTTTTTTTTACTTTCGTATTTCTGCTTTCCAGCATGTCAAGAGGACAGCCTTACGTGATTGCAATGCCCTCAGCGCTGAGGTTTTATGCGAGGTAAATAAACAAGTACTAGCCATTTGTTTTAAATGGTTTCACCAAAGTGAAACCCATGTCACGAAAGAATTTGCACAAAACTTCATGTGGACCTTGCACATTTTCATAAGCAAAATGCAAATTATGTTTCAATTTCAGGTTTTGCATGGTTGCAGCTAATGTAGCAGCTTTCGCTATTTTTGTTCTGAGACAACTGAAATTATCTATTTTCCTCTCCGTTTCAGCTTCGCTATGATTTACCAAAGATGTACAAGTTTCACAAGAAAAAAGAAGTCGATATAGCTGTTGATCTGTGGCGCTTCGTTCCACGAGCTGGGGATGAAAGCTAGCACTGTTCTCATATCATGAGACCATGCGAGAGAGAGAGAGAGAGAGAGAGAGATGGTTGGATTTGATGGAAGTTTGCATGGGAAAAGTGCGTGATTCTTGATTGAAAGATGGCTTGCTTGCGATGCTGGCTGCTGAAACCAGCCGAAAAGAAACTAATCTGTCTACCCTGTTTGTGCAAACATAGAATTCTCTTTGGGAGGGGGTTGTCTCTGTAGAACATATGGCCTCCGATATTATTCCCATTTACTCTCTGTATAATGGTTCGTAGTTCTTAAGCATTTTGTAACATTCTGGCTTAGATACGGTTAGTTTCATATTAACAATTTAGTTTGAAATAATGTTGTATATAAAATTAAGGGAACCAACAATATAAACTGGGTTAGTCCTTTTAAATAAAGCGAAATTAAAATGAAAATCTAAATATTAGGATCTGATGGTTGTACTCAAAGGTGTTATATTTGGATCGTCTCCTCTCCTCTCTTCTTCTATACTTGGGGCTCGCATGCACGCATGTGTGTGTGTGTAGGATCCTAGCTGAGCACACACATTGTAACAGTAGTAGAAACAAGAGAGTGGTGTGAATATTAAGTTGAAATGGGGAGAAGTAATATAGTAACTAGTCGGTGCCTTGCGCATTGCAATGGGGCGGTTTGGCTAGTCCGAAAAAAAATTGCAAGAAGTTTTGGTACAATACTTTTTTTTTTGCATAATGTGTATTCAATGCGGGGAAAAAAATTGTTGTACAAGATTAGCGACATAAGTAGCAGGAGGTTAATTGGGTAAGCAACAGTAAAGTGAATAATGGTGTGATAAAATGACATGTCATAATAAGGAGCAGGAAAGGTAAAGTAGTTGTAAATCGTAGGTGTGTACGGGAAGAGGGATGTACAATTTTGAAGGGTGCTGCCATATCATATATATGTATCAACATATGGACATGACGTAGTTATGGCAGGTTAGTGTTACATACATGTCTGCAGAGGAAGTTGGATGGTCCTGTCCTGCGACTATACTTCATAGTTTTTACAGGAAATATATTCTAGTTACAAAAAAAAAAAGCGACGTCAACATGATCCGCAAAATATGGTACATGCACCACAGACATAATGATAAACCAGCTAAGCTATGGTAGAGCGGACGAAATTGTGGATGATGGATAAACAAAAGTTGGAGAAGATGGTCGCCAGCCATGGAGCAAAAAAACTTTACATACTGGGATTGTCCGAAGCATGATTTTTTGGTCGATGGCACCTGAGGAGTCGGAGGTGACATCAGTGGATGAGACATCTATTTTTTATACATAGGCAATGAGTACATTAGTATATGGTTGTTAGAAGGGGAGGAGCAGTATGTGGTTGTTGAAAGCGAATGACCTGAGGAGCCTGCGCTACACCTGATTGATGGGACTGTTCTGATATGAAGAGCCGCGAGAGTGAGTCGTTAGGGCTGCGCAGACAAGATGCTGTTAAGATAATTTTTTTTAGAAGGGGAAATTTTGAAGTAGGAAAGGGAGACGTTGCGCACCTTTTGTTTTGACATTTAGGCTGATGGTCAGGGAAAAGAGCTCTTTTGACAGCATTTCTATGTATGAAACGATTGTGAGTAGCAATAAATGGTGTATGGGTAGCATCACAATACTTTGGTGTGGTAGCTTCTAGCGGCAAAATGTCTTCTCCGATAGATGGATTGCGCTGAGGGTCGGGGTGAAGAGGGATACTGGATGGAGTCGAATCAGGCGGTGGTGCTCCCAAGAGTTGAATGACATCCGCAGCTGATGGGCTGCAAATAATTTGATCAATAGATGCATAAGCGTGCGCGATGGTTTACTAATGAATATATTGAATGGAATTGAGGGACCTTTGAGGTTTCTGCAAGGAAGGCAGCAGGCGGCCACTTGTGGAGGTTTGCTCTGTTGGGATCGACATAGTATATATGTTGCTGCCGCGCATGAGGCTGGGTCGCAGCTAGATTTGTAGGCTGGAGTGCTGGATTTGTTGTGGGAGTTGCCATGTTCAAGTGCAGCAGCGACAATGGAACTTCATCCTGCGGAAGGGGGGAGAGTAGGGGAGAATTTGTGGGTAGTAGTAGCCTAGTAGCTTCTGCATGTCAAAAGTAATGGCCATTGTGTTTACAGACAAGAAGATGCAGCCCAGAGATAAAGCCAATGAGCTCACAAACAGGACAACATGAACAACCATAGGAAAATATAAACAACACTCAGTACTCTGAAGCAAACAATCGCGGCTAAGAAGTAAAGACAGTAAAAACACTTGTTCAATCAGTACAACGGCCCGCTCATCAACAACCGATTAACGCAAACAATGCTCTGTTTCTAATTTAATTAGTTCTTCAATCAAGCGCTTGCATGCATGAGACCAATCGAAAAGCAGCATAAAGAGCACATCGTCATAAAAAATAATATATCAGCAACAAATGAACTCAAAAGGAACAACAGCCATCCATAGGCAAAAGCCACACAAAGGAGGAGGAATTATACCAGGGACACGGAAGGAAGACCACTGGCTGCGTATGACGAGAACCCCGCGGAAACCTACAAAAACAATATATGAAAGGTAGGAAAAAATTATGGAAATGCACCGGCAGCAGAAGGGCCAACCAAAAAGAGGAATAGGCAAAAAAAAAAAAAAAAAGAGAAAAGGCAATCAAAATAACCCAATGAAACCTCCACAGAGAGGGACTGCAAAAAGGATAAGGCTCACCTGAGCAACAGATGAAGAACCGAGCTAAGGCTACTAAGACAATGGGAGGGGAAACACCGCTGAGACAATGCCAACAAAACTGTAACCAAAATAATGGTCAGCATCGCAAAATATACAGCAGGAGAAAGCAGAAAAGCCAAGATTGGGCGCCTGCATAAGCGCTGCACGCCAGAGGGGTAGCCGAAGAACGCACCAGAAGGCACAGGCAACCGCACCAGTGGGCAACGCACAACGTAGTAGTGGCGGAAGGCACCAGAGGCGAAACCAGCCGCAAGCAAAGCAGGTAGGCTACCTGGGAGCAACAGCAAGGCACATGCACCCACCAACACGACAAACAAGCAAAACAGAGGAAACCACAAAGGCGATGAAGACAAGGCGACCACAACAGCGATATTAGCGAGGAAATCCGAGGGACACGGGTCGATAATCAATGGGAAGATTGCTGCGGAAACCACCTACCCACTCACGCAATCAAATCCACACCGTCAAAACAAGCCATCGAATAGCTAATATAAAGAAAACGATACGGACCAATCCCAAAACAGTGTTGTACACCTCACCTACCAAACTATGCTGACGAATCCAAACCGTCAAAACAGATGATCGAACGGACAAAGAAAAAAATGGCGTGGTCGATCTAGAAAGATTGAATGTGAAGAGCAATAACCCATCCAGGTGGTAGAATGACAGTCGACAACAAAATAAATCCAACGGCTAAAGAAAAATGATGACGTGGGACAACATAGAGAGGTAAATGAACAACAATCCATATTAGTGGGAGGTAATATGTTATAAATTAAAGATTTTGTTTGTCAAACTCAACAGAGCGCACATCAATGCCGACCCCATAATCTCCGTAGCCATCGCACCACTTGTCCTCAGAACAAAGCTCGTACCAACAAGACATATATTCCTCGTTTCAACTGTTGTGCCTTTCACTTATTCTCACGGACATACAGCGACAAATCTGCAAAAAAAAAAAAAAAATCCCAACTTGACCTCATATTATACTACTACTACTCATTCACAATCCATATGACTAAAAGTAATTCCTAGTTGCTCGATGGTTGGATACAAAACTTCACATCATGCCAAACCAAAAAAGCTAGCTAGAAGCACCGGAAAACTTGCTAGTAACCGGCCGGTCTCTGGTCTCCCGGCTGACTGGAAACCAAGGGAAAATGCCTCTTCTTGTCAAAGAAAAGAAGACGACAATGTTGCTGGTTTATATACCCCAGTTGTCAAATATGCTTATTGTTAACCCCAACCCAGCCAATCAGAACAACTTCCACTACCAGATTCCTCCCCATCGCCAGAACACGAGAAGGAATAAGCCCTCTTTGTCTGTGCTCTTCCATGCCCTCCTTCCCAGGACTTCATAAAGTTACCAGTTTGCGCAAATCTGAAGGCCGTCGCGTCTCACAAAAGAATACCACATACTACATATTCACAGTAAGCCAGTAAGTGTCGAAGCCATGTTCAGAGCCGGTGGCTGCAGCTTGGAAGGTCCCCGATGCATGCATGCACACAAGGCTCCAGTTCGCGGGGCTCTCCCCTTCTCTCTCAAGGTAACATACGTCCTGTTGCTTTGGCCTTCATTACCGCACCAGTAGCATTCCTGCAAAAGAGAAATGGTACAAGTAACTATCCTGTAACTGCATAAATTACATTTTTGATAGCTTTAGATGTATTCTTGGACACCAATGTTTCAGTGTATGTTGCAACTAAGCAGTGATAAATGCATAAAAAAGATGTTTGTGGTGTTCTACAATTGAATTATAACTCTATATAAAACTACAATCTTGATCAGTTTCAAATATATGTTCTCTCCTTGTACCCTTCCTGGGTCAATTTCTTACCGCGGAGTTGCTATCTTTGGTAGGAGCTCTCTCCATGCTTAGAATGT
Organism: Pharus latifolius; assembly: GCA_019359835.1. NCBI lineage: Eukaryota > Viridiplantae > Streptophyta > Magnoliopsida > Poales > Poaceae > Pharus > Pharus latifolius. Next base: position 80,681,878 of record CM033324.1, read on the forward strand.
TTCTCAGATAGATAGTGGGGTGTGTCCCTTATTCAAACAAACAACACAACAATTAACTCCATACTATTATCAAAATAAAAAAATTTAGCAAAATACCATTGAATATCTCATTAATATGTGGGTCTAAATCTCATATGTCATACTCACAACTAATAGTAGTTTACTAAAATAATATTTTGCCAGTGATATAGAGTTAATTATTCCAAACAATAATGATCAGTTTGTTTTGTCTAACATGAGTTGATGCGTATACATGTGAAAAGATATAGTTTCTCATTTACTGTCACTTCAGGTGCAGTCACTAATAGCAGGATGGAAGAAGCAGCCACTGGTCCAGGGAATACCAAAATCTTTAAAATCAGTATCTTCATTACTACTGGAAAGATTTGTAGAGTCCACATACAGATTTTCGGAGCAACCTTACATGAATGAGGTATAGGAAGCTGCTTCTGTACTCCTGGGAGAATGTATTCCCACTTCTTCAAATATGCAGCCTTCAAATATGCTTTATCTCTTTACATATGCCTTACTATTGAACCTACACCAGCTAGAAATCAAATATACAACCTTCTGTTGCTTTTGTTCAAGATAAATTTGATCAAAGTTATGAGCAAGATTTTTATCCTACAATGGGTCGTCTGTAGGAAAATTTTCGACCTGTTGATGAAATTGGCAAAGCGGTTTTGATCAAAGATCTCAATGGAGAAGTTCCACAAGATTTTCCTGAGGGTGTCTACATAAGAAATGGTGATCCCATTTATACACTTCTTATTCTCACTAGAATGTATGCTACTCTTTGTTAAGGGCTAGATATACTTGTCCATTGTGCAACATCTTCTATATATATTGATCTTGCTAAACATTTCATGTTCAGTGCAACTAGAATATCTAGGTAAATTGATATCAGGAAAGATTGAAGAACAATTAGTAGAAACAAGTGAATTAAAAGTAAAGCATGCGGTATTTTAAAGTGCAACTAAGGAACTTATCTGTTTCATGAGTTATATTCTACAACTGAACAATGTGTGCCACATCAAGATAAGGTTCATGTTACCAACCAGATAAAAAAGGTTAGCTTTGTAAAACAGATTGGTTGAGTCATTCACAAAAGTTTGTTTAGCACCATTTTTCAATATTGTACCTCAAGGAAGGTGTACATGATATGAAAAGACTTTGGACAGGATAATGGTTCGAAATCCCGGTCATTAACCTAACCATTTGTATCTATATAAACACTTATTATTTGGGCATCTTCTAAATATTTACTTTCATACCTCGTAGAACTTCTTTCCCACTAATTAAAAGAAGGTATTGACATATTGTAAATTTATTGTGTATAGTTTAGTATGGCCATTTGCTACCATTATAGGACACTGAAAGCATAAATTTGTATAATTGAGATGTTTAAGAAACTACATCATGTCTTACACTGAAATATTTAAACAGGTCCAAATCCTCTCAATCCAACACAAACAATTGCGGACTCTATCTTTGGCTCAACATCATACATGTATTATGAAGGACATGGAATGTTACATGCTGTCTATTTTAACAAGAGTAGTACGGGAGAATGGATGATATCATATATGAACAAATATGTGGACTCAGACACTTTTGAATTAGAGAGAAAAAGGAACAAAGTAGCTTTTGTCCCATGTGCTGATGGACAACCATATGCAGTACTAGTTGCATCTATTCTTAACATGGTAAGTACTGCAAGATTATAATAATTGAGATTTAAGGTTAAACCAAGTATTGTAACCATATCAGTGTAATTGACACTCTGATATAGTGTGCCCCTACCAAATAAAATTATCTTTTAAAGCAAACAAAGCCAATTCTAACTAAAAAATATGGATGTGGATAATAGATTGATAACACATGGTATACCTTGGGCAATGTAGTGGATTGAGAAGAAATTTTGAACTGGTTTTTTTAATCATGTGAATACTACTTTCCATGCGAATTAGCTCAGGCGTATCTATTTTTTATGTATGTAAAAAGGCTGTTAAAGTATAAGTAGAAATCCGTAATTTCCTCTAGATTAATTTTTTGGAGTGAGGTAGTGAACGCATGAAACTCTACTTGCTACCATAGCTAAAATTAATACAAAAAGACTAGGTTTTCGGCATAACTTTGTTTTAAAGGTACCAAGAAAATTGAATTTGCTGTTGATCATTTACTGTTGGCATCAGAGTAGATCTGTAGATTGTAATATGTATGTGAATTTTTTATACTTTACTTGTGATCGGCTAACACCAATTCAACTTAGGTAACTTAAATCTTTCTTTTTAGATGTAATTACTACATCTTATCTTTCCCAATATTTATATAGTTATTTTATTGTATGGCATAGTTGAGATTTGGGAAGCCGACGAAGGACAGTGCGAATACTAGTATATTTGAGCATGCTGGACGAGCTTTTGCTGTCACAGAAAATCATCTACCATACGAAATTGACATCACTAATCTCAACACCATAGGGCCTTATGATGTTAATGGAGCTTGGGACCAACCTTTTACTAGTCATCCAAAGGTATGTAATGGCAACTCAGTCAATAACCTTCAATAATCCATGAACTGCCATCTTAATTTCTTATCTCACGGATATTATAAATTTCTTCAAATAAAGCTCGTGCTTTCGATAAAAATGAGTGATAGTTTTGTCAACTAAATAAAATCTCTTGCTATATAATTTGCATACCAATCCATACATTCACATCAAGGATCACAAGCAACTAAGGACCTTAAAAGTGCATAAGTAATGCAAGGATGAAATATTTCATACATCTCATGTATTTAGAGCATGCATTAATAACTAGAATTTTTCAGCGTGCTTATCTGTTGTATTATTGTTGAACCACCACACTTCTACACCTAGTGCTTACAAATGTAAACATGCTTTACAGAAAGTTCACAGAAGTGGAGAATTGGTGATGATGGGGACAAACACTGAAAAGCCACATTATGTCCTTGGAGTAATTTCTTGTAAGTTGTTAAATGTAAATCTATCCATTGTAAAATAATTAATAATACATGAAGATTCTGACAAAAAAGTTTCTATAGCAATGAGAAAATAAATAAATAAATTCCTAGAAACATCATAGAGAGAACAGTCATATAAGTATACTTGTTGGAAATCCATCCAGAGAGCAGGGGCATTATTGATGCTTGAAATATAAAATATTGCCTAGTGTTGACTTCAAGTCGCATGTACACATTTGAATTTTTGAATAGTGAACCTGCTAACAAATTATTTACCTTCTTCAATTTCCATATATCATTCACATATTTGATTATTTACTTAGTGATGTCTTTTCACATGTATAAGCTGATGGTGAGAGGCTTCTTCACAAGGTTGATCTCAACTTTGAGGACGGAAAACTCATTCATGAGATTGGAGTAACTCAAAAGTATGAATTATTTCTTTGAGATTTTTTCTTGAATATAAATTACATTTCTTATATATCATTTAGTTTGATTTTTACTTAAATAACACTTGATCTCTACCAGGAGAACTAGACATCTTGCTATTGTACTACAAACTATAGGCTGCTACACGTACCTAGGATTGGTGCACATTTATTTCAAATGTGGTCAGTCCAGGAGAAATTTATAGTGGGACATGAAAAATCTAGCACTTGATCTTAGAATGAACTTAAGTGTTTAGTAGGGTCTACAATTTCGTGATGTTTGCTTGTCTTTGATACGATTAATCATAGATGCTTTTAAACAATATACACACTTTTTTTTCTTTTCAATTAGATTCTGTTTCAGAAATATGTTTTCATTAAATGGATGGTTGCCTTTACATCTTTTCCACTAACTAGTATTTCCATCTATTATAGGTACAACATCATATTGGACTATCCTCTTCAATTTGGCATATTTAGGACATTTTTGGGAAAGCCGTGAGTGAAGTACATCGACATCATTCTTACTACAGAAAGCATTTTATTTTTGAACTATGCAGATCGATTTGATAATCCATAATAATGTGATGTCCATATATTTCTCTCCAGATTTATTCAAAATGATAGGAAGGGCCGATCACGTGTTGGAGTAATGCCTCGGTTTGGTCATGCTGAGTCCATTTTGTGGTTTGATGTAGAGAACCATTGCAGTTACCATCTATTTAATTGTTTTGAGGATGGGGATGAGGTAATTCTTAAGAAAAGGATGATGAAAAAGATTAGGTTGTTTTAGTTAACCAAAGATTGCTCCATTTATCAGTGCTGCTTATTTTGACATTTAAAATCAGAAATGCTCAGATTTAAATTACTAGACAGGACTTAAATATCCCCCTTAAAAAATCACATCAAGGATAGAGTTCTCAAGAACTTACAAAGAAAGCCAGTTTTCTAGCTCCTAAGGTATGAACAATTGTTACTATATTTCACAATTGCATTCTGAACTTTGTATATAAAAATAAGATTGCCATATAAACAACTACCGCATTAGGATAACAAAAATGACATTAGAAAATAAAACTTTTAAAAAAATTAGACCTTCCAGTGCTTGTACAAAAAAAGGATCTACCTCATGGATGACCAGAAACATTCCATATAAAATATCAATAATCTACTTCATGTAGCATTTTTTATTTTTTTTCCCTTCTACATACCGGTTGATGGGAAAAAAAAAAATTAAAACTCACGTACAGGTTGTTGTCAGAGGCTGCCGAACACTCGGTTCAATAATCCCTAGTGCATGTCATCGTGCCGACAAGTCAAAATGGAATGGAAGAGCATTCCTCCCACCAGATAAGAATTCAGCAGATTTTGATCCTTTAGTAGATGGCATTCTCTTTTCCCGCCCTTATCAATGGAGGCTAAACTTGAAAAGTGGCATTACAACTGAAGGTTATCTTACTAATGAGAAAGTCGCAATGGACTTTCCTGTTATCAATGACAATTATGTTGGGATCAGAAATAAGTATGGATATGCTCAAGTTGTTGACTCAGTAGCAGCAAGTAAAACGGGTAAAAGTCTTAAACAGCAATATTGCTGAAATAAATAGTTTTATATAATTCTTCTTATTTTAGTTACATGTTTCATGATATGTCCATATATGCTATTATATCATAAGTTTTCTTTTTATTGCATCAGAGTAGGTCAGGAAGTTGGCCTTGATAAAACATCATCTCTGATTACATATTCCGCCCTTTTCCATTTTCTTCCAACTCTGCATTTTTTCCTCTTTTCTTTTGATATTTACTACTTTGTTTTGGAACGAAAAACTAAAATAAGTTAATTTCAGTTACTATTAGACTGAGGCTAAATATCAACTCAGAATATTAATCATATTAAAGCATATATTTCTTGTCATAATTGATAAAAGGCTGAACAATGGATACATAATAGCATATGATGTCAATGACACAAGTAAATCTTCATAAAGCCAAATTAACTTACAGCATGTTTATTTCAGTTACTTGAATCATCTCCAAATGCTGTATGCATATTATAGTGTGTGTATTGCTGCAGGCTTATTTAAGTATAAGATGATTGCAAAGCTACACTTTGACATGCAAGACAAGGTCAGTAAATTCCATACCAAACATGAAATGCTTTCTCCTTTTTAAAATATGGACTGAAGTATCTCAAAAACTACCCCAGGAAAGCAAACAATTGATATTAGTAGAGTACCATGTTTTACCAGCCAAGCACTTCTGCTCCGGAGTTCAATTTGTTGCAAAGAAAAACAGAATTGATGAGGATGATGGATGGATAATTACATATGTCCATGATGAGAAAACTAATGTTTCTCAGGTAATCTAAATTTCAATAATTTGTGTACTTAGAAAGTATGTCACATCGCTCCATTCTTTTTCCATGCACATATTTAGTTGCCGCGCTTTCTTTTCCATTTATAGGTTTACCTCATCGACGCAAAAAAGTTTTCAGAGGAGCCAGCAGCAAAGATTACTTTACCTCAAAGGGTTCCATATGGTTTCCATGGAAATTTTTTCTATAAGTGATATTAAATTATGTAAGTTTCTAATGACGCATCAAGAAAATGTATCATGTATTTACATTATTTGATATGTCATTCAAGAATTGATTGTTCAACTTCAATTAGCTCTTCAAAAGTGTATATTTTGTGGTCTATTGCTGTGATCCATAATGTTCTGGAAGATAACATTGATGGCACTAGAATGTGGCATTTTGAAAATCCACAGATTTCTCTGTTCTAGTTTTCTTTACTAAAACAATGTTCGTTTGTAGGAAGTGAACATTCTTGATTGGGAAACAATAGATGCTCATCATGAAAAACAAAAAAGAAGAAAAAAAAAAACCAAAGCTTCTAAAGCATCTTTTCCAGTTGGAAAAGCCCAAGATCGAGCAAACACAATTCTTGACACGAAAGCTAATCTTTAGAAGACAAGACCCCAACCATCTCACCTGCAAGGCTGCTGCCAAGTGGTGTGGCCTTGTCATTTTTCCATGCAACGCTGTTGTGTTGTGCAGAGAGGGGTACCACGCTCGGAGTCTGGTGGCGAGGTCCCCCGCTTGGAGTCCGGCGCCTTGGCAGCGGCGGTATGGAGGCGATGAGGTGTGGGAAAGGTGTGCTAAGGCTTCGGTTCAGTCCGTGCGCTATAGTTTGCTTTCATTGCGCCCCCTGAACCTGGGACAGGGAGGTTCCTTGAACCGTCCCTTCCCTGTCATGTATCTATAGCAAAATAGTGTCAGATAGTGTTACAAGTATAAAGTCATGCAAATTACCATGAAAAAAATTGAAAAAATTACTGGAGATAGGGTTTTACATGTTATATAATTTGACCAAACTTCGTGTTTAAAAAACAATCTAAAATTGATGATAAAAATACATATTCAGTGATAACAGGGATAAAATCATAGAAAGTTATTATTCGGATGAGTTTCCCACATTCACATGCAATGAGCTTGGTAATGTGTACATGTTTCAGATTTACTTCCAACAATGTTTAGAAAAGACATGAACTAAGAAACCAAGACTGAAACAATTCAGAGTAGTGTATACAATGTTGTTTTTTCTTTAGCAACCACGCTTGACACTGCGCTGCGGGTATTGCAGAACACAAGAATGCTTGTATCCTGCAGAAACACTCCTTCTCTATTGTTGAATCAGGAGAGCATCAATGTTTTTCTTGCCATCAGGGCCTTTGCTATACCAAGATGAGATATAATTGCCGTAGATTACATCCTGATACTTGAGTGGATGGTCATTGCTCACAAGTTGTGGGGCAGGACATATTTTCCTAGATTTGGATGGATCATAAAATGTGGCTACTGATAAGCGGGCACGTGCAGCATTGACAACAGCTCGATGCACAGCACTCTTGTATCTTCCATTGCTTATGATCTGGAGAAGGATAAGCACACAAGTAAGCTATGGATCTTATAACCAAATCCTATAACAAGAATACACTGATAATACATACTTGAAGTACAATGAGTCAATGTTAAATGGATTAATCAAAACATAAGAACTGGGTAAGCAGCGCAAAGCAAACATCATAGGACCACCAAATTCTCAGTTTTTAGTTGCAACAAACTCTTTGTGCAAAGGCAGCATTCATCTAGTGAAAAAAAATTAACAAAATATACATTAAGACAAGTGAGATAAAAGAATTTAATAAAGTTCAATTTTTGTGTTATCACATGTTGCAGCAAAAACTATTTTTACAACCAACCCCAAGTTACATTTAACCTACCTATTTCCTTAATGGCTGCAATAGTTCAGCTGAATTGAGTTGTCAATGACAGAGCAATACAAAGAGTGAAAGAGACCTAATAAAGCATCCATATCATATTCTGAGAATATCGAACCAAAGTTCTCCATGATAGAACAACATACTTAGAAGCATATTTTGATAGATAGCTCTAAAAAGGCATAGCACTAATATCAGCAATTAATGAAGTGTGTAAGAAGAAATATTACTTCTGTTTGGTCAGCCAAAATTACAAGAATTCCATCAGTCAAAGGCAGCACAGGTATCCATGTCCCATCCTTCAATACCTCGAGCCCACCAACATCATCTTGTATTAGAAGTGTTATGGCACCCATATCAGAATGGGATTGCAAACCGAGAGCAAGATCTGGTTGTGGACAAGGAGAATAGTAGCTAATTGTGATATTCTGGTAAACTTCTCCCACTGCCTCTTCTATATAAGAGGGTGGCAGGTTGAGACTCTCCGAGATGACACGCAGCAATCTTTGAGCAAGATCTTTCATGTGGTTGCTGTATTTCACAACAGTATCCCTGCAAATGTAGAAAGATTAGTTTATGTGATACGCTATAAATATGAACAAGAATACAAATAGGATGTTTGAATTATTTTTTTGGGTACGATGAGCAGTCATTGACTTGATGTTATGATACAGTACCAAAATTCTCCAAGAAACTATACTCAGCACTATGCTCTAAAAGAACTTATGTAACATCAGGCTATCGCGTTAATTAAAATGGCCATATTGGATACAAATCGTGATCCCGCATCTACATCATCCGCATGGAACACAAATCCATCATACATTTAGCCTTAGCCAATTCATTGTGTCTGTACGTCGGCTTGAACTGTGAATTTACACCAAATGCAGCTTATTATTTGCACCCTTCATATCAAATTCTTGTACAATTGAAACATTTACAGGTATGAGCTTATCCAGTGATGAAAAAGATGGGATTTTTCAGCCAATCACCTGTAGCCGGAGACGAAGTCGGGCCACCGGGCGGGGTGGCGGCGGGACTCAGGGAGGGTGTGGTGATCGAAGTAGTCGCGCCAGTCGAGCACGGAGTCGTCGTTGGCGAGCATGCGGCTGCCGTAGCCCTCGGCAGCGGCGCCAGCGGCGGGGCCGCAGGCGAACCGGAGCTTGTCGCCCATGGGCGCGTGGAAGAAGCCGAGACCCGCGGCCCGCATGGCGTCGAGGAGCTCCCGCGGCACGCCGTGGTTGACGACGTGGAAGGCGCCCCACTCCGCGCACGCGCGGCCGACGGCGTCGGCCGCGGAGGAGGACGACGAGAGGTTGATGACGGGTATGTCGACAGAGGACGGGTGGCTCGAGGGCTCCGGGCGGAGGTCGGGAGGCTGGATGTATTGAGGGGGGAGGTGGGAGACGCGGGCGTCGGCCAGCTCCTGGACGCGCGGCGCGGCCGCTGTTTTCATCGAGCCGAGGGACGCAGGCTTGGGCGATGGCCTGGTAAGGTGATAAGTGGTAAGTTGTGCGGTTTCGCCCGGTTTCGGGTGGATTTGAGAGTATATATTGGCTCACCGCCTCGGCCTGCCTGAGCTCAGCTGGTTGAGCATAAATTGTGTAGGAAAACCTTGCGAGGTGTCCGATAAAGTGTGAATGATTCTCACTGTATTTCATCTCATCATCTAAAATTTGTTAATACGGGATCCAACAAACCCAACAAATTTTTTACGCATAAAAAATTTTCTACACAATTTTCGTTTAAACAAATTTGACATATTGATTTGTGTCTAGATTCTAAAGACTAAAATGCACCTATATACTATTTTGGTCTCTTAACTCTCTTCTTTTTAGACACTAAAAATTACAATTATCGAGTCTAGAGTATAATATAGATGTGTCTTGATTTTCTTTGCTTTTTATGATTAAACACACACCACTCATATTAAACATGTCTAATATTCTTAAGTAATAAAAATCAATCATCCTCATAAGTACGAATAATGGCATTAGAGATAATATTGTTTTCATAAAGTAAAGAACCAGAAACAAGGTAGTGGCATGCCTTCAAAAGATAAGGTAAAGAACCAAAGAACACCGACCGTGTCAAAAAAGGCTCTATTTGGTAGGTGTAGCTAAATTTCATTACCCGAACTGATTGATTCCATTGCCCTTGAGCTCTTTGTTTGTTTCTATGCATATGTACGTTATAGAAGTAATTGGGGTTGCTTTGCAAATCATAACCTTAATATTACGTCATGTAAATCTATGCACTGATTTTTTTTTCAAAATTTCTCTCAGGGGGCAATGCCTAGCTCTTTTGCTGGATCATTTGACTTCTACAGGGTTATACCCCATAATCCCTTGGACCTGTCCAAGGATGAGCAGCAGTCCTTGTCATCTCTTTTAGTTGAGTATTCAGGGCAATCTGAGGGAGGCTGGGAGCTGGAAAGAGTTCCAGAATCAATATACAAGCATGTGCAACCACTGATTGACATCTGCATTCTCAAGCTAAGAGCATTCGTTATCAAGCTTACATTTTGGTTAAGGCTGCTCTGGCAAGTTCTGGTGCATTTGATCAGAACTTTGCAGAGATTGATTCATGGTTGGCTTTCTGGCCGGGTTACGAGGCAAAATGGAACGCAAGAGAGAGGTAAGGAGTTGGAGCAGCTGAAGCATCCTTGCCGTATTGGTCACATCTGAGATCAAGAAACCTCAATATGATCGAACACATGGTTTGGTTCTTTCTTGTGTAAAATACATCGTCTCTATTGGATCCCTGAAGAAATGCAACAACAAACGACAGACGCAGGCTTCCTGGCCAAATGCAAATGAACAGATGTTGTTTCAGACAGAAGGGAGAAAGAATTACGCATTAAGGAAGCAGTAAGATAAAGATAAAAACTTCCATATTTAACAAATAAATGAATATGAGGGACGGGGGCGTTGCGAGAATCGAACTCGCGGCCTCTCGCACCCAAAGCGAGAATCATACCACTAGACCAAACGCCCGTTTTTGCTGTCAATCATTTAGTATATAATATGAAGATATAAACTTATAGAAACGCAGATTTCTATTTTACTCTATTCACGGGATAGTTGAACAAAAATAAGAGATTCCATGAAACACATTCATACTTGTCTTAGAAATACAGTGGCCTTCCTTCCGTGAAATGCGGCGTCGAAACATCTTGAGCTCGCTGAAATGGGAAGGTAAAAGCTTTTGGCAATTGACAAATGAATCACCTGACACTGACAGGCTAAATGAAATTGAATGTAGAATTATCTTCTCAACATGAATTGCAGATGCTAATTCAAGGGTTGATGACGGAAATCTAATTTTAACAAATTGACTGCAATTGTTGACAAATCATGCACACATTGTAAAAGCAGCGATATATCATTTTTGTAAGCAATGACAGAGAGAGATATTCTACTGTGCAAGATGTTTGAGCACCTTTTGAAATTTTTTGAAATGATCCAAAGCAAACAGCATACTTGTCATAAATGAAAATAGACCTAGAATGAAGGTTCAAAGCAAACAGCGTACTGTCGGAAAATACAAAGATTTATATGAACTGCTCGTTAAGCGAAACAAATACAGAGAGAAGTAACCCAACCAGTCCATATACAACCGGACTTCTCTGCAGCCCGGCCCGGCTCGTCGTTGCAGGCCCAAATAAAAGAAACGTACAGGTCCACTTGCCACTTTCGAGAATACGTGGGCTAGTACCACGCCGGTTCACGAGCAACCCATGAACCAAACCGCAACTTTTCCATTACCGGTTTTATTTAAGAACCGGACCAACGTGCCACGCCCGCAACCGCTTGCCGTGCATGCCCATTATTTCTAGCACCAAAAACTCCAAACTCCCGGATCCGTTTCTGTGGGTTTTACTTTAATCAAAAACCCTTTCTAGACCCGGGAACCGCGCTTAGGCTTCCTTTTCACACACACACACACACACACACACACGCACACTCCTCGCCACCCTCAGAAGGCTCGGAAGTTTACATCACATGGCAGCGGCGTCGTCACCCCTCGCTGCCTCCTGCCTCTCGCCCGCCGCCGTCGCGCCGGCCCAGCGCATCCGCGCCTCCGCACGGCCGCTGCGCTCGCGCCTGTACCGGCGCTGCGTCGCGGAGATCAACAGGGAGGCGCCGCGCCCGCTCCCGCCCGCCCTGCGGTCTCCGCCGACGCCGCCTGCCTTCCTCTTGCCCGCGCCCGCGGCGGACGTCGGGCCCGATCCCGATGGTACGTGAGCTAGTCACATACTCCATTTAACCTGTATTGGATGCTTATTTCTGGTTTCTATACAAATCGGATACAGGGTACTGCACAATTATTCAAAAAATTTGTGTGATTTGAGCAAATAAATGTGTCGGTTTTTGTTCATTTTCCAGATGTTTTTTTTGGATTCGTTTAACGTGCGATGCGTCTGAAAAGTGGGGTAAAATGGTTTTTATTCGTCAACTTATACAGCGTTAGTATATCTGAAACAAAATTTTTAACCCTGCAAGCACCATAGCAAAATAGTATTATTTGCGATAACAAGATAGCGTGGTTGACGTGTCCATACGGTGGCGGTGCACTAGAAAGTTTTGGAGACTTGTGCACGTCGTTGGATCAGAGCCGATAGATCAGAGAGAATTAGAAATCATAGTTTAGTACAAAAGTTGTGGCCACATCAGGAGCTATGGATGTTGGAAGTTGAGTAAAATTGAAGAGTTTGTCTTTTTCTTCGGTTGGTATTTATTATTGTATTTATACACTGTGCTGTACTTATACGCCACGATAACTTTTTAACAAAACCTTGGGTTTAACTGTCACCTTAGCAGTGAACAGACTTTTAGTGAAGTAACAGGGAAATTAACACTAGGTTTTGTTAAATATGTTGTTTTTCGTACCATCTTCTACAAGAAAGAAAGGCCCATGGGCACCTGGTCACATGGGCACAGCATGCCTGAATCCTGATACGTGTTTTGTTGCCACTAGACCCACCTCATACCTAAATCCTGATATGCAAGAAATGACCTTCTTCTAGTGAAGAAAAATACTTGCTCGACCATAATCAGTGATTAGTGATCCAAATGAGCATAATTTTTAGCCTAATTTGTTTAGGGTCACCTCACTTTTTGACACCTATGCAAGCTATAAAATGGAAATACGGTTTTGGTTAGGATATTTTGGCCCAATTGGCCACAGTATACAATTTGAGCCTGGCAAACTTGTCTGGTACATTGGTACCAAACATTATTTGTTGGTACCCGTTCTCCCTCCAGGCTATGCCCATGCTTTTCCTGATAATTGTTGGTATTTCTGTACACACATCATTACTGTTGTGTTGTTATTTTAATTGGAGAAGATTGTCCTGTAGATGTGGGCAAGAATATGGCTTTCGGAGAATTACTTTTGTTATTCCCAATATATGTTGTCCTCATTCCGCTCTTAACTAATTTACTGCTCAAATTTTTCTTCACATGCAGAGAGTGTTAAGGATTCCACTAACACCACGGTGGTTATCAGAAGTGAGAAGGAATTGAATAGCGTGATCTTAAAGGAGCAAGCTCAAGCTGAAGTTGCATACAACATTGTCTTTGTAACTGGTGAAGCTTCTCCTTATGCAAAGTCAGGGGGACTAGGAGATGTTTGTGGTTCATTGCCTATTGCTCTTGCTGCTCGTGGCCACCGTGTGATGGTTGTATTGCCAAGATACTTAAATGGGGCCTTTGACAAGAACTATGCGAATGCATCTTGCACTGGAAAGCACATTAGGATTCCATGCTTTGGTGGAGAGCATGAAATTACCTTTTTTCATGAGTATAGAGAATCTGTTGATTGGGTGGGTTTCATCTTATCATATTCTTATGAATATCAATAACTGCTTACTTTTGTTTCCAATCCTTTTTAGATCTCGTAAATTTACTTTCATGGCATGTGACTTGTGTTTTTATCTTTATTGTCTTGTACTCATGCATCTTGACCAGCATAGGATGTTGGCTACATTCATTGCAGTGTTACACATCATATGATATGCAGTATTCATTAAAAGTAATATCCTTTACATCTTTGGCCATCAAGTCATATGCATTTGCAGATCGGTCTTTGTACTTCAGTTTGCATATAAATACTTAGTATTAAAAATACATGAAACCTCAGGGCACCACTGTGTCCTACTAACTGCATTAGAGCTGACAGTTATCTTGGTCTTACATCATTGGAATTTTGTACTTTCAGTGCATCATTGATGATTTCTCTAAGGAGAAAATGTATGTGTAATGAAGAAGATTCATTTACAGACTATTTATTAATTAAGTGAATTTGACACCAGATCACGAGGGACAAGGATGTATATAAGATATTAGGAAGCTGCCTCCTGCAGAATCCACTTTCAGGACAGTGACTTGTTGAAAATCGTTTTAAGCTTGATACTCTTGTCCATTCATACCTTTTCTGCATTTTGCAAGATTACCACATTGAAATTTGTCTTGTTATGTTAATAATTTTTGTATATTCTCTGCTTATTGCAACTGTTTGACTGCAGAATGCTTATATGTAATTTGGCTGTCTGACCTTTTTCTATTGTTTGTCTCATTTGTCCAGGTGTTTGTTGATCATCCCTCTTATCATAGACAGGGAAATCTGTATGGTGATAATTTTGGAGCCTTTGGTGATAATCAGGTATGAATGTTGCTACATGAAGCTCTAATTTGATCAAGGACTTAGTTTTTACTTTCTATATTGACTGGAATTCTATTCCATGCAGTTCAGATACACGCTTCTTTGCTATGCGGCATGTGAGGCTCCACTAGTACTAGAATTGGGAGGATATAATTATGGACAGCAGTGCTTATTTCTTGTGAACGATTGGCATGCTAGCCTTGTGCCAGTGTATGTTGTGAAACTGAAAAGTCTACTCCTTTATTTATTAGCATCATACTCTCTTCAATAATGTGCGTGTGTTGTTGCCTCTCATTTCTTTGATGCTTTTGCCATGACAGTCCTACATCTGCATAAATGCGTCCCATGGAATCTAAGAAAATTTCACCCTAAAAAAAAGAATCTAAGAAAATTCTGAAATTAATAAGATAAAGGATTTTCTTAATCTTTGTCACATCTATATTTGATTAAATGATTTAATGTGGCAAATTGTGGAGCGTTTAAATATCTGCTTTAGCTTTCAATAGTTAAATATCAGCAAATTGCAGAGTGTTTAAAGATCAACATTTCCTGGTTATGTATTGATGGTTTTAGTATCTGCAGATCTGGTTTAAATTTCTTATTCCAATTATGTTAGTTCTAGACTGTCATCAACAAAATGTAGTTAAGCTAACCAATAATGATTGATGTAGCAGCTGCATTTAGTTGTATTGAAGCATGCATAACAGAACAAGCAGAGTTGTTGTCTTGCTTTCCATTTTTATCATACTATCAGCTGCAAGACATACTGAGGGCTATCATTCTCCGTTTTAGCACATTCATGTCTTGAATCTAGAAAAGTAGTCCTTCCTCAGGTATTGGTGGAATTGGCTTCTTAATTTTCTGTAATGCCCCAAGGCGGAATCACACTGATGCCTGGGATTTGTCTTTGCTCACACAACAGGGTAAACTTGGTTGGTATGGTTACGGTACCATGAATTGGCCCTTAGGTGTTATATACTAGTTAAACGTCACCACAACTAGCGTTGGTGTGGCTTGGGTCTTGGTGCATTATAGTTTCTATCTGTAATTCTGTTTTTTTTTTTTGGAAGTACAAAAGGCTGATCCTTAAGGTTGTTAACTTGATATTACACTACTTTACGAACGGTAGATTATTCTAGTTGTATTTCCTTTTTTTCCAGGTAATAATTCTAGTTACCTACTAAACTCTCTGTGTATAACTTTTTATTTCTCATAAATATACCGAGATGCATGTTTCCTGCCATGCTTCATTGTTGTACAAATGAGAATGATGTCGAGAAATAATATAGTGCATGTCTTTTAGGACATTCAGAACAGCATGAAGGTAATGAATGTTGTTCCATTGGATACATCGACAACATGATTTTGTCCATCTGTGTGTTAGTTCTTTGCTCTGACATATTTTGTATGAGGAATTTAGCTGTTTAGTGTAAGTTAGCTGAATGTTTGGCTCTAGTGCAGATGCCAATATTAGATGTACCACTCTTTTATTATGTTGTTTACCCTTTTTTTGCTTCGGCCTTAAATGTAGATTATTTGTCATTACATAAACCATTGCTCTTTCTAACTTAAATATGGTTTACCCAGGCTTCTTGCTGCAAAATATAGACCACATGGTGTTTATAGAGATTCCCGCAGCATTCTTGTCATACATAATTTAGCACATCAGGTTTGAACTTATTATTTCATGTATTTGTACATAGTTTTGTTAAGGCAGTTCACTCATATCATGTCATTTCAATGTGATAGGGTGTGGAGCCTGCAAGTACATATAATGACCTGGGATTGTTGCCTGAATGGTATGGAGCTTTGGAATGGGTATTTCCAACTTGGGCAAGGAAACATGCCCTTGACAAGGGTGAGGCAGTTAATTTTTTGAAGGGTGCAGTTGTGACAGCTGATCGCATAGTGACTGTCAGTCAGGTGACATTACTGGCATCCTTCTGTTAATTTGAGTGCTGCTACACCTTTTTAACTCAATAATAAATCATCTTGTGCTTCTTTTCAGGGTTATTCCTGGGAAGTGACAACCGTTGAAGGTGGACAAGGCCTCAGTGAGCTCTTGAGCTCCAGAAAGAGTGTATTGAATGGTACTTACATCTGGGTTAGCTTACTTAGTTTGCCCTCTGCTTTATGGAAAGAACTGAGCTGAACAGAGAATTATTTTCAATCTATTCTCTGTACATGTAGGAATTGTAAACGGAATTGACATTAATGACTGGAACCCTGCCACGGACAAGTATCTCCCCTGTCATTATTCTGTTGATGACCTCTCTGGAAAGGTGCGCTAATTGTCAGCAGATAACATGCATTTGTATAATTGGATTTATGCCTCCTTTTATTCCCTTTGCTTCTCATGATTGCCTCAGGAATTAATTCTATTTGACCTGCGGTTTTTTTAGGCCAAATGTAAAGCAGAGTTGCAGAAGGAGCTAGGTTTACCTATCAGGCGTGATGTTCCTCTGGTTAGATACCATTGCTTAAGTACTAAAGATTGTTTTACTTTCATGGCCAGATTGATTTACTAGCTTGGTTCACAGATCGGCTTTATTGGAAGATTGGACTATCAGAAAGGCATTGATCTAATTAAACTCGCCTTTCCAGAGCTCATGCGGGAAGACATTCAATTTGTAAGTCCTGATTCTTAGAAAGATATATGTTGTAAAATAAAGATGTAACCTGTATACTTTTTACAGGTCATGCTTGGATCTGGGGAGCCAGGTTTTGAAGACTGGATGAGATCCAACGAATCCAGCTACAGGGATAAATTTCGTGGATGGGTTGGATTTAGTGTTCCAGTTTCTCATCGGATAACTGCAGGGTGTGTAGATTGCTGTGGTGTCAAGAATACATTACGTTGCTTATTAATTGGTTATATATTTAAGGTTTAATGTCTTTCTTTTTGAATTGTACAGCTGCGATATATTGTTAATGCCATCCAGATTTGAACCTTGCGGTCTCAATCAGCTATATGCTATGCGTTATGCTACAGTTCCTGTTGTTCATGGAACTGGGGGCCTTAGAGTAAGACGATTATCCTAGATGGGCTACATAAGTACATATGGCAGCACCAAAGGCAAAGCATTTTTCTCATTTTTTTTCCTCATTTATTCAACAGGATACAGTGGAGAACTTCGATCCTTTTGGTGAGGAAGGAGAGCAGGGTACAGGGTAACTACTGATTTATTTTTAAACTCATAGGATTATATGTTATGCTGGATTCAGTTTTGTGCTCAAAATGTTTTCTATATATATATTGCTCTATGCATCACTGTAATCCTGTTCTTTAAGCAATACTGCTTGTTTTTTATGGCAGGTGGGCATTCTCACCACTAACTACAGAAAGCATGCTGTGGGTAAGTTTTCATTAAACTTGTATCCAATTTTAGTTCTTGCTTTCTTTTTCTCCAATGTGAAGTCGTAAACTGGCCTGTAGCGATTATGGCTAGAACTTCTGCACAAGTCTGTATGGTTTCAATAATAGATGGTATCATTCCATCCAGAATTTACATGAATAACTGGAATTAGTATCAGATACTTTTGATTTAACCTTGACTAGTAGGCTATTGAAATAATAGCTCAGGTTTTACATCAGTCATTGAAAAATGCTGCAAGTTACTCTAGTTGGCAAGAAATCCTAGGATCAACTCCTTTTACTATAGAACACCAAATTCTCCTGAAGTGACATTCAAATCAAATTAACAGTAACCCCTAATGAAGCAAGACCATATACAAGCCAATGCGCAAATAGGGTTCTGACTTGTTTATCATTTCTGGCAGGCCTTGAAAACGGCAATTTCAACATTCAGAGATCACAAGTCTTCCTGGGAGGGGCTGATGAAGCGAGGTATGTCAAAAGACTTTACATGGGATAGCGCCGCAGCGCAGTATGAACAGATCTTTCAGTGGGCCTTCATGGACCAGCCATATGTCATGTAAATCGATTCGCAGTAATCTTGTCTTTGAAGATCTTTTTGTTCCCCTTTCCTCGGTAAATGGAGGAGAGAACTTGTAAATTAGATGGAAGCCTAGTCAGTTGTATACAGCATCTTTTAGGTTAAGACATATGTGCCTGCTGCTTGGCTGGTTTAGCTTAGACTGTTCGGTAATGATCATGGAGATTATGCTTTTGAAGAATAAGAGGCTGCAGGAAACTTCTCAATGTGACAAATGAAATAAACAGTATTTAATTTCAATCATAAACCTTTTGTCGGAACATATTGCTCATTGTGCCCTTATTGGTTAATAGATTGAGAAAATAGCCTCTGAGCCTCGTAGATTCTTCTCCTGTAATATTTTGTGCAATTCAATCTTTTTACTCAAAATTGGAGTGATCAAACTCTTTTACTCAAAATTACAGTAAATCTCTCTACTATTTAGATAGAAACAAGTAGATTTTTTAGTCAATTTTTTCATTAATTCAATCTCATTGACATGTAAGATTAATTTATAAGGTTCGTCATGAAGATTAACATGTCATTGACTATTATTTTAACATAATTAATTAAAAAAATGACAAAGGGGTTTGATTGTTCTTATTTGAATAATAGAGATTTAAAAGTGTGATAGTAGAAAAATCTGTAGTATTATTTTTCTTTAATAGATTTCTTTCTTTAGAGAATTTCCGTTCTTTAGTGAAAATTACAAACGGTTGTTGCCTGATAGTGGTGAAAAATAGTTGCATGATAGGCTAATATAGGCCATTTGATTGATGACCTTTGTAAAGCATATGTCTAGAATCATGGAGTTTTTGCTAGCAAGGTATGCCTAAAATTGAATTGTTTAAAAGACGTCGTCCTGATTTTCGCATTGTACATGAATTGCCAAGCATGCTTGTTGGGATTTGGGAATCCCAAACGGTTCATCGTGTCTAGTTAAGATCAGGTGAGGCACGATAAGACATAACATAAATATGGAACAAACAACAACTCAAGACAGTTTTTGAGTTAGATCATTTTACACTCAACGCAAACCAAACAAACTCATTATCCCAAGTAAAAAAAAACGCCTAGTTACGATGATATCAAAGAATCTGCCAAGCTGAAGCCAAGCGTCAGATGTGCCTTGTGCACGTTGGCAGCGGCATGTACTATACCATAGCAAATTCTTTTCTCTCTCTCTCCCAAGTTGCTTTATCCTTGGCGTGAACACCTCTCATCCATTTGGTCACTAAGCTTGGGAGTTAGGGCATGGCCTAATAGCCTAATGCCCTTCTGTGCTCTGTTCGACTGTACCTAGAGATCTAACAGGAAAACTTGCGATCTCTCCATTCCAAAGGGGAATCTCAATTAGGGATTGATACCTAATCATTGTCCATGACCAACATGGATTCCTTAACCAGTAGAATTGCACATAATTTACTTCCGGACTGTTCATTGATTAATTTATTTTTGTATATACAATCACTCCATAAACTTTCATAAAAATATTGAATCTGGTCCTTCAATTTTAATTTTGTTGATTTTCATCCCTAAACTTAGCTATTTTGAGTCTATCACGCTAGTTTTAGTTTTTGTTTCAATTTATGATTATAGTTATGATCTTACTCAAAGCTAAAGGAAAGTCCAGAATGGAAAATTTTCTCTAAATTAGTTCATGTGTTTCAAATAGGACCTTATTTTGGGTTTATCTAAATTAACCATTCCAACAAAATTCAAGACTAATTCTATATTTTGGCCTTAATTTTCTTTTCTTAAAAAAAAATTCCTGACTGTCCTAACTGGCTAATTCCTGCCATTCATTCTTATTCTCCCTCCCTTCCAAGTTAACTGCCTATCTAACCACACCAAGAAAGGAATTACTAGACATCACTATTTCCCTTCCCCTCCTTATATAAACACCTCCCAAGTCCCAACCATGCCAAGTTGCCACACATCCAAGCATTAAGCACTCTATTGTTTGATTGATCGATAACGACGCCGAGCTCGATGCCACCGGCGTCGGCAATTGCGGTGATGCTGAAGTCGACCACGTACAAGCGGATGCGGGAGGAGAACCCGGCGGAGTTCGTGCCGAGGAGCATCTTCTTCACGCACGACGAGGACAGCGACGTGGACCGCCGCACTAGCTTCCGGGTGAAGGCGGCGCTCGTCTACGAGGCCGTCACCGGCAAGCACGTCAGCTCCCAGACCATGGAAACCGCATGCAGCTTGCTGCTCGCCTTGGCCCTCAAATGCCACTCCCTTATAGACAAAAATTTCCAACCTAATAAAGCCACAGGTAAACAAACTACACACCACAACTTTAGGTCCGTTTGGAATGGCCGCATGGCACGGCGCTGCAATGGGTGTGGCAGTGACGGTTTACTTTTCTTGCAATTTGTTGAGATTTGGTGTAAATTGTAGTTTGCATTTGGCTCTAGAATTAATGTCGGTTTTTGTTCAATGAAGTTTCCAAACTGATCTGAATTGAATTGATCTGAGTTGAATTGAAATTGATCTAAATTGAATTGAATTGAAACATTTGAATCAACTGCTCTGAATTGAATTGAATTCTAGTGATCTCTTGGTCAATCTAGCAACATTTTGAATTTTCTATTGATGAATTTAGTGCTTGTGTATTGGTTCTTCTTCTGAAGTTCATTTATTGTGTTGATTGTTGTGTAGTGAGCTATTTTTCTGAGTGTCAGTGAATGATCCTTGGGAATCACTAGTTCAATAGCTTATCTCATTGTGTTGATTACTGTACATGAGATTTGATTGAAACTGATGTGGATGTTTGGCAAAGATGTTGAAACTACACTCCTTTCTACTCCTGTGGTTGAGTTTTTCTTTTTCTGCATGTACATGTAGGCATTTCGGGGTT
Organism: Pharus latifolius; assembly: GCA_019359835.1. NCBI lineage: Eukaryota > Viridiplantae > Streptophyta > Magnoliopsida > Poales > Poaceae > Pharus > Pharus latifolius. Next base: position 80,703,042 of record CM033324.1, read on the forward strand.
GTTTGTAACCCAGAAATTTTAGAGAAAAATTTTTATTAATTCTTAGTAGATTTCTTTTCCTCCAAAATTCTTTTAAAATTATTGTGTTTTAAACAAGACAAAATTTTCTATTACTATCAGTAGATGTTTTCTCTCTCTAAAATCTCTAGAAAATTTTTGTGTTCTAAATAAAGTCAACATGTTTGACCTAAATACTTTATGTTGACGTTTATCAACATGTAACTTTTCTATCTATCTAATGATAGAGTTCGATTAGAGAGACATGACTAGTACATAACTTAAATCAACAAAATTAGAACACACGAGCTTGATTAATAAAGATCGGGTAATAGATGGGCTTGTAGTGTAATTTTGCCTTTCTTATCTGTTTATACCTTGGGATAATATCTTTAACTTGGATTCACACCTAAAAAAGCTGATTAAAATGTCCACATCTATAAAAATATCAAAGCAAGAACTTTTAAAAACTGTAAGAATTATGCTTAGCATGAACCATACCTGCAACATGAATCCTCTGGTCTGATGCTAACTTGTTAGAAACAAACATTTAAAATTCAATCAATTGATGGTGTTAACTGTTAAATCACTTCTTTTATTTTCCTTTTTGTCACTTGTAAAATTTTGTAGGAAATCAAGGAGCTTCAAACACCAACGGCATAGACGAGAAGAAGAAGCACTTCGAAGACGGCATAGACGACAAGTCGAAGCTTGTCGTCGACGGCGTCTTCCTCGTCGTCGGCTTCCTCCCGTTGCTCAAGAAGCACATCGTTAACAACAAGAGGGACCGCGAGGCCGTCGATGAGCACTTCATCTCGACGCACAGCCAGGACATCGTCACAGACGTGATCAAGTTCGAGAACCAGCTACATCTAAACGATATACGCAATGTGGTAACCCACATTATGATGGCAATGGAACAAGTTGCAGTTCAAAAAAACATGAAAGACGTAGAGACATATCTTAAGAGTTTCGTACCAGCCTTCACTCATGAGACCTTCCATGACATTGTGCACTCCTTTTGTTGGTACTATTCTCCATTCTTCTCCAAAGAAACCTCACCTCATCACAAGTTGAATGAGCTGGTGAAGCAGGATGTCACTCTCTTGGATTGCCTACACTACAGCTTAGTGGAGCAGAATTCAGGTGGGTTGGCAGATAATGATCAATACAATACTGAAGTATGAGTAAATTGTTTATCTTTTTTAAATAATTTTAATTTTTTAAACAAACAAGTCTGCACAAAATTTAATATGTATTAGTGCAATTATATAAGCTGTGGGTCAACTAATTCTATAGTTTTGTTTTTAAAAAAAATCTATATTTGTAGAAAACTGTATGTAAAATTATAAAATTTTAGAGATTTTAAAGACAACAAATTATGATCGGCCATTTTATATAGGTCAGGAGCCTGGTTCGAACGGCAAGACGTGGCGCATGCCGACGGCGAAGGAGCTCAGCCGGTCGGGGGTGCGGTTCGAGGCAGACGAGGGCGGGCACGCGGCGATCCTCTTCAACGAGCCGACAGTGCGGATGCCGGCGCTGGTGTACGACTTCAAGCTGGCGACGGTGGCCAGGAACCTCCTGGCGCGGGAGTACCTGATGGAGGAGCAGGACAAGCCTGTGACGAGGTACTTCCAGCTGATGAACGAGCTCGTCGACGACGCCCGCGACGTGCGGATCGTGCGGCGGGCCGGCGTGGTGCGCGGCGGCTCGAGGGGCGGCCACGACGTGCACGCGCTGCTCAAGAAGATCGATGGCTACGCCACGTACCCGTCGGTGTGCATGGCCATGGACCTGCAGATCGAGCAGGTCAAGAAGTTCCACGACAAGAGGATGAAGAGCTTCTTCGTCCGCAACCGCCCCAGCGTGATCTGGGCGTCGTCGACGGTCGCTGCCGTGTCCGTCGTCGCCATAGTCGCCGCGAGGAAGAAGCGGGGTTGAAGCAGAAGAATAAGGCGGGAAGATGCATGCATGATGATGCTATAGTACTCGGTGTCCTTTTCTGTATTACATGTCAGAGGGGTTACATGTAAATATGTAATAGTAAGAAGACCAACTTGTAATATTCCATCCAATAAAGTCAACAAAGCATCTCATTGGCAAAGAATTCTACGAAATAGCTACTGTTTATACTGTGTGTCTCTCTCTCTCTATATATATATATATATATATTAGTATTTTAGACACATTTATTTTTATATGTAAAAATTATGAGTATTTAGTAATTCTATCTTCCTTTTAACCATACTTATTCATAAATCAGCCAATTTTATGAAATCAAAAGTTTTGATGCTTTCAAAAAAAAATGAGCTGCCTGGGACAATTACACAAAGGTCAAAAGATTAAGAGGTTGCTTAGTTGGTAAGTATTATTGAGAATTCTGACTGGTGAGACATGCATGAAATTAGATTTTTTTGTAGGAATATGTTTGCATATGTCTCACAAATTGTCTTTGGCATTACTAAATATTATATAACAAAATTGTCATGATTTAGATACTAATTATCATGTAACGAATTATAGGCACGACATCCACATTAATCTTCGGAAACAGATTGAGCAAATTACATTTTACAGATTTTTTATTATACATTCTAAACTAAAAAATTGCGTATATCCACGCAAATAACACAGACACTCACAACACTAAACTACTGAGCTGCCGCCATAAAACGGAAAATGCATAAAACTCACTGGACTACATTTGGATTTAGCCCAAAAAAAAAAAAAGAACAAAAAATACTACACTTGGTTCCATTCAGAGAGCGGCGGAAAGCGGCTGCTCAGCACCGAACAACTCGCCGAGGTCGCTGAAACAGCCGTCGCTCAGCTCCTGCCACGTCGGCAGCTCGCCGAGATCGAGCGCCGTGCTATCGAAATCGTCGGCGACGCAGTCCAAGCGCGGGTTGCCGTCGTCGAACACCATGGCCGGCGCGTCGAGCCCAATGCCGAACCCGAACACCTCCTCGTCGAACACTAACGGCGAGAAGCTCCACACGTCGTCCCGGAAAACGTTGTCGCCATCCAACGAGAGCTTATGGCTCGTAGTACCGGCCTCCTCCTTGGCCCAAAGGAGTGTGGCGGCCGCCGCAGCCGCAGTCTCGAACGGCGAGGCGCGGAGGACGGAGGTCGGAGAGCACAGGTGCAGGGACTCGTCGCCGGACTCGTCGCAGCCCGACGAGAGGTTTGCGTCGTTGGTGACGTCGTCGGGGACCTCTGCGGGTGTGGCAGGGGTCGGCTCCGGCGCGGGGAAGTTGGTGGTGGCCGACGGCCCGCGGATGAGGCGTGCGGCGCTGTCATACATCATCGCGGCCTCCTCCGCCGTATTGAACGTGCCGAGCCACAGCCGCGAGCCTTTCTTCGGGTCCCGGATCTCCGCCGCGTACTTCCCCCACGGTCGCCTCCGCACCCCGCGAAACCTCCTCCCCGTATCACCTCGTCCCACCGCAGCCGCCGTCGCCTTCCTCTTCCCCCCTGCTCCTCCACCTCTCCCCTTAGCAACCGACACATACACAGACGGCTCCAGCCGGATTTCCTGCAAGAACTGTCTCCCGCTGCCGGCCTCGTCGCCAGACGAGTCTGTCGCATCACGGTCGTCGTAGAAGATCCTAACAACCCTCGGCGGCGCCGCTTCCACCGGCTTCTTGATCTTGCGGTGGTGCCTTGGCCTTGCCTCCATGGATGCTAGCTTCTTGGTTCCTCTGTTCTGCTCAAGAGAAGATAAAAGATGAGATGAGATGGGAGTGGAATAGGTAAAATAGAGAGATTCTTAAGGCTAAAGGAATGCTTGGGAGGTTCTCTGTTTTATAGGATCTGCAGCTTATTTTGGTAACTGTTTAAACGCCAAATCATTGGAGATTTATTTACTTCCGTCCACGTGTACTCATTAATTCCCTTGCCATGTACATATCTGTTCTTCAACCGTTTTGAATATTTTTTTAAATTATAAATCGGGTTAGGCTAAGTCCAGTGCAGTCACTCCAGAAAAAAAAATATTAAAAAACACCCGCAAGGAGAGAGAGAACGCCACAGCCGGCGTCGCAAAACTGGGCTCTGACAGGTGAGGCCCACCGATGCCTCGCACGTGTGGCGCCCGCGTTGGAGCACGCGCGACGCCCTGAAACGCGGTTTGTGGACCCCACCGCTGTCCCCCGCGTGTGCTAGCTACTCCCGCGTCACGTGCACTGACATGTGGGCCCAACCCACACGTCAGCGAGGGGGTGGAAGGTGTGCTTGTGAGCCACGCGTTTTGGTGGGGCCCACAAAACGCGTGGTGGCAGTGGACGCGCTGGCTTCATGCACACGCGTGTGTACGCACTTTTCTCACTGTTTTGCTGGTCCGGTTGACTATGGGTCCCACCTGTCAGTGTGGAGGAGTGTTTTGTATGGGCCAGAAACTAGCCGTTGTGCCATTTTTTCCCCGGTCCCACCTGTCAGTGAGACAAAAAAAACAGCCGTTGTATTGTAGCCGTTAAAACTAGCCGTTTTAAATATTTTATTCATTTCTGAGCCTAGAAATTCATAAAAAATACCAAAAATTCACAAAAAATCACCAAAAAATTCTGAAAAATTGTGTGCTCCCCTGGCTATAAATAGGAGCAAGAGTCAGCTCATTTGCACTCAACACAAGCCCAAACCACACACTTTTCCAGCAAAGTTCAGCTAATTTTTTCTTAGAAAATTCTCCAATGGCCAACACTCCCCCCGTGGTTATGTAAACTGGTTTGGCGAGCCTAATTTCGATGAGGAGAGCCCCCAAGCGCCAAGCGGTCAAAATCCGCCCAGTTTTCAGCCCCCTCCCCCACCATATCCGATGTGCTATCCACCATACGCCCCACCCCCTTCATACGGCCAACCATATCCATATGCACATCAATACGCACAACCCCCATACGGCCCTTACGGTCAGAATTCTCATTTGGTTGGAGTTCCGACCATCCCGAGGAAATGTCGCCTCCGCAAACACCGGCAAAGAATTCCCACTCCACGTCCGTATCAGATACCGGCAGTCCGCATAGCACGGCCCCGATCGAGTGCGAGGACGACGACAATCCCGGCAAAAGCGAAGGAACCGCTGCACAGCGGCGTAAACAATTAAACTGGTCACAACCGGATGACATGCGACTTGTGAGTGTTTATCTAAATATTAAATATTTTTTCTCGACAGATTTTATCTTAGTTTTTGAAAATTTGAAGTTTTCGTCCTCCAGATCAGTACATGGTTGAATAACTCTCTTGATCCGGTCGAGGGGAACAACCAAAAGTTCGACATATATTGGTCGAAGGTCGCTGAGTCGTACAACAGGAGCAGTCAGCCCGACCGCAGACGGGACGTTAGGCACTGCAAAGACCATTGGCAGAAGAACAATAAGAAAATTGTTCACTTCAATGGCATCTATTATAGGTTGAGGGATGCTTACGCCAGTGGTCGTTCAGACGACCAATTAATGTCTCAAGCACGGGACATGTATAAGCAGGAGGTGGGTCATCCCTTCATCTTGGAGCACTGGTGGAGTGCCGTGCGTGGTCAACCGAAGTGGTGCCGAAGTTACCTCGACTCTTCCAAAAGAGCTCGCCTCAACGAAGAAGGTGCTCACACGTCGTCGTCAAACAACGACGATGAACATGTGGAGCTTCCACGACCGGAAGGGCAGGATGCGGCAAAGAACAAGCGGAAGGGTAAGACAAAAATGAGTGAAACATCCTCGGCATCCTCGGCGTACGGGAGACCCTGCAGCGCATCGGTCAAGCCAATGCCGACCTCGATAGGGTGGCCGACAAAGCTGTTGCTACAGCCGAAAATTTGCAAGAGATGGCCAAAAACAAGGAATAAGCTACATTTATGAAGTCGTTGACGAAACTGATTATGGGGGATACATCTAATTTCTCGGATGCTCGTAAGGCGGCGCATGGGGCCGCATTAGAGTACGTGAACGACATGATTAAGGAAATGAAGAATAAGTAGTAGCTTGAACGATGTACTTTTCCTTTGTAAAATTGTACTCACATTATTAATTTAAGTCGTTTTGGATTTACCTGTTTGAATTTTAGCCTTTGCTTTTGGCATGTGATCTATACTTTTGAATTTTAGCCGTTGCTTTTGGCATGTGATCGATATGTGTTCCATGCTTTTGGATTGTACCCGTTGGAACCAACACATGTGATGGATGCCTTTGTATTTAGCCGTTGGAAGAGGCCCATGTGATTGATTCGCTTCTCTCCCTATATATCAGAACCCCTGGAGCCTTCATCTTCACAAGATCTTGCCTTGTCCAAAATATCTTGCCTTGTCCAAAAAAAATGTCCTCTAGCTAGCTCAAGCACAAGTAGTGGCGAGGATGAAGCCATCAACCAAGTCGAAAAGTTCGTGGGGGGTTTGTCCAGAGTGGATTGACGGTCCAACCCCTGTACCGTCGCATTGTTGATGACCTTGAAGCCAGCATAGACGATGGTACCTCGCACCGCCGTCGAGGAGGTAGCAGAAGGTACATCGATAGAGATCGCGAAGGCGGTCATGGCCGTCTAGTCGCGGACTACTTCGCCGACGTTCCGGTCTACCCCGAGTACTTGTTTCGCAGACGGTTTCGAATGGGGAAACCCCTCTTTCTGCGAATCGTCGAAACTCTTAGGGAGTGGTCCCCGTACTTCAATGAGAGGAGAGATGCCCTCCTTAGAAAGGGGCTATCTCCCTTGCAGAAGTGTACAGCGGCATTGCGCATGTTGTGTTATGGCTCCCACGCCAATGCCGTCGATGAGTATGTACGCATTGGAAAGTCGACGGCTATTGAGTGTCTGGAGCGTTTCGTCGAAGGAATCATTGATCAGTTCGCGCAGGAATATCTTCGTCAACCTACTATCGACGACCTCCGGCGTCTGCTCCGGCAAGGAGAGGAGCGAGGTTTCCCAGGGATGCTGGGAAGCATCGATTGTATGTACTGGGAATGGCGCAATTGCCCAGTTGCGTGGAGGAGCCAATTCACCCGCGGTGATCAAGGAGTCCCTACAATAATACTTAAAGCGGTTGCGTCTAAAGATCTGTGGATATGGTATGCTTTCTTTGGTGTCGCCGGATCCAACAACGACATCAACGTGCTAAACCAATCCCCCTTTTCACGGATGTATTGGGCAGCCGAGCTCCTGCTGTTCAGTACTCTGTTAATGGGACACAGTACAATATGAGGTACTACTTAGCCGATGGTATTTACCCCGAATGGGCTGTCTTCGTGAAGACCATTCCCTTGCCCCAAACGGAGAAACACATGTTGTTCGCACAGCACCAAGAAGGAGCAAGAAAAGATGTGGAGCGAGCTTTTGGGGTCTTGCAAACTCGATTTGCTATTATCCGCGGCCCCAGTCGATTTTGGCGACGGTCAACCCTTGCCAATATTATGAAAGCGTGTGTCATCCTACACAACATGATAATCGAGGATGAGCGACACTCTCATGACCCGACCGATGGGTCGTACGATAGCCAAGGGACATCTACCGTTACACCGTCTACTCTCCACGGGAGTGCTCCGCCAATATTCGCACAGATGCTAGCTCAAAACGATGCAATCCGGGCTCGTCCAACGCATCCGCAACTGAAACGGGATCTGGTTGAGCACATTTGGCAGCATTTCAGGGGCGACGGTACCGAAATATAGTAGTTTATGCGGAGTCTTGTTTAAAATGTATTCGAATTTTAATTAGTATGTGTCTTGTTTATTTCTATGTGTGTCATTTATTAAATAAAAAATTTAAAAAAATTTTGAATTTTTTTAATGTTATTTACAATTTTTATGTTTTGTTTGGTTGTGTTCGAATTATCCGAATTTCATTTTAGTAATTATAATCTTTAATACATATTATATATGCGGGTCCCGCACGAAGCGCCTCGCGAAACGCCTTTGCATTGGAGTAGGAGGATGTTTGGGGTGGTGCTTCGCACACGTGGCACAGAATATACTAAAGAATATTCTGTTGAACCGCCTCGCGAAGCGCCTCTGCACCGGACTTAGCCTTACAAGAAAAAATAATAATTGTGATGATCTTTAGTTTAAGTAATAGTAGCGAGTAACCGACCTTATTTAAATTTTGAGAAAAAAATAAAAATTATTAAATTAATAGAATATCATTAATTTTAGGATTAATATGTGGATTTATAACTCAATAGAATTTTGTTAAAATTAGAGTTCATATGTGATTGAGAAACACAATAGTATTGGGTTAAATCTCAATTTTTATAGTATTATATAGTTAAATTATTTTAAAATATTTTTCTCATCTTTTATAGTAATGGCCTCGTGTAAGTGAGACGGGGTGTGCTGTACTTGGAATGATATGAATAACACCCAAGAGCAACCGCCTTTAAGGGGATGGCAGATGGTGACATCTGTGCCACTGACATGTAGGCCTTAGAGAGCCTCACGTCCGTGCGGCTTTTGTCCACGTCAACGCACATTTAGTGAAATGGGTAAATAATCCATTGTTGGTGCGGTCAAATCTTCGGTGGGTTAATCAACGGTTCTGGACTGCTATCAATTTGGTGAACTTCAACTTGAATTTTGAATTTCAAACTTTCATAAGCAAAATTGTATGTGAGATTCTCAAATAATAATTTTGTAAAAAGATATTGATGCATGCATGGCAACTTTAGTATTATGGTGTTGTGAATAGTCGTGTCGTCGCGGTGCCGACAGGACTTGACTAATTCACACTAACAATCACATAGAGAAGAGAGAAATAGAGAGAATAGTAAATTGTATTATTTATTCAGTTCATCCCTCTTTATAGTAGTATAATAATTAAATAGACTAGACTAGGGTTATTTTAAAGGCAATTTTAGTAATGTCCACAAGATAACTATTTAGATGATAATTACTGGTTTACAACATTTTTTTAGAGAGAATAATAGATTGAATTCTTTATTTAATTTATCTCTCTTTACAGTTATATAATATTTAAATAGACTAGACTAAGATTACTCTAGGATAATTTCGATAATGTTCACAAAATAACAATTATCTATTTATAACATATGGGATATTTTGTTGAGCATAATTTTTTTTTGTTATGTGAAGCGAGAGATTTCTTATCTCTATTACAAATCAAATCTTAGTACGATCTGTATTTAAAAAAATTACAAACCAAATATAATCTATACTGTTAAAATAGTACGTTATAGTACATAACAATTACGAACCATGATCTTCTTCGCCAAAGCAACCAATGGGTCAGACATACATGGCTTTTTCATTTGTTCTTTTATATACTATTTTTTATAAGTTGAGGATATTCGCAATAAGTATTATGTGTTGTCATCCACCACATTTTATAGAAAAAAAATAGACATATATACAAAAGACTGATAAATCACATTCTTTAGACTATCTTATTAAAAAATTATGTTCTCTAATCTATTTTATAGAAAGAACAGATAAATCACATTACCTGCCCAACCTTATCAATATATTTTGGAGCTGAATGGAGTACCATTTATGCCATACTCCTTTTTCTCAAAATGCATAATGCTAGTCTCCAAGCAAATGTGCTGAAATGGAAATGACCATGATACAAGGAATCAGTCAGCTAGTGCTGCGACTGCTGTCATCTTAAAGCCCATGAATGATACAGATGAAAGAACAGTACTAGTGATTAGTGAACAAGCGTCCAAAGCTCTAAAAAGAGGAATCCACAAGATGTACGAACCAACAGCAACCTAGTACAATAATATTAGCAAAAAGATTAGCCGCCTAATAGCCCCATGGACCCACAAAATACAGACAGATTACATATTAATTCACATAGGCATGTCTAGTACAAAAAGTACAAGCCAAATGTTTGACTTTTGTCGATCGTTTTTTTTTTTTATAACGAAAGGGATACTTTTTAAGCCTTCTCCTCACAAACATGACACATGACATGATTCATATCTCCTGAGTTGACAGGGCCATAAATTTTTTTTTTAGTACTAGGTCAATTCGACTTAAGAATCATAAGAGATTCTGAATTCAAATCTCACTATTGGTTGCTCATAATTTATTGGGATTTGAATCTCATTTTATGTCAGGTTATTCCCAATACAAGAGTCTTATTGAGAGATTTTTCGGTAGAATATTTCCTATCACGTCAGTGAAGAGTCTCCTTAAAAAATCTATTGGTTAATACAAAGACTCTTGACCCATACGTGAAGAGTCTCTCTTTTCAATGCAAGACTCTTCAGGAGGTTTTTCGGTAGATCCCACTGTCTAAAAACACAAAACCAAACTGCAACAGTTGGATTAAAAAAATGAACTTTTCTCAATGACATGCAGGTTCAATGAGAAGTTGCGCAACCAGTCAGTGATGGTGGCTAAGTGAATTGAATTAAATGCGTGAGTTCAATTGAATTAAACGCGCGGCAGTGGTGGGACCTATTGTTGTTGCCTCGTTCTCAGTTGAGTTTTCATGAGCCGTCGTTGACTTGCGGAACCCATTGCTTGTTAGTCCACCTATCATTGACGCATGTTTCGATGTGTGAGTACGAGTTAAATTTGAAAAGCTGACGTGTTGCAGTAGTTGTGGGACTCATCGTACGTGACAGCTAATTTTAGTTAATGACATGCGGCTCTTGCGATAAAATAAGCTCACTTATCAGTCATTGTTTTTTGTTGTGAAATGTTCATTTGGTCGAAACTTTACAAACTCCACAAAACGTGTACACGTGCTTATCGAACTCCAACGCAGTCGCTTCGACCGCTGCACGCTCAGTGGGCTCCGCAATTTCATCCTCGCATTGCGACCACATGCTCGAGCATCGCTCTGTGTACGCTGCTTGACCAACTACTTCGACTGCCGCACGTTGCTCGAAGCCACCACGTTGAAAACAACCTCAGGAGTCCCAGACTTCTGACTGTCTTGTCAATTAGATTACAAATACTTAATCTGTCTTCGCTTCTCAAACTACAGGTTTAATTTTATTTGATAATAGAGATTAAAAATTGCACAAGTGACCTAAACTAGAGTTATTCCGGTACTTACTTGTCGAGCTAACAATAATATCTTTTACTCGCCCAATTTGGAGCAACTTCACGAAGAACACAGTTTGGATCGACTACAATTCATAAATAACTACATCTGCGCAACTAAACGTGGCCTGACATCGTTTGACCAAGAAATTGGCGACCAAGATTAGGCTGTAGTCCAACTTCGACTCTTACTTTCTCGCATGAATTTTCTAATTTGTCACTTAAAATCAATTGTGATCGTCGATTTCCGATCAAACACGCTGATAAACATTCACTCAATCAATTGCACAATAATGCATAATCAAAAGATAGTTATAAAACGTCAATTTTTTATGAAACAATGTAATAAAATATTCAGTTCAGTCGGTCGTGCAGTAAAGAGTGATATGATATAACCTTTGACCAAATAAGTAATGGATGTGAGATCCAAGTGAGTCAAATGCAAGCCAATCCTAATTCACCCTCTATCCAGACTTACATACACACACGTGTAAGGACAAAGCAAAAGGCCAAGCTCGAGGAAAAGAACAACAGTACTGACCAACCGACCAATACTATATACGCAGAGATGCCTAGACGTAGAACGCACAAATACCAGACGAACCGAGCCGGCAAAATGCAACCAACACAAGGGACAAGATTATTTGGACAATTCTGTGTCATATGAAAAGGTGTATAATGTTGTTATGTTCTAGTATGACTCCAGAGTCATAATGTTAATGTACTTTAGTTAGTGGCAACCAGTTCAAGAAGGGAAAAAAAAAATTGCTGACCTGCAATACCAATAGTTTAGCAGTTGTAGTCCAAGTAACAAAGTATCTCAAATCCTCGATTAGAGATCAAGATTAAATATCAACATCTATAAATTATAAGTTTAAATCTTATATTGCATATGTATATTATTTGTTATAGGTGAGATTTTGATCTCATGATGTCTTAGTTGTAAATCTTTAAGTTACTTATGCTAACCAACTATTCCAGTACTCACACTTACATATATGGATCGGAACAGTTAAAAGTTGTGCCCATATATTAGGGATAGGGGTGGAGTAGTATGTATATTATTAATATAGTAGATACTACTATTTATAAATACAGTTTTATCAAATAAAAATATATATTGTTACAACACTCTAAAGAAATGAATGTCGTAGTAGTCTTTCTTTTTTTTATTATTTTTTCTTTGTAATTTTGTTGGAGTATTCGGGTTTCTAAATCTAATATATGCCAGAACCGCCTGTAACCAGGCTGTTACCACCAGGATATAGAACTTGCTATGTAGGAATGTCATTTGGTCACATATACAAAAAGCTACACATTATAATTTTTGTTCCTTAGCAAGTAATGCAAAGAACATGTTAGTTTCTTTTTGATATGGATCTGCAGCTGCCATATAATTTGCAATTTTTTTCTCATTTATTTTACTTCTTTTTAATTTTGCACTAATACAAATTAACGAATTAATTTGGCACCAGTTGAGCCGTCCTTTCGTTAGCTTGATGGGCTGAAGGACCTGCAATGACGCCCCATCCCAACTCTCATTAGATAACTAAATCACACTGTTGCAGACTTGCATTACATAACAACTTTGGTTATCTTAATGCAGTATTTATCTACCATTAGACACATAAACAAGGGACAATTAAAGATCATGGGAGAAGTGCTGTTGACGAGAGTAATTATTTGGGTCTGACCGTGTGAGCATGTCAAGAACCTGCAGATCATATTGACATGAATCCTCCTCCTGATAATCCGGACACGTGACCTAAGCTGTTGATCAACAGAGAAATTAATTATGTTACGTCATAAAACAATAACAATACTAATTTCTTTTTAGATGTTAGTATTACCAACTTTTTAAAACAAACTAGTGCTGTGACCGTTGTTAACACCATATAATTAATTAAATGAATGATAATTCTTATATTAATCGAATGACTCGTATTATAAATTTGCATTCTCTCACTTTAAAAGGAAGTTGTCATCTGATGATGATGAGCGATATGTATCACATTTATAAAATTTGGAATTCACTTACAATGGGCTCGTGGACTGCCTACAGTGGGCCTGTTAGTGAAGGTGACCCATGCACTTCTCGCCATTGCAATAGCAGAGGCCCAACTTAGGGCCCAAGATAAGCAGTTATATGCACAGGTTCAGGCCCATTGGCCGCACCAAACATGCATACCGGCTTACTCGCCCCTGCATGGGCCTCAAGCCGTTACTACTTGGCCCATTTAAACATACAACTGGTTGTTGGTAAAAAATACGGGCCAACCACTAATTGGAATAGTCCATGTAAAATTCAAATTTTTGTTTAGCTTAAAGCTAGGTCACAAATACAATTGGTCCTACCGAATGAAAGCATCGGGATTGTGCTGAGTGTAGTTATATTTTTCAAATCTATATATCAAAATTGCAATCTTTCTTTCTGCTAATAAATATAAGACATATTTTATTTTTTATATATATACAAATATTATTCTACATCTATCCCTAGAATAGTTATTTATATTCAGTCTCAATCTAAGTTACTAGAATAAAATAGAACCGTTGGATAGAGATAGCGGTTATCTTTTGTTCAAAAGAATTTAATGTCATTTTATTCCATAACAACACTAACTATTTGAAATATTTTATTGTTACTAATCGATATCCGCACCAACCGCCTCTTCATCTTCTTCACTGCGCTCCACGTCTTGTTCACATCCAATAAATTTACTGACAAAAATATATAGTATATATCTATAGTATATGACCAGTAAATTTAGTCACACAAATCTATAGTATAATCTATAATATGTGACCAGTAAATTTATTGGTTATATACTATACGTTTACTGATCCGTCTAGTAAATATGTAGTATACGACCAATAAATTTATATTACACGATTAGTAAATTTACTGACAAAAATATAGTATATATATAGTATATGACCATTAAATTTATACTACATGACCAGTAAATTTACTGACAAAAATAACATTTACTGATTCGGTTCCTATTTTTTAGTCAGTTCCTTAGTGTACAGTTGTAACAAATCGTGAAGTGGGTTTCTATTTTTTAGGGATAATGGATCCGTTTATGGTAGTTATTACCGTTAATAAAATTCTAATCTCGATACATGATCCAAGAAAGGTGTGCATAGAATAGTTATTCTAAGGATGGATGTGTAAAGATAGCGGTTATCCTCTGTTTAAACGAATTTAATGTCGTTTTAATTAATAACGGCAGTTTGTTTTTGAAATATTTTATTGTTGCTAATGGATATTCATGCCAACCGTCTCTTCATCTTCTCCACTACGCTCCCACGTCTTGTCCCGCGTTGCTGCTCACAATCGCTTCCAATCCATCGTGCATCACATCCATGTTCTTGCCAACGCTGCATCTTCTCGCCGGCGCTCTAGCACTGCCGACCCGCACGCCTGCACGATCACGTTTTGATCACGGATTATTGTATTCGCCAACATCATATTTTTAGGTGACCGCTCCGTCGTATTTGCTACAATTAGTTGCCAGATCCTGATTGCTATTTTGAAATAGGCAAGAACATTTGACATGAACTTTACAATTTTGATAGGAACTTTTTAATTTTCGAGTCCTCTTCACTTCTCTTTCTTTATGCCCTGATGTCTTCTCACAATTTCAAGTATAGATATATTTAACCACGAACAGTTTACTGGTCGATGTTACTGTATTAGATGTTGTAATTTACTGCCATATATATGGTAATTTACTGGCTGTGGTATGTACAGTCCGTCAAAAAATACATGTAAATTGACAAATTCAGAGTGTAATATATAGTATCAGTATAGTAATGATGATCTGTTTTTAATATGTTGGTATAGTGAACATTTATTTACTATGTGCATCATAATGACAGTGTTATGAATTATAATTTGACCATGACGACGAGCAAATATGGTCTAAATATAAACATACTTCGGACAGTATGCATTCAAAATATTTTTCTAGTCTATAGATTTACAAATCGATCAGTAAATTTCTATTATTAGAACAGTAAATTACTAATTGAGTACATCAACTTATGTATTGTTGGTATAATGAACATTATTTAGTATACTAATAAATTTACTGTATGAACAATCACAATTTACTGTCTGATCAAATATAATTTACGAACCTATCAGCAAATTGATCGTGATCGCATATTTTGAAGATATATCGACCAGTAAATTTCCTGTATTCAAAACATTGTCTAGTCTATATAGATTTACTGAGTAGTCAGTAAATTGTTATTGTTATGACGGTAAATTTCTATTGTTAGAACCATAAATTGATTGGTGAGAACATTAACTTATATATGTTTGGTACAGTGAACATTATTTATTATATATAATAAAATGACAGTGCCACGAATTACAATTTGACCACGACTATGACCACATACGGGTTAAGTATAAACAATATTCTAACAGTATGTATTCATAATATTATCTGGTCTATAGATTTACTGATCGGTCAGTAAATAGTTATTGCTATGACAGTAAATTTGTATTGTTAGAATAGTAAATTTCCAACAAGAACATCAACTTATGTATTGTTAGTATAGTGAATATTGTTTAGTATGTCTAATAAAATGATAATGTTATGAATTACAATTTGACGACGACGACGACCATGTCTGGTCTAAATATAACAAAATTTTACCAATTGTTATAGTACAGAAGCTATAGTAAATTGTCGTTGTTGATAAAATACTAAAAACGATAATACAACATTTAGTAAAAAGTGTCATCTTTCTAGTAAATTGACATTTAAATGATAAATTGATATTAGTTTGGAAGTAATTAACAAGACATAATGTCATTACAAATGTTGTCAAGAAGTACGATTTCCAGTGCACGATTCTATATCATCCACATTTATTGTACATTCTTTGTTTTTTATTTGATGCTACAAGTTTTATTGGGATCTTGTTTCTTTATTGTCTTTTCCTTCCTTTGTTTGAAAATAACGGTGGTTTTTTATAAGTAATATCATTGTCGCATTCATCATATATAGCATCATCTTCTTCGTCTTGGACTTCTTGTAGCTATGACCCCAAGTTTTGCAATATTTTCACAAGAATATCATTGTTGAGCAATGCTTTCCCTGTTTTGTGCAATAATATTCATGGGTGGTATTGATGGAATTTTTTTTGCCCTTTCGAATACCAAAATTAACGTAGTACGAATATCTAATTATACGCTTCTTCTTCAGTTTGAAAAGTCATTCCCACAACTGATATAATATCTTCAGGAATATCTGGTAGCTGTAATAAGGTAGTAAAATTACTTGAATATGAGTAATGCTGATTAAAGACAGTAAATTTACAACATACAACCAGTAAATTTTTCATTAATGTGTATAAACAGAGAGATTGTGGATAATTCGACCAGTAAATCTGTTGAATACGACCAATAAAACATTAGAACAAATACAGTAAATTGATCAATAGTACTAGTAAACCGAGGTATCGTATCAATCAAGTGTAAATTATTGTATATTTCGACTTCAGATTGACCAGTGAAGATCTGTTAGCATACTACCAATAAATTTATAGAATAAAGATAGTAAATTTATCATTAACATGTATAAAAAGAGAGATCGTGGACAATACGATCAGTAAATTGATTGTTCAAAGATAATAAATTTTTCAATACGACTAGTAAATCTACGTATCGGAGACAGTAAATCTAAAGTGTTGTAGTAAATCTCTTTATATTATGGACAATACGACCAGTAAATTTTTCATTCATGTTTATAAACAGATTTACTAGTCGTATGACAAATCGACCAGTAAATTTTTAGCTTACGATCAATAAAATGTTAGTACAAAGACAATAAACTTACCGATGATCGTGGATAACATGACCAGTAAATTGATTGTTCAAAGACAATGAATTTTTCATTCATGTGTATAAAAATATTTACTATCGGGGACATATCGACCAGTAAATCTTTAGTTAACGATCAGTAAAATGTTAGCACAAAGACAGTAAATTTACTGATGATCATGGACAACACGACTGGTAAATTCATATCGACCAGTGCAGATCCACATTATACGACTAGTAAATTTATTGTGTAATAATCGTATGGTAAATTTAGTGTCTTTATTGAATGAATTTACTGGTTATATGCCAACATTAATGCATATAAACAATGTTTATGAAAAATTTACTGGTCGATTTGTATGACAGTAATAGTTCTAATACTAGTGTACATGTTACTTTTTCGCAATAATTTTCCACCGTTATAGTTGGGAAGAGAATATACATATATGTGTATGGGCATGAGATGAGAAATCATCTTGTGTTGATCTTTTTATTGAACGTGAATGTGTTAAATCATTTGACTATGTATTACAATGATCAAATAAAACTCTGCATCTTCTTTGTTGTTCTCTTGGGGGTGTTGATCCTTCTAGTAAATCAATATGTGACGATTTAAGAAAGAATACGACCAGTAAATTACAATTAAAAATACAGTAAATTTAAGTAGTCAGGACAGTGCATTACCTAATTATGGTAGTAAGTTTCAGAATTTATTGATGATCGTCTCGAATTTACTGGTGATCAAAACCGGCGAAGAGGATGACGATCGCCTCTCTAATGTTTTGGTGGGATGAAAGCGATTTTGCATTTTTTTTACTGGTTGATATATGATTTCAGTTCCTATTTTTGACACAGTTCCTAGTTTTTAGGGATAATGTGTAGTTATAACAAACCTCGCGTCGGTTTTTAGGGATAATCTCGTGGAAGTTAAGTTACTGTCGTCAAATTTAATACTACCGTTTGTAAATTTATAATCTCAATGCACGATCTAACAGTGTTGAAGATGGATATACAATAGCTATTCTAGGGGGTGGGTGTAAAATAGTGTCTCACACACACACTATATATATATATATTACTTTGAACATGACAGAAAATCCTACTCAGTGGATTGGTGATAAATATTAGAGAGTAAATAAGTAAAGTATGATAATAAATATAGTAATAAATTTAAATACACATTATATTCTATAAACAGATTAAAAAATTATATATATTTTATATTATGCAACATAACGAATATTTATTTTCGTGAGACAGTGTAGCAAGGAAAACATTAGATGGCAGAAGTTGTTCTTGCCGGTAATTTCAGTACACAAATTTAGCTCATAGTGCGTTTCCGATGAAAAAGTTGCTTTGTCAGAACTCAGAAGCCTTCATTTCAACAACTGGTGCAAGTCCCTGCGATAACTTCTTCGCAAAGCTCCATACAAAGTTCTGGAAACCGCGTCTCCTCCCCGACGCCTCCAGCTCTCTCCCCTTCCCCGACTCCACGCGACATGGACTACGACTTCCGGAACCGCTCGGGCTCCGGCCCCTACGCCGCCGCCTCCTCCCTCTACCCTCGCGTCGGCCAGCCCTCCCCCGCCGCCGCCACCGCTCCGCCGCCGCCCACCCGCATGGCGCCCTACCACCACTCCTCCTCCTCCGCCGGCGCCCCTCCGCCCGCTTCCTCCTCCTCGACACCCACGTGTAATTGACTCTCTCTCTCTCTCTCTCTCTCTCTGCTTTATATCCGGTCGATTCCTTCGTTGGGGAATTGTTGAATAGCAAAGAGCTGAATGTTTCGTATCTGATAAAATTAGGGTTTATGTCCCGAGATCGACCCAGTTGGATTTGTTTTTGGGTTAGATCGACCGAGCTCTTGTCTGAATTACGATGGAAGTCGGGGTGGTGAATTAGGTTTGCCGGTTTGTACTAAATAATCTAGCCCTAAATAGTAGGATTTTGTCATTAACGAACTAGATGCAGCTTAAGCAGTGAATTAGGGCATGCTGGGTAGTTTGATGGAAGGCACGCTCGACCGACAGAATTGGAGCAAACTTCGAATTTGTCTTTTTATGAGGAAAAAAGTATCTGTAAGGATGTTTGGTAGTTGGTTGAACTAACATTTGGTTTTGTTTGGTGCATATCTGAACTTTTAAGGTATTATCATTATGTTAGTTCACTAGGGTAAATTCATGGGATCCTTGTGAGTTGTTACAGTAGATATCATAAACAGCTCTGTAGATTTTGGCCATCATACTATAAGTCATATGAAATGGCTTAATGCAGATAAAAATTGTTTGGTTATGAGGTTGGGTGCAATGAATGAAATTTGCAGATGTTGATTTGGACATTCTCAAATAACAAATTGAGGATTTTGTCATCAAAATGGTTAAAGCTAATGAATGAGAAAACGATCTGTGTTCATGGATGGAAATTTTTATAATGATTGCTATGAAAGGTCAGTTTTTTCCTACTTGCAGCTTTGTCTTGTTTTCCACTCTAATCTTGGAAATTGGAATGACGACGAAAGTCTTGATCTACTAGCATTCTGAGCACAGATACTGTGCTGGTAGTCATTCGTTTGCCATACCAATTGACAATAGCATGAAACATAGATACATCTACATAACCAACCTTTTCTTTTGTGCCCTGATGTTTGTGGCTCATAAAAAGAAAGATAAATGGAATAGGGTTCATGATAATTGTGTTTCCACATTTATTTTGTGGTGTTCATCATGCTGCATACAAAAATTGCTTAATCAGATGCTAATATTACCCTTTGCGCCTGTTTATTAAGGACAGATCATGTTTTCTGATAAGATTGCTACTATTGTGCAGCTGTTGGCATAAGAGTTGTGATAAAGCCTGAGTATCAGATAACTCCTCCTGTGAGTAATTTACTTATTATTTAATCAACTTTTTGCTGTGTTCTACTATGCAATAGCAAATGGTATGCTATCATAACATTTTTTCCATTTTAATGATTGAGTTGCTAATGGCTAAATTTCCTTTCAACTTTGTTACATCTAATACTTCAATCAGATTGTATTCCTGTCTAGTAATAACTAGCTTTGTGCATTCTGATGTAAATAGGTGTCTCAGAACTTCTTTTGTGCACTGAAAATTTTCTTTAAGATGTAAATATCCCTCATAAGTTTTTGGCTTTCAACCACTAATAATTTTATTTTCCTTTGGATTGTGAGAAGGATGAAGAAATTGTAACACAAATCAACAAGGAATAGGTTGGTTAACAAACATCCTATCTTCATGCATTGGTTTGTGTGTTCGATTTCTAATAGAAGAATTCGCAGATGGCTTTTTTAGTGTTTATATATTGTTTATTGTAAATATCTTACATTCGCCTTGTTGTTTTCTTCATTGTAGAAGCTTGGCCTTATTGCTGCGCACTGGTAGCATATAAATTGAAATGTATGGGGTTATAGTTCCATCTTATTTGTGGGTTATGACTTATGAGACAAGATTGTATAGAACTTTGGCTCAAATTAAAATTTTCTAATGTCACCCTTTATTAGGAGCATGTAGTATTTTTACCTAGCATGTACCATGTGATTTATCATCTGTTCTATTTCTAGAAATGCCCTCCACCGTGTGTGTAAGCTTACAACTGTATTCTATAATCATGCTATGACCTTCTTTCTTAAATGGCATCAGTGTTTGTTATTCAGGCTTCTCAGGTTGTTTTTTGAATAATGTTATCACTCTCTGATTAATGTTATATGTCAGCCCCAACTGGCACCACAGATGATGGAAGTTCCTCGCAGCACCTTCAAATTTGATTTTGAGTATGAACGAAGGATCCTTGCTGAGGCAGAGAAGGAGAATCCCAACTGGAGCAAGTTTGTAGTAGAAAGCCAGCCGCCACCACCAAGGCATGCAGCTCCTCCTACTTCTATGGTAAATAAAATCCACATGCTTTTCATCTTCATATTTCAATTCATCAATTCCGTTTGCCAAATTAACTTCAGATCCTTATTGGAAGATCAGTAATCACTTTATAAGTTCAGTACAAAGCCAGTCTAATGCAAACCATCCATTTGGCTGGTTGGTTTTTTGTATCGTCTTGTGCCTAACTCTGTTTGTTGGTCTTGCAAAACTTTGACAAGTACTTCTAAATTTCCATTTAGCACCAAATTACTTCAGGTCATATTTGAAGCTAGCTTTGAAAAGGTGAACCTTTTCTTAAACCACTATAGTGGTGAGGTCTTTGATCTGTAGCTATTGTTATATTTATGTCATTGTTAAGCTATTGACATTAGTTTTTGTGGTGAAGTCAACTTGCTGAAATTGACTCATGAAATTAGACTTGCACATTAGAAAGACTAAACTGTTATATGTTGTTATCTGGTTTCATGCTCTGGTTAGGATCTACTTACAGAGATCCAATTTCCAGAAATACATAGTTAGTGCCCAGGCTACCCTTGATCCCCTAGCTGATTCTTTTACAGCCATAATTAGCACATGGTCTTTCCATTCATAGCAACTCTGGTCTGGTGGAACCAATTTGATGTAGTGTGGGTGCTTCGACGCAGTGGGCAAATCAAAGTGGTAGAAACTGGATGACTTTGTTAATTTCAAATAGCTTCTAATCTACTTTTGCAAGACGCATGATGTAACACCCTAAGTATATCAACTCATACCGACACTTAGATTTTCATCCTCAGTTCACTTAAAATGGGTAACTCGATTGGTATTATTGATTCTCTCAGATTTATATACAATGCTCTTGATGGGCCTCATGGGCTAGGGTGTTACACCTGACCATCCTTTTGATAGGAGTTTTGGAAATAGAAAAGACTCAATCAAACACAAACTTTTCTAAAACAAAAGACTCAGAACTCCTAAAATAGGAAAGACTAAAGATATAAATGTAAACTTTCCTTTGAGTCTGAACAGTGTCACCATATTTGTGCCCTTGTACTACTGAAGCTTAAAACCAAGCTGCACTTGGATTCATCAGATGCATCTCTCTTACTTTTACAAATCAAGAACCAAGCATGAGTCCCATGCTGATGTCAGCATGACATCATCATGCATTCCCATGATATGAAGCCCATACAAGAATGGGTCATATGCGTACTTTTCTTTCTTTTTCTTGTTTCAGCTGATGAGCAGCAGAAGGTCAATGCTATCATGCATAGCAACCAAGTGTTTTGTAAGGAAAATTTCTAAATCTTCAATTATTAGCCTCTTTGAATTTTTGGATTCTTGTCGTAGAACCCAACAACGTAAAACCCATAATGGATATATTTTCTCTGCATCAAAATTTTCTGAAACTTCTCATTCTTTGGAAGTCCATGTTAAGGGTATGGAAATAATTTTTTAGTATTATGTACTTCTATTTTCATTGTTGTTCCTGAACTGCATGCAATCTCTTCATCTGATTAATACAATTTGGTTGCCATAACTGTTTAGAAAACATTGTTCTCACCTAGTAATGTCAGTTCTGCAACATTTCTTTTGACATTTCCCCCTTTTGCAGGCTTCGACAGGAGATCCAGTTGTGGACAAGTATATTGCCATGGGACTTGGACGTGAGGCTGTCTCATTTGCTGTGTTGAATTATGGAGATAATCCAGCAAAGGCATGCTCCGTTTCTCTGATCTTGTGTTTTATCACTACTATATTTTCATCATCATCAATTACAAAACCCTTGTTAAAAAAGAAATGCAAAATCCTTGTTAAAAAAATTCAGTGCTTCAACAAATGAAACAGTTTGTCCAACACAAATAAGTGGTATTTTCACGATAGCTACCAGTAGAATTTGTAGGCAGGTAATCCTAAATTCTCTTGCTTCATGCACTGATCTCTCTTTGAAAAATATAATTATCATCATCCTGTCTGGTTGGATATTTTTCTTTCATGAGCGTGAAGAATGGTTACTTTATGAAAGAGATATGGGCCTACTTTTGGAAATATTCTTTGCTTAGTTTTGGATACAAAAAAATAGCCTGTACAGCTAGGTAATTATCTGAGGGACTAGGAGCAAATAGCTAGAACATGTACTATGCATGTACAAGGCATAGATTAATTTGGTGCAATCGAGCAAATGTAAATAGTCCCAGCTAGGCAGTTTGCGTTATGTGGATCATCCAACATTATGTTTCTTGCTTTCTGTTTCTGCACTGTAGTAAATCATTTATTGTCTATTGTCTTTCATCATTGCATGTTCGAGAAGAACTGTTAAGCACCAACTTTTACTTCTGTCCAGGTGAAGGAATTTGTGAATTCCTATAATATTCTCCATGAGATGGGCTTCACGTCAAAAAATGTTCCTGAATTGCTGGCAATCCACGACAATGATCCTGACAAAGTTATACAACACTTGCTCAACACGTCTTGAGAGTTCAAAACAAGATAGTTTTAGATATACCTGATGTACAGGTCCAGCTTCTGGCAAAACATCATATATATCGTATGTAATGGAGTTTCAACTGGTTCTTGATATCTGCTGCTACTTGTTGTATGAACTGATGATCATGATGTACATCAAACTGTTGTTGAATTGATATTCTTTTCTGCTACTTTTTTTTTTGAAGAAATTTTTTTGCGTTTTTTTCAGAAAACATGTGAGTGCAATTTCTTTGGTAGTTGATGGTGAGCTCTCATCTGGTTGAATCCTTTGCAGCGCATATGTTTCGTAGAGCCGAGTGTCAATTATTATCGGTAAATCGCATAATTTGTTAGCGTCTGAACGTTGAACCCGTTTGTGCTTCTCAGAATCTCAGTTGCAAACATCCATGTTAGGCGCATAATAAACTAATACGCCACACAGAGTTATAGGCCGTTAGTGCGTCGTCGACATGGGGCAGACGTCAGACAACTAAGGGGCCCATTTCAGCAAACTATCTGTCTGTTAATGGACTGCCAAAACAAGATGACGTCAGCAGCAGTTACGGACCGTCAATAGGCCGCTATTGAGCCGTTAATGGACTACTAATAGGCCATAGCTAGCGTGATGTGGGCCGTTGTCATCCTGTAAATGGGCCTAGAGCCAACTCGGCCGTTAATAGGCCATTATTTAGGACGACATCAGGATGTCAACGGGAGACGTCAGCATTCTACTGCTCATAGGTGGAGGTCAGAACATCAATCAATGTGCAGTATTGGTCGGCCAGCTTGCCGTTGAGCTGCTATTAGGCCGACGCAAGCCTGTCAATGGGCTGGGGTCCTTATTCTGCTAGGCTGACGTCATCAAATTAATGGGCCGTCGGTGTCCGACGTTTGCATTCTGCTGAGCCGTTAATAGGCCCTAACTGAGCTAATGTCAACATATTAGGGCCGTTCATGGCCTACGTCAACTTTCGCTGGGCCACCAGTGCGCCAACGTCAGCTTGCTTATGGGCCGTCAATGGTATGATAAAGGGCTGATGTCAGCACGTTAATGGGCCGTTAGCATTCAGCTAGGCCGTTATTGGGCTGACGTCCGCATTCATGGGCCTTCAGTGCGACCACGCGGAAGTTAGATAGGCCGTTACTGGGCCAACGTCAGCAAGTTAGTGGGCCACCATTAGCACGTAGCCAGCCGGTAATGGGCCGACGTCGGCATGTTAGTGGGCTTTTTGTGGGCCGACATTAGCATTCAGTGGGCCATTAGTAGACCATCGTCAGCACGTTAGTGGGTTGTGTCGGGCCGACTCAGCGTATTTGTGATTTTATGTGCTATGTCATCTGTTAATGGGCCGTCTGTGTTTCACTATTAGGCCAACTTCATATAACTTTGGTAGGCCACTATTGGGCCGAAGTTGGCATGACGTCAGCTCGTCTTGGAGCGCCTCTATTGGGCTGACGTGCTTCTTTGGTGCTATAAAGTCTTCATCGGTGCATAAACAGTATTCCATGCAAGCACAACATTTATTGTAATTCATATAACTCTCTTACAGAAATGAATGCATTGATGGATTATATTGACATAAACACACGAATATAACTGAATGGAAATATATATTATCATAAAATATTCCATATAATATTAGTATAGTGTTATTATATAAACCATGTGGTTTGATAAGCAAACTTGCGAACTAAGAATCTAACATGCTAGCAAAGTCAATTGGTGCTCTAATTTATATAACTATACATCCAACTAAAATAATTATTTATAATAATTCATACTTGATCTTCATAAATAAATGTATATTTATTATAAAATCGATTCTGAAATAACAATGTATCATAAATATATTTATTTATTAAATTTAGGAAAACTATATATGTCAATGTGCAAGTCAAGTTTAAATAGATATTTTTAAGCGTCCAATGCTACCCTGAATGGACATTTAAAAAATAGCAGTACTCTTTTTAAAATGTAGTCGACCGATCTAATGACAGGACATAGATGTGTTAAGCTAATTACATAATTGTAGAAACATAGCCTAAAATATGTTGGGACTTGATCTAGATACAACCCCTTGATCCATGATTTTATCCTTAACGTCTAAACCCTCATCTAGATCTAAGCATATCTAGGCTTGAATTGAAAAGAAAATTTTGGCCAGTTAAGCTTCGGTTGGTCTGGATGTGTTAAGGTGGGTCGCATTCAATGATTCAAGTCAGATCGTGTATGGGCTAAAGATTATTTGAGTGTTGGTTTCTTGTATTAGGGGTAAATTTATGACTAACCATAAACTAAAAGACTGATTGAATTCAAGTAAAATAAATTTTGTTCAGGTCTATTCTCACTTCACCGCTTCATCTCCATTGCTACTGTTAGTGTCTCTGTCTACACTCCAAAATCTCACGTCCAAATTTTTATGGAAGACAATGTGTAGATCAAACCACCAAAATCCTCTCATCAAGAAGGGTTGTCAGGATAACCACTGGTGATCAGACGAGGCACGTCTCTTGTACTGACATGCCGACAAAAAAAACATGGTTAATATCATTTACCTACACGAAAAATAATGTGGCTTTCTATTAAACTTCATGTTTGTGCAGAGGGAGCGGGTTTAGCAGCACAATTGCATGGATATGGACATATGGTCCCAAAAAAAAAAGCAAAAACATGTGTCGGTGCCCTCTGATTTGTGCCTTACCAAGATGTGACTTTTGGCTGCGTAACTTCTTGGATTTTGATATTTCAAAAAAGCATATTAAATGCACATGACATCTATTACTATAAAAAATACACCGACTATATTTCACCCCTATGGTCATCTAACCAAAAAAATAATATTCAAGATTGCATTCCGAGATAAAATCACAAGTAATTGATGTTTCAATTTGATTTTGAGAAATTCATCATTTCTCATGATCTAAAACGACAATCTTTAATTCAACGGCTCTCGAAAAAAGTTGTACAGAGGAGCCGGTTTCGTAGAACCTTCACGAGAGCCATGCAAATTTCTCCATAAACAGTGTAAATATCAATTTAATATGCAGCTGTTTTTGGCGGCAGTGCATGCAATCGCAACTCCAGCACAACACAAGTGTAGTAATCGACACGATGATATGTCATGTGTGTATATATATAGTCCCTTTTAACATCTCAGCAAGACACACGCCTTTCTTTTTCTCTCATTTCTCTCACCCGAATGTCAATCATATGGTTCTTGTTGATGATACTAGGCTGCCTCAGCCCGGTAGCTAGAGCCGGCTGCAGGTTTCAGGCCATCTTCAACTTCGGCGACTCGAACTCCGACACCGGAGGGTTCTGGGCCGCCTTCCCGGAGCAGCAACCGCCGTTCGGCATGACGTACTTCAAGAGGCCGGCGGGGCGTGCGTCGGACGGGAGGCTTGTCATTGATTTCATAGGTAACATGAATTCGGTTTTCAAATACCGGCGCAAACCGGCTGGTTACCGATTTTCATTGTCACAAATGATAGCTATAATGTCAGTAATAGCTAGTTTCTGCCTGTTTTCTTTGTATTTCAGTTGAATATAGAAACTAGTGTTTATCGAAGAGTAATGAAATACCCAAATTTGACAAAATGCAAAACAAAAATGCAAAGAGAAAATAATCTTACCAAAATATCACCGGAAACCGGCAGGTTTCTGGCGTACAGGCGAGGACCTAGAAATTATCCAGAACCGGTATTTGGAACCCTGGTTAGAGTGATCGAATGAGTGCAACTTATCTATTTCCTTTAAGTTCTTCACTCTCTGGTGTGTTGGTACTATTATGATCTCTTCTGAATGTACTGTTGATACTTACCTTTTCTTTCAGCTCAAACGTTGGGGCTTCCGTTCTTAAGTCCCTACCTGCAGTCCATTGGATCGAACTACCGGCACGGTGTGAACTTTGCGACGCTGGCCTCGACGGTGCTCCTACCAAACACATCGGTCTTCGTCACCGGAATAAGCCCGTTCTCGCTTGCCATCCAGCTCAACCAGATGAAAGAGTTCAGGACCAAAGTTGTCACATCCAATGGGAACAACAGTATGCTGCTCTCTCTTTATAATCTGTCCTGCATTGGTGCAATCTTTCATCTTTGTTACTAGTTTCTTGCTCAAAGATTAGAAAACATGTGTTTATGTGCAAGACTATGTGAAATTTATCCAAATCAAAGAATAATATTTATTAGAGTATCTGCTTGAAATGAGAGAGCAATGCTAATGTTGATGACTAAACTGAACAATTAATTTGATTTGCAGACCAAACTCCATCAGCTGACATATTTGGTAGTTCTCTATATACAATAGACATTGGCCAAAATGATTTTACCTCAAACCTAGGATCTCTTGGTATTGAAGGGGTGAAGCAATATCTTCCTGCTGTTGTTGACCAGATCTCTTGGACAATACAGGTGAGTAGAAAGAGTAGTAATTAGCTTAACTTGCCAAAAACTAGCAAAAGAATTGCAGATAACCCCATGCAAGCCACTTACCTGACTGATTACAGGACTTGTATAACATCGGAGGTCGCAATTTTATGGTGTTTAATCTTGCACCCATCGGATGTTATCCAGCATTCCTCACAGAGCTTCCACATAGCAGTACTGACCTGGATCAATATGGATGCATGAAAACTTACAACAATGCAGTGTTGTACTACAATGGACTACTGAGCAACAGTTTAGTTGAGATCAGAAAGACATTGCAAGGTGCAGTTGTCGTGTACATCGACAAGTATTCTGTAGAGCTTGAACTGTTCCAACATCCTAAAACTCATGGTAAGATATCTGAACTTACTCTAACAATAAATCAGATAATAAATAGTAAACATCAATAATTGTTTAGGCTGTTCTTGTCAGGTCATTATGTGTACATATCTAATATTCTAAGTGTTCTGTGTGTGACTTCTTGATGATTAATTCAGGGCTGATGTATGGGACTAAAGCTTGTTGTGGATATGGGGATGGAGCTTACAATTTCAACCCAAATGCTTACTGTGGAAACAGTAAGATAGTGGATGGACAGAACATTACTGGGACAGCTTGTCGAGATCCGGGAAACTACGTGAGCTGGGATGGGATCCATGCCACGGAAGCTGCAAACAAGATCATAGCGTCTTCAGTGATCAATGGCTCACTCTCAAACCCTCCTTTTGATCTTTCCACACTCTGCAAACTGAAGCCCATACACTGAGCAGTGTCATCCAGTTGGGCGCACAAGCGTTGATAAATAAATAAATAAACAAACTGTATTCTTTTTTAAAAAAAAGTCCGAATTACAGAACATCTCTATCAGAATGTTTGAATTACTCAGATCTTTATAAGCAAATAAAACGTGAAGCTATTCTTGCAAGAAACTCGATTTCCATTTGATGTGCATAAGGACAACACAATCCCAATTACCAACTACCAAACAATCTTGATGCATGCAATTGCCAAGCAAACAACAAATCCACCAAGATTATGTCACAAATACTTAAACATCATTAAAAAGAAGAGGAAACGGCATTTAATGAGAAATTGGATAATTTCCATTAGATCGGGAAGATTTTTCTTTTTAAAAAATTAGAAATCCATCAGAAAAAGGAGACGAAATAGGACTTGATCATGAGAAATTGGGTCACATCCATAATTCCGTTGCCATTTGGAAACTAATAGCCAAACTACAAACACATCCATCCACTCCAACTCCAAAACCATCAAGAAGCAAATAACACAGCCAAGCCGGACACGTTTAAAACCCTAGGGGCCTCGGAGGAGAGAAATCTAAGCGCGCTCCCCGCGGATGCGGCGCGCGAGCTGGATGTCCTTGGGCATGATGGTGACGCGCTTGGCGTGGATGGCGCAGAGGTTGGTGTCCTCGAAGAGCCCCACCAGGTACGCCTCGGCGGCCTCCTGCAGCGCCGCCACGGCGGAGCTCTGGAACCGAAGGTCCGTCTTGAAGTCCTGCGCGATCTCCCGCACCAGCCGCTGGAACGGCAGCTTCCGGATGAGCAGTTCCGTGCTCTTCTGGTACTTGCGAATCTCCCGGAGCGCCACCGTGCCGGGGCGGAAGCGGTGGGGCTTCTTGACGCCGCCCGTCGCCGGCGCCGACTTCCGCGCCGCCTTCGTCGCCAGCTGCTTCCGCGGGGCCTTGCCTCCCGTTGACTTCCTCGCCGTCTGCTTCGTGCGCGCCATTGGAGGTTTGCGTGGAGATGCGGCTGCCTGTGAGTTTGAGACGTAGGCTTGGGTTAAGGATGCCGGGAGGGGGAGGTGGAGGTTTATATAGAGGTGAGATTTGGAGGCGAGCGCGCGGTGTTTTGAGGGGAAATTTTTTGGTGTTTGTAATTTTGGAGACGCGGGGGGGGGGGGGGGGGCGGCGAGAGAGAAGATGGACGTTGCGCCGTTGGATTGGGTTCGCATGCAGGGTGAAGATTTGTTCTGGGACCGTCTCTCGCGGATCGCGATCCACCAGCACTGAGGGAGGAATTGACGCTTTTGTTCGTTGGACAGAAACCATGGCGACCATGAGTTTTTGTTAGGCAAAGTGGTGGTATTTTATTTTTTAAAAAAAAATTATTTTTATACCTGGTAGTATGTATTATATTGATAATACACATTCCACTTTACCTATCCTTTACACTATTTCTGTTATCACATACACGTCAATACCATTATTTGAATTAAACACACACAAGAAAATAGATAATACTAAAAATTTGTTAGCATAAAATATTTGTTTAAGACGTAGTATGTGATTCTCCTTGAAAAAAAACTAATTGAGCTTGAACCAAAATGTGAATTTTTTTTAATGTAAGGTGTGTATTTGATTTGTTCAGATTATTAAGTTTGGTTATTTTACTTTTTAAAAAAATGTTTTGCAAACTAACGTAAAACTAACCAAATTGTAATACGATTTATGAATCAATAAATACCAAATAAAACTTTAGAGATATTTTCAAATCAATCTTAGTTAGGCCTTCTCTAACCCACCGGCGCTTCGCGAGACGCTTCAACAGAATATTCTTCAGTATATTCTGTGTCACGTATGCGAAGTACCATCCAAAGCACTGCCTACTCCAACCCATCGGTGCTTCGCGAGGCACCTTCTCAAGCACCCTCCTACTCCAACTCATCGACGCTTCGCGAGGTGCTTCGCGTGGGGTCCGCATATACAATATTTATTACAGATTAATAAATCGCTAAATAAAATTCGGATAATTCGAAGACAACAAATTAAAAGATAAATATTGTAACTAATGTAAAAAAATTTAAAACTATTTTTATTTAAATGGCACACGGGAAAAAACATGACACGTCCTAAATTAAAATTCGGAAACAGTCGGCCGCACAAACAACTACTCCTGGGTACCGTCGCCCCCGAAACGCAGCCAAATATGCTCAATAAGATCCCTTTTCAGTTGCTGGATGCGTTTGGCGAGTACGGATCGCATTATTTCAATCTAGCATCTGTTGGAAAGTTGGCGGAGCAGTACTGTAGATAATAGGCGGTGGTACTGTTGATGTCTCTTGACTATCGTACAACTGAGTACTGATCAGGTCATGAGAGTACCGCTCATCCTCGATTATCATGTTATGGAGGATGACACACGCTTTCATAATATTGGCAAGGATTGATCGTCGCCAAAATCGACCGGGGCCGCGGACAATAGCAAATCGAGCTTGCAACACCCCAAATGCTCACTCCACATCTTTTCTTGCCCCTTCTTGATGTTGTGCAAACAATCTGGGTTTCTCCGTTTGGGGCAAAGGTACGGTCTTCACGAAGACAGCCCACTCAGGATAAATACCGTCAGCTAGGTAGTACCCCATATTATATTCTATCCCATTAACAGAGTACTGAACAGTAGGAGCTTGCCCGCGCAATACATCAGTGAAAAGGGGGGATTGGTTAAGCACGTTGATGTCGTTGTTGGATCCGGCGACACCAAAGAAGGCATGTCATATCCACAAGTCTCTGGACGCTACTGCTTCAAGTATTATTGTAGGGACTCCTTGATCACCACGGGTGAATTGGCCCCACCATGCAACTGGGTAATTCCACCATTCCCAGTGCATGCAATCGATACTTCCCAACATCCCTGGGAAACCGCGGTCCTCTAATTCTTGGAGCAGACGGTGGAGGTCTTCGATGTTAGGTTTACGGAGATATTCCTCCGCGAACCGATCGATTATTCCTTCGACAAATTGCTCCAAGCACCTGATGGCCGTTGACTCTCCAATGCGCACGTACTCGTCGACAGCATCGGCGGGGGAGCCATACGACAACATGCGCAAAGCCGCAGTGCACTTCTGCAGTGGAGATAGCCCCTTTCGGTTGAGGGCATCTCTCCTCTCAGTGAAGTACGGGGACCACCCCCGAGAGCTTCGACGATTCGAAGAAAGAGGGGTCTCCTCATTCGGAACCTTCTGCGAAATAAGTAGCCAGGGTAGACCGGAACGTCAGCGAAGTAGTCTGCGACTAGACGGTTATGACCGGCTTCGCGATCTCTTTCGATGTACCTTCTGCTACCCCCCGGCGGCGGTGCGAGGTACCAGCGTGAATGCTGGCTTCAACATCACCAAGAGCGTGACGCAAAAGGGGTTCGACCGTCATAAAGGTCTGTGCAAACCCTGTCGCGAACTCTTCCATTCGGTTGATGGCTTCGTCCTCAGTACTACTTGTGCTTGAGCTCGACGACATTTTTTTGGGGTTGGTTGTGAAGTTGAGATCGCCGAGAAAGGAGGCTTCGGTGTGAAGTTGAGATTACTGAGTTGTGAAGATGAAGGCATGAGGGGGTCCAAATATATAGGGGAGAAGCGAATTGATTACATGCATCGACTCCAATAGCTAAATTCTAAAGGCATCGATCACATGTGTCAGTTCCAACTGCTAAAATCCAAAGGCATCAAGCAGATGTGTCAGCTTCAACAGCTAAAATCCAAAAGTACCAATCACGTGCGTCGGCTCCAACGGCTAAATCCAAAGACATTGATCACATGTGTCAGCTCCAACGGCTATAATCCAAAAGTACCAATCACGTGCGTCGGCTCCAACGGCTAAATCCAAAGACATCAATCACATGTGTCAGCTCCAACGGCTATAATTCAAAAGTATCGATCACATGCCACAGTGCGAATAGGTGAATCCAAAACGATTAAAATTCATAGTGCGAGTACAATTTTTGAAATGAAAAGTACATGATTCGGCCTACTATTTATTCTTCATATTCTTAAACTGCTCGTTGATGTATTCTATTGCAACTGCATGTGTCGCCTTACGGTCATCCGAGAAATGGGATGTATCCATCGTAAGCAGTTTCGTCAACGACTTCATAAATGTGGCCTTCTCTTTGCTTTTGGCCATCCCCTGCAATTTCTCGGCTACAGCAAGGGATTTGTCGGCCACAGTAGCAAGCTCGGCGTTGGCTTTGTCAATGCGCTCTAGAGTCTCCTCGGACGGTGTCGATGATTCACCCAATTTGCTCTTATCCTTCCGATTCTGTTTTGCCGCATTCCGCCCTTGCGGTCGTGGAAGCTCGATGGGGTCATCGTCGTTGTTCGATGACGACGTGTGCGTACTGTCTTCTCCAATGCGAGCCCTTTTCGAAGAATCAAAGTAGCTTCGACACCACTTCGGTTGACCACGTACGGCATTCCACCAGCGTTCCAGGATGAAGGGATGACCAACCTCCTCCCTGTACATGTCGCGTGCTTGTGACATCAACTGGTCGTCCGAACGACCGCTGGCGTAAGCATCGCGCAACCTACAGTAGATACCATTGAACTGAACAATTTTCTTATTGCTCTTTTGCCAATGGTCTTTACAGTGCCTGAGGTCTCGCCTACGATCACACGGACTGCTCGCGTTGTACTCCTCAGTGACCTTCGACCAGTACGTGTCGAATTTTTTATTGTTCCCATCGATTGGGCCGAGAGAGTTATTCAACCATGCACTGATCTGAATCAAAAAATAGTAAATAATTCAAAATTTTAATATTTAGATGAACCCAAGAAAAAAAATGCGCGTTAACAAAATTGAGTACTCAGATGAACACTCACAAGTCGCATGTCATCTTGTTGTGACCAGAGCATTCGTTTACGTGGTCGTCCAGCGTTCTCGCCCTCCACGATCACGACCTCTGGCGTGCTCTCCGGAGTGCCGGTATCCGATGAGGGGGTCGAGCACTCATTTCTTCTCGGTGCTTGCGGAGGCGACATTTCCGCAGGGATGGTCGGAACTCCAGCAAAATGAGGATTATGGCCGTAAGGGCCGTAGGGGGGTTGTGCATATGGATGCCCCGGTGCGTACTGCCTAGGGTGTGCATACGGATGTGGCTGGCCGTATGGAGGGGGTGAAATGAACGGTGGGTAATACATCGGGTATGGGGGGGGTGGGGGTTGAAAACTGGGCGGATTTTGACTATTTGGTGCTTGGGTGTTATCCTCATCCATATTCGGCTCGCCAAACCAATTGACATAACCGCCGGGGGATTGTTGGCCATCGAAAAAATTTTCAGAAAATATTGCGGGATTGAGAGTATGGAGAGTGTATAGTATGGGTGTTGTTTGTGTGAAAATGAGATGAAATGTGCTCATATTTATAGGGGGAGGAGCACAGAATTTTTCAGTATTTTTTGGTAATTTTTTTGGATTTTTTGGCATTTTTTACGAATTTGTACTCACAAAAATCATTAAAATATATCAAAACGGCTATATAATTCAACGGTTAAATTTTGTGTCTCTGACATGTGGGCCCATGCAAAAAAACAACCTAACGGCTATATTCAAACGGTAAAATGTACATGTCTCACTGACATGTGGACCCCAGAATTAGAAGGACCCACCTATCAGCGACCGCACAAGTGTGCCACCTGGTGCACGTGGCACGCGGCCCGAGCCCACTCACGCGGCTTCACGCGCTTTGTGGGGCCCGCGTGCTTCCGTGCCGCACTAAATACACCGTACCCAAAGTGACAGACATGTGGGACCTTCATTTGCGTTGGGCCCACGCGTCAGTTGTCGTTGCGTCTGGGTACGCTCACGTCGTTTGCTCGCATGTGGGGCCCGCAAAGCGCGTGACGAGGCTGCTGCATTTACTCCAACGCGCACGCTTCGCGGTATCGGGCGTCGCCGGGCCCACTTGCCAGATCCTCGCAGGCGACGCGTCCCCAGGCGTTTTCTCTCTCTTCGTTCGGCCGAAAAAATCGTTTTTTAATCCCCGGGCCCACCTGCAGAGTCTTGATGCGTCGGGGTTGGAGAAGGCCTTGTAGCTTTTCAGTTACAAATTTTTCATCTGTATATAGTATCTTTTGATCATCCATCTCATGGGAAAATGAATTTGTAGTCTATAAATTGTTTTGTTCATATTTTTATCACATCTCAATAAGTACAACTACAGTATGTTTAAACATATTTTAAAATTCCAAACACTCAAAATTGATTATCTAAAAAAAATCAAAATGTTTGACTAGTTTGTACCATCAAATAAGATAATATCTTATATGTTTGATCATACAAATATTCTGGACAATCAAAAAATTTTATGCATAGCAATAGAATCAGGTTAACGGGGAGGTAAATGAAACAGTTGTCCCTCCAAAATTTCCCGCGAAAGTTTGACGCCACGGGCTACGTTCAAAACCACGAACCGCCGCACAAAAAAAGCAGAAATCTTAACGTTCACAAGTGGTGGTTGGTTGGTGCGAAAAGGCCCCTTTCACAAGGAGTGAAGAAGCAGTTGGGGATTTGCCTTGACCATTCGCCAGAAGCGACACGGAATGACCACCATGTCAGTCAAATTCCCTTTCTTTCAGGATGTTCAAGTGTCAAAATCTGATGCGCATGTGCCGTTGCACCACGAGCAATAGAAGTGGATGTTTGTCTCTGTCCACGTCACAATTTTTCTTACAAAATACTGTTTTGGCCACTAACTTTTTGTCATGGTAATATTGATTTAATGCTATAAAAACATAATATTATGAGAAAATTTTGACGAGCATACAATTATAACTTTTCATGTGGCTAGTCCGTGTGCTTTCATATTTTTATATAAATAACTTTTAATAAAATATAAATATAATCTCTAGTTTAAAGAATTTATAAATTAACCTGTTTCAGAAGTATGAATGATTCTGATGATAATACGCGAGATGAATTGTGCAGTAAAAACACAATAAAAATGCAGAGAGAAGACTAAGGATAGGATACTGTTGTGTGTAGTTGGACCTCCGCACAATCAAAATGCAATAACAAGTCTGCTCTCCCAATCATTAACACATCCAAGTTAGTTGTTTTATTTTAAAAAATAGCTAGTTGTTTCAAGTAGTCCAACAGCTGGGAGTGGTTTAGATTCGTTGTTCTAGGTCAAAAAAAATGTTATTTGTCTAAGATAGTCCAGCACGTGGGAGTAGTAGGCCGCGGTAGTGTATTTTTTTTAAAAGAGTTATTTGTATAAAAAAGTTTTTCTAGTCAAGCATGATAAGCAAAGATAAAACCTAAAACTTACTTTAAAAAAAAATACATAAACATAACAAAGTCATAGATATCTAAATATTCTAAAACAAGCTTGTTTGATGATTCAGAATTAAACCACTCTATATATTACTAGTACAAATAATCTATCTATCTATGTATTATTAATTTCAGACTCCATAAGAGTTCTCATATTAATCGAAAATTCAAGAAATTCTCACATTATAATTGAGAAAAAACAAAATGATTGGGCCATTTATTTGGCGGTCCCAAGTTATAATAGCGTAGATTTATGAAAAAAATTCTTAACTAATATAACTCTAAGGCGAAATATTAAAAAATAATTAAAAATTAAAAATATTAATTTTCTGAAACCTTAAATGATACAAACTAAATATTAAGGATCTATATATTACTAATTTCAAACTTCATACTCCCACATTAACAAAAAAATTATGAAATTCTCATGTTAATTGAGAAAAAGAAAAAGATCTGATTATCAATTTGCTGGTCCCGAGTTATTACGATGTAGATTTATGAACAAATCATTAACTAATACAACTCTAAGAGTAAATGTTAAAAAAAATAAAAATTCAGAATAAAAATTATTAAAATTTTGATACATTAACTAATATAAATTTTAAGACTAAATATATAATTTTTCTGAATTATTAAAGATATTTTTCTAATCATTTTTTAGGAGACTTGGGTTATGAAATAACATCTCAATCATATCTCAACTCTAAGATTAAATATTAAATTAAATTAAAAATTCAGAATTAAAATTATTAAATTTCTAAATTTTACAAATTATTAACTAATACAACTCTAAGACAAATATTAAAAATTCAAAGTTCGAATTATTAAACTTGTGAAACCTTAACTAATTTAAACTCTATGAGTAAATACTAAAAAAATAAAAATTGGAATTAAGGTTATTAAATTTCTAAATACTTGACATATACAAACTCTAAAAGTAAATATTAAGAAAAATTAAAATTTTGGAATAAAAATTATTAAAATTCTGAAACCTTAATTATACAAAATCTAAGACATCTGAATCTTTAAAAATATATTAGTCTTTAATCAATTTTTGAGCAGAATTGGGCTATAAAAGAACACCTGAATCATATGTCCTGGAAGATCATTCAATTAAGCTTGATAGATCAAGTATTAAACTCTTTCCTGAGTTCTGGATAAATTTACTGGTCTTATAATAACATGCAACACACATTTATTTGCTTAACTTAAAATAAGTATTTATATTTTATTTTTTTAGTGAGTTATTTTCTCAAATTTGTCTATCTACAGCTATAATTTATCGAATTTAAAAATTTGCATAACTAATGTATCATTATTTCAATTAGTTATGCTCTCTTTACTCTCTAATTATTACTTTTTGTTTTGAAAATAGAAGAACAGCTAAATTCTCACAAACCACTCATGATAAGCATTTAATTATTACCTTTTATTGTGAGATTCTTACTTAATTATTGTGTTTTTCTTGTCGATCAAGGCAAATAAATAAAGATTTTATTTCTTTCTTTAATTTGTCATATAATTGGAATGTGAAGATATGGACCGGAAGAAAGAGGAAAATAAAGATATCGAAGATCCTAACCACATAGTAAAAGGAAATAAATCACAAAATATTAGATATTGCATATATTAAAGATTTGATTTGCCGTATGATTGGAATGATATATTTCTTTGAGATATCTTCCATATTTGGATTTTCTGGGCCTTTAAATAGGGCATAAGACCCCTGTACAAATTATCATTAGTTAGGGTTTAGTCGCTCTTCTAGGGATGGCAACGGGGCGGGTTTTGAGCGGGGGTATAGTGTAAGATCGAGAATGCCGACTAGAGGGGGTGATTAGGAGGCTTTTAAATTTTCTTCCCACTAAGTAATTTCAACAAGATAATTGTTT
The DNA here is from genome assembly GCA_019359835.1 of Pharus latifolius. Classification (NCBI taxonomy): domain Eukaryota; kingdom Viridiplantae; phylum Streptophyta; class Magnoliopsida; order Poales; family Poaceae; genus Pharus; species Pharus latifolius. The sequence goes on from CM033324.1 coordinate 80,740,595, forward strand.
AAGCTAGATTATACAATGAGGCTTAAAACAATTTAATCAACTAGTTGCATTCAACCATGTAAGTTATTCAACAAATCATGCAACAAAAGTAAATATAGCAATTGTGTCAAGATGAATGTAATGCAAAAGATAAATACGCAATTGACACAATATTTTTACTGAGGTCTCGAAGACTCGCCCGGTCTCCCCTATTCCTCGTTGAAGCGCTCACTCGGAGTCTCCCTTCTATATCCACGAAGGATATCTCACTAGGGTTGCTTCTTCTCCACACCGGATAGGCGAGCACCACACCTTTCACAATCTTTTGCCGGCCTTTCCGACAAACTTCAATTGGAGAGATCTCGGCTCTCCTCCGGCACCGTTTAGGTGAAGGCGATCGCCAAGAGTAACAAGCCGGATGCGCTTTCACTTGAACCAACCACGTGCTAGAAGCTCAATGATGCAAATGAGATGCTCAACACTCTAGCACTAGCAATCTAATGGAGATGAAGTGCACTAAACACTCACACAATCTCCCTCAAACTCTCTCTCAAATCTACTCAAGATTTGGGCTCAATTCTAGCCTCTAAATGCAATAACACATATGCAACTCAATTGGCTAGGTTTTCAGCTGAAGAATGAAGTCTTTGAGCACCCAAAAATGAAGCCAAACACGAAGTATTTATAGCCTCAACGAAAAACTAGCTGTTTGCAAAAAACCGGGCCAAAAGTTGTACAGGCCGGACATTGTCCGGCCACTTCGGACACTGTCCGTCCAGTACAAAAATTTCAGCCGTTGCAAACGTGTCAGTGATCGTTGGGAAAAATTTGTGAAGGCCGGACGGATACTATTTGTTTGGACAAAAAGTCCGGACAAAAAGTCCGGACAAATGGATATGTCTCTATTAACTCTCGACTCAAAAAACTTGTACAGGCCGGACAATGTCCGGCCATTTCGGACAAAATCCGCCCATAACGGACAAATGCCCCGGACGGATGCATTTGTCTCAGTTTCATTTTTTGGCTCAAAAAATTTGTACAGGCCGGACAATGTCCGGCCACTTCGGATAGATAGCCCCGGACGGAAGCATTTGTCCGGCCACTGCACACTGACAGTAAAACAAGTATAACTTTTGATCCAGAGATCCGATTGAGGTGATTTTTGCCTTGTTAGAAAGATAACTCAGAGCTCTATAATTTTGTCAACAGGAGCAAGACCTATAAAGGTTAGAAACTTCTAGAAAACTCAGAAACTTTCCTGCTGTCAAAATGTCCAATCCAAAAATTATCTCAAATACAATTTTAGAGTATTTGCACATACAGATTTGCCGTTTTCTCGCAGATGTGATTTGTGTCACTTAGCAACGACCACGACCACACAGGTCTTGACATCCGATTGAAAACAGGTGGTCGATAGGGTTTGGTCAAGCGTACGCAAGCGAGTCGAAGATTGGAACGACCAGTCCGAACTCCTACGACCACGCCCAAACCCTAAACAGAAAGCCGGCAAACAAGCGACACGACCACGACCACGTATCAACACTGATACGATCAGAATATGCAAATACGACCACGACCAGCTCTAGATAAATAAACTAATTTAAACAGCTGGCGATCATGACTAAGTGCAGTTTTCAAAACATTTAATCTAATGCATATGAACTACACTTAGACTCACTAGCAATGCAAGACACTAGTGCAAGATAATATGAATGTATCTGAGCTTCCGCACTAGATAGATTCAAGCTACTAGTTTCCGACCCCTCTTAATAGTACGGTCAAACTAGTAAAAAGAAACCTATCAACCCGGTAAATCTCCAAACACCGAGACCGGTAAAACCCTAAGAAAACAATCCTTAATCTTGGATTTTACCTTAGGTGGAGTTTGACCTCGCGAAGCTCGATCGCTCGACGCTCGTCATCGTAAAGCTCGATCGCTCGACGCTCGTCATCGCAAAGCTCAATCTCGTTAAGTTTGACCACGCGAAACTTGACATCTCGACGCCTGTCTTCGCAAAGCTCGTCCTCACTAAGCTTGACCTTGCTCGGGATGTCTCATATTGTCTTCATCCTCTTCATGCCCTTGCTTGTTTTCATCCTGCAACCATTCTGAGACTAGAACATATACACTCAATGCGCAAACGTTAGTCTCATTTGCAGTTCGTCATTAATCACCACCAGATAAATCACTCCACACAGGAGGTCACTCAACAATTTCTTTCTTCGGTGAAATGACAAAACCAATTTCAATGAACAACAAATGAGTAATGGATGAATCTCACAATCATATAGATCCATATATGATACAAGAAATGCGCACACGATCCATACTACTCAAGTTATGATATCAATCAATATGGATGACTAATATCGTGAGCTCTCTCTCAATCATACATAGAGATATCAAATCCAGAACACGGAGTCATCAACCTTTTGCACAAACATGAATAACTAATCATCCTTAGCTCTCCCTCAACATGTGTATCGATATCAAATCCACAACTGAAGTCATCAACCTCAAGATTTAACATATAACATCTTGATCAATCAATTAGCACAAGCTTGATGCAACCACCGAGCTCATCCTCTACATATGCATCAATATCAAACCCGCAATCGATAAAAACATCCAATTCAGGGTTTACCGATAATCAATTCAATTTACTTGTGCTAAATCAGGATTTATCTATATTGTCATTTAATCATCAAATCTGATATCTTCCGATTAACTTTAATCATCATGGATTTATCCAAAACGTCATTAATCATCAAAACCTAGATACTAAGATCTACCTAGATCCAACATATAGTTCCTGTTGCATCTAGGCCTTCATGCCTAATCCTAATTTTGATGATTAATGAAAACAAAGTGTTTTAGACTAACTGTGTTTTTGAGATTGTTTGATACAGAGCTTTGTTGGGAAGATAGTCAAGATGAATAAGACGAACGCAACACAAAAGAAGTAAAAGCACAAGTCGCAAGAAATGAAGTCGAGACGCAAATCGCAAAAGTACAACAGACCTAAGGTAATATTGTCTTTATTTTTAACAATCTCGGAGTTCAGAGATAGATCGGTTTAGGAAAATTGTTTTTAGCTTTTAACTGTACTATAAAGAGGGGTGGCGAAAGTCCTCTATTTATCTCCAACATAAACCGAGAAACTTAGGTCATTGCATTGCATCTTTTCAGTTCGATTTGATTTGAACTTGATTTGAGTTATTTGGATTTTCAGTTGAGTTTTTAACAGCAGAATAGTATTTGTAATTTTTAGAAAGATCTAGATAGATCTGATTTTTGCTTCTGTTGACAAAAATGTAGCCCTTAAAATTATCTTTCAAACGAGCTATTAAACACCTCTTTTGGATTTCTGGATTTAAAGTTATCACTGTTTTTGTTCATGCTAACTGTCAGTTTACATAACTGACTGTCAGTTTGTGTTAACTGAAAATTGTCTAGAGAGGGTGTATTTTGGGCTCAAAATTTTCGTACTAAACTGACTGTCAGTTTGTCCATACTGACTGTCAGTTGGGATTTCGACCACAGTGATTTTTAACTAAGTTTTTATCTGTTTTGGTCGAATACTTGGTCGAACTTACTGTCAGTTTGTATAACTGACTGTCAGTTGTGGGTTTCAAGTTTCCATAAACGACCACAAACGGCTAGCAAATTTTTATCCTTAAATTTTGTCGGCCGTTGTACATGAAACTGACTGTCAGTTAGGCAAACTGCCTGTCAGTTTGTGTTGCTGATTTTCAGCCCTAGCTCCAACGATTCATTTGATTATTGAGGCTATAAATAGGGGCTTTGGGCATGAGTTTTATACAACAAGCAGCAGCATTCTCTTATACACTCTTGAGCTTTAGTTTTCTACACAAAATCCTGATTTGTTGATCAAGTTGAGTGTTTTTCGATCCACCGAGGATTTTCAGTTCAGTTGCATTTGCATTCTCTTAGTTTCTCGGTGCGTGCTTGGAGGTCTAGAGAAGACCTCGCTGCCTATTACTCTTGGTGAGCGCCCTCACCTAGACGGTTCGGAGGCGTGGCCGTTGACCTCTCCAGTTCGGAGATTGTCGGAGAGGCTCGGCAAGTCTGTTCAAGGCATCGGTGCTCGCCTTTCTGGAGTGGACAAGGAGCAACCGTTAGTTGATAATACTCTTCGTGAGTATTGAGGCAAAACTCAAGTGACTTGAGTGCTTCAACGAGGACTAGTGGAGACTGGGCGAGTCTCCGATACCTCGGTAAAAATTACTGTGTTCGTTCTCTTCTCCTCTTGCTCATTTTATTATTTGTTCTTGCTTTGCAAATATTTGTTTAAGTTTAAAGTTTTTAAAAGCCTCCTATTCACCACCCTCTAGTCGGCATCCTTGATCCAACAGTTCCCACCCCCACCTTCGCCCCCGGTGGGGGCCCCGATACTTGCCGGGGCCCCATTGCCCGAGTTGATCGAAGGTGACAATTGAAGGGGCAGGCAGCGGTTGAAGGCAGCCAGCGATGGTCGAAGGCGACAAGGGGGGCGGTGATAGTCGAAGGCAACGGTCTAAGGGCAATGAGGGGGCTAGCGACGGTCGAAGGGGCCGGTGATGGTTGAAGGCGGCGGGTGAAGGGCGACGAGGGGGTCGGTGACGCGGCGACGATCGAAGCGGTCGACGACGGGACCAGTGATGGTCGAAGGGGCCGATGAGGGGGCAAGCCGCCGGTGAGGGCGGCGAGGACAGCGAGGCCGCGAAGCCAGGAGGGCGGCGAGGCCGCGAGGGCGGAGAGGGCGGCGAGGTCGTGAGAGCGGCGGCGGCTGGACTGCTGGAGAACAAGATCTAGGGCTGGACTGTGCGGATTTGAGTGTTGATACACACACACATAACAAATTTTCGGGTTTTCGGGGCCCGCCGGTTTTCAGGTTTTCGCTTACCCGCTCCAAAATTACCCGCGGGTATTGGATTTCCCCCGTCCCCGCCCCCGCGGGTTTTCAATTTTTCCCATACCTGCCCCCGCGGGTACGGGTACCCGCAGGGAATGGGTATTACCACCCCCCCCCCCCCGTTGCCATCCCTACTCCCTCTCAACATCTTCATCCTTCGAGTATGAGCGGCTAAGATCCCCTTCAGTTGGAGGTTTAATTGAAGTTCCAGTCCTTCGGAGATTGTGAGATCGAATCGGTTTTATCTTATTCTCTTCTTGTAATCTAATATTCATGTATTTTCTATGCCTATGAGTACTACTGTTTGAGACTTGTTCAATAAGAGCTTATTGTGCAATTTTTGTAATAGTGGGATGATAATCAGAATACTTGAGTCTGTAATTGTTCTTGTGTTTTGATAATTAGTAGCAATTTAGTGTTTCACTAAGAAAATATTTGATCTAATCTAACTAAACCATGCGACTGAGTTTATTGGTTAGAATCGGGTCTTTCTAATATTTAATGATGTTGATGAATTGATTCTAGGAGCGTTCCTAGGACTGTTCATTAGCTAAGGCTAATTAACAATCGTCTCTTAATTAGTTTACCTAAGGAAAGATTGGTTGTTAGTTTTGCATCTAAACCCTTTTAGGCTGATTTTGATTATTGATGACATTAAGTATTTTGGACTAACCTTGTCTTTGAGCTTTTCTATGCAGAGCAATTTCCGTAAAGTCTGCAAGTGATCTGGGAAGATCTGCAGGTCACGAGTCCAAAGTCGCAAATGCAAGATCGCAATGTTGGCTGTAATCACAGTTCAAGGTTGGGAGTCAACATAGAAAGTGTAAGGTCACCAAAACAGAAGTCGCAAGATTGAAGATGCAAAGGACCTAAGGTAAAATGAGTTTTTATTTTGTACCGGTCTCGGTGTTTAGAGTTTGACCGGTTTTATAGAAATTTTTTTTAGTTTAACTGTACTATTAAGAGGGGTTGTGAAATCTTTTTTAGTTCCAACAAAAACTGAGAAACTCTTATGTTATATTGTTGCATTCATATTTTTGGTCAAATCTGAGAAAAATATAGATTTCAAAAAGGGTTTAAAACTTGTCTTAAAATCTGTTTTTTAAAATTGGTAGTGGATGCTGACAGTCAGCCTCTCATGCCGCCATTCGACCAGAAGCTTTTGACCAAATGTTTTTGACCAGTTTTTCTTATTCAAAATTCTAGTTTTAATCGACTAGCTAGTCGTGGTCGATGCTGACAGTCGGCATTGAATGTCAGTTTCAATGCTGACATTTGTTCAGAGAGATATGTTTTTGAGACCAAAATTTTTGTTCTATGCTGACAATCAGTATGAATGTCAGTTTCAATGATGATAGTCAGCATGACATTTGTGTTAGATTTTTTTTGCAGCAGAAATGTTTTTACATTTTATAGAAAGATCTAGGTTGATCTAGGTCTTGCTCTTGTTGACAAAATTATAGCCCTTTAAGTTATCTTTCGAACTAGCTATAAAACACTTCAATTAGACCTACGGATAAAAAGCTATGACTATTTTTATACACGTTGACAGTCAGCATGAATGTGAGCTTCTTTGCTGCCATTTGTCCAAAGAGGATGTCTTTTTGAGCTGAATTATTTTGACTTACGCTGACTGTCAACATGAGTTTTGATCGAAATTTGTTTGCTTTCTGAGTTTGTTTAACTAGTCGTTTTTGTGGTCAATACTGACTGTTAGCATGTGATGCTGACTGTGCGCATGAGTTGATTTGTTACCATATTCGACCATAAACGGCTAGCTAAGTTTTATCCGTGATTTTTGTCAAGCCGTTGAGGTAGATGCTAACTGTCAACATGTGTTACTGATTGTCAGTATGTGCTTTTTTGTTTTCATATTCGACCACAACGGCTAGCTGACTTTTCTCCGAGATTTGCTTTTAACTGCTTGCGGTCTATGCTGACTGTCAGCGTGTGCTATTTCTTTCCTGCTCGAGCACAACGACTAGTTGAGTCTTTTGGGCTATAAATATGAGGCTTGAGCAGATTTTTGACAACAACCAAGTGCTACATTCTGATATACATTTGAGTCAAGGTCTCTAGAGCAAAAATCTTGATCTTTTGATCAAGTCTTGAGTTTTGTGTTGAGAAAAGATCCCCCGAGAGTTATCCATTTGCATTCTTAGAGTTTCTCGGAGTTTGTTGGGGATCAAGAGAAGATCTCACAACTTGTTACTCTTGGTGAATGCCCTCACCTAGACGGTTTGGAGGTATGGCTCTTGACCTCTCCATTAACGGAGGTTGTCGGAGAGGCTAGGCGTATTTGTGGAAGGCATTGGTACTCTCTTATTTGGAGTGGAGAAGGAGCAATCTTAGTGAAAAATATCTTTCGTGGATATTGAAGCAAGATTCATTCATTTCAGTACTTCAACGAGGAGTAGGGGAGACCAGGTGAGTCTCCAAGACCTCGGGATAAATCATCGTGCTTGATTTTCTTACTCTTTCTTAAGTGCAAAATATTATTAAATTGTTTCAGTTTATTTGCTCTTAGACTTTTCTTTGCTAAAATTATCTTTAGTCGAAACTTTTTAAAGCCTCTTATTCACGCCCCCTCTAGTCGGTATCATTGATCCTGCAGTTAGGAGCATCTCCGACATCTAGAACCGGTTTATTAGAGAATTAAGAATAGTTGTTTTTATATCAATGATCAATCTACAGGATTGGAACTGAAAAACTATCCCTTCAATTGAATTGTTTACGCTGATATTTTCTTTAGATTAATTTGTCCCTTTTCACGTTTTGCTCTCTTCAACCCACCCACCCCCCCCCCCCCCAATTTATTATTTTTCTTTCTTGGTTTTTGAGAATTTTAGAAATAGTCAATTCTATGTGGATTCAACCCTATTCATCGCTATTGCAATTAATTTTGAAAAGGAGGATAGGATTTATTTTTGCTGGATACGACACCCATCAATTTGGTAGATAAAAAGTACATATATAAGTAGTTGATCATGTAACTTTTGATTTGTTGTGATTTTATTGTCAAAACAATCACATGTAGATTGTTGGATAACAAATTGATTTATGGTTTGATAAAAATAGAGAAGACACATGTGTTCTTATATTGTTTTTTCATGTATTTTTTTATTACAATTGACTTCTTTTAACCTCAAGTTTTGACAAACTAAATAACTCTTTAATCTTTCTATACAAACGATCTATACAAAAATAAAAAAGATAATGTTCAAAATATAAATTATCAATTAATTGAGAATATATATGCCTATATATACAAGATATAGCTTTCAAATTTATAGGTCGATTAGATTTTGTAATATTAGAATTCATATTGTTTAAAATTTTTTATTTGGAGAAAATAGTTTTTTTGTTTTTATTTCTAATTTAGTTTAGATTAATATGAATTAAACTTTTGTTTGTTAATCCAATGAAGATTATTAATTTTAAAAATTAGCTCGTGTAGCTGCACGGATTGAAGACTAGTTATATAATAAATTTTGGTGATATTATAAGTACCACATTAATTTTGATCTCACATAAAAAAACTCAAAATTCCAATATTGTTCCTAGAGAAAGAAAATTTTTTAGAAATTCTCATATTAATTAAAAATATATATTTTGTTCATTATATTTATAATGACATAAATTCATTATTTTAAAAATCGTGTCTAAAATTAATATTTATCTGAAAAGTCATATCTAAAATTCACTCTATCTTTGTTATTGTATTAAAAAAAATAATATCTATAAAATATACAAAAAATTTAATTAACACACAATTTTGTGGGATTTCAGAATAGTTATATTAACGCAGATAGTCTTATCGATCAGAGGAGAAATTGCCGCACGTCTCTTTAATAAAGATGTAGGACATGTATTTATATTTACGAATCTGTTGGATGCGGCAATGGTAGTTTATTATTTGATTATTTCTGGTCCCTACAATCCTAGCAATATTGCATTTTTACTTGTAGAAATCTACAGGTGATAGTACTCGTCTGGTGTTGGTAACACGCCTTATTCTACTCACCTCTGATCCTAATTTTAATCCTAATCCACTTCACAAACTAATACAAATACTTAATTGAACACAACATCAAAAATTAGATAAGCACGATCTCTCTTTATGTAAAAACTTATTCTAATCGTCAAGTTTACTTAAGGAATACCAGCAATGTTATTCTTGAAAACAAGTGCTAGTAATTTACACGAAGTCCAAACAAATTCCCCAATCATAAGAGGCGAAGTACACCACTTTCACGTCTTCTTAAAAAAACACTGTTACAAATTCTAATCTACGTCATCTACTTCTTGCATGTTATTTTAATTTTTCAGTAAGCTGCCCTTACAAGTTATTCTGCCTTTGATCTGTACTTTATATCTAAATTTTGTTAAAGTTTTGTGAAAAAAATCAATACTCGTAGCATTTGCTGTATAAAATGAAAGTGGCACAGGTCACAAATATACTAAATTTCAACACTAATTAAGAGGAAAAAAAATCTGGAAGACCCGGTCTCAATAAAAACAAAAAATGTTCATTTCTTACCCATTAGGTTATAAATATTGATGATTGTGATGTAGTTGTGGTGCATATTAGATAATTGAATTTAGATTGATAGCTCAAATGATTTGATGATAACTGATCCGTTTGACACCTAGTCTTGGTTTTCGCACTAGGCTCGCCCAGATTCTAATATGCGGAATAACGGATCTTATACCCGAAACCCAAAATAATTGCACAACTCTTTATTTCAAAGAGGACTTACACGTCGAACGTTAGACACACTTGTCTACGTCGAAAGAATTATAAGTGTCTAAAACTCAAATAAGTTCTATGACTCTTCGATTGAATTCGATAATCTAAACTAGATCTATTACAAGGTATTTATAGTCCAATCGTATGAGTACGTATCAGACTTAGAGACCTAAATGTATTAGACTCATATAACTAATCCTAAACAGATAAATTTAGTCATACACATTCGGATCGGATTACAATTCCGAACAGGGAACGAATTCCTTTTCCTGGTCGCGAACCAATCCATGGTCGCGGACTCATCCAGGTCGCGAATCCTTTCCAAACACGGTTAAGGTCGCGAAGCCGTATGCGATCAGGACTTGGTCGCGAAGCCGCATGCGAAAGGGACCATAACGAATGGGTTTGAGTTTCTTACCTTCACCTTTAAGTCTCTCCTTACTCAGATGTAACCATACCATATCACCTTCTTGAAATTGCGCATCAACTTGGTGCCGATCATGTCGCGCCTTGTACTTGAGTTGAGCTTTCAGCAAGTTCTGTTCAACCTCACGATGGAGTCGTTGAATACCTTCCAGGAATTTTTATGCTCGATCCTGATCAGATGCTTCCTTGCTGTTCTGTGCTGAGGTAGGGATCGCAAACTTCATGTCGAATGGACTCTGTGGTAGAAACCCTAAACAAACCTCAAACGGGGACTTTCCAGTCGAACTATGCACTGCTCGATTAAAAGCAAACTGCAGGTATGGTATGCTTTCATCCCAGGTCTACGCGTGCTTCGAGTTATATCCTCTCAAGAGATGAACGACTGTGCGATTTACCACCTCGGTTTGACCATCAGTTTGCGGATGAAAAGCAGTACTCCTCTTTAGCTTGGTGTCCATCATCGTCCAGAGCGATCGCCAAAAGTGACTAAGGAACCGGGTACGCAATCAGACACAATAGAAGTCGGCAGTCCGAAGTGTGTCCAAACGTGTTGAAAGAATACCCGAGCGGGGTCTTCTCCCGTGATAATCTTCCGACAAGGTATAAGAACAATCATTTTGGAGAACCGATCAATGACCACGAATAGATAGTCGTTGCCATGTCGGGTCTTAGGCAATCCTCCCAAGAAATCCATGGATATGCTCTCTCATGGTCGCGATGGAACTGGCAAAGGAGTGTACAAACCTAATTTTCGATTTGCTGGTTTTGAGATGCTGCAGAGACCACAGCCTCGAACAAACCTAGCCACATCTTGCTGCATACGCGGCCAGAACACATGTCGGTGAAGATTTTGCAACGTCTTTGTAACCCCAAAGTGACCAGCTACCTTCGATGTGTGCGCTTCTCGCATCCATTGAGTTCGAGGTGCTCCACGAGGTATGCAAAGTAAAGTGCCCTTGTACAAGAGTCCCTCTCGACGAACGAACTCCGTAGGCTTCCCTGTTTCGAGCTCAGTCAGTACTGTTTGAAAATCAGAGTCTTCACTGTACATAGTGGCATAGTCATCATGACATGAAGGCTTGATCTGCATGAACGCTGATAAGCAGAGGGTCGTAACTGGTGGTCGCGATAACATGTCCGCCAATTTATTGTGTACGCCCTTTTTGTACTTAATCACCAGATTGAACTGCTACAGATACGACATCCACTTCATGTGCCGAGTTTGTTGTAGGTTGGACTGAGTTTGCAAATATTGCAATGGTTGATGGTCGGTGTGGACAACCGTCTCTTTCCCCAAGAGATAACACCGCCAATGTTTCACGACCTGATGCAGTGCGCATAACTCCTTATCATAAGTCGGGTAGTTCTTCTGAGCTCCCTGGAATAACTCGGAGTGATATGCCACTGGTCGACATTCTTGCATGAGCACTGCGCCCATCGCATAACCTGAAGCATCGGTTTCTGGAGATTTGGCAAAGCTAACATAGGCGCCTCGCTGATCTTCCTTTTCAGCATGAGAAACGTGTCCTCATGTTTCCCTGTCCACTCGAACTTCTGATCGATCCTGGTTAATGCATGCAATGAAGAAGCCATAATCGAGAAGTGTCGAATGAACTTCTGAAGATATTGGCATGCTCCCACAAAACTACGCACATCCGTAACTGTTTGCGGTCGCGGCCATTCGCGAATCACTTTTACCTTGTCTGGGTCGATTTGCAACGTACCGTTGCCGACCAGGAATCTAAGGTAAAGTAGAGTTTGCTGGCCGAACTCGCACTTCTTCCGGTTGAGGCGAAGTCGATGTTGCCGAAGCTGATCGAATACCTTTTCGACATGAATGAGGTGCTCATCCCACGAACGACTATAAACCAATATGTCGTCGAGGTACACGATCACAAAGTCGTCGATGAACTGTTTCAATACGTCATTCATAAGACGAATGAAAGTTGCCGGGGCGTTGCAGAGACCAAACGGCATGACCAGCCATTCGAACAGACCTTGTCGTGTTTTGAAGGGGGTCTTCCACGTATCCTCCTCTCGGATGCTGACTTGATGATATCCTGACTTAAGATCCAACTTGGAGAGGACAACAGCATGCTTCAATTGATCTAGCAGGTCATCAATACGAGGAAGGGGGTACCGGTTCTTGATGGTGATCTTGTTCAGTGCTCGATAGTCGATGCACATACGTCAAGTCCCATCTTTCTTTGGTACTAACACCACAGGAGATCCACAAGGTGAACTACTTGGTTGAATGACACCATCGTTCAGCAACTCACTAAGTTGTCTCTTGATCTCTTCATTTTCCAATACTGAGTTGCGATACATACTCAGATTGGGCAGTGTCGCATCGGACACAAGCTGAATTTCGTGCTCGACTGGACGTTTCGGCGGACGACCCTGGGTAGTCTCGAACAGATCACTGTATTTCTCCAACAGTCTCGACAAACGACCAGAATCCTCTAGGCACGCCAACGACAATGCTGGTCGAGTACCCTCACTTTGTCTAATGGGTCGAATCATGACAAGCACATACTTGTGGCATGCATTAACAATTCGTTTAGCTTGATTTGCGGTAATCAAGTTCGAAGTGTTGACGTGCATGTCTTTACTGATCACGAACTTAACTCCATCTTTGGTGAGGTTGTACTCTTGCGCTCACTGATGGAAATGAGCGTCTCGATCATACAGATATGGACTCCCAAATATCACCTGACAGATATCGATAGGGACAACATCACATTGCACCTCATCGATATATCGTGCAGAGATTGCAAATTTCAACACACACTGACTCGTAATCTGTTGATTCACGTCAGATGTAAACCAACCCAGTGGATATGGTCGCGGGTGTGTGGTTGTCTTCAAACCAAGTCGCCGAACCAGTCCAGCGGAGACCAGATTCTTCTGACTTCCTGGATCGAATATCGCTGCGACCACTTCGTGCTTCACCTGGATGTTGATGGTAAACAAGTCCTCTGTTGGGTGATGGTCGTTTGGTGGATCCGTACCCTTCTCCTTCGGCATTGCCATCAGAGACAAGGTCGTATCCGCCTCATTAACCGAGTTCACTAGGACAACTTCTTCGTCGGGTGAAGTCGCAGTAGCCGTCGCTGTTCTTTTCCCTGGTCCATTTTTCTTTGGTCGAAGTTCAGGATGAAGCTTGTAGCATTTGTCCTTGGTATGTCCCGCGACTTGACAATGTTCGCAAAAAGCACCCGTGCCCGATTTGGAAGCGTTCCTCTTCGGACTCGGCTTTTTCTTTGTCGAGGTCGCACTTTCCTTCGTACTTTTGTCGCTGCGGGATTTGTTCTTCTTCTCGATCGCCATAGCAGTTGTGCTTGCGGTCGCGATGTCTTGGACGCCGAACAGACTTAGCTCAGTACTGATCGATTTCTGAAGTCCAGATGTGTACTTCCTAAATACTTGAGGGTCGGATAGTGAGATGCTAATGACCATTGCTTGTCGCCGAAACTCTGTTGTATAGTCTTGGACGGTCTGGTCGCGCCGTTGGTACAATCTGTGCCAACGCTCCCATCTCTCCTCAAGGCAACCCATCGGATAGAATTCTTGTCGCAGAAGTCGTTTGAATTGACCCCACGCAAGGTCGTCAGCTTCACTACTGGCGACAAGGGCCTTCCACCATGTCTTGGCGTGGTCCTTCATCTTCAAAGATGCAAATTTGACCTTTTGAGCGCTACTGAACCCTTTCAGGTCAAAGTAGGTCTCAAGTTGATCGATCCAAGAATCCAGCTTCTCGGCATCGATCACCTCATCATATATGGGTATATCAATTTTAGCGTCGAGCTTAAAAGATCCGACAGCTAAGGGGGTGTTGGCGAGGTCGTCGGTCTTGTGGTTGCGTTCGTCTTCATCTTCGTCTACCCTGCGCAAGTCTTCACCAGTCTTCGCACCTATACCCTTCCTTACTTCAGGAGGTACAATCATGGCCTGCTGCTTAATCCAAGCAAGCACGGTTTCCATGTCGGTGGAGAGTTTAGCCACTTGTTTGGCTAGGTTAGCTTGAACGGAGGTATTGCCAGACATTGTCGGAGACGCGGCTGTAGGAACCGTCAATTGATCGCCTGGAGTTTCGCCGGAGGTTTTGTAACCCTGGCGAGTCTTTACCATCCACAGGATAGGAAAGTTGTTTTGATACCAACTTGATCCGTTTGAGACCTAGCCTTGGTTTTCACACTAGGCTCGCCCAGATTCTAATATGCGGAATAACGGATCTTATACCCGAAACCCAAAATAATTGCACAACTCTTTATTTCAAAGAGGGCTTACACGTCGAACGTTAGACACACTTGTCTACGTCGAAGGAATTATAAGTGTCTAAAATTCAAATAAGTTTTATGACTCTTCGATTGAATTCGATGATCTAAACTAGACCTATTACAAGTTATTTATAGTCCAATCGTATGAGTACGTATCAGACTTAGAGACCTAAACGTATTAGACTCATATAACTAATCATAAACAGATAAGCTTAGTCATACACATTCGGATCGGATTACAATTCCGAACAGGGAACGAATTCCTTTTCCTGGTCACGAACCAATCCATGGCCGCGGACTCATCCAGGTCGCGAATCCTTTCCAAACACGGTTAAGGTCGCGAAACCGTATGCGATCAGAATTTGGTCGCGAAGCCGCATGCGATCAGGACTTGGAGATCCTCCCATATCAATAACAAAAAAGTATATTATGTGTAAATTTATGAGATAAAAGATTCGTACAATCTTTTTAGCCAACTAATATCCGAATGGACGAGATTGGACCAAGGACATTGCATTAAATTTGCAAAAACAGCTAGGGGCTGTGGCGCTTGGGAGAGAGAGAGATCGCTCCATCTCCCTCGAAGGTTCAACTGTATTTCGCTTCGCCGCCGAGCAGCCGGCCGGTTTGCCGTGCCGGATTTCGCCATCGATGACGTGCTCTCTGGACTTCGGTCTGTTTTGATTCTCTGCCGTTTCCTTTCCCTTTGATTTTTTTCTTTTTTACCTTTATGAGAATCTGAATTGGAACTAGATGATTTGGGTTTTGGTTTTGGTTTTGGTTCTTTCTCTTTCTGTTCCTTGATTTGTTTTTCTTTGAATTTTGTTGTCATAAGTATTATTTGGTTGGCATTGTGATTTTTTCCAAGCTGTTCTCATTTCCTATTAAGCCTAGTTGGTTCTAGTTAAAATAATTATGTTAAATAAAATTTTCATAATATTACAAGGAGACAGTGAAATTCAATTGGATTATTCGGTTTTTTATGAAGATATAAATAACAATAGTTATGAACTTACAATATGGCTTTTTTTTTGTTAGCTTGATTTTAGATTAGGAGGGTTAACCTCGACTACTTTAGACAATTTTGTTACCCACAATGAGTTGTCACCTCAATTTATCAAGATTTTATGCAATTTTGGTTTGCTATAAAAGGTTTATATGACATAAATAAAATAAGATGATTAGCACATATAATAAATGAATTTTTTAAAAAAAACCTAAAAAGAGAAAGTTACAAAAATAACTTACACTTATCTTTTTTGTGTTTTTAATTTGCTATGTATGCATATCGAGTCTTAGAAACTCAAAAAAAAAATCGACTGAGTGAAACATGTTTGTTGGGAGTGGGAACTGTGACAAGTGATTTGTCGAGAGTTTTGGATAAGTGCCACCAACCAACTCCAACAATAGATTCCCAAATTTAATTTATACATGAAAATTTTGATTCTTCCATTATCGATATCTTTTGATTTATAGTTTGAATTGATGATTCATTTGAACCAATAAAATTGTGAGGCCAAAACGATCAGATCAATACAAACGAATCATCAATCGGAGTTATATATCACAAGATATTATATCTTGTTATATCTTGAGATATATAAGTCTCGTTGGCAATCGGTTTGTATCGATCTAATCGTTTTGTCCTTACGATTCCATTAGTTTAAATGGATCATCCATCCGAATTATAAATAAAAAAAATATAAGGTTCGAAAGAATCAGGAAAAAATTGAACTCAAACTTTTCTATTAAATTATACTGTAATTTTTTATTCTTCTAAGATTGATATTTTTTTATCTATAATTTCGATTGATGATCCGTTTGAACTAATAGAATCGTAAGACCAAAACGATTAGATTGATACAAATCTATCGTAAACCAGACTTACATATCTCAAAATATAATAATATATAATATTATGTGATATATAATTCCGGTTGATGATTCATTTATATCGATTTGATCATTTTGATCCCACAATTCAATTGATTCAAATAGATTGTCAATTCAAATTATAAATCAAAAATATTGATGTCCGAAGAATCAAAATTTTCATATATTTAAATTAAATTCAAGAACTAGTTGTTGGAGTTAACTTGCTGGCTGGAGACTCAATAATCACTTGTTGTAGGTCCAGCATTCGACAAAGCGGATTTCTCTCATCCCACTAGTTTGTGTCGAGTGTCGAAGACTCAAACTCACACATGGTAGGTCAAACATGATAAAAAAAATAAGTGTAAGTTATTTTTGTAATTTTTTTTTAAAAAAACTCTGTAAAGAATAAGTTGTCCCAGGTCTATTTAACCTCTTTAATTTGACATAACACTACCAACAAACTGTTATAAGGACAGTCTATCCCTGCATTGAATACAAAAAATACTCGAATGACATGATGTGTTTTAAAAAAAAAGTAGGAAAAAAGTTGAATAGTCTTCTTTATATATCAAGGGTAAAATCAATATACGTTTATGAAATATACAACAATTATTTTTTAAGACTCAAGATTTTTAAAAAGATTTCTATAGAAGCGAAGGTTTATGGGGAAACGGTAGTTGGCGGGCGACCAAACGATGAGAGCTAATGCAGCCTGCATCGCCTTAGACCTTCTCCAACAGAATTGGATCTCTATATCCTCATATACATATCTCTCTAAAAAAATTCCATACCTACATTTCTACTCTCTCCAACAGAATCTCTAAACCCAAAAACATATAGGTAGAGGAGAGAGAATACCTAAATTTACTAATTCTCTGCAGTAATATCTAAAATAGAAATCGAGATAGGTATTCTGTTGGAGCAAGAAAGGTATTACTGATACCTAAATTTTAGGCTATCAATACTTTTAGGTATTCTGTTGAACAAGATCTTACATGGCCACATGAGGGTGCCAAGTTGGCAATGTCGAGGGATTTATCCACGGTGACATTTACCACTCTGTTCTTCTTATGTTAGATATATATTTTTTTATTACACAATTTTTTTACTCTACAAAATATGTAAAAGTTTTTCTCTACTCCCACTATTCATTATTTATTAATTAATCTCATCACAATAATTTTAGGATTTCGCTCTATACTTAGACTACTCTTGTTGTACATTTTCTTTTCTTTTTTTTCTTTAATGGTTGTAAAGTGAGTTTTGGCCTCACATATTATGGAAACCAGAAAAAAGAGGGGCATAAAAACTTATATATGCTTGTGAAATTTGGAATTGGTTCTTTTAAAGTAGTGGTATTTTTGAACAAAGAATATTACATGTATTTTTACTCATTTAATTGTGTAATAGACAGTCGAGATAAATCATTTTAAATATCTAAAAATTAAAAAGCACAAAAATGTTATTTTTTTATTTGTTTGGTTAAATTGATAGAAATTAATATACTATTTATGCAATAGTTTCTCTATTTTACAGAGACGGTTCCGTCAAATTTGGCAGGCTAGTCGGGATTATTTGCACGGATTAGGAAATGATGTAACGCAAAGTAAAATGACACTACCATGCAACTAGTGGGACAAAAATTGGGCCACCAGGCATGCAGACAAGGATCTTAAATTATCAATCAACCTATGTGAGCAGTGACGCGATCAAAGATCTCGACGTTTTGTACATAGCATAACAAATGTCTCAATTCTAGTAGAGGATTTGGGTATGTTTCAGTCCAAGTACTACCGAATATTTAGACAGCTCATTGGATGAGAAAATGGATGATCCTGGTGTGAGTAGTGACACTATCAAGAATTCTGATGCTTTGCACAGTACGACGATAGTAATGTCTCAGTTCAAGTAGAGGATTTGGATAGGCTACGGTACAGGTGGTATCCATGTTTGTGTGGCTCATTGGATCAAACTAGATCATCCTGGTGTGAGCAGTGACGCTGTCAGGGATTCCTCAGTTTTGCACATAACGACGATAGCTACTCTCTGTTCTAGTATTGGATTTGGGTTATGCTACAATGCAAGTACTACTGCATATTCATACAGCTCATTGGATTAACAATGGTTTTATCCTGACGTGGGCAGTGACGCCATGAAGGATCCTGGTGTTCTGCACGTACCGACTCATATAAATGTCCACTCTTCATGACACACACCGTCACGTCTCTACGCCGAGTGCAACTATAGCCACTTTTTTTATCCACACGTGTAGCTCATTGTTCCTTCGTCTCTCATTTCACGAGGACCTTGACTTTAACACGGGTCAATGAACTAATGGGTTTGTGCTTGCTGAGAGGATAAAAAAAGGAGAAACTTTGAGGAATTCTTTGATCTTTGATCGGGTTGGTGCAATTGTTTCCGATAGGGAGTTCTTTTCTCTTTTCCTTCGGATTTGGACCACCTGGTTGTCTTGTTCGTTCTTGTGTGGCATCTGGATGTGAGTTCGAGACGACCACGGATTGTTGGACACCTTCAGAAATTGTATTGTGGGCGCAATGCGAATGCCAAAATGGTTTGCTTGGATTTTTGTTCTTGATTACTTATCAGGGGTGGCTAAATATTAGGGTTTGTTCTATTTTGGAGCAGAGCGAAGCAAATAATTGACGTGTTCTTTCTTGCCTCGTAATAATGCAAATTCACGTTTTATTGCTGTTTTAATTCTTCTTGTTTTCTTGCGAAGGAAGCGTGTTACTCCCGGTTTTATTAGTGAAACCAACACCAGTTCACATCTCATACATGCAATTTTTTGCCCTTATCTTGTTTCGTAATCAGGAGCTGTCGCATCTTTTGATATCTTTGTGTTGCATACCCAAATTTTCTTTGGTTATATAGAATCTTTCATGGAGTTCAATTTCTAGTCTTGACCTATCAAGTATTTTATCTGTTATTTTGCCTAACTAGTTTGAGTGATCTTGGTTGAAGGGCTGGGAGGTGACCTGATCGACTCAACAGTGCGATAAAGATTGGACTAGATGGGTTCTCTCACGAGTTAGTATTCTTGCCTTTCTCAGATTATACCATTATCATTGCGATTTTTTGTACGTCTTACACCAATACTTTTGTGATACTTTCAGGTTCCTGGATGATGGACTTGTGTGTGAACTCCGTTTGCTCCGAGCAAGTTGCACTTGCATGTGTATTGAAGAACTTATTCTACTCTTCCACTTGCATGAACCATCTAGTTGTGATCGGCGTTTCTGCATTGCTTGTTGTTGTGCTTGCCCTCCATTTGCTTGTCAAAATTGCAAAGAGTGGAGTGTCTGCGCGGCAACTCTTGACGCTCAGTTCACGATCACAGTTGGCTGCAGTTGTGTCCAATGGCTGCTTGGGTTTGGTTCATATTGGCCTAGGACTGTGGATGTTGAGAAAGGACTACGGTCAGGAGACTTCTGTTTACCTGCCGCATAGGTGGCTTGTAATGATATCTCAGGGATTCAGTTTGATCCTCACTAGCTTTGCATTCTGCATCAGACCTCGGTTTCTTGGAGCAACATTTGTTCGATTTTGGTCGGTTTTGGTAACTGTCTATGCTGGGTTTATCTGTTGTTCATCTGTTGTCTACATTGCTGAAGAGAAGACGATCACCACTGAGGTTTGTTTAGATGTTTTGTGCCTACCAGGCGCAGTTCTCCTTCTTGTTTATGGGTTTCGACATAGCAAAGAGGAGGATGGTTATGAACGAATCGGCAACACTTTGTGTAAGCCCCTTAACACTGAGACAGATGGAGATGCTTTTGATTCTGAGATGTGGGTGACTCCTTTTGCAAAGGCCGGGTTTTTCAGCATAATGTCATTTTGGTGGTTGAACCCTTTGATGAAGAAGGGTTACAAGAAGCCTCTTGAAGAGAAAGACATGCCGTTGTTAGGCACCACAGATCAAGCACAGAACCAGTACTTGATGTTCCTGGAGAAGCTGGACAGTAGGAAGCAGTCCCGGCCACATGCCAACCCGTCAGTCTTTTGGACTATTGTTTCTTGTCACAAGAGAGAGATCATAGTTTCAGCCTTCTTTGCATTGCTCAAGATCCTCACCCTATCTGCAGGCCCGGTGCTTCTCAGGTCATTCATCAATGTATCCCTCGGGAAAGGTACCTTCAAATATGAAGGCCATGTCCTGGCAGCAGCACTTTTCTTTGCAAAATGTTGCGAATCATTGTCACAGAGACAATGGTATCTCCGCACGCGAAGGTTAGGAGTCCAAGTGAGGTCATTCCTGTCGGCAGCTATCTATAAGAAGCAACAGAAGCTATCAAGCTCTGCAAAGATGAAACATTCTTCTGGAGAGATTATGAACTATGTGAGCGTTGATGCCTACAGGATTGGAGAATTCCCATACTGGTTCCATCAAACATGGACAACAAGTGTCCAACTTTGCATTGCTCTGGCAATTCTATATAATGCAGTTGGCCTTGCAATGGTTTCGTCGTTTGTTGTGATCATACTGACTGTACTTTGCAATGCTCCACTGGCAAAGCTGCAGCACAAATTTCAGAGTAGGCTTATGGAAGCTCAAGATGTGAGACTGAAGGCTATGTCTGAGTCATTAGTTCATATGAAAGTATTGAAACTTTATGCATGGGAGACTCATTTCAAGAAGGTTATTGAAAGGTTGAGGGAGACCGAGTACAAGTGGTTGTGGGCATTCCAGCTTAGGAGGGCATACAACAGTTTCCTCTTCTGGTCATCACCTGTTTTGGTCTCAGCTATAACATTTCTAACTTGTTATTTCTTGAAAGTTCCTCTTGATGCCAGTAATGTCTTCACCTTTGTGGCAACTCTTCGTCTTGTGCAAGATCCAATTAGGCAAATACCTGATGTCATTGGAGTTGTGATACAAGCAAAGGTTGCTTTCTCTCGGATAGAAAACTTTCTTGATGCGCCTGAGCTGAATGCGCAAGGTAGGAAGAAATACCGTGTGGGTACGGAGTACCCGATAGTCATAAACTCATGCAGTTTCTCATGGGATGAGAACCAATCAAGACCAACTCTAAAGAATATAAATTTGGAGGTGAAAGCTGGAGAGAAGGTTGCAATATGCGGTGAGGTAGGATCAGGGAAATCAACTCTTTTGGTGGCAGTTCTAGGAGAGGTCCCCAAAACTGAGGGCATGGTAAGTTTTTGCTGCTAGGATATATCTGCTTATTTGAAATATAAAAACACCATATTGTCAAGTTGTAACCTTTTTATGATGTGTTTTGATTGTTATTTTTGGGTTTATTTCACTGATGTTGGTAAAGAAAATTAATGGCTAGTTGAACTGTAAGGACTTTGATCAGCTGCCCGTCAGATCGGTTTGCTTGTGTAATAGGTAGTCCTTATGGACCCTACTCACTTGCAAGTGTAATTTGCCATATATCAGAATTTGCTGTCATAATAGTTGAACATTATTATTATGCACTTTAAGTTTAAGAACCTCAGCTGCCAATTTGTTTCTCAAATGACCCAACATTTGGACGGTCACATCCTGTTAGGTTCTGCACACTAATTGTCAACTTGAAGTTAATAAGTTCCCTTTCATAAGAACTTAATTGTGATGAATTTTCATGTACAATTTTCAGATTCAAGTTTGTGGGAAAATAGCGTATGTTTCTCAGAATGCATGGATCCAAACAGGAACTGTGCAGGAGAATATCCTTTTTGGATCTTTGATGGATCAGCAAAGGTACGAAGAAACACTAGTGAGATGCTCTTTGGTTAAGGACCTTGAGATGTTTCCCCATGGAGACCTTACTCAAATAGGTGAAAGAGGAGTAAATCTTAGTGGCGGTCAGAAGCAGCGTGTTCAGCTTGCTCGTGCACTATACCAAAATGCAGATATCTATCTTCTTGATGACCCTTTCAGTGCGGTTGATGCCCATACAGCAACAAGCCTCTTTAATGTAAGGATCATATGGGCATGCAAATTGTAGTGTTATTGGATTCTGAATTTATTTTAAACTTCAAAACTTGTTTAACAGGAATATGTCATGGGAGCTCTATCAGACAAGGCTGTTCTTCTGGTGACACACCAAGTGGATTTTCTTCCAGTATTTGATTCAATTCTGGTTTGTTTTTGCTCTCTACATCCCCACCCCCACCCAACACCACCCCCCCACACCCCCCACAAAAAAAAAATAAAACAAATAGAGCTGTTAATTATTATTATTTTTTTACCTTCGTTCTGTTTCTTTTAGCAAGAGCAAGTTTTCCTAGTTGATATTTAGCTTATTTTCTGGTCTCTTTTTACCCATCACTAATATGATTTCAACAGTTGAACCCTCTAATTGATAACTGAACGATTTTTGTCTTATATGTACATTTATTGGATTTGAACTTACTGTAGCCTTTGTAGTTGTTGCAAGGTCTGTTTTCTGTGAGCAAGAATACTAATGATCAACTGAAAAAACAAAAACTGTTTTATTTGTTGATGTCATCTAAAGCTAGTAACTTATTTTTTGGCAGTTAATGTCAGATGGGGAGATTATTCAGTCTGCACCTTATCAAAATCTATTGGCATCTTGTAAAGAATTTCAGGCTCTTGTGAACGCCCACAAAGATACTGTTGGTGTTTCAGAGTTTAACGATATGGTCCACCATAGAGAGAAGGAAATATCGACAAGGGAGACACATGATACCCATAGCAGTAGACAAAGAGAGGTTGTGAAGCCATCAGCAGCAGATCAGCTTATAAAGAGAGAGGAGAGAGAAATGGGTGACACAGGTCTCAAGCCTTATATACTGTACCTGTCTCAGAACAAAGGCTTTTTGTATGGCTCCTTTGGTGTTATTTCTCATATAATTTTTGTAGCTGGACAAATATCACAAAATTCATGGATGGCCGCAAATATCCAAAATCCTACTGTTAGTACACTGAAGTTGATTTTAGTGTACATAGCTATTGGATTTTGCACAGTGATCCTCTTGCTATGTAGATCTTTATGTGTAGTTGTTCTCGGAATCCAGACATCAAGATCCTTATTTTCCCAGTTGCTTAACTCATTTTTCCGTGCACCGATGTCCTTTTTTGATTCCACTCCTCTAGGAAGGATACTTAGCCGGGTAAGAAATCTGAAGAAGTTAACCATATGGAGAAATGAAAACCATGGGTTCATTACACAATTTGGGATTTTCTATTGATGGATTAATCAATCATTTTCTCATGCAGGTCTCTTCAGATTTGAGTATCGTTGACCTTGATGTTCCATTCGCCTTCATGTTTAGCTGCAGCGCCACCCTGAATGCATATAGCAACCTGGGTGTAATAGCTGTAGTTACGTGGCAAGTTTTGTTTGTCGCAGTACCAATGATAGTTTTGGCAATTAGATTGCAGGTAATTTTGTGTGCCTTCGTTTCTTTCTAACTTGACTTCATTTCTTTGATTGTTTCATTAAGTACTTGATGCGTTCTGCTGCTATTTTTTACTTAAGGGGTTTTCCAATTACAGTCCCAATTGATTAAAAACTTTTATGTTTGGTCATGCAGAGGTACTACTTGGCCTCGGCAAAGGAATTGATGCGGATCAATGGCACCACCAAATCTGCTGTAGCAAATCACTTAGCTGAATCCATTTCAGGGGCTATGACAATAAGGGCCTTTGAGGAAGAAGATCGTTTCTTTGCTAAAAATTTGGTGCTTGTTGACAAGAATGCCAGTCCATACTTCCATAATTTTGCAGCAACTGAATGGCTGATTCAACGCCTTGAAATTATGAGTGCTGCTGTTCTTTCTTGTTCTGCTTTTGTTATGGTGCTTCTTCCTCCTGGTACTTTTAGCGCTGGTAAGGAATTTATAGTTTTTGAAACTTGCAAGTACCACCACATCGTTTCAGATATGTCACAACAATTTAGTAGCCAGCAAGCTCTATGGCCATTGATCCTTGCTTCTTGTTTGCAATAATTTGTGATATGCGCTGGAAAGAAAGTTTTGCTATGTTTTTCAGAGCCTCTTGCATTTTCTAACTTGAGAAATTGAGTCATGAAGAAGTTTGGTAAGCTTTGTCTACTAAACACTCCTAGTTGACAATGCTGAATGCCACAAGTAAAATTCATATTATGGCAAGGCTTCCAGGAAGATTGATCGGCTGAATATACAATGCAGTAGATTTCTCAAGTTACCAGTTGTGTAATGATTTTTCAGAAAAATTTATATCTTATTACTCCTCCTTGAAGGCATCTATTTCAAAGAGGTGTTGCAAAATTTAATTTGAATACTAACTGTAATAAAGGTAAAAACCATTGCTGTTTTTTCTTTGCATTGAAGGGAAGACGAACACTTCCATGGAAGAGCACCAAACCCAATTGACAATATGCCAGCGAATTGCTTGGTGCATGGTCTCTTGGTCAAAAAAGTTGAGATAACAGATACTAACCGATGGTTAAAGCATGCAATACTGTTCTATGTATCAACGCCTTTGTGTAATTGTGGTTTCAGTGTTACTATTTTATAGTCCTAACATGAATATATGCTGGACAGCTGCAGTCACCTAAAGCATAAGCGTTTGATGTTATTCATATTACCATTAAGTTAATGTTGGCATCATAAGCAATAATTACTTCTTTTTCATACTTGTACAGGTTTTGTAGGAATGGCATTGTCTTATGGTCTTTCCCTAAATATGTCCTTTGTCTTTTCTATTCAAAACCAATGCACCCTTGCAAGTCAAATAATCTCTGTAGAAAGGGTGAACCAGTACATGGACATACCAAGTGAAGCAGCAGAAGTTATTGAGGAAAAACAACCAGCACCAGATTGGCCCCAAGTTGGCAGGGTGGAGCTTAGAGATCTGAAGGTAATGAAAGATATTTATGTCTTTGTATACTATGTATGCCTTTCAAGGTGAATACCTTTTAGGACTGACACATTGATGCAAGCGATATTCATTGAACAGATTCGGTATAGGCGAGATGCTCCGCTTGTACTACATGGAGTCACTTGCACCTTTGAAGGTGGACAGAAGATTGGGATAGTCGGTCGGACTGGAAGTGGAAAGACAACTTTAATTGGTGCATTGTTCCGTCTTGTTGAGCCAGCTGGAGGGCACATAATCATTGACAATATAGACATCACGAAGATCGGCTTACATGACCTGCGTTCACGTTTGGGCGTCATTCCACAAGATCCAACACTATTTCAGGGTACAGTAAGATATAATCTAGACCCTCTTGGGCAATTTGCGGACCAACAAATATGGGAGGTAAGACGTGCAATACACATTGCTATTCATGCTATTTTTCTCATCCTCTTCGCTGATATGATAAGCTTGCCATTTCTTTTAAACTTACCCTGGAAGAACCTGATGCAATGTTGAAGTAATGAAGCACTATCCTCTTATGTTGACTGTGCCGATTCAGTTATTCTGATATAGTGTCCAACAAATTTGAAAGGTTCAAAACATTATCAAAATGAGATAATAAAATGGAATAGGGGCATGACAAATGCAACATGTTGATTTTCTCTTGTATGTCTTCCTCAAATGAATCACTGAAGTGGCTATTTGCTACTCTGTTATAGGTTCTTGACAAATGCCAACTTCTTGAAGCTGTCCAGGAGAAGGATCAGGGATTGGATTCACTTGGTATGAGATTTTGTTGCATCTGTACTTTAGTTTTTGGAAACTGCATTTGTGTCCCCGACATATTGGGAAGTTCTAGTTTATTTCTAAACAACAAATTTCTTTCTCAAGCCATTACATAATAGGGGTAACTTGTACTTATGCCACTAAGGTTTGCAAACCATTTGTCATCAAGGTGGACTAACATAAGGTCAAAATTGCAATTGCATTTTTGTCCCTTCAAAAACCATTTGTCATCAAGATGCCTGAAACGAATATGGACTATGATAATTGCGGCAGAGTTATGGAGCATTTGGTACTAAGAAATAGAGAAATCTTCAAAGATGAGACTACCAGCAAGACAAAGCTGGAGAGTAATGACGAAAGAGCTACTAGAACTATAGAAAGATAAGAGTTTCGACAAAGCAAAAGGATGACTTTATGTCTTGATGTAACAGGTTCTTCAGATAATGGAATTGAACTGGATCCTTCAATAATTTGTTGTTCAAAGATCCCTTGTAGTCTAAATCTATGATGTAAGGTCCCTAACTAATAGGGCGTAATGTAAATATTTGTACTAATATACATCTTCCTCCCAATGGGTGGTTTCCTTAACCACCTGCGGAGTTTCTCAAAAAAAAAAGAAAAAAAAAAAATCTTTGACCACCTGTTGTAGTAGAGAGCACAATAGGGGTAAACATTGACAGTATTTCAAAGGACAATAATATGCTAACTTGCATTTTTAGTTTTCTTTATTGTAATATTTTGCTTACGTCATCTCTATTGTTGTTTTGTTCCTCATAGTTTTGTTTGAGATCTTGTCATGCAGTTGTGGAAGATGGATCAAACTGGAGCATGGGACAGAGGCAGCTCTTCTGCTTGGGGCGTGCACTTTTGAGAAGATGTCGTATATTGGTTCTTGACGAGGCCACAGCCTCTATAGACAATGCAACTGATGCTATACTTCAAAAAACGATCAGGGCAGAATTTAAAGATTGCACTGTCATTACTGTTGCCCATCGTATACCAACAGTTATGGACTGCACCATGGTGCTTGCGATGAGTGATGGTATGTTCTTCTATCGCTATAAGTTGGTACTTCGACAACAGATCATGTGATGCTTCTCTTATCAGCACCTCATCATCATCTGGAACATGGGAATTATACCTGAAGGACTGGTTAATCGAATGAACAACTCTGCCCCTTTCACTCCTTTTTTTGAGTACAAATTGTTGTTTGAATAATTGCATGAACTTTTGCTTTAAGCCTTATTATGCAATGTTGTATTGCATACTAACTTTAATGGATCTCTTGCTGACGTAAACCATGAATCAATCTCGTCTGTCTTATGCCCGGTTTTTGATCCTTACCTGCTTTCTTATTTTAGATTCTCCAACATTGGATTTAAGATAGTGTTTGCTACACATCCTCCCATACTAACCAGATTCATTCACTTCCAGGGAAAGTGGTGGAGTATGACCAACCCAAGAAACTCATGGAAACTGAGGGATCTCTCTTCCGCGAGCTCGTCAAGGAGTACTGGTCACACACGTCCAACGGAGATATTTAGCAAGAGAAATTACAAATTATCCACTTAAGGTCATTTCAAGAGATGCACCGAAGCCTGCTCTTACCTCGGATAAATTCATATATTTGGAAATGGAAAAAAGAGAAGCACAACTACTTACTACTGGAAAATTTTGATCCACATATTGATGTAGCTTCCACCCATGACCACTGTTCCAATTCTGAACAAAAGCCTTCAAAATTTCCTTGCTCCAGAGGTGAGATACTTCAGTTCTGTGATTGTACTATGTTCAACAAGGGGCAATATGAGGTTATGTGAACTGGTTAGAGAGAAAATATATCAATGTATGTGTATAGTATTTGGAGTAACGGCTGCTTAATTAGAACCCTTTTGATCATTTTTCTTTGTGAACTTTGGTGATGCCAATTATGAAATCATAACTTCTGCTTGAATGTTACATTGCTGTTAATCTGGTTGTGGCCAACCATATGGACAATAGTTCGTTAAAAAAACAGCTCAAGAGTCCAGTTGCAGACTTGCAGCCCTAACGAGATCTCTTGTGTAGTTGTGTTAGATTAGATGCTTATGAATCTCATAACTCGTACGGTGATTAATCCATACACAATCAAATCAAATCAAAGCTGTAAAAAGAAGAATTAATGATGCATGGGATTTCATATGATCTGTCACGAAATCGCTTCTTTCCAAAAAAATAGAAAATAACTGTAGTTGAAATAACCACCTTTTTTTTTTCTTTTTCCAAATGTTCAATAGAGTAATAAATCTTGTCAATACCATGCATCTCACTGGATAAAATCTTACATTTAATCTTCCTTCAATAATTCATATATTCCATACTTCATGGAGCCCTATATATAATGCATGCATCTCAAGCCTACATTGCATCAACTCTAGAGCAATACAAGTGTGCAACAATGGCGCCATCCAAGTACCTAACTTAGCCATCGCAGCGGCCACCGTGGTACTCCTGTGCGCCGGCTGGGCCGCGGCAGGGATGGGCGAGGGCTGCCAGGTCGCGCAGACGGCGTTCAGAGACTGCGTGGCCTACGTCGCCGGCCAAGAGCCGCAGCTCTCGCCTCGCTGCTGCACGGGTCTCAGCGACATCAGGGATATGGGGACGTCCGCGCCATCTGCACTTGCATCCTGCAGGAGATGTTTGCCGTCGGCAAGATCGACACCGGACGGGCGGTCGGCCTCCCCGCCGCATGCTCGGTGCAAATCGACTTCATTCCGACAAGCCTCACCTTCGACTGCACTAGGTATGCCCCTAGCTGAAAAGAAACTGCGTAAACACAATTCTTTACTAAACGCGTACAGAATCTCGGCAACAGTCAGTCAATGATAGATGGACCTCCACAATGATGTGTGACTATTAGTTGATCGATGTTCTTTTATGACTTTGTACACGGTTTTATAAAGATCTTTGTATGCATATCTCCTACCTTTTTGTTTAACATATTTTTAAAAGGCTTAGGTCTCAACTTTTTTTTTTTTTGGCAGTGTTTCTTGTATACGTTGAGGATACATCATTTGACAGGACATGAAAAGCTCGTGGTCTGAAGATTATTGGGTCTGTTACGTTTTAGGATAAAGATATTTAGAATTTGCATCAAAGCAAATTTTTTTAATTTGGGAGTTTTTCTTTTAATTTGAGCATAAGTTTGCTTTTAAAGGTTATTGTTTTGGATCAATATTATGCTCTGATTGTGAGCATTTTATTTTTGTAGTATGAAAATATAACAAATCCTACTATGCACGAATTCTAATCATGTGTCTATTTGTCTTACAAAATCAATTATTTAATCCCAATTAAAGTTGCGCTTGCAGCTTTGAATGAAATCCGCCTGTACAATGTTGACACTCTAAAAAACATACACCTAAACACAAAGTTTTTTTTTTAAAAAAAAACATTAAAACCACATGATGGTGTCCCGGCAACTGAGCGGCCGACGTGCGTTTCACCCCTTCCTCCACGGCGGCGGGCTCCCCTCCTCCACCTCCGGCCGAGTTCTCACCATCTTCGCCAACGGCATCCTGCTCCCGCTCACCGATACCCTCCCAAGCTCCTCCCCGGCGGCCGCGCGCCGCTCCATCCCCTGCCTCCGCTTCCTCCGCCTCCAACTCACCGCGCCCGCCACGCCAACCACCGCCAACCCGATTCCGATCACCCCACCGCCCAGCTCCACCCCTCTTAACCAGGGCCCCCACCTCGCCGCCGACACCGACGGAGGCGGAAGCGGCGGTGGGGCCGGCTCCACTGGCATAGCTACTCCGAAGTGCCCGGTGCCGGACACCTCGCACGCGGAGCCCGATACCACAGCGTACGTGTCCGAGACCTGACCGCTGCTCCCGAAGGTCAAGCACCTCGCCGTGGTGGCATTGAAGCCTTTCGCTGACGACGTCAGGTTCTTGAACTCGACGTGGACCGGCGCACCGAGCGCCTGCAACGTGAGCTCGCCGTTGGTCCCCGACGCATCATAAGCAAGAAGTGCGACCACAGGCGCAACGAGAACATAGCCGTGCGGCGGAGAAAAGAAGGCGTTCGAGGAGTTGCAGGCGAAGCGCACGAAGACGACGACGACACGGCGAGTGTAGGGGGCGGGTAACACACGCGGCGGAAAGCGGACAAAGACAGCGGTGGCATTTGAATTAGCGCCACCGGCCCAGAGTGCGTTGCTGCGTATGCGCAGCGCGAAGGCCTCGACACCGGCAGAGAGGTTGGCCGGGAGGGCCACGTCGACGAGCTCGTTCGTGCGACGGAGGAGCACGAACGTGCGGTCACGGATGGCGGTTTCTATCTTAGAGATGGTCATGCCATACTGCTGAGCCATGGAGGCATGCAAGAATGCAATGACGCTAATAAGCAGGATGAACAACGGAGTGTTTGCCATGGCCGGCCTCCTTCGTGTTCCTTGTTGATGGTTAATGACGCGGTGGCGGGTGGCGGTGGGAGGAAGCCATTTCGACGGTGAAATCGAAATGACCTCCTCTTGGAATGGAAGGGAAGATTAGGAGATTTGGAGGGAATGGAGGTGGCCTAAGGGAGAGGTGAGAGGAGGGAAATGGCTTGCCTTGTTTAGGAGGACAGCGAGTTCGTTATGGACTTGTGCTAATATGTATGGGCATGCGACAACGTTAGCGTGTGCATTTGCGTATGCTTTTGTATGCTTCCAGCATATATACATGTCTTCCGATCTGTAAGCTAAGCTTTCTTAGCTGTATCTAGATCAGTAGTTAGGCATTTTACATCTGTGTTTTTGCAACGCGCGACATGTTTCATATGATGATGTGAATTGTATGATCAATCTTGCGTTGCGATTATAGACCAAAGATGTGTCTGTGATTCATATATCCGCTAAACATTGCATGCGTTGTTAATTTCTTTTCCGGACATTATTAGTTATTAAATAATACCTAGTGTATTTAACAATCTAGCTTATGAGTGATTTAACCTAATCATCCTTACACTTTTTGAGAACAAGTGGCCAACTAAACCAACAATTGTGGTAGTAAGCAAACCACTCATTCTTTTAGAAAACACGATGAGGTAGTTCGGTTGATGGTTGAAATATTTTCTCTTTTTTTTTATACAAAATTTGGATACGAAGGTTCCTATCATAGAAATATGGGAAGGATTTTTAGCCATCTGATTGTAACAATAGATAATTTAAATCTGAAATCTCTACAAATAAAATCTCTTAATGTATCATATGATTTCGATCCAGCCGTCCATTTTAGAAATATATAATTGAACTTGTCAATCAAAGTATAGTTAGTTATTTGAGTGCAATGCAAAATCTGAAGTGCAGTAGAGGCAGACCTTTTTGTCCGAGGGAACATGATTGATCATTTGGTGCCTAAGAAGGAGCAGCTTAATGGGCAGCTTTATGGGTAGGCAGGTGACCTTTTGCATGAGAAAAGTAGTATATATGGACTCCGTGAGATGGCATATTAATGCTGCTGATAGCTAATGTTTAGTGGGAGCAGGTTGGCTTCTGCAAGCGCGTTTCACGGACTCATGTGCCTATTTGGTCACAGGTATCCATCCATTCATGAATGGGCACGTATGTGTATTTAATATTTATAGAGGAACGGTGCCTCACAAACTCCATCCGCATTACTCTTCCTATGGAGAGCCGTGTTATAAACACGGAAACAAAGATAGACAGAGAGACGAAACAAGCAAACCTAAGCGAGCAAAGTGAGCAAAGTGATAGGAGACATCTTATGGTAAAGCAAAATAGTCGATCTCTAACTGTTGACGATAAATGGTCTTATGCCTTTTATTTTGAGATTAGGATTCGTATAATTTGCTCTCGGCAAAGAATTTTCAAGAAAATGATTAGTTCAAAATCAACAAGATTCAAGAGATGTTTGATTAGGATTCAACTCCTAACTTCTCAATTGGAGCCAGTGTTAACCGGTCAAACGCCCAAATACCCCAATTTTTATTTTTAGTTTCTCTGAAACTCACATGAACCGGAGCTCAATTTGTACATGAAATCTAAATGACCCTTTGGTAGTTCCCGGTGGCTCCTGCAGAGGTTATTTTATCACTATCCATGTGATTCCCCTCAAATTACAAGGAGTGCCACTCTTTAAAATACTCTTTTCTCCGATCCTCATCCCTAATTTTCACTATGACAAGACCAGATTCCTCTAGTAGACTTGGAGTGGATAGGAGAGGCGCTTAATCACAACATAGTTGTTGGATGCAAACTATGATCTGGTCATTTTCTCCACTTTGGAGCAACTTTGGTGCTTCACGATTTTTTTTCGATCTATAATGTTCCTTCGATTTGATCTGTTGGGTGTGGAGATGAATTTTTCATTAACTTTGGTTTGCCTTTTTTTACAGCTTGACTAGAGATCTTCTGATGAGCCAAAAGTAGAGGATCTTTAAGGATCGGGGTTAGGAAGAAACAAAGCTATCTTGATACAATGTTTCATTGATGTGATAAGTTACTTTTTGTGCATCTTAAGGGCTGAATTCCCCTTCTTTCGAGTATATAGTCTAATTTATTCTGTATAAATTTTGAACTGTTATCTATCCACAATGCCGCATACTCGATGGTTTGTGTAATTATCTTGAGAGCTGAAATCTAGATGGATAGATTGATTTGGCTTCATGTTACCTTTTGGATGTGTGTGCTTAGATCGAAGTTGTGTCTCCTACAATTAGTCATGTTGGCCATATTTGACTATTCATTTTTGTTTTTACCAAAGTTTGGTTAAATTTTGAGCAAAATATTTGATAATCTAAGTTTTGGCAAGACAAGATGGGACAAATTTGGAGGACGATCCAAACATAAGAACTTTGAGGTGTAACCCCATAGTATGGATTTGAGGCTACAACTATAATGCAAAATGATAACTAACACACATTATTAGTGCAGATGGCAGTGAATGCCGAGGGAAATGATGAAAATTCTAAAATCGTGTGTGAATTATTTGCCGAACAAGTTATGGTAGAAAATCGACCAAGTAATCATCTCAACAACATTGGATAGAATGTAGTTGTCAAAAAATTTCAAAGAGGATAGGATTAGCTTATACTGAAAAACAACTCAAGAATAAATGGGAAAAACTAAAGATTGATTATTACTGTTGACCATTGATAAAAGATCCTCGAGTTTATGAAATAACTGAAGTTGCAGAGAATAATGAGAATAAGACACTGTTAGACGAGCAACTCCCTGTGTCATACGCCTGCATGCACAAGCGCTACAGGCCCATGCAGCCAAGCCACACCAACGTCCGTATCAACTCTACACAGCAACTACTCCAATAGATTGAATCAGTTTCTATCTTCTGCAAACCAATCTTGGCATGTAATCTTTCTTTCTATTTTTATTGTTGCACTATGTATGGCTATATATGCTGATCCGGTTGAATCAATGAAGGCATTGCGTGTTATGCTTTTGGCTCATACGCTTTCATGGTATCAGAGCAACGGTCCTCTCACCTCCACCTTCCGCTAATCCATCTACGCCACCGCCGTCGGCATGGTCAATGATGACGACGCCGCCGCTGCTCCTGCAAGTCAGCACGAGGCCGCCGCCCGCCAACGCGCGGATGCCGCACACGCTGAGGTCCTGCGCGCCGAGGATGAGCGCGCCTTGCTCCTGGCCGAGGCGACCACAGTCGCGCAACTGCACTTCCAGGCGGTGGCCGTGCCCCACATCCGCGACCTCGTGCCGATCGTCCTATATAGTGTAATTTGGAGTAACAACTCTACATCCTATATAGTGTAATTTGCTTAAAGAAAAATGTGATTACAAGAAGAGAAAGCAAGAGAAATATTCCCCTTCTTACTATTTTCTATCAGATCCTCTTCCTCCCATCATTCTCCACATCATGCCCTTTTATAGTGTCATAAGGGTGGTTATCTCATCAAGAAATTGCTGTTAGTTATCATCGGTTATCGCCAATTATCTTTTTGGACGTAGTTATCTTGACGGTTACCAGAAAACCGTGCACTACTTCCTTGTTGCAAAAGAATGTGAGAAAATGATGTATATGTGGTCACGAGTATCTAATGCTTCGACCAGGGGTCTCAACACTCCATACCTTTGATTAGTAATTACTTAGGTATAGTATTCAACCAAAACTGATCATGATGGTATACTTTATCCTAAGTTGGTTGTAGCTGTTTGTCTCGATCAAATCTGATCGTAGTCTTATCCATTCTCATCTTGCGTAAAATCCATCTTATTGAGATTCCATATTAACTATAAACTATTACTACAGTACAACTGTGAGTTAAGTAATAAATACACTAATTAACCTTCAACCGAAAAGAGATGTTCTAATCCTCGCCAATTACATTTGGAAGAAATTGCCCACGAGAGAGACAAGTTTGGGTTGGGACAATGCACAAGGAACAATGGCAGCTGATGAAGATCGGTGGAGAAACAACAATAGAGTATGTAGCACTTATAATTTGATCATTTGTTTACTCTTTTTTTTTTCCATCTGAGTTATATGACATTTTTGTGTGGTATTCTACAAGAGTTGCGTAGAGCAAGAAAATTTCGCAAGGGTGGAACACAACATGAGGATTAGTTGAGGGTGATGTTTGAAGGACTTGTTACTTGTGGCATGGATCATTGGTCACCAGCGACAGCTAGTCTATCATCTAATACGGATGGTCCTATACATGTTGTCAACGCTGATGCTGATGGCCTTGATGACAACAATAAAGATGTTCATTGCACTGATTCAAACTTTGGGTCTCCCTCAAGTATGACTGGAAAAAGGACTCGTGAAGCTAATAGTAAGAAACCAAAAAGAAGTAAGACGGCAACAACATCTTTGTTGCAAGAACATCTGAAGACTAATCGAAGTGGCTGAAAAATTTGAAACAACTTATTTAAACATCACCGCTCGAGTTGGTAGCATTCAAGAGGTAATGACATTTGCCCTTTGAGTGTGGAGCAGCTACCGGAACAAATGAATATTTTATTGCAGCTGAGTTGTTTGTCAAAGAGAACAAAGAGAGATGTTTATGACTCTATCAACTGCTGAGGAACGCCTTGAATGGCTTAGGCGAAAGTACCATGCCAAGTATGGGCCTTAGATAAATCATTCTAAGGACATTGTAGTAGACCCTTTTTATATAAATGATGTGCTTTATGCCATATCTAAGACTTTATTTTGTATCAAATATTGTCATGTGTTTCTCATGGTTGTAAGACTTATGATAACTATATTGTTTTCATTACTGCTTGTTATTTGTATGTTTTCAAATATTTTATTTTTTGTCCTAACCTGAATGTACACCTTTTTTATGCTTATTGGATTGACATGAGTTTTTTGTAGTGAAAATTTATCTGTTCTTATTGGATTGACATATATTCATGCAAATTATACAGATGAGCACATGTGGAAGTTATTCTGATGAAAACGATGCATGCGATGATGAGTAAGAGATATTAGTGACGGTGATGGCTGAACATCAAAACGTTATGTCACTTGTTTTAGCTCGAGACTCCATTACTATTCGGTATTATGTGAACTATCTAAGCAAACAGGACACAAGAACTTCACACCTTTGTGGGTTTGGTTGGGTGATAGAGGTGTTAACCACTGAAGGAGAATGTCACCGAATGTTTCGAATGGATGAGAATATTTTCCATAGATTGCATGAAATGCTAACCACTAGATATAACTTGCAGTCAACTTCTAAGATGAGTAGCATCGAAGCACTGGTTATATTTCTATGGATATGTGGAGGTTCTCAATCAAATAGACAATCTCAAAATTGCTTCAAGCATTCAGGAGAAACTATTAGTCTAAAGTTTGATGAAGTCTTGCATTGTCTACTTCAATTGTCTAGAGATATTGTAAGGCCAGAAGATCCTACCTTTTCGAGTGTACGCCCTAGAATTAGAGGTGATTGAAGGTTTTGGCCTCACTTTCAAGATTGTATTGGTGCTATTCATGATACTCACATCAGTACTGTTATAATATTAAAAGACCAAGTGATGTATATTGGTAGGTCAGGTTATCCAACCCAAAATATGATGGCAGTTTGTGATTTTGACATGCGCTTCACGCATGTGTCAACTAGACATCCTAGAGTAATGCATGACATTAGTGTGTTATATCATGTTTTGATGTTGATAGACAGCTGTTTCGTCGTCCTCCTCTAGGTAACAATTTAATAGTACTATCTCTATTAATTTTACTTTTATCTTTTGTTTCTAAGAAAATATTATGTTGTCGATGTAGGATATCTAAACAGACTTGGTTATCTGTTTCCTTACAAAGTGCAAAGATACCATCTTCCTAATTTTCAAAGAGGTGGCCGGGAAATGGATTGAAAGAAATTTTTAACCCCGTACACTCATCTTCACATAATATGATTGAACGCTCATTTGGTACTTGGAAAAGGAAATTACAAACCTTGCTTAAGATGCCAAAATATTCAATGGCAAAACAAAAAATGATCATGGCGGCAACAATGGCACTTCATAATTTTATCCGCAAACATGCTATAAGAGATGTGGATTTTGTTATGCATGACGAGGATCCCAATGATGTTCCAACTTGGCTTATAATTTCTTCAAATGCATCTAATACAACTACTACACGTTCCAATGATAGGTGAATGGATCAATTTCGTGATGATCTTGCCATGGCATTGTCTAGTTCGACATGACTGTACTAGTACGGTGATACTATGCTTTGTCACTTGATATTTTGTGTTTCCTTTCATTGTAAAATTGTGCTTTATCCTAATACTTCATGTTGTACCTTTTGCATGCTATTTTCTATGATGAATATTTTGTCCAGATGTTATCTCGTGAGAAAATAAATACTATATAACTGTACTTCAAACTACTACCATGATCTGTACATTGATAAGACTGGCACCGCTTGGCCAAAGAATGTAAATTGAAATTTTGTTTTTGGCTATTATATGGACAATGTCACCGTAACAAAATTGTGTGAAATTCTGGAATTTTTTTCATTATTATATGCTCTAAAATTTCATATATAAATGCCATGCTACAAGTGAACTTTAAAAGAGAAAATAGTCTTCGGGGAATATAGTCAAAATGAAAAGAGTTTCTAGGTGACGGACTATAGGAGCCAATATTCCATTCGAACACCCCACTGAGGCACTGACTTCAATTTTTGGGCTCCATTTATTTCTTTGGAATTGGAGCTATAAGGCTCCTATTTCTCTTATGGAGAAATTTGAACTGGAGTTTGACCATGTATCGATGACATCCGCCGTATTACAGATTTGTTATTTTTGTATTGAATCAATTGGAAGCTAAGGTGACACAAAATTACTTGACTCGTGAATGAAGGGCTAATTTGCTTGTCCAAGCTAGGCGCTCAAATGGAAATGGACACCAAGAAAAACTGATATATATAAACTGCAGTACAAAACAATACAAAAGGTTTGTACCATCAGTAGGCAACACCCAAAGAGGCCTTCTGATCTCTAAAATGCAGGGAAAAAAAACTCAGAACACTGAAGAAAACTGTAGCCTTCATCGAAACTTTGAAAAAATTGAAAAGCTGAAATTTGCAGCAAAACCATGATTTCCTGAACTGAATGCAGTTCTTCGTACAAGGAATCAGAGTGCCATATCAAAAAAATAGGCAACAAATGCACTGTTTGCTTATAAATGTTTCATATGCTGCACAGCAGGGCAAAATGCAAAATACATCTAGTCTGGGAGACCAACATTTTACATCTGATCTAACCTGTTTTATAAATGAGATAACTGAAGTGAAACTACTGAAGATACTACTTTGAATTAAATTGACTATGAACCATAAATCCCTAGCTGCTGCTCTACAACTTGTGAAAATGTACATCACAGTGCACAATACAAGGGAAACAATGATCAATGCTCTATCATTGCAAGCTAGTTACACTGCTTCATATGGTTTGGCTATTAAAAAGGAGCTCTAAACCTTCAGACACCATATGTTAAGTCTGCCGTTAACTTTTTATTGGTGGCAGGCAAGTAAAAACAGATACCAATGGACTTCTGGTATATGTCAAGAAAATCTGTTATTTCCGCAACAGACAAATACATGGATCACTCAATTGCAAAACATACAAAATTGGTCACCAAGAGTGGACTATAGCACGATTTCTTCAAGCTGGCTCATAAAGACCTAACAAGTGCCCATCGATGCATCGTAAGGCTGCAACCTGCACAAAAAGTTGAGCATTAGAAAATGGTTCCAATAATTTATGAAATACAAAGAATATATGAAAATTATGGGTGTATGGACGGAATACTTTTCCATGGATCTCGTATTTGATAGGCCCATCCAACTCAGCTCCCAGTGCCATTAATTTCGTAACTGTGCTGTTTATGTCTGGTACAGTGAAGGACAGCATCGAAGAATAAACTTTCCGTGATGAAACGTTACTGCAAATATGTATAAACCTTCAGTAAAACAATTCCAATTTAGTGATCTTACCAATTGAACAAGATGCCATCATATTCTCATGGACGAGATACTGCAAGTTTCTCAATTCTTAAAGATAAAACTTTAAGCACAGTTTTTTTTTTTTCCATTGAACAACTAATAAAATTTTGCAAGTGGCAAAATGCCTTTCATTCTAGGACCATCTCTGTGAAAACAGTATTACATCACAGATTTACAGGAGGAAGATTTGAGCTTCATGATAAAAACTATACAAAAGCTCCAAGTAAGATCTATTAAACAACTAGATTATTTTACAATAAATTTCTTAAAGTAAAACAACCAAAAGAGCACAGATTAACAAAAATAACTAGCTTGAATTCATATTCATGACGTTATAAAAACAAGGAGCTTACGTAGTTTCTTGTTCAATACTCTCTTTATTACACAGTATAAGGTATATAATTTTTTCAATTTTATTGTATAATATAAGACATCTATACGAATTTATTATTATATTTTCCATTCTATTCTTATTTATTCATCTACTCTCTCTAATATTTATGACTAATTCTTCGTACTAGAATTCTTTCTCTTATTTTCAAAGTATGTGTGAATGAAGGTAGTTTAATCATTTTACCTCAATATTTTTTTGAGTTCAGAATTTTCTTAATCTGTGTGTGTGGCCAAAATGCACCTTATATTTTGTATTGGAGGGAATACAATGTAGAGAGATTCTCTATTATCAGTTTGGCATTCCCACAGGTTGATAACATCAAATTGTCGCAGGCTCACAGCTCAAGGCTCCAACCAAAATATTATGTATTTTCATTGAATGCACATAGTAAAAGAAGAAACATTTTGAAAATGTAAATGGACCATATTCTACTATATTCTTCAGCAGTATTTGGTGTATGTGGTCAGCTTGACTGTTGCCTTCTCAAGAATAAAGAGAGCTAGTAGGACTGTAAAACTGTAGAACTGTTTTCATGTTACTCAGTCATAAAAATCAGAAAACTAGCAGACTATAGGACTGTTTCCTCTGAAATATGTGCCAGGGCTATGTCAGGGTCTTGTCATGTGTTTGCAATGCATCCAACACAGGTGCGCTAGAAGAGCTGGGGCAAGCCAGCAGATCAGCAAGACAAACCTTCTATACAAAGTAGCATGGTCTTTGTGAAGCTTCATCTTACTGATGCTATTAATATTTGAACGATGCTTCTAAACACTGAGATAAGACTGTTTCAAAGCCAATTGAGAAAAAAAAAAAGGAAATCCTCAACCCATGTTGCCCAACTAATCAACTAAGCTGCCACATGCAAAGAAGAAATAAATAATTTTGACGGAACAATTCTTGATCACCCAGCTCATGCTCACGCCCTAAGGATTTGCAGGACATTGTTCTTCTTGTAGCCCAATTTTTATGGAGGAATCAGCTGACAGATGACTATTTTCCTTGTTGTTCGATATTCTTACCTCAGTCTATGCCATTTTACAGTTTCCCAATCTTCTAAAATCCACTCCTTTAGTCGCCGGTTTCTATCTCTAACCTATGAAACATAAAAGACAACTTGAATATTACCAACTAGAACATCTGTTACACTATCAACTAGACCAAACAACCTAGCTCAATTCAGAAGTAAAAAATCATCAACTGAGTTCTCAATTCTCAAATACAACACGCAGTCTTCAGAAAACTGCCTACTTTTACCCATCACTTGATTTGGTGGCTCTAGAAACGGCATTCTTAGCCTTTTAGGTGTGCCACAACAATGCCAAACAAGATATTGAGCCAAGAACTGAAGAAAGCACCCACGTTAGCATCATAATTCTGCCTTATGTGTGCATTCCGCACACGCATTTCGACAAACACATGCATGTCAGAGCACGCAAAGACACGGCTAGCGGCATGGCAAGCCCCACCCTCAGCGACATTTCATCAAACACCTTCCAAGCTCCACCCACATCACCCCCCAAAGCACTACGAACTAGAGTAAAATGGTAATTGTGGTGGTGGTAAGAGGGACCTGTTGTCGGTGTGCATGAGGGCGAGCTTGAGGGGGCCGGACTGGAGCTCGGCCCACCGGAGCGTGCAGACGTTGACGGCGAAGTTCAGGCCCTCCGAGTAGAACCGCGCCGCCTGGGGCACGTCGCGGTGCAGCTGCACCACCCACCGCAGCGACGCCGCCATCCTCCTCGCCCTCCACTCGCTGTCGCCAACCAGCTCGGGCCAAAGTTGTATCGCACCTTGGATCCCACGGCCCAGAGTTGGCAAAATTGCAATATAACTTCCCTCTTAAATTTTTTTTTTCAATCGGGATTCTCCCTTCTTGAAATTGGTCAAATAATCTTTCCATAAAATTCACATCACTAGCAGAAATTTCACATAATTACATGACTAGTCTTATAATGTATAATTTTCTAAGTTTCATAAATATACATCTTCTTTTAATATTATAATATAGACAAAATATTAGTTTTTGATACAATTTTTCAAAAAAATCTCTGATAGAATTATAATTTGTTTTGGATATGATTTTTCAGGTAATGAATCTATGTCATCATAAATATAATGAATGGAATTGATCTTTTTTTACTGATTAATGTGAGAATTTTTTGTAATTTTTCTTTTTCTATAATTAATGTGCGAATTTTGAGTATTTGTAAATGGGATTAGAATCAACGTGCTGTTTTCAATATCACTAGAATTTATTATATAACTAATCGTCAACATGTGCACCTGTACGGGATAGTGTTTTAAATCAATAATCTTAATTGGAGTAACAATACAAAAAATTGATCTATATGAATCTAAACTAAATTAGGAATAAAAAACCTATTCACTCAACAAGAAAAAATTTGAATGATATGAATTCTAATATTACAAAACTTAATCGGTCTATAAATTTAAAACTTTTACCTTGTATATATGAGATAGTACACTCTCAATTAATTCATAGTATATATTTTGGTTATCATCTTTTTTTCTTTTTGTACATATCATTTGTATAAAAAAATTAGAGAATTATTTAGTTTGTGAATACCTGTGATAAAAAAATCTATTGTGATAAAAAAACAATATATGAAAAAGTAATTCAAGAATACATATGTCTTCCTTATTTTTTCCGAATCATAAATCAATTTTTAATCCAATAATCTACTGTGATTGTTTTGATAATAGAACTGCAATAAATTAAAAGTCACATATGATCAACTACTTATATATGTATTTTGTACCTGTCGAGTGATTTGTAAGAATTTAATTGTTCTTCTTGTTTCAAAACAAAAAATAATAATTAGAAAGCAAATAGAAAAAATTAATTGAGATAATGATATATATCTATATAAGGTTTTAAATCTGATGAACTATAGTTGTAAACAGACAAATTTAAGAATAATAACTTGCTAAAAAAGAATAAAGTATTTTGGCTTATTGCTTTTTTCCGAAAAGGCAAATTCTAAAATTTGATTTTTTTAATTAATTATCTTTTAAAAAAATCATAACTTTGATATATATGTACCTTGTTGCCGTCTACATCTTGGATCTGTCCGGTTAAGCTATGTTGGCTTATGCCGGCTACATCTTGGATTTGACCGGTTAAGCTATGTTGGCGTATTGCTCTGTGTACTTTAGTGACAGAGAGCAAGAGCATTGTCGTATGCATCAATACATACTGAATTGACGTGTCTATATGCCGTTCACAATTCGCCACTACAAAAAGTCCTATATGTTATACCAACACAAGAGCTTCACACACACACACACACAATGGAGATGAGGAGCTGCAGGGTGTGTGTGACAGGAGCATCAGGCTACATCGGGTCTTGGCTCGTCAAGAAGCTCCTCGAGAAAGGCCACGTCGTTCATGCTACCTTAAGAAACCTTGGTACGTGCTATGTGTATGTGTATGTGTATAATACATGCACTAACCAAGAATTCGATTTCCTGGCAACACGGTGGTTTCTGGACCCAACAGATTTTCCAGAAAATTCTGACTAACTATTATTTATTTGTTTTTTTTTATTTTCTGAAGTTTATTGCGGTTCAGTAATCGACTGGTTTGCCACAGGAAAACTTGGTAGGTTAAGCTAGCTAGCTTTTGATCTTTTGGTTTTGAGTTTTT
The DNA here is from genome assembly GCA_019359835.1 of Pharus latifolius. Classification (NCBI taxonomy): domain Eukaryota; kingdom Viridiplantae; phylum Streptophyta; class Magnoliopsida; order Poales; family Poaceae; genus Pharus; species Pharus latifolius. Next base: position 80,782,986 of record CM033324.1, read on the forward strand.
AACTCACAGGGGATAGCAAGAAGACTGAACTGTTGAGAGGGCTCCCAGGGGCAAAGGAACGGCTGGATCTGTTCGAGGCGGACATCTACGATGCGGCCACGTTCGAGCCGGCGATCCGAGGGTGCGAGTTCGTCTTTCTGGTCGCCACTCCCAAGCGACACAGCCCCGACAGCCAGGCTCCGGTTGGCATGACAGTACATTTCAGCAAACTTTGTTACATATTCTATTTTCTAGGCGTGGTCACTTAGTAATGGCCACATCTCACAATACAGCTTACACAACATAATATAGACAAGTATTGCGTGATTTTTTTTACAGTACAAGGGCACGACTGAAGCAATCGTAGACGCGACCCGTATAATTTTACAGCAATGTGAGCGCGCCAAGACTGTGAGGCGTGTTATTCATACAGCGTCGGTTACAGCTGCTTCGCCGCTGAAGGACTCTACTGGGTTTAAAGACTACATCAATGAATCTTGTTGGACTCCACTTAATATTTGCTATGATTATACCAATGCAGGAATAGATGTAAGTATATATGCACATCCATGCATGCGTGCTGCTTATAAGTGTTGCTCGCTCTGTTTCATAATATAGGTTCATTTTATTATGTCTCATTGTTCGATAGAATAAGTCTATTCACAAAACTAAGAATATTAAGTGAATTTTTTCTGACTTTATTGTGCTTTGAAAGTTGAGAGACAAAGTTGAAATACCCTTTTATTTTGCGATGGACTAATTGATATTTCCATCAATTTTTTTAATAGGGGTAGCACAGTGTTTCTCTTTTCGTCCCTTTGCAACTCCTATATGAAACCTGAATTATGAAACGGAGAGAATACTAATGATGACCACCATGTTTGCAAGTTAGTAAGCGAGTGTTACAATGCACATTTACAGGCCTATGTATCATCCAAAACCCTATCTGAGAAGGAACTACTCAAGTACAACAGCTCAGAAAAGAGAGGATTTGTGGTCACAACCCTGGTCTGTGGCCTTGTTGGAGGGGACACACTCCTGCCCTATCTCCCAGACAGCCTCCAAGCAATTGTGTCGCCTCTAACTGGCGTTGTGCATCACAACAGCTCCCTAAAGTTCCTCCAAGCTTTGCTTGGCTCAGTGCCATTAGTGCACGTCGACGACGTCTGCGAAGCCCACATCTTCTGCATGAACCAGCCGTCCATGGACGGCCGGTTTCTCCTAGCCGCCGTGTACCCGACGATGCAGGATTTTGCTGATCACTATGCCAGGAAGTACCCAGAGCTGATGCTGCTCAGAGAGTGAGTTCTTGGATTGCATTGTCCATTCATACACTGTTTATTGTTCCTTGCTGTCAATAATTTTTGCGTTTTGTTTGATTTGTTAGGGTGGCAGGAGAGAGATTGGGTGTCCAAGCTAATAGTCACAGGCTTGTGGATTTGGGATTCAGGTACAAGTATGGTGTAGGGGAGATACTGGATGGCAGTGTCGAATGTGCAAAGAGATTAGGGGTGCTCTGTATCTGATGTACAGGTAAGATTGAGATGTGTTAATCTGTGAACATGAGATTATCAAGAGAGAGAAACTAGAGAATAAACAATCGACAGAGAAAAAAAAAGAATTGATCAAGAGTCCTTTGGTAAAACTGTGCGAGTAGGTTGTGCTGTGCTCTGCAGTTTACATACATCATTAATCAACTCAATATCCTAACATTTGTGATTGATCAAACAAGCCATAGTATTCTGCAAACATATGGCTAGCATAAGGCCATAGGCTGCTCTTTTGCATTATATGTCCTAGACAGATTCTATGCTGGCTGCACATTCATGTTTGAACTTTGACAAGCATCACATGCTGGAGTCAAATTCTAAGCAAAACTTTACCCTTCAATCATGTGTGTGCGCTTTTTTTTTTCTCTGGCAATCACAATTGAAATTGTATACATCAGTTTTTGATGCATAGGCCGAGAAATTTTGTATAATCCAACATGTACTCACGTCCTCAAAATTTGTCAAAAGGCTGACAACATTGGAGAAGGCTGGCCCATCAATGGGGATACCAGGTATATATGATGACTTTCTGTAGGTCGAGTTAACATCATTGCCCTTTCCCCTGAACGAATAGAACCAGAAGTTAACTCGCGGGCTTAATTCATCAGACTGTACATCAAATCTAGTACCAGCTGCCTCCTGATCCTCCTCAAACCTTAAGTTTAGACGTTCTTCTTCTCGATGTTACAGCAAATGAGACAAAAATAAAAGTCAAGATGGTCCCAAAGCAAAATACAACGACCTTCCAAGGTGAGCAACCCTCAAAGTTGACCATTGTGCTTATCCAGTCCTGAAAAGAGAAAAACCCAAGCTCATGAGACTAGCTGACCTTAACATTACTATGTTAGAAATTACAACTTTTGCTACTACCATCAGATGAAAAGTAAGACCTAAAACCTAAAAAAATGCTCCAGAAATACAGTACAAAGGCTAGAGGGGTCAAGCAAAAGGTATAACAAGGGCATGGAGTAGAAGAAAACCCTAATAGTACAATGACTCATATTCACTGTATCTGTACTCTCATCATTTTCATTTCTCTCTTGCATGTGGACATGCATTGAACACTGGACAACATAATAAATGCCATGTTCGGCATCTGCAGTATTATTAGGAACTAAATAAACATACAAAAAATTATTTGACAACTATGATTCATATGAGGCAATATTTCCTTATTCTGGTAGAATGATAAAGATCATTTTGTAATGCTTTTAGTTTTACCAAACAACATGCAAGAGTTATATTTGATAACCTTTGCACACTCTTCAAGGCCCAGTACACATTCTGTCAAACAAAAACATGGAGTGCATCTAAGAATCATGCTATGAGCATGCACAAACCTTTTGAGCTGCCAGTTGGCTCTGCTGCCCAACCATGGAATGCTGAACTTTTAACATGAGATGTTCTTGCTTAAAAATATTCTTAGCATGCTCATATAGTTCCATATCAAGGTTGTTCAATGAGATAATTTGCTTCAGAACTACTTCAGGTACCAGACGCCGTGCCTGCCAACAGAAAGTATAATTTTCATGAAAACCACAATACTAAAGATAGTGTTCAATATGTTCTACAAATTAATTAAATTTCATGCTCCAAATCATCCTACACAAGAAACAACAAAAAAAGACAAATTCAGAGCAAATCAGATGGAATAATAAAGAAGTTATTATTGTGCCAAACTTGGCCTTTTCTTATTTCTCCTTATATAGGATGATTTACAGCATGAAATTTGTTAAATTGTAGAACACACTTATCACTATCTCCAGTATATTTTTTCAGCATTTTAACATGGAGTGCAATTGACAGCACAAATAAATTGAAACCACTACAAGAACTGCACCCAAATGAAAAACATCAAAATAATGTACTACCCCACGGCCACCTCAAGTTGCAGTTGATATGGAATAAACTAAAAAAAAATCAGTTGTGCATCTTGGTCCAAATTTATGTAACAAACAAGAACAGAGCATGAATCAAGAACCACCTTCAAACAACAAGCACTTAGCTTCCCTTCCTACTCACCTCCTTTGAAAAGTTTGCTTCCTCAACTCTCTTCAAGGATATTTTACGACGATTAGACTGAGATTTTCGTAGTTTTGCAATGCAAGTCTCATAGGCCTCCATCAATTTACCAACAGTCATCTAGAATCAACGACGACATCAAAATGAGACAATGCATTATGAACAGTAAAACAATGACAGATTGGAGATAGTTCTATTACATTTCCTTTTGCATGCTCATCCTTGGCAGTGTTAGGAGCTTCATCATTTTGCCAACTGTTGGTGCTATTCTATCAGAAGAACAGAAGGTCATGAGATAGTGCAGTTGTAAAGAGTATAAACCATCCTATTGTGTGAAATTAAATAACTCAATGGAATGCTTAAGCACCCTATTACCAGCAGTTGATTTGTTTCTTCATCCTCTGGATCCAGCATGGAAGAGTGAGAATCTGTGAGAACACAGAGTCAGAAATTAGATCCTAATTCATACAGTTTGCTCAAAAGTACAGAAACAGAGTACCAAATATCAGAGCTGAGATGGTGTCTTACCATTCCTGCCAGGTGGATCTTCCCTGATATCTAAGTTCAATGTTCCAGATTGTGAAAGCACCTGTGCTCCTACCATATGAGCAAACAACCTAGCAGATTCTTCATGATCTTCTGTAAGTCCAACATATAACATACGGTCCAGCCTGCTCTGCAATTGAAAACGATGATCCATTCATTCAGTAGGAAGTACTTGGAGAAACCTAGATCCAAATTAGTTTAGTAATGGTAATTTGTTCCTGTATTGTGATAATCATGAATGTAACCTGGTTTAGTACATGGAAACTCATTCATCCATTATAATCAATTTATTTTGCATGACAGCAGTCGCAATAAAGTAATGCTTTTGCATGTAGAAGGATGTAATAATACACCATGCAGTTTTTAAGCCAATATAGTGCACAGGAAAGCAGTTTTTCACAGCCACCCATCTTTTTTAGTATATACCTTAGCAACTTCAAGCACAAAACGACCAAGTTCTGAGTGCTTTCTGATACAATGTCGAACCTCATGTGCTCCATCGAAGTGAGAATTGTTTGTTAACCCAGCAATCTGTCACGGTAAAACGAGACAGCAAAAACAGATTGGCAATCTTTCAAGGAGCCTCTTTGCACAAGAAAGGACAAATATCCAGGGGGTCAATGTATTTGCATGGAAAATAATTCATAGCTCCCAATACACAAAGAGATACATCAAAGATATAATAAAACAAAAACATGGATAGGAACAGTAGCAAAAATTGAGATGTACTAAAAGCAGAAGTCATCATACCTGAAAGGTAGCACCATTATGAATGATTTCATGGGCCATTGGATCATTGATGTACTGGCGTAAAGGCATAACCATGTCTTCTACATCATATGCATTAACTTTCTTGCTACTATGTACTTTGTCAATCTCCCTAGCGTCTCTCTGGCAGATGACAATACCTTTCAATTATACTGCAACAATAATCTAGTACAGGTAGTAGAAAGACCACAGTATTGATAGCTATTTGAGGTTATAGTTTCTAATTATGTTATAAACCAGAACTCCTAAGCATTCACATCCAAGGAGGTTTCCGTATCCGGACCGATTCCCCAACCTGGTCAGGAGGCCAGGAACTAGCAAGTTTCCCGGTAATTCCCAGTGATTCTGATTTTTCTTTACATTTTTTATCAAGTTTTTGTATTTCTCCGACTCATATAACCACTAGTTTATACAATATTCTAATATAGCACTTTCACACACGTATTTCAAACAAGTATTACTTCTCACGGTCTAGGCCTGGATGACCAGTTCCCACTGGGAACCTGAACCTTGTTCCCATCAACTGAAGTGTAAATTTAATAGTGGTGCTCAGGCAATGCGCACCTGAAACCCTCTGAGTGGCCAATCCAGTAGGATCACAACAAACCTATTAAGCTCTTGAGCATTAACCTTATAACACTCACGGACTACCAAGATCATGTGTAGGACAACTGTAAATTCAGATTCATTTTTTAAAAGATCCCCCTTTTGTCCCACCCATGTAATCTCTGTATTTGTATAACAAAGTCTCTTATCTTATCCAGTTGACCATTTCTTATAAAGAAAGCTGGCCTCTTCTCTTATCTTTACTATTTGTTATGATGATCCTATCACTTGCTATGAAATAATTTGCACATATCCAGAGAATTTGTAATTCTATTGGAACAAAATTAGTAGCAAGAGGCCTCCTGCCCATAAAAAAGAAGATGCAGAATTTGAATGTATTAAACTGGCAATAATTTTTCTTGAGCTGCTTATGATCTAGACTAAGTCAAATATCTGCTTCATTTGCTGTTGTCTCTTTTGTTTTCAGCCTTGTGATGCTTCATAAATATATAGTATTACTAGAAGGTGGAAGTGTAGGAAAGTAAAGATGAATTGTTTTAGGGGGTCTTTTAAAAGATGGCAATGGTTTTTAGTGGATGATCATAACCACTCAGATCTAATGCAATGGTCAAGATTGTTAGTTCTCATTTTTTACTTTTTTAAAAGTGGTTCTCAGTTGATAACAAACCCAAAACTTGGCTGATCTTCAAGACCAAACTCCACCAAACAAGGAAAAGGAAAGGTTATCTATAGACCTGAAAAGACCTCCACTGAGAAAGTTAAAAGAAAGCTATGTAGTTACGAAGGGACCGTTTTGTTTTTGTAGGATGGTCTGGCCTAAAGTAGCAATGATTTAAACAAAGAGAGAGAAAGGCAAACTTAAATTAACAGACATACCCTGTCAAACAGATCCTCTCTCATCCATGGAACCAAGTACTTCCAAGGCCATATATCCAATGTACTTACGGCACGAGATTTTGGCAACACACGGCTAGTCATTAACTTTGCAGATGTTAAGTTTGGATGCACAAGAAATCTGGCTGCAACCTCAACCGAGAACTCATAAGTGCTAAATACGCGGTCAACTGGATTTCTTAGTATTGTTACTACTGATGTTCTCTCCCTTGGCAGCATGGCAGTCAAGCTATAGTCGTCATGACTAACAACCAGCTTGCAATTAGGATGGCTGCCAACAAGATATATAACATACCATTAGTTTATAGCAATCATCTAAAGAAGCTTTTTGCAACTGAACTTGTACAACAAAAGTAAAGAGTTAAAAAACAGCAAGATATGCCAATAATCAATTGCAGCTAGCTTGAAATGCTCAAATAAACCATAATGCAAGTGAACATAGCAACCCCTAAATTCTAGAAATGTAAATTTTTTTATGGGAAATGTAAAATATAGATTAAAGCTTCTGTTTATGGGAAATGTAAAAAGTTCACCCTCAAAGTTGACATATAGAAAATGTGTAAATCTGAAACTCGACTAATATAACATAAAAATAAAATCATTTTCAATTAGGATGTTAGTCAAACTCAAAAGTGAATAATTCAGTCATGATCCATGCAGAATTGCAGATGAAGCTTTTGTTCAAAATCAACCAAGGATAACATAGGTCATTCTACTAGTATTTCTCCCAGAGTGCAGATGCTCCAGTGCCATAATATCCCATTGCGACAGCATGGTCTTTCTACTAGAACTTATTCAAGAACATTTCTTAGAGCAACAGCTAATCACAAGTTAGAAAAGGCTAACATAGGTTAACTGGATTTTACGGAAAAATTTTCTTTTTTTTTTTCTTCGGGTGTCAGAAATAGAGAAGATATAAGTAAAGATTGCATGCTTGTAAAAAATACTCTAACATCTGCTCGCTATGCAAACAAACAACTCATCAAATTATTTATCTTAACTAGAATATTGGGTTGACACCCTAATCGAGTGCATGGCATAATAAACCATGCAAGTTCTCACACCACCAGTTCCGTTGAAGATTTTGAGGTCAAGTGTGTCAACAGCCATTGTAATTGAACCCAGCGCATCTTGAGCAATGAGCACCTCACAAGTTATTGGGATGGCCCCTATACAGTCCACCATATCCATGTAGGCTGCCAAATAACTATATTCCTGATGTAGTGTCTATGCGTATGTTGCAATGTAAAAGATGACAGGCAATTAGTAGAATCCAAGATCATCAGATGTTAATAACTTCTAGGTTCTTGGTCAGCTAAGCACTAAGAATGTTATCTCAATATGTGGAAACTGGAAAATACTCTAAACCATAGGTAAATGTACTAATTTACTTGCATCATGATATAAATTTGATAATGAATGATATGATTTACAGAAAGTATTTTTAAGCATAGGCTCTTAAAGATAATAGAATTTCTATTTCTTTCCCTTTCAGTAAGTACACACAAAGTTTTAAGGAAGAACCAGAAATGAAAGTAAGATGCTACACAATGGAGCAGCAAACCACCAAATTTTCTTACCTCAGGTCGAAACGTAGCTTATCATAGGAACGTGGGCATTCCTGCGCATTTGTATACAGCTTTTTCAAGAAACTGCCAAAACCATGATTTGTCAGGACAGTTGACATCAGTAGTATACATCTTATAAAATGATATTGCAACGAAATTAACTGCTGACTGCCGTAGAGCCCAGTAAAACCTACCAGTGGAAATAGGTACGCCCACCGGTTCTAGGAATGTGCAGAAAAAACAACAAATCCTTCAGGCTCAATTTGTCGCCTCCTTTTTCGCTCTCAGCCAAAGAATTCGCCCAACCCTTCACAACACCCTCACACTGCTTATAATCATGGGACCTCGCAAGCGGAGAGAATGCCACTGCAACACCAAAAATTTTGCACAAACAATTACTAGGGCAAAGCAAATGCAACATCGAACGTAAAAAAATGCACATTGCTCACATACGGTTAGGATATACAAGCTGAAAAGTAAAAGCAAGCGCCCAAAGGCCCTAGCTTTCCATGATTCATATGTACAAACAAATTATACCTACCCATCGAAAGCATAATTCCGCTATGGGACAAGCATATGTACAAATAAAATTCTATATACCAGATAGGACAAGGAGAGCGAGCGGGCCCAATACGACCGGCCGCGCCATCAATCCGGCAGAAGAACGCGCCGCCGCGAGTGGCCGGCGCTCAGATCCAGCAGCCTCCGCCGAAGAGAGGAAAGGAGGAGGAACAGATGTACAACCACAATAGCAGAGTAGAAGAGAGGAGGAGTTATAAAAAAGTGGTGGGGGGGGGGGGGGGGGGGGGGGATGGAAGATTCGAGAGGGAGGTGGTGGGGGTTTGGGGAATTCAGCGCGCCTTGCCGGCGGGGCGGCAGGCAGGGAGGCCTCGGCACCGGCGCGGCCGCACGCGCCCCGGCATCCGCCGCTTTCCTCGCCCTCTCTCTCTTCCCCTCTTTTTTTTTTCTCCAAGTTTTTTATTCTTTCGTTGTTCGCTTTGTTTTATGATTGGTGCGCTCTTGTCTGTGTGGCGCGGGGCGTGCGCGCATATAAATAACAGTGGTGTGTCCCGTGTGTGCGTGTGTATGGGTGTGTGACAAATGGAGAGGACGGCGGAAAGTAAGGCAAGTTTTCTTTGCCACTTGCGCTGTGCCGCGCCCACCTTTTCTCGGCTTCCAATATCCAATTCTGAGAGGAACGTATCCCCTCGCTGCTGCTGTACAAACCACGTCTACATCACAATCTCGAGAGCTGTTTGGTTGAAAATCAACGGTTTAGATTCATAGACTCAGGTTTTCAGAATTTTTTATTAAGTTCATAATTTAGTATATATCATATTATCAATATAGCAACTTCGAGAAACTAGTATAGAAAGATACCCATTTCTCTTTTCGGACTTAAAAGAAAAATTACACACAAACCAAATGGAAAATTTGACGAATCATACCGAATTTGCTTATCATATAGAAAGCCATGGAGATTGGCGACCCATCTTTTCGTGGTCAACAATTTGCATGGCACAAAACCAGGGGGTCTGGGAGTGCTACACCTTGATTTAATGAATGAGAGTCTGTTAATGAAATGGTTGTGGAGCCTTGACCATGATCCAGGCTTATGGCAGACTCTGATCCGTAGAAAATATTTTGGGGATAAGAGTCTCGCTCAGATCCATCACAAAGCTTCTGAATCCCAGTTTTGGTCTGGGATTATCAAACTCCAACCTTTGTTCAACCAGTTCATGTGCCGAACAGTTGGTTCAGAGATTTCCAAGGTTATATAACATAACTTTCGATCGTCAAAAGACAATAGCAAATTTTCATATCAAAGGCTTACAAAAACTGCAAATTTCGGCGTTCTATGTGGGGGAAACTTATAGAGTTGGACAAAGTTGCAGGGCTTATATAGTTTTGCAATTTTGACAAACCAAAGAGATTCGATCAGGTGACTGCCAGACAAAGCAGGTTGTTACGCCGTCAGATATATGTACAAAATGTCGTCTTTGATAGGAGGGTCCTCACCCAGAAAACAGTTTTGGAAATGGAACATTCCGTTGAAAGTTAAAGATTTTTCTATGGCTAATGTTCGAAGATGCCATACTCACTATAAAGACAACTTACTACAGAGGAAATGTAAAGGAAACATAGACTGCCAACTTTGTCGGGCGTCTGGAACAATAGATCATCTGTTTTTTCAGTCCTTTGTCCAAGTTAGTCTGGAGTGTGGCAGGGGTGGTTTTTGGGATGAACAAATCTCCTAGATCCACCTCTCATATGTTGGGGGCATGGCTGGTAGTTTTCCTCATACTTGAAGAAACTTAATGTTCGTAGGGGTAGCGTCCTTATACTGGACAATCTAGAAAGCCCATGTAATGATTGATGAACCCAATGTAATCATCTTCTCAATGTGCAATTGTATTTTCTCTTAGGCGAAATTGCAGAAAGAAGACAGAGCCGTCGTGACCACCTGTAGATTAAATATGATATCTTGCCGTATTAATAACTGATCCGTGGGCTCAAAGGAAGCTACAAAGAGATGAATAATTGGCACTACTACATCTGTTTGCGCTTTGTGGAAGCAAACGCCTGAATTGGGGGCTCGTATTGTCCCTCTGGTGCCGTTGGGTGGCGGGAAGCAACCAACCAATCAAGCTGTTCGGCTGTTCCTCCTGTCTTATAAGCAGCGTATCCTGTTCTCCAATCTTTGCATTGAAGGGATGGACATACAACGGAATAATCTGGATCACGATCCGGTAACTTGCTCTATAGAACAACACCAGCGAGGAACAATATAATGAATTAAACATGTCTATGTAAATGACAGATTAAGGAAACTACTTCAAAATTTAGCAGAGAAGGCGAGTGATTAGTCCTATGGCTGTTCCTGCTGTGTTGCAAGCAGATTCAGTTCTGTTTTACTTGAAAAGATCGGAAGAAGGTCCAAATGGCAGATGCGGGTCGAACTCCGGCCGATACATCGGATAGCCGAACCCGGCCATCCCAGGATCCGCCGCCGCCGAGGCGGTCGCAGCGGAGACGACCTCGCCGAGCTCCGACTCCGACACGCGCACCCCCATACCCATGTCGCCGAGCTGCGGCATGGAGAAGTAGCTCGACCCGGACGCGGCAGGCGAGACGAAGTCCGGGGAGAAGCCCCCGCCCAAGCTGCCCTCCACCGCCGGGCGTGCGCCGTGGAAAGGGACGGAGGGGAAGGAGAAGGGGGTGACAGAAGGGGTGGCGTCGTGGAACGACTTCAGCCCCTCGATCTCCACCTTCAGGTCGTTCTTGAAGCTGAGAAGCAGCTGCATGCTGGGGTCGTTCGACGGGTTGCCGGTCGCCGCAGCCGCCGGAGGAGGAGGTGTCGCCGGCCGCATCTTCTGTTGACACGTGTGCGCGCCCTGGTAGATGATGTTGAACACGGAGAAGTCGGTGTCCGACCTCTGCACCTGCTTCGTCGCCGGGCATCCCTGCGCGTTGCGGTACGTGCAGCGGTAGTAGCCCCTGCAAGAACATGCATGTCAGTTTCAGCTTCTGGAAACTGGCCATGCAGAACTTCAAAAGGCAAAATTGCATCAGAAACCATCTACTTCAAATTTTTGTACAACGGAGTCACTCTATCTGAATTTTGTGTAGTTGAATAGCTCTACTCAAATTTTATGCAGTCAAACTGATGTGGTTTGGACAAAGCATAATTTGCCCAGCACGGCTCGACTGAGGTTCAAGCTGGGTGTGGGTCTTCTCGTGGTCAGTCCAAGACTCTAACTATCACAAAGAAGTCTGAATCAACCTAGGCTGATTTTGAGTATGACGTGATCAAACTTGACCTAATTGGCCGAACTAAGTATATTTGGTTAGATTGAACCAAACTCTAATTGGTCTAATACAATCGGTTTTCTTGTCGACTCGTTAGTCAAAAAATACTCAAGTTTATACGTAATGTGTAAAGCTTTATATTGATAGAATCAAATACACACAATTAGAACAAAAAATTGATAAACCGGACACTAGGTAACGTCACAGTCTCTTACAAAGAAAATTATGATGACTCAAGAACAATATAGCACATCCTATTGAAGTTGCCTCTTTTTCCATTTTTATCATGTGTCTATTCAGTTCGCTCGTGTTCCATCACAATTCACAAATTCACTTACCACATGTGGTTTTCTAATTGAGCTCTTCTATCTATTTGAATAACAATAAACATGATATACCCGCTACCTCTTACAAACACCATGTCGCCTTGGTTCTACCCTACTACTATCAAACGGGTCGTGAAGGAACGGTGGGCCAAGCATGCCGGGCCGGGCCGGCACATCAGTGCACCGTGGAGACACAGCATAGGCCACCAGCCCACGGGCTATCTAACGGGTTGGGTCGGACCGGATATGACACCGAAAAAAATAAAAAAATAAATTTGAAAAAAAATTGAATTTAGTAAAAAAAAATTTGTACATTTATTTTTTTTTTATAAAAAAGAAAAAAGGCTAGGGCCTCGACTAGATGATAGGACCGGTTTTGTTTTAAAAAATATTGCAAGGAATCAACATTTTTTTGAAAAAAAAAAATGACTAGATCGGCCATTGAGCCCATGAGTCAAGCACTGTCGAGGCATGCCTACCAAACCGCATCGAGCAGCTCACGGCCCGTGGGCCGCTAGCGTGTTGGGCTAACCCAGGCACGACCCACTTCATTGATTATTCGCGTGCCATATTGTATCGCCCAATAGACTCAGTTTAATAACCTGACACGATCTATGATGAAAGACCAAACCGACATGACACAGCACGGTGGTGTGTCATGCCGCTTATCAGACCATTCATGCATGTTTCAGATTGGCCTGACAAAGGTCCGATCCATTTGACACCACTATTTTATCCATACTCACTACAGCAACGACGTGGACAAGTGACGACCTATATTAATAAAAGTTACAAAAAAATCATCTTTATTGTTAGTGAAATGAACAGAAAAAACACACTTAGAGGATCATACATAGAGACCTAATTGCATAAAATTCAACACGAAAACTCTATCGCATGTGTGTTTGAGAGTATAGTTTTGCCATTTAAAATGGAAGTGAAATTTGCATGTTTTAAGAGTTTGTTTAGATACCTGGGAAACTTGGCACCAAGGATGTCCTTCTGGCCGTACTTCCTCCAGCTATACCCATCATCAGGGGTTGACTCCAAGTCATCAGTTACTCGAACCTTCTTGGTCCATCTTGGCAGGCCCTTTTTAGTGGTGCAAGAGCTAAAAAAAATAAGGTCAACTCTTTATTTTTTTTCTTGACTAAGTGAATTGGTAATCTTTGAGTATGCCCAAATTAAATGTTCCCTCTTTGATCAAAGAAACTCACACTATTCTTGGCCACATTGGTTTGGTACGTTTAGCAGATCATTAGTTTGGAAATGGACTTTCTAGTACCAGATTTCAGGTACCTAAATTTAAATCTGATTTGAACCTTAAATAAATCTAAATTTGATCTGATGTGTAGTGTTGATATGAGTCCTTAAAAAAGTAGAAGATAAATTGCACCAGATATTCCACTGTCTCATTTAGATTGTTACACTTCATTTTTAATTTGATATGTCTGTAAATTTGTCTAATTATGTTATTTAGGTCTACCCTTTAATTAGGTGCTTAAAAAAATTACACGGAATGGTATGAATATAAGTGGACACAATTAAACAAATGTTGGATCTAAATTGCATGATCAAGCGAGTTTAGTGATTTGGCTGTGGCCTGCCATCGTCACTTTTTCTATTACTTAACTACGGAAGGATCTAAGCGATGTGATTTAGAGATTAATATTGATCTAACATTGAAGGTACGTTAGAGCTCGTACTGTACCTTCTCTTGGACATGTCTGGGCGCTCATGGACGACGTCCTTCGCCGTCCTCCCCGAGCTCTCATCCGCCGACCGTGGCGAGTCTGACCGATCAGTGCCCCGTGACACCGACGCGCCGGCCTCGATGGCCTTCGCGACGGATATGGCCTGCCTGAACGTGCACTGCAGCTGCTGTGCCACGCCCCTGTAATACTCTGCCCCAATCGGCAGAAGCTCGGGCTCGCCGAGGATCGCCTCCAGATGCCTCGTCTGCTCCTCGCCGTCGGCCAAGATGCTCAGAAGCAAATGGATATCTCCACCTGCACTATCCTGCATGGTCAGATCTTACTTGACCTATATATATTGTGTGTGACTGGTTCTTGGAGCTGGTTCAAGAAGAACTGAAGGTTGGAGCCAAAGAAGAACAGCTTCTGGACAAGATGATATGGCAATGACAGATTTGAAGTGCAAAGCTAGAAGGTAGCAATGGAAGAACCATGAGAAAATCAGATAACTTTTGTTTAGAATTTATATATTGCATGAAACTTGCTTACTTGTAATTAAGGATGGAGAAATCAAGAAATGAGAAGGATAGATAGATATAGGGGAAAAAAGATCAAAAAACAAAGGGAAGGTGATGTTGGGAGAGAGGTGTGATGACAATTGGGATTTAAGGCCAAGGTGTGAATTGGTAAGTAAGAGGGAGGGAAAGTTTGACCGAGGGAAACCGAGTTGTGAATTGTGAACTTTTTGGTTTTCTTTTTCCTTTGGGTGCTTGTCTCCCATTGACAAGTCTTTGGTCATAAGTTATTATCGTATTATAAGAGTAGAACGAAAGTATTAGGTCCACTCGGCAGGGAAAGTACTCTTGCCGGATAGTTTGGCATCTTTGTGAGTGGGGAGGAAAATTTCTTTGCGACTTACTTTTCATGGTTTCAGAAGTTGATAATATTTTATGTTTTTTATTGGATTAATTTCAAACGCATTATTAACAGTCCATTTGGATGGTGATTTCTCCGAGAGGTTGGTTTCTGTATCTCAATATAAAATGAGTTTTCTTTTCTTAGGAGGGGATTGTAGCCTGAAAAAGACTTTTTTTTCCCCTCTTTCCTTTTAGCTTTTATCTCCTACTTCTCTCTTTCCTTTTTTGTTGTCAAATTTACTTTGTAAAATCCAATTTGAGAAGACTTAGTTTCTATTAAAAATAATTTCTCAGAAGTTAAAAGAGAGGAATTTGATATTCTTAGTTCGAATTGGACTTCATTGGCTCCTCAGAGAAACTAAAAGAGATGAAATTATAATTTTTGACAACTTTAAATTGAAGCTAAATCTCTTCTAAATAGACCTAAATGACCTAAAATTCTTAAGGGTTTGTTTCTCAGAAATAATAATAATAAAAAGAACAAATTCAGTTGCAAAAGCTCTCCCCAGTTGAAGTTAAAAACAAAGAAGAATTTCAAGATTATTTTGTCTATATTATGTTTGAGATGACTCGAGTTTTTAGTGACTTTTAAACCCAAACTAAATCTCTCCCAAATAAGCCAAGATTTATTTCTGAAGCTTTATGTTAGACCTGGCACCGTCTAGGTGTTCCATATTTTATCAATTCCTGTCACTTTCGTATGGGCAAATAGTCAGTTAAGAGGCAATTTAGGGTCCTATCAAATTAAAAAGAGAAGTTTTCTACTGTATTGTTTGGGATTGAAATGTGATATATATAATAGTTATATAAGATATTTATCATATATAATCAGATATTATTATTATACAGATAATTAACAAATAATTATATCTAAGAATAGAATGTTGAACCAAATTTTCTAAAATAGACCATAATATCAAACAATAATCTAATTTTAAATCTTTTACCTAGAGAAAACAAAGAAAATAAAATGTGATGGTCTAGTAAATTCCAATTTAACGTTCCAGGGTTTTAATGAGATTTCAGAGATTAATCTGATATTTTTATAACATTCATTGATAGTGTTGTCCTTTGTGTTGTCAATCACTAATGATGGTTGTTTACTTTAGTAAAGTTCAGTGCACGTAAGAACGTTCAAAACTAGGACAGTGCTGACCATTTCAATGCTGCAATTTTGCTGGTCGAGATGAGGAAAAAAATAAGCAAAAGAGGAATAATGATATTGGTCGTTAAAAGGTGAGGTCAAAGGAGAAGAATGGAAGAACTGACCAAGAATCTTCTAACCTGTTTCCGCGTAGGTGTAATAAGAGAGGAAGTGAAAGTGACGCAAGTGTTAGATTCTAAGCTTACGACTGGTTGCTGACCGAAGAAATGAACAGATGGCAAGTCTAAGAATCAGATATTTTGATCTTAAGGATATTAGAGCTTGTTTTGGTTCGTAGCTAGGTTGTCCAGCAAAATTCACAGCGAAAGATTTCTATTTGATTGGCTATTATAAATTGTTTAAGAGAAGAATGACATGTTATAACAGAGTGTAGTATGTTATACTTTTGTGATGTTTAAATTGGATACTTCATTTAGTATATTTTTTTGTTAGGCAAATAAATGGGTCATCTTGTCATATTTTTGTCTTATCAGTAACCAAACAATAACCTAATTGTGGTACATCTATTTTTTTTTTGACAATTTATTGTCGCAAATCAAATTGGCCCCAAGTTTTGACTGATTAAGACTCATTAAACTGCTATTTTTTTTACAAAATTTGGCTAAAAGTAGGATACTAAATTTGGCTAGTCAAAATCTCTTCTTTCTTTCTATGATAAATTTTATTTTTGCCAGTCATTTAGCAATTAATCAGATTTGGCATCTATTTAGTTGATGAGTAGAATTTTTATTGTACTACACAATTGACTATAATCGCAGTTCGCTTAGTAATTTGTTGATAACAAACCCAGCATACCCTCAATAATTTCAAGAAGCATGAATTTGCCCTTACTAAACTGTACAATATCTTGAGTGAGTGATCTTAGTAAAACTTGAAACCATCAACTTCATTTCAATGTTATTCAATTCACACAATAACAGTAGAAATTATCCAAGTTCAGTACCAGCTAGCCTGACTACATGACTTCCTTCTATAAACGCACAGACATAGAGATAGATCCATATCATAAAAGTATTTGAGATTCAGAAACCAGTGGATCAGATGAACCCCATTTTGCACTGCGACATAGCTTTCTTACTTCATGCTCTTGTAGAGTTCATCAATAGTTCCCTAGAAATACATCGTCCGAAGAAACGTATCAGGTTACTAATAAAATCTAGTCTTAGATTAAACGATATGGAATATATCGAGGAATAAATAGCTCGCAATGCATGACAGTTTCGCTCATGCATTTAAGCGAGCTCAAATGCAGACTCATATACAATCCAAAGTCCAAACTGTTCTAGTGTATTCGAGAAAGAAATGCTAAGTTGCTAACCTGATAGTATTTGAGCAATTGTGGACGCTTCTTCTTGTATGTGGGGGTGATAAGGTCACGCTCCATATCAAATGGTAAAGGGTCAAGATGAATAGCTTTTATGAACTCAAAACCTTTCAACTGGCAAGGAAAATAAACAAATAAAGGATTAGTATAAAGCGAGCGCTAACACTAACCGAAAGTTTGGAACTGTAGATGTAGTATTCCATAGTAAATAGGATTCCAATTGACCTTCTTTTCCTTTGCAATCTTCGTGAGTTCTGCGAGAATATGTTCTTTAGCTTTTGCATTTTCACATAGTCCAGCAAAGTCTCCACCGATACCATTCTGTTCAGCCCATTGCTGAAGAGCTTGTTGGTTTGGGTTTACGACAGCAACAAGGAAAGATTCAAAACTGTTCCCATATATCCATATCTGAAATAGAGGAAACAGTGCCTAACTGACTGACATAACACAGGCAAAATCTAAATTATGAGTAGGTTATTTGTTGAGTGACTAGTTGAATTTTATAGCATGTAGTATGTACCGCATCGATCTCTTGAAGAACGCCATACACATTCTCTAGATTTTCCACTGCAACATATTCTCCCTGTGAAAGCTTGAAAATATTCTTCTTTCTGTCAATAATTTTCAAGCATCCACTTGGTTGCCATTCACCAATATCCCCTGCATATTTTACTATACAGTCAACTAATACTAAAGAGTAAAAACACGTCCTGTTGTAGTTATAGAAATAACAAACCTGTGTGAAACCATCCATCAATCATGACTTCCTCAGTGAGATCCTCTCTTTTGTAGTATCCAGAGAACAGAGCACTGCCCCTTACACATATCTCTCCACGAGGGATGCTTGACAAAGGACTGTAACCCATCTCTGGAACTGACACAAGGCGGACCTCAATCTGTTGAACCGGTGGACCAACAGTCCCAACCATGGAGAACTCATTTGGTAAAGCAACAAAGGACCCGGCACATGTTTCAGTTAGGCCTAAAATTGAGGAAAGGGTTAACACATAATTCAACTTAAGAATGCTATTTTATCAATACTATGTGCATTTCAACTCCCATATCGTGCTTAGCTATCTTAGTAAAGAAACTTAACACCAATAGATACATACCATAGCCTTGAACAACATGCGCACATGTGACAACCCTCAAGAATTCTTCAACTGCTACAGCTAGAGGAGCTCCACCAGACAAGATAACTCGTAATTTTCCACCCAATCCTTCTTTCACCTTAAAAATAAGCACTGATTTGGAATGGTGCTATAAAGATGATACTGGTGAAGTATCAAAATGTTACTCTTCTAATATCTAAATGTACCTTGCTGAAAACTAATTTATTGAAGAATGGAGCTGCCTTCTCATGATCAATTCCTTTTCTCATGCTGTCTAGTTTCCTGATAATTTTGTATTGCTAACTCAGGACTTCATCATGGTAATTATAATCTATAAAGGGCATCAACTCGGCAGGTTAAAGTAAGAGAACAAGGTAAAGTAAGACTACTGTCAGAGCATATGAAAGGGGATAAGAAGAATAGAATAACATAAATATCCATCATGATTCTGAGTGTTAATTTTCTGTAAACTTACAGCTTGTAAGCAATATTGAACAATGTTCTCTTTAGTAGACCACCAGCAGAAATCTTGGCTGTGAGACCTAGGAAAACAGAATAAATGAGTTAACGGATGCCCTAATGTGGAAAGCACAATTAGAAATTATAATCTTCTTTAAGAGTTTTATTTTACAGAACCTCTACTCATACTAAGTGAAATAGCTAAGCCCCGAAGCAGTTATGGTTAGGTCAAAAAAAAAACAAAAGACAAACTAGAAGTCTAGAACTAGGATACTCTCAACCCCTCATCTAATAACATTTGTCTTACATAGCATGCAAATTTTGCTTCGAAGTAGCATAGAAGCACATTCCTAATATATATATATACACACACACATGCACACACACACACACATAATATCATTTGTACTCATGAGAGCATGTAGAGCATCCCTTCTCAAAATACCATGTAAATAATCATGAAAAATTATACAAAAATTTGCAAATGTAGACAATTACAGATACACATGTCTTTAAAAAATAATAAAATCAATCTATTATTCCATAAAATTTCAAATCCAAATTCAATCCACAGAAAGAGAATTAAAAAAAGACAAATTCTATTGAAAAAGAAATCTGAAAATAAAAAGATAGAAGAAAATGATCAAAGGTACTGTTTACTAAGATATATTTTTTTCTCCTAAAATGCATTGATTTTAGAGCTAAAATTTTGTGAGCTACTTGATTATTCAAATGCACACCTCAAATTTTTGTGGAATTTTTTAAGACTATTTATATGGTGTTTTAAGGTAAGATACATAAATGCACCAAATGATTAGGATGCAGTGCATGCTTACCTATATATATGTATAGAAAGTCTTTTTCCTACTGCTATGAGTAACTACTCCCTATTATGAGACGTATATTCACATTATGAAAAGTATATTAACGAAATATACCTATAATTATAATTAAATAAGAATATATACTCTTTATATAAAGTAGTATGATGTATTATTAAAGGATTCATGAATAAAAAACATAATGAGCTATCAAAGAAGTACACGTCCAATACATATGGAATGGTCTTTTATTATTAAATAAATATGTATGAGGAGAAAAAAGAGTAATTTATAACTCATCACTAAGAGGTATATTCAGGTGAGAGTAACCACACACATATATAGGTAACATACTTATGCATCCAAGTGTCTAAATACCCACACTAATTCTCATGTAATACACGTGTATTTGAGTCCAACAATTCTAAATTAAAGTATACATTATGTCTATTATAGAAAGTTAGTTCAAACTCAAATATATAATTTAAAGTGTTATTAAAATGAGTTTAGATCATTGACTTCAAACAAACGATGTTGTAGTTGAAAAAAAATAATTAAACTAATGATCCAGCAGGCAGATCATCAAAGCAATGTATGTGAACATTTAATGTTTTAGAATTTACCTGAATATATTTTGTCTAGGACACGTGGTACAGCACAAAGCATTGTTGGTTTTAGTGCAGCAATGTCGTCAACCAACAACTTCACATCCTACAGGGGTATCACATTCTAATTTCAGTATTTATACATTTGATTACTAAAATATGGTAATGCTTACCCCGCGCCAAAATCCAATTTTTGCTCCGTGAGAAATGAACAAGTCCTCAAAAATTCTGTCGAAGACATGAGCTAGTGGAAGATATGACATATAAACATCGTGTTGATCAAACTGCAAGAAAGAGTTATTGGAGGCAAACAACACGAGTCGTACGATTTTTTCATGCAAGAAAAGACTCATGGCTGTTTAGAAAAATTGTAAACTTACAACTTCACCAACAGCTTGGATTACAGAATCGATGCCAGCGACATTAACAAGGAGGCTTTCGTTTGATAACATAACACCCTTGGGGTCTCCTGTTGTTCCGCTTGTGTACATTATCATGCAGATGTCTGATTTCTTCTTTTCACGAAGATCAAAATGATGATCACCACCCTACGTGCACATGAAATTGTGGACTTCTACAATTAGTGAATACAATTTTTCAACCACAAAAGTACTACATTGAAAAGTTGTGCTTCAAGCACAATTAGAGGATTTGTTGTCAGAAAAAATAGTTGTGCAACATTAGGTGCACTTACTAGCTCTAGTACATAAGAAATCAATCATACACAAAGCAACTACAGCAACTCAAACAACAAAATTGTGACCGCCCTGTAGCATGATGTTGAATATTTTACATTTGAAAAAATATGCAACTATACCTTTTCTTCGTAAAGTAATGCAGTCAGAATACCAGAGAGAGATGCTTACAATGATCAGGAACTCTTCCCATGAGAAAATGGACAAGCTATGCTTTCTAGCTTCCTGCTTTTGCTCATTTGTGACTCCTCCAAAGCTTATGACAGCTGCCAATGTGGTAACAAAATCGATATAAGTTGCACACCGACGAAGCATCTTATTGCCATTACATACATATATCCACAACTTACTGTTCAAATGCTTTGAAGTCGCATGACAAGTTTTTAAGAGCTGCAAATTTTATCATTCAAATGTTAGCAAGTAGAAGATTGTGGAGTTCCAAGCAATACATAGATCAGTCTAGACAAAATTACTGCAATAAACACTACAAGTACATCTCTTCCAAAGAAACCGCCTGCAAATCCAACACAACACTAAGCAAAAAACATGTTCGTTTTTTCAACTCTTGCATCAAAAACAAGCCTTATAAGTGCACAAAAAACTCAGTTGCTTCACAAAAGGAAAACTACACCGATCTTAAAGGGGCTGCAGTTGACATCTTATTGAGACATCAGAAGTGTTGGCGCATGCATCTCGATTTGTGAGAAGAGCCAGCAAACCTTGCATAATTCAGTCTCCTCCATGTCTCTGGGGCAGGCCAAGCGTTGTCTCCGGCGAGCACATCGCCTTAGCCTTTCTCTCCGGGGAAAGCCATTACGACCATTGTCGTGGTATACTACTGGTACGCCATTACAGAGAGCACGCTGGCATTGGTTGGCCAGCCAAGTGGTGGGCACGGTGGGGAGGGAAAGGTAGAGGACAGGCAGGGTGGCGCGTGGAGAGCGCGTTAGGTGCGGCCATGCCGGGGGAGAAGTGGAAAAGTGTGGCGTTCGGAGTGGGAGGAGGAGGCGTCGAAGACATGAAATTAGGGTTGGAAACGAACCGAGCTCGATAGTGTATTGGGCTCGACTCGAGCTCGATAGTGTATTGGGCTCGACTCGAAGTCTTAACGAGTTTCGAATCAGACTCGGACTCGACTCGAAGAAAACTCGATAAAGCTCGAGTTCGGCTCGACAACCTCTCCTCCACGCGCGGGCCACCGCCTCTCTCCTCTCCTCCACGCGCGGGCCGACGGATAACATTTTGAGGATTGGAGTATTTGATTGCTAGGTTGGGGAATGACGAATAAGGATGTAATTCGAGTTTTAATGAGTCGAGTTCAAGCAAACTCGGGAAGGATCGAGTTCGGTTCGAATTCTCTCTCGAGTTTCATTTCAGGCTCGAGTCGATCTCAAACCGAGTCGATCTTCAATTCGATCCCGAATAGTTCGCGAGTTTCGATCTTTTTATCGAGTTCTACATGAAACAAATGACCGTAGGATTGCACAAGAAGTTGGACCGAATGGGCTGGGTCTCGGCCGGAAAACGTACAATTTTTCACAGACCGGTTAAACTTCGGGAGGCCGTACAAAGTGCAGCAAAAACTTAACCTAGCTGGACAAAAATGGGGGAAAAAAGGGGCCGCGTATGGGGATGCAGTCCAAAATGTTGGGCCGAGACAGACCAGTCGTTCATATGGCCCCGGTACCTCTGTCCAAAGGGCTGCTTGGTACTACTACTAGAAATTGATATACTTGATTTTCTTCATGAACTTGGTAATCCTAATATATCACTTAAGATTTTTTTAGGTTATAAACAACTTCAGTGTTAGGGCATAGATGAGGTTCCATGACGAGAATCTGATTTGCCTGTTTTTTTCATCGTGTATCTGTTTTGCTCCTCTCTGTGATGGGGATCAAAATACTCGATGTGTGTTATACAAAAACACAAAAATGACATATTGAGAGGGAATCGACAAACTTTGAGTTCTAATTTTTTTTTTTGATTGGGTGCGGGTTTGATGAGTTTCAACTTAAGTTTAAGTTTATGTGTTTATACGATGAATCTAGATTAAACAAAAAGTTTATTTGAGAACTTATTCCATGAGTTTAATTATATGTTGAAATACAAGTTAATCGGGATTTATTGGGTTGATAAGCACCAGTCCCCATAAGCTGATTTATTAGAAAAATTTAAGTTTTTTTTCCAAATATTAATCGAAAGTCGCAAAAGTTTTTTTTTTTCCTTAAAGAAAGAGAAGTCCCAAAGTTTTCGAAGAACGATTTAGCAGCCTTACCTCTGCAATATTCCTTTCTTCCACAAAAGCAATCTGGATTTCTGCATGGCATATGATAAATTCTACTGCACCAGCACCTAATTAAAGAAAATAACATCAAATCACACTGGTTAAGCATGCAAACCAAGCTAGCGAGTTCACCCAAGTTTGTGATCGCCAAGCATGAGAAATGAGAATATATATACCAAGAGTATCATAGAGTGGTACACAGCAAATCCCAAGGGCATTACAAGCCTGATCAGAAGGATTAGAGATCAGATCATAAGCTGGACATTTTAAATTTTTAACTACTGCAAAGATGTAAAGCAATGTATGTTAAGACTTACCTCCATGCTGATGATCCATTCGGGACAATTTGAACCATAGATACCACAGCATTCACCCTGTTATTGTTAAAATCATTTCAGCAATGCATGCACTGTTCAATCATAATTTTTCATGTGTTCGTTCACTTCTAGATTGCATTTAGAACATGGAAGTCTTAAATAGAGTATATTTACCGGTAGTTAGCCTGCCTGTAAGCCATTTATTTGCAATTTTTTTTCTTTTGGCACAGTTTGGTCAACTCTTTGAAGCAATCAACTATTCAACTGAACAATTCACCAGACTACATTACGCACTTAAGATTCGATGGCTCGATGCAATCTCTAGTGAGATATTTTGTAGTCCTACGGAGATAATTGAATTCTTTAATTTGCTAGTTGGATTATAAATTGGCTGGTGACTCAATTGTTTTCTTCTTTTGACCAGAAGTACAAGCCGTCTGACCGAGTAATTTAAAGAACTACTAATCTAAAAGAAAAAAAAGTAGGGCGAGAAGTCATTTTTTGCGTAACACAAGTCTTTGACTAAATTTAAAATTTTCTAATAATCAGTTTCAGTTTATACATCTATAATCAAACTGAATCTCGGTCAAAAACCTGGCATTGCATTGGCCAAGTATATATATATGCTGTATTCATGACGCAATCCGGCAGCTATTGCTGTAGTATTTGTTTAGTTCTATTAACTATTTGATTATTTTCCCGTGTTGCAGCACAGCATCCTCATGCGTCGACTATAATTGTATTTATCTAAAAGGATCATGGGTGTCTTTGTTCTTCCTTTGAGATAGGTTTTTAAATATATTAGTGTTGAACATAACTCCCTCATAACAAGCGCATCAAAAATGCATTCATCTTGAATCATCTACGGAAATCGTACTTAATTACTCTTTGAACCCTTCAATAGTAGCTCTTTATGATATAGAATCATAACTATGTGAATTTTTTTTGTAAATTTCAAAAAAAAAAAGGCATGTCAGCTAATCTATTATATACTCAAAATTTCAACATTAATTATAAAAAAATTAATAGAAATTCTCACATTAATAAAAAAAAAGAAAACAAAATATATTTTCATTATATTTATAGTAGTATAGATTCATTATTTGAAAAATTATATCTAAAATTAATTTTATCTCTATTATGATACAAATTCACATTAAAAACATGCCCAAAATTAATTCTATCTCTATTATAGTATTAACAAAAAATGTTTCTCTATAAAATATAAATAAAATTTTAAATTATATATAAAAACTAGCCACATGAGATTTTGACTAATTTATATAGTTTGGCACACTGATTCAGGACAGACAACAACTATCACCAATTACCTGTTTAACTCCACATTTGTTCATAGAGGAGGCAAGTTTCATCACAACGTCGTAGGCTTCCTTGTAAGTCATCCAGACATATTCACCTGCCTGCAGAGGCAAAACAAGAAGATTTGTGTATTTTTTTTCTCCTCGTCTCACTTAGCAACTAATCCATTTGATTTTTGTGGCATTTTCTTTTTAGCAAACTACTACGGCAATGAAAACAGCATTGAAACAATGCATTCTGAAAAATATTTGCAAAGGAACTTGAAAATCATTTGGAAAACAGACTGATTTCCGGTTGATTACCGACGAGTGGTAGGTTCAGGGTATTCTATATAAAATTCAAATTATAGATGGTTTAAAAAAGTTATAGAAACCGGCCAAAAATTAAATTTTTATTTGCCAAATCAAGCAGTGCTAGTTAGTCTAATATAGGAGGTGGTTTTAAGTCCTTTTAGAGTTATTAATACCAAGTCTAGTGTCAAATAGGACTTAACCTCCAAATATTTTTCACAATATTGACATGCATGACAACAGTAAAAAAAACCATAAAAAAAAGAGACGGGAGAGACTAAAGGAAAGCATGTCTTTTGAAAGGAATCATATATCCGGTCAAGTATAGAAATGATACAAATATGTTATTCGAGTTTTTTGAAATTGCTCTATTGAGAAACTTTCAATCTGGAAACTTTTAAAATTACATCATTCTTAGTGTTTATATGGCACAATAAGATATGATTCTTTTTTTAAGATAGATAAATATGAGGGCTCAAATGGAAAACTTAGAGTAGTTTTCCCTATTGACAATTAGGGCTGCGTGACCATTGACCAAGTGGCGTTTATCCAAAACATATATATATCTAGAATGCGAAAAATTGAGGAAAACACGTGAATTGGAAGCAGTTTATTTGATAGGTTACCTTGCCATCAGCGACTCTTCGACGACCGAGCATTGCATTGTTTGGATACTTATCCACCGACGTGCTGCCAAAAATTATCAAATCAACAAATCCATCAACAATATGTATGGAACATCAATTTCTACCGATCCACCTCTATACGGTTAAGTTGTTTGAAGTGACAAAATTGAATCTTTGTTAAAGAAACTATTTGTTTAAATTCTTGTATTTCAAAATTCGGAACTTAAGCTTATGTACTCTGAGAATTGTTCATGTCTTCATGGAGGTCCGTGTACTTTTAAGAAATTATACATTTAGGTTTGTGTACTTCCAAATGTGTTACTTGAATCAAAAACCATAAACTCAGATCTTTTTTTTTTAGAAATTATTATTTTGGTCCTTCTGTCAATTGTAGTAAGGAAATACTTACCTGTTTACATTATAACATAATATTTTATCTCTCTTTTTGTTTTTTGAAAAATCCATTATCCGGCAAGATATCAGATAAGAGAAGAGGGAAAGAAATTAGTATATTAAGAAGAAATTTTAAAACACAAGTTATGTTGGCTCTAGTCGTAGCAGGCTTAATGGGGATTGCTGATAGCAGTTATATTATACTATAAAGGAGTAAATGAACAATTTCTCACAATACAAATATTAAGGTGACGATGAATTTGGAAATACACGGACCTGAAAAAGACAAAATTCAAATCATATAGACTTTGACGTGACTAATTTTAAGTAGAAGAACCTAAAATGAACAATTTCTCTTGAGGCGTGATTTTGCCTTTTAAAATCTACATTTCAAAACTTAGTTATACAATTGTACTATAGCTAGCCAGCAAAAGATGGGAGGAATTAGTTACCGGAAAATATCCCAGCAGCACTCCAGCCCCGGCCGTGGCTGGAGAAGACCATCCTTGGCCAGCACGTTCCGGTAAGCCGGCCCTGCATTCTCTGTCGCCTTCTCGACTTCCACCAAGAACTTCATCTCCTCCGACTCCGACGCCGCCGTACCTATGGAACCCGACTAGCCAAATGTGTGTGTGTGTGAGAGAGAGAGAGCGAGAGAGCTTGCAAGATGCGAATAGCTGACAGTTTACTAGAGCTTGGAACAGATGTAGGCGATCCCTGACGTTGACTTGTTGCCCATTGGCTTGCTTCAATTGAAAAAGTAAACGTCTTGGAGCTAAGTGTGCACATTATTTACGCAACTCTTCTGGCTGTGATTTTCCTTTTTATGTGTCGATTTGTGAACTTTTTCTGTAGACTAGAATATCTGATATAGATCTCACAAGACCATAATCAATAGAGATAGAAATACATAAAGAAAAGAAAAAAAACATGAGCATCATCTCCACACGTTGCACTGCTGCAGTCTTGCAGACATACGACAGCTTAAGAGTTTTGCATCGTCAATGCAAATGGCATTGATGGATCGATGCAACGGATTAAACTTAATCGCACGGTGAGAAACTATCGCGTTATTTCTGTAGCGGGTGGTATCCAGTTGGCTAACCAAGTCCATTTTTCAAGTTGAACAAGATATCATTTTTCGACAAAATAGGAGAGAATTCGACAGATGATTAGAATTGGAATATGCTTCCATTTAAATACGACGACAACAAATCGTGCACGCATAACACCATATTGATTCGAAACAGCAGCCTTTGACAGCAAACATATTCTCGAATTATAAGAAAAACTCATAAACTAAAGATCATTGCTTTGACCCAAATTCCAACTCTCTTCATCCTAAAACCCAACAGACCCCATAATCTTCAGCCCACTAAATTTCCGGGCCCTCTCAAATCATGTAGCCTCTGTTTTGTCAAGAAATCCTGCAAAGAAGAGAACAAGATTAAGCAAAAGTAAGAGAGGTGCTATGCATACGAAAATTCTTTTATAAACAATGTACAAAGTCGCGACAAACACCGACTAGTAGTCAGACCCTGTCATAAAAGGAGGCCCATATATCATAGAATGTTATGGAGATTCTACACACAATTATTAAAGAATCGTTGGTACGTAGAGTCTTTTCGATTTCAACTAGCGGCATACCTAGTGCAGTCAAAGGTGAGGCTTGTCGGAATGAAGTTGATAGGCACTGCACATGCGGCGGGGAGGCCGGACGCCCTGCCGGTGTCAATGTTGCCGACAGCGGTCATCTCCTGCAGGATGCAAGCGCATAAGGCGCGCCGCTCCACCGGAGATGTGCCCAGGTACCTGATGCTGTCGATAGCCATGCAGCAGTGCGGTGAGAGCTGCGGGTCATCGCCGGCGACGTACGCCGTGCAGTCGCTGAACCCTGTCTGCGCAACGTGGCAGTCGTCGTTGTCCTTCCCTGCCGAGGCCCAGCCGGCGCACAGGAGAAGTGCGGTGGCCACTGCAATGGTTAAGTACTTGGATGGCGCCATTGTTGCGCACTCGAAAATTGGTACGTGTTGTGATGGACTTGAGATGCAGACGCTATATATTGGAGAGAGAGGCAGCTCCATCGAGTATCGAGTCTGTAAATTATCGAAGGAATGTTAAATGTAATATTTTGGAATTTTTTTGTACGAATAGCACATAAAAAAGATAAATATCAAAATAGCATACAATAAAACTAAATTGCAGAAATAATTTCAGTTGTTACGCCTGATGAAGACTTACCTGAAAAGACCTTCAGTCATCAAGTCAGATAGTGATTTAGCACTTTAGTCACCAGGCCCAATTAGTGACTACAGAACGACCAATTGGTTGCCAGACTAATTGGCGACTAATGGAGCTATATAACGGCCACAAATCTGACCACTGGCAACTGAATGATTCGACCAGCCACAAAAAACATTGAAGGAGAGAATTCGACCAATCGTCGAAGCAAACACAAGAAAATTCGACCAGTCGTCATCTCAGTTGACGATTAGTCGTGGCAACTGATGAGGTGGTTTAAGTTGTCAGTTCAAATGTCGATTAATTGAATTTCTCAAATGTCGTCAATCAGATTGGTGATTTTTTCAGTTCTATAATTAAAATTTTTTTTTGTGTTATTTTTTTTATTATATGCAGGTTATCCGTAAAAAAGAAAACAAGATTTTGTCATTCATGGTATTGGCAAGATTTATTACTCGGTCGTATATTTGTAAAAAGAAAAAGGTCATTTTACCTCCCCTCTCGCTTACTCGCGCACGCGCTATCTCTCTATATATAGGTTTATTTGGATTGGAGGACCACAAGAATTTTAGAGAATTTCACATCTATTGAAACTCTCATTGTGAGAATAGATGTTTCATTTCCTTCAAAATTTCTTTATAAATCACCCATTGCAAACAAGTCCTAAACAGATTATTTCGTGACTAGATTGTTTTTTCCTTGTGAGGGAATAAATGTTTTGCAAGGAAGGGATTTGTCAATTTATGCATCATTAATTTTAGGAAAGTGTTTCGATTAACCGTAAAACTCCTAAAACAAATTGGGAATGACGGATATGCAAATACCACTAATCCGTTAATTTAATTTTAGAAAACCCAGTACTCCACTAATATTTTTTAGAAGAGCCACTAATCCACTGCTAACCGCTTTTATTTAGGAATTGTATAACTGTTTCTGGATTACATGGAAACACTAGTCTTAATTCTTCTTTCTATTACTTTGATTTGATATGATCTGACTCTGTATGGATTAATTACTGTATGAATTACGAGAGACTTCGGCATCTAATCTAACACAGATTACACAAGGGATCTCGTAAGGGCTGCGAATGGCCAGGACGGTCCATTCTTCGGCCGGTTGGGATAAGTTTACAACAAAATCATACACAAACGGGTTAGATTGAGCTGTTTTTGGACGAACAATCGTTCATATGGTTGGTTGGCCACACAGAGATGCCTCTCTCACTAGCAAATTGGCCTATTACAGACAAGTAGATTGCCATTAGTGTTTCAAGCTAAACACACCCCCGACCCATCCGCTGTGTATCTTCAAAGAAAATTCAACTTCTGACCCGTGGACATTAGCGATAGAAGAAAGGCCTGGATCCAACAATTCAAAAGGAGCCTATTCAGAATTGCATGATCTGATTCAAGATGTGGTGGTTCAGACAACCAATTGCCATTAGTTTTGTCTGAACATTGTAAATAGATTGCACACAATACACGTGTTCTATGACTGCAATTATGTAGTAACCATACTCCAAACATCACATATTCTCAAGCAGGACACAAGTCACAGAACAAAATCACAAAATTTCATCAACTCATCATCATAATTCGTTCTATATTTATCAAACTCATCGCCTCAAGTTTTGTAAGAAACTATCAATAACTCCAAGTGATTGATCCTACAACAAAAAACAAGCATCCATTTGATCATTCAGACTTGGAAAATTCTTCCAATCCCAATCAAGAAATGAGGCAGAAAAATTAACCATCCTTGTGCATGATCCTCTCAGTTCTTGGGAGTTGGGATTGCTCAAAAGTCGGAGCAGCGGCCGCCGCGCTCCCAGTCGCCGTAGCGGGTGGGCTCCGGCCCGCGCGGGCCACCGACCTCTCCGGTGGTCTTGTTGACGTACACACCGCCGTCATCTTGCTCGTCCTCCACCTCCTCCTTCCTCTCACCAGCATCACCGCGTTTTGCGGCCGGAGCCTCCTTCCCGGCGCTTTCGGCCTCCGCCGGCGGCGGCGGCGGCGGCGGCGGCGGCGGATCCGTGGCAAAGGCTAGGCGGAGGAGGAGGTGGGAAGGGGGCTGAGACCGGTGGGAGAGAGCGGAGGGGGGCATGAAGCGGCGGAGGTGGTTGGCAGCCATGCTTTGGTTAGCTCTGCTTCTTGGGGCTTCGGCCGTGTGTAAGCGCTGGCACAAGGGCGGCGAGCCGGTGGGCGGTGACCTATCTTACACGGATGGGCCGGGCCGGCCGGCCTGATAGGCAGCCCACTTCGTAAAACGAGCATGGTCTTTTCGTCGGCCAGAGGTCCATGCGACGAAGAGATCAAGAGAAGCCGAGCGGAGCAGGTGGTTGCCGTATTGGCGATATGGTGGCGGACTGACGGCGATGGCTTCCGGACGCTGGTGTGACGGCGGTGGAGGCATCCATGGCGCCGGCAACTACCAGGTCAACCTCTTCGCTCATGCCATATCTTAACAAAAGAGTTATCTGTACAATTGGATCAGGATCTAGTATCAACTACAGTCACATAACCATTGTACACGTTAAAAAAAAAGTATCCATTGTTCATATGGCTACATGTTGCACGACTCTCATATCAAACATCCATGCTCGGGAAGTGCTCAAAGCTTTCAATCTGAGCCATCTGTCACACGGTCGAAAGACACTCGGCACGTGCCGTCCATCGATTGCAATCATATTGAAAGGACTATAGCAGACCATGTTCTGTTGTACTATGACCAGTCGCGGGCAGTGTACAGCATTTGCATGTCTGTTTCAATGGAGAAGTTATCACGAATGTGACATCATATCCTCTCATGTGAAACCCGGTTCAATGGCCTATATACGGTGAATCCTCGGTAAAAGATGCCGCACCCACCAATGGTGTTGCTGATCCATTGGAAATAAAAAAATCAATGGCCATTGGTGACTGAATTCCTCGAAGCATCAACGACTGAACATAGATTAATTTACTGGGGATTACTAGTGGTTTTTATACACTACGCACAGGGGTAAATACTAAATGTATAAAGTGAAAGACGAGAACTGAAAGATCAGAGGTTAAATGAGACTTAATTTTACGTTTTATATTCTCGTAGTAAAGACTAAAGACTTACTACATCACTGTCATTTACATGTTTAACTAGTATGTGACATCTGTCTTCGGATGCACGTACACCCACCCTGAAATTTATAATACTTCAATTGGCATGATGTAGCTCACGTCAGCAGTTATTGCATATACAGTAATACTAAGGCATCATATCGCCCGCAGCATTAATTGCTAGCTTATAGTTAACACCACATATGCATGTGTGTGTGTGTGTGTGTGTATATATATATATATATATATATATATATATATATATATATAAAAGCTAAAATGCTGCGTGTGACACTTAGTCGATCATGTGATGTCTAGGGATACATCCTTCTTCCACCAGAGCCGGCCTCCCGCTGGCAGTTGAAGTAGACGGCGGCGACCGGCGGGCCGAGGTTGTACAGCTCGGCGAAGTCCCTGGTGTTGAAGTTTTGGCGCCACCCGGGCGCGTACACCGTCTGCCGGCCCAGCTGTTGGAACAGTACGAACACGAAGCGGTGGATCCCCATCGTCGGCCTCGGGCTTTCGTAGCACATCACCTCTTGCCCTGCACCCACATACCATCCCATTCATATATTCAAGGTAACGTACATGGCATGATATATTCCCATGCATGCATGTTGATTTCTACTCTACATGAGTACATGCATAAGTGTGCCCTATTTACTTCTCCATGACATATGAGTCATCATGATCAACACTAAATATTGTGATCCACAAATTATAGAGAAGGAACATAAACAGACACACTAAGGGTGAACACACAAGTTGCCTTCACATGAATGTTCTAGCTTGGAGAGAGAGGAAGGGAGATAGAGATCTCACCAAATGCTGCTCCAGTAGTCCCAGGAATATCAGTGACCAGCCTGAATTAAGACAGAGAGGATTCATCATGACATAGTGTACATATATACTCTGAATCAACAATGATGTGGTGTATATGGACAAGATAAATTAAAGCGATATTAGATAATATTTTACCAGTGTAGGTACTCCCTGAGATTGGGATCACTTGGGCTTGGAGCATCTGGGTCTACCATCACCTGTACATGCAGACATAGTTAACCGAGGTCAAGATGCAAGTACAGATCGAACAGTATAAAGTTGATAAAAAAAAGGGAGAAATCTCTCTGCATGCACGTACAAGGGTGTAAAAGGTCCTGAGGTCATTGCCGCCCACGTCGACCCTTGGCTGGTGCACAACCTGCGACGGCTTGAGCTCGCAGCCGTTGGATACCGTCCTCGGCCCGAAGGCCGCCCTTAGATTGGTGGTTCGTGTGAAGGGGTCGAGCACGTCGCCCACCACCCTACCAACCACCAATGGGTCCCTTTCCCTGCTGGCCATGATCTCTTAAGTACGAGCAAAAACCAAGGCAACCACACGTACAAAGGCTGGTATTTAGCTAGAAGTTGACAAGCCTGCAACTTTGTGAATACCTGAGCTTACACTTGGGTTTGCATGATTTATATAGGAGTCAATCTGAGAGGCCCATGTATGTCCAATCTAATGTCTCACTTTTTATTGGATAGAATCTTTCACCCTTCTATCTATCTTCTTGTGGACGTTACGCCCCCGGGCAAAGTAGAGGGTACAGGCTCTTGGTGAGTCCATGTCAATATATATAGTATTTCAGATCGAATTCACTTCGTTTTAACTTGGTTTCTTTCAACTTATTTCATAAGGTGCATGCAAGGTACGCGAGAATTGTCTGCCAATAAGAGTTGACGGTGAGTTTTCTTATGTCCAATGTCTTTGCTTAGCTAGATTTGTGTCAGACATGATACGTTTCTTGTGCATGTAGTGTCTGCCTGATGCTAATGCGTGAGGAGCCAGGTGTCGATGGTGCGTATGAGGTATAAATGTGCATGGGTGATCGGTGATGGGAAAGGCGAACAAGATCTGAAACTTTGGATAGTCACAGGAAGCTAAGGAGCAAGCAGAGAGAACATTATTTTTTGAGCATACTGTGTGGTTGTGGTCGGAAAGGATGAAGAAGACGGGCTTGTCAGACTTGCCACAGAGGGCATAGCTTACACAGGACGCATTGCCAAAACTGGATTAAAGTTTGCAATCACTATCCCCCCACCAGAATATCAAGGAGTACTGCAATAAGGTAATTAATTAATCTGCCTCTATAGCTAATTTCCCTCTGATGATAATGTTCTTATTGCTAAGGTTAAGATGCTGAGAAGACTTTCATTCATCATTCTTTTTTTTCCAATTTTTGTCATAGTTCTTTTGGAAGATCTCTCTCTGAAATTGAGAGCTTAAACCCCTCTATTATCCAAGTTGGTACAATGGATCCTTTCTATCTAATTACCATTAATTTTATTAAAGTATTAATCGCGAGAGATGGGTCCCACATATTAGTCATGTTAACCCTAGCTCTAATTGTTAATGACTAATGCCTTAACGGCTTAACGAAATTAGCATAAGCATTGGACACAATGACTTGATTACACTGCTGCAAATAGCCAAGAGGTTTATGTGCTACAATTTTAAATAAAAATGATTTGATTGTACAATAATTAATAATAGAAGGGTTTCTGAT
Source organism: Pharus latifolius (assembly GCA_019359835.1). Taxonomy (NCBI): domain Eukaryota; kingdom Viridiplantae; phylum Streptophyta; class Magnoliopsida; order Poales; family Poaceae; genus Pharus; species Pharus latifolius. Next base: position 80,816,920 of record CM033324.1, read on the forward strand.
ATAGTTTTCCATTCTTATGTTAACAATTGAGTTGAACAGTTGAAGTACTCTGGTTGATACACTTTTTTTCGAGCTGGATGCACACTGTTTTTTTAGAGCCGGTAGATATACTCATATACTGATACAGTTGACAATGCATGTGTTAGTCTGCTTGTTCCAATTTCTTAACTGTAAATTTCTTACTGTTCTTTTATATAATGAGATGCTGAATGGATTGTTTCCAAGGCAATGCTGTCAACTAATGGAGCCTCTAAGCATATATATCTGCCGGCTAGAAAAGAAAGGAATCATCCATCCTACTATAACACGTACAAAAGTCCTTTTCTTGTACATCATTAATTTCTTTTCAGCTCATTCATCTGACCTCCCTTTGATGTTAAAATCTCAATGGCATTTCTGCATTCTTTTCATCAACTTTTTTTTGCCCTAGGTATCTCTATATCTTCAGCTATTAAATATCATCCATGCAATGAGCTTTTCTATTATACTGTCATCATTTACTAACTAAAGCTTAAAAATTAATAAGGTATTAAAATGACCTCGTGTTACAAAAATTTCTCAGGAATACATACGTCTCTTCTAGATTTTAGTTTAAGTTCCGCTAACTCAACTCAAGGGCCGATGGACATGTATCAAAGGATGGCACTTGCCCTTAGGGGGATTTTTGAAATCGCACCAAAGTTCCTAGAATTTTATATACAAAGCCTTTAATTTTTCAAGAAATCCTAAGAAAGCACTCATATTGAAATACTACAAAATATCAAACACATGGGGCAATTTAAGTTGTAATATTATAAAAAAATTAGATTTAATTATAATATGCTGATGTCTCATTGACATTGAGTCCTAAATCTATATTTTTTATCTCTCTCAACACAATTTATGTAGATTTTTATGAGAGAAAATTTTCTTTTTCTATTTTTTTTATTTGTCGTAGATCTAATTTTGTCGTCTCAACTAGTCATCCGATCCTAACATAATTTTTCCTTAAAAAAATTATATAAATAATTAAATTTGTAGTGTGGTTATTGAGCAATCTAGTTTCTAAATCCGCCGCTACTAGATACGAGACGCTATCAGAGTTCTAAACTGACACCTAGGACAGAATACATCAGTACTTATCCATGATTCATCAACCAGAGTATCTTTCGTCTGAATTTTAACCGAGTGCAGGATCGAGCACACTACAAAGCTTTTGCACAGCAAAAGGTATAACCCTTTTTCCTTGGCTTTTCCATGACAAATGCATTCAATATATGCGTGCATATCGTTTTGGAATTCCCTTCTGGGATCGAGTGATCGATCGGCTTGTGCATCAGTTGATTAGATTGTGTGGCGTAACAGCATGGGTCCACCATGCTGGAACACCCAGCCGCCATGCATGGACGGTAAGACTATCTATGAGTTTCTTTTTTTATAAATAATTCAGATTAAAAAATTAATTACAAAATAATCCATAGTTGTAAGATTTTATAAAAATGAGTTGCCACGTCAGCCTGTCGAGCATTGAACACTCGACAAACTAGCTATTGCGTGGCGCCCGCTTGTCAAGTGCCCAGTGCTCGACCAGGTGCTGTAAAAAAAAAAATTTAATCACGGGAGCGGGGATTCGAACTCGGGTCAATGACGTGGGAACATGGTAACCAGTTGAGTTAAGGTCTTTTCTGCTATAAAGAGGACTGGCTATTTTAATAGCCTGTTACTTGTCGAGTGCGCAGCACTCGACAAGTTAACAAAAAAGGATTTTAATCGCGGAAGTGGGGATTCAAACCCGAACCAATGAGGTGGGAGCGTGGTAACCAACTGGGCTAAGGCCTTTTACTGTTGTAAAAAGCCTGGTCATTGTAATATACACACATACACATATATATACACACACATATACATATACATATGTGTATGTGTATGTGTATGTATGTGTATATGTATAATAAAAATATATAAGAAATCTAGTAATTTTAATTCTAAAATTTTAATTTTTTATTAATATTTAATCTTAGAATTTGTATTACTTAAAAATAAGACGGATCCAATAAATTAAAGATGAATAGTGATATTAATGTGGGATGTGATAAGAGTAAGAAGGATTCTAATTAATTGCAGTTACATATCTCAAAATTAACGACCGAGCACATCACAATTTAATCTAGAAAATAATGCATTTACTAAATTTAGATGTTGTTACACGCTGAAAAATAAAAGCGTTAGTACATGTCCGCTATGGGTTCGGACGATCCCTTTTATACTCATGCCTATCTCTCTGAAAAAGTGATGGTGAGTACGGATCAGGTGGCACATGTGACTGCCGCCCAACCGCGGTAGGACCATGCCGCTCATTATCTACCTCCTGTACAATGAGCCCTTCAATCAGAACCATTTCATCACAAGACCGCTTCCCAAACATATTCATAATCTATAAATTCAGCTCCAGAAATGAGGTGTTATGTATGCTCAGCTCGCCCTTTACATACTGGCAACGGCTCGTATCAACCTCGCTTTGCCCCTCGTGAACTAAGCCGTCGCCATAAAATATGCAAATTTTTTCCAGAGTCTTCATTCCCTATACACATTCATCTCACGCGTAAATAATATGATACTATTATGTCTGACAACCCTATGGACCCATTTCTAAATACATACACTTATACATTTACAAAACCTAATTCTTAAACATAGAGCATGCATGTATACAATTAAAAATAACTTAATTTTATATTTTCTAAAAACATACACATATGCACATAATTTCTAGTTAAAACCATACACATATACATTTGAAAAACCTAATTTCTAAACATAGAGCATGCATGGATGCGTGTAATTGAAAATAACTTAGTTTCATAATTTCTAAATACATACACATATACATTTACAAAACCTAATTCTTAGACATAGAGTATGCATGTGCACAATTAAAAGTAAACTAATTTCATATTTTCTAGAAACATACACACATGCACAAAGTTTCTAAAAACATACACATATACATTTAAAAAACCTATTTTATAAACATAGTTGCACATAATTAAAAATAACCTAATTTCATCATTTCTAAAAACATACAAATTATACATTTAAAAAACCTATTTTATAAACATAGTTGCACATAATTAAAAATAACCTAATTTCATAATTTCTATAAATATACACATATACAATTAAAAAACCTAATTTATAAAAAATATACATTTCCAAACATACACACATACATTTAAAAAAACATAATTTCCAAACATATATACACGTGCACATATTTCCTAAACATATATCCTAAAAAGATAATACCGACTTTTACACATAAACATATATCCTAAAAAGATAATACCTACATTTACATCATTAGCAACATAGTTAACATAATCTTAAATACATTTAAAAAAAACCTCCTTTTGAAGAGTTTGAAATTCTCTACAAGTTTCTCTTATATATCGAATCAATTTACCAGACGGATTTTGCTAGATCTAAACTTGAAGATTATTAAGAACAAAATGAGAGAGAGAAGTGTGTGTGCGTGTGTGTTGTTTGTGCTGGTGAGACTGAGCAGCAAAATAATTAAGGGAGGAGTGGACCAGATATGAGATGGAGACCAACAACTTGTCGAGTGTTGGACACTCGACAACTAAAACAATATTAAACAGTCCAGTACACTTACAACTGCAAAAACTCATGTAGACGCCCGCATACAACCAATAACACTAATTTTTCATGGCGAAAGGAGTTTCACCTACTATATCCATGATAATTTGTGTAATTTCTATACTTAAATTTGATACGTATAGCAGTGGTGTTGATATAAACACATGGCTGCCATTAGGACTTTTAACTTTCAGCACGGTAACTTCTCGTGTGAATTCGAAGATCCGAGTGAGGGTGGGGCGTGAACTGGATGGCGCGAAAGGGTCAAAATTTTGCGCGCAATGGAGCAACCTTTCTTTCTTTTTTCTCCCTTAATTTTTGGGCGAAGACTTTTGGTCCTTGTGTTGAAAAAGGCAGTGCTTGGCATACCTACGCAACCTCGAGGATGTTAGAATGTCGCCATCTCAGTGTCCTCATCTGAGCTAGATCTTGACTGTTTATTTCGCAACTGTCGTGCATGAGCGGTATGGATTTGACACAACATACATTTCGCATATCCATCAAATCATCCACTTTGTTCAAAGAGTTTTACTATAGACCTGTTAATTTTTTCAGTTTTTTATGCACTCTCTCAAATCTCCTTTATTGGATTAGCACAATGCCACTATCCTTGTGCCTCTTGCACCTTTTTAAATTTGAATGCTAATTTTAAGACAAAAAATAACTAGTTAGTTTATGGAGTTGTGTTAGGACGGTGTGTATATATATGTAAAGTTTTTTTCATGCTCTCAGGAGTAATTACTCCATATGTGTACTCATAAAATGAGGTATGTAAATAGTTTGGATGGCATGTTCACGGAATATATATAATTATAACGAATAAAAAATATATACTCTTTTTTACAAAGAAGCATGATAAGCTATTGAAGGATTTTTTCGGTACATACAGATAAATAAGTATGAATAACATAAATAAAAAAACATCATGAATCATCAGAAATATGCATCTAATACACATGGTATGGTATTATATTATTAAATAAGTATTTGTGGTGAGGAAAAGGAATATTTACAACTCATTTAAGAGTTACTATTCACTAAATTTTTTTTTTTGTTTCTAATATACATCGAGTTTAAAGTTAAAATTTTGTAGACTCTCAACCAACCTAATATACACATTCTTTAATTTTTATAAAATTTTTTTATATCATTTATATGATTTTTTGAAATGAGATGGACGGAAAGACAAAAGAGATGAGATATACTGGAAATATATATATATATATATATATATGTTCGACAGTATATATGCCCGTGTCAACTGGATCAATGCCATAAGACATAGTAGCGACATGCTATTCATGCATGTCTGTAAGTAGGTGCATGGTTTAAACTCTGCCCCAGCAGAATTTTGGTATCTTGTCAATGGTGACACAGCTGTACTTCTGTATGACACGATTTGAAGTGCTAAGTATAGGAATAGTTTGGAAACAGGTGGTTCCCACAGTACATAAAGAGCTCACAACTCACAATGTTCTATAGAACAGCTGGGACTCACAAATCTGGCACCTGGGTCCCACAAATCTGATACATGGGTTCCACACTGGTCTAAAGTTTCTATTACATGTGGGGTGTTTGACTAGTTTTTGTCTTTCTCAGCTAGCGTGAGACCTTCCTGTCCAAACGTCTTACTCGGCATTTGGGTTTTCTGAGGTCAAATGTAGTCGGAGTTAAGCTTTAAATTTTGGATGCCTGTTATTTGTCTTCAGAAATAAAAGATGAGATATTTATCCACATAATTCTAATAAATTATATGCATTATCATTGACTATGGTAGTTAATATTATATTTGTAGTAGAGAAGTTAAAACAAGTGGTCAAACATCCTAGATCTCATTTGCTTCGGTTTCAAGATTTTAAATATCTAAAACATCATATCTCCGGAATATGTTAGAAAGGAACCCAGAGTCTCAACCTAATCAAACATCTTTTTTTTTTTTGAGTGGTAATGACTAATTGGATCCATACCTGAAATCCAACTGGGGAACAAGAAAACATTACTAGTGAAGCGCTTTACAAGCATAACTTTTACAATGTCTATTTATTGGACATATGCTTATCTTTCAACTCTCAAATGCTCTTTGGTATATTGTATAGCATAGACTATAAGCACAGGATAGTCTCTTTTGGGCCTTTCGGCCCAGATAATCAGATGGCCCAATACTCTCCTTCATCGTCAAATCTAATTCCAACAGCTTCAATCTAAATCCATCGATTTTTTTTCTAAATAATACATTTTAAAAAAAGAATTACAGAAATAACTCACAGTGTAAAATTTTTGCAGAAATTACAGTCAGTTGCTAGGATGTCTGGCGACAATATTTTGAAATGTATTCCTCGCGACTGGCGACAATTGTTTTTCTGTTATTCAGTCGTCAGAAAGGTTGGCAACAGTGAGATTTCAGCCAATATTTGTAATTTATTTTTTCAAAATCTAATTTTTGTGAATATTTCTTTTAAATAACCCTATAAAATAATTAAATCTCTAAATAAGGCAAAGCAACAAAAATTTTGAAAATAATCTTTAGTCAATACAGACACGCACAACTGTTTATTGACGTGCAGTTTTGTCCTTTAGTCGCTCTAAAGCCGTGTGACTTCAATGCTGCCCCAGAGTGCAGTTTTGAAAATTTTTATTATTTCATAACTAAATTTTTACAGTATAATACAGCTAATATTTGTAGTATCATACTACAACAATTCCATTGTCTTCAAAAACCCTAATATTAGTAACAATCTCTCTCAGCCACTCAGAGTTAGAATTATGGTTACGTTGATATAGAATTAGGGTTATGGTTTTGGCTTAAAGACTTAGTGAAGAATGAAGAATGCACAACTTGTTTCTCATACTTGAGTAGAAAAAAAAAAGAAAATTATACATGTTGGCGGCAGTCGTACGAAAAATTGGAGCCAGTTCTACAATAACAAAAGGTAACCAATTGTCTGAGTGCTACTTAATCCGAGTAGAGATTGTTCAACCCACGTATAAAAATATTTATAGTGTTCTTCTCTGCTTCATTCGACTCGGAGTCTAACCATGACATGTAATTGCATTTCTCCCTCTTATTTTCTTGGCCACAATGTACATACTTCCTACCAACATTTTCATAGGCCCAAGAAATATTTACTTTAATGTCACATTGACATCTGCACACAAACTCATTTGCTTCGCTGGAATCATCGAACCAATTGAAGTCCTCCAGAGGACGTGTTGTTGGGAATGTGCGTCCATGGCAAGAGCAATAACAAGGGCGTGATCTGCAGTAGCACATGTGTTGAAGATCATGCATGTTGATCGACATGCTCTCCATGCAGTCCACCTTCCCATAGACTGTCTTCTTTCTACAGAGAAGATGAAATATCGTACGCTTTGTTTTTGAGTTAGACTCGGGTCAAGCTAATGCAGGTAAGTGCACTTCTGAGTATCTTCCCTATAACACTTTAAAATTTTTCTCCCATTGTAGTGCTTAAAGGAAGATGTAGTAGTCTCTGGCAACAAACCACAATTGCAACGACATTGCCCCAAGATTTGGGTATCATCCTAGAAACGAGAAATGAAAGAGAATAAGTAATGTCGTAAGCGCATACAAAGCCACTTATCTGAGGCAAATTGATTTTGTAGTTATCTTTTTGTGTCTTCTTCTCCTCGTACGACTATTTTTGTTCACCATGTTCGGATAGGGTAATAACACATCGTGAATTAAACTTCGATGATCGTATGGTGGAATTTATAAAACATTGGATGTAAATAATCGAAATGTTGATTTTACGTTAGATACATATAGATGCTTGGAAAAAATTTCTAGTTGAAGTGTTCAGTTCTTTAGAACGATGTTAGTTTTTGACAAGATGTAACAACTCAAGTAGACGTTTCAGATCGGAAAGGCTGAAAAAGTTAAAAAGCTGGAAAAGCCGAAAAAGCTGAAAAGTGGAAATTTTTTGAAAAGTGGACAAGCTGAAAAATGTGGGAAAAGGTTAAAAGTGGACAAGTTGAAAAGATGAAAGCAAGAAGGTCGAATCTAGCGAACTTTTGCAAAATGTGTCCAAATTCAGTTTTTATTGTTGGATCTAGGTAGATCTTAGTATCTAGGTTTTGATGATTAATGACGTTTTGGATAAATCCATGATGATTAAAGTTAATATGCAAATATCAGATTTGATGATTAAATGACAATTTAGATAAATCCTGATTTAGTACAAGTAAATTGAATTGATTATCGGTAAACCCTGAATTGGATGTTTTTCTCGATTGCGGGTTTGATATTGATACATATGTAGAGGATGAGCTCGGTGGTTACATCAAGCTTGTGCTGATTGATTGATCAAAATGTAATACGTTAAATCTGAGACTGATGACTGCAGTTGTGGATTTTATATCGATGCACATGTTGAGGGGGAGCTCATCACTTTGGTCATCTAGGTTGATTGATATCATGATATGAGTAGTATAGATCGTGTGCGTATGTGTTTATCATCTACGATCTATATGATTGTATTTTATCTTATACTCATTTACTACTCGTTGAATATAGTTTGTCATGTCATTTGAAAGAGAAACCGTTGAGCTAACTCCTGTGTGGAGTAGCTTCTCTGGAGGTGATTAATGACGACTTATATATGAGACTAATGTTGTGCATTGAGTGTACGTATTGCAGTCTCAGTTTGATTGCAGGATAAAAGCGAGCAAGGGTGTGAAGAGGATGAAGTCTATATGAGACATCTCGAGCGAGGTCAAGCTTAGCAAGGTCGAGCTTTGCGAGGACGAGTGTCAAGTAGTCGAGCTTCGCGAGGTCAAGCTTAGCGAGGTCGAGCCTTGCGGGGACAAGCGTCGAGCGGTCAAACTTCACGAGGTCGAACTTCACCTAAGGTAAAATCCAAGATTAAGGATTGTTTTCTTAGGGTTTTACCGGTCTCGGTGTTTGGAGACAGACCGGGTTGATAGGTTTCTTTTTACTAGTTTAACCGTACTATTAAGAGGGGTCGGAAACTAGTAGCTTGAATCTATCTAGTGCGGAAGCTCAGATGCATTCATATCATCTTGCACTAGTGTCTTGCATTGCTAGTGAGTCTAAGTGTAGTTCATGTGTATTAGATTAAATGTTTTGAAAACTGCACTTAGTCGTGATCGCCAGCTGTTTAAATTGGTTTATTTATCTAGAGCTGGTCGTGGTCGTATTTGCATGTTCTGATCGTATCAGTGTTGATACGTGGTCGTGGTCGTGTCGCTTGTTTGGCGGCTTTCTGTTTAGGGTTTGGGTGTGGTCGTAGGAGTTCGGATTGGTCGTACCAGTCTTCGACTCGCTTGTGTATGCTCGACCAAACCCTATCGACCACCTGTTTTCGATCGGATGTCAAGACCTGTGTGGTCGTGGTCGTTGCTAAGTGACACAAATCACATCCGCGAGAAAACGGCAAATCCGTATGTACAAATACTTTAAAATTGCATTTGAGATGATTATGGCTTGAATATTTTGACAGCAGAAAAGTTTCTAGACATTTCTAGGTCTTTCTTCTGTTGACAAAATTGTAGAGCTCTGAGTTATCTTTCTAACAAGCCAAAAATCACCTCAATCGGATCTCTGGATCAAAAGTTATGCATGTTTTACTGTCAGTGTGCAGTGGCCGGCAAATGCATCCGTCTGGAGCTATTTGTCCGAAGTGGCCGGACTTTGTCCGAAATGGCCGGACATTGTCCGTCCTATACAAATTTTTTGAGCCGAAAAATGAAACAGAGACAAATGCATCCGTTCGGGGCATTTGTCCGTTATGGGCGGACTTTGTTCGAAATGGCCGGACATTGTCCGGCCTGTACAAGTTTTTTGAGCCGAGAGTTAACAGAGACATATCCATTTTTCCGGACGTTTTGTCCGGACAAATGGTATCCGTCCGGCCTTCACAAATTTCGCCCAACGGTCACTGACACATTTGCAACGGCTGAAATTTTTGTACTGGCCGGATAATGTCTGAAGTGGCCGGACAATGTCCGGCCTATACAACTTTTGGCCCGGTTTCTTGCAAACGGCTAGTTTTTCATTGAGGCTATAAATACTTCGTGTTTGGCTTCATTTTTGGGTGCTCAAAGACTTCATTATTCAGCTGAAAATCTAGCCAATTGAGTTGCATATGTGTTATAGCATTTAGAGGCTAGAATTGAGCCCAAACCTTGAGTAGATTTGAGAGAGAGGTTGATGGAGATTGTGTGAGTGTTTAGTGCACTTCATCTCCATTAGATTGCTAGTGCTAGAGTGTTGAGCATATCATTTGCATCATTGAGCTTCTAGCACGTGGTTGATTCAAGTGAAAGTGCATCCGGCTTGTTACTCTTGGCGATCGCCTTCGCCTAGACGGTGCCGGAGGAGAGCCGAGATCTCTCCAATTGAAGGTTGTCGGAGAGGCCGGCAAAGGATTGTGAAAGGTGTGGTGCTCGCCTATCCGATGTGGAGAAGGAGCAACCCTAGTGAGATATCCTTCGTGGATATAGAAGCGAGGCTCCGAGAGAGCGCTTCAACGAGGAGTAGGGGAGACCGGGCGAGTCTCCGAGACCTCGGTAAAAATATTGTGTCAATTGCGTATTTCATACTTGCTTTATATTCATCTTGACACAATTGCTAAATTCATCATTCTTGCTTGTCATATTGAATAGTTCATTTAGTTGAATGCAACAAATTGTTTAAATTGCTTTTAAGCCTCATTGTATAATTTAGCTCAAACAATTATCATGATTAAAATTGCTTAGCGGGGAAGAAAATTTAAAAGCCTTCTAATCACCCCCCTCTAGTCGGCATCCTTGATCTTACAATTGGTATCAGAGCAAGGTCTCTCATTTATCGGCTTAACCGCTAGAGAGAAAAGATAAATTCGCTAGAGAAATTTGGATTGATTGCTCCTCAATTTGATGGCTTAAATTATACACGTTGGAAAATTATGATAAGTACTCATCTTGAGGCATTAAACTTGAAATTATGGAGATGAGTGCAAATGGGTATGGATAGCTCATTATCTTCGGATAAGCATACTCTTATTTTATATACAAAGGCTAAAGATATGCTTCTCGAATCACTTAGCCAAGATGTGCTCAAATTAGTGAGTGATTGTTCGACCGCTCACGATGTTTGGATCACCCTTGAGTCCTTATTTGTGGGCACATCTAGCTATGAGCATGCTAATATGCGTATATTATTGCGGGACTATGAGGCATTTGTGATGTTGGAGCATGACACAATCTCCACCACATATGATCGATTGATCAACGTCACAAATGAGCTCAAAGCCCTTGGAGCTAATATTTCCGATCTAGACATTTGCAGAAAATTACTTCAAGTGTTGCCAGAAGATCGCTATGGAGACTTCATATCTACTCTTGCGAACGGTGATCTTTCCAACACTTTATCGAGTGAGCTCATTGACATGCTTGTGTCAAATGAGGCTATGCCCAAGAAAAAGGATATGTGTTCCACCTCCGAGTATATCGAGGACGATGAGTTCAATGCGGAGGATCGAGAGCTTTCCAGCGAGCTCAAGGACGTCAACGACTTGGTTTGCCTAAGCAAATCAAAGGCAAAATCTTGCAAGAAGAGCTCAAGGAAAACTAGAAAGAAAGCGTCGAAGTCAAAGTCTTCATCTCAAGACAATTCAATATGCACTACGACATGCGACTCGACGGTATCAAACTCTAACCTCTCTAACAACGAGCTTATGGATATAATTGTAGAGCTAAAAGATTTGCTTGGCAATATGACTAAAAACTTTAGCACTTTAAAGAATAACTATTCATCCTTAAAAGTGCAGCATCAAGAATTGAAAAATTCTTATGATTCTTTTCTTGCCAGAAATGCCATTAGCTCCACATGTGTATTAGATGTTAGAGTTGCTTGTGACTCCCCTATTGATCCATCTCTAGAGTCACACACTTCTACTTCACATGCTAGCAATAATTCATTGGTTAATTCATAGTTAAATTCAAATGCTAGTTTTGTGAACACTAGTACTTCATGTGAGAAGTTGTCAAATGATTCATTTATAGATTCACATGCTTGTACGGACGATACTACTAACTCATACCATGATTCATCTAGTGATACATCTTTATGCCATGGTATTAGTTCTAGTAAATCTTCATTTGATATGCCTAGCTCATCTACTCATTTTAGTGCTATACCTTCTAGTTCATCTACTTATGATGATATGCCGTCTTGCTCCTATTCTTGTATTAATGCGGAATCATCTCAAACATCTAAAATTCAAAATGATGAACTTAGGAGTAAAGTAAGTAGATTGAACAAAAATTCTACTAGACGTCACTTGAATTGTGCTACGCTTGCTAAACCTCCTTTAGATCATAAAAATTCATTTAAAAAGGAAAAATTAAAAATTGCACACTCATCTAGTAAGAGGCATCATATTTCTCATTACATTAATGCCATTTCATTCAAAAATCCTTCACGTACCTCATGTCATCTAAAAGGGCAATATTTGTGTGTATCTAATCCTTTTAGAGTTGGTTCTTTTGACTCTTATTTGATTTCATACTCTAAAAAGGGTTTAGTTGCAAAACCAATAAATTGCCATTTTCAAAAACCTAAAGATAAAACAATTTGGGTACCAAAAGACTTATGCGACAAGGCTAGAGGGTCTCGTATGGTTTGGGTACCAAAAAGAGCTTAAATCTTTTGATGTGACTTTATAAAAACATTTGCATTGCATCTTCTCTTTTGTCCTTTGTTGTTTTAAATTCATATGGCAAATTTTGCAAAAGAAGAAAAATTTAAATCCTATGTTGTTGCATCATTAGGGTTGTAATTTAAAATGCTTCCGTTGCTCATCACAACCCTTTATGTGAAATAACTCAAAATTACAATTATAAGTTTTAAAATGAGCTCATTTGGTCAAAATGGCAAATTTCCATTCAAAAGGCCCAAAATAGTCATTTTCTATCTAAATGGCCTTCAAAACGTATTTAAAAGGTTTTTAGAGGCTTTGGATGAAGAAATGATGTTAAAAAATATTTCTATTGAAAATTAGCCTCAAAAGGATCTTCGAGTATCTTGTTTTTCAATAAAATCGTTTTCAAACGCAAATCACAATCTATTTGGAATTTGCAAATACTTGCTTTACAAAACTCCTAGATACTCTTAATCCGAATAAATTTGATATTGAAAACTTTCTCAAAAGAGTTCTCATTTGAAAGTTATGGGTATTTGAATCTCACCAAAAAACTTGCTTTGACCCGAAATACCCTAAACATGCAAAACATGGGTTTGACCATTTCTATGGTCTTTATTTGTGAATTTCGGCTCAAAATGACTTGAACAACTCATGTAAGCCCTTTCATGTCAAAAATCCAATGAAAATCAAATTTGAACTTAATTTGCAAAAGTTTATCGATTTTCAACCTTTTTGTTTAACACAAGGTTCATTTGACCATAACTCTCAATTGAAAAATCCTTTTTGGAAAATTCTGTTTGGAAAATGTATTTGATGCATTGAAATTCATTCCTGCAAATTTTCATCTCATTCGGACTTGATTTGAGCAAAATTGACTCTTTTCACAAATTGAAAATGAACTCTGCAAAATTCAGTTTTCTCGTGGTTTTGGGCTGATTTGTCATTTTCATATCTCTTTATTGGTTGACTATTTGAAGAAAGTTTCTATATGAAATTTTATCCTCTATGATTGGTATTTTTTGATAATTTATTTAAAAATTATTAGAAGTCATTTTCATAAATTTCCAGGTGCGTTTAATAGTGTAAAATGAATCTCTGAAAACCTGAAATCTGAAACTTTAAACCTGACCAACACTTGTCTTTTTCATATCTCTTTATTGGTTGACTATTTGAAGAATGTTTCTATATGACATTTTATCCTCTATGATTGGTCTTTCTTGAAAATTTATTTCAAAATTATTGGAAGTCATTTTCATAGATTTTCGGGTGTGTTTAAAAGTGTAAAATAAATTTCTGAAACCTGAAATCTGAATCTTTAATCTGATCAAATTTTGTCTTTTTCATATATCTTTGTTGGATCAGAATTTGGCTTCACTATAAAAGGAAATATTGTTCCTCATTGTATTATCTATCTCCAAAATTTATTTTGGTATTTTTGGAATTTATTTGCATATGTTTTGATGATTATAAAAAAGCTAACATGTTTAAGAAAATTTTAGTCTATTTGGATGTAAATCTCTAAATTCTTTTCAAATGACTAAAATATTTGAATCTTGGATCTTCATGGAAAGTTCTTGTGTTGATGTGTTCTATCTCTATTAAACTTTTCATGTGTTGATGAACAATGAACAATTTCAATACAAGGATATATCCCGTGGTCTCGGTGATTTACCGATCACCCCTAATCCACATTGAGGCAAACCCAAATTTCTAACCGCTTCTCTATCTAGTCAACCTTCTCTTGAGAAGTGACCTAGATCTTGAGCCGGATTAGTGTGATGAGTTATCCAAACCTCAATTTCACTAAGGATGCACTTTACCGCTCCGGCAAGGCGTGCTCAACCCTTTCACAAGACGTTTTGAGGCTTCTTCAAAGTCTTCCTTGAAGAGCTCACCAAAACCTTTCTCCTAGCCGTCTAGGAGCCGGCAAACTCCAAGAGTAACAAGCCGGTGATGATTACTTAGCCTTCTTCTAGTGCCACAAGATTGATTTAATGATCTAAATGCAATGCACTAGAAGATTTCAAATGCACACTCTCACAAATTCGAGAATTTGAACCCTGGAGTGTATGAAACTTGCTTAAGTTCTCAAGGATGATGACAATGCTCAAAATTATGCCAAAAGTTGTGAACAGGGCCGTGCATGGGAGTATATATACCTCCCACAATGAATATAGCCGTTATAGGCCGTTGGGAGAAAAAGATCACTTGGCGGTCAGACCGCAGTTATATGCCCGGTCAGACCGCCGCAATTGCAACGGCGGCATTAAACAGGCACAATAAATGCTCAACTGCCCCTGTCAGGCACACACACGGTCGGACCGGAGCCAATTTCGGTCAGACCGTGAAACTGTCCAGAGACGACACAGTTTCTGGACACGTTATACGGTCAGGCCGATAAATACGGACAGACCGGCCATACGGTCAGACCGTAGTTTAAAAACACGGTCAGACCGATTTCTCGGTCAGACCGTCATAGCTCAAAAACAACAGAAAGATAAATCAAGAAGTTCCAGGAGACTGACCTAGGACTTAACTACGGACAGACCGGCCTTATTAAGGAATAAACTACACTTAGACATAATGTCGGTCAGTCCGAGATCCTATTCGGTCAGTCCGTGTATTCGGTCAGACCGGTTTAACACACGGTCAGACCGACTGAGACAGTGCTGAGCAGAAATGAGCTGAAACAAGCATTTTCAAAGTATATGACCTTCTAGTATGCAATGCAAGTTGATTTTATGATTTGTGGCACATAGATGAAGTATTTCGTGATACACCACATGCTCCTCTTAATAGTAGGGCTATTATCCTAAAATTCGGTCAAAATTCTTCTCTAATCACCTTAGACCGGTAAAAATGGAAAATACCCTATTTCGTACGTTTGCCTTTTTGATCAATGCCCTTTCTTCATCATGAGGCTTTTTCTTTGCCTTTCATTAACCTGTCTTTTAAGTTTCTTCTTGACACAACTTAGCAGGTATCGTTAGTATAGCATTTGTAGTTGGCATTAATTACTAAAACACTCTTTAGGGGCCTAGAAGCTACAGTATGGTGCACCATCTAATTCATGTGCTACCACACCACCTAACTTAAACTTATGTACTACTAACAGAAAGATCGAAGTACTCTTGGGGGCAATTGATCTTCAACGTGCGGCTCAAAAATCCACATGCTTATTTACTTCTCGACTCTAAAATCAAATATTGTATAATAATTTAATTCTTTGTAATTATTATCGTACAATGTACAAAAAGAATAATACAGTTACTAAAAATAAACTCACCAGTGAATTGAAGCAGATTCGCGGCCGTGTGAAGTTGACAGTTTCTCCAAACGATCTCTCTTTCCTTAATCCAGACTTTTCTTTTTCAGAATTAAAATGAGTTTTACCTTAATTTTTAGGTCTTATATAGAGCTGCTTGTTTTCGGTCGCCACAACTCCTGACGATAATCTACTATATTCATTGTGTTACTACACTTCTTGGTGATTTACTACTGTCACCATACATCCTGGTGATAGATAATTTAAAATTGTTGGTAACCAAGCTTCCTGGTGACTGTCAGTCGGAAAAAGATTTGTTGCAAAACTTCTTGACGACTAGGTGTTATTTCTGTAAAAATTTTATATTACAAGTTATTTATGTAATTCTTTGTTAATTGTATTATTTTAAAAAAAATTCAAATCCATCGGATAAATTTATCTCGCTAAATCCAGCAAAATCAACACTGTTGCAATCCCATGTGATAAATCCTAGTGTTGGTTGTCAGGCACCCTCCATGTAATCAGAAAGCAATTTTGTGAGAAAGAAAATTCATATTATTAAATCAGACTAGTGCATATTGACTCAAAGATAAACAGGAAATTCTCTCGTAACAATGACTGTCCTATGAGTTTTCTTGAACGTAATCGTGTCTTTACTATTGGATTGGATGAGTAAATATCGTATCAATCCGAAAATGGAGAGAATCGTGATCTGACAGTGATACTCCTGTGAATTTTCTCCCATGTAATCGTACCTATCGCTTTACAGAGGAGGAATCAAATTTTAATGGGGTGCAGTCTATTACGTAAATGACAATTTTTTTTTTTTTGCAGAGTATTACCACGCGTGTCGTTGTAGTGGTACTTACGTGCCTTCGCGTACAGGGAGTCTTACACTTTGCTTAATCTGACCATCTCTTGGGAAGCTCCTCAAGATTTTACTTTGATCTATTAGGTCACTGGTCGACGCCCTTTTGATTTATTAGAGGCTGTGGTTGGTTACCACTGGTCAACACACTTTTGATGCAGTACTCTGACAGTTATTTTTCTCATTAGAAATATTATTTTTATCGAATTTGTATATTAAAAATTATATTTATTTTTTAAATCAATCAATATTGCTCCTTGTAATACGAAATCATAATTATCTGACTTTTTTCCCTGATTTTTCATCAATTATATTAAAAACGTGACAATATTATTAGAAACTTATTACATGTTGCTCTAGCTAGTTACAGAGCAATAATCTGTAATTTTTTTTATTTCCCGTCAAAGAATTACCGAGCGGACATGTATTTGATGGAGAAGAACATGGAAAATCCATGGCGATAAAGTCCCAGCCACATCATGGTGGATGTTACTTTGATCTATTTAATTTGGACATGAGTTCTATGCGGACCTCCGCAGGTTCCACATTCTTGAGTTGAGTAAACATCTTCACTGGAATTTCGAAGGGTTTAGATTTTGTAGGAAAAAATAAAGGATCGTTGACTCTTCCACTACGTGCAGCTCACAAGTCACATCACAACCATGTTTGGTTTTCTAAAAATACTGCAGACTTGTCGTTGAGAACAGACATTGACCATTTTTGAAAAATTGTAGACAATTGTTATTCTTTTCATTATTTTTTTCAATTATTGTATTTTTTTCATTCGTGTATAATCACTAATTAATATATTCTTTAAAGGCACAATTGTTCTACATCACTCTAAACTTGTACTTTTTCTGTTTTCAAATACAAATATATGTCATTTTAGTCTTCTAATTTTGTTTTCAAATATATGTCTTTTTGTGATTTCGAGAAATATTTTTACATCAGTTTCCCTATTTACCCTTTGTTTAATACTTAAAAAAATATGTGATTTGGAGAGTTCAGACTTGAGAGGTGCACTAATACTCTATTTGTTTCGTAATATAAATTATATATTTTTCTCAATTTTGCTACAAAATATAAATTATTCATGCAAATTTATTACTATATTTCTGATTCTACCTAATTTACTTCTTTATTCCTTCTGATATTTGTGAGTAATTCTCTCTATTATTTCTAAGACATTCATGAATAAGAATAATTTAATTGTTTTTTTCTAAATATTTTTTGAGTTTAGAACTTTTTTAATATGTGTACATACTCAAAATATATCTTATATTTTACAACGGAGAGAATAGGTGTATTAAATGGGACTATTATAATTATTTTTTTTCATGTCTCTTTTTTTTGTACTAAAATATCAAGACAGCAAGTATGTGAAAATAAAAAAAATATAATTTGGTAACCAATGGGAACCCTGGTCACAGCTCACAGCTACTAGTCTCCATGAATGCATGCATGTTTCCTTTCATGGATGCAGAAATGAGAAAAGAGATGGAACTAGAACGGGGTGGCGACTAGTCTTATGGCGACCATTCTTCTTCTACGTTCAACTGCGATTTGCCAGTCCGCACGATGTGACCTTTCCTCCGACTTCTCTCTCTCTCTCTCTAAATAGCTACACAAGATGTGGTCAGCTCTAGCTAGCACCAGCCACCATGACTCATCTCGCTACTGTAGCTAGCTAGCTACCTAGGATCGAGCTTAAATGGAAAGCCGACAACCACAAGGCGGCGGCGGCGGCTCATCAAGGCCACCTCCGGCTCCACCTCCGGCGGCGGCATGCAAGCGAGCGCGGGAGGTGAAGGTGAGGCACATCGTCACGAGGAAGGTGATCACGGACGAGGCGCACTTCAAGGATGTCGTGCAAAGGCTCACCGGGAAGGACTCCGAGGCCGTTGCTCAACCGGCGGCAGGGTCGAGTGGTGCAGCCTGCCTTGGCGGTGGCGAAGGCGGTAGGAGGGATGGTAAGGTTGTGGTGTTTGAAGAGCCGGTGATGGTCGCCGGCGAGCTGCCGTCGGAGGAGGAGATGAAACGTTGGTGGGGTTATTAGTTAGTTATGCACCACATTTTTTGTGTTATTTTTGCTCCTGGAAATCGCTAGGTAGATATTGAGTGCTTTGGGTCAACTTGAATATTTTCTTTTTGGATTTGAATTTTGATTGAGCAGGTGTAACTTATTTTGAAACTTGAATTTTGTTCATGTTGTTAGTTTAAAATTTTTTTAATTAAAAACAATCAAATTGCGCAACTAGCCTAAAGGAAAAAAAAAGTCTAAAAATTAACATTCAATCACTGAACTAGAAATGAAATTGGGTTTCAGTCGCTCACCTAACTCACGACTAACAATGTTAAAATAGAAGAATTAAAACTAACAATCTTCATCAATGAAATATATCTGAACAATCACTGCCACATGTCAAAAGACTATTCCAAACATTGTCACTTGCTCTTCTCCACCTTCTAGTGGTTTGAGATTTTGAGCTAATGATTATGTTCTTAGATTTACACAATTCAAATTAGATTTGAAGACCAATGTTATAATTTTCATACTCTTATTTTGAAAATTACTCCCTACAAGATACGATTTATGATCAAGAAACTTGGTTGCACATTGTCGACATACCGAACTAATGGTACCGAATAGTTTCGAATTAAAACCAAGAGATGCCAGCAAGTAGTATTTGTTTGTTTGCAGAAAGAGCACACGAGGAAGGTATGAGGAATCTCTGTATCTTCTATGCAAAATTTTTAAGCTAGCACTTAATTGATCTAATCTTTGTGCTATATGCAATTATTTTTTTTTGTCAATGGAATACAACATAACTTTACACCTTTCACATGTTGAACCGTTATATTGCATATTTTCCACGTTTTGTGTTGAAAGTTATTGCTTTTAAGATCAAAGATTGCGATACATTTGTATTTAATTTGGTTGCAGCATGTTGTTGCAATTTTTTTGTAAGTTAGCTATCTTGGAGATATATATGCAGGCCGGGCCTATGAGTTGGGTTGGGCTAAAGCACTCTAAATACCACCATCACACCAAGTTTGGGCTTTAGCTTTCATTGGTCAGACTGTCTCCAAACTTGCCGCTAACGATATCAAAGGGAAAAGCGAGCGTATTGATTTATTATTTTTAAAGTAAACTATTTTTAGAAGTAGTAGTACCTGTTATATATTGATAACATGTAATGATGTACCCCACCCTATCCCACCCCACCTACGGTCACACGTATTAATATAATACTCTAATTAAGTATGAATACAAAAATAGAGAGTTGAATTTATGATTTCTTTATTCATTCAATTGTATATGTAAGCACTGTATATTTGATTTACTTGGGTGGATGAATTGTAGTCACGGACATACTTTCAATATAGGAGTAGTTAGCATCATTAAAATAGGAGAAAATACATGGATGATTTGAGAAGCTAGATTCCTTATGGATGTCACTATGAATCAGGCCATCCCACACACTTCCCATCAAAACCGCCACCAGCTATTCTCCATACTATTATTAGCTATAGATCATTAATTCCCTGTAAGAAAACATGCACTACTAAAAATAAAATAAAATAAAAAGGGTCTACTCGGCATCAAACTTATTGAGCGCAGAGGTTGTTGTCAAATCCTACGTCAAGAGTGGTTTATCTGGGTTTTTTTGGAAAAAACAAAAATTTGATAAGAATTGTAGAAAAAATTCACATCTAGTAAGAATGGATGTTTCTTTCTTTCAATACTGTAAGAAATAAATATTAACAACAAACATCAATTGAACCCTTTTGAAAATAAAAGACTAAAATGAGTTTTTTTTTTGTAATTGAAATAGAAGATCAAAATGTCATTTACCCTTTGCTTATATGAAAAGCTTCAATATAATTCAGAAAAGGGGAAGAGTACTGATAATCTTTGTAAGTCTTAATATTGCACTAATGCCTATCCTAAACAAAAAATAGCACAAATGCCCGTCTAAAAGTCTTAAGAATCTTTTATGTCCATTTTGACGACTAAAGGGTTATCAACAGTCTTCAGTCTAAAATACTGAGTTGTTGTTCCGGGTAAAAAATATACCAAAAATGCCCATCTGGTCGGCACGGGCGTACATGCCGGAAGCCTTTTGGATGTGGTCTTCCGATGCCTAATGTCCAGCCGGTCTGTCGTTCCACTGGGTCGTCGAGGTTGCGCACCACAAAACACAATCATAGACCGAACACACAGTTTCGCTGCTCCTAGGAATAGGATAACAACACTGTTCTGAATGATCCGTATCCTCACAGCACCTGGAGCAATCTTGGCCAAAACAAAAACAAAGGCCGTGTTTGCATAAGAGCTTTGATTCGCTCAGGCGACGACGATTCGTTAGAAACAACAAGCTGACAAAAATCACAATGGCTGCAAGCAACAACAAGAACCGTTTTAACGAGGCCGGCTAGTCTACATCATGTTGAGGGTAGAAAGGTAATCTTTTTATCTAGCGTCCATGAATATTTTTGATTTAGAATGGATGTTTGTACAATATCGTGGATTAAGAAGGGCATCCACATTATCCTCTCTTGCAAAAAGAATTAATGGCCACCACATATGGCGAAACAATGCCAACGTCATACTTTTGGCAGCATGCAACGCATAGACATGAAAGTTGATGTTGCTTCCAACTCCAAGTAATATGCAATGGGCCATACATGCATACATTTCTTAGTTTTAGTGCACGCAACCGCCAAAAACTATTCAAACCCATCAACACATGAAAGGCACACACTCCAAAAAAGACTACGTCCCCTTCTCTGAATTCGAGGCGACACCTACAGCTAGAAACAGCGACAGATAACCAACTCCCATTCAAATCGATCGGCCACGACGATCAATCAACCAAAGAAGAAGAAGAAACAATTGGCACTCGCAGCTAGCCATGAACAAATGCTCGCCGCTTGCAACTAGTCCTGTACTCTTGCCTCCAAAAGAAAATGAGCAGAATTTAAGATGACTCTCTAGTTTGTGGATCTTAACTAACAATTTGAGAAGTCACGTCCTAGTTCTCTATTTTGATTTGTTTATCCTCACTTGTAGATTAACCTCATATGTTTCATAATTATGTAAAAATTAAAAACACATGTCCTAGATCTAATGATTTAAAACCCTATCCATATAATCATGCGTGCATTTACCTCTATTAGTGAGCCACATCCCACTTCTGATTGTTCCGCCTGATGCTACCTTCTCAATATTGAAGCACATTTTCCCTGTAGATCCATCCACGTTTCCTCCTAGTCACCTTCACTGTCTATCTACCTCTATCTCTTCTGAGTACTTTTATTATACTGTATAGATGAGTCACTAGCTCTCAAATTAAAATAAGCTAGCTTAGACTCACTACAAGCCATCTCTCCGCTTCTCATATTTTGTTTACCCGTAGTTGTCAACCCTCTCAATCATATGTGTCACTTAGTTTTGTTGATTCCCAAGACTCTAGCTAAAATGGGCTGTGTGGGCATGATTTGAAAGGAACGGCAAACCAAATACTCCCACAACTTGTGAAATGTTGTACTACCATTTTATTGGTGATTATATAGTTAAAATAAGAAGGCACGTGCTATATCCGAAACATACGAAATATAGTAAATACAGATGTAGTAGGGTTTATAAAATCTGTCTAAAATGCTTGAAAGTACAAAATATTTGATTTTATACGTCTGAAAAAATCAAATGAGACATGATTAAACATATTGTTGGCACCGATCAAACCAATCAAACAATATGTGATTATATATGACAAAAACACTCTAGACTAAAGAATTTAATACTAATATACGAACCAACCCTATATGTATATCACCTGCCCATGGCACTAGGAGATCACTTGCCAAACTAGTGAATATGGATGAAACTGAAGTGACAAGAACAGGTTGCTTTGCAAGGCTTTTGTGGGTGTCGCTATTCCACCATTATTTGTGATGTCTTAACGATTAGTCCAAACTTTTAATATTTATCCCCCACCTTTACCGCGCACTCAAATGAAAGGACATGAAATGAAAGCGGCTTTGATTTCAGACATGTACTGACATTTAAGAACTACAGTAGTGCGATTTAAGGTATGCACAGTATTAAATACCACTCCCGATATATTCAAATATATATCATTTTGATATATAACACAAAAATAAGACATGAAAAAAAGACTACTATAATCTCATTTGATATATTTTATTAGTACCTCTTTCAACTTTTTAAATCAAATATTTATTTTTTCAAAACATTAAATGATGAATATATAAAAAATGACATTAAAATGTCTCGAAATCGTAAAACGATGTGTATTTAGAAACAAAACTACAAACTAAAATGGCACTTATTTGAAAACAAAGGGAGTAGTATAAGTCTCGTGTGTTGCTGCATGTTGATTTGTAAAAGATATTATTGTGGGACAAATATGAAAAGATATTGTCATAGATAAACTATAAAACATAGTAAGATTTTAATTTAAAAATAATTTTGTGGTCTTGTCGAAAAAAAGAGGATCTCATTAATTAATTATTTGAAGTGGGGTTCAAATGGTGGATATTATAATTAAGAAGCATGTATCACTACCAAAATCTCAATATTTGTCGAGTGCCCAAAACAATAGGGCAGCACAACACTCGGCAAAGCTTTTGCCAAGTGTTACACTCGTGTAAAGATCACTCAGACGATGAAATTCGAGAAAGAAAATATTTTCGAGTAAAAATATAAAGCACTCAGAAAAGCAAGTTATGCCGAGTGTTTCTAGAACATTCGGAAAAAGAAAAAAAAATCCCTTCATTTGTTCTAAAATTCTCGGTTTTTTATGTAACACTGGCAAAAGAATTTTAGATCTAAAAAAAATACGCAGGCTGATGTAGCCTGGGGACGCCGCCGTCCTCGAGCCGCCGGTATCCTCACGTGACCGCAGCCTCGTGGCACCGCAGTCTCGTGCTCCAGTAGCCTTGGGCCGCCTGCGTCCTCGCACCGCCACCGCCTCACGCCGTCGCCTCCTCGTGCCGGGGCATAGCACCGCCGCTGCATCCCGCCAGTGTGTGTCCTCGAGCGGCCGCCGCCTCATCGCGCTGCCGATGTCCTCGCGTGACCGCAGCCTCGTGCTCCCGCAGCCTTGGGCCGCCGGCGTCCTCGCACCGCCACCACCTCATCCCGTCGCCTCCTCGCGCCGGGGCATAGCACAGCCGCTGCATCCCGCCAGTGTCCTGGAGCAACGGCGCCGCCGCCGTCCACCCTTTACCACCGCCTCCTCTCTCCGCCGAGGCCCTGCACCACTGGCATCGTCAAGCGGTCGCCAGATCTGAGCCGGGTCTGAGCAAAACCGCCGGATTTTAGATGTTAGCCGGATCAGAGCGGTTGCCAGATATGAGTCGCACTGCCGTCGCGCGTCGCTGTGAATCGCCGCCCCCGTGCGCTGCCTCGCGCATTGTGCGCCGCCCTCGACCCTGTCCGTCGCCATTATGCACCGCCCTCGCCCGTCGTTGTCGACCACTGCCCCCGTGCGCTGCCTTCGACCGCGGCCTCGCTCGTCACATATCTGAGCCGGTGGCGACAGATCTGAGCTGATGGCACCGCCGTTCGCCGCCACCACTCGCCTCTTGTCGGTAGATGGATGTGTTTGACGTGTGGAGGAATGGGCTTGAACTAGCGTGGATGAAGTGTGTTTATAATTTGAGATTTGGTTGAGAGCGGGGACAGAAAATTTTGATGAATGGGCTTTGCCGAGTGTTTTTGGTTGTGGCACCTGCTAAAGGTTTGACCTAAAAACAAAAACTATATTAAGGCCTGCTTGCCGAGTGAATTGTCATACACTCGGAAAACAATGTTGCCGGTGTATTTTTAAACACTCACAAAATTAATACAAACACTCGGCAAAAATAAACACTCTGCAACATCTGATATTCTGGTAGTGTACAGAGAAGAAGGTATGATTGAAAAGGTCTAATATTATATGTGAGAAAAATCCAATAATCATAAAAAAAGAGTGATGTAGCAAAATGTGATGTTTTTATTGAGAGTGAAAAATAGAGATAAGATAGATTTCTAATGAAGTGTGTGGAAAGTATCTTCTATAAGAACCCTTAAAACACGATATAAGATGGGTGATAAATAAGATATCATACGAGGGATCCTAAAAATAAAAAAATTTATGTGCCTATGATGTATATTAGCAATTTTTCTACTCACCCTTGCAATATAAATTACTATAGACTTTTTTAAAAAAAAATATAACTCATTCTATGTTTTCAGATAAATTTATCACACACTTCTTCACATCCTTCCAAATTTATTTATCACCCCTCTTTGAAATTGAAGCACAAATAAGATTCTGGGGGCGATTTTATCTTACACATTAATTCATGAGCTAATACTTAAATGACTTATTACGAAACGGAGCAAGTAGTTACCTGTCCTTGTAGGTTGGATTTGTATAATTTTCTGAGTAATGACATGCCTCTTAATTTCTGTAGCTCCCATGTTTAAAGTGTTATGCATGATTGGTGATGTTGTTAGTCCTCTTCCAAGTGGTTTAAAATTGAGTCTCTTTCCATCACTTTCTCCGATCTACTTTTGAAAATTGATGTCTACGCTCGAAAACCTAATGAATCTTGGATTATTGGTGGTGAAGGAACCTCTTTTCTCCCTACTATGATTATTTTGCTAACATGCTGTGTTGGAATCCACCCATGATCTCCAAACTTATGGTGGTGCCGGTTTATATTTATGTTTTTTTTTTTCTAACTATTATAGAACACATATTCTATTAATTTATGGGATCGATCTCATAAATTTTAGATAATCTATCATGTAAAAAAAAAATCCAAAATATTTTTTTCTTTTGAAAAAAACTTAAATATGATTGCATGACCTTTATCTGTATTATTCAATACCATATAATCAAATTTTTAGATCAACCATCACACTTTATGTATATTCTAAGAGAGTGTGCAACTTGTACTTATTTGAATCCATAATACTAGATAGTTGTTAAAGAACACGCGAACATATGACCTTCCCAATGGATGTTCCATGAGTACGTACTGATGGGGTTGAATGTATGCAACGTGTATGTGAACTGTGATCCACCAAAACACATAAAAAATACATCAACAACCGTTGATCTGCATGG
This sequence comes from Pharus latifolius, assembly GCA_019359835.1. Taxonomy (NCBI): domain Eukaryota; kingdom Viridiplantae; phylum Streptophyta; class Magnoliopsida; order Poales; family Poaceae; genus Pharus; species Pharus latifolius. Next base: position 80,842,498 of record CM033324.1, read on the forward strand.
ATCTTAAACCAAACCATGTTTAAGTAAATTGCATGAGTGGCATTTATAAATATCCAGCTATATCATGTAGGTCATTAAATTTGAATTTTAACCAAATGGATCCCAAATATTATTTAATTGTGTCATTTGAATCTATCTATTAATTAAATAACAGACAATCTCCCGACAAGTCTTGCTAATGTCTCCTCACATGCTTAGGTCCCTCCATCATGCTTAATTTTTGTCATTCTTAAGTCCCTACAGTATTCAACTAGTGGATGAGATTATGGCATAATTAAATAAGTTAGGATCTATCAGACTAAAATATAAGTATAGAGACCTAAAATGATACACTCAAACAAGTTTAAAAATCTCCAGCATCATTTACTTTTTGATAAAATATTATAGAATTCTTAATCATTTTAACCACTATTCTTCCTGTCCAGTAGCTACTCCTTAAAAACAAAAAGAGTTACAAAACATGTGCTTAGTTTGGAGGAACCGAGGAAGCCAGGAATAAAGACATCAGTCAACCGTACCTTATTCTTTGGATAAAGACCTCGTATTTTCAATTTTTTCAACCAAGTTCTTAAATTTTAGATTTTAATTCAATTAGATCACTTTTTATTAGCAGCATGATATATCTGAGACATAGCATCTATGTGGCAATGTTGTATGATAATTTAACATTGATAAAAAATCTGAGTATGACACATGATGGGTCTATAGAGCAAAGAGAAGGGAAAAACCTACGCATAATTTTCAATGACTATTTTCTTCGTGTTCCATTGATTCCCTAATAAAGTAGACAATGTGACAAAGACAATACAAAGCGATGGAGATAGCTGATGGCTATAAGAACATTAATCATGTTCCTTCGAGTCCCTATCGATTTAACCTTCCCTTAATCCATGTCACTTATAAATTAGACGAGAGAGGGATGATCTTATAATTGCATTTTAAGTGTGGTTGCATGCATTAAATTGCTACTTTAAATGGACAAGTAGGATATGTTAACGATGGTAGAAAATACATGTAATTGGAGGAAAATATTATCTCGAGAATATTTGGCCTAATTCTCTATATATCCCACTATCTCTCTATGGACTGTATGATTTTGTTCCACCAATTAAACTTCAATTGGATGCTACATTGGATGGTCCATCACAGATATAATGGGTTGCTAGTGTAAGTGACACAATTGAATTAAAATCTAAAATTTGAGGATCTAATTGATAAAATTGAAAGCATGGGGCCTCAATTGAAATTTCAAGAAAATTGAAGGATTAGTGGGGAGTAAAGTTCAAGAGATGCACGCAACGTTTACGTGACATGCTTTTCCATGCATAGGGTTGTTACACAAGTTGTTTTTTCTACACGTCTACCTGAAGCCTACCTCCCAAAGGGGGCAAAAGAAGCACAATCCAGGTATCAAACCTTCTTTGCACGGGTATCAAAGCAATTTGGCAATTAATTGGCTAAAAATGGCATGGTTGGGAGAGTAATTTCATCAAAAATCAACTATTTAGATGAATATAAGAGATAGTTCAGATTTCTCTCTCTTCACAATCTTGATTGTATAAAATGATTTATGTACTTTATAAGGTATATTTGTGCATTTTGATTTGAAAAACATAAGATCAAGATCCCTAAAGAAACCTGCATGACACGTGACTCCTCCAACCACCAAAAGCAAAGCAATTAGCTAGCAAAACAATGACGTGGTTAGGAGAGTCATTTATTTTGAGACACTTAAAATTTTTTGGTAAGATGTTCAATTTTAAATGTTTGAATCTTGATTGAATAATCTATATTTTCTGTAAGGTAGATCAATGAATTTGTTTAAGATTAATTGAGAGAGCAGTTTAATTTTGTGATGTTTAAATTTTTATAAGACATTAAATGCCAACTGTTTGAACTAGGATCACATGGTGTGTGTATTTTGACTTAAAATTCATGAGATCCAAATCACAAAGAGCTCTTGACATAGAACACCACAGTCCAGCAAAATTAGAGCAATAAGGCAAATAGCTGGCTGAACCATTGTGCCTATCTCAATCATTTAGTTAACTCTGCTGAATTGATTGGACCTGACTCACTATCAGCAACATGATTGCTTTGCTCACCCAAAAGTCGCCCAAAATCACATGGACAGTCGCCGGCCGGCCGGACTTTTCCTTCCCAAAGCGCGGAAAAAAGGATCGCGCACAGCTCATCGTCAGCTAACTTGTTTCTCTCTCGCCTCCGAGAAGTAACCTCCCAGACTGTACCACTGTCATCAAACAAGAGCCATGCTATACGTACTTACGCACTTATGCATTATTTCGCTTACAAAATTTCTACGGACAGTAACTGACATGTATGATCAAATTCAAGGGAGCCATTTTGTCAGAAAAGTTGTTTCTGGTCAACACAATCTTCTATTAAATTCCTGCATAAAGTTTGTAACATTTAAGTTCAGAATTCACCTTAGAATTTAGAAGAGCCACCTATCATTCTACCAACCACTATTACTTGAAGAATCTTGCAAAGAAAAGCTTGTACACACCAGATACGGATCCCATAGAATTCTTTGAAAATCCACCCAATAGATTTCGCATCATCTTCGTCAATTCTATATTCAATATTGTTGAACTGTTTCATTTTCAGCATTCAGCATCTGATCAGACTTTTGAATAATATTTTTTTGTTAAAAACAAATCTTCATCTTTCTTATACTCTAGATTTGAGATGTATTACTTGGATCCAAATTTGATCGTACCTATGTAGCCGGAGTTTAGATCAAATAATAACAATCATGATTGATCTTTTGATAAAAAAAAATTAATTTTTTTTGTGTTTTCTAATTTTTAAATTATTTAAAACGCTCGATCTCCACCATTTATTACAGTACAAGGATACAAATGTGTGTAGTAATTTTCTTGTTTTAGAGGAACTAGTTTATCTATAATCACGGTATGACTTGTAAGTTATAATTGGAAAATACAGAAAAAGATGAGACATGTCATCTTCACTTTTTTTTGGAAGAAATATGGCAAACCCGGTGACTTTTTTGTGTACCATAAAAAAAATTGACAAATCATACAAATTATGATATAAAACTCTAGAAAGAAGAAACTGCAGGAGCAGCACCCGGTTTCTAAAAGGTAAATGGATAGATAGATACACGAGTATTTCAGGCAGGCAGATGGGCGAGACAACAAAAAAAAAGGTTTGACAAAAGGGAGCAAAAAAGCACTGGAGTACTCACAAGGCGCAGCCTAAAAAGATGTATAAAAGCTGCCCCTCTCGCCCTGCTCTGCTCTGCACATACAGTTATATATAAGCCACAACGCGTCATTTGCTTATGGTCGACAGCTCGCCGCACGCCATGGCCTCCTCCTCCTCTTTGCTTCTTCTCCTCGTTGTGCTCTCCTCTTGCCTTCTCATGGCTGCCGCCGCCCAGAGCTACAATGCCCTGTTCAACTTCGGCGACTCCATCACCGACACTGGCAACCTCTGCGTCAACGGCAAGCCGTCACAGATCACCTTCACCCAGCCCCCCTACGGCGAGACCTACTTCGGCACCCCCACCTGCCGCTGCTGCGACGGCCGCGTCGTCGTCGACTTCATCTGTTCGTACAACTCCCTCATCCTGCATGTATATACTGCAGTAAGTAAGTTTCTTCTTGTGATCAAGAATTGAGCGTGTCGACTTCTTGGCAGGCCAATCGATGGGGCTGCCGCTGCTGCCGCCGTCGAAAGCGAGCGGGAAGGACTTCCGGCAGGGCGCGAACATGGCGATCACCGGCGCGACGGCCATGGACGCCAACTTCTTCCGGTCGCTCGGACTGTCCGACAAGATCTGGAACAACGGGCCCATCAGCGCCCAAATCCAGTGGTTCCAGCAGCTCACGTCGTCCATCTGCGGCTCCAGTACGTTTCCCTCAAAACCTCCTTACGTTATAATCATATCATATCATGTCACCGAGAAATATCTTTGTACATCTCATACCTCCCGTACTGCAGTATTCTCTATCTTAAAGCACCACCTATGTAAATGGGCAAGAAAAAATTCCGCATGCCGACATTATTTTTCTACTGGGTCCCTGAAGAATCATCATGTTGTTGCAGATTGCAAGACCTACCTCGCCAACTCACTCTTCGTGTTCGGCGAATTCGGGGGAAATGACTACAATGCCATGCTCTTCGGAGGCTACAGCACCGACCAGGCCAGCACCTACACCCCCAACATAGTAAACAGTGTCTCAAATGGCATTGAGGTAACTAAAAACTTGCCTAAATTTCTACCTCATCTGTACTGCTTACTGATTGATTTTTGACGATATTTGACATGTTTGCCATGTGCAGAAATTGATCGCGCTCGGCGCGGTCGACATTGCTGTGCCAGGAGTGCTACCGATCGGGTGTTTCCCGATCTACCTGACGATATACAAGAGCTCGAACAGCGCCGACTACGATCAGAACGGCTGCCTAAAGAAGTTCAACGACCTGTCGACGTACCACAACAACCTGCTCCAAACCAAGATCAGCAACCTCCAGAGCAAGTACCAGTCCGCAAGGATCATGTATGCCGATTTCTACAGCGGCGTCTATGACATGGTCCAGAATCCTCAGAAATACGGTACGTTAAAATTTCTGCATTCCAAACATACCTTGATTACCCATTTCCTATCGCTCGGAGTGCTGAAAAGTCTGTGACAAGAGCACGAATGGCTGGGGAGCTAAGGCATAAGTTGGCACGACATCTTTGTAGTGTGTAGTACTCACTCTTATCCACTGTAGGAGTTATTTTGGCGGCTAGCTTTCAAAATTTTTTGGGCCCATTTGTGCAGGGTCGTTTCAATGCGTCAAACCTTGCAACGTTGTAGTGGTACCAAGACAAGTAACGTGACAGGCTTAAATAGGATTTAAAGTTTTCTTATTAAAAAAAAAACTCTGAAACGAGTAGTACTGACTGCCACATGTATGTGCATGTGCACCTGTTCTGAACAACTGTGTCGACTGTGAGTTTAAATTTATGAATAATAGTTGGGACCCGACACGATTAATACACTCGTGACTAATATTTTTAAGTATGTGATCTTGTAATATTAGAGGAATAATGACATAATTAAAGGGTGATTAGGTGAGAAGTGTTCCGTCAAAGGACAAGCCCACTAATGAAAACAAAGTGGAGTAGTAGTATTCGTTAGAGGCGGCATGCATGTATCCATGTCAGTCCAAGTGTTTTCGTCCCGCACGTCTCGTGCGCAATTAAAACAAAATACTGCACTTGCACGTTCTGACTGTCTGTTTGGCTGGCATCCACGTCGATAAATGTCTATTCTTAAATTCACTCTAAAACTTTATCTAAATATTATTTGGTTTTATTATCTTAATATTTTTGAGAGTCTTAAACATTTAAAATCAAACATCGAGAAAATCAGACATATATAACGAATCATCATTAATCAAACAAATCAATATTATATATATCTCAGACATACAGATAGAAAACTTTTTAATCTTCTTATCTCAAAAAAGAGAAAAAAAAAAAAAAAAAAAAAAGGTAATTGCTCGTTTTCGAAAGGCTTCTCGTTGCTTCTACGGCACAGTGATGCATATCCCTGCATGCACAGTAGAACAGGAATCATATAGATGCTGGAAACAAGAGCAAAAAAACAAAGAGCTGGCTATCTAGGAGTATCTAAACTGACCTCATTGCCCAACTGAAAATTTTTTTGCCATGCGCTGCACGCAGGTTTCAGCACTGCGTTCCAGACGTGCTGCGGCTCCGGCGGCGGCAAGTACAACTACGACAACAGCGCGCGATGCGGCATGTCGGGCGCATTCGCGTGCGCCAACCCCGCCGCCCACCTCAGCTGGGACGGCATCCACTTGACGGAGGCAGCTTACAAGCAGATCACGGACGGATGGCTCAACGGACCATACTGCCATCCTGCCATCCTGCACTAGGACTAGGACGGCAGCAAGTGATGCCGTTTATTAATTAAGCTGGATTAATGTTGGGGAAAGAGGAAAAAATAAGCTGGTTTATTAATTAATTTTAGAATTTCCGAAAAAAAATGACGGCATTTGTCATGTAATATGTTGTTGCAATTTATTACTCCATCATCAGTATTGTTATTCGATGATAATTATTTTTTAAAATGGAACTTTCTGCCTGGGCAATGGCGACTGGATAGTGGATAGTGGATGGCATAATCTACTCTAATTGTTATCCTGTCAAAAACTGTCTTGTCAGAGATCCGTCTCAGACAAGTCCCAGGGTTTTGTTGGAAACTAGAACAGTTCGTCCGGGGCTGCATCAATGAACAATGCGATGGACTACAGTAGAATCGATTCAATGATACAGCTGTTTTGATCGTGGATTCCAATTTCCGACATCAAATCAGATTCTATCATGTGCCAGACAAATGGCCTGAATTATTCTACCTGTTGGACTTCAGATCCCAAAGCAACAACCATCTTTCCTTAGAAGTAGAAAGTGGAAACCACTCTTGTGACGTTGGTCATAAGCGTAAGACCCACACTTCCATCATCAAATCAGTATAAATCACGTTGATTTAGTACCAGTGAGCTCAATCCTCAAGTGAGAACATTTCTCATATGAGTCTTTTATGTGAAAAGCTACCCATTTGTAATACCATTCCACTCAATGCACACCTGACACCACCACTAGCGATGACAATGGATATCAAGCAGGAACAGCAACATTTCTGCAATCACAGAAAAAACGTACTATAGATCAATTGGTAATGCATTCTATACAACAAAACCTCATTACAGCACGAGATGAGCATTCCAAATGACAAGAATGTAGGTTACAGCAAATAAGATGGTGACAATAAATGATACAAAAAATAAATAAATAAATAAAGCATGCGATGGTCGAGCCCTGTGTTATGACACCTCAATTGTCACAATAGGTTTCTTCAATAGCGTCATCTTAATCTTCCGCACCCCCATGAACTCAATGAATAATACAATTATCTACTGAAATGGACGAATTCAACCATTCGGTCATCAGGTCAGCTGGTCCATATTCCATGTCCAAACTAATAAAAGTTCATTGTTCCTCAGAAACCGCAGTCGGACCACTTGAACATTCTCTTCTTTGATGAAGTTGTAACATCTTCACCTCTGGGTTGCATAGCCCTGGATAACAGATTTAAAAACCAGTTAGAGCATGTACCATCTTGGCCCGAAGAGCTTATATCCTTTGCAAACGTAATGGTAAAACATAAAGACAGTTTAATTGATAAAGTATAACCAGAAATACATCAGCACTCAGCAGGATGTGAGGCAGCATGCACTGTTTTATATTTATATAAAGAAGATTGCAACGGATCCTATGATTCTTTACATCCCTCAAATTGATAAACCTTTTTATTGAATTGACCAACAGGAACAGGAATCTGGTTTGCACCTGTAGTACTTCTGCAGGCTAATAGTTCTACAAGTATCATGTTTCAGTGGATCAAGAAAATAGAAAATATGCAAATACACAGGATAACCAATTACTAGCAGAAGACCTAGAAAATACATGAATGTGAAAAATCCATATTTCACCAAGTACTCACAATTTGGTGCTTCAATAAACTCATATCAATGGAAGAATTAAGAAAGGCAATAACCTGAACATTTTGGAATATCCCAGACAGCAATTGATGACTCTGTGCAGTCAGGTTCACAAAGTGCATGGGTGTTCTCATGGTTGACATTCATTGCAAGCATCCAAGATCCAATAGTTACATCCTCATTGCTGAACATACGGAAACTGGAAAAACATAGGCAAGTATGAGAATGTTAATGCCATCCTACATAAGGATGTGAGGAAGATGGGCTGTAACTCACCTGTTGTTTTTCAATGCAACCAAGCTTCCCACCACATCAGCTGACAAAGCATAAATAGGCCCATATGCGTGAAGGAAATATTCTGATCCAAGTAAATACGATAGTGGCTCATACCTGCATATGTGAACAAAGTAGGATCAAATAAAAGTAGTCATTGATGAATGATGCACAGAATCATTTTCCTTGTGGTGCATGATGCTCCCTCCAATACTGCATTCCATATTGCCTAATATACATATATCAGATATAAAGGTCCATAACTATTAGTTCAAGTATCAAAAGGTTCATACTATTAACATTGATTTCAGCCATGAGTTTCTTGGTTGAATACTTAAAAAGTTTTTCCAGTTTCAAAACCCCACCTCTGACCCACTTGTACCTAATGATTTCCTTAGTCTAGTAATTTTCTTTGCTGTTCTCTTAAACTTTAAACTTAGAGCCTTCTTAATCCATGTGTATGGTCAAAACACACCCTATATTGTGCAATCCAGGGAATATTTTCCATAGTATTACCATTATATCGCAAGTATTTCTTCTTAGACTTTGACACTCGCATCTTGCAATCAATTTTCACATCAAAAACCATTATGAAAAGGAGAAAGTAGTTTTATCACATAACACTAAATTGCAGGACCAACCATTTCAACTTTGGATCAGTAAAAACAGGTCCCTTCTTCATGCATCCAATATATGTTTGTGTATGTGAACGCTCCTTAGCCAAAAGCAAGGAAAGCCGATCTGCAGAATAAAAAGTTGTGATGCAAATACCAACTTTTCTTAAAAAAAAAAGGAGGATGCCGCCGATTAGTCAAATCAATAAGGCTGCATCTGGGAGTGCAGTGCGTTTCAAAAAAACAGATTTCACAAACTGCTATGCCTAATCTATGTATTTGGCAGATATTTTTAACAGCGTTTGTTATAAAGCAACAACAAAAGTTCCATGAAAACAGAATTTGATATGTTTTTTCCCTACCACGGTGGAACAAAACAATAAAATCTCTATTTCAAACTACCTTTGATCCACCAGGTTGCCAACAAATCACAGTGAAACTAACAACAATATTTTTTCTCAAAAACAACTTTTTAAAAGTACTTTGTTGCAGCACTTATTGCCACATCACCACAATCCCAGATGCAACCTAAAAGGAGATCTTGGATATTTGTTTTTACCTGGTCTCAAATAAATGTCATCATCGGCTTTAACATAGAAGTCAGAATCGAACAATGCATATGCGGCCTTAAAGAAAGCTAACCTAAAACATAAGATCAAATCAGCATCTTGGTAAAGAGAAAACATAACCCACAAAACAGTGGTTCTATAGTTTACGTTTTGTATGGCAGCCTACTATACTCCTCCTCGAGGTCTAAAAGCACAAAATCATCATATTCTTCGACCTCTCTTTGAAGAGCCGCCATCTTAGACTTGTCATTGGTTTTCCCAATCACAAACCTGAATGCCAGACCAGTAGCTTCCTCCAATCTGCAATACAGCAAAGCATGGAGACAACAGTTATAAGGAAGTGTACCCAAAATCGCCAAAATGAGAAATGCAAAGTAGCCATGGAGACAACAGTTATAAGGAATGACAACAGTTTTAAGGAATTGGCTACTTCATTGACAGTTATAATCAGATCTCAAGCATCAAAATGAGTAGTAGCCAATTCAGTTATTAAGAAAAATCTGACAGCTACTCCAAAAGATCCGTCCTTTCTCCCAGCATAACAGCAGAACTCCATTAAAACCATGCACAATAGATGGGAACCAGCAAGTTTGATAGCAACAAGCAGCCGTTTTAGAAGTAAACAAGAGGCAAGCCAGGGATAATTCTAGTGCCGTATAGCGATTTCTCTCTATGGACGAATAATTTAACCAGTGATCAATTATGTAAACGATGAGCATTTCCCTTTCGTGCGTGAGAGAATTAATAACCAAAATCTACAGATTTGAGAGTCCTAAAAATTACAGTTGCATCCAGAGCAGATCAATTACTAGTTTACAACTGATCTCCCCTTATTATGTTAGCCAACAACGACACCAGTAAAACTATAACTAGATCCCGATCACCACAGGTGGGCATGGACTAGCAAACTGTGACACCAACGACTAACCGAAGGAGACCTTGACGATCCGCTGGGAGCCAAGTCTGCCGCAGCGCGCGGCGCCGCCCGGCGGAGCCGAACCCGGTGAAGATCCCGACGAATGCCATCACCTTGTGCCGCCCCCGCGATCCCGCGGCGAGGGACGCCGGGAGCTCGGCGGCTGCGGAGGCGTCGCCGGGGTGGCGGTCCCACGCGACGGAGACGGAGAGGGGACGCGAGGAGTCGGGGCACCTGTGGCGTGCCGCGGCCGCCGGCCCCCGGGAGACTGAGAAGACGGCGGCGAGGAAGCCAGCGAGGCCGAATAGGAGGCAGGCAACGGAGAAGGCGGGCGAGGAGAGGAGGCGGCGGAGGACGGAGCGGCGGGAGGAGACTGAGGAGAAGACCTTGGGTGAGCTGGGCATGGTTACGTCTGCCTCTCGCTCTCTCTCTAACTCTGAGTGTATGTCAGTGTGTGCGTTGAGGGGTTGGAAGCGGCGGCGCAGGGGACGAGACGGCGGTGGAGACGGGGACGGTGTAGGTGGGTTAGATTAGATCGGATTCGGAGGCGAGGGGGAGGGGAGTGGCCGTTGGTTGCATTCCAAGTACAGAGGGTTTTGGTTATTTTGGTGTTTGTACCATCGAGGGGCCGGCGGGGCGGATCGGTTTAGTGCAATGTGGCATATATGCAGAGGTGGTTGGTGTGTGTTGATCTGTGTGTGGGTTTGAACTGGTGTTCATGGATTAGACTCGACTTCAATGGGTTTTGTGGATCTCACATGCACCCGATATTGCATGTTTAATTGTTGATCATCGGCTGCCAAAAAAGGCAGAACCCAATACAATGAGATATAGATATAATCATGTGTGTGCGAGCGAAGCGAATATACCACACACGTGCTCACGCACCTGCACCTTCTAATTCATAAGTAGGTTCAGTCATATTTTGATGCATGTGTCAATCTAATATATTTGTTTTTACTATCTTTTTGTTTAGTGATAGAAAAAATTTTAATAAAAAATATTTATTTTTATGATGTGACATACTATCTTTCTTTTAAAACTAATAATTTAAGTGTTGAACTTTTATTTGGTTCTATACTTAAGCGGATGATGTACTCAATAGTCAAATATTATTAGCGATAATATAAAAAATCCGAAGGGCCACATTCTTTTGTAATTTTACATAATGTTCAAATAATTTTTTTAGTGTTTTCAAATAAGGTTCTGGTGTAGATAAGACAAGATTAATTTTATGATGCATTTTTGTATGCTTAGGTAGAAGGTAATCTAGCTAATTTAGTTTATACGGTGCAAACTCGGAGCAATTGATTGTTACCATTTTGTTACATGAGAATATCAAATTTTTCTAATTGTGAGTCCTAATATATTTATGAATATTTAGATTAGTGATAGAAAAAATATACAACATATTTATCTAAAAAATAATTTCACAATATTATAATTTTATAATTTTTTACCAATATATTATAGATGATCCAAATTAATGTAGAAAAAATTAATTACCTCATGAAAAATTTTAAATTTTTATTTATCTTGACATGAAATATAAATTTATGATATGATGACCCAAATAAAAGAAAAGGAATGCCCCCTTTTGTTCTGAACGGCAGACCATACAGATCCTCCAACGAGACGCTAAATAATATGGTGTGACTACTGTCTAGATCATTGGATGGAACTAATGTGCAAATGCACGACAATTTACAAGTAAAGACATGACTTCCAGATTTTTTTTTTATTATTAAAGGCTCGATATACTATCCTATATTCCTATATGTGGCTCGGTATACTACCCTAGAAGAAAAGCCCGACGCGGTACTGCAGTAGTGGTTCGGGCCGGACGTACTACCAAAAGGCGACGCAGAAGGTGGGCCTTTGTAGGCCGGTTGGGCTTACCACCCGCGTCTGGTACAGCCTTTCAGACTTTTTATCAGGTGTCACAAATGGGTCCACGCGGCTTGGTTCCACGACCAATTGTTTGGTTTCATGGATAGGTTGGGCCTCAGTCAGTGAGTTACAACTAATTCTTTATTTGATTATCTGCATATGATTTTGAGAAAAAATAGCTGTGCCACCATTTTTCTACAGTATGATCCATTTATGATTTACGTGTATTAATAATTTTTAGCATAGAATAAAGTTGAGTAAGAACTATTAAGTCATAATAAAAATTATTAAAGTAGAATATAACATTATTCTAAAAAAGTGGGATATGACATAATAATTATTCTTGGCATTGTGTGATTAAAAGTGATTAATATATATTAATGATTCTTAGTATGAATTAATGCTGATTAATAATAATTAAAGTAGAATAAGGATTATTAAAATAAAATAAAACATACACTAGTTTGGTAGTATTTTTTTCACCTTATATAATTTTCTGGTTGCACCAATAATGTTACCAACCAAACAAAATTTCATCTCAATCGGTATTATCTCATACACCGGTTTTGGAGTTGGCGTATGCTTCGGGCTGGACTGCTGGGCGCTGGCTCATTCATGCTCTTGGCAGCGAGCTGTGCGCCTCTCGGAGGAGATGGCAAATCATGGGCCTTCGTTGTCGGCCCGCCCGCGCATACACCATTGTCCTGGTTATGTCATTTTATTTCGTTGTGTGCAGTGTGTACTATAACATTTTTTATTTCTTTTTGTTAGTTTATTATTTGTTTTAGTACGGGCAGACTCAAATTGTTTTTTTTCAAAATATTGCAAATAGTAGGTGTTCATTTCATTGATAGCAATCTTATTGCGGATAAATAATTGATCGATTTTGCTTAGACAGTTGACAATGTAGGAGGAGCATATGAAAAAAAATCTTGAGTTAACAGTAGGTTACATGTTTTATTAAGTTCCATTTTCTTTTCACGTTCTTGTCATCTTTGAGTTATTTAAGAAAAATTTAGGGGCTAGAAACCTACAAATACAATTCAACTTAAAATAGGATGGCGGTAGAGCCCTGAGCCAAGCGTCCGCGACTTGCTTGTGGGTCGCCTCTGTTGGGTGGAGGCCATTTCAGCTCAAATGACTTGAAGGGTTGTGGCACGTATTGCTTCCCTCCATGCCACATCTACCACTGAGGTTTAATAACAGCAAAATGTCGCATATTTAAGTGACTTAATTGTAAAATGTCGGTCGGTCCTTCAACACCAAAAGGCAAAGCATGCCTTATCCATTGATATCAAGCTCAACATTGATTGATTAATAATATAGAAGGTGCAGAGTCCTCCACCTTCCATATTCAACTGATTTAATTGCAAAAATATTGATCGGTCCTTGGACCTCAAAAGACAAACCGTCTTAATCATTGATATCAAACACATTGATTAATAATTAATTAGATTACTCGACTAATACATAGTCCTCCACCCTATTTTTATCTAAATACTCGTGTATGTGTCAAAGACGTTATTTGTTGTGGCCCTATAAAAATATACTGGACTCTCTATTTAGATTTTTGTATGAAAAAAATTCTAATACACATAATATTTTTCAGTTGTCCTGCAACTTGCTGGACAAAGGATAGTTTTTTTAAAAAAAACGGTGCTCAGTTGTTTGTTTTTTCTTTCCAAATATGCATGAAAACCTAGGTAGTGTCCTTGTACAACACAAGAAAATATTACGGTTGTTCTTGTAAGATATTTTGTTGTTGATACCTCAACACTATCAGTTATGGTATTAATAATTTTTGAGGTGTTATTCATTCCTGTTCTATGATGAAACTAGAGAAAAATATGATATTATAGTCGTTTTCTCCGATTGTGCCAGTTAGGAAGAGTGATTTCTCTGGAAACCATCGTCGAATTCTAATGAAATTAACAACAATTAGCTTCTTAGGTTGGAAAAAAAAAAAGTTGCACACTTTGCATATAACATCATATTCCCTTCAATCTAAAATATTTGTCGATTTTCAATTGACAATTAGCTCGTATAATTTTCTTTTAATCAAATTGAATATTTTACAACTATACCAATAACTAAGAATTACTCCAACAGACTCCTCAAAATACCAACAGCATAGCATATGGATGATATGGGCTCGTGGAACCACTGGATCTGCGCGTCCGTCCAACGAGCCATGGCTCCACATCGGATCGTCGTCGCCGAGCGATTGGAAGTTTGACAGATTCATGGCGGTGACGCCGCTGATGGCCATGTTTACGCCGCCTGAAATCTTTACCTTTCGCTTAGATGGTGGAAGCAATGGGAGCCCGAGCGCTCGTGCTGCACGCATGGTAGAAACCAAAATCTGATGGAATTGTCCTCTAGTATGAGAAATTTTCTTTTCTTAATTCTTAATTTTTCAACTATCATTTATTTCGATTTTGATAAGGTAATCACATTCAAGTATAGCAAACGGCGAAGTTAGGCAGCTATCCATTTTCATGGTACATAACTTTTAACTTCACGTGATAAAATGCTGTAAAAAGGTAATTGTGGAGAGGATAATTATGCAACTTCTTGACTCCTCGTATGATCGGACGGTACGAGAAAAATCAAAAATAAATCAACAGTTAAAATAAAAAGTGTAATGTGATACAATATGGAGACTTAATTGAGAGTGAATTATATAGATAAGTACGATAAATTTATGAGAAGATGTAAGAGAGTGGATGGGATGAGAAACCATAAAAACTATTATATTCTAACTTTGTTTTTTCTTTGTCGGGAATTTCACCTTTTAAAAACTAAAACTTGTACAAAAAACTAGTCTATTTTGGTTTTGATTGTTTTTAGTATAGAAAAAACCTCACATGCCTCTCTTTGCGTATCCCAATTTTAATGAAATTTAAGATTTCTTATATCATGTAACAAACATAGTGTATTTTATGTTTGTGTATAAATTCCGTGCTTTCGAACAAAAAAAAAAAAGTTGTGTTTCGAGACATTTTTCAAATATTACAGATGACCATTATTTATTTCTTTGCTGGTAAACTAATATTTTTTGGTTGGATGCTGTGGGCTGTGGGAGTGGGAGCTCACCTGTACTAACTTTTGAGGATAGACATAAAACAGAACAATGGGCTACAAGTTTTGGTACAATTGTGTAGTCACTTTTGAGAAAAATAAAAAACAAACAGTTTAATCATAATTGAGTTATATAATTAAGGAGTAATTCAATAACCAAAAAGAGGTGGGCGGCAGTAGGGGCCATTCAGCTCAGATGAGTTGCAGGGTTGCGGCAAGCACTCGACCCCTCCATCCCACATCTCACCATCATGTCAAAAATGTATTTTCCCCCTCCTGCTCCACAGCATGCCTCAAATAACACATAGTAATCAATTTTGAAACTCTTCTTTTAAACTATTTTTTGCGTTTGGTTGGGAGTCGAATCCTCTCGATTTTCTCCTTTTCAGTGCTCACACGCTATAACTGTCTATTATATAAGTACAATACTCAATTTGAACCCTCCGGAGATTATTTGGTGGATAGGTTTGGCATTTTCACTTAATCACCTTGAAAATGTACCATACGATTTGCGTTTAAAACCTGCATGCCTCCTCAAGCTAATCCAGGGAAAATGGAAATTTTGACATTACAATGTTTGTTTTCAATCCTAAACCATTCATTGGCAATTGCCCAGATGATTTTTTCTTATGAGAATTTTGAATTAACTCTCTCTGGAAAGCCCGACGATCTCTGGTCTAATCTAATCTATTCTGGTGCAAACTCAAACCTATACTTTTATAGTTTATGCATAACAACCATTGGTCTTGAGCATTAGGCTGATGAATTTTGTATCGTTAAATACAGAAAAAGTTTTCCCCCATTTACCAAACAAACCTAAGATATTTTGCCTTCATATTTTTTTGGTATTCTAATCGATCTGTACATATGAAAATTTCTATCTCAGACAAATGCAATAATTCGAATTGACATTTCTTCGGGAAAGATTAATTAAGTTACCAAATTTTTTAGGCTGCTGGACCATGTGGTACAATTGGGTGTAGTAATCTGCATACATGATCCTTGCTGATTTGTGTTTGCTTTGGATGCCTTTTAGTGTTTTTTGGAGCAGCGAGTTGTGGTGCTTCGTCAAGTCATTGTAATTCTTCAAACAGCCGAACTGGTCAAAGTCATTTTGGCTGGACGAATTAGCGAACAAATACAGGAAGAGCGGGAAGCAGCCGGTTGGAAGGAGGCCGGGGACTACTATATGAACGGCACCAAGTGTGATCAATTTCTGCAAAATTTACAAAAAAAAAAAAAGAATAAGTAATCCCACATGATCACAAAACATGCCTTCACCATTTGATCTCAAACATAACGATGAGTGGTTAAGACTTAAGACTACCTGATTATCACATAGTCCTCCACCTTTTTTCTATCTACCTACTGATGTCTATGTGCCACTAATCCACTTTCCCACAAAACTTCTGTAGAAACTAATCCACACCCTTCATATATAACTCCTCACGTCATACACTAGATTTGCACCCATTTACTCTTGCCATGCATGCACTCTCTCTTTAGAATTTGTAAAAAGTTTTAGTAGTCGTTTCTTCGCAGAAAATGATACAATAAGATAGAATGGACAAAGAGGAATATAGTGTTGTAAGACAAAGTCCAACGCGCACTCCCGAGGTGGCACCCACGATAAAAAAATATTTTTATCGACTGTCAAGGAGAGAGATGACGCTCCTCACGCTTCGGATGCCCAAATTTTTTTTTTTTTCATGATTTCTGTGCGATCAAATTCTATATAATTTTTATTTCTTGATTATGTATTAATCTAATTCAAATTAAATCTTAATTAAATTAAAAAATTTGTAGATATTTGAATTATCTTCATATAGAGACCAAACATCAATTATATTCGATTTTAAAATTAAAAGTTATTTATGTTTTATTTAAATCATCTAAATTCTAATAAATATTTAATTTACTCGTGGACCCGTGCAAAGAGTCTCTCTAGACGTCTTTGTATTAAAGTGACAGGTGTTTCGCATGATACTTTACATTTGTGACGCAGAATATACTGAGAATATTCTTCTGAAACTTCTGTTCAAACATCCCAACATTAGACTCAACCTGAAATGCATTGTTAGTGATATATACCTCAACACCATCAATGGCATTAACTATCTTGGGAGTGTTGTTCATTCCCTGCTCTATGGTGAAGCCAAAGAGAAGCATGGCATTGTAGTCATTTTCTCCCAACGTGCCAACTAGAAGCAGTGATTTCTGTAGAAACCCTTTGCAACCTACAATGAAAACAACAATTGGTTTAAATAGAAAAAAGTAAAAATGTGCATGCATGGAAAGAAACCAAAATCCAAAGCTCAGAGCGAGAGAGAGAGAGAGAGAGGCACACTATCTTCAATGCAAAATACTTGGCATGATAGAAAAAGGATCTTGGCTGCATCGCAAATGCTTCAGTTTTATACCTTATAGACAATATTTTTTTTCTGAAATATCTTTATGAAATATTGCTAGTACATGTATCATGCATGTACTTCCCTGACCATCGCAAGAGAAGATCATAAATTAGGAGCAAACATAAAATTATAATATAGTTATATTATTGTCCTATTTTGTAAAATTTTTTCTAAAACAAAAAGTATTTTGAAAACAAAAAAGAATGTGAAGTGTTTAACTCTGTTTTGTGCCGCATATGGAAGGTATGTGCTCCTCGAACCACTGGATCTGAGCGTCCGACGAGCCATGGCTCCACAGCGGATCGCCGACTCCGAGCGATTGGAAGGAGGAGAAATTCATGGCGGTGCCGCCGCTGATGGCCATGTTTACGCCGCTCCGGAAATCTTTGTCTTTGGCTTTGGATGGTAGTAACAATGGGAGAGCGAGAGCTTGTGCTGCACGCATGGAAAGAGACCAAAATCCAAAGCTCAGAGAGAGAGAGATCTTGATCTTGTACCGATGAAATCTACGACCAGGCGTTCATCGCTCCACCGGCAAGTCGGTTTCCCAAAGTAGGATATACCGTACGGCGGAGGGGTTAAGGTGAGCAGGTCAAACTCCGTCGTGTTCCCGGTCAGGCAGATATTGCCCGTGTCGTCCATGGAATCGCCGAAGCTAAACAAGGCGTTATACTTCGCCTTCATGGAGGTGGCCGTCGATGTGAATAGAAGAATCAAGCTAAAGATGATGGTTAGAAGCTTCATGGCTTACGGAAGAAAGCAGCGACCAAGTGGCTGTATGCTTTTTAATTAGATGGTTAGCATGATTGGTGAACATACGGACATCAGTTCATAAATGTACAACTTGATTTTTTTTTAAATGCAATACGACACTGTAGGAATATGAGGTACAACTTCAAAGCTAACAACACGAATTAAAAAGTGCAACTACTACAGTATCCTACAAATAACTTGTCACCCCTTCCAATCTTGCTCTTCGGTATCCTGCTCTCCCAGCGCCTGTTCTTCTGATGACTATGATGACTATGCTTATGACTCACTATCTGTTTGCGTCCCAAAATTTAGGATCCACGTCCTCCACTCATCCTTAATCTATGGAAATAATCTGTTTGCCTGTAAGATTTGGTTCTGAATTTGCCGAGAAGAGAGGGACAAACTGACTTCTTCAAATTAGTGTTGGTCTTCGTCCTCACTTTAGTTTATTCGACCTCAGAGCAGCTGTAGCATAGAGATAGAAAATAGAGATCGAACAACTGTAGAGTTTTAAAGTCAATTATTTACTATCGGTTATTAATTTTTAACCGTTACGATTTTATCACGTAATAAGTGTTGTCTATTTCTATCGGTTCATCATAACAACCAACAACCGTAAGTACATATCCACATTTTTAATTGATTAAGAACTTCAAAACCGTTAATAATATATCCAATTACAAGTAGGATAGGGGATCATATTCTCTATCGGTTTACAAATTAGAATCGATGGTAATTTTTTGTCTTTTCTATCAATTTCTTAAGTTATAACCATTAGAAAATTGTCTCGTAACAAGTGGAACAGTAAGACATTTTTTTTTTCAATTCTTGAGAAATAATCGATAGTAAAAATTCAACTACTCTTATCAATTATGACAAAAGAACTGTCAGTATAAATTTTCAGTTAGATAGAAAAAGTGTGCTTTACCATTTACCGTGAGTCATTGTCCTCATAGTCACGATTCCGTGCAAAGAGTTTTGGATGCTACTCAACCAGAGTTGGTTGTGGTTGTTCGATGGATTTTTTTACTAAAAAGATTAAATAATAAATAAAATAATAAAAATGGGTCTCGAGCTAGGTAAACCCTACGTGTCATGAAAGATGGTGCATTAAGAATGTGTTAAAATTCCATTAACCATCTGGATAAGCAATGGTTCTTGTGGATAAACGATACCCCTCAACTAATCCCACCTGTCATGAGAGAGACTAGAAAACTCGTGAATAACAAAAGAATTATTCTTTAAAAAAGGAGAGATTGCGCCCTATGTGAAGAGACCTCCTAACTTTTCAGGAGGCATATAGAGGCGAACATAGATAAACAATATAGAGGGGAAGGCACAATCAGAAGATAAAGACAGGAGTAGGACTTTAGAAAATATTTCTAAGTCTAGGCCTTGTTTGCATTTCACGATGCCGCGATGGCCTTTATCCTCAATAGTGAGTCAGACTTATCTATGGTATTTTCACCTCAAGAGTGCAACCCGTGCTCTGCCTTTGTGTTTCATCAGGAAGATAGCAAGCATCTGATTGATCTCCGAAAAGATCGAGAAATGCATTGCATCTCTTCAGAATCTCCAGTGATACACGCCTGTTCGCTTGGCCAAGTATGCTAGATGCGACCAAGCATGTCATCTCTTTTATTAAGCTGTTTATGCCCCGCTTTCAAGGGAGCACATTTAATTTGACAAATCATCATTTCTGCTCGTCATGTGCATCATAAATCTTGTCACGTTCATATTTGCATTCGTCCACGACTGATGAAGCCGAACAATTAATCAACAAAAGAAACTTGTGGCCGAATATTACTGATACGAAGATAACAAGTCCGTCCACAACTGATGAAGCAAGACAATCGCTCTACTCTGCATCAAGTCATCTTTACCAACAAACTTGTTGCTCAAATTGCAATCTCGGACTTCTGCTCGAAAGTAATCCACTGATTGAATGTAGTCTTCTGATTGTACCAGTGCAACTTGGTCTTGATCAAATTGTGATCTTGGTCCTTGGTCAAATTGTAAGCTTGGTCTCTGGTCGAATTGGTGCAAATTGGTCTTGATCGGCTCCGACCTACTGTGTTGTTTATCTAGATTTAACTATATGATATAGATAGTGTAAGATTTTCAACAAAAACAGATATATACAGTCTAAACAACTTCAATATTTTTTCTTAGGTGAAAATCTTTGCGAAATGGATGTAGTGTTATATGAGCAATATTATATGTAAAAAACTGGTAAAGTTCTTACAAAATATAGTTAGATGGTGCGGTTCAAAAATAGATGAGTGTAGCTCAATGACATGCCTCTTCAAGATGGATCCATCGATGAGAGAGAGAGATGTTCTACCGATGAAGTCTACGACCAGTCGTCCATCGGACCACCGGCAAGTCGGTTTCCCGAAGTAGGACACGCCGTACGGCGGATGGGTGCAGGTGAGTAGGTCAAGCTGCGTCGAGTTGCTGGCCTGGCAGATGTTGCCGGTGTCGTCCATGGAATCACCGAAGGCAAACAAGGAGTTATACCTCATTTGCATTGAGGCGGCCGTCGACGTGAACAGAAGAACCAAGCTAAAGATGATGTTTAGAAGCAGCTTCATGGCTTACGTGAAGCAAGCAGCTACAAGTAGTTGTTGTGCTTAGATGGTGAATATATGGAAACATACACAGCAGATATGTCTTGTTACTTCAGGACAGTTGGAGTGTACTTAAATTGGCCAATTACTCGTTAATTCGTGGAGTCTGCCACGTCAGGACAATTGAAGTGTACTTAATTTGGCCAACAACCTCGTTAATTCGTGGAATGTCTGTTCTATTCTAAGATGATGATGTCACAAGTGAAGACGTTGAATGTGTGTACCATCCTAAGTCCAATAACCATCGTAAGAGAGACCTAACTAATTAAAAGGTTCAAATTGACAAGATTCTCTAAGGGTCTGTTTTAATCCGAGGGTTTCTAAAGAAATTTTGAAGAAATTACACATTCAGTTTTTTTTAGATGTGAAATTTGCTCTAAAATTACTATTGAACTTCTCTATTCCAAATGTACTCTAAAAGATGATTGGCAAGCCTAATTACCAAATTGAGCATCATCTCTTCTAAAGCCTATCTCTCGGAGACATGGAAGCTGCAGGGGCTGTTCTCGCCTAGCTGACAAAACCATCATTCGGGATTCATTTATGAGAAAGTGTAAAAAATTGACTTTTTATAAGCCAGGAAAAAATTTG
The DNA here is from genome assembly GCA_019359835.1 of Pharus latifolius. NCBI lineage: Eukaryota > Viridiplantae > Streptophyta > Magnoliopsida > Poales > Poaceae > Pharus > Pharus latifolius. Next base: position 80,863,789 of record CM033324.1, read on the forward strand.
GTAAAAAATCCACTTTATGAGTTTATAAGAAGATATTAGATCGATAAACCCAAGCAAATTTGACTTAGCTCAAATTTGTTGCCCATGTGGTTTGGTCATATTTTAAATTTAAGACACAATGATGATCCGATCAAACATGAAATCTAATTTTGTTTTTCATAAGATTTGGTTTGAGTAGAGGTCACTCGGACCGGATGAATTTGGACTGTTCGACGACCTAACTCAATACATTATTTGTGTATGTGTAGTTGGAGAGGTAGATGAGACGAGAGGTCACAAAAATTAGTTTATGTTGGTTTGGCTTCCCTCGGTAGATAACTTCATTCTTCTGGAAGAAGTTTACATGAGAAGCTACTTGGACATACTAAAGACGACCGGTCAAGTGGGCGACAAGACCCTGGCCGTTGTGGGCCGGTTGGGCTTACCACGCGCGTCCGAGACCGCGTTTCAGCCCTTTTTTCCGTGAATCGGGCAGCCGAGGCCTCGTGGAGATGGCAATTGGTAATCCACAATAACTTAATACTGGCATTATAACCACTCTTCATGTAAAAAGAGAAAAAAAAAAAAAGAAACAGAAGAGCTTCACAAGCCTTTACTCACTTATCACCTCAAATGAAATTTAGGGTTTCTTTTATATGTAACAAACATAGTGTATTTTATGTTTATGTTTGTCTAAAAATGTCCACGCTTTAGAACCATAAAAAAGGTGTTTCCAAACACTTTCTTCAAATAATACAGAGAAGTATTCATTTCATCAACAACAGTTTTGTCACGAGTACAAGAACTAATTTGTTTGACAATATAGGAATATTTGATGAATAACAACAGAACAGTGGGTTGAAAGTTTAATTAACTGGCTCATTTCTTCTTCACATTGTAATCATTTGGAAGTTATTTAAAGGATAATGGAGGGATTAAAGTTGCAATTCAACCAAAAATAGGAGGGGTGCAGTAGGGGCCCTTGAGCCAAGCGTGGGCGATTTGCTTGTTAGCCTCCTCTGTTGGGTGGATGCCATCCCAGCTCAGATGAGTTGCAGGGTTGCGGCAAGCAGTCGACCCCTCCATCCCACATCTGCGCATGATGTCAAAATTGTATTTTCCTCCTCCTGCTCCGCAGCAAGCCTCAAAGGCGACGTTAAATCCTGAAAAAACGACATGGTTAGGTTTCAAAACATCTTATATCAAAAACCCTCGCGAAGGCTTTAACTTGTAACCTCTCATACAGCGACAAACAGTTTTAATTGTTGAACTAATGAATTTAGGTGTTTTATGGAAAAAAAAAAACATCTTCCTCAACTTTCCAAACAAAACATGATGTGTTTCTTGAGAAAAGAGAATTAAGTTACCAAATTTTTGAGGCTCCTGGACCATTTGATACATTGGGTTGTAGTAATCTGCATACATGATCCTGGTTGATCTGTGTTTGCTTTGGATGCTTTTTAGTGATTTTTCGAGCAGCGAGTTGTGGTACTCCGATAAGCGATTGTAATCCTTCAAGCAACCGTACTGATCAAAGCCATTTTCACTGGAGAAATTAGCGAACATATACAAGAAGAGCGGGAAGCAACCGGTTGGGAGGACGCCAGGGACTACAATATGAACGGCTCCAAGTGTGATCAATTTCTGCACAAGTAACCAAAAAATGAAGTGGAACAAGAACTTGAGATAAGAAGTTAAGAACAATGTAACCAGCAGGCGAAAAATTCTTTTGTGGAGTCCTCTCATGTGAGAGTACACCTGTTGTGATATTTGATCATCATTTTCACCGCAATTTCGGAATTTTCAAATTGATTTCCTGCAGGAAAGGAGTCTCTCGTGAAGGACCCTTCCCAACTGGCTAGGAATGATAGTTAAAATATTGGAAAAATACATGCTTTGACAATTTCGATGTCATATTCACCGCACCACACACACACACATATGAATTTTTTATAGAAATAACCTATTTTTATATGTCCATATACTTCCAATATACTTCCAATGTTTAGTTTTTTTGTTGTACTTGTATTACATGTTCTATATATGACTATGTATCTCTTAGAATTTCTTGAATATTACATCCAATGTACAGTGGGTCCATATCTCGTGCATATCGTCCAGTGTATCAATTTTTATCCTTCCGCACAAAAAAATGGTTGTACCACATAATAAATGTGTTATTTTTGCGAATTTTCTTACTAGATGTTAGTTTTATAATTTTGTTTTTCAAAAAGGTTATTGATACAAAAAATTCGATTCTTTTGTGCATTAGCATCATTGAATTAGTTAGAAATATATATATGATAATAATTACCAAGTGAATGTACTTCGAATATTATAACCTAAATATGACTATATTGAATACAAATAAGCTAACAACTAAACTAACCTAACCTAATAACTATCTTAACCTAATTACAATTAACCAAAACAACTAACCTAACCTAATTACTATGTTAGCTAATAAACAACAACTAACATGCTACCACACATTGGTTGTGTGGTAGATATTTTTCCTGTTGTATAACCAGTGTGTGGTTTGTATTGTAGATCTATCATTTTTCTTCCACACTGTTATTTTCCTACCACTTTTAGTGGCACACAGAGCAAACTAATTCACATCCAATGTGCGGTATGTGTCATGTGTCCCATCCACAATAAACCGTATAAGTCATTTTGTAAATTTTCTCAACTATGGATTAGATTTGTATCTTTTTAAATGGGTTATTTCTATAAAAAAAATTCATATCCGGTGCTCTTTTACATCTCTTCTCAAAATTCTATATAAATGATTATAAAAAAATTCACAAAAATTTGAGATTGTAGATATAAAACCAATCTACTATCTCAAAAAATTTCAAATCCAAATAAATCTACACAAATAGAAACAAAAAAGACAAATTTAGTGAAAAAATTATAAAAATAAAAAGATAAAAAAATAAAAGTTACTATTTACTTATATTTATTATTTTTGTTTCTTCTAATATACATCGAGTTTAGAGTTGAAATTTCGTAAACTACTTGGCCAACCCAATATACACCTTTTCTAATTTTTTATAAATTTTTCATGATCATTTATATGATTTTTTAAGATGATATGTATGAAAACACCGAATAGATAAGACGCACCAGATATTTAAGAGATATATAGGGAGACACTATTCTACACCCGCACACTATCCTTAAAAAATAGGAACTGAAATCATATTAGTTAGTAAATTTACTGGTCGCATAATATAAATTTATTGGTCGTATATTACAGATTTACTAGATAGACCAGTAAATGTATAGTATATGATCAGTAAATTTACTAGTCATATACTATAGATTATATTATATATTTTTGTCAGTAAATTTATTGGTCGTATACAACACATTTACTAGATGGACCAGTAAATATATAATATATGACCAGTAAATTTACTGGTCACATATTATAGATTATACTATAGATTTTTGTCAGTAAATTTACTGGTCGTGTATTATAAATTTATTAGTCATATACCATAGACATATACTATATATTTTTGTCAGTAAATTTACTGATCATATAATATAAATTTACTGGATGTGAACAAGACATAGGAGCGCAGCTTGGTGTGAATATCGATCAGTAACAATAAAATATTTCAAATATTTAATGTCGTTATGGAATAAAACGACGTTAAATTCTTTTAAACAGAGGATAACTGCTATCTCTATCCAACGGTTGTACTTTATTCTTGTAAATTAGTTTAGATGTTTCTAGACTGGATATAGAATAACTATTTTAGGAATGGGTGTAGAATAATATATATATATATATATATATATATAATTTTTTTAAGTAACTAGAACAATGAAAATGTCTCCCATTATTCATATCTTGTTAAGAATACTTAAAATACTATCTATATGTAAATGGCTTAGTTGCAAGTTTTTAGTGGAGTCCTTGGACCCATAGGACTCAACATGCATTCCTCACCACTAATCTCAAGGCTTAAATTCTCCACCTCCTATTATTTATGTCTTTGTGTCATTGTTTCTACCCATGTTAAAACACAATGCACCGTATATCTATATAAATATTTTAATCCTTTATAGTTATTATCTTACTCAGGTTTTTTAAAAGTCTTAATCATCCTATTATAATTAATTGTATGGACGAAGGTCATATTCATACCATGTTGCATAGAGTTGTTTTTCCTCCAAACATAAATAAAAAATTTGATAGTGTCCAACAAAAAATTGTACAATAGGAGATATCTAATGAGAACTGTCTTTTAGTAAGAACTTATGAGAACTTTTTTTAAGATTTTCAAAGATCCTCACAAAATTTGTTGTGATAGAGAAGAAATAATAAGCAATCTTGAAAATTTTCATTGTCTAACTAGATTTAGATTAGGAGAATTAGAAAAGACAAATTGTTAATGAATAATAATTTTTTTCTGTACATATCACTATTAATTGATGATTTGTTTTTTTTTGTTTCTTCTAATCTAGATTGAATTAGATCATGAAAATTTTTAGTATTGCTTATTATTTCCTTCCCTATTATCATAAATTTTTTTTGAGGATTTTTAAAAACTCCAAGAAAAAAGTTCTCACAAATTTCCACCAAAAAAATTTCTTTTGAAACATCTTCATTGTACAAGAACGAAGTTGTTATTATTGTAGAATGCATAATTTGTTGTTGATATGTACCTTAACACCATCAGCAATAGCATTAATAATCTTTGGAGTGCTACTCATTCCTTGATTCACGGTCAATCCAAATAAAAGCTGCGCATTATAGTCATTTCCTCCGAACGCGCCAACTTGGAATAGTGACTTTTTTAGAAAACCCTTGCAACCTGTAATGAAGATGTAAAAAAAAAAGTATAGTTACTTTTTATTTTACTATTTTTAGATTACTTTTAATTTCAAAAAATTCCATCATTAAATTCTGGTTTTATAAGTGAAATTTGCTAACCACCTTGGATACAGTGGGTCATGATTTAGGGATAAGCAAATTAAGTATCGGTATATTATCTACAAAGACAAATATTTGAGCTAGATACAGTATATAACTACACACGTGGATTAAAAAAACTCGAATTAGTGGGAAAGAAAAGTGTTTAACTTTGTCTTGTGCCGCATATGGAAGGCATGAGCTCCTCGAACCACTGGATCTGCATGTCCAACGAGCCGTGCCTCCACAGCGGATCGCCGACGCCGAGCGATTGGAAGAAGGAGAAGTTCATCGCGGTGCCGCCGGTGATGGCCATGTTTACGCCGCGCCGGAAATCTTTACCTTTTGCTCTGGATGGTGGAAGCAATGGTACTCCGAGAGCTTGTGCTGCATGCATGCATGGTAAGTAACAAAAAACCAAGGCTCAAAAAGAGACAGGAAGAAAGACTCTCTGAATATTTAATACTCTCCTCCAGTCCAAAATAAATATATATTTTAATATTCTAAAATAAAATTTGGCTATTATTTTTTAATATATATATATTATAATATTATGTAGGTAATTTTTATGATAAATATGTTTGTATATTTTTCTTAACCAATCAAAATATTTATAAATATATTAGTGGTCAAAATTTGAAATTTTTTACTATTTCACATACAAAAACAACATTTTTTTGAAAATGTTTTGCGAATAAAATGTTATTTTCTTACATGACATCTTTTATTAAAGAGAGGGAGAGTATTATATGAGCAATGTCATATGTATAGAAAACTTACAAAATTCTTACAAAATCTAGTTAAATAATGGAGATCAACTATAAGGAGTGTAGACCAATTACATGTCTGTTTGAGAGAGAGAGAGAGAGAGCGCGATGTTCTACCAATGAAGTCTACAACTAGTCGTCCATTGCACCACCGGCAAGCCGGTTTCCCGAAGTAGGACACGCCGTACGGCGGGTGGGTGCAGGTGAGCAGTTCAAGCTCCGTCGAGTTGCTGGTCAAGCATATGTTGCCAGTATCGACCATGGAATCACCAAGGGCAAAGAAGGCATTATACTTCACCTGCATGGAGATGGCCGTCGACGTGCAGAACAGAAGAACCAAGCTAAAGATGATGGTTAGAAGCTGCTCCATGGCTTACGTGAATTAAGCAGCTACAACCTTAGTTGTTGTTGTGCTTAGATCGATGATGAGCATGACTGGTGCATGAATATATGGACATACATATGCACATGAGTCCAGGACATGCAGTTGAAGTGTACTTAATTTTCACCTACTTTTGTTAACTAAACAGTTTGGTCAGAGAGGACTCCAATTAGCTATTCATTGATCGTGTACAATACATTGTTGTTGAGATGTAACATCTCCTGTTTTGCGAATTGTGTATAAGGCATTATTAATCCCGGTCCCTTTGCTCATTGTTTAAATCCTAATACGTACTTGGAGAACTCATTTTTTTAGATATTTTCCTTTCGAGGAATAATCCATTTAGATTATTCTACTTACAACTAATGAAATAAATAATTTATTATCATCTCCATTTTTGGCCCTTCCCTTTATATAATCTTTTATTACTTCTTTTAACCATTTGAAGAAGCCTAATAAGGCTAAGTCCAGTGTAGGCGTCTTGGCGGTCTGTCACGCGAGTCCCACACCGGAAAATTATTTTTTTAACTCTTTCCGGAGAGAAAAGACGCCACGGCTGGCGTCGGAACGCCAACGAAAAAGTGATTTTTTGCCTCGGTTCACGTGCGCTTTAATTGCATCTCATTTTTATTTCTTAATTTCAGATCAATCTAGTTCAAATTAGATATTGATTATATTGAGAAAGTTGTAGATCTTTAAATTATCTTCATTTAGAGACCAAATTTCATATATATTAGATTTTTAAATTAAAAGTTATTGATATTTTACTAAAATAACCTAATTTAATTTACTCGTGGGTTCGTATGAAGCGCCTCACGAGGTGTCGGTGCATTGGAGAGGGAGATGCTTTGGGTGGTGTTTCGCACACGTGGCACAAAATATACTGGAGAATATTCTGTTGAAACGCCTCACGAAACACCGATGGACTGGACTCGTCCTAAGCAAAATATTAATGGAAGTAGCACTATCTGCGTCTTTGGAAAAAAAAATTTAACTTATGTTTTATATAAACTTGTCTACGCACTCCATAATTCACGACACTTATACTAACATTTATTTGCATGACTAGACCTATCCATTTTTGATTTGCAGTATCCAACCTGATTTAGTGAAGACAACAATTGTACTTTTTGATGGCCACTACCTTATATTTCTCTCTTCATCCTCCTCCCTAGTGTCACATTTGAGGCAAAATTTAAAATATTTCTCACAGATACAAAGAGGTATCGGTACTTATCTTGTAGGAGTTACAAATTAAATCTAATGTGGATGAAGAGAGGTTGAAGTTGTCATTTTATGTAAGGACACCTTAACACAAAAAAAAAAAAAACAAACTCCACAAATTGTGCTGTTTCCTCAACTGAACAACAGGCCTCACAGAGAAACTAAGAAAGAAAGAAAGAAAGAAAGAAAGAAAGAAAGAAACTGTCCCACCACGCCCTCCTCCTTCCATGCCGCCCCAATCTTGCTGCCACGTTGCTGCCCTCGCCTTCCAAGGCCATCTTGATGCAGCCCTCACCGTGCTCCATGCAGCTCGCGACTACATTTGAGGAGCTCCGGGGATTGGAGGATCTGGGCAAGAAAGATATGGAAAGTTCGGTTGCAGATCGATTTGCGGAGGATGGGAAAGGCAGAGTGAAATTACGATTGTACATTTAATACATAATACTCACAATATTACATATAAGAGATACCACGCTGTATTAAAATTCTGTGTAATCTTATATATTGAATCTTTTGTTTTGAACAGTCACAGAATAGAAGTATCAAAAAAAAAAACTCCACATTTGGCCATTTCCAAATTCATTGACCAATTGTAGCGAAAAAGAAAGAACGAGACCAAAAAACAGTGGGCCCTTAATGTTATCACCGACACCATCGTTGTCAAACAGGTACTACCATTATTAGACTCTCTCTACGAGTCTCTAGGCTCTGTTGGCGGGTCCTACTAATAAAAAATCATTTTTTCAGCGGAGAGAGAAGACACGTGACGCTTCACCAGGCGGCGAAATTCTTCGATCTGCATGTGGGTCCGTCTCGTATTACGTGTAATCAAATTATATATATTTTTTATTTCTTAATTTATGATTAATCTAGTTCAAATTAGATGTTGATTATATTGAGAAAGTTGTAGATCTTTAAATTATATTTATATAGAGATCAAATATGGCATATATTTGATTTTTAAATTAAAAGTTATTGATGTTTTACTCGTGGCATATTTTTAATTTACTTGTGGGCCCGTACGAAACGTCTCGCGGAGCATCGATGGGTTAGAGTAGGGGGTGCTTCATATGGTGCTTCGCATACGTGGCACAAAATATACTAGAGAGAATATTCTGTTAAAGTGTCTCGCGAAGCACCGATGGGTTAGAGACAGTCTTAATAACACTGCTATCATCATTATCAAATAAGCACCACCATTGCCAAATAGTGCTTCTGATTAGTGTGCTATACATTACACCATCTGTCTCAAAAAATAATGTTGGTTTTTTATTTTTCAAGGATACAACATTGTCAGAGGTATTATCACAGCCAGCACCATGTCAAGTAGTGCCACTGACCAGTGTGCTACAAAGTACTAGCACAATCACCTAACGAGAACATGCAAATTAAACACACAATTAACGCAACTAACAAGTAACATCATGTCGAAAGGTAAAAGAGAGGAGGGAGTGCACGTGATGACACATATTGAATGCCACATGACGTTCGAGTGTCCAGTTTGCTCGCATGATAGCGTACTAAGATATGCCCTTTTTTTTTATCATTCCATCCAAGTTTCATCCATACAATTAATTCTTTCAACTGTCTAAACATCACCAAATAACACCATCGTGCGCAAACCCATTCATGTGCTGGTACACTAATTCATCTCAAAAATTAAATTGTTAACAAAAGATAAAAAATTTAGTAATAATTGAACGCTTAAGGTATATTTGGTTCACTCCCACGTTTAGCAAAGCAAAACTTTGGTCATGCCACCATAATTTGGATATTTGTTAATTTATGATCAAAATTTGGTATACCAATAGAATAGCAAACATTTGACTATCATTAGCTAGTTTTCTTTTTTATTTTGCTAAATCTTAGGCATGAAATTGGTCTATCTAAAATTTGGCTAGTCAAATCTTCTATTTCTCTCTCTGTGATAAGTAAATCATGCATTAGCTAATCAAATTTTGATAACCAGAAAATTGGCTATTATTTGATGCGTGATCACTTTTTTTTTTGCCACACATTTAACTATGACCAAATTTTGACTCACCTTTTTCTCAAATACGAATCAAACATACACTAACATCTAAGCTAGATTCAGTCTATGAATGACGGGGGCTCAACATTGTCTAAGACTTGGTCCATACTTGGAACCTATTTGGTCTCGCTACTAGATCCTTTAATCACTACAATTAAATGTATCATATAAGTCTTGAATTCAATCAAGATCTAACATCATATTATGTTTCATATATTGATTAATTCATCTAATAATTTTTAGATAAATTGATCCATGAATGAATATCAACTGATATTTTAAGTGCCATTTTGAGGATTGCATGCAAGAATTTGGAAAACTCCATCTTTTTGACCGGTCCCTCTGTCTTAATCCATTGCATGCATGTCCAACTTTTTTAAACTTCGCGGCGTTCTCTAGTACTGTGATAATAATGTGGTTCATAGGAATCACATCAAGTCGGGTAAGTTAAGACGTCATAATTTAATTCTATCTTTACATGTGATGGTAAGATCATATGTCCAATTAGTCAATGCATCTGTACCATCCTATGTTTTCAGATAAATTCAAACCTTTTTATAAAATGATTTTTCAGACACTCTTAAATCTTCACCAACAATAATATTTAAAATTGGATCTCTATGTCCCTATATACATAAATTCCTAAAATAATTCTCTATATATATTTCTACCCTCTCCGATAGAATTTTCAAACTCCAAAACTATATAAGTAGAAGAAAAAGAATACCTAAATTTACTAATTATAAGAAAGAGATTACTGATATCTAAATTTTAAACTACAAATCTTTTTGTTTTGGTTGGTCTAAATATGCGACTCCTAATTGTGAGCTGACGTCAATCTATGATTGGACTCCTCTTAAATAGGGTAACATACGAGAAGAGTACCGATAAGAATTAGTCTAAAGTCTGTACTTGCTTATATCTCCTATTTGACGTAATGGGACTAACTACAATATATGGATTTTTGACAAATTCATCAGAAAAAAAATATATGGTATAAAATGTCAAAGAAATATTTATCATTTTAATATAAAGAATCCAAGAAGAGACTCCTCACACGAGTCTATAAGTAAATGAGATATTTGTTAGAATTTAGGTAATTTTGATAAAACATAAATAACTTTTAATTCTGAAATCAAATTTAGGTGATTTTTGAACTTTATATAAAGATAATTCAAAGAATTATAATTTTTTAAATATAATCAAGATCTAATTTGAACTAGATTAATGTATAAATCAAAAAACAAATATTGTACACAATTTGATGATATTGTGTACAATAATGTATTGTTGGTAGAACAAATAAGGTATAAATCAACCGCCCACAACATTTCCTGAAGTCTTCTCACTCTTACTTTTTTAAAAAAATTTATTACGAGCGCCGGCGGGGTGACCGTATTGTACTCAGCCCAACAACTTCCCTGCATTATGTAGATCTTTTTTTGAAATCACTATGTCACAATATAAGTCCATAAATTAAAAAGATGATATTTTATTATTTTTCTTCCTGTTTTACCCCCACAATATCCTAAGGATGCTTTTTGTTGTTTTCAACAATATAAATACAAAATATGACCTTGTTCTACTAACAACCTTCTTAAAGGAGTCGGTTTTTTAACAATAATAATAACCAATTGTTTCTATTAATTTTGTGATATACTTTAATCAAGAATAGTATTATCTACTTTATATTTCTTTCCACATAATTTCATAACTCTTTAATCTTTGTGTATGTTAAATTTGAACCAGTAAAGAAGGGGTCTTCAATCTGGATGGTCCTCACATGTGTCTGTCTCTTCTATTACAAATTAATATAGAGCATATGAATCTGAATATAAATTACGACAAAACGTGCCGTTCCGATAAAAAGCTTTTGCAAGCTAAAGATGTATGGCTTCGGAGACCACCCTAACTAGCTGGCTATCCAGGCCCATTCACGAACCATGACTTACTGCCACCGAATCGTCTGGATCACATAATGAAACTCACCCGTACTTTTTATTTTTTTATAAAAATAGCTAATTATGATCCTAAACCGTAACAAGTCGATTTGAAGGAGAAATAGTCAGATGTCGCGGTTTAGAAGTGTAACAAGCACACGTCACGCCAAGACAAGTACAAACTCTGCATCAATTAGTTTCTTCGAAAAGACCAGACTATAAGATTTTATAGAGAAGTTAATTAAGCTCACCGAAACGGAACCATAGCGGTTAGACTGTGTCCTAGACTAGGCAGCAAGGACCTGGTCCTCGGCCAACTGAGTTTTTTTTTTATAAATAACTCATATAAAAAATCAATTATAAAAATAATTCATAGTTCTAAAATTTTACATAAATGACTTACTATGTCAGCCTGTCGAGCTCTGGGAATTCGACAAGCGACCTGTCGCATGAGAAAGACTTGTCGAGTATCCCGTGCTCGACAAACCCCTTGTCACTCGATAAGTCTCGCCTCAATCACGACCAGAGGCCACGATCAGTTTCAGATAACTCATTGTGACTTAATATTACACTATCCAGTGGGTTTTGGATAGTCAAAGGCTCTTAACTCAACTGATTACCACACCCCTCTCACCCCCACGGTCTGGGTTCAAATCCCGAGCTTATCATAATTAAAACCAATTTTTATAATTTTGTTCGACAAGTGACTCAATATTAGCCTGTTCAGTGGTTTTTAAGTAGTATGGGTTCGAATCCCACGTTTACTACAATTAAAATCAATTTTTGCCAATTTATCGGGCTTGACAGGCTGATGTGACAGGTCATTTGTGTAAAATTTTAGAACTGTGGATTATTTTTATAATTAATTATTTTATGTGGATTATTTAAAAAAAAAAACTCTAGCCAACTAGATAGAAAACAGCGTGTCATGAAGTTTTGAATTCTCCACAATATAGATGGATGTAACTGGCGGGCAACTCTTGAACCACAAAGTAAGCAGCCAAATTATTGTGATGCTACATTCAGAGGAGGCTATATTAATATGCTTCTGCTGCTCTGCGATAACTAAGCTAGCTAGCTGCTCGTTGGTCTATTGCAGAATGGGAGGATGGCAGTAGGGCCCTCTGAGCCAGCCATTAGCTATCAGCTTGTTCACGGCCTCCGTTGGATGGACGCCGTCCCAGGACTCGTGGTTGGAAGGGTTAGGGCACGCACTTGCGCCCTTCATGCCGCATCTCGCTCTGAACTCGTAGTTGTACTCGCCTCCTCCAGCTCCGCAGCACGCTGTAATGGCGGTGCTGAAACCTGCGCATGCATGGTAGAAATTTACATCAAAGTACCTAGGGGCTTCTTCGGGAGCGTTTAGTTGTAAGGCTATCTCCAGTGCATCAGCGTTTCGCAAGATGTTTCAATGAAATATTCTTTAGTATATTCTGTGTCACGTGTGCGAAGCACCATCCAAAACATCTTCTACTCCAATGCACTAGTGCTTTGAGGCGCTTCGTATAGGCGCACGAGAATTAAATTTAAGTGATTTTAGTAAAACATCAATAACTTTTAATTTAAAAATCAAATATATACGATGTTTAGTCTCTATATGAAGATAATTTAAAGATCTACAACTTTCTCAATATAATCAACATCTAATTTGAATTAAATTAATCATATATTAAAAAACAAATATTATATGTAATTTGATAGCACACAAACTGAGACAAAACAGTTGGCAGGCCCACATGCAGAAGGATTTTTGCCGACGCCTGTTGTGGCGTCGTCTCTCTCATCTGCCAGCCGAAAAATTAACTTTTAATCACGAGACCCACATGCAGACCCTAAAAGTGGCCGCGTTGGGGACAGTCTAAGAAGCTCGCTTTTTAGAGAAGATGGAGAAGAGTAGCCTCAGTTTTTTACGGACAGATTTGTCCCAGAAAGCCAGCCCTTACGACGCATTGGTGGAGGTACAAAGAAAAAGTATTTAGTGCGTCCCTTATATTTATATTTATTTCATTGAAACCTCTTCTCCAGACATATAAAAGAATTTTTGGACTTCTACATAACTATTCTATGCTTTAAATCTTTTTGTGCAAATTTCCATTGGGGGTCTTGTGCTCACACAGTGTGAGATTCCTAACTCAAGTGTGTGTGTTAAGTTTAGTACCCTCTTACTAATTCAAGGTGATAGATATGTGTATATAACACTGTTTATGATCAAACCACTAACTACAAATTAATTTTTTTTTTTGCATGAAATGAGGATGAAAGTGCACGTGAATTAGTACATGTGTGTCCCTCATCCAATATTAGGGTGTAGTACTACCGCGTTAAATTTTGAAGCATTACATACACTAAAGGTAGGAATGGCCTTGGACTATCTAAAATTAGTTGATCAGACTTTCTTGGATAAGGATATCCATTAAGAAAGGTCCAACAAACAGATAATAAGCTCTCTCTGCAACAGGCCTTACCTTATGAAGGAGGCTTTTTGCAAGTTTGTACAGCGAATAACTCACCGAGACGTCCCGGATTCTGCATCATTTGTAGGACGTGGCTGTAGTAGTCGGCGTACATGATCCTAGTCGTCTTATACTTGCTTCGAAGGCTCGCAAGCCTGCTCTGAAGCATGGAATTGTGGTTGGTCGAGAGGTCGTCAAGTGTCTTCAAGCATCCGTACTGGTCGTAGTCGATCTTGTTTGAGCTCGGGATCATGGTCAGATAGAGCGCGAAGCACCCGATCGGCAGTAATCCAGGCACTACTACGTCCACTGCACCCAGTGCTATCACTTTCTGGACAACAAAAACATTATGTTAAAGCCAATTGAAATACCACACACACACACATATGGCCACATTAACCACAAATGGCAAAAAAAAAAATTAGAAGTACCACGACTGGTTAGACGGAACTATGAGATACCATAAAATTTTAAACAATGAACGTATTGGCCAAAATTTTATCAAAATTGAGAAAATCAAATTGACCGTGAAAGAAAGTGTGGTATGCCACGATGAAAAGTGGAACCATGTACCCAACACGCCTTGTTACCTCGATGCCGCTGGCGATGTTATCCACAATATGGGGAGTGTAGTTTCTCGCTTGGTCCACGGTGAAGCCGAAGAAGAGCATGGCATTGTAGTCGTTTCCCCCGAACGAGCCGAACAAGAAGAGTGACTTGGCAAAATAGGCCTTGCAACCTGCCATGGACAAGTACGTATGTAACTGTACAAAGAAGCATGCGACAGTATGGAGTGTTCAGTACTCACTCTGTGGTGTGCCGCAGATGGAAGGCAGCAGCTGCTGGAACCACTGGATCTGGATGTTCATGGCGCCAGTGTTCCAGATCGGGTAGCCGAGGCCGATTGACTTGAGGAAGGCGAAGTCCAGAGCAGTGGCGCCGAGGATGGCCATGTTCGCCCCTTTCCGGAAGCCCGCGCCGCGCAGTTTCGACGGCGGGAGCAATGGCAGTCCAAGCGCCTGCGCTGCATTAATTTGACACGTACCATCAGCTAAGTGTCACAGACAAATGTGGATGCAAAACGAGTGCATGCACGGCCCGACGGCCGTGTCTTACCGAGGAAGTCGACGACAAGGCGCCCGTCGGAGCAGCGGCAGGTCGGGCGGCCGAAGTAGGTCATGCCGTAGGGCGGCTGCGCGATGGTCAACTCGAGCTGCGATGTCGCCGACTTGTTCACGCAGATGTTGCCGGTGTCGGCCAGTGAGTCGCCGAAGCTAAAAATGGCATTGTACTTGTCCGCGCGCGCGGCCGGGAAGCAACCGCAGGAAACGAGGAGGCCGAAGACTAGGAGGACTTGTGAACCCATGAATGACGTACGGGTGTGTTTGTAGCTACGTTAATTGCACAAATTTGCAGAGCTAGCCATCGATCCATATGTATATAACGTTGCATGATAGATGCATGCATCTTGTTTGAGCTTTCGTCAGAGTTGTGCATATCCGACCTACTGCCGAACCACCATGGAAAATTTCAAAGTTTAATGCTGCTTGGATGTTTGTAGTGGTCTCGATCTCTAGGCATTTTGCTGCGTTGCTTGCTTCCCTCCTAACCGGTTCATCGGATGTCAATGGTATCGATTTGTCGGTGTTAGCGCGGTGACGTTGGATCTCCCCCAAAAGAAGCCGCTCCGGGGCCTTGTTGTAAGGAGCTAGAAGACGGCGATGGCAGGTCATGTTTCGCCATGGTTGCATCGTTTATCGCTTCAGAATTGCGTTACGTGGCAGCTTTGCCTAGTCTTCGTCGGTGGGGCTGACTCGAGCAGGTTAACTGATGTGAAAGAAAAAAAAACAATGCACGAAAGCAGAGAAAGTAAATTCTCTCTCTCTCTCTTTTTTTTTTTATTTTTTTATGAATGTATAATTGACATGTAATTATGATTCATATTGATAATTTGTATGATGCATATCAAATAATTATATATGAAATCAAGATCAGTCCAAACATTTTGAAACTCTTATACTAAAATAAAAATAGATTTTACTTATAAATTTGAACACGTAATAAAAACTGCATTAGCTCGGTTAATCCTCTTATATCCAGGATAAAGATCCTAGTATAGAAAATATCTATATAACTGCGATTATATGACTATTTATCTGTATGTTCACAACTAGTTGAGGGTGAGTGGGCGAACCATGAGAGAATTGTAAATAAAAAGTTGACAGTAATGACGGATGATTATTTTGATGATTTATTGCCTAGAACGAAATAGTAAGGAATAAAAAATATAAGGAGATTGGGAATTAGCAAAGAAAAATCATGAGATGGAAATGTGGATCGATTACGTACTTGCATGATTTATTAGCTTATTTATTTTTATGTACTAATATATAGATATGATATATTATTAAGAGTACTACTATATCAGTTTTAAAATACTAAAAAATGTTAGATCATATCTGAATTGGTGTCCTATCGGCAGGCCCGACCCTGCCAGATATCAATCAGAAATCTTGTTATTCAATTGTCAAGAAAATGGATCTCACCTTTCGATGCATTGATCCAACATTCCAACCCGAAAATAAGTGACTAAAAAACACGATGAGCTAGACCATCTCAACTTTGGGTCAAGATGGGCCAAGAGGCCTAAGACTCATCTCAAACACATTCACTTTCAATCCCGTTGTATTTTTCTGAGTACGGTAATATCACAATGTATTTAAAAAATTTTGTTTGACATAATATTTTTTTTACACAGCCAATTGCTAACTATTTTTATAATAGTAATATTTTTATCGGACACGGTAAATATCTCCTACCATATTTTAACGCACCATAATTTTAAATAGACTAACAAAGGTCTAATACTATTCTCAAGGCGTTAAATAAACCCACCGACAAGCAGGTCTTAGGAGATTTGGACGTACACCCAGTTGGACACTGTTCAGCTGATGTTGCCGAATCTAATCAGCAAACCTTATTCCGAATTCATGGCATTAACACTTGCGATTAAGTTCAGTTGTCCAAGTAACGTACGACGCCACAGGAAACAAACAGGGCGAGCGAACGGACGACGAAAGCAAACTTTGAAGGTTGTTCATCCATCCATACTACGGCACCACCAAAGCAAACTTTGAAGCTTATTCATATGGTACTCACACGCTCTTTTCATTGCCAACTAACGAGGTTTCAGTTTACAGGGCTCTCTCGTGTCGGTGGGACTCATCTCTCATCTCCGACATTCTTTTATTAATAATTTAAAATAAAAAAAATAATTTAAAAAATATTCCACAATTTACTAAAATTATAAAAATAATCTGATTGACCACTTCAATTATCGCAGTTTGAAACTGCGACAAAACGATTTATCGTGCCTCACAAATTTTTTTCTCACCTCATCCGTAACAGAAATTGATCGAGTGATTAAGTGGTCGAGTGATCGAAACTTACTATTGAGCGGCCAACTAAATCTATTTTAATTGACATAGTATGGAGCATGTACCAATCAAGGTATGCTTCAACCGCTTGACTGCTCGACAACTCGACCAATTGACCACTCGAATGTTCAATTAGCTTCTGTCGTGGGGAAAAGACTTGTGAGGCACGACAAATCGTCTTGTCGCGGTTTCAAAACATGATAATTGACTTATCGTGCCCAATTATATCATTTTTGTAATTACCGTAAACTGTAGGTCATTTTTTAAATTAATTTTTTTATTTTGAGTTATTTATAAATATTCTTCCTTGTATCCATGTACATGTCTGTTTGTATTTTTATCAGTATAATATAGATGAAAAGATTTAAATACATACTAATTAGATTGAAAATTATACCATACTGCTGAGATAAATGTTAAATATTTTGTCATGATTCCAAAAAAAAATTATAGCAGAGTTTGTTGGTGTTTGTATAATCAGGTGAGAGCAAATTGAAGGGGTGCGCTCTGCTCCAACTAAAAGTTGGCCAAGCTTCTAAGTGAAGTTTTTACTTTTTAGAATGCCGTCCTGGTACTCCTTGCAATGCAAGATACTTAAATAAGGTTTATAAAATAGGAGCTCTTAAATAAAGTTTACATTCATAAATTTTTTCTTATCTTCTGCTAATGGTTTTTAGAAATTTCATCTCCCATCTAGCATATATAACAATGGCAAGCTTAATTTGTCTCCCTTAAAAAAAGTTTCAAGCTTTTCAACCTGGCACAATTCAAACACATTGCAGTCCAAGATCTCCTTATTATCTCTTGGATTGAATAAATATGCGGTTAAGATGTAGTGATGCGGTTGTGCTCATACCCCAAATATAAGTTTTACAATCTAATGACCTGCAAATGAGTCTCTTATTTTTGTAAGATTTGGTCTCATAAAACTATTTATCCAACATAGAAACAAGGTCATACCAAAGATTAGGCCTAGGTTGTTGCTTTCATGCACTGAAGGACTAGATGCCTTAGATACTTCTCAAAATAAGAAGGATAACTATCCGGTGTATCTATGTATCTCATCTCAAAACACCATATAAATAGTCATAAAGAATCATATAAAAAATTGAGGAGGTGTGCATTTGGATAATGAATTAGCATACAAAATTTCAATCCTAAATTCAATATATTTTAAGAGAAAAAATAACAAATTTCAGTGAATAGTAATTTTTATCTTTTAATTTTTTTCCCTTTTATTTTCAGATTTCTTTTTTAGAAGAATTTTTTTCTTTTTTAGTTCTCCTGTGGATTGAACTTAGAACTGAAATTTTGTTGGATGATAAGTTGATTTTATGTTTATATTATCAAAATTTTGTGAATTTTTTTTTGATCATTTATATGATATTCTGATATGAGATACACGAATACACCAAAAAATTATGATACACCAGATACTTACTCAAATAAGAAACCCCATACAATTTTCATTTGAAAAGCATATAAGCATTTCTCGATAAATTCTACTCTGTAGCTAGCAGAGACAACTTTGCAGATATAACAATATGGAATATAACTAACAAATGTTCCAGTCACACTAATGAACATAAATTCAATTGCAATACATAAATAAATTTCCCAATCACACACTTCACAAATCTGAATACCACTGCTGTCACATAAACATGAGAAAATTACGTTTATTCTCTCACTTTTTTTGTTCTTCTAACATAATTTTCCCTCCTCCATGAGGAATAATTGCTTCATGCTGGAGCTAGCTCTCTACCTCAAAATGGACGGATGGCAGTAGGGGCCGTTGAGCCAGCCGTCGGCGATCTGCTTGTAGGCCGCCTCCGTCAGGTGGATGCCGTCCCAGCTCAATGACGACGAGGGGTTGGAGCACGCATAGGCGCCCTGCATGCCGCACCTCGCGTTGTTGTTGTAGTTGTATTTTCCTCCACCGGCACCGCAGCACGCCCTCATGTTGTCGCTGAAGCCTGCATTAACAACATCAAAATTAATCATGATAAATATGGCAAATATTTTCTGTAACTGTTTCACACCGAAAGTCGGTTACCATAGTTCCCTGGGCCTTTGACCATGTTGTAGACATGGCTGTAGAAATCGGCGTACATGACCCTAGCCCCTGGGTACTTGCTTTGGAGGCTTGAGATTTTGTTCTGAAGCAACGAGTTGTGGTAGGTCGACAACGAGTTGAACTTCTTCAAGCACCCATACTGGTCATAGTCTCCCGAGTTGGAGGTCTGATAGATGGTCAGGTATATTGGGAAGCATCCGATCGGCAGCACTCCAGGGACCACGATGTTCTTCGCCCCCAAGTTGATCAATTGCTACACGTAACACAAACAAAATTTAGCAAGGAACTTCTCTTCTACAAACATTCATCGACAGACGGGCGAGAAGCTGGGTTTCACTCATCAATGACTGTTTATGATTGAATTTTCTTTTTCTTGGAAATGTCTGTACCTCTACACCCTTTCCAATGCCGTCGACCACCGTAGGGCTCTGGCCGCTGGCCTGCTCCGGCGAGTAGCCTCCGAAGATCTGGGCGTTGTAGTCATTGCCTCCGAACTCGCCAAGTACAAAGAGAGAGTTGGCGAGGTAAGACTGGCAAGCTGTGTGTGTGTCAAGTACTCAAGTTAAAGCATGAGCAACCACTTCCTTGGACCAGAAATAAAGAGGAGAGGGAGAAATGTGGGCTCTAAATTACCCTGCGTCGATCCGCAGATGGACGGCATAAGCTGTTGGAACCACTGGATCTGGGTGTTGAGGGGCCCGTTGTTCCATATCTTGTCACCGATGCCGAGCGAATTGAAGAAGCTGGCGTCCATCGTCGTCGCGCCGATGATCGCCATGTTGGCGCCCCGCCGGAAGTCCGACCCGCCGGCCTTCGACGGAGGGAGCAGCGGCAGCCCCAACTTTTGGGCTGCAGGACACAACAAACCAAAAGAAACATCTCATGTTGTTGTGTCATGTTTAGGGTGGAAAAATGTCGAGTCTAAATGAGTTGGCCTAAATTAGACTCTTAGTAGTTAGCTCACTTTGGCTCTTAAGCTACTAATCAATATGGACGATGGGGTCTAAGGCAGATTAACAATAAGACAGTTTACATAATTCACAATAAACACAAGGAAAAATATCTCATGTTGTCAAGTTTAGGGGCGAAAAAAAGACGAGCTTAAATGAGTTGGACTAGCCTTAATTCAGTTAGACTTGTGAGCTGGAACTAGAAGTTGGCATCCAGCTTACTTCAGCTCACGAGAAAAAGAGCTAATAGCTCATAAAAAACAGAGCATCCTTCTTGAACAACGGGCTAGACCAGTTTCAACACAGAGAAAATCGGCGGCGGTGCGGCAACCTAGAGGGCTTCTTTAACAGAATTAATGGTGAAAGAGAGTTAAGATGAGAGGTGTGTCAAGAAGGATGCTCTGTTTTTTTTTTTTGGAGGGAAATGCTGTTTTGAAACTAGTAGAGCAGAGAAGAGGTGACTGTACCAAGAAAGTCGATGACGAGGCGGCCGTCGGAGCACCGGCAGGTGGCGCGGCCGAAGTAGGTCTCTCCGTAGGGGGGCTGGGTGAGGGTGAGGCCGGCCGGGTGGCCGTTGACGCAGAGGTTGCCGGTGTCGGACATGGAGTCGCCGAAGCTGAACAGAGCATTGAACTTCTGGCCGGAGACGGCCAAGAAGGAGGAGACGAGGAGGACGGTGACGAGTAGATGCTCCATTATTGTGTAAACTTGTTTGATGGAGTTCTACCACTGCCCTGATCGCCATTGTTAAGGCTCCGTTGATATATATATAGAGTTTAGTGGTTGGTTAGGAGGCAGCTTTTACACCGTTAGTGATTAGCCCACCTCCATTGATCTTTACCAAGCTTTAACTGTATTATAATATCACTTACATAATTTGTGCATGGATTTTTTTTTTCTCTTTTTTTCCTTGATTTTTTGATCAGTGACAAATAGTTCGATGCTTTTAGGCTGTATCATTTGTTTGCTAGGGAGGAGACGTGTGAGGATGGATAGTTTACTACTGCTTAGTGCTAATCCTCGTGTCCTTAATTGTCATTTCGATCATTGGATGGTGTATTTCTCGTGATCAATATGTGATAAAGCAGCAGCCTCCAAGAAACTGTGGTTTTGATTGACATGAAACCAACCAATGGAATTCCTCCAAAAAATAAAGAAAATAAAAGAAAGAAAGAAACCGTGTGATTGGTATTCCTCTTTTAAATTAACAATTCAAAAGGCAAAATAATTGAAACTAACAAGTGGGATTTCTAGTTTATACTGTACCAACCTATTTTTCTTTTGAAAAAAGGACCACCTGTCTTTTTTTTTTCTGGTTACACCCACTCAATTTTTGTGTGCTTACTTATTAGAACAAATTCAAATTTGATTTTGTAGGATTTGTGAGTTGTTGAAATATGAGTAGATTGACTGTTATTTTTTAATTAAATTTTTTAGTGAACTAGTTAGTACGTGAAACTCAAGATGATATTAGAGTAAAATTTTTGAGTTTGAGATCTAATTGTCACAATTTATGAGAAAAATAATTATGAAAGTTAAAAAAATCCAATGAAACCAAGATCAGATCAACATATTAGACTTAGTAGAGTTTAGATATGTTGAAGAGTGTTGAAATATGAATAGATTCTTTATATTTCTCAAATAACTTAAGTTTTAGAGTAACCTAATCAATGTGAAACTTAATATTTTTTTAAAAAAGAAAAATATGATTTGAGAACATATTATGGTTTACAGTTCTCATGTTTTCTATATCAACAAATTAATAACTGAAACCTATATGCATTCTGGATGTGACTGATCATGTGCTACCTCTTGTGCTCCTAGATATTTAGAAATACACAATTATGGGTTTGTTTCCCAAGGAAAAGTATGCTTATTGTTTAGAAATGTTAAAATGATTTTTGATAGAAATTAATCATTTTTTATTAATCATTTGTTTAGAAATTATCATGAGAAGGCATCATCTAAACACAGATTCTTCCATCTCAAATCACTTGTGGCAAAATAATTAACATTTATAGGTTTGGCATTAAGCACAAAGTGCAATTTGTTGCATCTAGGGCTTCATGTCTAACCCTAATTTTGATGATTAATGAAAACAAAGTGTTCCAGACTAATTGTGTTTTTGAGATTGATTGATACAGGCATCAGTTGGGAAGAACTACAAGATGATCAAGATGAACCCGACTTGAAGTAAAGCACAAGATGCAGAAGAGCAAAGATAAGACGCAAAACGTGAAGATGTGAAAGACCTAAGCTATTATGAGTTTTTATTTTTACCGATCTCGGCGTTTGGAGATGATCGGTTAGGAAAATTGTTTTTAGCTTTAACCGTACTATAAAGAGGGGTGGCGAAAGTCCTCTCTTTATCTCCAACGCAAATCGAGAAAACTAGGTCATTGCATTGTATCTTTTTGGTTGGATTTGGTTTTGAACTTATTTGAAAAATTTGGATTTTCTGTTCAGTTTTTGACAGCAGAAGAGTATTTGAAATTTTCAGAAAAATTTAGGCAGATCTGGTTTTTGCTTCTATTGACAAAAATGTAGCCCTTGAAATTATCTTTCCAACGAGCTATTAAACACCTCTTTTGGATTTCTGGATTTAAAATTATCTCTGTTTTTGTTCATGCTGACTGTCAGTTTGCTAAACTGACTGTCAGTTTGAATGTCAGTTCGTGTTAACTGACAATTGTCCAGAGAGGGTGTATTTTGGGCTCAAAATTTTTGTACTGAACTGACTGTCCGTTTGTCCATACTGACTGTCAGTTTGGGTTTCGATCACAGTGCTTTTAACTGAGTTTCTATTTAGTTTTGGTCGAGTTTGTGGTCGAACTGACTGTCAGTTTGCATAACTGACTGTCAGTTGGGGGTTTCAGGTTTCCATAAACGACCACGAACGGCTAGCAAAGTTTTATCCGTAAATTTTGTCGGCCGTTGTGCACTGAACTGACTGTCATTTTGGGTTGCTGATTTTCAGCCCTAGTTTCAACGGTTCATTTGCTTCTTGAGGCTATAAAAAGGTGCTTTGGGCATAAATTTTGAATAACAAGCAGCAGCATTTCATATACACTCTTGAGCTTTAGTTTTCTACTTAGAATCTTGATCTTTTGATCAAGTTGAGTGTTTTTCCGATCCACCGAGCATTTCAGTTCTTTGCATTTTGCATTCACTTAGCTTCTCGGTGCGTGTTTGGAGGTCTAGAGAAGACCTCGCTGCCTTTTACTTTTGGTGAGCGCCCTCATCTAGACGGTTCGGAGGCTTGGCCGTTGATCTCTCTGTTCGGAGATTGTCGGAGAGGCTCGGCAAGTGTGTACAAGGCATCGGTGCTCGTCTTTCCGGAGTGGACAAGGAGCAACCACTAGTGATAATATCCTTTGTGGATATTGAGGCAAGACTCAAGTGATTTGAGTGCTTCAACGAGAATTAGTGGAGACTGGGCGAGTCTCCGATACCTTGGTAAAAATCGTGGTGTTAGTTCTCTTTTCTCCTTGCTTATATTATTTGCTCTTGATTTGCTATTATTTGTTTTAAGCTTTAAGTTTTTAAAAGCCTCCTATTCACCCCCCCTCTAGTCGGCATTCTTGATCCAACACAATTTTGGTGTAAAATTGTGAGAAGTCTACTGTTTCTTCAGCTCTTTTTTACATTTCATTTTAATTTTATGCATGATTTTTAAGAAATAAAGTAAACTTACAACTATACTCTTAGTACTTTCTCAAAAAAAATAAAAGTATACCTCTAGTATTTGTGATTAGTACAGTGAACATGCTGTTTACATCCAAACAAGTAATTATTAAGTAGAATAATGACTATGAGATTATATTAAGTAGAATAATTATATTTTTTATACAAATTATTCTTTCTAAAACTACAAGTAGAAAAAAAGATGTAGTACTTATTCTCATTTGAAACATTGCATTCATATGTAGATTAAACATTGTGGCTTTATTAGACACCATAAACAATGTCTAATTCACCCTAAACTCTTGACATGGGACTAAATCATAGACATAACCACTCAAGCCATATCCAGGTTGGATGGAGATATCATAGTTATATGATTTCATAATGAGTGTGCATTAATAGTTTGACTTATGACTGAAGAAATTGTGTTTGATATCCAACAGAAAGCTGTGTCAGCCAGCTAAAGAGCACTTGTGTCAAGAACACGCTACTTATCTTTGTTTCTCCTATTTTCCCCCCTGGTTTTGGAAACAAGCAGGTCAAACAACATTTTCAGCAACAGGAGGCCATCAGCATCTCCACACAAATACATGCGATAAAAATAAACCAACTAGACCTATAAAGTTGCAACTTTATAGATCAAAAGAAAAGAAAGAAGAATGAAACGGTAGTTATATATGTACTAGAATCTCATGACACCTACATTTCAACGTTAAAAAAAAAAAAGACCCAACAACTCCAACATTGAGCTAGGAAGGGACATGCACGCACTACACTAGCTCTTGCTATTATTTTGACATTATAGTTGATGACACGTCGATTCGCCAAGCTAACTTGGCACTAGGTGAGCCATGCAGCCTGTTATCCAACCATAATGCAAGAAAACGACGTTAAATGTACCATATTAATGAACCAAATGTATGGTATTAGCGAACCAACTTAATATCAAAAAATAAATCATAAGCCAGGTTTAAATGCCTCAACCCCAAGTTCCTTTAGGTATTGCACTGTACAAACAACGCTACATCGTCAGAGTTTGTTTGATCAAAATTCAAAAATCAACACTTTTGAGTGAACTGAAAGAAAAATTGAGTTCTTCAAAAAATTTTACCAGATGTTCAAAATTTCTTGCACATCTTAATCATAGATATTCGAGAACTGATCCAACAGTTCTGGAAAACTTGAACAACTAAATAGAACTGATCCAACAGATAGCATGATATCTATTTCTATGTAGCACATCTTGCTTTAAAAGGTTTTAGGTCTAATAATGGTCCTATTTAGTTGATTACTACTAGTTACTGCATACTGATTTAAACATATGTCATATTTATGATACGATCATACTCAATAACAATTTAGAATTATTTGATTTATGAGTATGATTAAGATGAAGTGCAATACAAGTTTGCCTAACAACGTGGTAATTGTTCCACAATTTTGCTAACAAAGTAGGACATGCCTAGCTAAGTAGTGAACTAAACATAAACCTAATTAGATGTGGCAAATCTAATTTAAAATATGATGTCTTGTGATTACAAACTGAATGGACCAAAATGCACGTTTAATTAGCACTTCCAAATAACACAAACCATAGTGGTCGATCGGCGAAATTGTGACTTGCAAGCGAACATATGAACCATATATCCAATAAAACGTCTCAACTTATTTTTCCGTGTCTTTTTCTGAATCTTTTTCAGGTTGCAACGATCGACATAAGTTGGTACACCAGAAAACGCCCCAGTTTGAGTTGAGAGTTTTGAGTAACGGGGAAGCAACCCCTCCTAGTAACCTCTCCTGTGTAAGTGTGTATCATTGCTAGTACAAAGCTCATCCAACTAGGTGGGCTGTTCACGTCATGAGCTGGACATTGAACTCATACAACTAATTCCAAATTTATGAGATGAGATGTTATTAATTCATTTTTTTTAAAAAAGATGGTATTAATTCTACATCGTGCTTGTGTCCTGGGAAGCTAGCATTTTATATAGTCCAATTTGGATTTTTTTTTTGAGGTGGACAATTGAATGCATGCAAATTTGTAGATATTGTAGTAATTCAGAACACAATTATCTCAAGTCAGATCTCTTGAATCAAATTCTGATATCACTTGTAGGTGTTTTTATGACTTTTTAACTCAACACCTAATCACATGTCAACTCAAAATTGATGAGGGACAAAAACAACACATGCATGAGTTATTCTGCAATCACAGATAATAAAAACTATTGAATTTTTAATGCGGAAAGACTCATGTATATAAACTTCTTACAAATTAAAAAAAAAAAGAAATTACACAAAACCACCCAAAAAGTTACAGGGGTTTTAGATTCCCTGTATAACTTTTTTTTTGGCAGCGTCCTCCCGAAAGGTAGTTACGATTTCACAAGCCCCCTTTTGTTGGTTTTCATCACTGGTATATGATCACTGACAAATTATAAGGGGACATAAAAGATAAAACAAAAAAAGAACAAGTAGTGATCACTGACATAGGATCTCCCACATGTTAGTAATTGTATTTTCAATTTATGAAAATATTTTTCATCTGAATTTAACAAAAAAACAAACGGGAGAGATCATTTAAAATGATAACTATATTTCGGAGATAACCCTGGCAAACAAAAAAATTATAGGAGAGAAATTAATCCACACCCTCAATTACTTCTCACATAATCACATCCTTGTTTACTATTAATTTGCACACATCTACATTTGATTTGTACCCTTTATTTTGTAAAGATTTTGCAATGGTTGGTTAGTGCATAATGCAACTTTGCTGCTATTCTCTTGTCTAGTAACACACAGTACAAATGCACAGTGAATCTGCTCAATAGCAATAAGAATGCACGTGCATGATCATCTCCAAATGTAGATAAAAGATCGTACTTGCAAGAGTACCATCTTTCATACGCAGAGAACCTGGTGAAACCCACCAAATACTCCTTCTGGTTCCCTCTTCATTAATGACCTATAAACTGGAGAACAAAAAGTCTCGTGTTTTTTTCTCTATTTGAACTGTTGGATTAGAAATTAACAATTTAGATCAAAATAGATGAGAAATTTAAAATTGCTCGCAGTGATTAACTTTCTTAATTTTTTCATATTAATCTAAATCATTAAAATTATGATGAGACGATTAAGACAAATGATCCAAATTCGTTCAACTATCATAAGCACTTTTCCAAAAAAGAAAAAACCTATTTAACTGCTTCTTGCTATAGTGGCTATTGTGACCATTGAAGCACTTTCCAAAAGCACTTGTACCAGCTTGAAGCTTCCTGCTACTGTGCATATATGGATGGATTCCAGCCCCTGCTACTTTTGTCTTATAGTCCAAAAGACACATATTATTGTGCAAGCACGAACATTCAGATCAATAAATCATTATCAGAGATCAACGCTTCGGATACAATACGGGTAATATGAAAACACCAAAAAATTTCTTGGGAGTGATCAATATGTGTTCTAATTTCTTGTCCATTTCATTATAGCACCAAATTTCTAGTCGGGCAGCTATGAAATCACCGTGTTTCTTGATGTCTTGCTTGTCTTCGTCTGAGCAATCAAATTGTGCCCGGACCAAATTGGTTCATCATTTTGTTGATCATATTTTCACTGGTGGCATAAATGGGACCATGGAAATCGATCGATTTGCGCTATTTAGAATTCCAGCTCAACACCAAAGCATTCAAATCTAACCCAATATTCACAACAAATTAATGCAAATCACCTCACATTGTCTAGCAAAACATGTGGGGTTAGTAGTGCTCCTAAACAATACAAATTCTTTTTAAGATTTTTTTTTAAGAAAAACATATCTTGACCCTACAATCGACCACTATTTTTATTGTGTATAAATCGACCGCACAAGATTAAAGTTTCAGAATCCTCCACTGTTTAGTGATCCACTAGTGGTGGATCACCTTGGGTCATGGTGAACCAAAGCTATCCAAAATCTTCCATCATTCTAGCGCATGGATATGAAATGTAGCATAACAATCAGACAATGACGGTGGATTTGGATCCTCTACCTCTAGACAGAGATTTGAATGACAGATATTGAGATGAGAGAGAAATTTCAAGTATTTTAAAATCTCACACACTTTTATTCTAGTAGTTGATTTAAGATTAAAAAGATCACCTAACTGCACTTTTTGTGTGAAAGACATGGAATTCGAATCTAGTGGCTGTGGTTGTAGTTGACCCCCAATGAATTGCAAATGTCGAAAAACATAAAATATCTACTTGATGCGCTGGTCACGGAAGAACCATGCATGAAGTTTCTTAAGAGTAATATACTTTATATGTGATGATTCTTGTGTGTGTGATTCTGCAGGTCGCAAGCACATTCGCGATCTAATTAAACAGGGAGCAGGGGTGGGTGTTTTGTTTGGCACGGTGTTGCTTTCGCGCGCAGGACATGAGCCGGCCACCAAACTCACATCAAGCCATGGATCTGAAGCCTACTGGTAATACGCTGTGCTGTGGTATACAGTATACTTAGATGCATGGGACTGATGGGCGCATGCCACCCAATCAGTATGTCTACATACGCACCCTCCTTTCAATGAGTCAGCAGTAGTAGACTATTCAAATGCCGGGTTGGCCTGAGCTTAGGCCTGCCCCAACTCCATTGTATCCATCTGAAATGCCTAATTTTCAAGAGTTCAAAAAAGAATTCCCCGACTTTTGATGCTAGTAACGAAAATCTTTTGTGTTACTAACAAATGGATACCGAATCTAATAACTTCTCAAACAAGATGTCTTTCTTAGACTTAAATGAGAATTTAGTGTCTTTTTTTGCCCTTTTGTGAAGTTGGTATACAAAACATATGGCTTTGCTATTATATTACTATTTTCAGTTCCATTAACTATTTTCCAGAACCATAAGTCTGATATTTGATGATGCAGTTGACGTCTCATCACAATGGGCTACTTGTCTCATGAGTCATGACATGAGTACGATAATACGAAATTAGCAATCTAACTAATGAACACGTACAGAACATCACTGGGCATGTGTTTCTGAGGAGTGGTAGGTCAGTTGGAGTTTTCCCGGTGGTTAGGTCGATGCTCCATCGGTGGGTCGCCGTCCATCCATGCTTTAATTTTCGTGCTTCCATCACCTTTTTGGATGCCTAAACGGACTGATTGGTTGATTAGTCAACTAAAAATCCTTGCACAGCTCATGGGCCACACAACTTTTGATGCTTCGCGTCTTATTATATCTGCATCCAACTAGTCAAGTACAGTGCGCGCGTTAGTGCATGACACACAAATATTCAGATATTCGTTGGCTTTAAAGATCTAAAGCTGCCTGTATATTTGAAAGTGAGACCTATGTTGCGTTTGTGGCATCGTATTCCTTGCCGTGCCGCACAAAGAGCAGCAATGGCAGGCTTTTTAGAGTCACTTAAACACTTTTGATTGAAGCGAGGATAACTGAGCATCTTAAAAGATCTTGCAGGGCTTGAATTCTTAGTCTTCTCCCTCAATCATTTGCTCACTACTACGAATTATCAAGCAAAATAACTATATATTAGTCTCCATGTTATATTAATTACATTTCTTACAAATATCTTCGCTTTGACATTCCTTGAAAAATACCTTTTCTAGTATCGTCAAATAATCCATATATCAGTAACACAAACATGATAATTTTCCAAACAAAATATCCTTTTTGGACTTTGATTGGAGTTTAGGGTTCATTTGGATTTCGGAATTGGAATTAGTTTATCGAATTCCAATTCCATTTTCAATTCTTGTGGAACTGGAATCAGTTGAAATTGAGATTCAAAATCTTGAATTTTAAATATGAAAATTTAAATTTGAATTCAAATGTTAAATTTTAAAATTAATTTGAAATTTAAAATTTAAAATGAAAATCTAGATTTTGAATTGAATTTGAAATACAAATTTGAAATATGAAATGGAATTATCTGATTTCAAAATTTAAATTTAAAATATGAATCTTAATTTTAAAATATAATAATGAGATATTACAATATTAAATTCCATGTACATGAATTCAAATTTTTAGAGTAATGATAAGAATTCAATCAACCCCATTCTTGTTACAATTGAATTTTGTGGAATTAGATGTGGAATTGCAATTCTAATTTATAATGTCCATCCAAATAGCTGAATTTGTTATCCAATCTG
The DNA here is from genome assembly GCA_019359835.1 of Pharus latifolius. Classification (NCBI taxonomy): domain Eukaryota; kingdom Viridiplantae; phylum Streptophyta; class Magnoliopsida; order Poales; family Poaceae; genus Pharus; species Pharus latifolius. The sequence goes on from CM033324.1 coordinate 80,893,806, forward strand.
AAATTACAATTTCAATTTCTAAATTCCAAGTTCCATTCCAAAATCCCGTTTGGCATGGAGGCTTTTTTATCCGAAGAAAATAAAAATTCCTACAAAAGTTCAGGTGGAGGCTCAAAATGACTTTACCCTCTACCTTTTCGATGCTCATTTCATGGTCCCTGTGACGCAGCTGCAATGAGAGATGCATGGCATATGTCCCCGGACTGACACAAATATGGATTTTTTTATAATTCAGAATAAAATATTAACTACAAAATTAATCCACTAGAGTAAAATTATATATTTAACCTGCCAAATCAATTTGTCATACCTCCAAACCGTGACAAAACCGCGACAGATTTGTCGTGGCTCCAAACCATGACTGCTAGTTTTTCCTCACCCTGTATTATTTAAAATGAAAATAACAACTTGTCGCAGCTCACCCGTGCAACAAGCCTCATGGACATACACACGACTCTGCTAGAATTCCAACAGACGCACATGACTCGACTCATGTTTCAGGGCTCAAAAACTTATCGCGGTTTGGAGCCACAATAGGTCATTTACACACCTCACAGATCTTCTCCACGTGCCAAGTCGTGAGTCGTCAAGGCTTGTTGAGCCATGAGCCAAGCCATGTGTGTCTGATTGTCACGGCTTCGAGTCGTAACAAACTGATGTGGTCACAATTTTTTGTACTGGAGAGACTGAATGAGTGGTTGGAATTAGTGTTGTTCGAATCCACGACAAGCCGTCAAATGCAGCTCAGAGCCGCAACTGGCTCATTTAGCCGCGAGAGGTGGCGGGTTACCACGATAAATTGACATAACAGGTCAAAATTGTAATTTTGCTTCACTGTCGATTAGTTTTGAAATTAATTTTATATTCTGAGTGATTTAAAAAAAAAACACCACAAATATGTCCTAGCGATTAAATTCACCCGCGCTAGCTCTACAAGGAGCATAGGCTCCCGTGACCACGCACGTGAAGTACCTACTCCTGTGTCCGTTTGACCACTGCGACTTGTCAGTGGCCTTTCCGGCCATCCGACGGACACGTACGTACGACCGGGCGCCGGACGACGACAAGGTCAACCATTCATGGCGGCGGAAGCCCAGCCAATGGTCACTGCGTCGGTAGCACGTTTGTTCCTTTCCATCAAAAGAGCCGAGCGGAGGCCGCCGCCACAACATGCGTATCTACAGAGTTTTGTAGACTACGTACGCCATGGCAAACGGCGACGCGTACATGGGTACATGTATATGCAGGAGTCGGTCCACGTCTTTCCAAAACAGAACCGACCCGCACACATGACGTGCCAGTGACTTAATCGCAATACATATCTCGAACTTTTATGCGACTAAATATACTTGGGACAACCTGAACCGTTACTATTTTTTATAGATATCTCTGAGTATAATATATTCATAAATATCTACATTAACTATATAAAAATAATTCTTTTATCAAAAATACTTTCATAATGTAATATTCTGTCAGTTATGTAGTATAAGATATATAACTTTTACTTCTTTATAGATTTTTTTATTACTATATATATTCATAAGTATCTATATTAGTCATATGATATGAATAGATTTGTTATCAAAAAATACTTTTATAGTATAATATTATCTCAATTGTATAGTATAAGATATATAATTTTTCTCATTTTCTTGCAAATACAAGACTACATACAAATTTATTATTACATTTTTTTTAGTCTATCTTTATTTATTTCTCTATACTCTATGTTATTTATGACTGATCACCCATACTAACGTTCCCTCATTTTTAGGTGTTTATAAACTAGAATAGTTTAATCATTTCACCTCAATATTTTTGTTAAGCATAAAACTTTTGTAATTCGTAATACGGCTTGTATTTTATAATGGGAAGGGTGCTTTAATAACCTTTACTAACATAAAATAATAATAATTTATGGCAAAGTTGTCCATGGAAAAATAAAATTAACACTATTGCATGTAGATACTACCATATACAATAGATATTCCTCTTAAATGAATTGTAAGCACAAGCACACTATGAGACTATCTCCAATACAAAGATTCTTATAGAATCAAACACTTAAATAACTTGATTTTTGAAGAGATTTTTAGAAAATAGAGTGTAAAAAATATTTATTTATTCGTTATTAGAGGGATAAAAAATGAGAGAAAATTCAATACGTAAATCGAGGAGGAGGAAACTAAAAAAAAATTTCTTACCGCACGCCTACTTGTTTGCTCGGACGTCACTGCACGGTGAATTTCAAATAAAAAAACAATTTCTTCCGTGTTGGAGATAGCCTCGAAAGCCTGGACGTCACGCCAACAGAGCGATCACACTAGACACGTCGACATAAAAGTGTCTCCACGTCACCTGAATAACTCGCGCTCTCTCTGCAGCATGCCACATGCTGCAACTCTTGCCTTCTTTATATATAGGCAGCACATCATCAGGTGATCAGTGGAGTACGACCTCAGAGCTCTGTCTTCGAAACGGGAACACAAAGCTCGAAAGAAATCCATCCCCCTCAATCTCACAGGATGAGGCCTTCCATCGTCCTCTTCGGCGACTCCATCACCGAGGAGTCCTTTGCCGATGGCGGCTGGGGCGCCTCCCTCGCCAACCACTTCTCCCGCTCGGTACGCGCGTAACATTTCACGTACATGACAGTTTGTGCATTGGTTTAACGTGCGTGCATGTACAGGCGGACGTGGTGCTGCGGGGTTACAGCGGGTACAACACGCGGTGGGCTGCGAGGGTGGTGGAGCTGGCGGTGGTGGGGAGCTTGGAGGCGGCGTCGGCTGTGACGGTGTTCTTCGGGGCCAACGACGCCGCGCTGCCGGACCGCAGCATGGGATTCCAGCACGTCCCCGTCGCAGAGTACAAGGACAACCTCCGCGTCATCTGCGCCCTCCTCAAGGTGCACGCTTCGTTCCGTCTCCTCTCGTCTCGTGTTGGATGCATGGCCGCGTGACGGTGACACTGTGCTGTTTTTTGTGTGTTTTTTCAGAGGAGGTGGCCGTCGGTTTTTGTCATCCTCATCACGCCACCGCCGGTCGACGAGGACGGCCGAGTCAAGTAAGTGCGTGGTTTCTTTTTGTCTTTACAAAGTGTGACGCTGGTTAAAATTTTATTCGTGCACGAAAAAATGCGACGAATGGTGGATAGAACTAACTCTGTAAATATTATGAACTTGACAAAATGTAGGCATCCATTTTGGAATGATGTATCCGGTCTTCCAGAAAGAACCAACGAATCGGCTGGGGCTTACGCTCAGGCATGCATAGAAGTTGGCCAGGATTCTCAAGTCAGAGTAATTGACATCTGGTCTAAAATTCAGAAATTTCCAGGATGGGAGAAGACGTTCTTGAGGTATATACGCGTTATTTTTACTCTCGGCCTTAATTTTGCATTTTTATTGACCTTGTGAACAAATATGATTTGGACAGAATGCCATTAAAACTGACTTTCAATAGGGTCGGGAACCGACTCAAGTCAAATTAACATTTTGTTTAGGTGAGTTTTGACTCTGCTTTCAATATGACTTAGTCACTTGGATCCAAATACTCTTGACTCCAAGATTGAGTTTTTGGGAGTCCTGGGTGGAGCCAAAATCCATTTCAACATATTTTGGAATTTGGAATACCTCTTGGCTGACTCCACCATCTCTAGAAGCAAGAATTGGGAGTTTGTTCATACAATTGCTACAAATTATATATCACACTATTTCTATAACAAGTAGTATTATATTATATATAAGATTAAATATATAAACCACATCTTTAAGATGAGAAAATAGAACTATATATCAAATACATATCTGATTCTAACTTCTTGACTTCAAAGAGTTGGAGTTTAATGAATGGTTTTTATAGATTAGAAGTCGGAGTTGGAGTCCGCCTAAATAAGACATGAGTTTCAATTATCTGGAGCTTGGCTTTTCCTAATCTTTCTTACTTGTATGAAATCACTAACGAAAAATACCGAAGTATATTTGTGCAAGGATTTTACCTATCATGGATTGATTTTTATGGCAGGGATGGGTTGCATTTTACCCCCAGAGGGAGCAGGATGTTATTTGAGGAAGTGGTTTATGCACTGAAAGAAGCCAACCTGAGCCTGGAGGCCCTGCCTGCTGATTTGCCCCTGCTTTGTGATATAGACCCAAACAATCCGTTCAAGTTATTCGAGAACTGAAGAGTTGAAGCGTATGAGTCACCTGTAATTGTGCTTAGAAGAAGAAACAAAAATAATTTATGGCATTTTAGCAGTTTGAAATCTCTAGAACCCTACAGCAATGTTAGTTCTCGGAGAAATAAGGTGAAATTCTTTAATTTGGTTAGATCTCGCATAAATAAGGTGAACCCTAGTGCAATGTTAGTCTCTAAAATAAGTTGAATATGGGCCTAATAGTAGCCTTTTTTCTTTCTTGCCGACAATAGTCTGTTCGTCCACAAGAAAATCCCAGGGTGGTCAGCCCAAGCCCATACCAGTCCTGATATGGCCCAAACGTAAGATGGGAGCCTCGATGGATCATGTGATCTTTTAAATTTAATAGAACTACTTAATTTCACTTAAATAAATTTATTTGGTAGTTTGAGAAATGATTTAATGTCATGATGGATCATTTCATCTCTCAGAATAGATGATTTTGGACCACCAATTTCTCAAATCAAATATGAACTACCACACACATCAGTTGCATTTTAAAGAGAAGACAGAGAAAAAAAAACAAATCGGTTACGTGGAGCACATAAATCCACATAATGGAGACATTCTACGGATCCATCTTCAATAAGAGTACATAGAGCCATTTATTAATTGGGTTGGATGCCTGTTTAATACTAGATCTCGTGGCATATATTGGGTCTCTTGTTCTCCATGTTGGATGATGTTTTCTATAATGCCCTCGTCTTGAATGTTAACATTTCAATTTATTATGTGAGGAGTCATCTCTTCACCATTGAATTAGTGTGTGCTGAATGGTAGCTAACTCGAATTAGTCATCATGTTGCATTCCAAATTATGAGAGAAGTACATGTTGTTTCCGTTTCTCAAGCAATGTAGACTAGAAAACTCAAATTTGAACTTAATTAGGTAAACATCGCTCATAACTGTCAAATCAAATCACACTTCTCAGAAATACAAGTTATTTCCTAAAGTTTTGATAAATCATACAAAGTAATGTCTTATAATCGTCAAGTAGGTCTTACCATAAGAGTATATTATATTTCTCAGTAATATTAACTTCAAACTGTGTGCTCTGTTCTATTCTTATTGTAAACTTTAAGCAATTGGGTACCAATATAGTTTGAGAATATATTTAGTTTATAGCTATAAATGGTCATAAAAATTAGACATGTCACAAATAGTTAAAACATATTTACCACTGCGCATCACACAATTTTAGGCAAAATAATTCACCTCTCATAGATATAAAAGTGGGCAAAAGTTTTACCTATTGTGATGACCAAATTGGCCATCTAGAAAAATGTGACGTGTCAATTTCTCTAGGTCGTCACATGTGTCATGAACCAATCACACCTGTAGTAAATTCAAGAAGAGGGCTAATGGTGCTGAGGGTCCGGGCCGCCAGGGCTCGACCGCTTCGACTCGGAGTACGGCACGGCCGCCGACGTGTTCTCCCGTCTTACTCGCACGTTCATGGCAGTCACCGCCGTTGAGCTCGCAATATCGCCTCCGGAGACCAGCATTCTCAGCTGGCCGGCAAGGCGAGGCTCGCAGCACACGACGGTGGACAGGAGGAGCGCGACACACAGCAGCAACCTTAACGTGTTACAGTAGGACAGCGACGCCATGAAAGAACAGATGGATCTGTACTACGTGGGATCCTAGAGTCTAGCTTATGATGATGTAATAGTTACACACACTGGTAGTTACCGGCCGGTACCGACCGACTTTATAGGCGAGCCGTTTCTACCTTGTCATTAGGCGTTTGCATGGTGGAGTCAGCTCTGTGGCGCACTGCCACGATGATCTCCAAAAAAAATGTCCCAACTTTTCCTGTAGGTGCACCGTGCACGTAAAATATTACGCTAAAGGCATGTTCGTATTGTACATGTTACTTTTTTTTTTTTAGTAAGAGAAATTCCAATCTAGACTTATAGAGTGGATGACTCAACCCGTGGGGAGCGTATCAAGGGTTCTGTTTGGAGTGAGTTTAATTGATCAGAGTTGTGCGCCCTTGTCTCACACTCTTAGATTGGAAGGGTCATCATTTTTCTACCATTCTTTTTAGTAGGAAGCTTCCTTCTATTGTAGGTTTGTTTAGCTAGTGGACATTCTTTTTGTCTCGACTAAGATTTTTGGACCGTAAGTTAGCGAATTGTTGAACCACAAATTTTGAAAACCCTTGAGATTGATAGGTGGTGGTAGTTTGTTGTTTAAGTACGGCAGTAGAACAATTGTACCTAGTTTTTATTAATTTTTATGCACAAATTATATTCATCTAACAAATTAAATTATTAAGAAAAGATTCGACACTAAAGGAGGCACAGCCGCATCTAGGCTGTTAGACTATATCTAACCGTCTGAAATATCAGTGATGCAAATGTTTTAATTATTTTTATTTTAATAAGTATTTGGTAGATTTAAAATTTCTTTCTAATAATATATTGAGTTTTATGCGAAGAACCTTAACCGGCGATGGAGCTGTGATATATGCTTCTTATTCTTGTCGACACATAAACTTTGTACTGCTGTACACTCATTTGTCGACGTACAAAGTTCGCCAAATTAAGTCCCCTACGTATTGATATTACCAAGTTGTTCGTTTCTTTAGACCTCCTTTTAGAAAAGTCCTGATTAAAGTAAAACTTTTAACCAAACTAACCATGACGTATATATAAGGACAGAGATTTTGATAAACATCAATCCAACCGTTATATCAAAAAGATTTTGTTTGTAAGCATATTTGACATATGTGGATCGTCCATTAGTCATGATCAAATTTATTATAATCACTTTCTCACCCTATGCTAATATAAAAAGCTTTTAATTTGAGTTTTGTCCTATGTGTTTGGCATTTTCTTCCTCTTGTGCATGCATTACTTAGGACTCGTCTTTGTCATTTTTCCACTGACATTATCGTCTATACGTAGGCGGAGTAATGGAAGCAAGATACAGGTGCAGATACTATCATAGTAAGACAGTGAGAGCGCGATACGTGGCCATGCTGCCCTTTTGTTTAACGGCGTGGTTCAATATAAGCAAAATGGCAAATTAAAGGACCCTAGCACTATGGCCATGAAACCCCTCGACCATTGGGAGATTTCTGTATGTGTTTTAGAATTTGGCTTATGTAGAAGGGCCAAGGGCAACCACGAGCGACACTACCACGTACGCCAAAGGCAGCCACGAGCGACACTACACTGTTGTTACGTACTTATTAGTGGACACTGAACTGGACATTATGTCGTATGTGGGATTTCTATCTTGCCTTTCTCTTCTTTTTTTTTTTTTTTTTTTTTTTTTTTTTTTTTTATATAGCCGGAACAGAAATTGACAATCTAAATTAAGATAGGTGTGAAATTTAAACTTTCTTACAGAATAATTAGTTATCTTAATTTTTCTTCCATATCAATTAGATCATTTGAATTCTGATTATGTGATTAAAATTCTAAAAAAGATATTCTGTCATTTGAATTCTGAATTCTGAAAACCTTCATATTGATAGCTTCAGTTATCTTCAGTTATATTGGAAGAAGCAATGGAAGCATTATCAGCAACAGAACAATGTAAAAATATCCAGACTTTGTCAGATTCAGGCCTGGAATAGCACTATCATTGCATTTAAAGGCGCTATAAGATCACAGATGCACAAAGAATATACAGCTGACTACAGGGAAGGAGGATAACTTTAGAAGATGCTACTCAGGAAGGAGAGGTAGCCTGGTGACACCAGTCTGTGAATTGTTGTCCATCCCGTCATTACTGTCTGAATCTGTGGGCCCACTTGCAGTCTCTTGCTCACCATCCGTGCTTCCTTCCACGTCGGTGAAATGTGGAAGAATTCTCAAGTATGCGTTCGGCTCCTGGCCTATAACTTCCCACTTGAGATTGAAACTTTCAATTAGATGCACTTGGGAAGAAATAATACTAGTTGGTCTGGGCAGTAGCTGCATGCTCTCCCCTTTTGGGATCACAACTTGTTCAATTGCCAATCTTGCTTCCTGAAATCAAGAATAATTGTTATAAACAGTAAGAACAAGTCAGCATAACTAGATACTAAAGAAAGCATAAGCAGAAAAAAAGGGGAAAAAATGAGAAGAAATGATCAGGAACAGTAACAAGACCTCCAAAGCATCAGTTTCCTCTGATGACCTTACTTCATCCTTATCTTCATATTCTATCAGCCCATCCATGTATTCATCAACAAGAGCGCGAAGTGCCCTAGTAATTTGCACCAAAGAGTTTGTCTACAAATAATAACAGCTACCATAAAACAATGAGCACACACGAAATCATTCTGGTGCTTAAAAATTAACGGCAAGCGGACGAACCTTTGTGAAAAACACAGGTATATCTTGAGATTTTACCACTGCCTGGATCTGAGAATTCTTCTTAAGCTTCGATTGTAAAGCAAGCACTGCATCAGCTTCATTGGTGTTGTAAGTTAGAGTAATACTGTCCTCCAACTCCAGCTGTTTAATGGCTTGCAACACAGTCGCCTCAGAAATCTAGAACAGCCTAACCTATAAGTTACAAACTGAGTACTGAAATTGACTAAAGCTTTGTAAACAAAGATAGGACATTAAAAAAAAATGACCACGGACTGGCTCCATCAACTTGTTGTAGTGACAGGAAGTATCCAAAGAAACCAGGAAATGAACTATTGAGGAAATTCATACCCCATATGCATAGAGGTTGAAGCCTGTCTTAGCTTCATCAGACTTCTGTACATGTAATTCTGTAGAGTCAAGATTAAAAGCAGAATCCAAGCTTCTTCTGGCCTTCTTCAGAGAATCATCCTCAGATGGGGTTGTAGCTTCACAAGGAGCAAGATGCAACGACTCATTTTGAATAGAAAATTCATGCAGCGACCCCTTTGAGCCCAACTTGCGAGCTTCAACATTAGGTAGTCTGCCTGCACCAACAAAACAAAAGACCTATCATACTTGCCTCAAACTTGCATGTTTAAATGTCATGCATCGTAGTATGAAAAATTGAACATGTTAACTGGGCATGATCAATGAGATAATCAGGTGAGAACCTGCTAGTAGATCATCTACTGTGGCTTCCAAACTACGATGGACACGCAATTCGGTTTTCGAGATTATCTCTGCAGCACATGTAAATGTTGATGGACCCTTGCGCTCTAGGACCGTTTTTTGAACCCCTCTCCGGTTAGCTTCATCATCACCAAGGGTTACACTCTTTCGGGGAAACAATTGAAGAAGGTATAAGAATAGTTCTTAATAAAAGTAGAAACTAATGAAAGACATTACAAAGCAAGGCAAGTGCCTGTATTCCTTCCCAAAAGAAAATTGCATGCGTCCTGAGGTGCTGATTTCCACGAAACCATAAGTAACCGGAGCTACTTTGAATATGTGCAGTCTTCCTTTGGAAAGCATAGAAGCACCCTTCAACTTATGATGGTGCATATTTTAAATAAAAAACATTCACTTCCAGAGTAAATTATGTTGTTTTCATAAGCATTTATGGAGTATGTAAGTTCAATTCGTTCACACTTCATGTTACAGTAACCAAAAAACAAAGGAGAACTATGGAGCCCTGGAGGTCCTCTCTCTTCCAGCTAATTCGGTTTGGAGAAGTTACTTAAATACTTAAGGCAGATCATTAAGCTTGTTTGTAGGTTATGATGTTATGGAGATGAACTATGCCATTGCTTACCTCACTTTAAATGAGATTACACAATTTAGTGTTGCTGCAATTCTTTCAGACCAATTAACTGGCAACAAGAGCGGAACAAAGTGGAATATGCCCATACCTGTACTCCTCCTACAAGCATCTCTAGTGATGGATTCATGATTAGGTTCTCTATTGTTACACCATGGGCAGTGGCAACAAGCTGTATGCCCCGCTGCGCAATAGTACCAGCAGCCATTGCCTCTAGCTTAGTTCCAATTTCATCAATTACGATTGCATGGGGCATATGGTTCTCCACAGCTTCAATCAATACCTGGTAGGTAGTTAAAGACAGGAAATAAATGTTAGTAAAAAGTAGGAGTGTTCAATGCACATGTAAAATGGTCCAATGTTCCTGCGAAACATAAGCAAGTTGGCTACGGTAGTAAGCTACAATGGGATTTGGTTGTAATCCATACACTACAGATGAATAAAGTGAAAACTTTAGAAGAATCGCTACCTCTAAAGTCTGAACTAGCTGGATACACAACAATGCCATATGGATGACAGATATGAGACTGTGAAAAGTATAAATAGTTACATGCACTACACAGGGTGAACAAACCTTATGCTGCATTTCAGGGTTAGGCACTTGCAATCTTCGCGCATTGCCTATCCCAGGGTGCGGAATGTCACCGTCTCCGCCTATCTCATTTGACGTGTCAACTATCATCACCCGCTTCTTATAATCATCCGCTAACATTCGGGCAATTTCTCTGCAACTCAAAGTAAAGCACGCCATGATGTCAACTCAAAACAATTCATTTGCTAAAAATTGCCCTGCACTAGTAGAAACACTCTCATGAATTCAGTTTCTAGACAATAGACATATTTCTCAATCATGCAACTCTCAATTTACATCAGAAATAGGATCCACTTATACAAACCTTATTACAGTCGTCTTCCCCACCCCCGGCGGGCCGATGAGCAGCAAGGACCCGCCATCCTTCACTAAATCACGAAGCAAATTGGCACTTCCAGGTACCGCCCGCCCGACGCGGCAAGTAAGGCCTACAATCACACCTTTCCTGTTCCTAATTGCGCTGATCCGATGCAGTGTCCGGCTAATGCCGGCGCGGTTGTCCTCACCAAAGTCCCCAACCTAACCAAAAGTACATCATTATCGAAAAAGCTTTCTCTTTTACATTCAGTTGGACTAATCTCATTATGAATTATGATTTAGGGTAGTAGCATATCAGCGTATGAGATTAGAGGTTGAAGCGGACATGGGAGGTGGCGTGGTGGAGGTCATAGAAGGAGATGGGGCGTGAGGAGAGGAAGAAGTCGCCGGAGGGGAAGCGGGCGAGCGGAGGCCGGCCGAGGTCCATGACCACCTCCACCAGGCTGGGGAGCTCCGGGTGGCCCTCCACCCGCCGGCGAAGCTCCCCCGGGAGCAGCTCCAGCAGCCGCTGCAGCTCTTTCTCGAACCCCTCCGGCAACGGCTCGGCCGCGGCGGCGCGCACAGGAGGGCCGAGACGGCTGCGGCGGAGGGAGATGGCGGTAACGGCGAGTGATCGGCTAGGGGAGCGGAAGCGACAGGAGGTGGGGAGAGACGGAAGAGGGAGGAGGGGGAGGCGGAGGTGGACGAGCTGCGGCGGCGGCATGGCGTCGGCCGGGGACAAGTGATAAGCGGGGATTCGCGGTTGAATTCCAAGCGATTTGATCTTGGCCGTTGGATCGTCCCATAGAATGTGTGGCAACCATGTGGCCATGTCTTTGTTCCGTCCACCACAACTCCTCTCCCACTAACTTCCACCGGCCAACTTTTAAACCCGAGCACTTCGCTGGAATGCCTCACCTCACACGGTGGGACGGCGCCGCCCCACAATGGAGAGGCCACAGCAACAGCAACTACGAGTGGTCGACACCATCCGGCTCTTCCCGTCTCCTCCACCGGCCGAACCACTTGCGCTGCCTCTGTCCGGCCTCGACACCGACCGCAACGTTGTCGACGTCTCCTTCCGTACCCTCCGCTTCTTTCCTGCTCACCCTCCCACTCTCGATCCCTTTGCCGTCCTCCTGCCCGCTTTTGTGGCCGCTGTCCGCCTCTTCTCCCCTCTCGCCGGCTCGCTCCGCGACCACCGCTACGCCGTCTGCTCTGGTACCGACACCGTTCCCCTCGTTCTTGCGGTGTCCGACCTTCCGGTTTCTGACATTGACACTGACAAGCCAGACTCGGGTCTCCTCGACCGCCTCGCACCGGCCGACGATGCTGGCTGCGGCGCGCATAGCCAGGGGCTCGCGCTCCAGGTCACGCGCTTCGCGTGCGGCGGCGTCGCTCTGGGGATGCGGGTGGCGCACGCGCTGTGCGACGGCGCGGGCGCCACCATGTTCCTGGCCGCCGCGGCGCGGCTCGCGCGGGGGCAGGAAGTGGCCGTGGCGCCGGTGTGGGAGCGGCCGGACCGGCTCGGGCCGAGGCGGCCACCGCGCGTCGTGGTACCGTTCGACCGTGTACTTACCCTCGAAGACGGCGTGGCGCTACTCGGACCGTATGGCACGGCGAGTGATGCAGAAAAGCAGCTTGCGAAGGTGTGCTTCCATGTGAGTGATGCACGCGTCGAGAGCCTCAGAGCTCGGGTCGCCTGGGAGGCCGGCTTCGTCTTCACAACCTTCGAGGTCCTTGCTGCATTCATCTGGCGCGCCAGGTTACAGAGTTGTTTTAAGTTAGTCGAACACATTGTTATATTACATGCAAGAAGAAGAAGAATGATTCTTGGTTTACTCTGTTATTGCATTCTTGAACAGGGTCAAGGCCAACGAGACAAACTCTGATGAAGATGTAAAGATCGTGTACTCCATGAACATTAGCAAAGTGCTCAGCCCGCCACTCCCCGACGGCTACTGGGGCAACGTGTGCGTCCCGGTCTATGTCCGTATGACCGCCGGCGAGCTCGTCGGCGGGCCGCTGTCGAAGACAGCAGCACTGATCAAGAAGAGCAAGCAAGAGGTGAACGACGAGTACGTCCGGTCCTATACTGACTTCCAAGAACTGCACTATGACAAGGGGATCACAGCAGGGCGTGGCGTGAATGCGTTCACTGACTGGCGGCGTCTGCGCCACTCGGAGGTGGATTTCGGGTGGGGCGGCCCGGACGCCGTGCTTCTTCCTTCCCTACGGCGACGCCGATGAGAGGAGGAGGAGAGGGTTCAGGGTGTTTGTCACATTGCAGGAGAAGGCATTGCCCTGCTTCAGAGAAGAAATGGAGGGCCTCTCCTTGCAAATTGAGTAGTTTCTACATCTGATTGTAATTTTTCACAAATGATGTGAAAGATGAAATAATTCTTCCAGGGAAATTGTTTGGTATTTCTAGTGTAAGTGCAGCTTATTTCAAATTTTCAATATAAATTGAAATTACACCAAGGAAGTTGGATGAAATGCACATTTTCGTTTTTCGAAATGTACAATTTTATTGTACCAAATGATGTATAATCGTCTTAGAAATGCGCATCTATTGCCTCTTTATGTAACACAAATTGTACGAGTTCAGATATCTTCACAAAAATCGTATGAGAAGAGACGATTCCATGGATGGCATGAACTACACATAAGAAACTCAAAGGATTTTGGCACCGGTGTATCTTTAGGTAATTTTCTAAGGAAGTCATAAAAAAAGATCATGATCCAGACATGCATTTGGCAAGAAACTATCATACCAATTGGCTATAAATTTGCAGCCAATCTTATACATGTTAGGATAAAGAGAGTTGGCAGCTAGCACTCACATGATTTTTCCAATCAAAGCAATTTTTCCATTGGGAGTATCATTACAACGAAAAACAAAATCCTTTTGGACTCATCTCTCTTCTTTGTTCTTCTTGAAGTATAGGAGAAAAGCAATATAAGACAGATCATGGATCGAGATGTAAGTTCATATTATGTAATGTGTATAATGACATTATTTGCTGGTATGTGAGGTTATACAGATTTTAATAGAGTGAGGATTTCATGTTAAATTAAAATATTCTGGTGCTTTCCTAAAATGCAAAGAGGTCGCAATAAAAGAAGACTGAGGCGGACTTATAAATGCAAGAATGAGCTACATTCCGGTAATATATAATAACCATTTGCTGCAAATCTCCTCTACCACTCAAGTGAATTTCATGATGTATTTTTCTCTTGAAGTAAAAAAAAAAAAAGCGCACTCCACTCCTGCGTGTTTTTATTTGTTGACAATCCATGGAATTATTAACAATCTCCTCTTTATTATTGTCTTTTCGCACACTCAGTATTCAATGCGACACATCAATTTGTGAATTTTGCAAACTAGTTTTTTAAGTAAATACATATAATTTACACTCATGATAAGGCAATAATTTCTTTTTTTTTTTTGGCAAGGCATAAGGCAATACATGGGATTGTTATATTAATAAGAAATAAGACAACCAATACAAAATACTAAAAAATCAGCCACATTCAAGGGTTGTCTTCATCTTTGAGAATCAGAGGCTGCCAAATCAATGCCATGCGTAACTGTGTAGAAAAGTGTAATGCCGAAACGAATATAGCACTGCACAGTGGCGGGTTTAGAACTCAAACCAGAGCAGCTATGATTCATTTTTCAACTAACCCGAACCGCTAAAAATAAAAGAAAGCATAATCAAGCGAAAACAAGTTGATCTTATTAAAAGGATCTATTTGTAAAAGAGTCATAACTCTTTGTTTTTTTCAAAATAAGGTATTTGTATTTTATTAGAGATCCCATGATTCAATAAACATATTTAATACAAAATTGCAACATTAAAGTCATAAAAATCAGAAAATTTATTCTGGTCAAACTATGCTGGCATTGCGGCCACTCCTCGATGGCTACTTCTAATTTTTTTTTTTGACCCTTCAAATCGGGTGATCCAACGTATAGGATTGCCTAAAGTTGAATGGCACGGTGCTTGCTAAGTAGTATGTACAGTTTATTTCACTGCATTTAAGCTAAATTTTACACCTAAAAAGCTGACTCAAATGTACATTAGCAAGTTTATTGTACCAAACAATAGTACTATGGAGGTTTCTTAAAAATACACATGCTATAGCCTTGCTATTGCCTCTTTATGCAATACAAATTGTATGAGATCAATCAGATAGCTCCACAGAAATTATATGAGATGAGACCATTCTGCTGTGCTGCTTATAACAAACTTGTATCAATTGCACGAACGCATAGCAACTATCTAGATCATTAGGAACCTTAAAATACATATAGGAAGTTAGGAAATAAAATTTTTGCCTGACTTTGATTTGGAAGTGATAAAAACTCATGATCCAGGCATGCATTTGGTAAGAAACTATCAGACCAATTGACTAGAAATATGCAGACAAACTTATATAAGGTAACGTCCAGAGCATGGTAGGATAGAAGACCTGGCAGTTGGTAGCACTTCTAGGATTATCCCTTAAAAGCAAATTTTTGGTATTTCTTAATCTAGTTCTAGTCTATATTTGTTCTGGGCTCATCTCCTTTGGTGGTTGAGATATAGGAGAAAAACAATATTGGACTGATCAATATAAGTTAATATCATAGAATGTGAAGAGTTTATGACATGAGGTCATGCACAATTTAGAAGAGGGTAGAGATCACATCTAAAATACTCCGGGAGGACAATGTTAATAAGGGAAGTAGGCGGTAAACACGAAATCTTATGAAAGATGGGAATTCTCCAAGAGGGACGAGGAAAATTGATGGTGTCCATTATTGTGTTATAAAAGGGAGAAGATTTCCTCAAGAAAAGCATGATGGCACTAGCATCAGACCTAGCAAATAGCATAATTATCTACCTGCATTGTGTTCCATTCTATGCCTTGTTCCGTCCGGTGCAGACCCCTTCCATCACTAATAAGAATAAGCATGTTAGCCTAGATTCATTTTAAGAAGCACCGACATGACACGTTTCTTGTTTTAGAGGAAAAA
This sequence comes from Pharus latifolius, assembly GCA_019359835.1. Classification (NCBI taxonomy): domain Eukaryota; kingdom Viridiplantae; phylum Streptophyta; class Magnoliopsida; order Poales; family Poaceae; genus Pharus; species Pharus latifolius. The sequence goes on from CM033324.1 coordinate 80,909,585, forward strand.
AAATGCACTCCTAAGTTATTGTAACAAGCGTTTTCTGAATTGACAGATGGGATAAATGCGTTGCTTTTTGATGTTATTGCTATGTGGATGCTATATTAAAGTATGTAATTAAAAAACTTGTTTAGAGTGCTATTATTTAGAATTGTCTTTTCGTACTATGTAAACAAATTTCAAGTTAACATTGTGTACTCAGCAGTAACAATCACAACCTAAGTTTGAATCATTTCCGACCTCGCTTGCCAGTAAAAGTAGTTTCTCTAGGTATGTGGATACAATCTAGTCACGATAAGCCGACATCTGGGTTCTGTATATTCCCATTAGAAGTGAAGACAATTTTATATGAAATATCCTTGTTTGTATCCTCAAACAATCTTAACCAGAGTAATTTCAGAAAGTTATTTCCTATCAAATTATGAACAAGGTTCCGAACAGAAAGATCATACAATATGATATAGAAGATTTTTTGAAATGGAATATGATCTAGAAGTTACTTGATAAACACATTTTTACCCTATTGCAACAAAACCTTACATTCAAACAGGAAGCCAATCTTGTCTTATTACAACATCACACAACGAATACCAAAGATAAGATATATCCTATTCCTAACCAAAACCGCTCAAACCAAGTACATTGTACATCTGTCACTTCTTGGTCCATGTCACTGTAAATTTTTTTTTAGAAAAAAAGAAAGAAAGTACAAAAATAAAATCACAAGTTGACACTTCATTTATCATACAAGGTGCAGTAACCGTAGATTTCACAAGAAGTTTCATGCACTAAGTGAAGGAACTTGTTGCTTCTCTTGGTTGTTCCCTTTATTCACATCCTTGGGCTTCACCTTGGCAATGGCAGCTGCCTTTGCCTTCTGCTCTCTTGCAGCTGCTGCTTTCTTCTGATCGTTGGGCACAGGAGACTTCTTCTTGGAAACCTTTCGATCATTTATGGGGGTGTTGCTTATGTTGATGGAGCCTTGCAGCTTCAGAGCTGACTGGTTGTTGTTGCTGCTGCTGTCTTTCTTGGTCTGTGATTTCTTCGGGTTCTCGGGGTGCACCGGAACTCGGGGCTCCCATGGCCGCGCAGCGATCCACCGGTCCATCCAGCTCCATCCCCAGCCACCTTTTCCGATCTCGTAGTTGAAGTTTCCTAGACTTGTGGCAGACCTTGCTCTCCACTGCACAAGTGCAGAAAATATAGCATAAGCCCTGCTGAAGTATAGGTAGGAATGCCTGCTTCACTTCTTGAACAGCTCAAACCTAGCGCTACTATCCGTACGGACAAATTCCGTAGGCATACATTTTGTAATTTCCATTGACAGTGGCGGAGCTTGTTGAAAGTGTAGCCCGTGGGGACCCTTCCATAAAATAATTTTCAGTAGGGTCTTTTAGAGTTTTTTGGATTTTTACACAACATAGAGAAATTACATTGCAAAAATCTAGTATTTGGAAGGACCTGTTTGCAATGGATCTTGCAAAATGTGCACAAACGAACTTGTTCGCACCCAAAATCTTTCCAGCTCAAACTTTGACTAACATGGTCTGGAATGATACTGAGACTATCATGCGAGGTTTCTCGAATCTTAGACTTGAGGGAAGGTGTCTTAGTACTAAGAAATTGCGCCATCGATTTTAGTGTTAGTACAAACCTGATGGTTAAACGCATACGCCATGGCTCGTTCGCGCTTCACGGCTGCTTCTTCCCTTAGCTGTATCCTCGCAAGTATTTCCTCCATAGTGTCTGAACCTCCATTCCATTCGACCTATTCGAAAAAAATCATGAAAGAAGATTAAAATGTAATGCGGTACGTATGGCCTCTGTACAGCCACAAACGTCCATTTCATTTTTGTGCATTTGAAATAGCCCGGGCAAATATTAAGTCATATTAACATGCATGAAACTTCTTTATTTTCCTCATATTAGTGTCATCAAAAATATTTACACCATTTACAACCATTAAATTAGATTTCATTAAACTTTCACCGATATCTCCAATAACCAACAGAAAATCACCACCTCTCCCCATTATAACCACTAGCACCACCTTCTCTCCACCATTACCCTCCTCTACCTCACCCTCATCTCTCATTTCAGTCGCCACCAACGACCAACAATATCACCGCCTACTCTTCTACCATCCGGTCTCCCCTGTCAATCATCATCAAGCCATAGTCAATAACAGTTCCGCTATTTCACTCAAAAAATTAAAAAAGATAGACAAGTAAACCCCAAAGTCTCCATCCAACAGTGAAAAGTGTCAATCAAAGGCAGAAAAGATAGAATTTTTTTTTGGAATAAACCAATAAAAAAAAGAAATTCTAAATTTAACCCAAAACTTTTAAAAAGTTCAGTCACCCGACTTCTTCGCGACTGAATGTTAGTTTTGAAATTTTTAAAAGTTTTTTGTTAAATTTGGAATTTTTTATATTGGGTTATAAAAAAATTTGTTGGAAAAGATAACATGCAAAGTAGGAAAAAAAAAGTGGGTACTTGTAGCCTAGCAAGACTCAAAAAGAAAAAGCATTTAGAAAGTGAGTAACTGACCTGCAAATCGTGGAGTTTTGCTTCAAGTTTCATCTGATTCTCTTGCTTCTTCTTCCTATTGCGCCCCTCCGTGACCATGAAAGCACGCCGATTTCTTATCTCTGCCTGCAGCCTGTTCCAAGCTTGGATGTAGCTCAACGTCGCTGCAGTCTGCTTGTTAACCGGATTGGTCTGTCCAACAATGTGCAGTCTTTTAACCCCTCTCAAGCAACGTAGAGTCTTTCTTGCCTGCAACATTGTTTCACTTTCACATGAGCGAAAAAACACACACAAAATTAATCAAACAATTAATATATCATAGACGTATTTGGTTCTGATTATCCCAATTTCAACTTTCTCAGATACACTGAAATCTGAACAAATGCATGACTTCAAAAGGGAATTCAGCATATATAAGAATATAAGTCGAAGGCGTTGAACTCTAGATTATCTAACTTATTTCTATATATCTCCTCTCATCTTTTGATTAAGCCAAAATTGTGGCGAGATAATCAAGTAATTTTGTTTTTAGTTTTTCACATAAGCCAGTTTATTAATAGTGAAATGTTTACAGAGGATCTCTAGAAGGCATTATTTATTTTGTGATTAATGAAAAATTCATATGATAGTGAACTGAAGATGTGCCAAGGTGCCAGCTCAATTTGTACGATCTAAAATCCATTTGTTTTTAAGGGATGCCGAGCCAGGCAAATGCAAGTTGGAATATGTATGACCTGTAGATATTTGCAAGAACAAGCCAAGCTAAAAATATCTTCTCTGGCTAGTGCTCACCTGTCCAATTGTTGCGTTCAGTGATGGAGACCCAGGCAGGTTTGTACAAATCACACCATCCTTTTTGTCTCCCTAGTGTCTAAAACATCTTTACTTTTTCTCACAAAAGTTTTTTTTTTAAAAAAAAAACCAACACCTCGTGATATAAATTTCTTGACAAAAACTTGTTATTTTATTGAAAAAATTAGCTAAAAGATATTATATAAATAAAATATTATTATATAACACTGATTACAAGAATAAAATATAGATCAAGCACTCATATTTTATTTAAGACACTAGAGTCTTATAGATAAATTAAAAACTGTTGTAAGATTCGAGAGTATACTTTGTAGAGTTGACAAATACCATTGCATCATGATTCGAGAGTTTCCAATGAGGTCTCGCGTAAGGGGGTCATCACAAAAGATGTTTAAGGTGCGTGCGAGATTTTCTATATCCCATCCTATTTAACATCGTCAAAACATGATATAATTCACTAAAAATGTGGTTCTCTTCGAAGAAATCTGCACTAGGAATTCATGATCATAAATCAGGTGTGGCGATATATGATTGATGGTTACCTTGTAGCGTCGAAATGCGTTTTGGATGCGTATAGCTGCCCATTCTTCTAGAGCTGCATTGTCTTCAGGGTCGCTACTAGAAGGAGGTCCATTTGTCGGCTTCGCTCCATTCTGTACTTGACCAGCATGCTTCAAGGCAAAGCAAAATTTGTTGGAGTTGTTAATGTATTAAGCCACTATTATAGACTATCGTGTAAAAATTAACAGCCAATTAGACGAAGAGACCTGATCCCACCGGTCTAAATAATATAGCGATTTAGAGGGCCCTATGGTGCATTTCGTAGGAATTGTTAATGTATTGCAACACTGACATAGATTGACGTGCAAAAAATTAACAAACAATTGAATAAAGTTATCCGATTACACTGATCCAAATAATACATAAATTTAGAGGGCCAAGGTTGCATACTATTGTACAAGTCAACATCCATTGTACCTGCTATTAGTGGTGTGTAAATGTAAAAATTCACCGAACCAAAATAATCCAACCGAGCCGAACTGAATTTAATTTTTGGTTAATTTGGTATTCGGTATTGATTCAGTTTGCATTTTCAAAAACTGAAATTTTTTTGTAAAACTTGAATAAATGAACTAATCGAATTATCTTTTATTGCTCCAATAAACTATATACTATTTTAATTTGTATACTTTTTGTAATAATCAAAATACAATTTTGTTGAATAAATCTTAGATTGCGAGAGTATGAGAAGTATAGATAATGTAATAATGCATTTTGTTGTTATCATATGTGATATTTAAATTTTTCTTTTAAAATTATTACATCATATACATGTAAAAGTATTAATTTGATAAATTTGAGATCTATCAAATCGAACTGAATTTTATTTGGTATGCAATGATATCAAACCTAATAACAGTTTAATTAATTTAGTATAGATTTCGAATAACCGAAATTGAAAAAAAAAAAAGAAGAAAACCGAAATAACTGAAAGGACAAACCGAAAAAACAGAAACGCACGCCCCTGCCAACTATTATTGCCAACAACCAATCAAGCTTACCTTATGGCTAAGGTTCTATTATGATGACCACAACAAGACACCCCAAGTTGTACTAAAAAGATGGCCATCTTAATGATGGAATGAAAGACATCTTTTTTATCAGGTTGCTTAGAAGACATGCTAGGCTACACTACAAACTGTACAGGACACTCAAAAGGAACTTAAAAAAAAAGGACAGAAAAAAATATAAAAAGAAAAGCAAGAAGTGGATTACCTTTGAGTGTTTTGACTTTCCCCGTTTGGCCTTCTTCTTCTTCTTGATGATCGTCTTGAACCAGTCTCCAGACCCCATGTCTTCAATCAGAGTGCACCTCAAGATCAAGAGATCAAGCTAATCTGATGTTTGATTCCTTGATGAGATCAGATGGATAAAAAGAAAAGAGGGTGTAATAAGAATTTGTACTTACCAAGAATAACAAAAATGCACACCACAAAGTGGTGCAACATGCTTACTTCCATCATAAAGTAGTATCGATGAAATCTAATCTTAATCTAGCAGTTCATTCTGAATGTTACTGAGAGAGTCCCTTTCATTAAAAGCAAAATTGGAACACAACAAAGAAGTAATCCTACTTTATTACATACATGCAAAAACAGAAGATAAGAAGCCAAGAACCACTGAAATCTTTCAAGAACTAATAACTTTGTTTTCTAATCTGAACCACTGAAATCTTTCAAGAACTAATAACTGTGTTTTCAAATCTGACCACGAAGATTAAAAAGCCATGAAACAGAGCCAAGAAACCAACAAGTAAAGCTTTGGTTTCATCAGATGAATGGATCAAACAACAATCCTCTGCACACCATCCTTCAGATGCTAGGCAGAGAAGGCTAAAACAAGAAACACAGAACAGGAACTCAGTACCTGAGGTCCTGAAGAACTGGTGATCTTATCTGATCAAGAGCTGCTTTCAGAGCTCACAAAAAAGAGTGGCATCCATTGGAAGCAATGGATCTTCTCCACCTTGTGGAGAGAGGGAAAGAGAGGCAGGGGGGAGGTGGGAGGTGGGAGGGGAAGGTGGAAAGGTGCAGGGTTGGAGTTAGATATAAGTCCAGATCAAGTAGTTTTGTCTAATTGCTCCCCTGTTGTTTTCTTATTGCCTCGGTCACTGATGACTGCTGACTTTATTACCGTGCATGGTAGGGTTTGCTCTTTCATATTTTTGATCTTGTTGGCATTAAAAATGGGGACAAGATGTGACTTCATTTTTAACTTTCATGCGGATTCTCTTGAGCTTAGCATCATAATTTGCAAATTGCAATAGGTGTATGTCTGGTTAGCAACTATAAGAGCGAATATGTGTTGAGTTTTATGTATTGATTAGTTCATCAAAAGATTAAATTGCTAAAGAAAAATAGATAATATCGATCATGCTTTAGCAAGATAGGATATATAAAGTATTAGATTTTATCAATACTTCACAAGAGAATTCTCTCTTGACGTGGTATCAACATTAAGGTGATTTTTTTTACCACCTATTTTAGTCGAATGATGAATTACTCAGATATTTTGTTGAAAACTAGAATACAAATTCTAATACGTGTAGAATATATAGGTTTAAGTCATATTCTACATGCACATCTTTGGATATTTTCTATTGATGTGGTGTCATTGATGGTGAACTCAGTCAACAATAGGTTTTGACGTGCTTGCTATTGCATAGGTTTATAAATGAGTCCGAAAGTTTATGTACTAGACTAACCCATTTTAATTTCAACATTCAATATAGACTAACATCCATCAAAGAAAAAGGGCTTTGAACTTTCAATAAGGTTTATATATTAGACTTACGATTCTTAAATGATTTGACATTCTCGTTAGTACACTATATACATAGTTAATATCCAAAATCACCCACCAATAGCATGTCTATATATTCACTCTCTAGACTCACATGCACTATATATCCACACACACACACACAACCTGCCTCAGACCTTTCTAATAAGGGCCATGTTGTGATATCATTTGTAACACCTCAAGACCTAAATCACAAAAATACTTGAACAACATCCATGAAAAATAAAAAGTTAACCAAGTCGATATAATGAAACAACATTTATCTCAATATTAACAAATTGATAATACTAGCGGGCAATTCCCAAACACATAGCTAAAGTAATTTGACCTAATTTTTTGAAACATACTATATTACCAAAGGAATCCTTAATCCAGAGCAGGGGTTTAAGAAACTGGATTTTGGAGGACTCCTAGACTCCATGATTTGCTGATAATTAGCTAGGAATCAGGTGGTTCCTGAAATTTTTTTCTAGAAAAAAAGAACTGAAACCTGCGGGGATTCAATATCTGCACCGTTTTTATGGACCCTGATATAGGGTGGACTTGGAAGTCTACATAGAGAGAAAGATAAGATGAGCACGTTTGTATGGTTGCTATGTTGGTGCTGTATTCCCCTGGCTCCCAGCCAATGCAAACAGCGACGGCAGAACTAATTAATCGATGCAGATGATTGGTCGCACGTTTGCCATATTACATTATAATTAATCGATTAATTAATTTAATTATCTATTGCTCCAGACAAGAAATGCTAACTAACAACATTACAATACCATCCCACCGTCCAATATGTGTTACAAGCCATGCATCCTCATCATGGAAACATATATATCCAGCAGCACAATAATTTGTTGTTAGCTTGTTGTCGTTGAGACAATCTGTCGAGATCAACATGTCTTTGTATAATAATTGCGAAGTTAAATATCACAATTTAATTTCTATGTGTGTAGTGCAATGCAAGATATGGAGATTGATGTGTGTGTTATTCGCCTTAAATTGATATTTGAGCCGCAAAAGGCACGCATCAAAGAGAAGGATTGGGCCACTAACACAGCGGGAACTGCTCCGCCAATTAATACTGACTAGAATTAATCTCACGCGTTACTGCGTGAATCGTTAATATGTTTCTTGCAGTAATTGTTTGAATTTAAGGGTTTCATAAATGAGCATCTGCAGGGAAAAGAGAGAGTTTTTAAGGTTAAAGATTGTGAAAGATGCTGTGATTTACATAGGTAAGAAGGGTTTTACTTGAGGTGTTTTGAGTACACCTATGATTTGTGACCGTCATATTGCTTATTCACATTTCTAATAATACAAATTTGATAATTGAGTGAGATTTTTTTTTGGTCTAACTGGCTAAATTTATATTGGCAATGCTGCTGCTGTTGTACAGCTAAATTTTTAAACATCCCTAATTTAAAGAGGCATGTATTAGAAATTAAGATTGGGCTGTAGTTGTTGCCTCCAATCATGGCAACAACACAGCTGCTCTGAAAGAAACTTTTTTATATATAACATATGTTCCTTCTTAAAAAGGATATTAAGAGAGGAAAACTGATTCAAGAGAATAATGATTGAAAAAAGAAAGAAACAGAAGTACCTAATATTAATAATATTATGAATCATACATACTATTCACAATACAAATTCAACAGTGGGGTAACATCTTGGTATTTAAATATTTCGCTAAAAAACAGTTGGTATATAAATATTAAAGGACGTAGCAAAGGGACAAGATTCCATTGGAGCAGACCCGGCACCACCCCCTCCTTTGCACCCCCACTCACCTGCATCTTAGATGCCAGAGCCGTCCCGGACACCCCATCTCCGCCACCCGCCATCCTCGACCTCTATCCCTATCTACAGTCATCTCATCATCCTACTATTACTCACCATCAACCACTCTACTATTCTTTAATAAAGACAGGAATAAACAGTATTGAATAGTTTTTTCTCCATATTTCATGGTCTTCTATTAGCATAAGGTAATCTTTCTTTAAGCTTATAACAAAAACAGTAGGGTTGTCTTTGGTTGGCATCATCTTATATGCTTCGTAATCTTCACATTCCTGATAATCTTATTTCTGATCAAGGCATTACCAGTAATTTAATTTTAAAATGCTTTGTTTATTAGAAATATAAGATCATGATAACTACAAAATCTTAACTTTATAATCACAAAAATAAATTCAAATATTACAATTTGATAACCATGAAATTCAAATTCATATATTTCAAAATCTGAAATTTAAATTTTGGAACTCTGGAAATCTGAAATTCAAATTTAGGAATTTCAAATATGAATTTGAAGACTAATATTCAAATTCCAAGATTGAAATCAAAATTTAAATTTTGGAAACTATAATTCTAAATTCTAAAACTGAAATTTTTTATTTCAAAATATAAATTTTAAACTATGCAATTTTATTTAATATTTAGAATTCCTGGAATTTAAATATTAAAATTGTACAATTTGAAAAATCATAATTCAAATTTAATTTTATGGTATTTTTAAATTTAAAATTGTGAATTTAAATTTAAATTTTTAAATTTATTTTTTGAAAACCAAAATATGAAGTCAAAATTTTAAATTTTGAATATTCAATTTGAAAATCTCAATTCTGAAGTATTTAAATTATAGTATTTGAAATTTAGGTACTTATTTTTGAAATTTTTTGGTTAAAATATTGTAATTTGAAATTCAAAAATCAGTTCTTTAAATTTTTTTAAATTTTGTTGTTGGTAAATTTTTGCACATGTTACTTGAGGTTGGTATCTCAAAGCAGTAATCAGATTACAATAATGCATGGATATCTTGTAATTTTATAAATCTTAAATTACTAATTTAAATTGCTGCCATTTTTGCTAAACACATTAATTCTAAGATTATCTTAGAATTCCTGGAATCCCTACAACATAACACCAGCAAATCGCGAACAAAAGGTGGTTTCTTCGTCCTGGCCAGTCGTCCGGTTGTTGGGTTTGGGCCGGCCCGGTTTAGTAAAAATCAGACATTGGGTTGGACCCAGTTTATGAAAAGGCCAACTATTGTATTTGCCATTTTGACTTGGCCCTGGTCCGACCTCACATTTGAATTTAGCGGGCTGGGCCCATAACTCAAACGATGCTAAAAGTGGCGACCATCGACTGTATTTAACTCATGCATGACATCCATATGTTGATTGTCCTATTAAGAATCCAATCATTAAAATGAATTTAAGAAACAAATTTTCGCTATGGATACACCACAGTGTGAATCGATCTTTTCTTTTTTTTTTTTCCTTCAAGAAGAACAATTTTGTACAAAATTTTGCATATGTGCAACATGTACATATTATATTGGCATTAATTGCTAGAATTTGAGAGTATATTTGGTTCATAATCATATTTTTTGTCTATATAAATTATGATGTGTCTTGAGTGTGACAATCAGAAAAATTCACCAAATTTACCACACTTTTTACAAAACAACCTATGAGTATGTCGTCTGGGTCTCTTCTCCAATTTTTTTTTTTTTTTTTTGACAATAAATCAACTGATGATAACTGTAGATGTGGCTGGCAACAAAACAAACGGGCTCTGAAATTTTAACTGATCTGTTTTGTTTATAGTTAAACATTTAGCAATTGTGGTGAAGGATAATGTGCTACTTAATTACGGCCGGCAGTTTGGTCTTCTTTTTGTGAGGTTTCTTCTGCCGTTTCAACTTGAAATGGAAGTGTCCCATGAAAGTAGGACTAGGGCTTATATATTTAGGCAACTAGAATATCTATATCTATCAATTTTTTTATGACATAACGAGTGTAGAACAAAATTTCATCATAACTTAAATTCTGTCATGATCCACACGAAAAACAAACATAAACAAAATTTAATATGCACCCTTATCTTCTATGATTAGTAAAAGTTTTGTACTACATTTGTATAAGAACAACGTCTCTATATCCATCTCATCTGACTTCTTAAAAGATAAAAACAATCAAACTATACTCAACTTGATCAAAGTAGGTTTTCTGTTCTTTTAAACTTATTTTTAGAACAGTGATTCAAATCAAATAGTTCACGCAAATAAATTTGATTAAAAACCTAACAAATTTAACATGCAATCCTTAGTTATCGAGTCTACATGCATCATGTATGTTCACTTGGTAGAACAGAAAGTGGAAAGAAAACTTTCCAAAAACGCTCGGTATTTGCAACTTTCTGTCAATCAAGGAGGTTCATTAAATGAATCTCACAAGCAAAAGATGATCTAATGTCTATCTTTTTTATTCAGAATCTTATCCTTTATTAAAAGTCACATTTGAGGTGAAGGCAACATGAAATTAAGAAACATGTGTAAAAATAACACGGCCTGTAAATTCTGGCCTTTGATAAAACTAAAATCTCTGGAGAAAGACGTACACATGATTAGATTCTCATCTTCCACATATCTTGACCGTCTAATACTACCCTACCCCAAGAAGGCTTCAACCAGCCTTAGCTTCCTCTTGTTTCTTCCACAGTAGTATTACACCACCTCCAAACCACCGCCGCCGCCATGCTAGCGTCGGGCCCGCTCCCCCACAGCGCGCCTATCACGGCGGCTCGCGGTGACGGCGACGGCGAGTTCCGCAGGCTCGTGCCGCTCTTCCTGGTCTTCGCCTTCCTGTTCATCCTCTCCTACATGTTCTTGGGCGTCGTCCCTGCCACGGCAGTGGGCCTCGCCTGCGTCGCCGTCCTCGTCCTCTGGTGCACGTGCGTCCCGCCCTACTTGACGTTCCTGCGTCTGGTACACGGCCACGGCGCCGCGGCGGCTCCCGCCCATGCCGCGCTAGACGCGTCGGCGATCGCCGCGCTCCCGGCGTTCCGGTACAAAAGGGAACCGGCGGCCGGCGGGTGGGCGCAGTGCGCGATATGCCTGCGGCTGGTGCGCGTCGGGGAGGCAGTGCGGCGGCTGCCGCTGTGCGCGCACCTGTTCCACGTGGCGTGCGTCGACGTGTGGTTGCGCGCGCACGCGACGTGCCCGCTGTGCCGCGCGGTCGTCGGCGGCGCGCAGCAGGAGCCGCCGGTCTGACGGCAGCAGTGCCACTGTCACATACCGTGCTACTAACTCTGGTCGTAGAACGGTATTAGAGCTCTAGATCAGTGTTACATTTTGGCTAATCTTTAGCGTCGAATTCTTCAATAAATTCAGTCGCTAAATTTCGTTGTTCGAAAAATTTTGTGGTATTCTGAATCTTTTGTCAAGTTTTTGTTTAAAAGAAATTTGAGGAGCTGTCAGTTAATAGCGACTAAAAAAACAAACGGTCTTGGCATTGGAAAATACCCATCACTGTAACTGTATGAGATCCCCGGCCGTTTAGAATTGGATCAAGCCAAGAAAGGCTGACCTAAAACATTCGGGCTCCTTTTTAGCTTGACCCGTTTTACCCTAACTTGAATCCGATCTGACCTGTATTTTTCAGGTAGCACTAAAGAAAATTGTTCCAATATATTTTTGGTCTGTCATTTTCTGCATTTTTCATTTGTTGGAAATTTTGGTCCGTTCTTACTTCTTATTTCTCTCTCAAGACAAAAAAGGGAAGAACTTTCCTTGTCTGTTGTAAATTTTGGTCTCTCAAGACCAAGACGAAAAGCTACGAACTTTCAATTGATTCAAGGGGTCAGCATTAAGAATTTATTAATTGCAATTCCACAAGTAATGCAGCAGCATCTGCCTGATCCCGTTCTCAAGTCATTGAATCAGATTGGACATCTACACACGTAATTTCATTGTAATTCTTGCAAATGGAGACGCGAATCCAAACACTTTTGTTTTGATGATTTTTTCATGCACAAATTACAAATTCTCTTTGCAAGCTAAGATGTGTCTTAAGAGAAAATTTTGAGTCAGGGTTTTTTAAGTAAGAGTTATAGAGTGTTTAGCTGAAATGGCATTGACATTTGAAAGGTTGTACGGTCAAATCTTAATATTATCAATTTAATTTTAGAATATATATATATATATACCAGACTTAAACTCGTAACCTACTTAAATTCATCATGAGATCTCTTATCTAAATGTAATTCCACCTTGGTATTGGATGTGTGATTGCGTTATATATAAAAATACTTGATTCCAAAATACTAACTCCAAAATCATCTTTTTGCATGAATCGATAACAAAAATATAAATGAATTAGTGTATGTGTGTTGGGCACCCCGCATAAAGATGCAACCGTAGCGTGTTACACCCTAAAATATTACATAAATAATCTGTAAGCATGAAGATTTAAACTCCTGCTATCACTTTGAAACTCTGGGTGCCTCACAAAATTTCTGTGAGTTAGTTGACATCTTAGCAATTCTATTGACACACCTCTCAGCATCAACAATTAACAACATATTTGAATTCTCAGTATCATTACTTGGATGGCAATAAGTGATAGGAATATTCTCTTTGACTAATTTTTCAAACTCGATAAAAGCGTTTTTGAGTGCTCGGGCATCAGTAGCTGGACGGCAATGTGAGGCGAATTATTCTTTTTGACTAATTTTTCAAACAAATAAGTAAAAATATTTTTGAGTGCTCGGTATGAACGGTTGGATTAATTGCGATAAGTCAGTCAACGCTTCCCGTGCAGCAAAATATGAGTGGCATATTGGTTTACAGGTATTATCCATAGACACGTATTAACAGCGATTTTTGTGAATACATGATTCTTTACTGTCAAATCAATGTATTTTTATTTTGATTGAAGGAATAAAAATTAAGTCAGTTTTGAGACGAGGACTATCCTCATTAAATTTTTACCAATTCTGGATGAAAAGTTCTTCTCTCTCTGACTCACAATCTTAGCTGTCATATCCAAATCACATATACATAACTTGACTTGCCTCGTTCAAAGTCTCGGCTTGTGTTCTTTCAAAACAGTTTAAAGAAGCCTTGTCATGCGATATTCTCACTCACTAACTTTTTAACAAAGGAAGGAGTCTTTGCCCTGTGTGCATTACCGTATCTTCACACACACGTAAGGGGATTCCCCAAATATAGATATTTTTTATTAAAAAAAATATTTATTCTTCTCACATGTGAGGTTTCATCTAATTTTTTATAGAATTTCTATATTCTAAACACACTCTTAAAAATTAAAATCATTTGTTGTTATCCTCAATACATATTTAAAATTCTTACATTCTAAACATACAATATCCCATTACTATGCATTAAAGGATATAATTATAATCTCTATACCCTTCCCCTTCTCCACCAACTCAATATTTACCTAATTTTTGAACTCCTTTTCTTGCCAACGCGATTGAGAATACAAACAACTATAAAAAATAGCAGAGTAGAGAGGATCGTCCTGGAGCTCATAGGCCGCATGAAGTGTACCGATGACAGCATTAGGGTGGCTGTCAAAGGCGAGATTTTTATTTCTCTCAGAGGTGGTTGTTGTGTTGGGAATAACATGAGCTACTGTTGTTTTTCAAGTTTGTTTTTGTTAAAGATTTCTATTACGTAAATAGACAATTATGCACTCTCTTGATATATAATTAAATTTAATTTGTACATTCTAAAAAATTAGGATCCTAAAATTTGCCTTCCTGAATAGCGATGATCGTAATAGGTTACCAACGCGATTCATGGGCACTTTCTTGAAAGAAACCAACAAATCACTTTAACTGAGCCTTGTCATCAGTCCATGTCTGACCGCAACCTCCTCAAAATTTCCTCGCAAAGACCACCCCAAACCACCACCCCACGGCCCCCACCACCCCCGTTGGGTGACTACTACCATATAAAGTGTGCACACACGGTACACGGCACACACAAAACACATACACAGTGACAGTGCTTAGTGAAGAACTAGAGGAGATAGATATGCTTAGGGAGCCTTGTCACATCCTCTGCTTGCTCATGCTATTTGCAGCAGCATCCACCATGTTGATGAGCCCGGCTAATGGCGCCGCCGGGAAGGCCTGCATCGGGGCCCTCGTCGACGACACCAGCCGTGCCGGAAAAGAGGAGAAACTCGCTATGAAGATGGCCGTTGAGGACTTCAATGGAAACTCCGGTGACGGCAGCGCCGCAGCACTTCATACCAAGGCGTCCCATGGAGACCCGGTTCGAGCTGCTTCTGCAGGTCATTACTTACTTACATACTACTACTGTTTTTTTTTTTTTACATGTGAAATCAATTTTTTTAAATTTTGATTATTAATATATAAAAAAGTATCAAGATTCATTATATGAAAATAATATTAACATATTTTTCATCAAATTATAGGATGATTTTTCAATAATTTTTACTATTCTATAATTATATAAATTAATAATTAAAATTATATTTTAGAGATCGTGAAAAATCTAAAATGATAAATAAAAAAAATAGAGAAAATATATATATGATTTTGCAATTTGCACACAAACAATCGTAGCTACAACGTTAAGACTTGTTCTCAAACAAAGGGAAAAATAATATTTTCATCAGTCATCGGACAAAAAATTAAATTGGCAATAACCTTAAGTCGGTCTTTCTTATGTGGAGAACATTCAACTGGAAGTCTGAAAAGTGAAAACCCTTTGGCCAAGAAAACCGAGTGAACGATGGTTCTCAGTTCTCAGTGGTTCTATGGAGGATGGTTCCAATAAAACATGAAGTCAAGTTTTATACTTCTCACCAAAAAAATACAGATTTTATTGTGATGAGAAGCATGTTTAATTTTTACACCATCTTATCTGCAACATAAATACAAAAAATTTCATCAAAAATATTACTCCTCAAAGTTCAGATTCCTAATAAAAATAACCAGTTCTGGATAAGTTAAGGTGCAAGTGGTCACTAACCTAATGAACAAATTTATGTGCGGATAGAAACAAATCATATAGGTTTGGATTGGAAAATGTAAAACTGGTTGTTAGAATAATGTATAAATAAGTGGTTATATAAAATTAAAGAAATAAAAAATTGATAAAATAATTAAAAATGGACCCAATCATCGGTTTTCCGGCCACAAAACCGAATCCTGAACCCTACTGCTCATCAGCAATCTGATTTTAATTTATTGGTTCCATGCAGCTCTCTCACTTATCAACGGGCAGCGAGTCGACGCCCTCGTCGGCCTCCATACATGGCAGGAAGCGTCGTTCATCGCCGAGATCTGCAAGCACGCGCAGGTCCCCGTGCTCTCCTTCACCAGGGCCGCGCCGCCGTCGTCGTTGCAGCGGTGGCCGTTCCTCCTCCGCGTGAGCCGCAACCAGCACGCGCAGATGCGCGCCGTGGCCGCCGTCGTCGGCTCCTGGTCCTGGCGCCGCGTGGCCATCCTCTACGAGGACGCCGACTACGCTGCCACGAGCATCATCCCGCACCTCGCCGACGCGCTCCGCGCCGTGGTCTCTGAGGTCGACCTCCGCGTCCCCGTGCCCATGTCCCCCTCCGTCGCCACCCTCCGGGACAACCTCCGCGCCCTCAATGCCAGCCAGTGCCGCGTGTTCATCGTGCACACCTCTGCCAAGATCGCCCCAGTACTGTTCGCCGAGGCGACCAGTATGGGGATGATGGTCCAGGAGTACGTCTGGATCACGACCGACATCATCACGGCCGCCGTCGACTCGTTCAACGCCTCCACCATTGCTTCCATGCAGGGTGTCGTCGGCGTAAGAAACTACTTCAACACCACCTCCTCCAGGAGTACTAAAGATCTCGTTGCAAGGTTCAAAAATAGGTTTCAATCGGAGTATCCAAACGAAGTCGAAGAAGAAGAGACGAGAGGGACTCACTACGCGGCTCTGCTCGCCTATGACACCATCTGGGCCGTTGCTTCCGCCATTAAAAATATCAGTACTGATACTACTACTCCTATTGGTAATAACTATGCAAGTGCTTCGAACACAATGGATTCCGATGAGACGATCCGGCTGTCGGTGTCGTTGCGCGGCTATGAGCTGCTGGAGGCAATCAGGAGAGTGGAGTTTCATGGCAGGAGCGGCGAGTTCCGCTTCGATGGCGACGGGGAGTTCGCGCAACCGAGGCAGTTTCAGCTGGTGAACGTGGTGGGGAAGAGCTACACCGAGCTGGGGTTCTGGTCGAAGGAGCGCGGCTTCGCCAGAACCCTGGAGGAGCTCTACAACAGCGGTGGGGACACGTCGATGCGGGCCTTGGGCCCGGTGACATGGCCTGGCCGGCCGTGGGACGTGCCGAGGGGCTGGGTGCCGACGACCAGTAATCCCCTGGTGGTCGCCGTCCCGGCGAAGGCCGTGTTCCCCGACTTCGTCAGCGTGACGTATGATCACCTCAATAACCCAAGCTTCCACGGCTTCTCCATTAACGTCTTCAAGGCAGCCGTGGAACAGCTGCATTTGCCTTACACATTCCAAGCCGTCAATGGAACCTGCGACTCTCTCATGAAGCATGACCTCATGAAGGTGATCAACAAAATTTTATATTGCCGAAGCATGCATTTCACCTCAACAAAATTGCACCGGAAGCCCTTAAATTATCAGCTCATTGAAGCAATAAATGGTGCAATTAGACTTTTCTGTAGGGTGATAATGGGCTGACATACAATCAAATACAACTCAAACATTTTTTAATAAAAATTAAAAAAACAACTCTTATCCAAACTATAACACATTTTATAAAATCCAATTCAATTCAACCCAACCTATTTACTATTTCAACTCAACCAAACCGTAATTTTTTTCATCAACATTAGTTCAACCCATTTTCCGACCCTTATTCAACCCAAATTTGGTCCATCTATTCAAAAATATAAAATACCTAAGAAATGGAGATGAAATGAATGTGAACCTAAATTGTTTTATGTGATGCAATCCAATATCAACTCAAATTTTCTAGCCCAATCCAATCTAATCCAACCCATTTTGAAACCAACCCAATCTAATCTAACTCAATTTTGTTTCTCAATCATTTCAACCTATCAAAAACCAACCCATTCTTTGAGAATTATCGTGATTCATGAGATTGCTACCTGTGCTTACCACGCAGGTAAAATCAATCCATTCTAAGTCCAATTCATTTAACCTATTTCAATCAAACCTATTACCACCCGTACTTTGCAATCCTATTATTCTATAATCTATTAATTTATTAAGTCATTGTCTCATTAACACATTGAGCCAATCTATCAAAATTAATATATAGGGTTTCTATAAGTGATTACTATTATAGTGAAATTAATATTGAATTTGTCAGGAGATTCAATTATTCCACTATATAAGGTTAAATAGTAAAAAGGGTTATATGTTCTAATTTAAGATTGGGGATAAATATTCGGTGTTATTTTGCTATTTCACTTTCGTTAAATTTTTTTTCTTTGCCGCACTGGTGCGTGGGGAATAGGGATATGACATTCTAGTCGGGGACACGACGATATCGTCAGCGCGGTACGCCTTCGTCGAGTTCTCGCAGCCGTACACCGAGTCCGGTCTTGTGATGGTGGTGCCGAACAAGATGGACATGGCCAACAGGTCGTGGATCTTCCTCAGGCCCTTCACGGCGACCATGTGGTTCCTCATCGCCGCCGTCGGGATCTACAACGGCGTCGTCATATGGCTCATCGAGCGGAAGTACAACGAGGAGTACAGGGTGGGCTTCTGGAACCAAGTCACCACCGTGTTCTGGTTATCCTTCAGCTTTCTCCTCTCGCCAGGTAATACTGATCGCCACGGTCCATGTGTCATAGAAACATAAACACAGATAGATACGTAGAAAGTGAGGTGTTATTTCAGGGGAGAGGCTGCACAGCACCCTATCGCGTATGGCCATGGTGGTGTGGTTCTTCGTCGCGATCATGCTAGGCGCGAACTACACGGCGACGCTGAGCTCGCTGCTGACCGTGCAGCGCCTCGAGGACGCCGTCACCTTGGACTCCCTCAAGAGTAGCGGCGCGAGGGTCGGCTGCACCAACGGCTCGGTCATCGCCAATTACCTGCATGAAGTACTGATGTTACCGGACCACAGCATAAGGGTGTTCTCCAGAGACGATGACTACTACTACTCCCTCGTCTCCGGCGAGATCAAGGCCGCCTTCCTCCGCGTCTCGCACGCCAAGCTCCTCCTCGCCAAGCACTGCAACGAGCTCACGACCACCGGCCCGGTTTACCACATCGGCGGCCTCGGTTTCGTAAGTCTTGGCTACCTCTCTCCAGTTATCTGAACTAACTTGTAGATATCAAACCTCGAAAGAGTACTTAACTAATTAAAGAACTAAAGAAGGAACAGCACAGTACTAATTTGGAGCAAACACCAACACATTGGTAGGGTGTGTCTCAGGTGTTCCGGAAGGGCTCGCCGTTGCTCTCCAACATCTCGAAGGCCATTCTCGAGGTGTTCGAGAACGGCACCATCCAGAAGCTCGAGGCGGCGATGCTGTCTGCATACAACTGCACGTCAACGGCGAACGACTCCGACGGCAACCTGTACCGCCTCAATCCCGAGAACTTCTGGGGGCTCTTTGTCATGACATTATTCGCATCGACGGCATCGCTGACCGTGTATGGCATATTTTTCCACCACAACACCGACGACAGCAACAGGAAGCACAGCGACGGCCGTAAGGATTCAGCTACAATAGACCCCGGAGGGCCCGGCTTCCACGGGGCTTGTGCTGAACATGGAGGAAATGAAAGAGGAATGGACACAAGAATAGCCATAGGGTGTGAGCTAGGGCACAATCAGAAATAATGGTTAGTTACCTGTACTGTAGGTCTGTAGTTCACTATACATACGTGCATAAGTGTTGTACATAGCATTGAGAAAAATTACCCAGAACATTCAGATATTTACATGAACCATGTTTATGACATCGTGGAGGCACACTTCTTTACACAGGTTGCGTTCAGCACAGCCTAAGTTCGAACAAACAACAAGGAAGAAAACAGAAAAGATCAGCCAAGAATGAATAGTCATCCGGCCCGTGTCAATTTATAGCATTATTGCAAGAAAAATGTCATCCTCCACTGTTGATTCTTTCTCCTCTTCCCCTTCTTATCCTATTCTTTATACATGCAAAAGAAACTATAGGAACAATAGATACCCAATTGAAAGAATAAACCAAAGGTGCATGGATGAATATTCCTACTCCAAAACCAAACACTACGCCAAGTTAGCCAGGAGAAGTCGCCCTGTCTCGGGTGTCTACCAACGAAAGAGCCATGGCCAGCATCATCTGTTCTTCGAAGCTATCAGGAATATGGCCAGAATTGATGTTAGATCCATCTGGGGTGGTCAAATTGACAGCCCCAGCGTCCACTGTACCATCAGAGCCAGCAAAACTGGTACTTGCCTCCACTGCCTCCGACCACTGGTCGTCAGAATGTTCTGCACCCTCTCTTCTGTGGCATGTTCTGCTGCTCAACGATTCCTCAACCCTGTTGGCTGAAGAGCTGCTCCCAACTATGCTCAGATCCTCAGTAAAAGATCTGTCTGACCTGTTGATAATATCGTGAGTTGATGTGCAGCAAGTAGCTGCACTAGAAGATTCACCATACTTGTGTTGCTGCTCAGCTAAAGCTGCAACTGCACAAGCAAATCCACCTGAAGAAGATGCTTCTAGGGGAACCATTGCAGATCCATCATGATGTCTTAAAGCTATTGTTGTTGGCGAGGTAGCACCAACAACGCCTGAATTTCCCAAGGATTCCTGATCCTGTTCAATGCAAAGTAGGTAATGAACTAGACAAGTAGCCCGATAATTTTACAAAGATGAGTAGCTGCTTTCTCGCACAATTATATGAGCAGTGTCTATGGAGTTCACATCGATATAACAATGTATCCTTTCTCTAAGAGAAGCTCATATCTACTAATGAAAACCAACTACTAACAAATATAATAATGATTAATATATATGACATTTCAGCAAACAAAAAATGCAGACCTATATATCCAAGTGATAGCAAGTGTACCAACAAGCAGTATTTGAAGCAATTTCCAAATGAATTTGCACAAAATTCAAAAGGATATTAAACCAATTGTTTTCTGAGTGAATGCAATGTGATGGAAGGTACAAATAATTGAATAAAACAGAAATAGCTTGTAAAAGATGGTAAACAGCAAAATATTTATCCAGCATATCAATGAAATGTCATTTAGATTTATTCATTACTGAACAAATATGGACAAATATGCTTTTAAAAGCATGCCCCTGAAATTTCAAAGTTATTTTCCTCATATTGTAAAAAAGGTGAATTATCTTTGTATACAATGAAATATTTCTATAAATATTTTCAACAATATCTTTTGACGTACTTGTATAGAAAGCCAGATTGCTTCCATAAGCATTACTTCTTCAAGATCCATGTCAAAGTTATTATCCCTGCATTTTAAGCAAACCATCAGTAAAGAAGCAATCCCAACAGTCTTGAGATATCGCAATGAAAACAAATCGTGAATCAAGGAGCAAAAGGTTGGTGGCAGGTTTTATTTTCATCAACTCATCTTTTCCTATGATTACGTTCTGCCTAATACAGGAATAATTCCTACAAATTTCATGGCACTCTATTCTCGTCCAATACCCCAACTATTACAGCACTCAAATGCAAGCTATGCAGTAGAAACGGTCAAAATAAATAAACTGTGAAATCAACCATACACTGTAATGAATCTATGCAGAGGAAACAAGCTTCATGAGCCATACAAGAGTAGCAGTTAAACTAATCACATGAAACAATCTTATACTCTTGTGATACAAAGTGGCAAAGATAAAGGTTTAGGGTTGTAGCTGAGCTAAAAACAAACATAAGTCCTCAACTAAATCACAGATAACTAGGTTCTGGGAAAAAATAATCAACAGGCATATGACTGAATAAGCAGATTCACCATATTGTTATTAACAAAAAAATGCTCTTTTGTTTCACCAATAGTTTTATTAGTAATTTCCAGATTCATCGAAGTAATCTTTTCCTAGATTTAACTCACCCTCCTTCCATATCCAACTTTTCTTTCTGTTTCCTGATATTTCTTTTTTTTTTAAAATACAATCACAAGATACTAGCTTCCATGTGAATCACTTGACCCCTCTTGCAGCTCCATCCATGCGGTAGTTCAGTATTAAATCAGCATATATAACAAGAATCAATTAATTAACTACACCAGGATGGTCTTTTATGGAGCTGAGGGGGATGAATGGCTTGATGCAGATTCAAAGCTGGTGAACTAAAAGCCCCCCAAAATAATTTTCTACAATGCAGGAGGGTAAACCAACAGATAGATAGAACCACAAATTTTGAAAAATGCATTAAATGAAGGCAAAAGACAAGTCAATAAACCAAAATCATAAAAGAGTTACTAATGGCCAAGGCAGTACTGCCAGGCTCTTTTTTGCAAACCAACATAAATCCAGTAAATGCTATGTGTTACATCGCAAAAGCATTGCTATGGCTGATAACAGAAGAGCCGGCACTAGAATCTGTCAGAAAGTATACATAAACCACTTTGCCAATGTAACTCCACGACGCAACCGTAATTCAACATCAAGTTAACAAAAATTGGATCCATGGGGAGAAAATGTGAGTTAAATCAATACACACCCCATCTGCTTTAAGTGCCCAGAATTCCTGCATAGTAGCTCCACTTGCAGCACTGGATGTGCGAGCACATCGTTGCCTTGTCCTCTGCTTGCAACTATCAAGAAAGCACGCAGGATCAGAAACCGCTCAACAAAAAAACAACAGAAAGAAAGGTAAACAATCACATACACAGCAATCTACACACCTGCACCAGACCCGGATGCGCCACCAGTGTCGTAACATTCAACTCGTGGAGTCGTTAACTCTTCGGTTGAAGCAGCAACCTGCCTCTTCTTTATCCGCTCCGCCTCGTCCTGGAGCTCCTGCTGCCGCATCCTGATCTGTGCCTCGATCACCCTCTGCTCCTCCTACCCACAAATTCCCAGCTCCACCCAATTGGCACAACAACAAAACAAACAATTCTGAACAAACTGCGGTCTTACGGACACTCACAAGCTGCTCCATGCCCTTCTCCTCCTTCGTCTTCACGCCGCGGTACTCCACCGCGTAACTCATAGTCTTGCAGTACGGACACCTTACAGGTTAAAGAACAAGAACCGGCATAACACCAGGAACAACTCCCACAAACAAGACAAGATAAAATTGAAAAGAATTGGGCTAGGATACTGCGTCGGCCGGCACGAGCTCGGCGATTTCATCTGAAGAAAGCACTCTGCGCGCACAAATGGCAACCAGAACGCCAACAAGTCAATCAAACACCAAACCAATCCAACAAGAAAGCATCAAACACCTCGTCAAACTCACCCGTGCAAATCCCCTTGGTGCAGCACTTGGACCGGTTCAGACTTGGATAAAACTACAGCAACAACAATAACACAACAGAACCAAGAAATATCAAATCCTTGCACCGATCCGATGAACACGGTAAGGTGAGGACAAACCAGGAAGCAGATGGGGCACTCCTCGAGGTCGGCGCGGGGGTCGTCGGAGCCGGGGTGGCAGGGGGCTAGCTTACACTCAAGAATGAGCCGGCGCAGCTTCTTGAGGTCGATGTCCGGGTGCGGGTACAGCCCCTGCGGCCGCGTGTACCGCTCCTCCACCGCCGGCCGCCGCCGGCCGCCTATCCGGTTCCCCATCCCCCACAACAAGCCTTCGTTTCTTGAACTCCCAAGTGGCAGAGTTCTTCAAAGAGTACAACAAATGTTTCTTCTACGCCGCAACTGCTCCCCTACACAAGGGGAGGAGGGAATGGAAGACAGAAGAAATCCGGAGAATTTAAAAAGAAATAAAATTTTCTTTTCTTTTCTCGGTGTCGTTGGAAGAAACCGCACGCATATGCACGGCCAAAAGTAGATTCTTCGCTCGGCTCTCTGATTCTTCCCGGAGTACCGTGGATTAGGTCTATTTATTTGTGCGTGATGTGTGCGTAGCTCGTCGCCGTCCAATTTTTTTACCTTGTGTCACGTGTCGCTGACAGTTTGGGCCATATCATGTAGCATCATGTTAGTACATACATGTTTGGTCCCAAGCCACAATATATCACATTTGATTTAAAAACATGATTAATATAAAAAGGTGTCATGATTCATCACATGATATTTCAGTAGATTTATAATCTAATTTGTTTTTATATTATTATTATTTTATAATTTTTTATATAACTATAAAAATAATGGTCAAAAATGTTTTTTGACAATAAAAATTTAAAACAACAAGTAGAAAAAATAGAGAGTACTCAATTGTGATCAAAATTAGATAATCAAATTGGTTGATATACCACAACTCTATATTATACGTAACATGCATGTTCTATGATGTAGGAAGATATATATATATGACAAATGATGAGTGGAAGAATTTGACAAGTAATCTCTTTGAATATCTATTTAATTATGAATTTATTATACGATTGTTCATCAGTTTTAGTTTAGTTTGGTGTGCATAGGAGAAAGGGTCTTAACACACTTAACCACCAAACTAAGCTGGACTTGGCTTTTCTTTTTCTTTGATAGCATGCGTGCGACCGAAGTTTTGGCACCCTCTCTGCACTTTGGTGCACATGAACAGTAGAATTGCAATAGAATTATACAAATGTGGTTGATTTGTTCCAACTTTTTTTAAATTTTTGGAGTATAAAAATAGAGTGCAAAGTTAGCCTATAAGACAAGGTCGGTCATTTACAATTACATTCATGGTTTCTTTTTTTTTTTCGTCTAAGTTGTATGTTAAGTAATTGGTCCGTGCTATTACCATCCCCATTTAGAAAAGAGTAGTCCCTCTTTGTAAAATAGAAAATATATAATTTTTTAAATTTTATTATAGAATATAAAATATACATACAAAATTAATGATATTTTTCTATTTTTCCCTCATTTATTTGTCCCCTCTCTTTTCAATATTTATAACTAATCTCTCTCGCTAAGTATCCTCTCTATTATTTGTAAGATATTTATGGTAAGAACTAGTTTAATCATTTCAATTTATAACTCTCTTAAACTTATAATATTTTTAATTCGTGTATATGATAAAAATACATCTTATATTATATAATGGAGAAAGTATTGTATAATAAGGATTTGTTTTGTCTGGCAAATAATACCGTTTCATTATTCATAGTTTTTTTCCTTCAATTACCCTATTAAATGCCCTTATTTATTAAAAGAAGTTAAATCTTATCTGAAATGATATTTAATTTTTGTAGAGAAAGAAATGACTTATTGAATTAGAGAGAGAATTTAGTGCTATTCTTGTCACATCTTGTTAAAAAATATTTTATTTATACGCACTCCTCTAACATGACACAATTTGGTCCCTCTCTTTTGCTTATCATTGCCACCTGCAGTTGATGACCTTACTTTATATTAAAATTTAAGATCGATTAACTTTTTGTTTGTCTCACCCTCGCCTTAGCCATCTATCCTATCAAAAAAGATCAACAGATCCATTTTATAGTTTTCCTCTTCATATAAATCTACTGAGTGCCTCAACTAATAGATGCCACATGAAAATTGAGGAGTTTTGTCATTGTTGTAGGCCTCATTTCAAAATGTATCTTGACTTTGGACTCAAACGTCAATATCCGGATCTAGTGCAACAAGTAACTCGCCATACTAATCCATTTTATAATCATTAAAACCTTTCCTAAAAGTTAACCAAAAAAAACAGAATTCCAAAAATCTAACATTAATTAATGATTATCTAAAAAAATTGAAAACTTGGCCTAGACACGAAACAAGTAACATGCTTGACGTCGTGAGCCAACACCATTGGGGACTAGCTTATCATGAAGACTTAATTAATTAATTATGTAATGGTGCTGCCTAAAAAAAATTAATTGTGTAACGTTACATGCCAACCTGTGTTACCCGTCTTAACTGACAGAACATTAATCACTCTAATTTAACGTTAGTTAGGTTGAACTAATATCGTAACCAACAACTATGGCCCGTTTCTCAACTTTTTATTTTAAAAAATATCCTTAAAAAATGTTTGATAAAATTGAGTTGTCTACACTATTTAGGAAAAAATTGACAAAGCCGCTTCTATGTGCATCTCATTACCACCAGTGGTCTCCACATCCATGTCACAACCTACCAGAATGCTTAAGGCTGTATGTTTTGTTTTTTGTGTTTTTTTTTTTTGACTTGTGAGTTTATATGATATTTATAGTACTTGTCTACATATCTCTCTATTATATAATAAAGTCTGTTGATATTAAGAATACCATATTAATTCTGACCTAATATAAAAATACTCAAAAATCCTGCATGAATCTTAGAAAAAGAAAAATTACTAAAAAATTTTATATTAATCGAAAAAAGAAAAAGATATATTCCATTTATTATATTTATAACAATATAGATTCATATGGAAAATTATATCCAAAACTAATTCTATCTCTGTTATGATACTAATTCATGTAAAAATTTGTATCTAAAATGAATTTTATCTCTATTATAATATTAAAAAATGACATTTCTATAAAATATAGATAAAATTTTAAATCATATAAAGATTAACAATACAATTGTGTGAGATTTTGACTAATTCTAAAAATAGAAAGATAAATAGACATAAATAGAGAGAACATATAATCACACTCTAGTAGAACAATAAAAGAGTGGACTGTATATTACTCAGCCGCTTATCCATCCCCACCGATTCTGAGGAGTGATTTTCACTCCGTATCTTGATGTTTATAAGAGCTTCTTCTGGAGGCTTTTAGGAGAAAGTGTGTCCTTGGATCATATTCCAACAAATATGCTGTTCATGCTTGCAAGGGCCGTAGAATGGTGTGATACTCTTGCAAGGGACGTAAATTTTGACCCAAAAAATTGTTTTGAATTGTTGTTAGAAATCTGAAAATTTCAAATTACTTTGTAGAGAAGTTAATACATTTAATGAACTATTATTTTTCAACTCAGCACATTATAATAGTCTAGTTTACCTTATAAACAGTTATATCACAGAGAGTATCAGATATTTTCAAAAAATTATAGTGTAATATTTTCTAGAGAGTTGATGGAATGAATTTATATGAAAAAAATTATTAACATGTAAACAAATGCTTCAATATATACAAATCTAATTAAATAACACATAATTTACTACAGTATAATCCCTATTTATGTTTGTTTTTACTACTAAAATCTAAGTATTTGTAAAGAAAAAGAAAGTGACCATAGTCCTACAACCCGATCGAACAAAAATATTCAACTTGGGATCCCGAACCTCCGAAGCTCAATCAACTGTCCATTTTACCATCCTTTGGTTTACATACCAGGTTAGCCCAATTTCTTACACGTGGCTTGGGCGTCCTTGTGGTCTCTGCCTCCTTTTTCTCTTTTCCTTGGCACAAACGACGTCTCCCACTTTTGTTTCGTCCGCTTGCTGTGGGAGAGGAGATCATCCTCCTCCTCTCTAGCTTGTGTCCTTGGTGAGCAAGATTCGAGAGGGTGCCGGTTAGTTGGTGTGCCCCAAGTCTTCAAAGAGGAGACCATCCTCCTCTCGCTTGTGGGCTAGGCTAGGAAGTTGAAGTAGGAAGGATGTCTGCTAGTTAGGTTTCGTCGCTATCCGCTACCGCGATTGTTGTTCTGGTGGCCGGCTCACACCATTTTGCATGGTTTGATCTCACATCCATTCTTATCTTCTTCCTCTTTATTTTTTTGTCATTATCTCTAGCCATCTAGCCATGATGTTTTCTTCACATGCAAATTTGATCTACCTGGGTGTGCTTCATGTAGCCAATCTCAAATTTAGCCTTCCCTGCTAAGAATTGCATCAATATTTTGGTTTCTGGATGGTCATCACCTTGTTACTATATAACTCATCTCACCGACAAATTTTGACAATAAGGATTTAACTGTAACTTTTTATAGTGATAAGAACTTAGTAATTGTTAAAAAAGTGTTGCTAATGTAGTGAGTCCGTGAAACTATGTTAAGTGTCTCAATTTGTTTGAAAAAAATAAAAAATATGTTAAATAGTTATGATTCCATGTCATAGAGGCTATTATTTGAACATAGGATTTGTGTAGGAGTTTTCTAAGAAAAAAAAGCAACCACTCCCATTAGATTTGGGTTTCCTCGGAATTCCTATTCTAAACAATCATGGATTTTAAGATACTTTTGGACCCATTTTGCACAAAAACTCATTTTGATCTTTTTTACTTTCGAAAGAACCAAATTGATGCCTAACCGAGATAAACATGATGATGACGTGGCATAGCTTTGTGCTGAAGTGTGGCGGGAGAGATCCTCAAATTTGTGTTCGTGTGTGGACTAAGCCTCTGTGATAGAAATCCGACCAAGAAAGCTTCCCATTTGTTCTTGGTCTCCTCCAATTCCATCCATGCCCATGGCCACAAATTTGTCAACAGGATGGACCAAAGTCTATGTGCTGGAAGAAGATATTGGAAGATTTTTGTATTTGTGGGTGCATGGGTACCACTGCAGGGCGCCACCACCACAACACAGTGTGAGCTCGTCGACGACGGTTGTGGCCTCTGCACCACAACCTCATTACTCGACCTCATCGTCAACCTCGGTTGAGCTGATATCGTATAGGTGCTCCTTAAGTTTGCCACCACTGTCGACAAACCAAACCACAGTGAGACACCACTCAAGACTGCCATCATAGGCGAGTACCTCATCGCCAAGCTCCTCACCAACAGTGCAAGACCCGCCAATTTTGACACTATCCATCTCGCCGCTGCCTCCGACTATGCAGCACTATGTGTCCTTTATTATACACCACATCAACATAGTCTCGATTGAATTGGAACAAACAAACTATTTTGAGTTAGTTCAGAAATCGGAAAGTAAAAGAATCAATTTGACTTTTTTGAAATTAGAGAGTTCAAAATGAGTTTTTATTTATAGTGAGATTCAAAATAAAAGGATCAAAATTGCTTTTGACCCCTTTAACAATAAGTATATGTATAAGTTTTGGTGTGGTCCCAGGATTCTCGTAACTCAAGCTACCTCCAGAAAGAATCTTCAAGGTTGATCGGGCACCATCGACCTCGACAACTTTGGCCCGGGCGCCACCGGTGTGGACTACTTTAGTCTGGGCATCACCAATTCGGGCGACTTGGGTTTGCGAGCCGTAACTTGGGCACCCTTGATCCAGGTGTCACTCACCCGGGCGATATTGATTGTGGTCATTCCTATAACCTGTGATGATGATAAAGCAAGTTAGCAGGTCTGCACATCATAAGAGTAGGGCCCACACGAATCACTGGCAAGGGCATACCGCTTCGGGGGGGTCCTCTTGTCATCGGCTCAATCGGACGTCTCGTCCCCCTTAGTATAAAGTCGGGCATCTTGGTCTTTTTTTTTATTTCTTTTTTTTTTGAGTTATGAAAGGCTAAAATTAACCTTATTTGTAAGGTTCGAGATTGAATGAATTGAGCATTATAAATCAGTTCTACTATATTCTCACTCAGTTTTCTCGAGGGACATTTCCAATTGACTCTAAATCAGGGAGCAGCAACAGGTATAGAGATTTTCTTAAATCTCAAACTTTATAAATTTATTATGTTTTCTTTCTTTGATCCGAAGTGACCCATGCCACTGTTTACTTTTACTTTTAGTCTTGTGTGATTTTTTGTGGTATTATTGCGACATCTCACTCCAACTAGAACTAAAAACGTCGTCCAGTTGAGGATCAAATTCACAACAATTTTAGTACACGATTCCGTTCAAATGGTATTTCGGGTTAAAAATGAACCCAAATATGTCGTCATATGAAAAATAAAAATATGATGGCATGGAAAACAACTGGATTCCTAATCCATTCTCCTGCAGGCCGATTGGCCCAAAAGTGCAAGAGAGAGAGAGAAAAAAAAGGAAAAATTAAAAAGAAGTCAGAAAGGGACCAAATCTCCCAACGAATTCCTAATTTTGTACCCCACCTCAGCACTTCCCCTCTCTTAGGTCACTCACTTTCCCTTCTCTCTTCTCTTCCCCTCCTGATCCAAACCCCAAATCCACAGCGATGGACGGCGGGGCGCAGCCGCCGGACACCGAGATGACCGAGGCGGGCGCCGCCGGCGCGCCGCAGCAGCCGGCGGTGGCTGCGGCGGCGGCGCCGGCCATGATGGAGAACATCCAGGCGACGCTGAGCCATGGCGGGCGGTTCATCCAATACAACATCTTCGGCAACATCTTCGAGGTCACCGCCAAGTACAAGCCCCCCATCCTCCCCATCGGCAAGGGGGCCTACGGCATCGTCTGGTCCGTACCTTCTATCTCCGTGCTCGTATGGTTGTGTCTCGTGTGTGTGTTTGATTTGTGCGATTTTTTGGTTTTTTTTTTCAGTTCGGCACTCAACTCAGAGACGGGGGAGCAGGTGGCGATAAAGAAGATCGCGAACGCCTTTGACAACAAGATCGACGCCAAGCGGACGCTCCGCGAGATCAAGCTGCTTCGCCACATGGATCATGAGAATGTTAGTGCCACGCACTCCGATCCACTGAGCTGTTCTGTTAATGATGCTGTTTGTGCGTGGATTTCTGATGTTTGTTTGGTGTTTTGAGCATAGTTGTATTTATTGCATTAAATGGAGGGAGGTGCCTAAGCTGGTGTTTAATGGTTGTTGTCATGACAACCTGGCTAATCATGGGGGAGTTTAGTGCTTTTCTTTGTCTTTGGTCAAAGGAGGTTCAGAAATAGTATTTGTGGCCATACCTTAAAGAAACCACCTAGGATATTTTAGTATTATTGATTTCATCAAGTTCTTGGAGAGGTTGATGGGGACAAAGGACGTTAACAAACTCGGAGCAGCAGCACATGATGTTGCTAACTGCTGATGTCACGAGCCACTTAAGGGGCCAGCCAGGGTGGTGGACCTTTTTTCTAAGTCAATCAAATCCAGTTATAACCTAGCAAGATTGAGTATCCAGTAAGTAGGGGACTAGGAGTTGGATACAAGTAGCTCAGACTTTTTGGTCAGATGTTGGACTTGAACCGTTCCAATGTGATGGGCTGGTCAGAGAAGAGTATGCTTGTGTTTGCATATGAGTGATGGGGTTGGACTTTTATAGGTTCGAAGGGTCACTTCAATTTGTAAGAGTTTGACATATTTTTGGATGGTCAATGTTTGTTTGATCCAATGGCAACCATGGGATTATGTGATGTGTTCTTTGGAAACATATTAGAGAATGGACCTTATGTTGACAGCGCGCTCTTGAGCACAGCAGAACATTCTGAAGTGAACAGAATTGAACTTTTGATGATAATAAGCAAGATGTTAGTCTAAGTATTAGATGAAGCTCCTGTTAAAATGTTATGCGATAAGAGGTTCCTGGTTTTACATGTAATATGCACAACTGTCTTTTTTTCCTGTTTCCTTTCTGTTCTTTAATTTATCAAGCAGCTCATCTTGAGAGGTCCTGTATTCTCATGACTCTATTGGAAGGTTTTGCTGTTTAAATGAAAATGGTTGTTGTTTTACTGCCTACATAAAGCAAAGTGTTTCAGCTTTTAATTCTCCAAAGATTTGAACAAACCATTGTGGTGAAGCTTTCACATTGTAGTCAAATGCTAGTATGGCCACAAAGAAATTGCAAACTTTTGAGGTAAAGCTACTTCATTCAATAATTAATTGAATACGGCTATATATTCTATATGTTGTTCAACATGCATTACAATTTATAGTGTGGAACCAAAGTTATATTATTGCACAACTAGAAATGTGGTAGTGGTTCTTTGGATTGGACATAGTTTAGTTGGAAATACTTGGCTGCTGCACTTACTTTATCCGCTGTTAGTTGACTATTTATGCCTAAACTTTCTTTAATAGTGGTATACGCCTTAATTACTTCTATTCTCCAAAAAGCAATAACTGGTCACATGCAGCGTGCACATATGCTGCCTTATGTGCAGATTTACTTCAAAAGGAAAAAGAAAGGGTATACATGCTTGAAAATACAAAGCATGCATGCAAAAATAGTACTCCATAGTTCATACAAATATTGTTGGCTTGTAGCTATACTTGAATTTATCATACTCAATAATGTTGGCAGTATACCATCCATAGAAAAAGAAACAGTTGGACACATGCAAAGGTACCTACATGGCTACATGTGCCCTAACACAATAAAGTGAGATTTCCAGAACACTATCATTCCCTTCTGTCTCCATTTGTATGATATCATGTCCCTATTAACTTGATGAAGAATCTGAATCTTGTGATTGACTGGATATTGCTAGTTTAATTTGCATGGTGAATATCACATTTAAAAACCATTGGCTCTGTGAATGTGCCAAACATGGGTGTGATGACCTATGATATTTGAAGCTTGATAATCAACTTTACGGAGCAGAAACCATTTTTTTGGTCAAGTTATTCTGTAACACACATTAATAAAGTTTTTGAATTTATCCTTGGATGCATGCTTGGGACTGGAATGAATAATCAAATGCCAGTATGGTTCTCTGCTACCATACCGCGGACTACATCTGGTGCCATGCTGATTTTATATGCATGCTTTATGGAAGGTTTTTCAAAAAAAAAGAAAAAAAACACAGCATTGTTCCGGTAAGCTGTCATCAGAAAAGATTTCAGTTGGCCTTATATTTTGATAGCATACATTATGAATCAGTTGCATGGATCAACCATTATTTGGCCTGCTATGATTTTCACTATTGCCATAAGTATGTATAGTTACTGGTATCTAAATATTAAGGTGCTGCTTGGCAAGCATTTAGCTGTTCTGCTTACTCTTTAGTGCTAGACTAGCTATTAAAAAAATATTTTTGTATGGAGGCCAGTTATCAAATGTTGTTATTTTTGATGCAAATCCATCTGTATGCAGATTGTTGCAATAAGGGATATCATACCTCCTCCATTGAGAGAGTCATTTAATGATGTCTACATTGCGTATGAATTGATGGATACTGATCTGCATCAAATCATTCGCTCAAATCAAGCTTTGTCAGAGGAGCACTGTCAGGTACTTTTTTTCATTGGAGAAGCAGAACATTATTTTTCTTCCCTTTGTATTGTAATTTTAATGTTTTTGATTAATTATGTTCACTTTTGAAATCTTTTCTCCATGGTTTTTCTTGTTACTTTTTAAGTACACTATATAGTCCAGTATTCATTTTAATGCTTTAAACACTTACACGTCTCGGAAGGGTGTGTTTTGTTGAATCTGCAAGCGGACGGCTTATTGTTGAGCATTCGAGGGTCAGTCGATTCCACAGGTAACAAACGTGAAACTCTCTCGGATTAGAATTACTAATATAAATTTGTGAGTTTTGGATTTTTTGAGAGCTAATCCTAAAGCTACTAAAACTATGAAAGTTGGTTTGTAGAAAACAGAAAAGAAAAACTTAGTGTTTTGAGAATTCCATCATTGTCAGCCATGATTTTTGACAAAAGTAGTAAATCGATGAATCAATTATCAGGATACTCGATGGAACGAATTAAGTTGAAGGCTTGGAAACCACACAATAGTTCGAAGGGATCATGTGTGTTATGCTAATTCAACTAGGTACCAAATCCTAAATTAATCGTTAGTGTGCAATGGTCACGTGACGTCCTAAAGTACGAATACTAATCGTCTCGCGGAGTATGAACGATACTGTAAATGAAACACGACTCTAAGATTTAGAGTATAATAATTTATACAATTAAATCAACAATCTTTTGAAAGCTAAAATTGTGCCCTTCGAATTAGGTCATCCGGAAAATTACTCATGCAAAGCTATTCAGAAAACCATCATAATGAAAACGTACCAAATTTTATTGGTGAGAAAGAACCGCCGTCTAGATCAGCGTTACAGAGCTTGACTCAAAACTAAAACTAAACTAAACCCTAAAACTAGAGAGGAGGAGCTAAAACTAAATTTTTAGATCTCTAAATCTAAAACTAGACAACTAGCCTAAAACTCTGGATGCCGAAAATTGATGATTGATGGCTCTGTTTTTATAGCCAATTAGTCCGTAATCGGTGCAACTTGAATCTATCTTGAATTCTGTTTTGAATCCGTGATGTAATCTACTTTATAGCTGGAGTCTTTAATCAACACAATTTAAATCCATATTGGACTCTGTTTTCGAATCCATGTTGAAATCTGTTGTGAAACCTACTGGAATACGGTTTCCTCTGAGCTATTTATTCATCTCTGAAACATCATCTTTTCTCAAGTCTCTTGCATATTTGTTCTGTTTTGACTGTATTCAGCGTATTTTGTTCTGAAACAAAATAAGACAAAATAAGCACAATTTCGGCAGTATTTTCATTCAAGCAAGAGTTATAATACAATTATTCTCAAAGATGGGCAAGTAATGGTTCCAAAAACAAGTCAAATTTAAGGGTTTAAATATATAAAATTAATGCTTATCAAATGCTTTATATGCTACTATTTGTTCCTGGGCTTTTATGCATTCTAATGCTTTTATATATAAAATGTTGGCATATCAAATGTTGGCATTCTGGGGCTTTAGTAAGAGACGAAGTTGCTGTATCAGTGATGTTGTTTGTAGCAAAGGGGCCATTCCACCTACTAGCCAACTCCTGATTTCCAGATCATTTCATTCCATGCCTATGTTAAAGTGTAGAGGGGTTCGTTTTGGAGATTCATTCTCAAAATTTGCAGCATCCCCAGATTTGGCACCCTAAGTGAAGAGGGCAGCAATAAGGGGCACAAGGAGTGTGATCACTGTTAAGATTAACCTCAAGTTGTATTTGGGTCTAAAACTCAGTATATATAGGTACAGCCTAAAGGATACATATACACAGATACATATATACTTAACACCCCCCTCAAACTTAAGGCGGGTCAAACGTATTGAGTTTGGAAAGACTGAACTCATGACGATCTCGTGTCTGTGGCTTCGTGAAGAAGTCTGCAATCTGAAGATCAGATGTCACATACTGAAGAGCAATAGTGCTGTGCTCACAATGATAGCGAGTAAAGAAAGCATCAACACCAATGTGTTTGGTTAACTCATGCTTCACAGGGTCATGTGCAATCTGTATGGTACTCGTGTTGTCACATAAAAGTGACGTAAGAGCAGTGCAGGCCACACCGAAATCAGCAAGGAGCCAACGAAGCCAGACGATCTTCGTAGTAGTCATAGCCAAACCCCAGGTCAGCCTCTGCACTAGAACGAGAAACAATGGTTTGTTTCTTGGACTTCCAAGCAAGAAGAGAAGTGCCCAGGAATATGCAATAGCTAGTGATAGAACACCGATCAGTAGCATCACTCGTCCAAGTAGAGTCAGAGTAAGCATGGAGTCGAAGCTGACTATTCCGTGCATAGAACAGACTGCGGGAAGAAGTATCACGTAAATAGCGAAGTACTCGAAGGAGATGGCTGTAATGTACTGAGGTGGGAGCAATGACAAACTGACTAAGTACACTAACAACATGTGAAATATTCGGTCTAGTGACGGCCAGATAAACCAGGCTTCCAACAATGTGACGGTATCTGGAGGGATCCTCAAGAGGAGAGCCATCTGTGGGTCGCAATTGCAGATGCAACTCTGTGTGTAGCGGCTGTCCGAGTATCAATGAGACCAGAATGGGCAAGCAGATCAAGAACATACCGCTCCTGAGACAAGTAGTAGTCATCTGCAGCAGAGATAACCTGAATACTCAGAAAATAGCTCAAATGACCCAGATCAGACATCTTGAACTGCTCACTGAGACGCGCCTTAACAAAGACAACATACTGCTATCATTCCCCGTAATCAACATATCATCAACATAGAGCAAGATAAGCGTCTGACCGCGAGCAGAAGTGTGAACAAACAGGCCCAGATCATGAGCACTAGCAACAAAATCAGTAGTAAGCACTGAACTGAAGCGAGCAAACCAAGCACGAGGCGCTTGTTTAAGACCATACAAAGCACGATGTATACGACAAACATGACCATTAGGTGCAGAATAACCAGGTGGTGGCTGCATGTAGACCTCCTCCTGAAGATCACCGTGAAGAAACGCATTCTTCACATCCATCTGAGAGATAGCCTACTGAGGAGTAACAGCAACAGCAACAGCGACAAGGGTACGCACCGTTGTCATGTGAGCAACGGGAGCAAACGTCTCCTCATAGTCACGGCCATATTGTTGCTGAAACCCCCGAGCAACAAGGCGCGCCTTATAGCACTCAATGGAACCATCCGACCGTGTCTTGATTTTGAAGATCCATTTGCAAGTAATGGGCACGACACCTGTGGGTAAAGGAACAACATCCCAAGTCCCTGTACGCTCCAATGTTGAGAGCTCCTCTGTAACAGCCGCATCCTGATAGCTGTGAGGCTCCTGAACTGAACTAGTGATAAGCATACTATAATGAGCAGGAGGTGAAATAGTAGTACGATCACGAAGTGCATACCTGGGTGATGATGATGCTGACAGATCATCGGTAGGAGTCTCATTAGGAAGGGCCAAATCACGAGTAACATGATCTAAAGAGGGCTCAGGAGAGGAAGAAGACAAAGGCTCAAAAGATACTCAAGGACGACGAGTATAATGATAAGGATAGGGAGAGACACAAGTGGTGGGAGGTAAGGTGGAAGGTGAATATGGAGGCTGTACTATAGAGGACGGTGGAACAGGCGGAGAGCTATGATCAGACGGAGAAGCAGATGAAGTGGGAGGACGAAAGATATGATAGGAGGGTAAGGAGAGGAAACTGATGGAGTTTGTGGGAACAGACGAGTGAGAAGAAGAGGAATAAAAGAAAGGTCGACTCTCATCGAAGGTGACATCTCGAGAGAAACGAAGACAACGAGCAGAGGGATTGTAACAACGATAACCCTTATGCTCAAGACTGTAACCAAGAAAAACACACTCAACAGACTAAGCGGTCAACTTGGTATGCTCACGAGGAGGAAGGACATAACACGCACATCCAAAAACTTGAAAATGTGCATATGTCGGAGGAGTGGAAAACAAAAGCTGAGACGGAATCCGACCATCGAGACTAGTGGGCGGCTGTATATTTATAAGATATACAACTGTGGAAGTAGCCTCAGCCCAGAAAAAGCGAGGAACAAAAGAGGCAAGTATAAGAGTACGAGCAGTCTTAATAATGTGATGGTGTTTGCGTTCAGCAACACCGTTTTGAGCATGAGTGCCTGGACAAGATAATTGAGGAAGAGTTCCCTCGTCAGAGAGGAATTGTCAGAAGGATGTGGACAAGTACTCACCTCCAGAATCAGAGCGAAAGGTCTGAATGGAGTTGGAAAACTGAGTATGAACCATACGAGCAAAATACTTGTAAATAGATAACAACTGCCCACGATGTTTCATGAAATAGATCCAAGAATATAGAGAAAAATCATCAATATAGATCATATAATATTTATGTCCACCTTTGAAAACAAAAGAAGCAAGTCCCCATACATCAGAATGGATAAGCTGAAAAACACTAGATCGAGAAATACTAGTAGGATACGGACGTTGTAGCTGCTTGCCAAGCTTACAATCCGAACAAGATATAGAACTATCAGAAGTGACATGACCTAAAACACCCTGATGTACTAGAATAGATAACCGAGGGCTAGAAAGGTGACCCAAATGATGATACTACTGGTGGAAGCCGATAGACGACGCAGGGACAGACGCGAAGGCTGAAGAAGTGGAGACCGAAGTAGCAGTGGTCGGAGAAGAGACCGGAAGATGTAGGTAATCAAGCTGGTAAAGGTTCTTTGGGCTACTGTGAAGTTGGCCATGTCCAAAGAGAGCTCCCGTCCGACGGTCCTGCACATAGCAAAAACAATCATGGAACCCAATAAAACAGTCCAGCCTAGCAAGCTGAGGTATAGACATGAGGCACAACTTGAGTTGCGGTACACAAGAGACATCAGAAACAGTAAACTGAGTGGTAGAAATGTGCCCTGATGTGTAACCGATAAGGTAGTGCCATCAGCAGTCTGAACAGAGAGATGATCCTTGGACGGCTGACATGACCGTAAGGCTGAACAATCAGATGTCATATGGAAAGAGGCCCTTGAATCCAGAACCCAAGGACTAGTTGTACCTGATGGTGGTGTAGAGTGAACAGCAGCCCCGGCAGAGGACGAGGAGGATGCAGCAGCCTGGTGCTGTAGAAGGGTATGGAGCTGTCATAGCTCTGTAGCAGTGAGAGGAACCGACTGGTCCGAAGGTGTGCCAGAAGACACAGTCGCAGCAGAACGTCCACGGCGAGCAGCACGATCACGCTCAAACTGGGCCTTCAGCTCCGGATGAAGACTGAAGCAGCGCTGAACAGTATGGCCTGTCTTCTTGCAGTGTGAGCAGACAGCAGGGACACGCGCATCAGTGCGTAGAGTAGTCGAACTAGTCCGCGACATAGCCAACACTATAGAGGATGATGGCGAGAATTGAGACGCCGAAGAGGAACGCAGTCGAGTCTCCTCAGCAACGAGGGCCTTGACGGCCTCTTCCAAAGTGCAGAGGTCTCACGATTCATAAGCTGAGATCGAACCATCTCAAACTCTGAGCGGAGATGCATCATAAAGTGAAAGACATGCTCCTCCTCCCTATGCCGAGGAGTGAGAGGCCCTGCATCGGTGGGTGCCATAGAGTCAAGTTGACGCCAAATCGCTCAAAGCTGCCTGTAGAACTCTTCCACAGTCTGATCACCCTGATGGGAGGCAGAAAGCTGCTGCCATAGAGACCAACGAAGCGCATGACTCGCTTGCTGGTAGCGAGATGCAAGAAAATCCCATATGTCCTGGCAGGTGGAGCAAGAGGAGATACTCAACCGAATGGCCGACGAAGTGCTATGCATAATGACATACTTTACCCTGGCTTCGTCGCGCAGCCAAGTGGGCAAAGTAGGATCACTGGTGATGGGCTTCGGCCTTGTGCCGTCCACATGTCCAAGCAGGCCAAAATCGTCAAGAATAGAGGTCATAACAATAGACCACTCTTGATAAACACTGGTGCTTTTGAGTTTCACATCACAGCAGCATGGAGAAGCTCCTTGAAGAAACTGAAGAAGCTATAACGTCGGATGAAGGGATCGTAACATCCGAGGAGATAGAAGACATCAACAGAAGAAAGCACACACAAAAGGGGGTGCTTTTTTTTTTAAAAAAAAAAGAAATTGAAAAGCTAATGGATGTGAACCGTTAATCTCGGAGACACCGGAGATGCGGGAGGCGAGTCGGCGGCGGGAGGCGACGGTGCAGGAGGCGACGGTGCAGGAGGCGGTGCTGCGGGGGAGGCCGACGCGGGAGGGGACGGCACGGAAAGCGACGCCGGTGGCAATCCTCGGTGCAGGCGGCTTTATGCAAGCTACACGGGAGGTGGCCCAACGTGGGAACGCGATCCGGTGGTGCGGGAGGCTTGGATCCGACGATGAGAGACGGCGACGACAAGGCGCAAAATGGCGCACGGCAGCGTGGACGTCGAGGATCACAGGAGGTTAGGGTTTAGAAATCAAGCTTTGATACTATGTTAAGATTAACCTCAAGTTGTATTAGGATCTAAACCCCAGTATATATAGGTACGGTTTAAAAGACTAAGATCTGACTTAGACACGACTCAAATACATATACACATATACTTAACAATCACTACTACTAACTTTGGATTGGAGTCTAATTTGATACTAATTGATGTGGAGTGTAGCCACAACAAAGGGAATTATAGACATATAAAACACAAGATAGGAATGATATCTAGAGAGAAGCAATCGAACTAAAAAGTCTGGGTTTGTGGAAAACTCGAATATTATTGATCTCTTGATCTATTTGTTTATAGGTTCAGTCTCTCCTTTTACAGAGTAGGTTTAACAGTTGAGACTAACTCAAGTTACAACAAGAACCCAATTAAATATACAGAAAAGGAGACCAATTATATGTGCTAGAAGTAAGGGATGCATGGACATGGCCGCAAATCAAGAATACAACAGAAGCTTTTATGGCTTTAGCAAAATTTAGTATCTAGCCTGTTGCACTCTGAACAACACTCAGATGAGCCTTCATGTCTGTAGGTGTTGTGCTTTCTTCATGCAATTCCTACCTCACATGTGCACCTACTAATTTTCCAGGCAATGAGATGAAATTATTGATTTGTCTGTTAATGTATACCTTTGTATTAGTTTGGGATTAGTCCCATATTGTCTTGTCCTACCCTCTTGTGTACATGACTTGTATATGTATGGACCTATTGGTCTACATTCTACAATAAAGCTTATAGGTGTTTCTTCCAATTCATAACATGGTATTGGAGCCTTGTTCTCTAAAACCCTAACCTGATGCATTAGCAAAAGGTCAGCACACTATTAGTTGAGAAGCTGCAGCATGGGACACCTGAAGCAGTGGCTGGCAAGGAACCATGTTGTCTCAGTTGTCACCATGCGAAGAAGCATTGGGATCGATTGGACATTGATAGTGGTACGGTGGTGGGGGCATCCCTGGAAAAGAGGCCAGTGATGGGTGTGTCGCTGATGGCATGGCTGTTGTCATCATCTCATGGTGGTGGTGCAGCGAGAGGGTGGTATGGGTTTAATGAAGGCAGAGCAATAGCCAATAGGGCATGGTCTTTGGACTGGGCCCATTGGGGGTGAATCTGTGAGGTGCAGGAGTTAGGGTTAATCATCTAATCTAATCCAATGGCGGACATGAAAGCTTGAAGGGGCCAGATTTTTTGGATGACGTGCCAGCAGGGAAAGCCGTGATTCAGTGATCAGAATTATATAGATTAGGCACTATTACATTGCAGGGTTGCTCCAGTTTTATCACTTGCAAGTTTCTCTAAGAGCATTATACCCTGTCACAAGTTCTCGCCATTATTACTGTTCCTACATTGTTTTAGTTGGTTCCAAATAAATGATCATTGTGCTGTCCAGAAATTTTCTTTTATTTTCAATCAACCCACAGAATATTTTACAATCACCATTTTGTGGTTATTTATATCTGTTTCGTCATAAATGCTAGAGTTCTGTTCCCCTTTTTCTTCTATTTGTGAACTTATGTTTTCTTCCAAGAAATTATCCATGTTTAATCTGACTCATCTGTTCAACTGTTTTACCTTTTTGTGCAGTATTTTCTTTATCAGATTCTCCGTGGTTTGAAGTATATACATTCAGCAAATGTTCTTCACCGAGACTTGAAGCCAAGCAATCTTCTTTTGAATGCAAACTGTGATCTTAAAATTTGTGATTTTGGGCTCGCTCGTACCACCTCAGAAACTGATTTTATGACTGAATATGTTGTCACAAGATGGTATAGGGCACCAGAGCTTTTGTTGAATTCCTCTGAATATACTGCAGCAATTGATGTATGGTCAGTGGGCTGTATATTTATGGAACTGATGGATCGGAGGCCTTTGTTTCCTGGAAGAGATCATGTCCATCAGCTACGTCTGTTAATGGAGGTTAGATTATATCCTTTGAACTTCTGTACTGAGTTGATGTTGCTATGCTATTTGGTTCTCTATTAGCATAAAATAATAGTTTGTGATAAAATTTATGAGTATGATGTGGTAATAGACATACCTTGTTTGTGGATACATCAATCTACTGTCCACCTATAGGTCTGTCGATCTGTCCATTTGTCTTTTGACCTTCCTTACCTGAGATACAAGAAAGGGTGGCTAATCAGAGAAAAAAGTCACATGTAGGAATTTCAACATTTATGATTGTAAAAATTAAAGGTCATGATGTTATTAAAGTGTTGTATTTTGATGATTAAACTGTCCACACCATATTTTAGTCTGGCAAGAGATACCATAACAAAGAATTTGCAATTATGAATGCCACAGTGTTTTTTTTTTTCCAATCTTTATAGAATTGGTTTGAATGTGAATCATGACCAGTTCTTCATAATGATGCTTTACTGTGGTAATTAGTAATGACTGATGGATTTAATAACTTCTTTAGTGCACATGCTATTGCATGCTTGATTTTCCTTTCATTCTTCCTGTACAGCTCATCGGGACACCAAATGAGGCTGATCTGGATTTCGTAAATGAAAATGCAAGAAGATACATCCGTCAACTTACCCGTCATCCAAGGCAGTCCTTTCCTGAAAAATTCCCGCATGTTCATCCTTTAGCAATTGACCTGGTTGAAAAGATGTTGACTTTTGATCCTAGACTGAGAATAACAGGTAAGTTAAGATATGGGGAAAATTTTGAGATTTAAGAGGTTGCTAAATCACCCTTCTTTTGTAAATACTTTAATGGAATATTATATAGAATATTTTGTTCTGAATGTTGTTAGTGATAACCCTATCCTAAAAAGTAGCTAGTAAAAATGGCCTTTCAAAGCTGGCTGAAATTATGCTTTCTAGCAGCCTCAACTGTAGATAGCTTAATGCAGAAAAGCAACTGGAGGCTCTTCCTCTTTCCACTCCCATCATAATCATACTGTAAGGTGGCTGGGTGTGCGTGCATGTGTGAGCACATGAGCATGGGCCTTACTCTAAATTGAGAATGCTGAGAGTCAATATTGGATGGTGTTTCTAATGTTGGATATATTGTTGCCGCTTAGTGTGAAAGATTGTGCTTGATTTTATTCAAATTTGCATGTTGCTAAAAGATCTGTTTCTTTTCTTCTATATTCCTTTTGGCCAGTTGAAGGTGCACTTGCACATCCTTACTTGGCATCGCTGCATGACATTAGTGATGAACCAGTCTGCACAGCGCCCTTCAGCTTTGACTTTGAGCAACACGCATTGTCAGAAGAACAAATGAAGGATCTAATCTACCAAGAGGCCCTAGCTTTTAACTCTTGAGTACCAGTAGCTAGGGCTCTATTTCAGCCATGGCTTTATTCTCATGGATTTTTTCCTCCTGCCGCCACAAAGGTCTGCCATTGATCACTAGTTGTAAATAATTGCTTCACTTCAAGATATTTCCATCACTCTTTGAGCTGAAGATTGTTCTTTTAAGGGTAAAAAGGAGAACGTGGTGGTCAAATTTCTGGGTAATCACGAATGCTTATGCTTAATATGTTGTTTCATGTGAATTCTTTTTAATCTGCACGTTGTCTGAAGAGGTAGTTCATGAATGATGAGTGCCCAAATTCAATGGCTGTCATCGAAGTTCAAATTTCTGGCCAATTTATGAATTCTTGTGTGTCTGTTTGTTGTTTCATGTGACTTCTAATTTTGGATGTTAACTTTAAGATGTGTGGTTAAGCGGTTAATGAATGATGACCGATGTGATTCAGTGGTGGTTATCGAAGTTGCTACTTTGAAATTGGATTATGAATTTCTGGTCAACTTGTGCACTTCATGCACGCTTTGCAGTTTTCATGTTCTGTATGGCGTGGTTCATGAACGATGAAAGCTGATGATGTTGGTGCATGAATTCATTGGATGCCATTAACGCTACATGTAGAATTTCGATAGACACTCGTTACCGGTTTCTTATGTTAGTTATTCGAAATGTTCTGGAACGAGCATGAATCCATGTACTCTCTCTGGCCAATTAGATGTTTTGGCATCTGATATTAAAAAGCTTGTCTATTATGTCTATGTACATGTTTTTTTAATATTGATGGGCAAGCTCATTGAGAAAGTGAATTTAATTATTGTTATATTAGTATAGAAGGGTATAGGGGAAATGATATACAAATTTATCTAGAAATTATAGAATAACATCTATTTGAAAAACATAATACAAAGTCTAGAATGATATCTGTTTCCAATTAGGGGGGGTGTATTCTTGTTGGATGTTGGAAAAGAACCGAATCCCTTAAAATAGGGGTATTATTGAATTACTATTGTATATATTTTTATGATTAGGTCAAACAATAATTAATTTGTTTATAATTAATATTTTTGTGTATTTTTTGTCCACTCAATCTAAGTTATATATTGTACAATCAAATGATAAAAAAACATACATTACTTTTGTAGCAGTAACAGTGGTACTGTGGAGGATCTTGTTTTATTAGAAAAGAGATATCAGTTACATTTTCCCCAAAAACGGTGTATTTTTTTTTTAAAAAAGAAAACAAAAAGAGGGTGAGTTTTTTTATGGTTTGCCTAGATGAGTGAGACGAGCTCTGGAGTCTACAATTTAATTTTATTAGTTGAAATCTGAGAAAATTTTGGAATTTGGGATCTGAGCAAGGTCCCCGAGGACCTCAGGCACTCCTAGCGTCCTTAAATCTTAGAAAAAATCGCAACACGACGCGGGTGGACGCAAAAGGCCATCCGGACGGCCGGCCAGGACCGAACTTGCCCGACCATGATTTGTTGGTGACATTTTTTTGATGGAGTTGATGGATCGGTTAACGTTCGGTACCCTTGTCGTGATTACAAAAACTACTTGCGAAACAAGCGTCAAAGGGAGTTGGTATACGGTGAAGTTGAAGTTGGAAGTATGTTGGAAGTTTTTCAAGATAAAATTGATGAGAATCCTTCATTTAACTATGCTTTGTAATTGGACCGTGAAGAACAAATAACAAACATATTTTGGGTTGATGCTAAGATGATTATTGACTCTGCTCACTTTGGAGATGTCACTCTTGACACTACATTTGGAATAAACAAAGAATACAGACCCTTCGATGTCTTTATTGGATTCAACCATTTTAGAGAAACAGTAATTTTTGGTGCTGCTCTTCTATATGATGAAACATTTGACTCTTTCAAGTGGCTCTTTAATATTTTTTATCCGTACATACTCAAAAGCAACCTAGAACCATCTACACAGATCAAGGCATCGTAATGGGGAAAGCAATTGATGAGGTATCTCCAGAAGCAGACATGGATTATGCACTTTTCATATAATGTAGAATGCCATGAAACATTTATCTCCGTACAAGGAAGAAGACTCGAATATTCTTTCTGAT
The DNA here is from genome assembly GCA_019359835.1 of Pharus latifolius. NCBI lineage: Eukaryota > Viridiplantae > Streptophyta > Magnoliopsida > Poales > Poaceae > Pharus > Pharus latifolius. The sequence goes on from CM033324.1 coordinate 80,954,010, forward strand.
TTTAGTTCTTGCATGTACGACTATGAAGACAAGGATACATTTGAAGAAGCATTCAATGCCATGAGAAGTAAAGTGCAAAAACAGACTTGGCTGGATAGTATTTACAAGGTAAAAGAGAAGTGAGTTGAATGTTACATGAGAAATGTTTTCATGCTAGGAATGAGAAGCACACAATTAAGTGAGAGTTTGAATAATGGCTTGAAAAACAGTTTGAAATAAAATTTTGATATCATTTGGTTCTTGAAGTGTTTCGAGAGTGTTGTGCAAGGAAAATGAGGGCACCTATATTAGTGCAAGCAAGCAAGATTTGCACTCCTTGCATATTTGAAAATTTTCAAATTGAATATGAGCTATCCATGGCAGCATACACCAAATTATCGACCAGAAATAATGAATATGTTGTTCCAATTACAAGTCTTGATGAAGACACAACATTCAAAGAAGAGTAAAAAGTTGAAGGTAACCAACCATATGGAGCAAATAGTTTTATGCAGTTATGGACAGTTCAAGAGAATTGGAATTCTGTGTAGTCATGCTTTGAAAGTTCTTGATTTACTGAATATTAAGTCCCTACCGGAATGCTATGTTTTGAAGCGAGGGAAGGGATGTTGTAGGTTGGATGCTTTGCGCCGATACAAGTTTCTTTGTCATAAGTTCATAAATAAGGCCTCTCGAGCTGTAGACTTCGAAGAAAGTTACATGTTACTGGACAGTGCTCTTGATAATCTTAGTAAGCAAGTTGAGGACAAAGTCTATGCATGTAAAAGTACTCTCTGGTGATCAAGGTGAAATCCAAGTGCCATGTGAAGCACCAAATGACTACCTAAGTGTTGCAGGTCTAAAGAAAAAAAATAGTTCAAAAGGGAGATTCAAGAAGAAAGAAAAGTTGGGTGGAGAGGCAGCACAAGACAAAAAAGAAAAGACCAACTAAAGCTACGTTAGAAGAATAGTTCTGTACGGTATGTTGCTTATTAACCAAAGAGAAAATACATAATATGATTTCTCATTCAAATAAGGAATTAATTTTTTGCTTTCTTGCTCAGCAAGAAGAAAATGAGAGCCCCACAGGACAAGCTCAAATACTTGTGGATAAAACTTTTAGGAATGGCGAAAAAGAGTTTGAAGGATATGCATTCATCAATAGCTACACTGAACTATTGACGGTACTCTTTCTAATATGCTTAAATAGCATCATCCAATACTAGTAATATTGTTTCCCTGATAAGGTTATTGTGCTCTTTAACTTTGCAGGGTGATACTAACAATCAGGACATAATAGATCAAGCTTGGAGCTTTGGGCATGATTTCCAAAAGAAACCATATTTTGCCGGGTTTTAGTAAAGGTTAAGGTTATTGGAGTTGCCCTATGATTAAAAATATAACTATCCAGACTTGGAGTTTGATTGAGGCTTTGCCTTATTGGGGACATGAATTTTTAGTTTGAACTTTGAAACTACCTTTTTGTCTGTATCCTTTCATATTCCCTACTTAATTAGATATATATATCTTATTAAACTAGGGTGATTAAGATCACTTGAGAGTTGAGACTTGTGTTTTTATTTTGGGAATGTTGGCTAAAAGTGCCCATAAATTATGCATTAGTTTGACAAATTCCAGCATAATCTCTGTAGATCATAGAATACTATTTTCTCTTGTTAATTTCATAATCAATTGTGCAAAGCACAACCAATTGAGCAAACACAAAGGCCAATAAAGTTCTGAATCCAGAGTGCATACCATGAATGGCAACGGGCGTGGTGTCATAGTGCGTGTGATGTTTTGGCGGTCAAATGTACATCGAAACAGCTAGGGGTTTGCCAGTAGAAGCGATGAGCTTGCACGAGGACTTATCAGGCGCCAACGTACAGCTGCTCAACGCTGATGGCCAGAACAAGAATAGCTAGGCTCGACGGTGCTCCTCTCTGTACGGTGAGCTTAACAATTTTCTAGAATGGTGGGATTGGTTAAAGTGAAATTTTGGCAATTTGATTATTTTAAGTGAGAGATTAGAGATAGTACTATTACTGTAGAGGAGTTTTCTCCTATTAGATTAGGGTTCAAAGTTGAGGGATCAAAAATAGAGTGTGTCAAAAGTTTAGACGGTAAAATACAGACCCAAAATTAGAGGATGAGAATAACACTTTTCATGGACCACAAAGGCACAAACGAAAGGACCCCTCTGGGCTCAGGCCGCTGGTTGGTGCTCAGCAGTAAACGAACACCCCATGAACACCGGGGCCACGATGTGTCCAGACGGTTGGGCTGCGAAAAATGCTCACCAAGGCGTTAATTTTGGCTGCTTCGGTCGCCCACGCGCGTTTTGCTCCGCACGGCAGGGGTTTAGGTTTTAGACGTGTAAATCAGGGGCAAACGCCTGCCCCTCGCACTCGAACTGTTGCCGGATGGTTGGGCCACGAAATCATCGCACAAACGCCTCGCCCTTGCTCGTGACCCACCTGCCCTTCCTTGGTCGGCCGAATAAATTGGTCTTTTCTTCTCCCTTTTCTTCTCTTTGTTTTGTTTCCTTGATTTGTAAGCATATTATTTTAGTTTATTACCGTCCTTAGCCTCATCCATTTGCTCCAATTCGCATGATTTTATTTTATTTTATTTTTTGAAACTTAGTAGGATGATTTTTCATCCATGGCTCATACACCTGAAGCTCTGCATAAATTAAATTACATTCACAGTCATCGTCTGCTGTAACTTGTAAAATTTTATCTATATTTGCCAAGAAAATGTTGATGCAATGTTGTAAACAAAATCTATCTCGTTCCGTATCTATTAGCACCTGCTATTGGCTGTAAGCGTGCCGGCTCCTTGTCAGTTGTAACTTCTGCATTATTTCGCCTGTCTCCTATGATCCCATCTTGGCGGTGCTCATGAACTGTATCAACTAATGCCCTGTTTAACACAAGAATTTTAGAGGAAAAAAAAAACATCTACTAGATATTTCATTGTTCCAAACAAGCCCTAGATATACCATTCTCTCTAGTAGGCCTGTTCATAGTACAGAAGTAAAGTTTCTGTAAGCGAGGAATATGACAAAACAATGAAACAACGAAAAAGGTTACTTCCACTTGTGAAAAAAATATTAAATTTCCCCTAATCATATCATAATCAAACTCGTGTTAGAACTGATGGTGTACATTTTTTGAAGAAAGAATCTAAAATTGTCACTTGCTAAGGCTGACTAATCTCTATTCCAACAATGTAAAAACCCTTGCCTGCTTATGAAAAGAGTGCAATCATAAGTTTACATACCATGGCAGATGTCAACACATCGGAATGTAAATCTCATAGGTTGGCGGGAAAACATGTCTGTGATTCCTGTTGTTTTATACTGGCAGCGACATGGGCGATAACACCGGCACCAGCATTATGAAGCCACTCGTTCTTTACCTGCATCGGTACCACAAATGGCATGAGAGAGAGAGAGAGAGATTAAGCCATTCAATCACAAAATATTTGAAGTACCGTAGAGTCGTACATGTATGTTGTTATGAGCAGCATAAGGCCAGATTGCTGAGTGGAAGTTGACGTCAACTTTCCTCCAGCCAACCCTTTGCAAGCCACGGATCATCTCCTCTGTATCCAGAACAAAGGATTGATCTTCATAATGCAGGAAAGTACAAGACCAGCACACACATCTACTGAAAAACTCGTACCTGCCTTCCATCATTTGGTGATACTCCTCAGTATTTTCTATGTTCGGAGTGTTTTGTACGACTTCTTTTGCCCTGGCAGCTTCAGAAGGAAAATGAGGACCCTCAGATGATATAGCTGGGCAGTACTCCACATTCACAATATGCTTATAGCCTTCCAGAGAACGATGCAAGGGCTGCACATAGAGGAAATATAAGCTTCAGGTTCCTCATGGGGAAAACTGTAAGCATAGTACATGAAGTTGCCATCAGTGAGTGATTCAAATTATTTTGAACACTAACAGCATAAACTTCAAGAATCTAGAGTTAATGGTATTACACTAGCAAATGCCCTTCTGTGATTTGAATTCATGTGCTTTTAAATACTTAACGTATAGGAACCTAACTAGTGGCAAGCTGTAATCACAATAACCATATCAAGATAACTGTAGACCAAAGTGAGTCCAGTACTAATTTGATTCAAAAGTAAATACTGTTGGATTTAGAGAAAAACACCTGGATAAATTATTGTAAGCCAATTGGTCTATATACAAGTCAGTATAGAAGAATCCAAATCAACTATAATATTAAAGTCCTAATCAGATAAAAATTCTAACTAAATAGATGGAGATATCTCTAACAAATACCTCTAGGAAATATATAACAGATGTGCTGAAGCACAAAAATTTCTCCATCTGTTACTAAAACAATGAATTCTGCAAAGAAAAGGGCCCTAAAATGTCTTTCATTTAGCATTGCGAGTTAGTTGTTGATTCAGTCATTACAGAAGTACCTCTTTAAGTTCTGTTCCTCTCCTTATTGAAGAAGTTCGCCACCCAACCATATCTTGGATGTGCTCAAGAAAACAAGAAGAGACAGGAACTGAAGCAGAAAAAGCTTTATACTATCAGCCGGAAAGTTGCATGTCAAATTGGAGAAATAATTTCTTCAGTGAGGATACGGTCGTATGAAACATTAGCATACAAGATGCAGCTCCTAAAAGCAGCGAGCGCAGATCTGGGGAAAAAAGAAGAAACATTATTTTTAAAAACTACGAAGAAACATTATTTTCTAACAGAAGAAGTTAATCCTCTAAATGAGTTGTCTTGTTCACTTACATAAACTTTTTTTCTTCATAATCAGATGACATTTGTAAGAGAAGAGGTGGATTGCTAGGCTTGCCATCAGTGAGAAACAGTTGAGCACCAGTTCGCCCAACAATGATGGAAGCTAAAGGTGCAGCAATCTTTTCTAGAATTGATAGCCCTTGGAGAAATGGAAGCTGATAATTTCCAAAAAAAAAAAAGCAATTAAGATACTATTCAACATTAACAAGTCACATCAAATCAACTATTTTCACCATGGGGCAACGCCCACAGAGTATATTAAATTAGCTGGCATTGGCCCCCTTATGGTAGTGACAGACAAAAGAATGTATCATACTCAGCTCATAATATTCTCACTGGCTAACTTGAAATTTCATACGAGTTGTTCTCTTAAATGAAAACAAGAAATTTTGCTGGAAATCAATGTTCGAAAACAGATAATTTTGTTTCATAAGTATAACTAAATAACATATGCTGGAGACCTACTTGATTTTTTCCTCTAACCCCAAGATGTGGGGTTGCTAAGGTAATAAAGTTCATCGGCTGCAGTCCAGCAATTGCACCTAATCCTGAAGTGCATTGTGACTTTTCAGACCCTCCAGTTGTAGGAGAGATACAACCACCGTTCTGACCCATTTTCCTTGTTTCCAATGAATAGAGTATGGAAATAGCATATCTAGCAAACAAGCCACCCAAAGAATGAGCTAGGAAGGATATCTTTCTCAAGCTGGCCACCTTCTGAACCACATCCAAGACCTGTTCCACAGGGCATGGTTATCACACTAGAGTTAGTAAAGTGGCTAATATAGAAACAGAAGACATTGTTTCTTCAATAGATGCATGCTTGAAACCTTTTGCTAGGACAAACTTTTAAGTACATACTTCATCTGCTAACCTTCTTCCAGCTATATCAATCCCATCAAAAGTTTTGGTGTAGATGTTCGATGAACTAGCTACAAAGAAGTAGGTTGCAATAATATGGTTCATAACCTTCTTGAAGTTTACAAAATGAATGTGTACTCTAAATACCAACATATCATACCATGGATGAAGAAATTGTCACCTAGCTGTCTCTTCAGTACTGACCCTCCATATGTCCAGTCACTTGGGCTGCATGCAAAGGATCATGAAGGGAGACTACAAGTAAACATCAAATTGAAGTATGCAGACAAGTACAACTTAAGTAAACAAAATGAATGAATAATTGTGTCAAATGTACCTGTACCATCACCTTTTGCAAAGCCATCCATATGGTTTAAATTTTCTTCAAAATACAAGTGTGTCACATGCAAGTTACTCAAATAAATTTCAAACTACCAGATATATATATCACTAGCTAGCTAGGTACAGATCCAAAAGCTAGATTCATGTAACAGAGAACCCTGGACAAAACGATGTCCTGTGCAGCCAACAACACCCAAATGCACCAGAGGGGCAAAACTGAGAGGAGTGCAAATCACAACTCCACCAATTACAAGGTTTCACATATTGTATGCAGAATTCTTGCATCGCCTAGCTGTTTACAAGGAACAAGGCATTATAGTGAACTGTAGTTTCACATCTAAGTTATTTTGTGAATCAGGCCAACTTAAAGTGAGGTATGCAATCAAAGAGGTATGCTTTCAGATAAATTTCAAACATGACATAGCTGCTCGATGCAGTTCATCTTTTGTTCATTAGTTACACTGGTTGTCGTTACCTTGCCAGGATACCATGAACAAGAATAAGGAGATGGTCTGGTCCTTTCTTGGTTTCAGACATATCCATGGATGATAGAGTACTCCTCTTACTGATGGGCATTGAGTGGAAACAAAAGTTTGAAGTAGTATTTAACCCTGCATAAATCAAGTTGTGATAAATTTCAGCACACTTAGGAGGTGTTTGGGTCGCGAATTTTGCATTCACCCATTCCATCCATTAAGATTACGATCACGGTTCTGACCAAACACCACCTTAGATAGCAGCCGTTAGACAATCAAATGGTTCAATGTCTTATGCACATCGACACGCCATCCTTCCCATGACCGACCTAAAGTATCACATTTTAACCCAATGCATCACCAACTGATTCCAAAGGTCATCCAATTGCTAAATTCAATCTATTATTCTTGAGCAAATCTCGCCACACAAAACCATCATAACAGATCTATTTCTTGATCAAATCACTCGACAACGTAGTGGTAGGACGCATAAAGGAAACAAATTAAAGCCAAAAGAGAGGGCTAACAGAAAAAATCGACAAGAACCTGACGAGCTGCCGCTCCAAGAACAAGCGGGGGAGGCGGAAGCGGGGAGGGAAGGGGAGAGGCGGAGGCAGCGGTGGTTATTGTAGGAATGGTGGTGGTGGTGGCGAAGAGAGGTTAACGCGCACGCCATCCCCGCAGTGGAGTTCGCGCCAAATTATTATCGGTGGCGCGGAGTAGTCGAGAAAGGCGGCGGAGGCTGACGCATATGCGAACAGTAAGGTGGGCAGCAGCGCGTGGTTGGCCGTTGGATGCTGGACAGACGGCTAAAACGTCTCTATTTAACGGCTTGGATAAAAACAAGCAATAAGTGTGGCTACGTGTGACGAGTTTATGTCTCGAAATTGTACGTATTTATTGACGTATTTTTGTCATATTAGCTAAAAATTCAAAAGTATGTTACATATATCATAAAAGATTATTGCGGATAGTTATAAATAATGTGCATAATTATTTGTCAATACCATTTGACAAACATAATCACGCGAACTTAAAGGTTCATATAAATGTAAGTATGTAACCACTTGATTAAATTCTATATTACAAAGAATTGCTATGAGCGGTTAGAGAGAGAATTTAACTGTATGTAATATTATTTGACAGATAGGATAATCTTGAGAGTTTTAGAGTTAAGGGACATAATCACTCGACAACCTTAACTAGAGGTTGTTGGCTAAACTCCATATTAAAGGATGAACAAGGATTGATTTAAATTGGAACACGCTATACGGGCTATGGCCCAAAACTGTGCTTCAGTGTAGACTACAGAGCACCCAGTGCTATAGAGAAATGGGTCGGATAGTAAGTGGGAAATAGATCTGCTATAGTTATTATTAAAAATATCTTTTATTTTATTTGTATTACAATTATATATCTACAAGAAAAATCTAGTTGTATTAAGTTTATATTTTCTAATTATTCTAGATTTAGAGTTAGGATACCTTTAAAAGTGGGTTTAAAAAAATTATCCAATCATCCATCATTGAACTAATAAAGATAGAGAGGACAAAAACTAGAGTTTTCTTAAGTAACTGAATCTTGCAGAAGGCAAGAGTCAAATGATTCAAAGGATACAAGGTTGCTTAAGGCTGTCAATTTCTTGTATTTTTTAAGTTGTGTTTAAGAATTTGTGGTCTATTTCACTAGTCTTTTCTCTCTTTGATTGTTGTCGCTTCATTGTCATTATAGTGTTTTTCTTTATTGGATCTCCTATTCTTGTTCTAGTTATTTTGAGCGCTTAGACCATATCTCACAAGGTGGGAGTAGGAGCTCCCACTATTCCTAACAAGCGGTAAATTATTAAAAATTCTCTTATGATAATCATATTAGATTTGAAAAAAAAATTTAAGAGTTTTAGTGAAATTGTATTATGTTTACTTTTGTAAGTTGTTTTTGCATTTGGGATTTAAATAAATCCATGATAAATGGTTATAAGAGACAACAACTAAACTTGACTTAGGGAAGTCAATCTAGACTAGAAGAAAGAGCGACATGGAGAGGATAAGAGATTAAGTTTTCATAAGTAACAGATTCTTGTGGAGGACGAGAGTTGAGGGGGTCAAAGCATATAAAGGTTGGTAGAGAGCGTTAATTTTCTTGTACTCTTTTGAAGTTATGTTTAAGAAATTTATAGTCTTTTTCACCAGTTTTTCTTTCTCCTATTGTCGTTGCTTCACTGTCAATATTATGATTTTTCTATTAGATTTGTTATTCTCATTCTTATTATTGTGCATGCTAGACCGTATCTCACAAGATTAGATTCGATCTGGGGTCAAATTTCCTATTGTTCCTAACAATTGCATAGCAACTGTTTATATATACAAACTATCTTATAAGAATGAAAAAATTTGCTATGTACCACTGAGAAAATGTCCATTTGGAGATATGCTACTAAAAAAGGTGAATTGATTACATGCCATTGAAATTCAAACTAATTTTTGAAAATACCATTGTCGTTACACTTTGTCAACAAGATTTAAGTGTTTCTTATTATAAAAATACTTGGCATGCCATGTTTTTCAAAAATACCTATTATGCCCCTGACTTTATTAAAACACATATAACCCTTACACGTCACCCACAACATCGAGTCCTCCGAAATCATCGAGCACTCTCTGGTGAAACCCTAGCTACAGATGAAGTTCTAGATCATCGATCTTGAGGTGGTGGAGTATCTATGGGAAGCAGGAGGTGTGCAGGTGAATTTCTAGATCCTGAAGCGGCAAATCCTAAGGTGGCGGAGCATCCTAGGTGTAAAGGTGAAGTTCTAGATCCTGAGGCGGCAGAGCATTCACCCTAGGTGCAAAGGCAGTGGATTACCATCACCCCGATCCTAAGCATGGATCATTCATGATCTCTCAAGGGTAGATTATCTCCCAATGTAAAAGTTTACAATTTTGGTTTGAGGGTAATTATGGTGATTGTAGTGCAAAAATTTGCAATTTTTTGCTAACTCTGATGCAATGCTTTATACAAATATATGCTATGTAGAATGGATATATAGGTTAGTATTTATCTTAGTAAACCTGATAAAACACTACATGTGTAGAGAAAGGGAAGGTTATTAGAGTATGTTGTGGACACTGATAGATACTCAGTGTTGGATCTAATTGATGAACTAGCAAAACAATTTGATTGGGGGTCTAAGTATGTGCTAGACATATGCTATAAGTTGAGAGATAGTAAGGAGTATGTGAGTCTACTAAATGATAGTGACTTATTGCAAGCTTTCAATATGCATAGTAAAGAAAAGTTAGTTCATTTGAGAGTGTCTGTGTCAAATTTTGAAGGTTCATTAGCTTCATCACCTAGTCCTAAAAGACCTTCTAAAAGAAGGCAGTCTGCCTCACAATCTCCAAGTTTCAAAGAAACAGGATAGTTCTTTATTGAAGGCCCCCCAGATACACCTCCACAATGCACACCATGTGAGCCTGTTAATGTAAGCCAGCTTACCCAAACAATTGATACAAACCCTATTAAACAGCAATGCAACCCCAATTCAGATGCAAACCCCACTCAACAGCAAGTGAACACCAGTTCAGATGCAGACCACATTGGACAGCAAGCCACCACCAGTGTCCCTCACAATGCTGATGCCGATACTGATACTGTTGTTGATGCTAATGCTGATATTGATGCTAATGCTAATGTTGATGCGGATAATGATGACTATGTAGGTGTAGATGACGAGAATATTTGTTTAGATGCTAACTCACAAGAGGTGCATATTGGTAGGAGTTATCATAGTGGCAGGAATGATATTGACAATGATTATGTGCCAAATGATGACGAAGAAAAGCAAGAAGTAGATGATGGGGCTAGTGATGAAGATGTGCCAAAAGTGTATGCTCATTATGTAGAGAAGCCTTCCATTAATGAAGGTGAAATATTTGTAGATGATGAGGTTTCAAGAGGCAATATCTGCTTTAGGAGAATGTTTATGGCATTAAGACGTTATGTTGATGGTTTTCTCAAGGGATGTAGGTCATACATTGTAATGGATTCAACTCATCACACAGGGAAGCACAAGGGATAACTAATTGCATCATGTACTATTGATGGCCACAATTGGCTATACACTATAGTATATGACATCATAGAGTCATAGTCATTAGACAGTTGGGAATGATTTATTCAAAACTTACATAGAGCAACTGGGATTCTTCATGGTTTAGTTATAAGCACAGATGCAGGCAAGGGGATAGACTTTGCTATCAATAAAATGTACAGAGATGCTAAGCATAGAGAGTGTTTTAGGCATCTGATTAAAAACTTCAAAAAGAAATTCAAGAGAGATGTTTCTGATAAAAACATGTGGTCAGCCACTCTTAGTTACACAATTGAGGGGTACAACAAACACATTGCTAACATAGAGGAGAAACATCATGAAACCATTGCTCATTTGAGAGATAATCATAAGAATATTTAGTTTAGGTGCAAATTCTCATAAGTGTGCAAGATTGATTACACGAACAATGACCTTTCTGAGTCTTTCAAAAGTTGGATTAATCTTCACAAAGGTCTAAAAATTGTTGACTTGATGGACAAAATAAGACAATTTATTATGGAGAAGTTTGCCGTAAGGAGAATGATTGGAAACAAGTCATAGTGTGCAATACTGTTTGCTGTCACAAAGAAGTTGAATGCAATTAGTAGGATCTTGAGCAAATACAAGGTCAGCAAGAGTGGGTTCTACACAACAGAATTCAATGGAAGGGATGTACAAATGGAGGCATGCAGTACATCCAGACAAGAGTTTTTGTACTTGTAGACAATGGCAACTAAGTGGGGAACCTTGCATTGGCTTTCATCTGCTCAATAAAAGGGGCAAACCTAGAAGAGTATGCTCATAAATATTACTTTGTGGATAGGTTCAAAAAGGCATATGAGGTTCAGTTCAATCCAATGATTGCCAAAAATCAGTACCCTATTATGGATCCCGAATTCAAATTGTGTCCACCTATGATCAGAAGGTGGCCAGGAAGACTTAGAAAGTAGATGATCAAAGATTTTGATGAAATAGGGGTAAGGAAGAGGCATAAATACAATAGGTGTGAAAGATTAGGGTATCATCATAAGCATTGCAAGGATGTACTAGTCCAATCAGCTGCAAATAGCAATGATCCTATTGAGCAAATTCCAATAGTTAAGAGACAAAGGCAACTAAAAACAAATGATTCGACAAGATAAACAAATGATTCCACTTTTGATTGTCTATGTTATATGCCATATGCCATTTTTTTTATTGTCAATGACATATCTTTCTTTGACAATGTTACTGCTGCATCCAAGTGTAAGGGCATGTTGACCTCTAAACCAAGTGGAAAGCCCCCAAGGTCCAAGAAGAAAGTGTAACCAGCATCTGTTTGATAAATGAACATGTTTTGCTTTTGTTTTTGTTATGCCATCTATTAGTTTGATCCTATCCTTTTGTTCTGTTATGTCACATGGTGCTGCTCTTGCAACATGGTACTGCAATTACTTAGTGATATGTGCTACTTTTGTTCTGTCTAAGTCTATTACTTAGTGTAGCCAATAAGTCTATTATTTTGATACTTTTGTTTTGTCATCTATTAGATAGCATGCTTGATTCATGAACATGTTTTCTTACTTCTTTAGGGAGATATTTTTCTTAGTTCTATTAACTAGCAAGTCTTAATTGCATATATCCAGTTACAAAGTAATGTTCAAACTATTGCATATATCCAATTATAAAAGTTTAAAATTGAAAATGCAAACTATACAATGGTTAATACTCATACTGATATTGCATATTGATACTGTCATTGCATACAAAAGTTGCCATTGATACTGCTACATGACATTTCATACAGCAATGCCATCTAAATTCTAGTAGTAAGAAACCAGTTTACAACCATACGTGCGATCAACATCCAACAAACCATCTTCAATTTGCAGACATTCTTATGTAATGTTCTAATATCGTTATTCAAATCTGCTACCACTTTCAGTTTGTTGTTTATCTCCTTTATCACAACTAATTGCTCATTCATTTTGTTCTTTAGACCTACAATACTAGCTTCATCTTGCTCTCTAACCTCCTCATTGATGTACCAATCAATAAGATCTTTCGACAACCAAAATTGAGCATCCACCCTCCTGTACATTGTAAAACAAGATAAAACCACTAAACAAGATCTAAAAGAACCAACAAATTAACAAAATAAGATAAAAACACACTTACCTTCCATCTAGGGCACCTCAAAAACACCTGGGTTAGGTTTCTTATCAGTATGTGACATGTACCTAACTGCTCTCAAGTCAAAGTCACATCGAAGTTTTGATGCGTCATGAGATCCAATAAAACAGTTTGAGTTACTCTTTTCTCTCCTATTAGATATGTTCTCTTTCAATCTTACTCTTCTAGCCGTTACATATAGAGGCCACAAAAAAATGGCATCGAAATTTCTCTCCAGTATGCACCAAACATGGCGCCAAAACTTCCATCCGAGTGGCATATACACAAATCATACAGTTTTCCAGTGGCATTTTTCAAAAGAGTATTATAGTTATTATTATTGGTCAAACATGTTGACCTAACATCGTCAGAGATCTGTCTTATCAAAATAGTATTTCTAAAAGAAATTTCAAAATTTAGTGGCACACAACTAATTAGTCGATTTTTAGTGGCATATTTTGAATTTTTGTTTTCGCCAATAATATGAACCGGAATCCTCTTATAAAAATTGACACTTTAGACCAACCATTAAAAAAAAAAAAGAACTTTATTTTAGATCAAGAGTTAATTTAGATTGTCCAATTATATACTGTTGCAGGTGCAAGTGGATCCCCACCTCCGACATTGTGACGTGTGGTATGAATTCACAAGGGTAATTTACACATGATAACCAACTAAAGTATAGGTAAAGGAAAGTTGTATGCCACTATAAAAGTTGAGTATTTTCTTTAATAAAATATAAGTAAATATTTTATTAGAAGAGGAGTGTAGATCCTGTATATTAAATTAACAACCGGCGATTATTATACCAAAGCAACACTTTTTTAAGTATAATGGAGGTTTTTTTTAAGGGCATAAACAAAACAACTTATTACTGTTTTCAATGGACAACAAAGCAAGCACTCTATTTCGGAAGAATGCATTTCACTCTTTCTAATTAAAAGTTTTATACGTTCAAATAATTTAAGCAAACATGATAAATGATATATGCACGAGGTGCTCATAAGAAAAGTTTTTATTTAATATTTTTTTTATAACATGAGAGATGCTTAAGAATTTACTTGGAGACATGCGTGCATCGGTCCACTTGAGTACGGAAAAAATGATGCTAGGAAGAAAAGGAAGTCTTGTTGATTCTATCCATAACAACAGCAGAAGGAGAAAAAGACCTCCGCTGCAGTTCGCGCCAAACGCAACACAACAACTCGCACGCTTTTTAGTGTCTTCGAGATATTGGTCACGGCAATAAGTAACCTAATAAAGTATTTTTAAAAGTTACTTTTAGTAAAATAAATATCGTTGTTAGTTTTATTATGATATATTAGCAATTTTATGGACTAAAAATAGGTTGAAATTAAAAATTTTATTGTTAATTTTATTGTGGTTGAGAAAAAGTATGCCAGTTTCTATTTTCATCGGTTCATTATTTTTTTTATTACTTCATAACAAATATAATTAAAAATATCGCTCAAACAAATAATTTAGACAAAATAATTTGTAAAACTTTTTTTTTTTTTTGGACAATCTTAATTTCACGTTTCAACTAACAACCCCACTTTGTCGACTTTAGCCCTACTGCAAGTCCTCTTTATTAGTCCGGATAAGGTGACCAAAATTCCCATCTCCCATATAGTCTTGTTAGTTGTTACTTCATAAGTCCATCTATACAGTGACAGAGTTTTTTTTAATTGATGTATTGGTCTATATTTTTCTCTTAGAATATAGGCCAAAAATACTTGATATATAACAAAAAATCTTCTCGTAAAAAAAACACATAATTATACATTAAAAACATACAAACCTCACATGCCAAAAATATTGTGAATACAAGAAAAAAAGAAACTAAAAGTGGACCATGCTACATTCCTACTCCTACTTAGGTTGTCTCCAACCTTAACTTCTTCCTGACAGGCTCTCGCGGAGAATATTCTCCGCCACGTCAGCGAAGAGTCTCTACCAACAATTTCTTCCTTTCCAATGTATAGACTCTTCGAGAGATTTTTCGTGAGACCACTCATCCAAAAGTCTCCCTCTCCAATGCAAAGACTCTTAGAGAGACTCTTGGGTGGACCCCACGTATTAAATATATAATTTCGATTTTACCATCATATTAATAATTACATAATCTATATAAATAAATTAAAAATTGTACGACAATATTTCCAACATTTAAAAATATAATTTGCAGATCAAAAATTCGGCATAACGAAAATAAATATTTTTATTAAATTTGGTACAACGAAAATAAATAATTTTATTAAATTTGACAGTTGGACATAACATTAAACGTACGACATTGCATACATGCATCAGTTTTGAAACTTGAAATTTAACATTGACGTGAAAATTAAAAATACTAGAAAAGCGATATATAACGACTAATTTCGGTGGACATTTCCAAAACGCTCCCAAATCTGTTCAATCAAATCTATTTTGAGCGCTGCATGCATCGGTTAAGCCCGAATGTCGGTGTTTCTCTGGATCACATCAGCGAAAGCAGCTGTACTGCCATGTTGGATATTAGGCGGTGTTACGGTGGAAGTCCCTTGGCTATCTTCGAAATCGTAGAGTGGCCCGTCAAAATCTCACTCATCCTCAACAATCATATTGTGTAGTATGACACATGCCCTCATGATTTTCACGAGAGTTGAGCGTTGCTAAAAGTATGCGGGATCATGCAGGATGGCAAAGCGGGATTGCAGAACTCCAAATGCTCGCTCCACATCCTTCCTCGCTCCTTCTTGATGCTGCACAAACAGTCTATGTTTGTCTGTCTGCGGCAGGGATACCGTCTTCACGAAGGCAGCCCACTCTGGGTATATACCATATGCTAGATAGTATCCCATGTTGTACTCGTGCCCATTGACGAAGTACTGCACTTGAGGAGCTCGTCCCTGCAAAACATCGGTGAGCAAGGGGGATTGGTTCAACACATTTATATCATTGTTGAAGCTGGCAATACCAAAGAAGGCATGCTATATCCAAAAGTCCTTGGAGGCGACCGCTTCGAGTATAATGGTCGGAACTCTGTAATCGCCGCGAGTAAATTTCCCTTTCCATACTACTGGGCAATTTCTCCACTTCTAGTGCATGCAGTCTATGCCTCCGAGCATTCCCGGAAACCCGTGCACCTCTCCTTGTTGCAATAGGCGCTGCAGGTCTTCGACGATCGGGTGTCGAAGATATTCCGCACCGAAGTTGTCGATCACTCCATCGACGAATTTCTTCAAGCATTCGATTGCTGTGGACTCGCCAATCCGTATGTACTCGTCGACAGCATCGGCAGGAGAATCGTATGTCAACAAACGAATGGCCGCTGTGCACTTCTGTAATGGAGACAACCTTCGGCGGTTAACGGCATCTACTCTCTCGATGAAAAAGGTGGATCACTCACTAAGAGATCCGACGATACGAAGAAACAGGGGTTTGCTCATCCGGAACCTCAGAAGAAACAGGTGGGCGGGGTACACCAGATCTTCGCAGAAGTAGTCCGCCATGAAGCAGATATGGCTGGTTTCACGGTCCTTGTTGATGTATCGTCTGCCATTGCGCCGATAACGGTGCGAGGTAGAAGCCTGCAGGCTTGCTTGTATACCGGCAAGCACACACTCTTCTAACTCCACCATGGCGGGATCTGGGTTGACGAATCCGGCAAGGGCACTCCGTAAGGTATTTACGGACTCTTCGTCTTCACTGTATGAGCTTGAACCAGAGCTGGACGGCATGTTTGAGGGAGAGGGATTTCGGAATGAGAGGGATTTGGCAGTGAGGAGTATTGGTGGGGATGAGAAATATGTGCACGGTCAATTCGGTTTATATAGGCCAGGTTGAATATCCGAACGGCTCTTTTTCAAACTCCAACGGCTATTTTCCAAAAAGATGAGTGCAATGGCTATTTTTCGAAAAGATGAGTGCAACGGCTATTTTTCAAACTCCAACGGCTATTTTCCAAAAAGATGAGTGCAACGGCTATTTTTTGAACACATGAGTCGAACTACTACTTTCAAAACAGATGAGTCCAACGGCTAGTTTTCAAACACATAAGTCAAATGGCTATTTTTCAAACATATGAGTCCAACCGATATTTTCCAAATAGATTTCAATTGCAGAAAAGAAGGATACATATGTGTACAACGACACATCGAAAATAAAATGCTACACTACTCAGCCTAGTTTAGGTTGGCCTCCCGGATCAAATTTTTTACAAACTTCAACGCTTCCGCATGATCCTTCATTTCCTCGTCGGTGAAGTTGGATTTGTCCGTGGTGACCAGTTTTGTGAAAGACCTTGCAAGGACCAGCTTCTAGTTGAGCTGGTCGTGTTCGCTCAGAGTGGAGGCTGCACGGTCTGTTGCCTCGACGTGCTCAGTATTAGTCTTGACGAAGGCCTGTAGGTCTTCTTGCATGGACGTGTTGCCCAAGAAGATTTCTGTTTGCCTTTCCCCTTGCGCTTCTCCTTGGTGGTGTCGCGACCTTCTGTGCGCGTCTCCTCCACGAGCAGCTCATCTGGATTGGACGAGGACGATGTGAGCGCACCATCCTCGCTCAGCCGTGCTCTTTTGCCAGTGTCGACATATGTTCGGTTCCATTTAGGTTGGTCCCGAACATTCGTCCTCTAGTGGTCCAAAGTGAATGCTTACCCTATCTGGCTCCTGTACAGCTCGCGCACTTATGCCATTAGTTGGTCGTCTGAATGACCACTAGCGTACACTTCTTTTAGCCTGCACCAACAACCATTAAACTGGACAACTTTTCTATTAGTCCGGAGCCAGTGGTCTTCACAATGCTTGACCTCCCTTCTACGATTTCGTGGGCTGCTCGCGTTGTACGCAGCAGCCACACTCGCCCAGTACGTGTCGTACTTTTTGCTGTTCCTGTCGACTGAGTCCAGCGAGTTGTTCAACCACGCACTTATCTGCGCAACCGAATTATAAATGCTGTCATGTAACTTTCAAATAAAATCCAGCAAAATATCGAAATAATTCCTTCCACAATATCTGAATGTCAAAACGGAATACTCACAAGTCGAACATCGTCGGCCGGTTGCCAAAGCAACCGCCTGCGCCCGGCAGGACCCGGGAGACCATGGTCGTCGTCGTCGTCTGCTCTGAGCTCCGGCATAGATTGTGACGTACCCACGTCTGGGAGGGATGGGGATCTGACATTTTGCCCGAGGCCTGTCGGTGGCGAGGGATGACCATACGAAGCTAGGGCACCGACAAAATGATAGTTCGACCCGTACGGTGTATATGGATGGCCTTGTGGAAATGAGTATGGTAGTGCATATGCGGCGAGATGCGGATATGGAGAAGCATGTGCATACTGCGGGCCGGGGGTAGAAAGGATACCCGAATGGATAAGATGGTTGTGAAAAATGAACATTAGCGGGTGGATATGGTGGAGGATTTGAATTACCTGGTATTTCGGATTTTCTCCAGTTGAATTAGGAGAGCTAAGCCAGTTTACAAAACCCTCAGGAGGATTACTATCCATATTGAAGCTTAAAACTAATTTTAGTGCACAAAGTGTGTTAAAAGTAGTGTGTAAAATGTTGTAAGATGGGTGAAATAGGTGTGATGAAGTGAACATATGAAGCCTCTATTTATAGACAACCTTTTGTGAATTTTTGGTAATTTTCTAATGAAAAAACAATTAAATAATGCGTAATGGCTAATTTTCCAACGGCTAAAACCTCAACAACCGAAAATCCAGCCACTGACAAATGGGCCCATTCACAAACCAACCGTTGGATCAATTAAAAATTATAAAAAAAATTAATCTGACCGTTGTGGCTCCAACGGCTACTGACAGTAGAGCCCCACGAAAATGCAGACCCACCTGTCATCCGGTGGGTGCGTGTGCATGCGGTAAGACACATCGGCCGAGATTTCCCTCACGCGGTACTGTGGCGGGCCCCACAAACCGCGTGAGAACACTGTGCCGCGCGACCACGACCTCCTTCAACGCACGAGTTCGACCGGCGCGCGCTCGATGGGGCCCGCCACTGCAGAATCGTGCCTCGATGGCGTGGTCGCCCTCCTC
Source organism: Pharus latifolius (assembly GCA_019359835.1). Taxonomy (NCBI): domain Eukaryota; kingdom Viridiplantae; phylum Streptophyta; class Magnoliopsida; order Poales; family Poaceae; genus Pharus; species Pharus latifolius. The sequence goes on from CM033324.1 coordinate 80,972,743, forward strand.
GGCATTGCTCCGCGCGCCGCTCGCTCGTGGTCGACCGCGGCGCGCCTGGTCGTGGTCGCGCGTTGCGGCCAGCCTTCATTAACTATTACTCATTATCACTCTCCGTCCACTCCAAGCTGGCCAAAGCGACACATTAGCCAAAAGATATTGTGATGGATAAAACATGAAGTTTAACTCATTCTCAAAAAATTGGTTTCTGAAGAACAGATTGTAGTTTCAACTTTTTTTAAACATATGGACTTCGGTTTTTATGAGAAACTATAACAACGATATTTTGTTTGGCGGAAATTAAAATTTCTGCTTGGTTTAAGCTTGGAGATTTGGACCTCGCGTACCGCACCATGTCTTTTAAGTTGTACCACGTTAATATGGTTGTAGTACTATTAGGTGGCTCTTGTTGCTCACAGATGCGCAGAAAAATAGCAAATATTGTATCCATGTGGATGAAAAGGATAGGTTTAGCACTATTTTGCAACAAATTCACCATACACACCCTCACTCTCACCACCAACCCACACAAACACCTCGTGCTCAAGAGCTCTATAGAAAGTTTCTTCATAAAAAGAGCTCTATAAAAAAAAGAATGTGGATTGTTGCAATGTATGGCCATCCAATAAAACAATCAAGTGATCAACGGCCAAGATCGACAAATTAGAATTCATATTTTTGTGCATGACCATACATGCTCCCAATGATCTAATTATACGATCGAGCAGTTCTTGGAGGCTAAAATCTCCTTGAAAACCAATTTTTGTTTTTCAAGGATTTGAGGGATGTTAGCACACAAGAATGGCATGCATGCCTTAGCATTGGCTATTTCATTAGAATTTGGACGGTTCAAATCAAAACAGGCAATAATTTGATATTTACTGGTGCAATTTAGAAATTTTTTTAGTTACTAACATAACAATAATATTTTATTATATATGGTAAATATTTTTCATAATTAAGACACTCCATACCTTTGACACAATACAAAAGGAGAGGATAGATATCCAACAAAACCACCACCGTACTTTGAAGAACTACTAACAGACACAACATAACAAAAACTTTGGCCCCTACAGCTTTAACATGGCACAAAAGTGATGCAAGGGAGAGGATCCGTATCCAGCTAGACGGCCGTTCTTTGAAGAAGTAATGCTAGCTAACACAACACAACACAACTTTGGCCCCTACACCTTTGACAAAAGCAAAGAAAGAAAGGAGGGGGAGCTGGGCTAACAAGCTGCAGACGTGTTGGGAGATACGGACATGCATGGGTTTGCGTCTCTTTCGGGCACTTGGGGGATTTTATTTCTGGCCTTCTTTTTCTTCTCCCCCTGGAGATAAGAAAGCAGCAGATTACATAGAGATAGATGGATAGATAGGGGCCGCAATCACCTCCCCAATCTTGTCCTCGCGACAACGACGGCGATGCCGAGCACGCTGGATAACGTTGCTCCACACACCCACACACACTATATACTGTACATCCCCTCTGACTCCAAAGTACTGAAAGGGACTGCGAGTTCGCCATCTTTTCACGCCACTTATCTCGTCGACAAAATCCGCCACGTCGTCCCCCTGCCTACCTGTGATCCATGGCATCCACTGCAGTTGCTCAAGTTTTTGTGGGGTGAGGATTGCACGACACTATGGTTGTGCGGTCAGCGGTACAGATTTGGTACTTCATGCAAGACTTTGAATTTTCTATTTCTCGTTCAATGTTGTTTTACCACACTTCACATTTATTAAGGAATAACAAAAAATTGATATCTTATCGTAATAACCCCCTCTCATCTTAAGTTGATGTATATTTCAGCGTGACAAAAACATGATTAATATACTATTGGAAAGATTAATACTTACATGACTATCTAGAGAGTAGATGTTTGTTTTTTTAAAAAAATTTATATAATTTAAATTACACACTTAAAACCTATATTCAATCTTCATTCTCCATCTCTTCTCCTCATCACCTCATCCCTCCCTCTACTACCATCACCCAACCCACGTGCCACCACCACCGCCCCATCCTCCCCTCCTTCCTTGGCCAGTGGCATGGCCACCGTCTTGCCACACTACCCCTCTCTCTCCATCACCGCCTTATCACCCCACCTCCATCCACTACTAGAAAAATTAAGAAGAGTTAGATGAATTCTATAGAATTAGATTTAAAAAGAGAGATTTATTTGAAAAGTGAAGAGAGATGTATGTAAGATAAAAAAAATAAATATCTATTTATTAACAAAACACAATACTTATTTCTCTTAAAAAAATATTTTATAGACATCACTTGTTTGTAACAAGAATCCTCGGCTAAAACACGACCTATTCTACAATAGAGCGAGTAGACCTCAGATCAGCCTGATGACGTCGCCGGCTGCGGTAACAAGTGCGTATCACTTGAGTGGGCATTGCAAATTGCAACATGGAGTCGCGTATCGGATTTGGCTCTATCTCAATTAGCTCAGCAACTAGTCTCAATCTACATTTGGTTTTTGCTACGGTGGCCATTTTAAGGCCAAAAAAAAAGAAGTTTTATGCACCAACTAAACTTTTCAATCTCCTGTAATTACAGAAAATATATCAAATAAAATCATTCTTAAAATAAGAGAAATAAACAAAGAAAACTTGGACCAAAATGACTTAGACTCTGTTTGATATTATAGTGTATTTTTAAATTCTATCTAACATATTATTTTTGGTTGTGATTGTTTCGTAACTAATAAAATAATAATATCTTATTAGATATGATAATATTTTCTATAATCGACATGTCTCACATAACTTAGACTCTGTTTGATATTGTGATGCATTCTTAAAACTCCGTCCAACATTTTTGTTGTTGTGATTGTTTAGTAATTAATGAAATAATAATAATATCTTCAATAACCGTTATATCCCAACAAAACACAAAATCGAATCCCAATCTCAAATGATGCCTTAGGTAAGTCCCTGAAAGACACCAACATCTTTCACAAAGATCCCATGAATCATTCTATAGTTATGCACTTGTTTTTTCACCTTCCAATGAGATGGGTAATCCTTATTATTACGTGTCATCCAAATATGAGATGACGGTTTTAATTGAAGTTCTCGCAGTCCTATTTTAAGAACAATTTCTGATGCATATATTCTCTTTTAGCTGCCATATCTTAGTTAGCTGGTGATGCCGCATTACACATTTCAAAAAGCATTATTTGCTACCAAAACAAAGATTAACACATGTTAAGCTGAGTTGGGATTAACAAACTGTCGGAAGAAAACACAATTTTAAAACTAAAACCAAAGTAATTTCATTTTCCACGGTTAAAAAACATCCGGTTATTTTAATCAGAAATAGAGCATAAAAAAAAATAACCGGATCAGAATCTATATTACCTTAAATGAGACTCAAATATAGGAGGTGTAGAATTAATGTAAGGAGCATGGCTTGTTAGGATGAGAGGGGGTTATTACGATAAGATATCAATTAATGCAAGACTCTCATCCTGAGTTGATGTAATAACCCCCTCAAATATAGGAGGTGTAGAATTAATGCAAGACACTGTTCCAGAAATGAATATGTCGCCCTCGTGCAGGGGTTGCTCCACTCACGTTCGTTACAGCAATACTGTTTACTTATTCGTTGGTGTACGCCACACCATAGTTGACTTAGCTCAATTAAATTTAGTAGAAAGAAAGGACTTAATATAGAAGAATTTATCTTATTCACCATAAGAAATAGAATCTTCTTTTATAAACATGACAATTTGCTGCATTTAATATCCTCATAAATTCTTTAACTCACAGGCTTCCTCAGTGCTAGAAGTCTCTTACTGCCGAGAAGAAAAGATTTAATCAAACTCATAAATTCTCATAAGTGAACCATAAATAAAATTGTTAATACAAATATATAACGGCTCATGTATTTACACATACATGGTGAAAATACCTCAGCTTATATTGTCTTCATTAATACAAAAACTCCCCACATAATGACTATTATGAATATCTCATGAACCGTTTTTCCGTAAACAAATCTTCTCTAGAAAATTGTGGTAGCTTATAAGATTTATAAACATTTAGAAGAGGTAAATGATAACACAGCCTACACGTACTAACGTGTTTGGGGATTGGCATGGCCCATTATAAAGAAAATGGATTAAAATGACACAAAATAAAAGATTAGCGGACCCATATGCCAAATTAATTCTCTCTTTACAGTTAGTAACAAATTATATCTTAACTTCTTAAGTAGCTAAGTGGCCTTCTTTAATTGGATCATGTAAGTTTGTTGAATTAGATGGCTATGAACTAATGGTGGGTGTTTCAAAGTACTAACTAAGGTTTTGGTCCCTCTTAGCAATAATGATAAAAAAGCTTCTTACCTACCATAAGTACAAAGGGAAGGCCAGATCATTGCATATTCTCAAGTAGAGCAATTTTTTTTGACTTTTAAGTGATAGTGTCAATATACCTTTGTCGCACTTTATACATCACTTTTGTTTGCAAATAGATTAGAATCATAAAAAGTTAAATCCTTCTAATCCAATAGCAAGATAAACAAATATTGTAAGCACCTGGTTTTCACAATCACCAACCTTATCTTGTCTACTTCACATACACGGCAAGAATGTCTTCCTTTGTGTATAAAGAACATAGGAGGAAATTTCTGTAGAAATAATGTTTTCTTACATCTTAAAAGATAGAAAATGGAACTTTGTAGATCGTACTCTATTAGAAATTTCTTCTTTATTTCTAAATATAATACTTACTGCATATTGAAAGGATTAAGATACACGGAATTAAATGAAAAGAATTATAATGAACTATAATAACCATATGGAAAAAAAATTTGGAAGTGAGTTAGAAGAATATTAATGGATCATGAGAAATAATGTTTAGTGAGAGCAAAATATAGAAATATATTGAAAAAATATATTGACATTATAAATAGATTATATTATGAAACAGAGAAATATGATTATATTATGAAATAAAGAATGTAGTATGTAACCATCTCACTCGACAATTGGTTGTTCTGGAAACAACACAAGTGTTTCGTTCAGGATCCTCAACGCCGCATGATGGATCATTGGATGACCAAGATTAGGATGAGCAATGCATTTCAAATGCTTTAATTAATTTCTCCCTATCTTGGTATGGAGTATTGACAGTGGATCGGCCAATCAAATGACCTCCAAACAAGTGTTGTTGGTGTTGTTTGTAGTGTAGGACAGGTCATACGAATACGATTCCCCTGGATATTGCAAACACCATTCTGTGTCAGGATGTACATGTGATCAAAGACATACAAAAGCCGTACCATGCATGTAGCAAATCTCCATACAAGAGGAGGCAGATCATCTGTGATCTGCTCGCTGGCCGTTTCTTTTCGTTTTCAGGTTTGGTGACCACGCCGGGACAGTTGGTCGAGATTGTGGCAACCTCTCCAGCAATTATGACCATTAATGTCGACACTGATGGATAATGGCTACCTCGCTGATCACCTCTAGAAATTTCTAATCCCCATAGTTATTATGCTTTTTATTGAAGGGATGGACTGAAAGAAAAATTCCCCAAAACTGTATTTCAGACGATACTCGGTCGGGGCTAGTAGGCTGCTAATAGCTTAGTGCAAGTTTTGTATGTTTTGTCTGTGTTGGATTATCTTTATTTGTTATAATCTTTAATCTTTATTAATGTTGACCAATTTCTTCTTTCTTTGTCCTGATTGATAATCTTCAATTATCATTAAGAATAACTAGTTAATCATAATTGTTCTACTAAAAACAACAAACAATCTATATCGATTAAATTCACTATAAACAAAACCCACACCTATTGATCTAATTGTCTGTTTGTGATGTAACATACGCATAAACTCGTCTATCCTCCTCGAAGCAACCTATCACATTTTATTTTCTTCCTCGTCCTTTGCACTGTATGTATATCCGTTACGGGTCCCCACCTTGTTTTTGTCGCTTGTGGGTCCTATAATAGTGACTGTTCGCTGTATCAAACACAAGGATGGATTGCGATGGCCAACCACTTTGCACATCACATTGCAGCTTCAGATTTCTTAATTATCCACTCACTATTTCGCCATTGAGTTGCATATTACTAACCATATTAACTTGTGGAACACCCGTGTGTTCTTTTCATTTGTTTCATCTCTTAAATCAGAAATTAATATTCTAAATCAAAATGATTGACATTTTAAAATTTTGAGATAATTAACTACTCTCAGTTTCTCTTCTTTATTAACATAGATTTTCTGAATTTTGATTGAATGGTTGAGCTGGGAAGGTATCTCACATCTTTGCCTCTAGACTTAAAAGCAAGGTGGTTAGAATCATGTGATCCTAGTGGGATCATGCGATCTTAGGATCCTATGGATGTCATATGATTTGGATTAGTTGCATAACCGAAATCTCATAGGATCATTCGTGATCATTATCTGAATCGTAGAATTGTGTATGAGCACAATAGAATCTGATAATACCCAGGTATTTCCTCTTTGAGTCGTAAAATCAATAATTAATATTCCAAATCTATGTTAATGAAAATTTTAAATTTTTTTATAAGGTAATTAATTATCTTAATTTTTCTTTCATATTAATCTAAATCATTCAAAAATTTTGATCAGATGATCAAAGATAGAGAAACAGTACATCTCCGCCATTAGACTTAAAAGACGGATGATCGAAATCCGGGAGAAAAAGAATGCCACTAGAGAGTTGAAAAGAACCAAAAGAACAAAGTAACAACAGGGTTGGTGATTCAATAGAGAAGTTCGTTCAAGATAGTACTCAGTACCATCTTTAGTGACTCTAATCTGCCCAACTTTGGAGATAAGCAAGCTAAGAATGACGTCTTATATATGCCTTTCGAAAATAAACGTGCACTTGGCCTACTTGCAACTTCTTTAGTGAACCAATCACCCTAAACTAATCACATGTGGCCATGCCACTGTTGCCCATTAACGTCTTAACGAGTCCACATACTTTTTTCCTCATATACAGTACCACTATCTGCGAGGTACATTGCATGGAAGCCACTACTATAAGAATCTCTTATATACAAGACTCGAGCGAGAACTATCAAAATCAAAAACAGATCATGAACTCATGATTATGAATAGTTTGTTACTAGATTTTACATAAAGAAGATCCTTGAGGATGATTTTTCCATTTAAAATATTACAAGTTAAATAGAGAGAGAGAGAAAAAAAAGAAAGAAAACAGTAAAAACTTAAGTATATAGCGATGTATTTTCAGCGGAACAGATGAGTTTGCAGCTATCCTATAATCTGACCTCAGAATAATTTTTTAGAAGACACTTGAAGAACATTAAAACTGATGAATAAATGGAAATCCACGAGCTGCTTTCTCATGAAGAAATAACCGCGTGACAGCCTGCTCATGACATTTTCTCTGCCATTAGCTTTCGCCAAGTTCAAAATCAAATCATGACTTGTTTGGAACTTCAAAATGTTCGACGAAAATTTTCGTTAGCTTCCATAAATGTTTCTTTTTCTCTAAATTTCTATAAGACTCTTGTGTTCTAAATAAACTCTTAGCATCTACGAAGCAACCACCTTCTTTTTTTCTTTGAACAGCTAATTACTGTCATGTTCTAGAGAGTAAAATTTGTAAAAAAGAATGTTGTTTAATATTTTCAAGATAAAGTATGATCTCATCTTTCAAAATTATCCTTATAATTATTACTCCACTTGATTATTAATTGTTTACCTACAAACAATATATCTATCATATTAATTAAAAATATTAAAAATATACATATAATCTTATTTTATTTTTTTAAAACTATGCATGAAGTTAACTTTTAAGAATGAAGGGAGTACATTACAAACAAATTATAATCTAATACCAACAGTAGGTGCTATTAGATCTTTTTCAACTCACAAACTAGTTTACAAGTTGAGGCCAGGTGACCGGGGTTTCAATCATAATCACAATGGTTCCTCATCCCTACTAGTTTGCCAATCTGGCTCCAAGATTTATTTCCCGTAAAATCTTATGAATCAATCGGAATTGGTAATAACTCAAGATAACTTTGACTAACCTGGTTATAATTTCAAGTTAAAATCCGCTAAGATTTGCCGAGCGGTTTTCTTAACCCCGATTGGGACTACTCGTGTTTGAACTTGCATCTAGTCCTTTCACAGCTGAAAACAAACTCAAGATAAAGATTTAGCCGTGCAAACGACAACTCTGAATTCTAAACATCTCTTCCCATATTGAGTAGTTTTTGTAAACAGACTGCATCATCTTGTGAACCAGATAGATGGATGCGTCGTGGTCACCGGCCCATCTCGTGGGCGAGAAGGCTCAACGTGTCGTCGCAGGACAGGGCATAATCGGAAGGCTTCTGCTGCTACCTAATCTGCTCCTTCTAGAGGCAAAACTTTAATTTCTAATAAGAATCGTTTGGGATTTGCTTTGAGAAAACTTGCGATCCCACATTATCTTAATTTGCTGCCAATGCTTCTTCTTCTTTTGCCCATGTTCTGATGCTGATCTTGTTCAGCACGTTTTGCTTATCAGGTTACTGCTTGCCCATGTGCGGAAAACCAGAACAAATAACTCCTCTGGACTCTTTTGAGGCTTTACCCCCGGGACCAGATCGGATCCTCTACAGTATACATGTTACTGCGTCCGTTAGATAAAAAAATAATGGTCTAGATTTCATGTGACCTGTATACTAAAGTACTGTAGCAAAATACTCTTAGTGTATTGCATCACTGATACAATCTAAACCATCAGATTAAGATTAGACAACTAAGAGAAGGTCCAAACCGCACAGCACCCAGTCCTCTTCCCTACTAAAGAGGGCAAATGCTACCATCCTCTTCCTGTTGGACTACAGACAACTTAAATAGCCATAAAAATTAGATAGAAAACCTTCTATCCGTGGATGGATGGAAGGCTGTCCTAGTCAGCTTCGCACTACCAATATAGTGAAAAGATCTATCCAGTTATAAAAATTACTGACAAATTTTGGATATGACACATTTCCACCATGCTCAATTTAGCACTTGATAAACAAGACAGTGAGAAACAAGTGAGTGACATTTTCCCCTCTGCTTACAGAACTCAAAAAGTTCACAAGAACTAGGCCACTTTCTCTTCTTCAGGTTTCCACTCAGCTCAACCTAACAACTAAAAAATTTATCCCGCAAAATTTCCTCAAAAACCTAATTTATTTATTACTGGTACCTCCTGCGAATGATCCGAGCCAACTCTCTTATTACAGCAGAAAAAAGAAACAAAATTTGCAACTAGAAAAGATCGCCATGATTCTCGACAGCTCGTCTTCTATCCTCTTCCTCGCTGTTAATCCCAGCCAACTTGGTTCTGTCCCGTCCAAAACCGGAGCAAGGACTTTTCCCTCATCTCTGAACTCATGCCATTCTCTGACTCTGCGCCGATCCCGCCACTAATCGTCAGTGTATTTGAGGTTCAGCTGCGTCTCGAACCGGAGCCAAGACTCAGCCCGCATCTCTGTGCTCATCATGTCATTCTCCGGTGCGGGATAGTAATCCTCCCGTAACTGCATGTCCCGCAAGTTTAGCATCATTAGGAAGAAGCTCATGAAGTGCTCGTGCGTGGTGCCATGGACGAAGAGCTTCCTGAGCCCAGCGCATCGCTGGAGCAGCCCCACGGCGGGCAATGTCAGGCTACGCTGGTTCACTTCCTTGTCTTGGGGTGGCCAGTAGTCTAGCTCGTACAATGTTTGCAGTGATTCGATCCCTTGCAGGTAGAACCTCTCCCACAGTGACAGATCCATTTGCCCAGTCGGCGCTGTAAGCGCGTAACCCACTGTCTCACTGAGGTCTAGTTTCATCTTGGCTAGCACCGGGAAGCCTGCAAGGTCGCTCAGCCCAAAAACTCTTCCTGCGGGGAGCGGACATGTCCTGCAATCACCCTCCACCTTAATTGAGATCTCCTCGAGCACGGGGCAACTATCGAGCCCTGCAGAAATGAGCGGGGAGAGCAGCTCGCCGGCCGGGAGCCAGAGGGAGAGTGACCGGAGCATCTCCCAGCTGCCAACAAGATCATCCAAGTACCTGCATTTCTTGGATGCTGATTCATACGACACACCATCGAGCTCATCGTCCTCGGCCTCGACAGTGCCATTGGCTGCACCGTCGGGTTGTTCGACTGCCTCCTCCCATACACAGTCGATTTGAAGACGCTCCATGCGATCACGGATTGGGCTGAGAGCAGAGAGACATGCCGCAGTGTCCAGAAGCCGGCAACCGGAGACGCTCACCTCCTTGAGTGTAGGCCGGAGCGCCGTCGCAAGCCTTCTCATCCCAGCTGATGTGACAAGGCGGCAATCATGGATTGCGAACTTGGCAAGCCGCCCGCAGCCGCGGCCGATCGCCGCAAGGCTGGCGTCAGTAAGATCCCCGCAACTCTTGATGCAAAGTGACTCTAGCCCACCACATACGGCAACGCCATCAAGATGCAGCCATGAGGCCTTACACAGCCCCTGGAAGTAGCCCAGTTGCAAGAACTTGATCCGAGGGCACCTGCGAGCGAGCACTTCTAACGCCGGTGCCGCCTCCTGCACATTGTGCCGGAGGTCCAGAGCGAAGTCCTCCAGCCCGGGGAGCGCGGAGAAGAGGCTGACCAGCCCCGCCACGGTAATGGCCGCGTCCTCGTGCTGGCTGGTGACCGCCTGATCGGACGGCTCCCTCAGCCGCAAGACCGTGAGCCGGGGGCACCTGGCCGCGAGCGAGAGCAGCGAGTCGTCGCCGACGAAGTCAAGGTACCGGGGGTTGAACACGCACGGCGCGACGAGTTTCCGGAGGTTGGGGCAGGACTCCGCGATGGCCGCGAGCTCGGAGGAGCGGAACCCATCAGTGGCGCCAGCGAGGCCGAGGTCGAGCTCGGCGAGCGATGCGGCCGCGGCCGGGTACGTGGTGAGCGCCGGCGCGATGTCCTCCGTCCAGCAATAGAACTCCGACAGGTCCAGCGAAGTGAGCGCACCGCAGGACGCGAGCAGCGGCTCGAGATCCGCGCCGGGTGGCAGGTTTGGCGGCCGTAGGTGCCACCGCACGAGCTTGGCGCGCCGAAGGCTGCCCCGCCAGTGCGGCGCCAGGTTCGCCAGCGTGGACGGGTCGCGGCAGTACACCACGAGCGACGACACGGCCGGGAAGCAGTGCGCGAGGCGGCGGGAGATGAGCGCGTGGTACGCGGCGACCTCGTCGACGTCGTGGTTGGACGACGACGAGGAGGCCGCTTGGGACGAGTACGACGAGAGGAACGGGTGCCCCCACGGCGAGATGAGCGAGAGGTCGAGATGCGACAGCGCCGGGAACGCGAACGACAGCGGCAGGATCATGAACTCCGGCGACCGGGGGTCCCCCCGGAGCGACAGCGCCGCGCGCGTGCTCCGCTCCGCCGCGCGCAGCCGGTGGCACACGAGAGCGGCGCGGTGCCGCGCTCGCGCGTCCGTCAGGAACGACATGATGTGCAGCAGCAGTGACTCCGGCAGGTCCAGTATCGCCGCGCCCGTCGCGGCCGCCGGCGCCTCGTCCTCGGCCATGTGCACAATTTTTTTTTTCTTTGGTTCCTTTGGGTTGCAGCTGGGGACGGATTTGCGTGAAGAGAGGTGGGGACGAGACGCACAGCGAAGTGATATACTCGACAGCTCTTATTATTATTATCCCATATTTCTTTTCCCACGGCCCCTGTACTATACTGCATCTTCCTATTTAAAAAAAATCGTTTTTTAGAAACTAAAATTTGTAAAAAATATATATTTATATATTTATAGATAAAATATGATCTTATTTTTCAAAAATATCATCATAATTATACTCTACTTAATCTAATTATTTATATAAAAATAATATACCTATCACTAAAAGTAGACAATAGGCCTATCATTAGAAATAGACACCTAATTTTACCCTACTGTTTAAAAATGTTAAAATCATTTTTCTTGAAAAATGGTTAAGATATTTACAATTTTTAATACAAATTTTATTTAAAAACACGACAATATAAAAAAATTGAGACGACTTAAAATAAATAAATGCGACAATAAAAAAAAAATACAACAACTTAAAATAATAAAATATAACAAACTAAAAAAATATAACAACATAAAATAAAAAATGCGACAATATAAAAAATGTGACAACATAAAATAAACAAATGCGACAACATAAAAAAATATGATTACCACAAAATACACAACGTAATTAAAAAATACAACAACCTAAAAAATATGAAATATGACAAACTAAAAAATACAACAACTTAATATAAGTAGATATGATAATTAAAAAAGAATACAAAACTCTAAAATCTAGTGAATTAATTGATAATTATTAGATCAAGATTTATTGGTCACGTTGAAATAAAAGAAAACAAACTAAAGAAACGTCTTTTTCAACATTTTTAAGAAACGGACAGAGTAGTCTATGGGTTGTACTATTTTATTGTTACTTGGGTTGTATTATTTTATTGTTTCTTTAGTAGTATAGTCAGGCGGTCTCCAACAGTGATTCTTTCGCTGGTGCGCGTCGATAGACCTTGTCGCTTGCTCAATGATTATTCGACGTGATAGGATATGTGCATGCTATGAGCGAAGACAAACGATGGATGAGAGGAAGAAGATGCTTCATCATACGTGATTGTAGGCCCACCAAAATTAAAACTGACTAATGTTATTCATGAATTTTTAAATCTGACAAGTGAATTTATGGAACAAAATACCTCACTATCAGTGAAAGGAGTTTACGATACACACATAACAAACTGTATAGTGTAAGTCTCACTATTGCTGAATTTACTTTGTGTCAACACACACTGTCTGTATTTTGACTCATCTCATTGACAGCTAAATTTCATCTAATTTTTCCTCATATTTAAATGAAGGAGTAAATATGGAGCGTGTCACAATAAAATCGATAAAAGTGGACCCACCAACTGTGTTTAGTGCGCTGTCTCGTTGTCTTTACCCATGCGGGTGAGTTTTACTCTATCTTACTGACTGGTGGGTCCACGTTTTCTTGAGCTTATTTTTAAGTGAATGAAATAGAAATTTGACTGTTGTATTTATATATTTTAGCTCTCATTTTTTATATATTTTCATAAAAATTCTTCGACCGTCACTATTTGATAAGTCTTAGTTTATTTGTATTTTGAGTCTTAGATTTAAGAAAAGTTATAAATTGATCTTATACTATAGTTTGATTTTTACAAGAGTGTGAGTTCCACGTTAAGTGCCAAATTATTAGAGATTTGACTCTTACTTGATTTTTTAAAATTATTCTCATACTTGTAAGAGAGAATATTCTATTTCAGAAAATATTTTATTTAAGAACACACAAAAAAAATATTCTGTTGAATAGCAAGTAATAACAGTCTGTGGCCATATGCACGGACTGTCGCCACACGTTGGCAAGCCCATCCGCTTCCTCCGCCGCGGGGTACAGGAGCAGAATCGGATGCGGCCGCGGCCCATGTGCTCGCAGGCGAGGCTAGCCGCCGGCGCGGGGAGGGATCTGAGCGCGAACCCGATGGTGGCGAAGCTGCGGGACGTCGTCCGCGGCAGCAACGACGCAGGTGGATTTGTGTTGTTGTGTTCTGTCTGTTTTTGTTCTAGAAGGTTCTAGATAATTAGATTGTTAGTTCGTCGGGAAATTAGAGGCGTGGGTATGATTTTTGCTTGGTTGCGATGGCGTCAGTGAGGGTTAGATCGGTGAAGGAATCGTGTGGCAAGTGGTTAGGAAGTAATGGGTTTATTGATTGGGAGCAGCACTGATGAACTAGAACTGGACCTGTTTCATAGGTTTCATGGGCTGGCGAGTTGAATTCGCTATCTCACTGCGTGATTTAGATTTTTGTCTACATGTAATGTTCACAGTTTCTCGGTTATGTTATGTACTCATTCTTCCTTATTGCTGTTGTTCAGATGGCTGGGAGAAAACCTGGGAGTTGGGCGTGACGCCGTGGGATTTGGGGAAGCCAACGCCTATCGTTGAACATCTTGTTAGATCAGGATCACTCCCAAAAGGAAGAGCTTTGGTCCCTGGATGCGGCATGGTATGGCACCAAGTTCCCGTGTAGTCGTGTACTCTCTTAATCATCAGCTTGGTCATTAAGAATTGGGGAAGTGATAATTACCTAGAGAAACGACAGCAGACAGAAAAATAAAATATATAGCTTCAGTCTTGTTCTTCTTCCTGCAAACAATAGATGAGCAATGGGAACAAACAACAACCATGAATAGTATATACTGGAAATTTTATCCTTTCTGCTGAAGATTGTGATTATGGCAGATGCCCTACTATGAACCATAATAGTGTTTGCCCCAAATGCAACATGTTGCTGTATCTAATCACCCTGTTTATTGTCCCGGTACAAGTTCAAGATATTTGGAATCTGAACCCTGCATGGTATCCTCTTGTAAAATTAAATAAACTGATAAGTTACAAACTGGAACTATTAGGGTTTGCCATGTAATACTGTCCTAGTTGGTTGGAATCTCCTATTATATTGTGGTGCTTTATTTTTCTCTCTGATGCTCATTTTGTCTCAGAAGATTTTGTTGATTGGGCTGCTTCTGTACAATAGGGATATGATGTAGTTGCTCTGGCAAGCTCTGAGCGGTTTGTGGTTGGCTTGGACATTTCTGACACTGCTGTTAAGAAAGCTAAGCAGGTATGCTTGTTCACTTAATCTGAGTAAGAGGTTAGATATGAATTACGATTTGCTAAATTGACTAATTTTAGTTTGACAAAGGTATGACTTGACATTCCTAATTTTTTGGACTGCTTTTTGGCCTTCTGTACAGAATGACGAGTTGGCATGTTTAACATCTTATATTCTTGATTTTGCCAAGTGGTTCAGTCTCAATGTTGTGTTTGTAAATATAAGCAGAATTCTAGGACTCAGAAGGTGGTTTCTCCTGGAACATGATTAGACTTGACCTTTATGCAGTCATGGTTCGTAAATTTTTTAGGTATGCAGTACCATTCAAAAAAAAAAAATTCTAAACACGCATTCTCATATCCTTTATTCATTTTTGACTTGCAAGCAAGCCTCCTGGTTGATCCACTTCATCAACAAATTGAGGACTGTTCAATCATTTAATCTTAAAAATCCATCCACCCGATTGTCTTTGGAAAAAGCTGTCTCAATAATCTTGCAGTAGCGAAACTGTTGGGCCACCCTTTCAGTAGGCCGCTTCGCCTCCCTCTCCCGTGTTAAGTTTGTGTCCAGTTGTTGTTCACCACCTACCCCATCACCATGTCAATGCTGAAGAGTTTGTTTGGCACATTGCCACTCATAATGTGGTGTGCGAATCCCTCCATGACTCTTGTCTAACCCACACCAGCCTTGCCAATGAGACTGCACATCATCACGCTGAATTCGTCATTCTGGTCGAGATTGCTGGCCACCACGACGAGCTCACAGCCATTGGTGTAGAGGCCCTTAGTCGTTCGTATCCCTGGATCGGCGACTGCGAGTCTGTAAGTTGTTTGCTAGAGTGCCTTCTTCTGCAGTATTTATTGGATTTCATTTGAGAGATGAGAGCCAACAATTCTTGGCAATAATTGTTGTCTAGTGGACTTGCATTGCTGGCCTTCTTAAATTTCATAGATTTGGACAAAGTACTTAATTTCTACTTCTTGATCCATGTAAGTGCAAGTTTATCAACTCGTCGACATGGACTGCTCTAAAAGAAAGGAGGAGACGTATCAAAATCTATTTCAGCAAATATTATTTTTTTAAGAAATTAATTCACTGTTCATTGTTTTCATTTTTAAGTTTTACGTTCTGCTTTTTTCCTTTTTTATTATTGTTCTTCCAAATATTATTTTTCAAGACATTAATTCACTGTTCACTGTTTTCATTTTTCATTTTTTAATTTGTTTTTTTTTGTTTTACTTTTATTATTTTTCTTCCTTATCAGTTATCACAATTTTGATTGTGTTGAAATTATAGTGCCATCCTACAATCAGCATACCATAAATAGTGTGATGATGTGATCCCACAAAGAACATTGTTGAATCAAATAGTATCTGGTCAATCTTGTGCCTAAGATTGATCAGTTTTACTAAGGTGATCAGAGCACCTATGCCTCTATATGTGATTTTTTTTTATTTGGTGATGAAATAGACAATTTTTCATATATTGTTGTGATTTAAGGTTAACTGTTGGCTTGACATACACATGAACCAAGCTGTTGCACTTCTTCTTCTTCTTAAATGTTTGTTCCTTTCTATCCTCTACTCTGAGTGAATGTGGGATGTAAGAATGTTGTTTCTTTTGCTGTCTTGCATCTTAGTTGTCCACGGAGGTGAGCATTTAACTTTTAGGCCCCGTTTGGATCCTAGAATTGTGCTAGGAATTGGAACTGGAATTCCTAAGTTTGGGCTATTTGGATATACTCTGGAATTGGTTTATAACTAAAACTTGGGGGTTGGCAATTCCGAGCTTGGGAGTAAGGAATTGGCTGGAATTCGACCCCTCCACCTCCTCGACTCCGCCTCCCGCCTAAGCCAATTATTAGTTGCCTCCTTGTACTCCACTTCGCACATTGTCATCAACCCGTCCGGCGGGCAGCCTTGTCTCTCCATCGTCTTCCACATCCACATCTATCGCCGCCACCTTCCTGCTGGGATCCACAAGCCCTTGCTGTGCATTGTCCTCACCAGCGTCATGGGCTTCGTGTGGACCAGATCTGTCAGTGTTGCGGGCTTCGTCCTCACTGGTGTCGTGTTGTCCTCACTGGTGCAGGGTTGTGTTGTCTCACCTGCTAGTAGGATCAGATCTACCACCTCATCGACAAGCTCCTCGAGGTGGATCAGATCTACCTTCTCACCTCCCTCGTGTACTGTTTTGCATGCTTCTCGACTCCTTTTCTTCGACTTCTCTGGCCAACTCATCTTCTTGCTGGCTTGCAGCCATTGTTGTAGCCCCATGGCCATTGTTGCAAACTTGCAGCCATTTCCTGTTTGATAGCGGATTTGGACTTTGTGATTTTTTATCATTTAAATTTTCATCTCATTCTTGCTGTTAGAGTGGATTTGGATTTGGGCTACAGGCTGCTGCCGTTTTTGCTAGCATTCCAGTTTCTCCCGTTTGCCTGTCACAATTTCTGCAAAAATACATCCAAACAGGGTTTGGAATTGGTTTAGAAATTCCATGTTACAATTCTTTATGTTATCCAAACATTGGAATTAGAATTCCAAGCCAATTCCAATTCCGAGATCCAAAGGGGCCCTTAATGGGCGTTCAAGCTCAATTATAGTTTCACTAACAGGTGAATTTCATACATCATGATACTCTTCTTTATTCCATTTTTAATTAGCAAAGGAGACTCTTGATTACTCCACAACATCATAAACTTAATAACCATGAGATGGAAATTTAACAAATACCACCTATTCACCCCCATTGGATGAATAGCAAAGGAGACTATTTGTCAGCACAGTAACCACCCATCTTTTCCATTCCCCCTCACCAGGAAAATAATTTATTGGGGAGGGCCTCATGTGAGCCCCACGCATCTACTGTAAGATCGGTGTAGAGCACGTTGATCCAAGAGTAGACCTCACGTGAGGGCCTCCCCTATTAAACTCTTTTCCCTCTCACCCTTTTCCCAACTGTCAACATTTTCACTATTTTGATCCCATTAGCAACCACTCGGCATAATCTCCAAAACTGATTCACAATCTCTTGGCCCCACAAAACAATGCGATAACTACTTAATCCCATTGCGGCCTCACGCCTATTGATTGCTTAACCGTCTGGATCTATTCATTGTTTTTAAAGATGGTGAGATATCCTGATTTTACCCTCGAGACCATTCCTTTGTCTGCACAATCTCTCAATTCTATAATCCCTTGAATATTAAAAGTTAATTCATATCTCACATTCATTGTTTATGTCTCACCTTCACTAAAGTTCCCATGGGCAGATTATACTAAATATTCTCAAACTTGCTGGTACTGTTTGATAACATGTTGTTTCTGAAATTTCTAATGAAGAAAGGGCTTCTCAATGGTATATGTGTACTTACACATATGTTCTCTACCCTTTTCCTTTATGACATTTCTGTTTTCCAAAAATCTGATAGACAAGCTATGCATGTGCCTAAAGTTCTCCTTCTACAATCTTATTTTGTTAATTTAGTCAGTTTGACTAAATTAAGTTGTGGCGTTTCTACTTCTTACTAAGGTAGTGCTAAATTCTGCATAATAATTAGTGCCATATTGATGTCAAAGTTGAGGTGGTACTTATGGACTTATGCATAGAGGGAAAACAAAAATTTCCAATTCTACTATACAGAAAAGGGGATGATATTGCATTCCAATTCTACTGAACAAGTGGTATGTCAATACTTTTTGAAATTGGATGTTATACTTTTCAAATATACCGCAGCAACGTGTGGCCATACTCCTAGATAATTCTAAAAATGAATTGTTAAATTGCTAACTTCTTTGCTCTGTAGCAATTGTACTTTGGGAATGAGAACACCACATGCATGCATGTTTTGACCCCTAAAGTCCTAATTGATAATGCCACTATGAGTTATATTACCAATTGAGTTCACTTCTCAAATAAAATTGGTGCAGGGTTCATTTTTGAGTGAGCTTCCAAGATTTCTAACCATCATAACTGGAATGCATGTTTTTCTTGTAATTTCTTTTTCTGAAAACTGTCTGCTTTCTTGCTGAAAGAAATGGTAGGAAAGGCCTCTTATGATGCTAAAACTTCTCTGGATGCCTTTAATTATTTTCTACATGTGTACACCAGTGGTCATCCTCTTTGCCAAATGGGGACTGTTTTACTTTTCTGGTGGAAGATTTCTTCAAGTGGACACCGAGTGAACAATTTGACCTTATTTTTGATTACACGTATGGGTCAATTTATCCTTTAGGTGCATTATTGTGTCAGCTTAAAATACCTTCACAATATATGCAGATTCTTTTGTGCAATTGATCCGAGCTTGAGACTGGCTTGGGCAGAGACTGTTAGTCACCATTTAAAGCCAGATGGAGAACTCATCACTTTGATAAATTTGGTGAGGATAACATCGCTCTGTTCTGGTTATTTAATTTTGTGTTGTTAAGGACAACATACAGATCATGTGATCTTCTATCCATCAGATTGAAGTTTATAATTTTGAGCATTAGGGTTACTTTAAGATATTCCCAAGCACTTCACTGTTATTCTGATCCTAATCCTAAAAGCTAGTATTGTTAGCTTTGTCCTCATGTTAAGGATCAACAATAAACAGTCATAGAAAGCCACTGTACAGATGGAAATTTGGCTGCAGCCATAAAAATGTAAAAATGTTCAATCATACCTGAGTGTGGGAATATGCAACACCGGTGCCTTTAATGTATTTCAGGTGAGTGCATGGACCTCAAAATACTGATCTTACAAAAATATGCGCGGAAAAACCAAAGATGAAATAAAGTCCACAGACTAGTGATAAGTGTGTCTTTCTAAAGACTCTCCAGGACCCTGTACGCAGAGTTACTGGTATTAGTTTCCAATAGATTCTCAGCTATTCCTAGCTGTTTAGGTTTTTCTTGACCCCAATATTTCAAACCAGCCAAAAATAGGGTTTTTGTTTTTTTTACTGAAAATTTGCTGGAACAGAGAGTAATGAACTTAAGCTGCCAGTCGCTGGCAGTTTCTCCCTGCTTATAAGTCTAAATTGCTAGGTATGATGTTGTGCTCTATGCTCTACATCTTATTGTGTGCATCAACAAAACATGCTTAGTGCTCTACATTGTGTTTTCTTCTGAAGCAAGTACTGACATCGGAAACGGACATTTCGCTTGTTCACTTTGTTAGTGTTATGCTGTTATCATAGAAACACATTTAAATTCCAGGTTCTTATCCCTCTACCGTTAACATTACCACCTCAACAATGTTTATCTCTCAGTGGAAACATACAGAGTTGGATGCAAACATAAATTAATGCAAATGTAATTTGTTTTGTTTTGAAGTCATCCAATTTGTTTGTTTACTATGAAGAACATTGCTCATATGCCGGTAATTGCAGATCAGTGATCAGGAAAAAGGACCCCCACACAACAATACTGTTGCTGAGTAAGTAGTCTACTTTCTTCCACGAAATGTCCAATTTACCATTAGAAACCTCCTATTTTCTTAAAAATGGCACAACCTATGTCTTGTTTGAAGAGGGTATGTAAATAATTGTTTGCTTTCTGAATCCACAGCTATCAGGAGGTATTGGAACCGTTGGGTTTCAAGGCTGTTTTTGTGGAAGACAATGACCTAGCTATTAAACCACGCAGGGTACTTTGCTTAGTCTTTCTGTTGTCTTACATAAAACAATTTGTGTTGCCTCCTCCAGTTATCTATTTATCTTGTTATTCGGATTATATCATCTTGTTAATGCACCAACAATTGGCCTGCACATCTGTTATCTTTGGTAGTGAAATGATCGATGGTCGCTTTGCTCATTTATTATTGTGTTTCACTCATTTTCCAGGGCAGTGAGAAACTTGGAAGGTGGAAGAGATGCGTGCACCAATCATCTCTCTGATAAGAGATACAAATGAAATATTGTCCGGCGCTACAGTAGTCATCTGCTTTCAGGCTCATATAACATACTTCTGTTCCTAGGTTTCAACTCTCAAATATGAGGATGGCTCCTGTATGTCCTTTTTTTTTTTTTTTTTTTTTTTCATAAGACTTGGCTTGTAAGTTGGATCAAAACCATTCTCTTTGGATCTAGCTCCTCTATGTTTCACCTAGACTCTTTGAAATCATTGACAATGGTGACCTGATGATGGTGGTCAGTAGGAGGGATAGGCATGGCAATAGTGGTAGTTTCATCATCAACCATGAGTGGCAATGTATGGTGCGAAGGGAGGAGAATACTGGGTATGTGTAGGGGGCTCACTGTTTCTTAATGTTGGTAGCCACGATGGGGTAGCAACAGGCGATGCTAGCATGGTCACTCAGTGGCCAAGGGTGGCACGGTGGTGCCATGAGGTTAGTGGAGGGGGTGGCGGTGCATGGGGGAGGTGTGAGAATGGATCTCATTTGGCATACATGGTGCAGGTGTTATAATTTTTTAATGGAAAAAATAGGTAAATGCACAGCTATACACCAAACATTCCCTTGTTACTTTGATGACGCATCCTTCAAAATAATATATCTAACAGCACGGTGCGTGGTAAACTATTTTTAGGACCATAATCGCAAGTCCTCGTACTCGGAATAATTATTTTCCTCCCCGCAATTTGCAAACCTAAACTGTTCTCGATGTATTCGCTTGTATAAAAAAATATTTTTTTAAAAATTGTCTTTATAGGTGATAGTACTATAAGATAATTCTTCACGATGGGACCGGATAAAGTGAATTGGCCCTCAACTCTCAAGCCATTCTAATATCAACATTTTGTGTTTTATAAGAGCAAATATGAAATAAGGGTTTGAATAAAATACTTACAATTTTTATATACAAATTTTTTTAAAAAATACTATAATTTAAAAAATATGACAATTTAAAATAAAAAATACGATAATTTAAAAAATATGATAATATAAAAATAAGAAAATACGATAATCTAAAAAAAAAGATATATTAGAATCTATTGGATTAGTTAATGATCATTAGATTAAAATTTATAGGTTGATATAAAAAATAGAAGTAAATAAGTTAAAAAATAAAATTTTTTATAGTCATTATAATGAAGGAACAAAATTTTGCAAGGGTATATTTTCGATTCCCCTTTATATTTCAACAATTTTATCGGATTCAAAACTCCTCTGTAGCCAACCCGAATACTATTCGCACCCTGGGCCTCAAGCCTTCTCTATTAAAACCTCAAACGGGAGCTTCTACTTCTTCTTATATCGCAAGAAAAGGGCAAATAAACCGTGAGAAAAAAAAAACTCACTTCCTCTCCTTCGCCTCCTTCGGTTTGCGGCACGACGCGATGAAGCTGGACACCTCCGCCCTCGAGACCCACTTCCCCGTCGCCGGCGACGACGGCGGCCTCCTCGACTGCGGCTTGCCGGCCATGGAGCTCCCCACATGTGCCGACGTGAGAAATCTCCCCCTCGATCTTTGCAAAGAGTTCTGCTTTTTTGCGATCTGCCAATATTTGCTCTGACCTTTTCTTCTTTGGGCAGTTCGATGGGTTCCAGAAGTCGACGAAGGAGCTGATGAAGATGAAGAAGGGCACGACGACGCTCGCGTTCATCTTCGACAAGGGCGTCATCGTTGCCGCCGACTCCCGGGCCAGCATGGGCGGATATATCTGTGAGCAACTGTCTTCTCTTGGTTCTTTTGGATCGCGTTTTGGTGTCTGGACCAGTTAGGGTTTGGGCGGAGTGTTGTAAAAGTGTGATTTGGGTGAGAAAATTTAGATCTTTTTGCGTAATTTGATGGTTTGGCCTGTAGATTAGGTTCGGGAGGGTATGCTGGCGAAAGTTGTGGAACGTGGGATTGTCTAAGTTGTAGTCTTCAGGCGAGATTTGTGGTTTCTAGTGGTGTTAGGGTATCCAATTTGGGTGGTGAGTTGTGGTTTTTGATCTCACATCTGGTAGAGTGGAAACTACAAAATGCCATTTAGGCTCTCTGAAAGAGAGAATAGATGATAGAAGCATACTACAAGTTTTTACCATGACGATTGAGTAGGGAAGCTGGATTGAGGCAGCCCCCACCAATTGTGGCATTGCTGGCCTTGTTCTAGGCCATGACTGTGGCTGGTGATGCTGAGGTGTTGATAGAGAAATTAAGATAGGAGGAGGTGGCTGTGTGGGATGTGAATAGTGGCGCTGGGAGGTGGTAATCTGGTGTGGTGTGCAGTGGTTTCTGCACATCCAGATATGTTGGTAGGATTAAGAGATCATAAAGATTGAGATACTGGGTCAGGGTTGTGGTTAATTAGTTGTAGGAAGAGAGGTATTTGCATTTTATGGAATTGGTGGGTCAGAGTGGAGAGAACCATTTAATGATAAATTGATAAGGCACGAGATTGTGATTATCTAGAGAAACTAGCATTTGGGTGGGGGAAGGAAAACTTCTGGTGAAGTCACCATTTGCAATTGCATTTTATATGGTAATGTAGATTTTGTGTTGTGATTTCTGGCTTGTGGTTATGTGCTTAGGAAGAAAGCCGTAAACTTTGGTTCTAGAATTGTATATGTCAATGGTATGTGATGCAATCAGCAATTGGTGGTTTTGGAGTTGACGCCGTAGAGGTGGGGGCTTGGTTTAGAACTTTTCCTTTTTTTGGTGTTTGACCTGTGATATATGGAGTAACTGGGTATGGAATAGATAACATGCAGGTCTTCAGTTTTTAGTTCAATCTTCATGCATAGCTATGTGTTGGTATATTTCTCATGTATGTGCTGCCATTCTTGGAACAATTTTCTTGTTATATCATATGCCCAAGGAAAAGTGTATGGATTCTTAATAGTTACTTTGTGTACTACGATCCAATTCAGCCTTTCTATTTGTGCTCAGTGAGCTCAGATTCCAAGTGGATATTTTTGTTCCAAGTCTTGATCTTTCTCTAAGCTTGTATTCCTTATCTGAGTATTATCATCTGAAACTAGCTCTTGTTCCTGAATTTGTTGTTGTGTCAAAGAACTCTTTGTCATTGCACAAGGACTTGGCTTAATGCAAGGATATAAACTTCAACTTACCTGTCAGGTTATCAGGTCATATTAATGTTTATATCTCACTTTTTTTTTGTCTGTAGCTTCGCAAACTGTGAAGAAAATTATTGAGATCAACCCATACATGCTGGGAACGATGGCTGGAGGTGCTGCTGATTGCCAGTTTTGGCACAGGAACCTAGGGATCAAGGTTAGATTTCCACTCATTCGTTCATTATTATTTGAATTGTATCTTTGCAAAGTAGGCATAATACTTATGTTCTCTTTCCAGTGTCGTCTCCATGAGCTTGCAAACAAGCGAAGGATCTCTGTTGCTGGTGCTTCAAAGCTGTTGGCTAACATACTTTATTCATATCGTGGGATGGGACTGTCAATTGGTACAATGATTGCTGGATGGGATGAGAAGGTGAGTGGTTGCCTTTTATTAAATATCTCTAGTTTATGAATTTGTATGCTTAATGACTCCCTTCTTGATGTAGGGTCCTGGCTTGTACTATGTTGATAGCGAAGGTGCAAGGCTCAAGGGAAACCGATTCTCTGTTGGCTCAGGTTCCTTGTATGCTTACAGTGTCTTGGATGATGGGTAGGCCTATCTCTCTGTTATGTTTGCTTTGATGGCTGCTCTTACTATATTGGAGTCATCTTATGTTTGTACCTCCCACCTTTCAGTTACCGCTTCGAAATGTCAATTGAGGACGCTGCTGAGTTGGCGCGACGGGCTATTTATCATGCAACATTCCGTGATGGGGCAAGTGGTGGTTGTGTTAGTGGTATGTTTTCAGTTTCAGTCTTTCCTCATGTTTATTTTAGATTTTGGTGTATTATCTATCATATTTTTCAGTTTGCAACATTGACTGTTCACTTATTCTAGCTGGAGACTTATTAGATTCATCCTTTTTTCCTTTTTTCTTTCTTTTTATGCTAATTGCAAAGTCTTATCAAATAGAATGCTACCATCGGTTATCCTTAAAATCTAAAACCAAGATTCATTTTTGTTATCCTTACCTGGGACAAACTAGTTTGAACTAAGGGGTATGTTTGCTGAACATGATTTGCACCAGAAGCTCCGTGTGTTATTGTTAGGCTTGATGATATAGGGACAGAGGCTTCCTAAAGCTATGGGTGTACTGGTGTTTCACCCATGTATGACTTTTGCACAAGCTCAGTTACAATGCTTGTAGCTCCTTTTGTCTTGTGCAACTTATCTTTTGTGGTGTCTTGAGATAGAAAATGCAGTCATCAGAACTTTTCCTATTATTCGTCGTCTGAAGCTGTTGCTCCACACTGCTTCCCTTTCAATTCTTAAATCTTGATTTACATCAACTGATGTTCCTCATGATCTTTTGCTGCTCATTTGTTTGTCAATCATGACTGATATTGCCCTTGTTGAACTCGCAGTTTATCATGTTGGCCCAGATGGTTGGAAGAAGATGACAGGAGATGATGTTGGGGAGCTTCACTATCACTATTACCCAGTTCAGGCAGCTCCGGTGGAACAGGAAATGGCCGATGCACCAGCTGCTTAAACCTCCTGTTAGAAAATCTAGGCGCCATACTCTCTGCTCATGAATTGTTGAAGCGCCTTCATTTTAAGAACTTGACATGTTTGTCTCGTGAATGTGAGAGCTCCTTTAAGATCTTTCAGATGTTTCAGATTAACTTTGTGATGCTGCAAGTATTATCTTGAACCGCAGTTGCACGATAGACCTTTGTCGCTTTTCTACTATTGTCTGGTTTCTGCTATACTCTGGGATTTGTGAGCTTGAGCGCTGAGGACAAAGATTGTGTAGAAAGCTTCGAGCTCGGATGGGAAAGTTGATTTGGCCGCCTGCTTTTAAATGATTAATTTTAGCTGTTTATTTTTGCGATCGGATGATTGAGACTAATTTCCTGCTCATCCTATGATTGAACGATCACAATGTTGTCAGGATAGCTCATGCTTTCATCACCTAAGAGAATGCAAAATTAAAGGCAATGTGTGGTGTGCCTCGTGCCTCATTTTTTTTTTTGCTAAGTATTCACCACAACTGTCATACTTAGGGTTAAAAAGGAGTGACGTTAGCGTGTGGGATATTTTCCTATAATTTTTGTTGTTACAAACCAAATGGCATGTCATACTTTGTTTTGGGAAATTAGACACTACCCTAGCTCTTTCCTCATGAGAAAATGAAACACACAATTTCTCCCTTTTTTCACGAGTGGATCTTTTTCGTACCGATCTTTCCCATTATGAAGAAAATGTATAGATTATGTCATAAAAAGTCATGATCAAATGAGAATGTAAAATTCATTCTTTCCCTACCGGAAACTGAAAACTGCAATTTCTCTAATTTTTTTTTAGTGATTCTAGTGAATTTCCTGCATAAAAATCTTTCTTATAATCGAAGAAAATGCACCAAGTCATGATCAAACAAGGATATGCAATTAGCTCTTTCCTTAGGAGAGACTAAAACCCACAATTTCTCTCGTTTTACGTTAGTGGATCTTTTGTACAGAGATACAACGGAGCAGACGTAGACGGGGTCGACCGGGTGGACCGGCACAGCAGACGGCTGCGGCGCAGTGTGTGTCACGCACCGCGGGCGAAGCGACAAAACCCTCAGCTGCGATAAGAAACAGGGCAAGGCAAGAACAGACGTCGCAGATTAGGGCGAAGCAGGACGGGTGTGACTGATGGAGCGAAGACGCTGATCTAACGGCTACAAATGTAGTGATGACGTGATCAAATCAGAAAATAGTTTTTAAATGTAGGTGACATATTGAGTTTTAAGAATTATAAATATATTTACGATTTTTAATTACCGAAGAAAATGATTATGTGTGTGAAACAAATTCTCAAAATCACACATAAGTGAAAACATGAAATACTCATTTCTAATTCAAAGATGATAGCAGAGTATTCCTTGGCTCAAGAAAAAATAAATTCATGTGTCTTTTGTCTAGAGTAAAACTAAGTGAAAGGATTCTCACATGAGAACTAAGAAACTATCTCCTATTGTCTTAGTATAAAAACATGTTAAAATAAAAATAAAAAGAGAATCAACATACAATAATAATTTTGTATAAATTTTATCTCTTCTTTTTCTCCCTTCTCCTTGTCTCTTTTTATTAATCTTTCCTCACGAACCCCTGCAATACCACTCCATCTGTATAAGTTTTGCCTCCTTTTGAGTGTGTTTGAGTGATGGAATATGTGAGGTGAGATTGAGAATAAAAAGTAAGGATGATTTAATTTAACATTGGTTTTGTGGGTACGGGTATAAAAGAAGGAATTAGAATATCCATAAATGTGTATGCATGTCTTTCTTATAACCAAACATGTGTTCACTGTGTTGTGTTGACTTAGAGGAAGAAGATGGTTAATACGTGTATATACAGAGGACAAGATCAAGGAAAATTGTCTATGTATGCCTACCATGCTTATATGCATATGTGCCTTGGTGATAGCCATACTTGTATACTGTATATATGTGCATAGATGTATGTATACATATATCCACTAATTTAGCATGAAAGAGGATGATTTTAAGAATGAGACGTTATAATTATAGAAAATTTTGATTAAATAAATATTTTATCTCAATTTCACCTTAAAATCTCATTCTCCAACAAACAAACCACGAATTTAGAAAACAAATCCCGAACCTAATCATATGCCCATTTCCAACGCAACGAAACGCCCTCTCTGTTCCTCTTCCATCACAAACCCCTCAAGCTTCCCCTCCCATGCCAGCCCGCCTCCCGCCCCCGGGCCCCGCCCGCGACCGCTTCCTCGCCGAGGAGGTTCTTTACCTCCACTCCCTCTGGCGCCAGGGCCCACCTCCCGACCCCTCCCCCGCCGTGCCTCCCCGTGGCTCGGGCTCCCTCGCCACCTGCCTCCGCAACAAGCAGCGCAAGCGCTGCAAGCTCGAGCTCCGCGACGAACCCCTCGACTCCGACCCCGATGACCCCTACAGCACCTCTTCTTGGCCTCTCGCGCCCTCTCCACCCACCTCTTCCTCGTGGCCCGACGACTCCGCCGCGCTGCAGCGGCCGCGGCCGCCGCCTTCGCTTCCCGTCCCCTCCCCTGCCTCGATCGCACAGCGTGCGGCCCTCCGCGCGGCCGAGGAGTTCTTCTCCAATTCCAAGAACTCTTCCTCCGAGACCGAGTCGGAGGAGTCGGAGGACGAGGATGGAGGCGAGGGCGAGGGGGATGCGGCGCTGGGGTTCTTCTTGGGGTTGTTCGAGAGGGACGCGGCGCTGAGGGAGTACTACGAGGGGAGCTGGGAGGACGGGGAGTTCATGTGCATGGCGTGTGTGGGGAGGGGGCTGAGGAGGGGCAAGGCGCGCCGGTTCCGGGGGTGCGTCGGGCTCATGCATCACATGCGAGCCTCTACACGTTGCGGCCGGCTGCGGGCGCACCGCGCGCTCGCGGCGGCCATCTGCCGTGTGCTCGGGTGGGACGTGGAGAGGCTGCCCAGCGTCGTGCTCGACGTACGCGGCCCGCTTGGACAGTCGCTCGCTGCGGTGGCCCCGGCACATGAGGCGAAGGTGTCGATTCTGTTCATTGGTTCTTGCTCGCCAATGAGATTGTTCTTAGTTGCTTAATCTGGTCTGGTTGTTGCTTTCAGGAGGATGTCGAGATGGGGAAGAAAGGCTCTCCAGGTAGTGGAGTGGTTCACGAACAAGAGACTGGTAAAGAATCTGCTGCAAAGGTTTTTGTTGGCAATTCTGATTCTGACGCATGTTGCCCGCTTCGGCAGGCATTCACAGGGGCCGCCGCTGCTGAGGAGACCAAGGTGTGGAGGCTGTCCATTGGTTCTTGCTTGCTGATGACATTGTTGGTTAGTTAATTGATCTGGTTGTTGCTTTCAGGAGGATGGGGAGGCTGGGAAGAAAGACTCTTCATGGCATGAGGATGGTGGAGAGGTTCACGAGCAAGACATTGATAAAGGATCTGCTGAAAAGGTTTTTGTTAGCAATTCTGATTCTTTGTTGTTGAAAGATATGACCTGCACTATAACGTGCATCGAAATTATTTGTTGCTGTACATGGAAAGAACATTTGGTAATCGAGGTTTTGCCCTGCAGGAGGGCGCAAAGGATATACACCTAGTGAGTTGCAGAGACATTTCAAAGAATAAAGAGCTTTCTAAAGTAACTGTCCAGGAGCTCAGTTCTTATATTTTTTTTGTTGATGTCGGGGAAGCTTTTTTTATTTTTATTTTTATATTCAGTTGATCTGTCCCCTGTGCAATGGTAGATATGCAAGTGCTTCCGAGGAAATTTCACTGCTGGTTGCACATGTGGAAGCTAATGGGCTTTCCTGTGCATAGGACTCAATGTTATATTCTTGTATGGCATGCAGGGAGAAAATGCTATCAGGAATAAAGAAGAGCATGCGAAAAATGATGATGATAATGGGGACTCTGACATCGCCAGAGTAGTAAACAATTCATTGAAGGTACCTTCATCCTTTGAAGTTGCTCTATATCATTATACTGATTTCATCTGCTTTCACATGTCTTGCTCCCTAAATCAAAGCAAAATATGTGTTTATTTGATATTTCTTAGTATCAACCTTCCACAAGATGTACCTGATATCTTTGAATTTGTGTCAGGAATTATATTGAATGTATCCTGACTCAGGGTTAAGAATGCATCAATAGAATGATAGATTAGTGACTGCTTAAAGTACATTTGGCATGCAGGAAGAAAATAATACCTGAGAATAAAGAAGAGCATGCGAAAAATGTTGATGATACTGGGGGCTCTGATATTGCCAACCTGGGAAGAAATCACCAAAGGTATGTCCATTCTTCAAATTTTTTGTACATCACTTTACTTGATTTCATATGCTATCGCATGTCTCGATCCCCAAATATAAGAACATGTGATTATTTTTCTTAATTTTGAACCTTCCACTAAAGGTGCCTGATCTAGTAAAGAAACCAAAAGGAGAACAGGAAAAACAAAGAAGTGCTACAAAATTAAGTTCTGGTTTTTCTGGAAACAAAAATCTGCCCAATTGGTTTTTTCTGTAACTGTAAAAAAACTATGTTGAGTTTAAACTGTCATGGATTTCATTATGATAGAGGCTCAAAATTGAAGTCTAGTCCAGAAGTCCATAGCTATAAATTAAGGTAGGAGATGCTATACATAGGACATCCAAGAACAGTTAACTTAGGACTACTTAGAATCATGTCTTTGTGGATCTAATAACTATGATAGTTGTAGAAGCAAGCTGAAGCTTTGCACTTAATTATCAGTGGCTTCACAGGTCCCCGATGTTATCACTTATAATTTGGTAGGATCTTCCTATCAGATTATCCATTATCACTTTGAAATGGTAGGGTATTCCTATCAGATAATCACTAATTGGTATGACCTGTTTACTAATTGGTAGTTGACTAATTGTTGTTTTCTGAAATGCAGGGTTGAAAGATAGAGATTGTGCTGTATTAGCGGAAACTCGAGAGACAGTTCCTGACTGCTGTCCAAAGAGTAGTGTTAAAATCTGTTGGAGATTTGTGGATTTGTTGGTAAACAGTGTGCTTGTTACTGACTAACCTCTCGCAGCTTAGCTGACAAGCAGATCTTTATAGTCTTTTAGAATCGAAGTTTTGTGGCTCAAACAAGGGGAATAATAAACACAACCGAGAGCAAAAGAAAAAAGGAATTACTTTTTTTAGGAATGATGACCTATTTGAGCTTGGTCTAATTCGTGCTTCTATGGTTAATTGATTGCTGTTCTTTGATTGTCTACCTGTGCATTGTATCATATTCATCCTACTCAAGCATGCATACAATTACGGTCGATTCATTTGTTATGCCTTTAAAATGACGAGCCAAGGGAGTTTCAGTGGTTTCTCCTCCATACACGCGCGCGTGTTTTGAACATATTCATGTTACAAGCTGAGCATTGCAGGCACGATGACCATGTAATAAAAAGGAGGTTAAGACTACTCGTTGTTATGTGGGATGTCACAGGTTTAAAGTCTTCATCGAGATTGGTTAGTTTATGGTTTAGTGGAGTGCTAGCTCTATTTGTTTAGCTCATAATTCTTAAAAAAACAGGGGGCAAAGCCCTTCCCCAGCCAAAAAGAGAAAACACCTCTTACAATTCAACAAGCACAGCTGAAGGATCAAAAACTTTATTTCCCCTTGTACAATATGAATGAAAAATGTTACAGGACGACATTAAAATTTTGAGATTTCAAGTACACAGAAAATATTACAGTACACACACAAGGATCAAGATACAGGGGGAAGAATACTTCTTTTGCTGTGTAGTTTTTACAGATTACAAATGAAAAGCTGCTCCCCAACATTCAAAGGGAACCGCACATAGAGTGATACTTGTGGCCACTTGTACAATTCGACCTAGAAAATGAATATACCTAGGCACCAAAATTTTAGAGGTTTAAAATGAATATATGCACGACATGCTTACACACAAAAAAAAAAAAAAAAAAAAAAAAAAACTCAGAAACATCTCGTCAGCAACTTCCAATATAAGCAAGCATCGCAATTTGCATCTGCTGCCAATCTTCTCAAAATGGGATTCCAATGCAGGTTAGATCCTAGTATGCGTACCGTAACTCTCCTGACTATTCCAATCAAGTATGAGAAGCGAGCATCCATCCTCTTTACTTTCACAGAGATGGATAAAGCTCACATACCGCATAACAGTGGTCACTTGTAGAACATTAGCAAGTCTAGCAGCAGCGATATACATGCATATTATGGTTTTTAAGTGGAAACTTCCCTATGCACTTATTATTTCAACAGACGAGCACGCCTAACGTTCAAGGCATCAACACTCCTGCTGAAATCAGATAGGTTAAATCATTAGAGTGTTGGGTTATGGAGACACCAAATACTGAAAACAAGAGCAAAATCTGAATTATCATAACATTTTTGGCACATGAAGAAGGCCCAGAAAATTTGATTTTGAGGACTAGATAGTAAAAATTGTTTATTTTAGCAAACCAAAGTTCAACTTCCTTTGCCGAAAGAGGATGAAATGGATCAGCCATTTCAGGATTAAAATGAATGAGACAAGCAGCAAACCTACATAAAACAGCATGGCAATAACTGTATATTTGGATTTGCCAGAACTAAAACTTTTTCAAAAAATTAGAAGAATTTGAAGATGATTCCTAGTTAATCACTGTTAACAGTGTGGCATAATTGACATAAATCAAAGGCATAGCTTTGGTTACAACATTTTAACAGTTAAAACTCTTCAAAGATGCAAATCCTGTAATCTCTCTAAGATGTAAACATCAGTCCTAATCAAATGCCAGATGCAGGCCTCGGGGTGTGTGTGTGCGCCTAGGCAACTGTATAGTTGAATTTTTCGAATTTTCCCATGTTACAAGAATTGTAAGTCATATAGTTAGATTAACCGAAAGCTAACATTTTCCATAGACTTCACATATGAGGAACAGAAGTGTTTGAGAAAGATTTTTTTTTTTTCTTTTGAAGGTAAGAGCATATAAATTTCTACATTGCTCTCAAAATTTTCTAATCCACTTCAGAGAGCAAGAGTTATTTCAGTGCACCCAAAAGGTATTGCATCTCATGTTATTCCATTAAGAGTCAAGCAAGTAATTGCAGCTTTTGAACAGATGGTGAGATTTTTTTTTTTAAAAAAAAAAATCAATCATGCAAAGGATACTTACCAAGGTGGCAGTTAAAATGTCGCCACATTGCAAAGTTACGTATCCGCATCCTGAAATTCCATGTCATCCAGAATAACATATTTGGCAACTCCATTAAATGATGGTGAATTAACTTCATCCTCACTTATCTGCCCCATTTTTAATTTCTCGTACCTGTGATTGACAATAAGTGTTGTTACACTAAGAAAAAGATAAACAATAGTAGATGAAGAAGCTAACTTTCCTGATACGTTGGCAAGTTCACAATATATGAAAAGTCCCATATCTAATGCCCTACAGTCAGTTTGCAGCAATCTCAAAAAAGAAATCCTTTGATAAGGGAGCAATGAAAGATGAGTGTCAAAATTTTTGGGGTAATGTCATAAGTTATTAAATGAAATATTCTCTGTAAACATCTCTATAAAGGAATTTGTGTACAGGCGAGCATAGTACTGTGTCAGCCTTACTGGACAACCACATCTTGATTCGAATATTAACTCATAGGTAGCTGCTAATTGTAAATGGTTTAAACACAAAAGAAACTTTGGGAAATAGGAATAAATGTCATCCAACTAGCAAAAAGAAAAGAACTCAGCTGACGTCAATATAGTATCCAGTAGTTCGCTATCCATGCACACACAGGCTCATAGAAAATGCATGCTAAGGTATTCTGAATGGTGGCATTGTTAATTGTGAAAAAACAAACATTGCAAGAGCATATACTTTAGTTTCTGTATAACAAAATGCAGACCAGAACTTATTGATCGTTTAGTCAGTGAGTTGACAAACATATATTTCCTGTTGGGGCATCATTACATGCACAGGTGCACAAAAGTGTTGCTAACAAATATGATGAGAATCATATCTGTGTCTTCTATGAGTTGATATTGCAAATACTATAGGAAAATAGCAACTTACTTGTACCAGTTGAATAAGCTAACTCCAACCATAATAGTGAGAAGACCAATCCCTTTTAACCAAGTAAATTCATCATGGAAATAAAACACTGCCACCTGAAAGGACAATGCAAGAAAAGAAAAATCCTTCACAAAACATATCAATAACTAAAGCACAGTAGTTCTAAATCATTTGGAGTCTAGGATTTTAATGAGGTTCAAACAGAATTTCTTTAGTAAAAGAAAGATGCAATGAATTAAAATGTCAGATGGTCCCAGAAAAGTTTTGCATGACAAGTTCAAGGTTTCAGTGTGGTCATATCATTATGTATCCAAACTTAAGCCTTGTAATCACTGAACTAAAGCAGAATAAATGACACTGTCATCAGATGCGAGTAATATATGGTGTTTTGCTATTGTGCCAAATGCCAAGCAAACAGACAGAAAATGTGCAGATGACTGCAATTTTAATCAAAGATTGGTGTAATTGGTGCAACACCAATGCTATCCTAAAATTCAGAAAAAATAATATGTGAGTCCTTCCCAAACTTTGAAATTACAGTACCATCACCATGCTAGTGCTAGCATACACCAGAAATGTCTTGCATGCATGTAACCATACTAGTACCTTGCTACTGACAGTGTAGGACAAAAATTGAAGAAGCTACTGACTGGAAATTTGCTCTAATACTTTTTTTTTAACAAACAACAGGAAAACTTCAACATTCGTGGATGCAAAGCTATATGCCTCCTTTGCCGTGTGCTATATGTTGTCTATTTTCTAATAATCCAGCTCTAGTTCAGATGAAATGCCTTCCATGTTTCATAGCAGTATTGGATAATATTAACTAAACTAGGAGATAATTTCGCAAGAGGCTTATGAAGTTCAAATGCCCCTGCATATGCAACAAAAAAAATGATATGGACAATCTTATATAAAATGAACATATTTCAAGTATTACCAAGATGGTTACAGCTTCTTTTACTACCCCAGCTATTGTCACAGTTATGGCACTAGTTGCTGAAACAAGTACATACTCTGTTAACACCTGCAGTTAGAACAATACATCAGGCCATCTACAATATTTATTGACATGTTGTCCTGTAATCAAATAAACATATATTACCATGAAAAAGGCCAATGTTCCTCCAATTAGCATTAGTAAACAGCTACGCATAACACGCCATGGGTTATCAAAGTATGCATTCTTCTGAAAATCACGCCAAGGATCCATTAAGAGAGATAGTACCAAGGTAGCAACGGCCATCACTGGGGTAACATGACTCATCAGGGTAATTGGATTCTTCAGGCCTGCCAAAGGAATGCAGTGATCTCAATACTAGTAGTCTTAGCCCCATTTATCCAAGCTCTAGGCTCTCTCCAGCTGAGAAGTTTGAGGTGGAGCTACTAGGCCAAACAGGGTGGCTCCCAACTCCTATCTTCAGAGAAGCCCAACATAATCTATATTTTATTTCTATAAATGACTTAGAGCCGCTTTGACACTTCTAGACCTAGAGGTCAACAACATAATATTGGATACTTCGGAAGCTATACAAAAGTTGGGCTAAAACTCTATCAACTTCTTGAGTACTTGAATAATTTTGTTCTCTTTTCATAGGTCAAAAAATGTCAAACAATGATTTTGATGAACAAAAGCTAGAGCTCTCATCCAAACACCTTCAAGGCTCCAACATCTCTTTTAGACTAGAGTTGTAAGGATTCAGCTTCTTCATAGTAGAGCCAGAACTACAACTGGGCCAAACAAGGCCTAAATTAAATTAAAGAAAATGGCTCAACTGATACACATAAACAAATCAACAAAAAGTTGTTAATTAGAAGCATTTAAGGTATCAATGTGAACTAAAACATTTCTCTCTTAGGTCTTGTTTGTAATGTAGGAATTTTGGAAAAAGTAAATATCTATTTTCACTGGATGTGAGATTTCTTCTAAATTACTGTGGAATTCCTACTTTCCAAACAAGCCACTAATGTTATAATAGATATTAAAAGGAAAAGAAAGAATGACATACCATAAGTATCTTTCTTGAAATATCACGATCCACATGCATATTGAAAAAGTAATTCATTAGCACACGAAAATCCAAAGAAATGCTTAGTTTGAGTTTAGAGAGAAGACAGTAAACACAAACCAGTAGAATTTAATGTTGCAATACAAGTTACCAGAAGAGTAAGATTAACTATGGCTCTAACTAATATGGATAGGATTGATTGGTAGACTCACTTGCAACAGAATTTGAGTCATGGACCATCGGAATCCTGACATAACTGCAGCAAGGGTCACAAAAATGAAGCCCCAGAATTCAAACCCGGTTTCCTTGGCAACTGATGAAAATGATTTTATTAAATTTGAGAAGTCAAGGCCAAGAAGTATCGTATGAGTGAGTGTCGAAAAAGAACAATTAGTTATAACATAATAGTATATCTGTAATCGACTGCATACTAATATGTTCCAGTTAACAACAGAATGGCTTTGATAAGTTTATGTTGTAGTCACAAAGGGCTAAAAGTCAATGTGTTTTGATTCAACAGTGAATAACCATAATAGGTCTCCTAAATGCATTGCAAGCTCTGGGAAGTTAAAATACCTGTCAGTAGAACCCCAATAGAAATGACGACTATGATTCCTAGAAGCTTGATGCTGGGACTCTCCAACCTATCAAAGTGGAGTCAAACTTTTAGAACGATCAAAAGCATATACGATTGAAAGCAAAGGAAAAAAATGAAAAATGTCGTCAAGGAAATAATAATGGCCCTCTTAGTTGCATAAGAAATATTATGGGTATTATAGGTTAATACATGTGGGTTCTATACAATATACTAAGATAATTTTATAAAACATCAGAAGGATTTGGTAGTTAAAGAAGAAACTGCAAAACTCCCACTTAAAGAAGAAAGGAGTAATATATTAAGACAATATTTCTTAAGCTAACCATAACTATTGTCATGACTCGCTCTTTTCTCTTGACATAATCTTTCTACTTTTTTTTAACGTGCAAAGGTTCCAAATGAAGAAGAAAGCATGTCCGTTGGTAGTTTAAGAAGCGAAATCCAAAGCAAAATTAATTCACTAGCATAACATTATATAATCTTTTTTATACGAAGCTTCATTAAAAAGGATATGTTCAAATTCCTGGTATAAACTTGGTTATTTGTAATCCACATTAGTGTCCCACTGTGCATTAAGAAATATGTGGTTTTCTTTATACAGAATGAATGTATATGAAATTATGAACAATTATCACACAATTTTTATAAACAGTGGCTGACAAGTGACAAGTGGCACCCTGAATTCCACCCCAGGTGATGGGCCCACCTGTCAACCACTACTCATAAGAATTTTATAAAAACATTTCATTCATACACATAGCAGCACTCTTCTTTGCAAGAAGCTGCATAATGACTGTTTCAATTGATAGGAAGTATTAGCCGTATTTTGCTAATATGGTTACATCAATTCTATACTAAACTTCCACATTGAACAAACAACAACCAAAGCCCCAGCCTAACCATTACATCTAAACATAAGTAATTGGCATCAGTAAAAGAAAACCACGCTACAACAGTAATGACTGCCATTATAGATCCACACTCACCTGAATGCAAAAGCGAATAGCAAAAGAAATATCGGGGAAGCTGATT
This sequence comes from Pharus latifolius, assembly GCA_019359835.1. Taxonomy (NCBI): domain Eukaryota; kingdom Viridiplantae; phylum Streptophyta; class Magnoliopsida; order Poales; family Poaceae; genus Pharus; species Pharus latifolius. Next base: position 81,009,583 of record CM033324.1, read on the forward strand.
TACACTGCAAAAGATCAAATTCTTAAAATTTGTTAACTATTAAGCCTACTAAACTTGTCTAAAAAAATTGAGCCTAGTAAACTGAAATAGAAATCTAATCAAAAGCACGAATGGATCAGACCCAGCTACAAATAACATACCATAGTGGCAAATGTCACCGAGATGAACACAAGAGACGCGTTGCTTAGGTTAATGTCCAATGCCGTCCCCAGGGCCGTCGGCACAACTGCAAGACCGCAAGCCACAAGCATGATTCCACACGCATAAACACAACCTTAGGCTACAGATCCCCAAACCAAGATCCACACCTCTAATGAAGTAATCCTTCCATGACATCTCGACCCCATTCTCCGGCCCCCTCGACTGGAAGAACACTATGATCTTGGACAGCACCGCCTGCAGCGCGAAGTGCACCGTGTTCATCAGCAGCGGCGCCGGGAACTTCCCCAGCTTCTCCCCCAGAAGCGTCTTGTTGTATCTACCGGATAAACAAACGAACCAACCATTTGCACAGGAAACAACAAGGGGTATGGAAGTTGTCAACCAAGATCCAGGGCAGGGCCGCCTGCCACCACGGGCAGGCGCACTCACAGCGTGAGGCAGGTGCTGAAGGCGTACCACACCAGGATGTAGAACCCCGTCTTGAGAACGACCGCCGGCGTCAGAGCGTCGCGCTCCGTGCGCTCGAGCGACTCCAGCTTCGTCACGGACTCGCTGGGCCGGAGGCCCCTGCCACCGGCCGCGGCGGGGTTCTCGACGTCGAACGCAGCGGCCTTGCGGGCCGCTTCCAGATCCGAGGGGTGCATGCTCCGTTGCCGGAAGTTTCGGGATCGCGGGGACCCGACCTCGGCGGCGCCGGCGTCGGCGTCGGCCTCGGGGTTCGGATGCATAGGGGGTGCGAATGGATCCACTACGCTGGCATTGGGGGGGGGGGGGGGGGGGTAGTGTGGGTGGGTGCAGGCGAGGTGTTCGACGGAATGACGGAGGAAATGGGGAGGAGAGCGGGGACGTTGCGGGGGCCGGTCCTCTATCTGTTCCTCTCTACCTGCCAGGAAGATGGATTTGGCGGGTTTGCGAGATGAGCGGGTCGAATTGTTTAGTTTACGGGCGGCCCGACCCGGTTGGGTGTTTGGGTATGGTCTGAAACGTGAAATGGAAGGGTTTTCGTTCTTTCAGCAGTGGTGATGATGATGCACAATACCTCTGTTTTACTATGTTTTATTATGTATATCTTGGTTTCTTCTCAGATATTTTATTCTGAATCATTTTATATGAGCTGTGGGTTTACATTAGCATTGTTCATTCAAAAATATTTATTGGGTAAAACAGCTAGGAAATATTTCGTCAATTTCCTGCTTCAACTTAATTACATATACTAAAGTTGAGACAAATAGGGGATTTATTTAAGGACTTATTTTGTATATTTAAGATTTTATGTCTTTCTTTCACTATAAATTTTGAATTATGTTTAAGTATGTAGAAAATAATTTTTTAGATTTATAGACAGAAGCCCCACAAACCGACTCATTAGATAAATTTAAACTAAGCCTAATACACGTAAATTAGCACTCAATCCATCCTAATTACAGTCTTAACAAGACCTAAAAGGTAAATGAAGATAAAGAGTTTAAGTAATTTGTATAAACAGTTCTTCCAAATTTGCATAAACAGACTAGAACCGAAAAGAAAATGAAAAAGTACAAATAGCACAAAGAATAAGTGGAGAACAAGATCCACAGATCCACATGAGGAGAACAGACAGATCTGATGCACATGGCAGATGGCACACACAACATTCACTTCGGATTTGGATCCACATACCAAGAGGGTATGGACCCGACCCGACCCGACCCACTATCTTTTAAAGGTCTTAATACATTAGTGGCATCCAAAGTAATTTAATCAGAACCATTTGGACGGACTAATGAAGACATTAGCATTTGTTGGACCTAATTCATATTTATAATTAGTTGCCATGATACTGGAAGCAGTGCTTTGATTATATTACACACATAAACCAACCTTTAAATGCACCAAGCTTAGCTCTTTTCTGGTGGAAAGGCAAAAAGGGTACGAAAAAGCTACTAGGTAGTCAAATATATCGTATGTAAGTCTCTCTCTCAAATCAAAAAAATAGTTTATAGAATTGTTAGATTAGAAGGTGATGAGATTTTGAGATGCATGAAATTTCATGTAAGACATTCAAAATTCTCTCCTCCCTCACTCTTAACTATCTAATCTTTAATCTGACAGTTCACATGCTCCAAAAAAATAAAATATATCTTTTTAGCTGAAAGATAAAGGGTCAAATCCTATAATGATAAGGTGGGTGTGAATTCTTGATCCAATAAGCAGTTTACATTATTTGGAAGACTGTAGATGCAAAAAGTGATCCGGTGCGGACATTGATGGATGAACTAAGGCAACTAGCTTAATCTGAGTTTGAATATAGTGATTAGGTAGAGATCCAGAATCCTACTGGAATCCACTATTGCATCTATGTCATGAGGGAGTTGAGTTGTTGTCAAGTCAAAGTGTTTATCCATCGAATGCCTCCACCTCTTGAGAAAGCTGGTTTTTTTTCTTTTTTTTTTTGTAAAAAAAATCCTGACAAAAGATTTTGGTCCATGACAAACTGAATTATTTGTTTTCTCACAATAAAATTACTAGTAGTCTCAATTTCCCGCCTGCCTTCATTACAGAATGGATAATTACAATTTAAAAGCAACAGTTTTCTACTGTTTCTTTTGTCAAAATTCGACTATTAATTAGTGATTTGGAGTTTGAGTTGAACTTAACCAGTTGCAATGTACATAATTTTGTGATGGAATTGTGGAACTCTCTGGTAGGACGACGGAGAAGTTGACAACTAGGTTCACCTTGAGTTTGGCATAGGCGTGTGGTATAAAATTGTTCTGACCGTGTCTAGGTAGATAAAAGCTGGCATCCTCTAATCATACTTTCCCTAGATCTCACCTATGAGAAGGGTTCCACCCAAGAGGCCATGGGAGAAATTTGTCACTAAGTTGCTGTTAGATTAGTTGAGTTAATTTTGATGTTTCCATATTTAAAATACATGACACTTTTGCACGTAAAGCAACACAAATATCTCCTAGTAAAGCAACACAAATATCTCCTTGGAGATCTTTTTTATTCCAACTTTTGACTTGTGTACAGACACTTCTGACGTGTCTACACGCATTGGGCATTATCAGATTTCACAGATAAAGATAAAGACTGAAGAGGCCACAGAAAACACACAATTCCTTACATGACAGTGCGATGTGCGGGACCGGCTGCTAAGTGATCCTTCAATCTTCTCCTAACTCCTGTGATAACCATTTTCAAGCAAATTAGTTTACTACATGGCTATGAGCCTATAACTAGTGGATGGCATTCCTACTGTCAGAAAAAAAATTGGATGGCAGTCCAAGAATTCATGCATGGAGGTTGTTTGGTTTGCCTTCATATTAAATTATTTAATTTAAAATATATCTGATATGTGTTTAATCATTGTTTGGTTAATGTCTACATGATACTCTAATATTTTTTAAGAATGCATGACAAAAAAACATTAAAGATTGGTCCATGATCTAGAAGAACGCGCCACACCTATTGGACAAATTGCAAACTAAGAAACAGGTGCAACACTCGTATGCATGGCTACTCCACTCTCACGTGGATGAGGATCCGCTGCTGGTCGTAGTTAGAACAGAGGGCTACATATCGTACCTGCTATTCATTATAGAATCAGCAGTCTAGATTAAAGCATTGATCTAAAGTAAAAAAATTCACTTATATTTTTCCTCGATAAAAGTCTAGAATATCTATCAGTGATACAGATAGTTTAACATAGAGCAAGACAACTAAATTATATCAATACTCAACATAGGACCCTAAACAGGTGACTAAGAAGTAAATTTATGATCATTACCATCTGACAATGATATGTCATATTAAAGTTATTTAAAAAATAAAAAATGGCAAATATCAATTTTTGCTTATTTTTATACCAGAGGTGGTAACTCGGCACATGCTGTGACCCGTGCTTAATCACGCGTCTTTCCTCGTACCATCATTTTACTTTGTCTTCAAGACTGTCCTTGACCGTAAACACATATGTTTATCCGAAAGGTTGCTTTCACACAGAAGATTAGCCAACTAATCTGAAGTCTTTAACATTGTGTACTTTGCTTTCCTTTCTCCCTCACCTCGCTCTTAAAATTTATTGTTCACGCAAATTAGTGAAAAATTATTATTTTAGACAGCATATTTAGGGAGAAAATAGTGAGGGGAAGCATGGCTCTTATTAATACTTTATCTGCCGACTGTCGGCAACAGAAGATGTCAACATAAGATGAGAGCTCAATCTTGCCATGTTTTTGGAGTTCTCCCATTGGAAACCACGGTAAAATCTCTACCTTTTCCACACGTATCTATCGTGTCTTAGATTATTTACAGTAAAAAGCGGGCATGTTCGAATCTAAAAGGTAACATTGTTAGAGACACAAGCAAGCATGACAGATCGTGACACGAACTTCTCGATCCAACTCAATCCAATCTGGATATATATTTCTTTAAACCAAAACATAGTAGTTTCTTGTGTAAATAAACAAAGCTAAGATCGATTTTTCTGTCACCGTGGTGAATAAATATATGTCAACTAAGTTGTAATCAGGGGCCTTGTATCCTGTTCGATTGATTTCTGCCATGTTTACTTGCTTAAACATGTTCCGGCAGCAGGTTAATTACGCGATGCTGATTGCTTTTAAACATGTTGGGCGAGCGAGCTGTCTGCCTTGTAGCCAAAAGAAACATGGTCCGCCTTACCGTTCTGTATCCACTTCTTAATTTAAAGTTTAGTCATTTATTCTTTGAGTTTTGTTAACTGCTAAGAGACATGTCTAATTTTTTTTAATTGAAACCTATCATTTGATATAACCCTAATAGAGTTCATCTAAACCCCGCTTTAACATTACCGTCGGTGGCACAGTATTATCGGCTACAAGTGATAATAATGGAGACAAGAGATAGCGGAGATAATGGAAGTGAGGCGAAGTGGCATTATTACCAGCGGCTGCGGGTGGTGATAGTTGGCAAGGGAGGAGAAGAAGGGTGGAGGTGAGGTGAGGTGAGTAATGCTGATGTCGTCCTCAGTGTTAATGAGTGCAATAGAAGTGAAGGCGAGTGGCCGATGGGCTATGTCGATATGGTCACTAGTGGTCACTTGAGGCAAAGGCGTGAGGGGAAGGGGTTGGCAGTACCGCGGTAGACAGTTGATGGGTGGTACTTATATAATTATTAGTGGCCACTTGGGGTAGGGGCATGATGGGAGGAGGTTGGTGGTAGTGGTGATGGGAAGAGAGGAGGAGGGGGAGAAGTGGGAAGAGAGGAAGGTGGAGATGAATCAAAATTTTTAAATAAATAGTGGTGTAGGGTTGTATGTTTTTTTAAAAAATAAAAATAGTCACTTACTCCTACTCAGTCTCTTATTCTTTTTTTAAGCCTCCAAAAAATATTATTTTTAAAACAAAATTTAACTATTTCTTTATAAAACAAATGTATTCTAAAATAGTTTCTAAGATTTAACATCAGTCTAACAAAACAACACAACAGTGAGCAGTAATATTGCAATATCAGAAAATACATGTGTGTCTGATGCTATCTGATGCAATTATGCAAATACACCAAATAAAAAAAGAAAAACTAAAACGTACTTGCTCAAACAATTAAATAATGTAATGTAATCAATAATTTACTAACACAAGCTCACCCTCAAAATGGTAGAAATGTGACAACAATATGCAGCGTCTGCTCATCTAACCAACCTACAAAACTTTCTAGCGTACTCAATAATCAATTAATTCACATCCAATCACACAAACACAAACACTCACATCAATCAAAACAAAACATAAAACAAAAAGAATAAAATTAATCAATTAACCCAAAACAAGAAGATAACGCTACTAAATTACACAGCTAATGCCCAACTCCAGGGCTCGGGACAGACCCCAAAACTCGCGCAGCATTGCCGGTCACCGGAGCCACCGCCCTGCCGGCCATGGCCAGCGATCGCCGGAGCCCTCTCGCCGCCGACGCCGCCGGCGTCGCATCGCCTTCTTCCTTCACAAACAGCACCCTTGCTTCCATGCATGGTGACATGAACAGCACAACAAGTGACATGACAAGAGCAAGAATTGCCACTGATCTGATGCAGCACAAAGCCATTAAAAAAAAATTTTCTCTCAGAAAGATATAGGAGATTTGGAGGGGATTAGAGAGGGTTTATATAAGCTAATGAGGAGGACTTAGCCGCGTGGTAGTATGGGAAACGTGGGGGTAAAGGCAAACTAGAATGGAACAGATTAATAAACAACATCAAACGAAATTTATTTGTATATTTTCTTTCTATTCACCAATCAAATCGAAACTTGGGTTTCTTGCATGGACAAGCCAACATTAAAAGATGTAAAATAATAAAAACAAAAATTAAAGAAAACGAAGTGATTTGAAAGGATTGGATGATCCATATATTTTGATATTGTCGTTGAGTTCATACTTCATACTTGGAGTTAATTCTCCCGGCAATCCGAGTAGTTTGTGAGCCATGCACGTTCCTTAAAGTAACAGTTAAGGGTCACAAATAGTATTTTGAGTGAACTATTTATGGCACTTTTCTTGCTCAATTATCTTATGGCCCTACTAGTACTGGGAGAGAAAAAAATGCAATATTAGTAGGCTAAATTACGTTCTCACTTGCTTTAAAACTCGTATGATTTTCTTCCAATAGAGTTACGTATTGTGATCGAATTTCCGACCCCCACTAGAACAAACAATGAGTTATGTATCGAGTTACAATCAGGTTATTTCTTGCAACCAGGGTGATTTTTGGGAACTGGTCGGGTTTTCCGAAAAATTTCGGCCCACTATTCTCTCTTATTTTGGTTCTTTTTCATATTTCTTTAATTTTATATAATTACTAATCTACATTCTTTAAAACAGCACTCAATTACCTCTAATACCGGCAGATTTATGGTCATGAGAAATTGCACCCTAGTTACAATTAGCTTCTTTATTCTCCAATACCATATTTCAATTACAAGAAGATTGATGGTGAATTGGTGATATGTAAAAGGCAATGCAAGAAAAACAAAAGGGCCCAACAAATAGCTAACAAATAGAAAAGATCAATCCATTGAGATGCTAGCTTGCTCCTTTCAACTAACATGCAAAAAAAATTGGAGCTTTTTGTGTTGTTTTGTAGGAAGCCTTTCCTTCCAAGGAAACACTTTGCATCCATGTATGAGTCATGAGATTGGATTTGTTTGTTGTTTGAGGGCACACTTTCCTTTCAGACAACTGTTGCTTCTGTTCTTGTTGCCTCTTTGCTATGCACTTCTTTGGTCTTATTGAAACATATTTAAATTCTGAGTTTTTTTCTCAACAAATTTTTTTATCAGTGAATGTTCATGCAAAGGTATCATTCGGTGGTAGCAGAGCTCGAACGATTTTTAACAATGGCCAACATATAATATCAAGCATCAATTTCTAAAAACCAATTATATTATTTGAAAGTCTTTGTAATCTTTGTATTAATTAATAGTCTGATCTACACCATAAATATACTACAAATAAATTGGAACTAACTTGCTCTACTTCCATTTCTTTCAGTTTTATTTTACTATTTGGTTGGTGTTCTTAACAATATGATGCATGTCTCAAAGTGTCTCAATTTTGTTTCAATCTTTTTGATATTGTCTTGCTATGAACATTTTTTTTTTCAGATTTGTTAAATCACTTTTTAATTAATTTATTTTCACAAACAATGTGGGATAAACCCCAACATTAGCAACACAACTGTTGTAAAAATGGCAAAAATTCAGTGGAAAAATCTAAAAAAATGGAGCTGTTTTTCCAGTGGAATATAACAACAAATTCCATTTAGAAAGCATTATTCAACCATAAATCCATAAATCGCGGGCACTAAACATGAAACCAACTCATATGTGATGTGATCCCAATCACAGGCACGCGTGGGATATCAATCTGGTAGATCGAATAATAGATGATTAAGTGTTGTTTTCGACATGACATGGACCAAAACAAGCTAGCAAATAGCATGCAAAATTGCAAACTAATGAAAAGTGTGCACGCCAAGTACTCTTAACAAAACCTTCCATGCACTCTAAACTACTTTTGATTGTTTGTGTTGTGGGGTCAGGAGCCCCTAAGAGCAAAGTCTTACAAGTCTTAAAAATTCAAGGCTTGAAAAGATTGTGTAACAGGTCATTTTAAGTTAGATAATTGGAAAAAAAAATGAAAACAAAGAGATTTATATAGATTGAGGTTTCAGGTGAGACTTTAGTCCCGTTGATACGCCCTCGGTATTAGTCGATTGGGAAACTTCATTGGGGGAGGAGGCTCCAAAACACATTTGGTGGAGTAATTGTTTATATTAACAAGTGAAAGAAAGTTGGTTAGAAATGAGTGAGTACATAGGGTATTTAATTATAGTATAAAGAAGTGGTGATTGACCATAATGACTTTCTTGGAACCCTTGGATGAAGGGTAGGATGGTCATTTGGATGTACTTTCGCTCCAGATCTTTGACATGTATCACTGTGGGCCATACTGAAGACCAAAGTGCCATCTTTGAGATAAACGATCCCTGCATATCCCGGCATTGCCTAGTGGCTACCTAGGGTAGGTTGCCCCAGTGAGGCGGCCCCGAGGTAACGGGTCTCTGTGAAACTCGTTACTGGGTAGTGCATCCAGATAACTTATATCTCCAGAGACTTACATTCCTACAACGGGAGAGATGTCTACTGGGTCACTGGTCTCCAAGGGACTTGTTATTGTGTGATGTGTTTGGGTAATTTATGTCCCCAAAGACTTATTCCCACAGCAGGGAAGATGTCTACTAGGTAACTAGTTTTCAGGGGACTCATTATCGGGTGGTGCACCTGGATAATTCATGTACCAATAGGCTTATGCTCGCACTGCTAGGAAAATGTCTATTGGGTAACTAGTCTTCAGGAGAATTGTTATCAAGTAGTGCACCTGAGTATCTTATGTCTGTTGGAAAACGGGTAGCCTACACTAGTAGGATTTCAAAATTTTTACTCGAATATTATAAGTATTAGACCATAGATTAGATTGTTAACAGCAGCGGAAGAAGAGTTGATGAAATGACCGAACGTACATAGTGACCATTCGCGGATCTCCTGATCAATGGGCGTAGATGACAGTGATTGCTTAACGATCGCCTAATCAGCAAACGTAGATGACAGCGATCACTCGCGGATCGTCCTAATCAGTGCAGCAATTGCAGTAGTGTCTCTACCGGCATCCACACGTTCCGGGATGGAACGTCGTACGTAGGTGTGCTAGTACCAACATGCACGACAAGGGTTTAGAGGCTGTCACTTTAGAGGAGATGGCGGCTAGAGTTTTCTTAATATCTGTTAAAGCTCATCATGCCTCCCATTGTATAGAGCCATATAGTTGTTGGATCTAGGTAGATCTTAGTATCTAGGTTTTGATGATTAATGACGTTTTGGATAAATCCATGATGATTAAAGTTAATATGCAAATATCAGATTTGATGATTAAATGACAATTTAGATAAATCCTGATTTAGTACAAGTAAATTGAATTGATTATCGGTAAACCCTGAATTGGATGTTTTTCTCGATTGCGGGTTTGATATTGATGCATATGTAGAGGATGAGCTCGGTGGTTACATCAAGCTTGTGCCGATTGATTGATCAAAATGTAATACGTTAAATCTGAGACTGATGACTCCAGTTGTGGATTTTATATCGATGCATATGTTGAGGGCGAGCTCATCACTTTGGTCATCTAGGTTGATTGATATCATGATATGAGTAGTATAAATCGTGTGCGTATGTGTTTATCATCTACGATCTATATGATTGTATTTTATCTTATACTCATTTTCTACTCGTTGAATATAATTTGTCATGTCATTTGAAAGAGAAACCGTTGAGCTAACTCCTGTGTGGAGTAGCTTCTCTGGAGGTGATTAATGACGACTTATATATGAGACTAATGTTGTGCATTGAGTGTACGTACTGTAGTCTCAGTTTGATTACAGAATAAAAGCGAGCAAGGGTGTGAAGAGGATGAAGTCGATATGAGACATCTCGAGCGAGGTCGAGCTTTGCGAGGACAAGTGTCAAACGGTCGAGCTTCGCGAGGTCAAGCTTAGCGAGGTCGAGCCTTGCGGGGACAAGCGTCTAGCGGTCGAACTTCACGAGGTCGAACTTCACCTAAGGTAAAATCCAAGATTAAGGATTGTTTTCTTAGGATTTTACCGGTCACGGTGTTTGGAGACAGACCGGGTTGATAGGTTTCTTTTACTAGTTTGACCGTACTATTAAGAGGGGTCGGAAACTAGTAGCTTGAATCTATCTAGTGCAGAAGCTCAGATGCATTCATATCATCTTGCACTAGTGTCTTGCATTGCTAGTGAGTCTAAGTGTAGTTCATGTGCATTAGATTAAATATTTTGAAAACTGCACTTAGTCGTGATCGCCAGCTGTTTAAATTGGTTTATTTATCTAGAGCTGGTCGTGGTCGTATTTGCATATTCTGATCGTATCAGTGTTGATACGTGGTCGTGGTCGTGTCGCTTGTTTGGCGGCTTTATGTTTAGGGTTTGGGCGTGGTCGTACGAGTTCGAACTGGTCGTACCAGTCTTCGACTCGCTTGCGTACGCTCGACCAAACCCTATCGACCACCTGTTTTCGATCGGATGTCAAGAACTGTGTGGTCGTGGTCGTTGCTAAGTGACACAAATCACATCCGCAAGAAAACGGCAAATCCGTATGTGCAAATACTCTAAAATTGCATTTGAGATGATTTTTGGATTGGACATTTTGACAGCAGGAATGTTTCTGAATTTTCTAGAAGTTTCTAGACCTTTCTAGGTCTTGCTCCTGTTGACAAAATTGTAGAGCTCTGAGTTATCTTTCCAACAAGCCAAAAATCACCTCAATCGGATCTCTGGATCAAAAGTTATGGTTGTTTTACTGTCAGTGTGCAGTGGCCGGACAAATGCATCTGTCCGGAGCTATTTGTCTGAACTGGCCGGACATTGTCCGAAATGGCCGGACATTGTCCGGCCAGTACAAATTTTTTGAGCCGAAAAATGGAACGGACAAATGCATCCGTCCGGAGCTATTTGTCCGTTATGGGCGGACTTTGTCCAAAATGGCCGGACATTGTCCGGCCTGTACAAGTTTTTTGAGCCGAGAGTTAACAGAGACATATCCATCTGTCCGGACGTTTTGTCCGGACAAATGGTATCCGTCCGGCCTTCACAAATTTCGCCCAACGGTCACTGACACATTTGCAACGGCTGAAATTTTTGTACTGGCCGGATAGTGTCTGAAGTGGCCGGACAATGTCCGGCCTGTACAACTTTTGGCCCGGTTTCTTGCAAACGGCTAGTTTTTCGTTGAGGCTATAAATACTTCGTGTTTGGCTTCATTTTTGGGTGCTCAAAGACTTCATTCTTCAGCTGAAAACCTAGCCAATTGAGTTGCATATGTGTTATAGCATTTAGAGGCTAGAATTGAGCCCAAATCTTGAATAGATTTGAGAGAGAGCTTGAGGGAGATTGTGTGAGTGTTTAGTGCACTTCATCTCCATTAGATTGCTAGTGCTAGAGTGTTGAGCATCTCATTTGCATCATTGAGCTTCTAGCACGTGGTTGATTCAAGTGAAAGTGCATCCGGCTTGTTACTCTTGGCGATCGCCTTCGCCTAGACGGTGCCGGAGGAGAGCCGAGATCTCTCCAATTGAAGTTTGTCGGAGAGGCCGGCAAAAGATTGTGAAAGGTGTGGTGCTCGCCTATCCGGTGTGGAGAAGGAGCAACCCTAGTGAGATATCCTTCGTGGATATAGAAGCGAGGCTCCGAGTGAGCGCTTCAACGAGGAGTAGGGGAGACCGGGCGAGTCTCCGAGACCTCGGTAAAAATATTGTGTCAAATTGCGTATTTCATATTTGCTTTACATTCATCTTGACACAATTGCTATATTTACCATTGTTGCATGTCTTATTGAATAGTTCATTTGATTGAATGCAACTAGTTGATTAAATTCCTTTTAAGCCTCATTGTATAATTTAGGTCTCTCAATTATTCTTTAAAATAGCTTAATTGAAAAGAAATTTTAAAAGTCTCCTATTCACCCCCCCTCTAGTCGGCATTCTTGATCCTACAATAGTAAGAGTCCTACCACATTAAGTTTCCTGATGTGATACGATATCACATGATGAAACCTATCTGAAGTGCAGGAGGTACCGAACGTTAAGTCTCTTAGTGTAATTTGAAAAACCTCATAACACATCCAATCCGAATTAATTTGTTCTAACCTATTAAGTGTGTGACCCTGTAGGTTCATGCATATCTGATCATAATCCAGAAATATTTACCCTAACTGTGAGTCGATAGTGGCCTCCAATAAGACATAATGACTATCCAAATATATACGAAAATCATATCCAACAAATCTATATATATATTCATGTTGATCTTTTTGTTGTACGATATTAGATTAAACTCAAGGTAGAAAACATACCACCCTTGCACATTTCAATCCTTTCTCGATCTCATAATGAACTGATCTTCTTATAGTTAACACTTAACCACAAACGGCATAATTATACACTTCTCAGTTCATCTATATCAAGGGGTCTAAAGATACCCTTCTCATTATATGATAGATGCAAATTCTATCTTAACCATTCATATTTCTCCGTATGACTCATAACATACCTGAATATACCTTTATTACCACTCAATTAAAAATAGAATTTGATAGTATCAAAGTATACTACTACACATATAGAAAACTGTAACAGTTTTAGGTCTAAGAATCAATCATAAATATTATTTGAGACCAACTGGTGACACTTATATGACAAAACTAAACAATGTCTCAAAATAAGTCTATCCAATATTATATTCTCTAACATATGTGCACATTATTAATTTGATATTTTATATCCGTAGCCTGTAAAATATTATCATCAATCAATATATGAGTTAATCTATTAATCAATAATATTCTATTTAATGATAGTAGATCAAGAACTTTATATAATAATATTATCAAATAAATTAAGAGTTTCACGAACAAGTCACACACTTGTTGATTAAACAAATATGATAATTTATTAAAAATAAAATAACATATTATTTAAATATTCATAAACATAACAAATATATATATATATATATATATATATATATATATATATATATATATATATATATATATATATATATATATATATATATATATATTACTAACAATGTCTACATAGGCTTATATTCCCACAGCAAGAGAGATGTCCACTGGATCCTCAATCTTCAAGAGATTCGCTGCCGGGTGATATATCCCGATGACTTGTCCTCGTAGATATCCTTCAACAATTTGGGTAACTAATGTTTTAGAAATGATGTTACAAAAATATCTAAGGATTAATTTTTACACCGCAGCAACTTTTTTCAAGCATAGATATTAATTGGAATAGTGCTCCGAAAAACAAGTTTCAAACAATGGTCGGGATCAGCTTTAGGCGAGAAATTGACAAGTTCTCTCCTTTCGACCTCCCACCTCCGAATGTAATCAGAATATTTGTTTCACGATTAGACGGCTCCCAAGGAGTAGTAATGGACACTTTGCATTTTCGTTCCTCAATTCAGGAGATCCACAGTTCACCAAAGGTTGGTGGTAGACCTGTCAACGAATCGAGTTTGAACTAGCCCAATCAGACTCGGCTTGAGCTCGAAGCAAACTCTAGCCGGGCTCCAGCTAGATTAGAATAAATTTCGAGCTTGACACCAAGCCCAAGCTCGACAGTGAAGCTCCAGAAGGCTCGAGCTCGGCTCTAATGTGTTCGAAAGCAGGGTGTTGTTGTTAACGTTGTCCTGTAGATCCAGTGGTCGTCGCCTTGAACGAGTTGCAAGGGACATGGCGTCCTCCTCGTCGTCCTACAGGTCCGGTCGTCGTCACCAAGACGGGCGTTGTCGTCGGCCATCACCGAGATGGGCGTTAACGTGGGTCGTCACCAGGAAAAATCTGAAGGAGGGGGTCGTTGGCGTCGGCGTCTAGATCCGGCCGCCTTCTGGAAGGGAGTCGTCAATTTGGAGGAGGCATCCGTGGAGGTCGGATCTCTTCGGACAATCAATGCCATTGCTGATCGGAAGTAGATCTAGTTTGATGGTTTGAGAATGGAAAGAAGAGAGATAGAAACAAGAAGATGAAGATGGAATAAGTAACGTAGGAGTAGTAGTAAACTGATGGAGCTTTTGATGATGGGAAGACCTCTCTAGCACAGGTTACGAGTTGTTTATTTCTATAGACATGTGCAGCCGCGCAGTCTCGAGGGGCGCTTGGCTCAAGAGGGGAGTGCAGCTTTCTCACATATATGTATATAAAATTATACACTCTAGATTATCCGAGACTCCGAGCCAAGCTTGCGCATGGTTAAGCTCGCGCTCAGCTCCACTTAAATCTCGAATTTGAGATTAGGTTCGATCTTAGCTTGAATTGGTTCTAATTGAGCTCGAGAAGTTCATAAACTCGAGTTTTTTTTTACAATCCTAGTTGGTAGTTGCTCGCCCTGCACGCACACCTTCCTTAGTTACTACACAAATCTATAGGAAACTTTATATCTTATGGAAGGCACGAAGATCGATCCTAACATTTAAACTGACATGATTGACTGTATTGTATTAATTGATAGGGCATATTCTAGGGATCAAATGATCTAAAATATCAATTGCCTATGATAGGATCGGTAAAATATATTATTTCTATTTTTAAATATGTGTTATTTTTATTAAAGTTTTTTCACAAATATTTAACACTTTATTAATTTTAGACAAAATTTTTTGCATACTATCTCTATTAAATTAGATAATTAGATCTTGTATGCATGTAAAAACTCATTAATTATAATATGTGCAGTTTATTTGCACATGTATTTATTAAAAATATTTTTTGTATATTTTATTAAAATTATAATTATCCTACTACCCACAATTTGAAAAAAAAATTGATAGATATTCAAGAAGGAATGTAGTATTTCTACTCTTTCCTATTCTCCTCTACAATAGAATGCTTCTGTCGATCAGTTACATTCATCCACATAATAGATGATTTAACAATCAACTTTACCCCTAATTCTCAATCTCTTGGCAATCTAGAATCGGCTCTGTTGCAATAGATGGGTTAGTACATGGGCTATTGCATGTAACCAAATCCATTGATTCCAAAAACAATACTTATGATTGATCCTTTCATAAGAAATTGATAATTTATTATGCTTTTCAATTTCTAAGATGATCAAAGAATTGATCTTTGTTGTTCATTGCACAATCAAACGGTCCAAGACTCATAGAATAGTCCATGAAAAGTAACTCCCCTGCTGCAATGGACCTGATTCCTTGCAATCTACCTGGGGCATCATAAGTGTACTGTACATCAGCTCCGTCCACGATTCCAACGACTTTTTGAAAAAATTTTCCCACCACCCCATCTCTTCCCTTTCTCCCCCGCCACCCGAGCGAAACATCTCCCTTGCCTGGACCAGGTCCATAAAGCCGCTCTCTCGTACACCACATTTGCCCCACCCTCATCCGCGAAGCCAATCCATAGACCGCGTCCACGCAAGGCTCTTCCTATCTCCCCCTCCTCTCTCTATTCCCCAACGCCAACTCCTTCCCGCCACTAGACTCTTATCCACCTAACTCCCGCGCAAAGCCAACCCACCCCACACGCCCATGTCCGTGACCCCACCTGCTGCCTCCGGCGAGGAGGACCTGGTCCACCGCCTCTCGGGCTTCCTCATCCGGCCGCAGCCGCCGCGTAAACAGCAGATCTCCAGCGTGGCCATCGCCGTGCTCGACGCCGGCGGCCGCCTCGGACGCGCGGTGGTCGAGGTCTTCCGGCGATTCCCGGCACCGCTCCGCCTGAACGAGGGCCTCGCCCCCACAGACTGGGTCAGCGGCGGTGATGCTGACGCCCGGCGACGCGGAAATGCCGGTGGTCGGAGTGATGTGGCTGGGCCGGAAGATGAGGCGCAAAGCAAGGAGGCGTCAGGGTTGGATCCCATGACCATGGCCGAGCGATTCGGGCGGTCGCAAGTAAGAATAAGAGTAAATTAAATTACATAGGACCTATTTATGTCAGAAGTTTATGCAAATGGATATGTATGGTTTTAAAATCCACACAAATTATATTTGTATTTGTTCAAAGTAGTAGTGTGATACCCTTTTTCTCCACTCTGTTTACCTAGAATTATCGAAAGATATTGCCAGGTATTGCATACTCCACAACTCCTAGTTGCATCAATTTGAAACCGCACACGCTGTTTGCAAAAACCTCAAAGCTCAGACTATAAGTGGGTCCGGTGCAATTTATTGAAACCTTTGTCTACAATTCTCTCATGTTTGAAGATTTTGGCGATTAACAGAGACATTTGTGACGCAGGGGAGTGTGAACTTGTCTGCGACTTATGACAGCAGAACGAATGATGTGGAGAGTTCAGTGACTGCAAGAGGGGATCTGTGGCGAGCGGAGGCGTCTCACAGTAGCTCCGTTTCGAGAGGAGATGGTTTGCCTCTGTTCTTGATACAGTTGGGGCCGGTTCTTTTCGTTCGTGATACGACGCTCTTGTTCCCGGTGCACCTCTCGAAGCGGCACCTGATTTGGTACGGATTTGAGCGCAAGGTACAGTGATTTGCCAAGCAAATAAGTGAGCTTTTTGTTAGGAACATGTCCATATTTGCAACAATATAACACTATTTGTGTCCAATACACAGTTATCAAACTTTTGTCATTTTGGATGGAGATTTTGTTTTGGATGTGTGTCCTGAATGCAAGAGCTTGGTTTGTGCAGAATGGAGGGCATTCGGTGTGTCCTGCTTACTGGTCAGTTCATCGAAAATGGCTCCTGATGTCAATGATTTGCCTTAATCCGTTTGCTTGTGTAAGTCCGGGTATTTTTCTTTTTGCGCTTCAGCTCCTGCTGGTTAGTGAAGCCTATCAATTGGCTCCATTACTCTGTGCCTATATTCTGGGCCAATATTTGCATGTTTTATTTGTTTTCAGTTTACTTACAAAGTAGTAAATAACAAAATAGCAGGACACATCATTGGAGAGGCACACTATATGAATTACAACAAGCTACATTTCATTAGTTGCTAGCTCAACAGTGCAATGTATAGTGTATACTATCTTTTTCCCCCATGATGCAAGATTATAGTATCAGCATTCTTTAAAATTTACTGTAGATGTATTGTACTTTGCTGAAATTCATTAAGTCTCTACTGCCAGTGTGGTTGAGTGATTATTTACACTGGAAATATCACCAGAAAAAATTAAAGCAACTAGCTGTATTCTTATTGCAAAATCACATGAAAAAAACTTCCTTTAATAGTACTGAAGAAACGGTTTTTCAGTAGAACACAGAATAACTATTTGATTTTTTTTAAAAAAAAGAAACAACTTGTATTACAAAGTTAGAGGAGCAGTTCCTGCATCTTTTTTCTCCCTCTTTCCCTTACCTTCTCTTCCATGGCAGTCATTTATGGACATACGATTCTCAAATGGACAAGTAAGATATGTGGCTGGTGATGGGTTCACCACGCGTGCATTTTTTCCATTTTGTGGTGGACTCTTTCAAGCTCAAGGAAAATTCCCAGGAGAAAAGAGGTTTAGCTTCTCTCTCAAGGTTAGCTGATAGTTAGAATATATCTGTGCAAAAGAACCTCTATTACTATACTGCTTAGTGAATCTGCCATGCACATTATCTTTGTACTTACAAGGTGGTTTCAGTTACTTACAGAACAGGCATGGCAGCAGCATTATTCCAGTGGTTCAGTGGCCAGAAAAGTCCTTCTCACTCAGGCTTGTCCAAGCATTGTCCTGGAAGAGATGTGGTCTAATGTTACAACCAACCATACAATTCAGGCAAATCATTCTCCTCTGTTCATGCCACTCCTTCAAATATACAAAGTGATATCTCCTGCTATCTGGGACTGCATGTCATCCATAAGCTGTAGCAAGTCAGGCAAGGTTGCCTGTTCTGTTGTCTCATCCATCACTCCATTTCAATGGAGCTGTTAAACAAGGCTGGTGCCCGGTGGTTGGTCCATCTTTCTAATCCAACCAACCTCACTGTCCTCAATTATGCATGTACTTTGCAAGGGCCACTGGCAATAATTGCATGTTTCTTGCTGTAGAATACCACAAGCTGGCTTGCTATTTTATGTTCACTAGGTTTTCTGAATTGTCCATCAAAACTCACTATCTTTCATTTGAATGGCCAGCATGTGCCCTACTTTTGGTGGAAGTCATCATGGCTTGTGCATGGAGCTTATTCACTCTGTCAATGAGAAAGTTGGTGTTATTTGTGGCTACCATCACACAACTTCTCCTTCTGCCTTTGCGGCCATATCGGTCTGTGCAGTTGTTTCTCTGGCTTTGATACTTTGTTTTCCTGTCTCAAGTTTTACTTTCCACATGCTTCTCTGGTAATTGTTTTGGATATCACAGATTGGAAGATCAAAGTTGAATGGCAACGTAACAAATTCAGGGTTGGTTATCAGAGTTGAAGCTCCCCTCTGTAATGTTTCCCAGTCATGGTTCTCTATTCAGATGAACAGTGGGGTCGAGTTTTGATTGCTCACTGTTTTGTTCTAACTGAATACTATAGATAGAAGCATGTCAGAAATGTATAAGCAATCTTGTGCATATGACTTGACAAGGACATGTTCTATTTTGTGATCATATGATATTGATAGCACAATGGTTAATTTGCATGTTAAGAGCTGAAAATTTAATGGGAGATCAAATAGTTGCTCACTTGGCATCATCCTGCAACATGAGGAAGCAGGTCCTTCTCAGTCCTTCCATGGAGCACTGATCATGATTCTTGGCAACTCATTACAAGAAGTGCTCCAAAGATAACTACAGCCATCATGTGAGTCCATGCAGAGATAAAGGATCCTGAATGCCACACTTCACCCTGAGCTTGGAAGCAGTCCATCCCTTGTCATGTCATGCAAAGCATCTATCACAGCCTCCACATTGCCTTCCTTTTGATTGAGCTCAATAAGAGCTTTTGATGTTTCTGCATCTACCAGGGAACAATATTTCAACAACCCCTGGATCACCTGATCCGCTTCCTGATTCATCCCCTCTTCGAACAGACCCTTAACTAAGGAAATGATGCTTTTTGCATCTGGTGCAAAACCACACCGCAGCATTTGTTTATGGATGTTGAGAGCCTTCCTTACATTTCCTTCCCTGCAATGTCCATGAATAAGTACACTACATACAGACCCATCAGGCTTCCAACTTTTGTCCAACATCAACTGGTATACTTTATCAGCTTCTTTCATCAACCCTTTCATGCAAAATCCCTTCAGGAGAGCGACCACACTCTGAAACTCTGCTTTGCTACAACAATGCATCAGGGCATCATACTTGATACTGGCTGGAACAGGGTCTTCATAATACAGATTGAAGAGTAACCGCTGTGCTTCCTTTGTACGTGCTGACTTACTAAGCCCACTTATAAGCACACTGTATGTCACAACATCAGGGAGGATTCCTTTCTTTATCATCTCATCATGGAGAAAAAGAGCCTTATCAGTATTCCCTTCCTTGCAGTGACCATCAATGAGCATTGTGTAAGTAAATTCGTCAGGTTGTAAGCCAAGTCGAAGCATCTTCTCAAAGAGCTCACAGGCATCATTGAGTCTCCTCTCTTCACAAAGACCCCTTATGAGTGACGAGTAGGTGATTGCATCTGGGAGCACACCCTTTTCAAGCATTTCTCGATTCAACTCGAATGCAGAATTTGTATCTCCAATCTTGCAGTATCCACTGAGAATCGTGCTATAAGTTATAACATCAGGCTTCACCCGTTTAGCCTCCATTTCAGCCACTAACTTTCGTGATTCGTCCATTCTTCCTAACATGCAGTACCCATTGATAAGCACATTGTAGCAGACAACAGAAGGCTGTATCCTGCATTCCCTCATCTCCTTCAGCGTGAGCAGTGCATCATCCAAGAACCCCTTCTTGCAGAATCCATCAATCAGTGCTGTAAACGTGACCTCATTCATCTGGAGCCCCCTCTCCCTCATCTGTCTCACTAGCGCCACCGCCCGCTCCAAGTTCCCAGCCCTGCACATTGCATGGATCAGTGACGTAAATGTCACCACATTCGGTGCCACCCCTCTCTGACTCATCTCAGCAAACACCTCCAATGTCTCGTGCAATCGACCTGCTTTGCAATACCCACTCACCAAGGTGTTATAGCTAACCCCATCCGGCAACAACCCCTCCCTCACCATTTCATCAAACACCTTGCGAGCATCTCCCATCCTCCCCATTTTACACATCCCATTCACCATGGAATTGAAGGTCACCAAGTTCGGTGTCACACCGCTCTCCCGCATAGCCCCGACAAGGCTCGCCGCATCGTCCACCTCCCCAGCCCGGCAAAACGCCGCAACGAGCGTATTGTAAGTGACGGCATTGGGCGCGCAGCCGGCGCCGCGCATGTCGCCGACCACGGCGAGCGCCTCTGCGTGGCGGCCACGGGCGCAGAGCGCGCGGACAAGGATGTTGTAGGTGTACACGTTGGGGGCGACGCCATCGCGGGCCATGGAGGAGAGGAACCGCTGCGCGGACGGGAGGGAGGAGTCGGAGATCGCGAGGAGGACAGCGTTGTAGGCAGGAAGCGAGGGGGCGAAGCCGGCGGACGTGGAGAAGGCGAGCGCGGAGGCGGCGAGGGAGGCACGGGAGAGTGAGGCGTAGGATTTGATGAGGGCGTCGAAGGGGCGGCGTGGCGGGGGGGATGGCAGGGAGGAGAGGACGGAGAGGAGGAGCGGGAGCGGCGGGAAGGAGGCCGCGAGGCGGGACGCGGCGGGGAGGGAGAGGGGGAGGTCGCGGCGGCTGAGGGGGAGGGGAAGCGTGGTGCGTGGGAAGAGGCGGGTGAGGAGGGCGTCCAGGTGGGCGCGGTAGAGGCCCCAGGTGGTAGGCGCCGTGGTGGGCATTTTTGACATGCGGACGAGGTCCGAGGGGATTTGTGATTTTTGTGAGCCGCGCCGAGGAAGTTTGTGATTTTTTACAGGCCGCGCGGGCTTGGTGGGTTGCTCGGTTGGTTTGCGGTTCGAAGGAACGAAGCATTTAGACGGTGGGCGCGGTGGAGGCACGGGTCGTGGGCATGTTGACGCGCCGCCCGTGCGTGCGGGGCTCGTCGGGTTGCTCCGTTGTGTGCGGTTAGAAGAAACGGTAAGCGCTGTCGGGAGCAGCCGAGGGGTTTTACGATTTTGTAAGCGCGGCGGTTGTCTGCGCGAGCTTTTCAGCCAGTTGCGTGTTTTTTATGTGGATCAGAGCTCCACACTCGTGGAGGCCGTTTGTCTGTTATCATATCAGAGTTTAACGCTTGATATAAAGGTGGATGGAGAGTTGAGTGTGCCTTGATTTTCCGTTTTTGTGTGAGTTTTTTATGTGTGATTATCTAAGTTTTGATCAAAATTAGTATTCTGAATTTAAAAGGTGGATGATTGGGTGAGAAAGAATGATAATACTTTTAAATCGAAAGAACTAATAGATTGGTTATACTATATAAAGAAGATAATATAATATATAATTGTTATGAAGATGATGGTGAATTTTTTGTGACGAGGATAATGAAGAAGTTGAAGATGATTATAGCCAGATTTTACCTAGTTCTACTCATGAGAGTGGTGGACTTCATGGTAACAAGAACTAGATAATATTGATTTAGATGATGTTTGATTTGAGGTTTGAGTTGAGTCGTATTGGTGATTTGTGATGATTGTGTCTTATTTTTGTTATTTGAGACTTAAGAACTTGATGTCTTATTATTTAATTATCATTTAGAATGTAATTGTAGCTGATAACTTGTTATTTCATATGCTTAATCATTAAGTCTTAATGTTTTGTTAATTTGCTGTCATACAAGATAATTTTGTCAACTAATTTATCCCATGCGACTTGGACTGACTAATCGACTTATAATTTTGATTAGCACTACATAAAACTCTTTTTTCGGCGACTAATCTTTTTAAACGAAGGTGGCATGTTAGTGTGAGTTACAAGGCTTTTGGAAGGGTGGAAGACTATAATCATGTCTTTTATTCAATCTTATAGCAAAATTTCTTTGGTACTTCATAAGAGACATGATGGAGTGGGACTCTTGCCATCGCTTCCTTAGCCACTTCTGTTCAGCATGGCTAGGATAATCCATTGCTTGAACAGCCTGTTTTCTACTTTTCGGCTTGGGGACTCTGAACTAGGTCATTTGGACATCAAGAAATGAGTAGGTATTCGAGAACAAAAGCAAATCTCTTTTTGAAGTAACGTTTTGTTTTTCCATTTCTTGCAAACCTGGAAGAGGTTACAGCCTCCGGAGAACAGGAAGATGCTGGAGAAAGTTATCTTGAAGCTGAGGCACTCCTTCAAGTGATATGAGTAGATATTGGTCTCGACGTGCTTAATTATAATTTAAGAGTGTTGCCTCTTGTTTTATGTTGTCCCTCTTATCACTCTATAACATTGGATGTAAACTAGCAGCTCTCGCCCCTTGGGTATGTAAACCTGTTTCGTATCTTAGCTACTTGGCAACAGGTCAGTCCAAGTTTTTCAATGTAACTCACTGTGACCTATACTCTTTTTTGGTTTCTAATGAATCTGGAGCTATTTTCTCTTTTCTCTAAAAAAATGTGAGGAAGAGCATTACATTGACATTAGACGTCATGCTGTACAAATAATAGTTACATGAGTCATGCATTTGAAAATCAAACCACTAGGTGACACAAGGAAGACATTAGAGCCTTCGAGATTTCTCACATGCTCCGATCATAGCCGTCTTGAGAAACAACCTAACGGCTTTGAGGAGCCCGAATGGCATATCCCTTCCATTTCTTGCAGATGTTAGAGATCAGAAAGACAAAAGTGGAGAGGGTGATTATATTCCAAAACAAATTATAACTAATGTGATAATAAAAGAGTAAAACCAAACATATCTTAAAAATTTCAGTCATGTATCCACATCGCAAAAGCAAATTTAGTAAGAATGAATCTCACATGAGACCCTACTTATATATTATCAAATTAGTGTAGAACACATTCGTCCAATGATAGAGAAGAGGACATGAGAATGATAGTCATTTATGTTTTGAGAATTGTTGATGGTGGGCACGTGTCTTTATCTTATATACACATCTTTCCACACTTGGATTAAATCCTTTCTTTGAATATTCGCCTAACCTCTCTTTAACTTCTCCAGCAACAACAAGTGAAGGCGGAATGGCGAAGTGACAACGACACTTTTATGCCAATTGTAGATGGATGTGGTAGGAGGTGATGACCGCGGAGAGATGGAGACAAAGAGATAATGGTTGGGTGGTTGTGCGGCAAGATGGCGGCTCCGCCATCTGTCCCAGGTGCTAAGTGACTGTTAGTAAAGAAAAAGATAAGATAAGGGCATCTACAGAAGGATCGAGTGGAAGAGGAGGAAAAGGAGAAAGAAGAAGTGTAAGAAAAAAGAATGATGGTGTGGATGAAAAAACACACACACACACACACACACCCCGTAGACCAACAATTTAAATTTTTCCCCCAAAGTACCCAATGGGCAATGTAAAATTCACACCATCCTGCAATAAATAGCCAATTCCACGACCCACCCAACCCCTCTTCCCTCTCTTCTCAGCGAGCTCTCCCATTTCCTCCTTCCCACCGCCTTCCGCCTACGAGCTCCCGAGGTGAGCAAGATTCCACCCTTACATAAAAAACCTTCTAAAGTCTTTGTTCTGTTTCTTATTTTTGTGTTCTGTAAACTTTTTCTGGTCGTGCCTTTTCTCCCTGTTGATTTTGGTTGTGATTTTACACCGTTGTTGCTTGCTTTTGGATGGTGCGATCCACCTGATACGTAGCAGTGGGGGAATTTATGGATCAATTCTGGGGTGCTCGGTTCGTATGATTCATTGGGTGGATTGGTTGGTTCGTGGTCGGGGATGCGATTGCGAGGTATAGATGGATAGCTAGGGTTTGTCTTTGTCCCAACTTTCTCGTCAACTCCCCCACCACCACCCCCCCCCCCCCCCCCCCCCCCCAACCCCCCAAAAAAAAATTTTGCACGGCCAAAGAAAAGAATCTGTTGATTTGCATTTCTTGTTTGGGATGGTCCATTCGCTCTGGTGATTAGGGATTGTTCGAGACAAGATATTGGTAAAATTTGTTTTTTTTAGAAGCCTCTCATTAGTAACTCTAATTGTTAACCCGCCTAGGTTGGATGCCTAGGTAAAATGCTAATTTTCATTCCCTAAATGGCCAGTTCTTTATTATCCCTAGTCCCATTTTATAAAATGCTATGCATTTTCCTTGGAATTTTGGCACTGGGACGCCTAGGAGCGCTACAAATTTGTTTGCTGTTATCTTGTAGTGTGTTCTTAGAACTAGAAAACTATAGATTTGTAAATTTCATGGTTCTCCAGTTGACTGTACTTGATATGATTTAAAGCAATAAAAAGAAGCTGAACCATGGGGAAGAGAAAGTCAAGGGCTAAGCCGCCTCCTAAGAAACGGATGGACAAGCTTGATACAGTCTTTTGCTGCCCATTCTGCAACCATGGGAGTAGCGTTGAATGTCGCATGTGAGCATCATTTTTATAGGGTTTCTTTCAACATTTTTGGTTGATGCTGGTGTTGGTGATGCATTCAGCATTTTGACTTTGTTTTTCCTTTTCTCCAGTGACCTTAAGAATCTAATTGGTGAGGCTTCATGTAGAATCTGTCAGGAAAATTTCAGCACCACCGTCACTGGTATGTCCAAACTATATGTAGAATTGTACTCCTAACTGAAATGACATGTTCTGATTTGCAGCTAAACAATTTGAACAATACAGTTCCATATAGCAATAAGTCCATGAACTTATTTGTTACATCTTGTGCCTGATGAATGAGGCAACATGAAATTGCAGTTACACTCGCACCTCTGAAAACAGAATATGGATTGGGTATTACTTTTGCCGACCCATGCACATTTCATGTTGTACTGTTGTCTTAGTTACTCTAACGACTAAGTAAACCAAAATTCATATCATGGTAAAGAACAAATTTAGGCTGTATAATCCCACATGCACATGCAATTACTCTGTATCTTCATTACTCTTCATTTTTTTTTTCGAATTTTTACTAATTTGTTATTTTTCATGTTGCAGCACTGACTGAACCCATTGATATGTAAGTCAAAGCCCAACGAATACTTCTTATGTCTATTAGTGCATGAGCATGTACTCTCGTCTGTACATGGAACTGACCTAGAATTCTCATTTGCAGATATAGCGAATGGATTGACGAGTGTGAGCGTGTCAACAATCTTGAAGATGATGATGGTGGTGCATGAGCATGTTCCGATGCAACAAAACGTAACGGTTGCTATGATGGTGATCTTTCAATGTTCCTAAAGCCTCCATCAGTCATGTCTATATATAAAGTTCGCTGGACGTAACGGCTGTTTGGAATGTTTGTAGGCAGTTTTCTCCAATCTTAATAAACACTAGAACATGTCGTATCTCACCTGAACATTTGTTTATGCCTGTGTTGTAAGGACCTGATACCGCTCAAAGATGCTGTATCAGTCTTTTTCTATCAGGAATTGTTAGTGATTGAAAGAAAATTTCAATGCCTTTAGAAATGGATAATTGGTTGCCTCTGCAAAGAATACGGTTCTCATGTTCTGGAGACTAGCTCTTTGTGGTGCGAGAGTTGGTTCCATGCCCCCTTGTTCAAACGGCACAAATGGCGAGGGACGAGGAAATTGAACAAGGGGAGGTGCGGAGGAGGGAAACTTATATAAAAACTCCTCTCATGTGATCCCAATTCAATGTTGTTTAATCATAACCTATTTATGATCTAGATCTCGTATGTTGCTTCTAGTCTTATTTATACACTGCACTTCGTGGTGACCTTGCTGGCACAGCTATAGTGGTGCACGGGGAATTGGGGTGGGATTTTTCCATAGAATTGCTAGTTGAAACAATTCCATTTGAAAATTAATGTGATGTTTGACTACCTAAGGATAAGAGAGGATGAATCATTTAAATCATGCATCAAACAGCGCACACATGATAAAACAAAACTAAATTTCCTCCATTACAAATAAGTGATCACCGTGTGCGTACGTGTGCTGCGCGGATGTGGCTGTGCGCGTGCACGTGCGCAAGTGTTGGGGTTGGAGGGGTGTTTAAATTCATGATTAACAAGAGCAAGGACAACACAAAAAGAAATGCTTATTTCACTTCACTTATCTTGTAATCAACGGAATTATTACTCTTATAACACGTTTTAATATATTTTATAACCTACAAATTAGTTAGCTATTTCAATTTGCAGAATTAACAAGAAGAAAACTTTTACCCTGATGGTCAAAATCACTCTATTTATTTTTTTGTTTGTTAATGATGTTAGTAAAACAATCCATTGGTTGATTCATAGTACCTGCCCCTTTGCCTTTCAATAAGTTCAAAATTGAACTTAATTGAACAAGTCAAGCAATTCTATTTGCTCACAATAAAGTTGAAGAACTTTTGGCTTAAACATCACTTATTTTATAACAGTGTGTAATCACCCATAACATCACAACAGTCATGTCAAGTAGAAACAGGGTATATTTTAGAAACGGTGTCCAGAGTCCAAACTAGCTATCATGCGTCACGAGTCACAATTCATTAGCCTGTGTTTCCTTTCTGGAACGTGTACCTCCAAGGCTCCAAGGCTCTGAAGCCGCAGGAGTTCTAATATAGTCTCATTGTTTACTTCAATTTTTTTTTTTTTTTTGAGATCACAATATTTTAGAACCAATAAAAATTCTTGACACAAACTTGAGAAACATATATGAAACATATTTATTGCGCTCAACGAAAACATAGCTAGCCCTAGGTGTCATCTGTATTCAGTCAACTTCTCAATGGGGTTTCCAATTAAGACTATTCCATCCCTCCTGTTTTCAGTGCAAGTAAAGCCAGGCTTGGAAGCTTGTATCTACTTGCCATTTGATTGAAATCCTGAACCAATGTCCAAACGGTATAATTTTGCTTCCAAGAAAAATGTTCAGATGAGCTTAAGATCAATTTTCCTTCTCCAATCACTGCTCCTTCTCCAATCATTGCTACTATAACCTTTGTTTCCATGACACTGTAGAGCATGCTTCGCTTTTCTTGATGCCAAAAGCAATGAAATTTACACTAATATCATCCGATAGGGACCAATCTCCACTGAACGGATTATAAACAAATCCTGCCATTTCTTGTACCTGATGAGTGGTGACAGATGTTAAAATAGCAAGCTATGGGACAATAATGTACCAGTAAAAACATCAATATTTGGTGATTACGAGTTTACAGAGACTGAAGCTCTTTGCAGTATCAGGACTAGCTCCTCAGGGGTAAGCAATTTGGACCACTGATGCGTGCCTTTTGGAAGCTGTAAAAGAACAAGAAAAAATATTTTGGATTGCCAGATGAATAGGAAGTGTGATTCAGGGGAACATAACCTTAAGTTAGCCTAAGCATATGATCAAACAGTCCGTTGCGAACAATATGCAGATTAACAAAATTGCAGAAACATAATAGCACAGCACATGTATGTAGATTAACATAATTGCAGAAACATAATAGCACATGCCTGTTTCTCTGGGAAGATTTGAACCAATACACAGCCCAAGAAAAACATCTAACTAGCTACAAAGTGACATGCTCCGATGGGATCACTGTGTGTGTTGATGTGTTTATTTGTGTGTTGCATGGCATTGCTAGTATAATATCATACATGGAGCGTTTTTAGATCAACAATGATATTGAAAGGAAAACAGAATCTATATTTAAGGCCACATGAGGCTCTGTTAGGAGAACAGAAATTTCATGTTTCTTTTATCATATACTTAGTAATCTCAACAGCCAACAACACATTTTATTGCAACTCAAAATTGCTCAGAAGCACTCACCATTGGATGGCTTGTTTCTCAATAGTCAATACTTCACTAATCCAGCCACACAAAACAAGTGGCATACTATCATGAGTCATGACACAGCAGACTGCCCAACTAAATCAATAGGACCAGGGAGAGGAAGCTAATGCATGCAAGAGGGACAGAGAGACTAACCCAATTGAGAATATACTCAGCAGCAACTATTGCAGTTGCATATGCTCTCATTGACCGATTTATTGTAGAGATCACAATGGCACCATTAGGAACTGTCAAAGCTGAAAGAGATTTGCAGAACTCCAAAGGATTAGCAACATGCTCAATCACCTGCAAAAAAATCAAGATTAATGTACGTTTCTAATGTCATGTGCATTAGTTGCAGTTAGGAAAGCTGTAAATGGTGATGGGCCAAAGAAGGCTGCCGTGAGTATACCAGATTTAATAATTCTATTCAAGAAAGAGCTTGTACAAGTTTCTATGATATTTGTTGTGGGTTGTATAAGTTTTGAGAATACTTCTCATGGATGATTCATTTATGTTATATATATGGTAATGAAATTTAGATGTACAGGAAATAAATTAGTTCTCTTATAACATTATAACTGGTCTGACAGAAGTAGGAACAGATTTCCAAACAAGGTAAGCAACAAAAAGGAAATGATATATACAGAAGAACCGAAAGCATAAGATACATTTGCTGCCTAACAACCTATTTGTTTGACAGGAGAAATCTCTCAAACAGAGGGAAAATGAGTACATATGGAAATGTGAAGTGCAAAAGAACCAAAGCATCCACCAAGTCCCCCAAGACAGAAAAGGTTCCCAATACATAAATTACCACAGTATCTCTCAATATGCTGCATGCGACATATGAGATATATCATTGCTCTGTACTTGGTTCAGTGTTTTGCTTGAAAGAGAAAGGATATGGAGGGGATGAAAAATGTGCATACCTCAAGAGAAATCACAGCATCAAATTGCTTGTTCTCCTTTACCAATTCCTCTGCATAGGAATAATCACATGAGTTTTGCTCCAGTCACATTCATATGGAAACACAAGCAGTCCACTACTTATTTACAGTGATCAATTTATTTTATCTTATCAAAATTGGGAAAATATATTTCTTCCATTATAGTCCTGTTAAAAAGTTGGCCTATATAGTTTTTGAGATACTATAAAGCAGATAGTTGTATCAAGGAATAATGCACAAGATTTATGGTACCTCAAAGTTTGTAGAGAACAGCCATAGTCTCATCTACATATATACACAGGCTAATTATATAAATTCCAAATGAAAATAAACTGCCAAGGCAACACTCTTATCAGTCGATAGGAATGCAACAGGTTAACTTATCATTAGTCCATAAAAATGCAATAGGCTAATGCTGTTAGAACCGGATCATAAAGGAGGAAAGAGGGAGGAGAAAAGAGATATACTCAAAGATCATTTAAGGCATTCTCTTACAAAAAAATGTGGTTCAAACAACTTCCTTGATGATAGAACGTGCAGTTAACATTTGTGTAAGTTCAATTACATGAACTGTATGGTGGTTACTTACATTGTAAAACTGAACAAAGAAAGGAATAAAAGGATAGAATCCAAGCCACATGTTTGGGGGAAGTAAAGCAAATCCAGCATCTCCATTATATCATCCATGTTTTAAGGACAGAATGTGCACTAATTTGATTCTAAATGTCCATGCATAATCAATGACATTTTCTTCAACCAAAAAAACTAAAATTTCAGAATATGTAGCTTAAGAAAGCTAAACTGAACAAAAGAATCCAAAAAGTAGTAAATCATATCTTAGTGATAGTCCAGTTGTGCATGATACAATCTGGTTTTAGCTCAGTATCTGATTATTTAGACTCAAAGTAGGGGGCAAAGAAGGAAAAAACATTGAGCAAAGTACATGCATCGTGCATGGTATAGCTGACCTAAAGATTCCCACATTTTATCAGACTTTTGAAACCTATGAGGAATCAGAAACTTCATTTCAAGAGTAGAATATCATAATGAATACATCTACCCGGTACATCATATCATAAACATGGAAGATGCCAGTCTACAGTGCATGAATCAACAGAGGTTAACACAACAAAATTAAATTACCACTCAAGAAAAGTCCACAAATGATCAATTAAGCCATGGGAAGTAGTATTAAAAAACGAGAGAGAGAGAGAGAGAGAGAGAGAGACCAGCTGTTGTACAACAATAGTCAATGGACGCAGTAAGCGGATCAGATGCCTGGGAATAATCAAAATGCACAAATAAGAATGAAGAATCATTGGTTTGTGGGGTCATAGCCAACTATTACATTTTTTGGCCAATGATTGAGGAAAAGAACAAACAAGTCATCAGACCTCAAATCCCAATATCACCGTGTGCTGAACACAAAATTGTTGTCTATATAACAACTAGCATATCAAGACTCTGAACTCAGGAATCACAAAATTAGTTGAATCTTCTGATGTGCAAAATTGTTTAAGATGCTTTCAAACAATGAGAGAAAGAGCATGCATAATTTTATAACTGCATTGCCCAGTGTCCTTGCTTCAGAAGACTCCATGAATGCAAGCACTGGAACAACATTGAGAAGGTTTTCTGGACAAGTATGGGTAGGAACAGAAGTTCCATGACAAACTTAATCTTGAACCGTTAAACTTATAGCTCAAGAAGCCTCCTATTCACCAGGCACATTTCAAAATTGTAGTAATCATGTTATGCAATATCATACAATACATTAGTCAAAAGAGATTTGCGTATTAGCACTGTATGCAACAATACTATTTTCATTAATGTCAACACTCAGCAGTAACTCAACTTAGCAGTATATAAATTTATCATCAATTCGTCATTAAGATGTCAAAATCAATCTTGAAAACAAAAACACATATATCTACCTAATAATTTATATGAAGATGGGTTTATACATACAGCATGAATACGAGCAATCTTTATGTTCTTGTCAACAGCATCAATTCCAGTTACCATAGCTCCCATCCGGGCCAGAGGCTGTCATCCAGCACAAAGGTATGAGCATGTTATTTATCAGGTTTGATCATGCACAACAAGAAAAAACCTGTTAAATCAATCCCTAATTGCACTGATGAAAGAAGGCAGCAATTCTTAGAAAATGATTTGAGCGATAAAGCCTTGCAACCTCTGAAAGAATGCCACCCCCACATCCAACATCAATAACTTTAAGACCATCAAGTGGCTTAGCAGAGCACAGATCCCTCCTGGAAGAATAAACATTTGTAGTTAGCATTGAATGAATAAGTAGAATGCGGTTAAGATGGATCAGTTTAAAGCAATGTTGCAAAGCCTTTAGCGGGGCTGAAGAGGTCAAGGTCAACACAGCATGACTTGTAAGGATGAGTGCAGCCAGGTAAGTATCAATCACAGAAAATGCCCGTCTCAACAAAAGAATACCAGAGAAACATGATTTAGAATGAAAAAAGGCAAATGATGCCAATATGGAAGATGGTGTGGTATCAATAGCAGTTAGAAAGATGGTGAGGTTTCAATAGCAGTCTGCAACATAGTCATGCTCCAGAAAAAAGAGATTTCAATAATAGGAGAATCATTCATGAATATTAAGTTATTCTACCATTAGATATATAGCTTGGCTGTAGACTTCATATATCTTTATTTAGAAACGATATCAGCAAAAGCATATATAATAGGGAAGTGTGGTAATGTACCTGAAATGTCTACAGAGAGTAGAGCGGATAAAAGACAGTCGATTCGGGTTCATCAAATGCAAAGGTTTGAATGGACCTTCAGAGTCCCACCTGTTATTCCAGAAATAAAGCCTTCAATATGCATCTATATGCAAGACAATAACTTGTAATTCCCTTCCATTTTGAACATTCATCGTGCAAATTAAGAGAGTTTTGCTCCAGCATGGGTAAATATTCGAAGTAAGATTGTTCCTCTCGGAAATGTATCAACCACTATATGCACACATTTGATCAAGTTTCAAATTCAATTAAGCAAAACAACTCTGGATTATTAAAACATGGATGGTGTATAGTAAGGGCACTGAAGTCTACTGCATAAGTATGCACTTTATTCAATGGTATACTCAAAACTGATATTGCGAAT
This sequence comes from Pharus latifolius, assembly GCA_019359835.1. Classification (NCBI taxonomy): domain Eukaryota; kingdom Viridiplantae; phylum Streptophyta; class Magnoliopsida; order Poales; family Poaceae; genus Pharus; species Pharus latifolius. Next base: position 81,041,766 of record CM033324.1, read on the forward strand.
ACACAACAGCCAACAGATTGTCATAGTTTTGTACACTTAATGGCAAACAAACTTGCAATGCTCCTCAACACGCATGTCAATTCACTGGATTACCTCAACAAACCACAGTACCTACTGCATCAAAGTACATCCAGTCCCAAACTGAAGACAGGAAAATGTTGTTCCAAATATCGATACTTCTTCTAACTTCAGTTGCCTAAAATCTCAAACAGCATGAATTCCCACAGCGAGTGCCCTATTTCAATAATCTCAGAGCCACATAGCAGAACCAAATCTATGGAGTTCCAGTTCCCAGTACTGAAGAATGAAATTGCCGCCAGGAGGAGAGTTAAGGTCAGGCCCTTTTGAGAGCACTGAGCGCAACAGTATTCCAAGAGTGATCCCCCTCAATGTTCACCACCATTCTTCCACACCATCTTTGATTTCAGCATGCAGCTGGTCTGTTCGACAAACTGGACCAAAAATCTAACAAAAAGCACACTAATTCACCTCAAAACCCCTAAACCTTAGGGAAGACTGCACACGCAGAGACAGGGAGAACGAGATGGAAAAGTGAGGAGAGGTTACCATGTCTCGGCAATGGCAGCGAACTTAGCGACCTCAGCGGGGTTCAGCGAGGAGGCGGCGGACCAGCTCCCAGCTTCAGCTTGCGGTGGACCTTCAGGTGACGATGTAGGAGGAGGATGGGAGGAGGCAGTGGTGTAAGGGTAACGGCCGCGCCATTGTGGAAGAAGCAGAGGAGAAGGCGAGACACTAGGGTTTGAAAGGTAGTGGTGGTGGATTTGGGAGAAGGAGAACGACGACGAAGACGAGAGGGCTCGCCGGAGGGAGATAGGGATGCGGCGAAGCATTTTTCACTGATTTGCGGGAGCGAGGGTGGAGGTAGGAGACGGGGGCGGCCAAGATGTGTCACTTGTCAAGTCCTGCCTATTACTAAAGCGGTGCTGCGCGTACATATTATTGAAATTGTATAAATTAATTTAAATATATTTTTATATAATTAATTAAAGAAAATACTAAAAAGTGTTAAATAATGACAGTTTTATATCATAAAAAATTATTATCGATTGGTTTAGACTTTAGAGGATAAATACAATCTTAGAATCAATAAACATCGGATTGATTAAAAATGTCCTCCTAATTTCAAAAAAAACCTTATTTATAACTCTGCATAATTGTATATGATATCATCATACTACAATAGTTGAAATTGCAACCATTTATAACCAAACACAGAGATGAATTAATGGGATTCAACATATCAAATTGATAAAAAAAAACACATAAATCTCTTATTATGATCATAACTGAAATACATATAATTTCTATTATCATTGTAATTACGACTACGATGGCAACCGATGCTCCTGCTGGGCAGATTGACACATACCAGCAACACATGAACTCACTCCAACATCTATGCTAAAGGAAATGGTCGCCTACATCTTGTATGGCATGCACGAGAACACCAAGACCATCCTCAAAACTGACCAATTTGAAGGAGATTTCGCCCTAACCAGGCAACCAGCTGGTTGGGTGGGAGGACAAAAACTGAACCGGATTTCTTCCATCATGTTGGCAAAAATCCACAGATCAGAAGCAGGCAATGGTTTGGCATGGTGTTGGGCACAGGGCCATCTACTCGAGCGAAATTAGAAGTTGTCGCAAATTTTCTGATCGAACATAGGCAAAATAACACCTATCCTGAAAGATTCCATTGACCCATACCCGAAGTTCCAGATTGAACCAGCAGTCAGATTCATTCAGGACATTTTGATCATTTCAATACAGTGGAGCTGGCGCATCTCAATATTATCCGTGCTCTTCATTATTTCACTATACACAAGCCGATCACAATTGATTCACAATAATCTTTATAAAAGAATGTCATCGAAGCATTACAACATATTGTAGATGACTACCAGCGAATTCATATGAACAATCCAGGCCAGTTGTTTGTGAATTGCGATTTGACCTGCCAAAAGATCTTTCAAGGAGTCAGCCTGCTAGACCAAAATGTCTAGCATCCTTCTAGTTATTTAGAACTGCCTCCTTCGGCGCTTGAAACCAGCTGATACATTGAAGTGACTCTGAGAGTTCTGAAGAGGGGAAATTTCAGGGACGAACATGGTGCTGTCATACACAGGGTACCGCAAGTTCTCTTGCCAATAAAGCCCTGAGGCTGTCGGTGGTGATGGAACCTCTGGTACTCTCCATGAAATCTCAGGCACTTGACCCAGAGATTTGTCGGCATCCAAACCAGGCACTTGACCTAATAATTCTTCAGCATCCAAGTCTTCATCCAGGCAACATTGTGGAGATCCTCCAGCACTCCCCAGCTTAGCATTGTCACCCTGTGTTGCGAAAATAAGGTGGAATAAGAATAATCTATGGAAATGCATATGCGTTTTGAGGTAATTACAAGCCTCTATTGAAGTAATTAAGCACAAATATGTTATCACAATAAAATCTAGAAGTTTGTCAGAATTATGGCTTGCTGGCTTGCAGCAAACCAATATCAACCATTGCAAACTGAAATTTTAAATCAGTAATCGTAAACAATGGTGTCATGCTATAAGACTTGCATCCAAAAAACAAATGAGAAGCACGCAGGAACTTGTTGATAATAAGAGAAGTAGACAACTCAACAAATTCACAAGGAGATATAATTTCTTAAATTACCTTAGAAGAACCATGCTCAGCAAAACCAAAGTTTGCACCATACTCTGGGTTACCAAAAAACTCATCCACAGGCCAATCTGGTAGATTGTCAGACCCATTGCCGCCTGAGAACTGTAAATTGTACGTCAAACCACTATCTCTGTTAATTTGGTTGGAAAAGTCCACGGTAGTTTGACTAGACAGCAGAAGCGATGGACTTTCCTCTGACGGGTATTTAGGTGGAAGTTCTACTGATCGAACTGTGTTGTTATTCATAGTCCAATCAACCAGTCCTGTCTTGGTATTTGGAAAAGAATTTTGCCTAGAATAATCTCCATTGATCACATTTTGGTTGTGAACAGATGCACTGCTTTCACCTGAAAATAGCACTGTAGGGTTTCTATTCAGCAAATTTTTTGGTGGTGAGCCCACAAATCCATCAGCAGCCTGTAGATGCTTGTCAGCAACAGGTGGAACTGGATCAGCAGGATCAAGGCCAACTTGAACTCCAGTTAGCAGGAACCTCTGATGTACTGAAACATATGAATTTGCTGTGTGTATAGCAACATCGCAATCTCTGCACAGCAGTGCACGGTCCTCCAAGCAGAAGAAGTATCCAGAAGCCTCCTGGAACAACAATTAGAGGTTCAGATCTGGAAATAAGGATAAATGTGAGAAACTTCTTGCAGCATGAATCAGTACACTGAGTTCAAAGATAACCATTCCACTATATTCTACTACCTCTGTTCTTTTTTACATGTCATTTTAGATTTTTCACGTCCCCAAAGTTATCTTTTCTAACTATATACGAGTAAAAATTATAAAACAATAATAATGTGGAGGTAAATTAGATGATAAATCTATTAATATGATTTTCTGAACCTTTATTCTTTTTTGTATGTTAGTAGTCAAAGTTTCAAAAGTTCAACTTGAATGTATATTAAACAAGTAAAAAAAGAAGAAAGGGAGTACCATTTACGAAGTATAGAATCAAAAAGAAAATTACACAGATGCAGTATTGTCTCCAAATGGGTTGTGCCTTTGCACATGGGACATGCACATGACCTTGCCAACTGAGCTGTAGCACAGTGTATCCTCCAGTGGAATCCACACCCAAATAATCCAGCCCAGTATTAACAAAGAACAAGCATGGTTCAAATCAATAAAAAAATGTACTTAACAAAGACACCAGCTCGACAAGGGTGTTCCTCTAGCTCTGCTTCAACACCCAAGCAGATATATTTGATCAGAGGTGCCACTACTCGACTTAATTTGCTGCTACCATTATTGACACACCAATGAAGCAGTTGCACTCACAGATACTCACGTTTAACAAGTTCAGGCAAAGAGTTCTAAAGACTGCTAAGAGAATCCTAGAAGATAGTTGTAGATGCCTCTATGTAGTTGTGAGTTGCGACTTTAAAGCTTCCATTCAGCCACGAATGAGGCACCTTGTTTGGCTCGATTGCACAGACACGATACATACATTACTAAGGCACCTCCATCTCATTGAAAGTAAAATGGATGAATTTAAAGAGGCTTCATGGGTTGTCTCATTGTCTGGTTTGAAGGCCTACAGACGAGGCTTCAAATCCGTCTTTTTAGAACACATTTAACCCTTCTTCAATTACTTTCCTTGGTTTTTTGCTTTTTTATGGAAGTTTTTCACTGCAACCTGAACAAGCTACTTCCTAGCGTGCACTCCAGAAGTAGGCAAGTGGTGTTCTCCCAAGAGAATAATCTGCAAAAAAGCTGACTTTTACAACACATGATTAATGGCGCAGGATCCAAGGGAACCCCATTTATATCCCCCATTACATAAATGTGAATATGTCATGTCTTATATGGTCAGTATGCCTTTATACTTCAGTATGTCAATGACAAAGTCATTAACTATCCAAGGCACAGTCATGCAAACACAAGCAATACGAAGGATCAACCATTTCTTTCAAGTAACAGTTAGCTAATATTATCATAGAAGCATCATGACCCTTTTAGGGACAGCTTCCACCTAGTGAACTGACTAACTGAGTCCTCTTGGAATCTACCAAACCATACAAAATGCCGTCTAACCATACTCCACTCCATCCATATCAAAATTGACAGTATACATCAGTCTTTCCTCTAGAAAGACTTCATGCCATGGGCCAAATATGTCAATAAAATAGAGGGGTGTCACTATGCCTTCAGAACCAAAACCTTCACCGTAAACTTATTCAAAAACTAGTGACTACCCCCAATAGTGCCTAGGCTCAATGAGTTTGACGCGTCCACTACCATAGTGAAATTAGTGTTCCAACAAGGAGTGATAACAACCAAATTTGCGATAAAGTTCACAATACTCTCCCAATATTCCAACTTACTAAAGTTAATACAAGGGATAGCAACTTAGCCTCATTTGACATGATAACTAGACCACTCATGGACAGTTGGACTGATCGCGTGTACATCTACTCAACCGAGACCAATGAGGTGTTGTTAAATATCACCATCAGATCAATCAATTGGCACATCTAAGTCCAATTACGCCTTAACCTATCTCTTCAAGCTCAGTGTGAGTACCAGCTCCTTATGGACATCATTGCCTCAGGCAGTTCGGCGGAATCAAATAGTAATAAACCAACTTGAGATGTGGCATGGAAAATGAAAAAACTTCATTGCCAGGGTCCTTTACTTACAAGCTACAAATGCTTATTATGGCATTAATAGCAGTTAAAATGGCATTACCTGACAAAATAAAGCCTCGGTCATAAGCAACTTGTTTATGTCACTCTTATGCAAAGACAGAATATACACCAAGAACAGGCTATGAAGAAGCAATGATGTTATGAATGCTTGGGAGAGACAGTGTAATCATATCAAGCCAGTCTCCTCCGTGACACCACAAATGCTAAAAGTTTGGCAGCAAATCACGTAATGGTTTCCCAGGAGAATCAAGAAAGTCTACAGCGCGGTCTTTATACTGATATGCTGGAACATTTAGTTGGCAAGAAATGAACCCATTTTCCACGAACATCAGCTTGTGAGGAAGGGAATGTTACAGGAGAGACTAAATAGCATATAGAAAGATGCCGGCACAATAAAGGATGGCTCATGGTTGATACAACGCATGACATGCATTTAGTTTTAGGATTAACACTGTGAGTGTCCGCTCCCCCTTTTGCACTCATCCCCTCTCTCTCACATATATAATCCTCCCAATTATAGTCCCTCATGCCCTTGTACTTGTCAACTTGTCAACCCCCACCAAAGGGGCAGAATCCATACAATGTTTTGTGTGAATGCATAAGAAAGGCGGAGATCTACACGTACTGAGTCAGAACATTGATCTCTTGGGAAATACCATCCATACACGGGTTGACCCACATGGGAACGAGCCTAGTGATCTTTTGCAGCTCCTTTCTATACAATTTCTCCATAATATTCCCAATTTTCCTGATACGTTAAAGAGATGACACCATGGACTTTCCCCGATTTGCACTAATGACCCCTTAAAACTTTCAAATCTAACACTTAGACACGAGCAACCAAAATCCATTGGCAGCTCCTTACTCTAAAAGCAGCTTACTGAGTAAATTTTCACTACATTTCATTTGTATTCGCGATCGCTAATAGAACAACATCTCTGTTTCGAACAATACTCAGGCGACGAAACGAACACCTCCAGTACCAAAATTTGAGAGAGAGAGAGAGGGTGACCTGGCAGATGTCGCACTTGGGCACGGGCGGGGCGGCGGGCGCCGCGTCGGAGAGGAGCGGCACGCGCTGGTGCTTGCCGGCGAGCTTGTTGGCGGCGTGGACCTCCTCGTCGCAGGCGGGGCAGAGCGCGGCCTCGTCCGCGCAGCACAGCACGCGCGCCTCCGCCGCGCCGCACGCGTTGCACTGGATCTTCATCAGCGGCTCCGCCTCCGAGCTGCCGCTAGGGTTTTAGCTTTTGCCTTCTCTCTCTCTCTCTCTCTCTCTCGCGGAGTTGAGACGACGACGGGACAGCGATGTGATTGGATGGATCTCTCTCTCTCTCTCTCTCTCTCTCTCTCTCTCCCCCCCCCCCCCCCCCCCCCCCCCCCGGTTTTAACTTTTTGAGTGCAGATGGGGAGTGATTTAAACGTTTAATTAGTGGTGTGATTTGCTTGCTTTTGGGGGCGGGGGTTGATTAATACAAAAAGCGGTGGTCAAAGAGCAGACGTAGAGAGGGTTAACAGAGGCGGGACGCCGGACGCGTGGGCAGTTTGCCTAGCACACTCACACTGATGTCGGCTATACTACGGATGATGATCGCCTTCATTTTACCCTCTGTTCCCATGGGATTTTTTTTATTTGTCGGAGTTCGGAACGAATTTTTAGGATAATTATCGATTTAATATGTTTTTCTATCATTTTAATTTTTTTATCTATCCAACTAATAATCTAATATAATCAAATTATACAATTATTCCGCATCATTATGCATACTCTCTCCTCCCTTTTTAAATTTAAGTCACATAAATATCAAACAACTCACTTCTATAAGAATTTATAATCTCATATTTTTAATCTTAATTGGTATAGAATATTATTTTTCTCGACCTTAAAATCACAAATATATAAATATTTATCTATTTTTATTTGAGTAAGTGTAGAATATAGTTAAAATTCTATGTTTGATTGTCCAAATAAAATGAATCGGTGCAAGACCAACTGATGCAAAGAGTACATTCTCGTGCTAAATCAATCGCAGGGTGCAAGCAAAAGGCAAATTCTTTTTTGATTGATCCATGTGCGTTCATGTGAGCTGCGGTGGTGGCAGTATGGTACACGCTTGCTCTTGCCGCCGTCTCTCCAACCTCTCTCTACCGCCTCGCAGACTCCATCAATAAAGATGATGTTTGTGAAGATGAGAGGCACATTCTATGCACACATCTCATTTCGTACATACATATCCAATCCCTAGCTTTTGAATACTAAATAATTTTTTCAAAAAATCATAAAAAGTTTGAGAAGGGAGTGTCTTGAGTAATTTAAAAAGATAAAATTTGGAGTGCACAATGACATTTTTTTTTCTTATTTACTTTTTGGACTGTCTGTGTTCATCCTTGCAAGGTTAGAATTTAAACTCGAAACTTCGCAGAATTTTTCAATGGGCACCAAAGGGATGGTGCACACAAGAGGAACACTTGCGGACGTTTAGAACTTTGGAAGACTCGAATTAATTGGAAAATCTCTAATAAAAAAGATCAACATTTGTACTTTTAACTAACTTCAGGACTTCTGTACTTGAAAGTAGTTGACACTTGTAAGTTGAAACTTTTATGGACGTTTGCTACCAAGAAAAACGATGGGACCAACATGGAGGCCGCACTGCTCCTCTCCATGAACGTCGTTTTGGATTAGCTAGCAACAAGTAATTCCAAGTTTCCAACATAGCAATGGTATCTTCACTTAGAAGATGACATAATCCTTTCTTTTTTGTTCTTTTTCCCCTTCCTGGTTAAGCAGACTACTCTAGCATAGTCTCTAAGACTCTTTAACACAAGCAAATGGCTATTTCAATAACACAAAAACAGAAATGGCAAGCAAAGCACTTTAGTAAACACATCAAGTACCAATCACCCAGGGAAATGTACATTACTCTCATTGAAAGGACATCAGAGTTTGATACGACAAGACGCCAAACATAAACAGCAACTGAATTTTTTCAACACGTCACCAACCAAGAAACTCAAACTAATTATTCACTGCATATTATGTGATACGCCAAGTAGATGCAAGCTCACTCAGATTACAGAACGAAATGAAGAGCAAACTGAGTTCCAAATGACCAAAATAGCATATGAGCAACTTAGAATCCCTGCTCCACAAGATAATCACCAAGCCTCTCCACTATCATATTGCACTGGCCTGGAGTCATTGGCTCGTCATAGATACCAACAATCAAGGCCAGACTGGTTTTCTTGACAGTGACACCACCAGTGCCCTGGAAGAAATATGGAAAAGAAAAGTTAAGACCAGTTTCTTTTTTTGGAAAAGAAAAGCGAAAAAACAAAGTGGGCATCCCCCTTGTTTCTGATAATCTATTGTAGGAGATGTACTTTAGAAATCCTGCCACTTAGATGCAATTCATTTATTAGTATCAAGGGCCCTTCAGGGGATAGTCAGAGAGTACTACCCCACAGGAACTTGTAAAGATCTAGAGGTTTGGTTACTAAGAAATTGATGTTCCTCATTATTCCTCGTTACATGTAGCAACACTCAACCTCAGTCGCCAATTTGTCTTATTAATAGCCGTAATGGCCACAGTAGTAATTTTTATGACAACTACAACAATGATCTAAAAGCCAGCTACCAACAGCTTCAGCTTACAGCCAACCAGGCAAATGCAACAGAGATCAAGCTACACATTAATAATCCTACTTCATTTTTACAATCCTAAGCATCTCGAGAGCTTATAAGTTGTATGGATTAGAGCTTACTGATACGGTTCAACCATTGGATAAAGTTACATGAATTGTGTCAAGTGAGATGTAATGACCCATGACACACCAAAGACAGCACCTGATACAACATACTAGCCAAAATGAAAGAGAAATAAAAGCTTGGCTTCTATGCTAAGGGTTAATCTAAGAAATAACTTCATGCTTAACCATGACCTTTGTGGCTTCATCAACACAAACAATTCAAGAACCACCATATTCAGTTTGTTTTCACAAAATTAACACAAACAAAGAGAATAAAGCATTCCTGATATTGTAGACAATCTATTCTGAAAACAAGCGAAGACTATCCAACAAAGTGGGACGGAATATGTATGAATTGCAAACCTTCTTTCCTCGGATGACAGCCCCAGCTTCACCTTGGATCACCATGTATTTTGTGCCCCCAAGGAACAGGCCAGTTGGTGCAAGGGCACCAGGTTCATCAAAGTCCTTCATGATGGCAGTTATCTCCTCAAGCTTGAACTGCAACATACAAAAACAACAAACAAACTAAACTCAGTGATGGAGGAAGCAGAAAATAACGTCTTTAGTTATATACATTGTAACTTTAGTCTATACCAAAACAGGAGGAGACCTATTAATAGTATCATGCAAATCTATGATAATGTGGCACCCAATTAGAGCTCAGATACTAATTTCATATCTTCCGTGGTTACATCTCCAGTTGATCCATCACAACAAGATGAGATACAACTGAATAACATAAACAATCGAGTAACAATTAGGAGCTATAGAACTCCCACAAACAAATCATTTAGTTAAGCAATTTTCTTCACTGGACCTCCCGCATCTATCCGTGATTTCACACATCATCCAACACCCTGACTTCTATTCCCAAACTAATGCATGATCGAATCAACCCAGTCGGATCACATCGATCAGCCAAGAACTCGATCCTACCATTTCCATCAGCCCATAACTTGATCCTACTATTTCCAATGGCACGAACACCATTTACAAATTACAACACACTCAACAGAAAGATCCCTATCCGATCTCACAGTTTACCGGTCCAAATGAGGTCATATGGCATCCAACACGAAACCCCAATAGCGGTAAGCAAGATCCACATCCAAGATCCGGATCTTAACCCATCCCGATCCGATCGCAGGTAGTATGCACTATGCACCTCCAGGGCGCCAGATCTGCCGCCTGTGCACGGATCTCGGCGGTGGCGGCAGCAACAACGGCTTAAAAGAGAGCAAAGCAAGGCAAGGGGAGGAGAGGGGAGACCTGGGGGAAGCTGGGGGACTGGGACCAGACGCTGCCGTCGTGGCCGATGATGGCGGCGGAGGTGAGGTGCTGGCCCTCAATCTCGCACATCAGGTGCTCGTCCACGTACGCCTGCCACGACATCTTCCTCTTCCTCCTCCTGCTGCCTCAACGGTGGTTAGTCCTCGGCCGCTCTCTCTCTCTTTCTCTCTCTGTTCTCTCGGTCTGCTTGGATCGCACGCGGTGTTGTCTCGGTGTCTCTCTGGACGGCTGGGGAAGTGGGGAATATATCGGTTGCGTGTGGGCTGTGTGGGGGAGCGGTAACCCTACTTTTTCTTAACATTTTTTCTCTTTCTTTTCAAGAAATGGGAAAAAAAATTCTGTGCAGAGGAAATAATTATATGATATTAAAACGGTGCAAAATCGGGCCACCACCCCGACCCTAATTTGATCTGGGCCTGTTGCTCATAGGGTGGGATCGGATTTTGAAATTAAACTCTTAAGTATCAAATTGGTTTCAATTTGACTACAATCCGAATGCATTTTTAATATCAAATATATCAGACTAGATCGACCTGATTATTTATAAGATTATATTTGGATAAAACCTATTATGAATGGTCTCAAATTTTTCAACAATCCTTATCGAACCTAACTCAATTTGGTGTTTGTAGAGGTGTAGATTGTTATACAATCTATACTTGAAGAGTCTCTTTGGTTTTTATATTAATATATTTTGCACCAATCTGATTGTAAAAATGAATCCTCACATAAAATCTTTTCTCCTTATGGAATGGAGTAACACCTAGCGTGAACAAACTAAAATTTTTAGATTTTCTTTTACAAAAGTTATGTGGAACCATAATCCTTTATTTTAACTTGGGTTAAAATTTAACAATTGTACATTCGATATCACAGTATTACTTTGTAATTAGGTACGGAGTATAGTTATATGTGTAAATAACAGTATAAGGATCCACTATATGTTGAGGAAATTGATGTACGTATGTGTAACATAGCCAAATTTGTGCTGAATACACAAATATGATGCTTGGTCATGTAGGAAAAGTCGATTATCTATAGGAATGTACTAAAACTACAAAATGATATAATGATTTTATAGAAATTGATTCTACTAAAATACGCAAGTTTTATAATGGGGAGATTTCATTTGTACCGCTCAGAAAAGTCCATATTTTTGTTTATCACAAAAAAAAGTCACTCTATCATTTTTATCACTGCCACATCACCTCCTATTTTAATTTTATCAACACCATGGATTCAAAGGCGTCAAGTCAATAAATAATAAAGTGAAAAAAATAATAGATTTACCTTTCATTTTAACTATCTCTCTCTCTCTCTCTCTCTCTCTCTCCATTGCCTTATTTCAATCACACCGTCCGCCGCTCCTCTACATCATTTTTGCCCTCACTGTTCGTCGAAGATGCTTCCTCACAGTGCCCCCAACATGTTTCCACTACTTCCTCAAAAAAGTCATCAGAAACATTCGTTTCGTGAATTGATCTCTTCTCCAGCTGTCGTGTCGCCTCACCATTGAATTAGTTACCGCTTGCCAATTCCTCATCAGAGCCTCCGCCGCCAGCATCTCTGCTAACCTAATTTTGCTTCCTGCTAGTCGCCTCTAACCAATTTGGTTGGAAATGACTTGCCGTTATGCGCCCCCTCCACCACCTATACTTCACTGTCGCCAGCCGTTGTCGCCATCTAGTCATCAGTGCCACCAGCATTGAGGGCATTGCCCAAAACAGCGACAATCACTATCACCACAGTCCCCGTCCACCACCTTGCTACATCGCAAAGTTGGCAACGACGCTGTCAAGGCAAGCAAGAGAGAAAGAGAGAGGCGGAGAGAGTGAGGGGGCGTATTCGGGGAGGGTCGATCAATAGTTGGCGACTCGCCAATGGCCAGGCAACGATTAGATTTAAGTCATCTTCGCTCGTGCGTGTGGGGAAGTGAAACTGAGAGTGAGAGGAGAGAGAGGGGAACACACCCGGTGGCCTGATCCGACAACTGGCGGTGTGGTGGCGGGCAAATTTGACTGTATTCAAGCATGCGTGCATGAAGGCAAAACTGTGAGAGTGAGAGAGAGAGAGGGAGGAAGGAGGAGATGGGGAGTCAAGTGCCACCGGCTCACCGGCGTCGACACCCGTGCCAATCAGGCAGGTGACAAGGGAATCGAGAGGAGGAGAAGAAAAAAAATAATGAGGAGTCAGTATCTGACAGCTGGATTCTATTTACTGACAGGGTATGTTTGTATTTTCTGTAAAATTGTGATCAAGTCAGCACTAATTTGAAACTAAAAAGACCTCTAATAGTAGGGGACCTGACGACAATAGTAAAAACAAAATAGGAGTTAACATAGTAGTGGTAAAAATAAAAAAAATGATTTTTTTTGCTAATAGAAAAAAATATGGATTCTTTTGAGTGGCGCCGATGAAAACTTTCCTTTATAATAAGTGGTACTGTGTAATAACCGTCCACGAAGCAGTGACAAATTGTGAATAAATGCAACATATCAATTTAAATAAGCTTGTTGTAATTGGTGATATTGTAATAATATGACAAAATGTGATATAACATTTATCAAGAGATTCACTGAAATAGGCAAATCCTATTATAACAGCAACAAAAGGTGATAGTTTGAAAATTCTAATGTGAGACAGTACAGTGTAACAAAAATCTAATGTAGCTGTCAACAGAAAGAAAGAAAAAGGCATATGATTCTTTTGCTCTTGGAGATGTTTCTTTCGAGAATTCAATTGCAGGTTTGTCAATGACCCCACTACTGACTAATCCAGATCCATTCAATATTTTAATTTATCTTGAGATCCGATCCGGTGAGTTATCAAAGCATAAAGGTGTCAAAGTGAGTTCCATCAAATGGCCTGGCACCAATTTTAAGGACCACTAGAAGAATTGGTAAACATGCAGATTGCGGTACTAATCATGCTATTCAAATTAAAATTCTTGGATCCTATGTTAAAATTGAATTTTTAGCTCCTTGTAGATAGTGGCGGAAGTGGATCATATGTCTTCGGAAAAAAGACATAGTACGACATTTCTTACTGTGCATTTTATTCCCTCTCAACAGTCCCATTAGCAAAGCACCACTTCAAATTAATAATTACAATATTCACACCACAGTACCCTTAGTTCAGTACTACTGCCTTTTCTACTTTATTTTCTATTGCATGTCACATATCACCGCGTTTTTTTGTATGGCAAGGCAGGGATGCAAATCTAACGGCGGCTATCGGTTAATCTTTTTAGATCTCCACCGCACACAATTCAGATGCAGATTTATAACTTTTAACCCCAGTTTGTTGCAAGATAAGTAGCAATTTGGACTCAAGTGTTTTCAGCCCCATTACACAAGTGATAACTGAGCTGAATTTTGGGTATGTTCTGTAGCCCTTTTGGCTTGTAACAGAACAACTATTTTTAGAGCCAGAATAACATCTCATAGCTCTTTCTTAAAAGCACATGCCCTGTCTTTTTGAAACTACTATAAACATACAATCATAACCCAAAATGGAGCAAACTAAAAACTAAACTTGTTAGCGATACATATACATTTAAACAGTATTCGCCCAACACGATTCCCTTCCTTCAACCTCCATACAGTGTCTCAGACACACTGATACTCGACTAGCATGCCCAGCAACGAGCAAGAGGCGAGTCACCAGATCCCTTGGGAGAAGGAAACAAGCAAGACAGCATCTTTATCATGGGTTTTGATGGGGAAGTCTTATGATAAGAGTAGCAGGCACCCTCTGTTACAACTTCCATTACATTGTATCCCTCCAAATCTGCTACTGTTATCTATCAGTACTGCATCCCTGCAGGAGATGATGTTGTGGAATTGTTTGTGACAGTGGGATGTTCTATATTCTTCTTGCTGAAATCTTGAACCACCTGCAAGGAACAAAGTTGCCTAGAGTATTTAAGAATTTTCCATGGATATGAACCTGAAGTATTATCTATTTCCCAACTGGATCAAACAAGATTAAAAAGGAACCACATGCATTAGGAACCTTCGGCAAATTTTCAAAAACATAAAGAGATCACTAAGGTGGGAAGTAGATAATTCTGCATTTTAATCTTTTTTTATAATTAAAAAGCGTTGGATTTGGGTCCATTGATAGAGAAATTGGTCCACACTACATACATTTGGTGCAGTGACAGACCATAGTAGCTAAGAGTCACAATGGGAGCAGTTTACAGATTGTAGCATTGCTCTGCAAAGATAAGTGATGATTTACAGCAAACCCAAATCAAAGTGGGAACAACATCGATGGTATTTTTCTTCGTGCCTGATGCAATCCAGTTGTTTGGCCTGTTTGCCAGACATGTTACTGTATGCATATATCAAGTAATGGATAGAAAAATGTTATAAAATTCATGCACGTTCCCAATTTGCTATTTTATTATCACTACACGCACACCACTAATCACTGCTATTCTGCATAACATCTACAACATAATCACAAACAGGCAAAAGCATATAGCTTGTCAAATCCAAGAAACAACACAATCAAAAGGAAATGTGTGTATTTCTCGCTTTTGCTAAGTTGACAATTTCAGAGAGGGAAGAAATGAGTCAAAACATGATAAGTACCTTCCACTGAGAACGTGTCAACAGAACTCGAGCCCTTTTTGATCGCACATACTCAAAAGCTGTGGCAGGTGTCATATTCTTGTACTTCACCTGAGAAAATCGAGAATCACACTATAATATAAAATTCAACTAAAACAGCAAATGTGATGTTCATTCCAAAGAAGTAACATGTAACAGCTTTGTTCTACATTATGGATGATGGATCTGAGGTTTGGAGCTCAAAGTTTGATATCCTAGTAAAGTATGCATAATTAAAATTACCAGATAGCATAAGACAATTGTTGTACTCCGGCCCCTTCCAGCTTTGCAGTGAACATATGTCATCCTCCCACAAGCCGCATTTCCTAATTTCAAAATGTTGAGAAGATGTCATGAAAAACCTTTATGTTTCAGAGGACAAGAAAACAATAAAAAAGAAGGCCATGTTGCAAATAGCCAAGAACTTCATCGCCAACTCTAGGAGATAAACTAAAGAACTGCTCAGATAAAATATTCAGTTCAAGCATAATTAGCATATGCTATTCACTTACTATGAATGAAATCAACAGCTTGACTAATATCCACAAGTGAAGGAGCAAACAGATAATCTCTTGTAGGAATAACAAGGTGATCAATCCCATGAGACTGTAAGTTTCAGCAGACGAGCATATGTGTCATAAGAAATTCCCAATTGATCATAACCAAGCAATTCCCAATTGATCATAACTAAGTTACAAGTTAAACAGCTCTGTTCAGAGGGGGCAGACAGGGTTTTATGAATGGCATTGTGAAATGGTACAAATCTTTTTGCAAAGCAACTCAAATGAATTGGCTGTGGTGAGAAATAAATTCGCTGGTGAAAAAAATTAAAATCAGTCATCTTGCAAGCCACTTGCCTGATATGTTGATGATGGTACTAAAGTCTCAAATGGTTCATTCAGGGTTATAACACCACACACCCCGAGCTTCTGCATGCGAGGAACATCCCTAGGGAATGGAACGGCTCCAAGTAAAATGAACTGGTATAAAGAACAGGATTTACATCAATGAGATGGACCAATCCTCATTAAAATCGTTGATTAAAGGCCAGTTACAGCTCATCAAATATTGAAATGGCAGTGTCTACTCAAACAGAAGGGACCAAATGTACAACAGAAGGTAACCCTAAGCATATATGAAGCCTTTATGAATAAA
Organism: Pharus latifolius; assembly: GCA_019359835.1. NCBI lineage: Eukaryota > Viridiplantae > Streptophyta > Magnoliopsida > Poales > Poaceae > Pharus > Pharus latifolius. Next base: position 81,057,925 of record CM033324.1, read on the forward strand.
CCATTAAAGTTTCATATAGAGTACCAGCAAATCTAATTTGCAAGGAATGGTAAATTGGTAATTGGTAATCACAAGCTATACATAGAGTAGACTTTCAACTAAAGAATTAAGCACAATGCAGTACCATGATCAGGACAAATCACAAAAGAAACTATCACACATATACATGAACTTGACCATTCCAGATATAGATCTCAAAGTACTCGTTTCTCATTTGATGTCCATCAAATAACTTTATTAATGTCATAATAGATCCAACCGGAGTTAAGAATATTAAGAAAAAAAAAACCTAGTTACAGCATGAGCTACAGCCTCCAGGCTGGCCAAGGTACGGTGTGATTTGCAAGGGGCAACATAGTGGGGTGTTGCAGGGGCTCACGCCATGGCAGAAAATGTACAAGCAAAAAAAAGTGAAGGAATGCTTTTTTGGACATAAACACTTAATTGAGTTCCTCTGAGAAATTAATACAGTACTTCATAATACTGAGGCATATACGCAATATTTAAATTTAGGAAAAGCCAAAGCTCCTCAAATCAGTATAACATTTCACCCTAAATGTATACAAACTTTTAGTCGATACAGCTTGGCACTTTTTCTAATACCATATCAACACCCCCAGATAACCTAACTACCTAAGGTGCCGTTTGGTTTATTGTTGTAATCGTAATGGAAATGGACTTTCAAATACATTGGAGTGAGAGATGGAATTGGATGCACTCAAAATTGTTTGGTTCAAATAATAATGCATTGGGATTCTCGATATGCTAACCTTTGGGATTATAACTAGGGTATAGTTGGAATCCATGTATTCTCTCATTCCAGTGCACTCTAAAATAACAATAACTGATGTATTAGGATTACGCGTAATCAGAATGCATATACAAAGATCTGAATCAACCAAACAAATCAACAAAACGAGCACATAAACGGGACTTAAGCTTGTCTAAGAATCATTCCTAAAACAGCCTATTTAGCAGAGAGCCTAAGCTCACTTGTGAGTTGTGACAGCTTTAGAGAACAACAGTGTGATACTCATAACAGAAACCAAGAACAAATCAATTTTGAGCTCTTCCAAGATCAACCAGACCTAATTATCTCACTCAAAAGGGTGTTTTAGAGAACAACAATGTGATACTTATAACAGAAACCAAGAACAGATCACCTGATCAACCTCATCCCACCACCGGAACTCGGCCTGGATCTTGCTCCTCACCACATTGTACAGCAGCGTCGGGTAGAACAGAACCCTCGCGACGGCGCCCACCGCCGCCTCCTTCGCCTTCCTCCGCGCCACCGCCCCACGCCGGCCGCCTGCCTCCGCCTCGGTCAACCCCACGGCCATGACGACCGCTCGGACCAATAAACCGTGGTGCAGCAGGCGGATCAAGAACCGTACGGAGTGAAGCGATTCCCCCTCGAATAGCAAAGGAATCAAGAGCTGCACAGCATATAAATGCAGTCGAAGACTATAATGAGTTGGGCTTCTCCAGATCAGAAAAGATGATGGGTTCAATTGGGATGGAATTGGGGGGCATTTAGGCGTTGTAGAGTTCGATTGGGAGCACAGAGGGTACAGATCGAGGTTTGCGCTGAGCTCGTGGGATAATTTTGGGGGATTGCTGTGTATTGGAAGCTGGGAAGCCTGAGAACGAGAGGAGTACTGCTGGAGCCTGGGGTGCTTGGGAGGTGCCGTGATATTTTCTTTCCTTTTTAGGTATCTGACCCAAATATTTTTAGCCATTGATTTAATTAATCTAACAACCCATACTCCAAGTTGGTTCTAAACCATTTTATGAAATAATCAATTTTAATAAAAAGTTAAAAAAAAATATACACCAACCGTTTTATTTCTATAGAATAAAATCATGCTACGCAAATAGTATAAAGTCACGACAGAGACATTAGATATTACATAATAACATCATACTCTGTAGTGTTATCAAATCATACACTGTTATTTAGGAAAGATATGATGAACACATTAACAATCTAGTAACATAACAACTCATAACAATACTATGATAAGAATCTAGCATCATGGGTTATGATGCTATCTTTCATACTTAACTATTTCAATTAGATTTTTACGGTAAATAACGATAACTATTAAAACTATTTTACTTGTGGTATTAAACCATTACCAGTTATGGTGTTTACATTTGGGTATCTAACATTATTGCCTATGGTATTTATAAATCTAGTTGAAATTGTTAAGTATGGACATGTAATGTCATGATTAGTGGCGCTAAACTTTACTATAATAACACAAGAGGTTATAGCATTATTAGAATGTTAATATGGACAATCCATCTTCTTACGTGGCAGTGTGTTTAGTGATAATACCATGGACTATAGTGTTATGCTTTCTAATCTAACGCTTTGGTCCATAGTATTAGATTGTCTACCCAATTTAGGTCTATTTCATGAAATAAAACGATTTAGAATATATTTTTCAAATTTTTCTTTAACATTGATTATTTAATAAAACGTGTAGACTCTCCCCCCCTCTCTCTCTCTCTCGTGAGCTTGGCGCCAGTGTTGAAGACACGGCTACCGGCAGTGGTGGCGGTGGCGTGGCAATGAGATGGCCTGCAATGGTCAGTGGAAACAACTACGGGCGACAACAACTCAAAACAATACCAAAATACAAACCAACTCTTAACTTTTGATATCAGTTTTCAAAGTCTCGACCTTTGGCGGTTGGCTCATCATGAAAAACTTTGGACAATATATACGAACAAGTCTAATCATCCAATTTGATCTATAATGTGGAGTTTGGACAATATATGCATATGATTGGGTTAGCCTTCTGCTTTGCCCTAGCCTCCGCTCCACACCGCACCCCTGAAAGGATCTAGGATATCGACTAGAGGGGGGGTGAATAGGCGATTTTAGCAAATTACAATAAATCAAACAAATTGTAATAAATGAGAGCAATTTAAGTAACACAAGATGAACAATGAACAATTTCAACACAAGGATATATCCCGTGGTCTCGGTGATTTGCCGATCACCCCTAATCCACGTTGAGGCAAACTCAAATCTCTAACCGCTCCTCTATCTAGTCAACCTTCTCTCGAGAAGTGACCTAGATCTTGAGCCGGACTAGTGTGATGAGTTATCCAAATCTCGATTTCACTAAGGATGCACTTTACAGCTCCGGCAAGGCGTGCTCAATCTTTCACAAGACGTTTTAAAGCTTCTTCACAATCTTCCTTGAAGAGCTCTTCAAAACCTTTCTCCTAGCCGTCTAGGAGCCGGCAAACTCCAAGAGTAACAAGCCGGTGATGATCACCTTGCCTTCTTCTAGTGCCACACGATTGATTCAATGATCTAAATGCAATGCACTAGAAGATCTCAAATGCACACTCTCACAAATTTGAGAATTTGAAACTTAGAGTGTATGAAACAAGCTTAGGCTCTCAAGGATGATGGCAATGCTCAAGATTATGCCAAAAGTCCTGAATAGGGCCGTGTATGGGAGTATATATACCCCCCACAATTAATATAGCCGTTACAGGCCGTTGGGAGAAAAAGATCACCTGGCGGTCAGACCGCAGGCACAAGCTCGGTCAGACCGCCGCAATTGCAACGGCATTAAACAGGCGCAATAAATGCTCAACTGCCCTTGTCAGGCATACATACGGTCAGACCGGAGTATATTTCGGTCAAATCGTGAAACTGTCCAGAGACGACATAGTTTCTGGACACCTTATACGGTCAGGCCGATATATACGGACAAACCGGCCAAACGGTCAGACCGCAGTACAAAAACACGGTCAGACCGATTTAACGGTCAGACCGTTCTAACAAACGGTCAGACCGTAATAGCTTAAAATGCCAGAAGGATAAAACAAGAGGTTCCAGGAGTCTGACCGAGAATTTAACTACGGACAGACCGACCTTAAAAAGGAATACACTATGCATAGACACAACTTCGGTCAGTCCGAGATCTTAAACGGTTAGTCCGATAATTCGGTCAGACCAGTCTAACACACGGTCAGACCGACTGAGACAGACATGAGCTGAAATAAGCATTCTCAAAGGATGTGACCTTCTAGCATGCAATGCAAGTTGATTTTATGATTTGTGGCGCATAGATGAAGTATTTTGTGATACACCACATGCTCCTCTTAATAGTACGGCAACTATCCTAAAATCCGATCAAAATTCTTCTCTAATCACCTTAGACCGGTAAAAACGGAAAAGATCCTATTTCGTACCTTTGCCCTTTTGATCAATGCCCTTTCTTCATCATGATGCTCTTTCTTTGCCTTTCATTGACCTGTCTTTTAAGTACTTTCTTTGACACAACTAGACAGGTAACGTTAGTATAGCATTTGTAGTTGTCATTAATTATTAAAACACTCTATAGGGGCCTAGAAGCTACAATCTCCCCCTTTTTGGTAATTGATGACAACATAAAGAGTAGATGAAAGAGTTTTAAGCATAAGGAGTATTTTTACAATAAGCATCGAAGAATAAGACACTCCCCCTAAATGTATGAATAAGAGAATTTTGGCATTTTAGTGGAGTTCAAGCATGTGTATAGGAAGCATATCACATATATCATGATCACAAGGTCATATGTAACTATTATAAGCATATCACATATATCATGAAGTACCATTTCTCATACAAGAGTCATCCAACATAAATAACAACCACATAACATCCACATAGATCATAAAAGAGATATCCAACTAAGCAAGTTAAATTAAAACTTCTATACACCAAAAGATTTTTCATCCAAGTTTCATCCAAGAGTTTTCATTTACATTTTACATTTAAGGTTTCATTGTTCATTATCTCTCTCCTACTCTTCTACTCTCTTCTCTCTCCCCCTTTGGCATCAATTGCCATTAAAAGCTAAGTATCAGCTGGAGCATCATCATCGGGAGGATGGTGAGGAGGAGTCTGTGGGAAACGAGTGTAGAAGTGAGTGGAGAAGGTGTCGAAGCGCTGCTCGAACTGATCCTGGCACGAAGAGAAGGTCTGGAACTGATCGTGCAGAGCCGCCAAGTCCGAGCGAGCGAGCTCAAGCCCCTGGAGAAGAGTAGCAAACTGATCCATCATGGGTTGATGGAACTGCTGCTGGAACTGAGAAAACCAGGCGGGGGCTTGGCTCGACTGAGGTGCCTGCTGAGCCTGAGGTGGAGGAGGAGGAGGCATAGGCTGAGCCGGCTGCTGCTGATGCTGCTGATGCTGTGCTCCTTGGCCTCGAGCTAAGACGCGCGGGTTGACACTGAACGGCTTATAGCCGAGATGCCTGATGTCGCAAGACCCGCGAGGAAACTTTGTCTTCTGGAGCAGCAGAGACATGATATATGGAGCATAGTAGAGATTTGGCAGAGTGGCCGCAGATACATCCTCAATAGTCTTCAAAATGAAGGAGACAATGTTGATCCGGTGACTCTAGAGGATGTGATCGATGAAGTTCCAGTAGTAATCCCGGACCGCTTCTCGGTTTCCACTCTTTGGATGGATCGTGGCTCGAACAATTTTGTTGACTACAGCGGGGAGGACTTTGAGACCGGTAACAGTACCGGGTACAATCCGCTGTCCACCTCCTGGCTGCTCATAGAACTGGAGCCAGTCGTCCTCATGAAGGTAATCCTCTTCCTCCATGCCGATCCCTTCCTTCAGCTCTTCATAGTTCAGCTTGTTTGCCACAGCAAACTCCTCAAAAGTGGCCTGATAGCGCCTAGACCCTGTCATCCATATAATCTACTGGTCCGCCCATTTGATCTCAACTGTAGCATAGAACTATCTGATAGCGGTGGCGTTCCATGGGCACTTGTGCTCCACAAAGTCATACAGCCCTATATCCTTGAAGATCTGCACCAAGGGAGCCATGATGGGCTGATTCACAACATAGGCCCATTCGATCCATTTGTGTTCGAAAATGTTTTTATGGACCAAATGACCGTAGAAGGCATCCTGCTGCGTCATCGTGTAGAAGTGAGGCGTCGTGGCATCATTGGCATGATCGTAGGCATAGGTGGTCCTTGCCTTCGTGTAGTCGCTCGACGTCCAGTTCTTCTTTGGGCCTTGATAAGCGTGGACGTTTATTTCATCGTCCTCACTTTCGATGTCCATGCCCACATGAGAACATCCACCCCGATGAGACGACTGCTCTGTCTCTGAGTCACCGGCCGAGGGTACCCAGTCGTCATCGTCACTGTCGCTGCTACTCGAGGGAACAATCCTTTTCGGCCGCTTAGCCAATTTCTTCTTGTTGGTCCGAATGGAGCCAGCGCCTTGAGTACCTCGACCACTATACGATTTGGAAGATATACAGCAAGTAAGATACATGAAACAGGAAAGCATGACGATAATTGAGACGATAACAGAACTGCACATCCTGGCTCTGCTGTTACAGTCGGTCAGACCGGCGCAACCGTAGAGTTAGGGTTTGGCATGATTTCTGGGATTTTGTTGATTCTAGGGAGCAATGCAGATAGATATACGAGAGAGGCTACACATTGCATCAACAGGATGAATCAATTTCAAGAGACAACCACATTTGGACCAGGTTTAACACATTTGCCCTAAACTTCTAGATGAACAGAAGAGAAAAAGGAAAATAGAGAGGAATCTGAGCAATGTACCTAGAAGACATGATTTGATGATGATCTTGAACCACGGTTTGTCCGAGCTTGATGAGGGTTTGACCGGAGAGGAAGAATCCAAGAATTTGAGGCGCACGTGAAAGAGACAGAAGTGGGGAAGAAAGGCAAAAAAGGACAAGAGATTCGGGTTAAAAAGGTCTCTGGTCATGAAAATTCGGTCAGACCGTAGAAGAGATACCGGTCAGACCGCTGGAAGCAAAAATCTAAGATGCTCTCTGGAGATGCATTCGGTCAGACCGTATATGGTTCGGTCAGACCGCTGGAAGGACTGAATTTCTTGGAAGATTTTGATTGAATTGAAGCTCAAGAGATTTTTGAGAGAGATATATATAACTATAAGGTAATCATAGGTAAGATATAGGCAATATCACCAAAGGGGAAGAATTTTTCTTACAATTTAACATGTTTTTGGTTCATTTCGCTCAATTGCCGATAAAGGAGCCTAAAAAGCTCTAAAAGAGGAAGTTTAAGCAACCAAGTGATAATATAAGCACATTCAATATGAGTCCAACAATTCAAGCCACATTTGATATATCAATGACGTTAAGCTCATTTCGAAGTTTGCAAAAACGGCTTTGATCTAAGGGCTTAGTGAATATATCCGCTAATTGATCTTCGATTCTCACATTATCCACCACCACATCACCTTTGCTAACATGATCTCTAAGGAAGTGGTGTCGGATATCTATATGCTTGGTCCGAGAGTGTTGAACTGGATTTGTGGCTATTTTCACCGCACTCTCATTATCACACAAAAGAGGCACTTTTTCAAATTTTATTCCATAATCCAACAATGTTTGCCTCATCCAAAGCAATTGTGCACAACAACTACCCGCGGAAACATATTCCGCTTCGGCGGTTGATAAAGCTACAGAGTTTTGTTTCTTAGAGGACCAAGATACTAAAGATCTTCCTAATAGTTGACAACTGCCAGAGGTGCTTTTTCTATCCACTTTACATCCCGCATAATCGGAATCAGAATATCCAATTAATTCGAATTTTGCACCTTTAGGATACCACAACCCTATGCTAGATGAGTATTTTAGATACCTCAAAATGCGCTTAACGGCCATTAAATGACTTTCTTTAGGAGAGGCTTGAAATCTTGCACACATACAAACACTAAATATAATATCGGGCCTAGAAGCAGTTAGATATAATAAGCTACCAATCATGGATCTATAAAGTTTTGAGTCTACCGGTTTACCTCCTTCGTCAGAGACAAGGTGACCATTTGTGGCCATTGGTGTCTTGATTGGTTTTGCCTCTTCAAGTCCGAACTTCTTGAGTAGATCCTTCACATATTTGTTTTGACTGATGAAAGTTCCTTCCTTGAGTTGTTTAACTTTTAATCCGAGAAAGAAACTTAATTCACCTATCAAAGACATCTCAAATTCCCTGGACATCATATCACCAAATTCCTCGCAAAAATCTTGGTTAGTAGATCCAAATATGATGTCATCAACATAAATTTGACATACAAAGAAATCATTTCCAATTTTCTTAGTAAACAATGTAGTATCAACTTTCCCAATTTTAAAGCCTTTTGAAATTAAAAAGTCTCTAAGTCTTTCATACCAAGCACGAGGTGCTTGTTTAAGACCATAAAGAGCCTTGGAGAGTTTATACACATGATTTGGCTTTGTAGGATCTTCAAATCCGGGAGGTTGTTTAACAAATACTAACTCATTAATTTTTCCATTTAAAAAAGCACTTTTGACATCCATTTGATATAGTTTAATGTTATGAGATGAAGCAAAAGCAAGTAAGATTCTAATAGCCTCAAGTCTAGCTACGGGAGCAAAGGTTTCACCGAAGTCCAAACCTTCAACTTGAGTGTATCCTTGAGCCACCAATCTTGCCTTGTTTCTTACTACCACTCCGTTTGCATCTTGTTTGTTCTTGAAAATCCATTTGGTTCCAATGACATTATGCTCATCCGGATTTGGTTCTTCTACCAATTCCCAAACATTGTTGTGGGTGAAGTTGTTTAATTCTTCATGCATAGCATTCACCCAATCCGGATCTTTTAAAGCTTCATCTACAAGTGTGGGCTCAAAGGAGGAAACAAAAGAGTAATTTTCACAAAATGAAGCAAGACGAGAACGAGTTTGAACACCCTTACACAAGTCACCAACAATTTGATCGACGGGGTGATCTTTGGAAATTGAGTGATGAATTCTTGGATGGTCAACCGGGATTTGTGAAGTAGAGGTAGAAGGTACTTCCGGTTGTTGTTGAGAGGAGTCTTCCACATTGACCACTTCAACTATTCAATCTTCGTGTTGAGGAGTTGATGAAGAGGGGATAGCATGAGTGGATGGATCTTCATCTTGATCACTATCTTCTTTAGGCTTGACATCCCCAATGGTCATGTTCTTCATTGCCACTCTCAACCCTTCATCACCTACATCATCCAAATTTTCTTGCTCCTCTTGAGAGCCATTAGTCTCATCAAATTCAACATCATGTGTCTCCTCAGCCAAACCGGAGTTTTGGTTGTAGACACGATATGCTTTGCTATTCGATGAGTAACCTAACAAAAATCCTACATCACATTTACTTTGAAATTTAGATAAGCGTGTACCTTTCCGCAAGATATAGCACTTACACCCAAACACACGGAAGTAGGAAATATTTGGCTTCCTTCCAATGAGAAGCTCATAAAGAGTTTTCTTTAGTAGTCGATGACAATAAAGACGATTTGATGCATGGCACGCGGTGTTGATTGCTTCAGCCCAAAAAATGTCCGAAACATTGTACTCCGAAAGCATAGACCTTGCCATATCTATCAATGTCCGGTTCTTTCGTTCGACTACTCCATTTTGCTCCGGTGTATACTTGGCCGAAAACTCATGTTTGATGCCTTTATCATCACACCAATTTTCAACCTTGGTGTTCTTGAATTCGGAGCCGTTGTCACTTCTCACTTTCTTGATCTTGAAGCTAAATTCATTTTCGGCCCTTTGAGCAAAGCTTTTGAAAGTGTTAAACACAATTGACTTATCATGCAAAAAGAATATCCATGTAAATCTAGAAAAATCATCTACAACGACAAGGCAATAACTATTGCCACCAATGCTCACAAAAGAAGTTGGTCCAAATAAATCCATATGCAATAATTCAAGTGGACTCGAAGTTGACATTGTGCTTTTAGTTGGATGTGAGTTTGCAACTTGTTTTCCGGCTTGGCAAGCACTACATAATTTGTCTTTTTCAAACTTTACATCTTTTAGTCCAACAACCAAATCATGTTTAACTAGTCTATTTAGTTGTTTCATTCCAACATGCCCAAGCCTTCTATGCCATAGCCAACCTTTGGAAGATTTTGTAAACAAGCATGTACCAAGATTAGTATCATTTGAATTGAAATCAACTAAATAGAGGTTGCCATGTCTAAAACCTTTGAAAATCAACTTATTATCATCAATGTTAGTGATAATTACTTCTTTTGGATAAAATGCACATATGAATCCAAGATCACAAAGTTGAGCTACGGATAAGAGGTTGAAGTTTAGAGATTCAACAAGCAATACATTAGATATGGAGAGGTCGTTTGAGATGGCAATTTTACCTAAACCTTTTACCTTTCCTTTACTATTGTCTCCAAACGTGATCTTGTCATATTCCGCACCTTTGCTATTTAGTGAGGAGAACATGTTGTGATTACCGGTCATGTGTTGAGTGCATCCACTATCGAGCACCCAATGTTGTCCTCCCGCCTTGTAATTTACCTACAAAACAAAGTTAGGTCCTTTTAGGTACCCAAACCTTTTTGGGTCCTTGGAGGTTAGTCACCAAGGATTTTGGGACCCAAATGGCTTTCTTTTTGGCACCAATGATCGGGGTTCCAACAAATTTGGCTTTAACATCGCCATTTGTCATTTTCTTCAATACATAGCAAGAATTGAATATAGGAGATGAAATGCTTTTATTAGCATGGCAATTCTTTTCAATGTGACCTAAACTTTCACATTTGTTACAATATCCCTTTTCTTTTACAAAAACGGTTTTAGTTGGAACAAAAGCATGTTTACCCTTTTTGGGAATGAAACCTAGTTCTTCTTTTCTTAAGGAAAATCTTTGACTATCTAGAAGATGTCTTAATTTTGATTCTCCTACATAGCATTTTGCTAGGTCATTGGTTAGTTTTTCAATTTCTTCTTTAAGTTCGTTGTTTTCAAGACTAAGCACATTATCTTCAATTTTAGGTCTAGTAGGGAATTCATTTAAGTCTCCACAAGAAGTAGATATGCTAGAAGTAGACATCATGGGCAAATCATTCAACATATTGCAAGTGATGCCTATGTCATTACTCGATTTGTTGGCTTTATGAGTAATTAGAGAGTCATGAGTTTCCTTGAGCATCTCATGAGTTTCTTTGAGACTCTCATGAGATGTGTTTAGCTCCTCATAGGAATTTTGAAGAGCTTTGTATCTCTTCTTCAATTCCTTGAATTTTTCTTTTTCCTTACTCATATAGTCATCAAAATCAGTGATCATCTCAACTAGGTCATCATAAGTATATTCATTTTCATCACAAGATACCTTTGATTCTCCTTTAGCCATGAGGCAATGAGGAGTGGAGAATAGAGATGGAGCTTCCTTGATAGCTACTCCGGCAAGTCCTTTGGGTGATGCTTCATCCTCATCATCGGAATCGGAACTTGAAGCCTCCGAATCCCACTCAATGAAGCAAGCTTGCCCATCCTTCTTCTTATAATATTTCTTGAAAACCTTTTTCTTGCTTTCTCCTTCCTTCTCATATTTCTTCTTCTTCATTGATTTTTCTTCTTCCTTATTTTTGCATTGTGTGGAGATGTGACCCTTTTCACCGCACTCAAAACATCTTCTTTCTTCAAATGGGTTTCTCTTGGATGTTTGTCCTTTCTTGAAAGATTTCCCTTGATATCTTTTCTTCATGAACCGCTTGAATTTTCTCACGAAAAGAGCCATTTCCTCATCGGTGTCTCTCTCATCGCTTTCCTCTTCATTGTCTTCCCTTTTGGAGACTTGAGCTTTGAGTGCAATGTTCTTCTTCTTGGAGTCGGAAGCCTCATCTTTCACTTCTTCTTGAGACTTCTTGAATATATCATGAGTGAGAATCTCACTCAAGACTTCCAACGGAGTCACACTCTTCAAGTTCGAACGCACAAGTAAGGTTACAATTGTATCATATTTAGAAGGTAAAGCTCTAAGAAACTTATGACAAAACTCCACGTTTGTGACATCCATACCAAGCCCTTTTAACTCATTTACGATGTTATTTAATCGGTTAAACATCTCCGATACATCTTCATTGGGCAACATGGCAAACTTTTCAAATTGGCCCTTATGGATAAATAGTTTAGCATCCTTGACCATCGAGGTTCCTTCATGAATATCCATAAGATTTCTCCAAATATCATGGGCCGTTTCAAGTTTACAAATTCTATTAAATTCACCTAGATTTAGAGCACTATAAAGAACATTCATGGCTTGAGCATTTGCTAAGGCATTATCTCTATCTAAGTTGGTCATGTCATCATCATCAAGAATTGCAAACCCCTCATCCACCACTTTCCAAATCTTTCCACCCATGGCTTTAAGATAGACCATCATTCTAGTTTTCCAATAAGTATAGTTAGATCCATCAAAGAGTGGTGGTTTACCAATATTGATCCGACCCTCACTAGCCATCTTTATCCTACTCCGGGATGGTTAAATCCTCTAAAAAGGAGTCCTTGCTCTGATACCAAATTGAAAAGGATCTAGGATATCGACTAGAGGGGGGGTGAATAGGCGATTTTAGCAAATTACAATAAATCAAACAAATTGTAATACATGAGAGCAATTTAAGTAACACAAGATGAACAATGAACAATTTCAACACAAGGATATATCCCGTGGTCTCGGTGATTTGCTGATCACCCCTAATCCACGTTGAGGCAAACTCAAATCTCTAACCGCTCCTCTATCTAGTCAACCTTCTCTCGAGAAGTGACCTAGATCTTGAGCCGGACTAGTGTGATGAGTTATCCAAACCTCAATTTCACTAAGGATGCACTTTACCGCTCCGGCAAGGCGTGCTCAACCTTTCACAAGACGTTTTGAAGCTTCTTCACAATCTTCCTTGAAGAGCTCTTCAAAACCTTTCTCCTAGCCGTCTAGGAGCCGGCAAACTCCAAGAGTAACAAGCCGGTGATGATCACCTTGCCTTCTTCTAGTGCCACACGATTGATTCAATGATCTAAATGCAATGCACTAGAAGATCTCAAATGCACACTCTCACAAATTTGAGAATTTGAAACTTAGAGTGTATGAAACAAGCTTAGGCTCTCAAGGATGATGACAATGCTCAAGATTATGCCAAAAGTCCTGAACAGGGCCGTGCATGGGAGTATATATACCCCCCACAATTAATATAGCCGTTACAGGCCGTTGGGAGAAAAAGATCACCTGGCGGTCAGACCGCAGGCACAAGCTCGGTCAGACCGCCGCAATTGCAACGGCATTAAACAGGCGCAATAAATGCTCAACTGCCCTTGTCAGGCACACATACGGTCAGACCGGAGTATATTTCGGTCAAATCGTGAAACTGTCCAGAGACGACATAGTTTCTGGACACCTTATACGGTCAGGCCGATATATACGGACAAACCGGCCAAACGGTCAGACCGCAGTACAAAAACACGGTCAGACCGATTTAACGGTCAGACCGTTCTAACAAACGGTCAGACCGTAATAGCTCAAAATGCCAGAAGGATAAAACAAGAGGTTCCAGGAGTCTGACCGAGAATTTAACTACGGACAGACCGACCTTAAAAAGGAATACACTATGCATAGACACAACTTCGGTCAGTCCGAGATCTTAAACGGTTAGTCCGATAATTCGGTCAGACCAGTCTAACACACGGTCAGACCGACTGAGACAGACATGAGCTGAAATAAGCATTCTCAAAGGATGTGACCTTCTAGCATGCAATGCAAGTTGATTTTATGATTTGTGGCACATAGATGAAGTATTTTGTGATACACCACATGCTCCTCTTAATAGTACGGCAACTATCCTAAAATCCGGTCAAATTCTTCTCTAATCACCTTAGACCGGTAAAAACGGAAAAGATCCTATTTCGTACCTTTGCCCTTTTGATCAATGCCCTTTCTTCATCATGATGCTCTTTCTTTGCCTTTCATTGACCTGTCTTTTAAGTACTTTCTTTGACACAACTAGACAGGTAACGTTAGTATAGCATTTGTAGTTGTCATTAATTATTAAAACACTCTATAGGGGCCTAGAAGCTACAACCCCTACTGTTGCTCGTCGCTATTTCCACCGCCCGCTGTCATGGGCCACTGCCGGTAACTGCCACCACCGATGTCGTTTGTAGTCTCATCGTGCTGCCAGTGCTGATGCCACAGAGAAAGCATAGCGGAGAAAAAGTGTTAAAAACTATAATCACTAACATGTGGGTCTCACATACTAATGACTATAGACTTGTTATTTTTTAATCTTTATTGTTAAATCTAATAGAAAACAAACGGCAAGTGTGTTTATAAAGCACAAAAAAAAAATACTTGTGGGAGGAGGAGATAATATATTGCAAAATTTCGTATAGGGGTCTTTGAAATTTCTCCTATTCTAAAATTTGTCCATTTTAGACTTGACGTATCACCTCCATCCAACTTTTAAAATGTTGCATTATGCTGGCCAACTAAATAGGTTGTTTGTGACACTCGAATATGTAAAGTAAATGATACAATTTCCTGATCTTTTATCTCAACCTAAACCTTTTATATTGGAGAATTTCACAATAGCACTAGGGTTATAATACACAATAAACATATAAATATTATAAAATAAATTAATATATGCCCTTAATGGATGTTGATAACCTCATATATCATCATAACTATAATCCCAATTATACCATGAAATTTGTGCAACCTTTATGCCATTATTTGAGTAATCTTCAATCTATCAAATTCTTGTAACTGTTTAGCCTCTTCATCTACCCATGGTGCTTATAAATAGAGACTCATCAAATTCTTGTCACTTCTTAGCCTCTCATCTACCAAAGGTGCCTATAAATAGAGACTATTTGTACATATCAAAAAAATACATGACATGAGAATGCAAGAAAGGAGAAGAACTATCTCATTCTCTCTACTTTCTCTATATTCTTTATACTTTGTAATTAGACAATCCATTTTTTCATAACATATTATCAATACGGGTGTCTTTAAAGATTACTCTCAATTACAAGTGTTATGCTTGATAAGAATTTTCTTAATCAAGATATCATTTTTATGGTGAAATATCATTTCGATTTCTTTTAAATGAAACTTTTATGCTATGGTTCATAATTTATAATTTATATTTGTTGTATATTATGATTCATTGCATTAAATATCACAAAGTTTGAATTTGTTTTTCTTTGAATGAATCACGTATGATCGTAAATCAGAAGTTTACCGATCATGATAATTTTGTAATTTGGCATGATTGGATGGACCATTCTGAGTCATGATGATGCAAAAAATAATTAATAATTCATATAGAAATTCATGAAAGATATAAGTTTCTTCAATCTAATGATCTCTCGTGTGTGGTTTGCTCTCAAGAAAAATGAGATCATCACCAGTTAAAATTGGGATTGAATCTCCTGATTTCACATACAAGAAGATATATGTAGACTTGTAGATCCACTGAGTGGACCATTTAGATATTCTATGATTTTAACCGATGCATGGACTATATGGTCAAATATCTCCTTATTATCAATTTGCAACATGGCGTTTGTGATATTATTAGTTTAACTAATTAAGTTGAGAGAACAATTTCCGAATTATCTACTTGATAATACTGGTGATAATTGTTTAACATCTTATATTAAATAGACATTTATTTAATTCTCGTACTTAGATAATGTAATTTTTTCTACATCATCCTAAGTGTTAAATGATAGCTTCAAGCAGCTCTGAACTATTGTTTCGACCAATTTGGAACCATCAATCCAAACTGATAACTTTGACCAGTTCCAAACTGAAGTTTTGACCAAATTTTTGATTTAGTCGAACACACAACCAAAACTGGTTGACAAAGCCCATCCATGATTTTCGGAGGCAGTTCCCTCAAACTTTGAAGCCACTCCAAGGCAGTTCGTGGGTGGCAATCGCTACACATGAACCGTTCCTAGAGCAATTATTCAATAACCTACGAGCAGTTATTGAATAATTGTCGAGTAGTTCTCCCACTAATTAATGTATCGTTACTGCTTATCGATTACTATATAAGGAGAACACATTGTGAAGATAAAAAGAAGGAAAAAAAAACCACAAGACGAGAGGAATAGATATAATTATCTCTCTTGACCAAATTCATCCTTATAAAACATTCAATTTCTTGAGTGATTACACACACAAGAAGTAGGATTATTACTCATCTTTAAGATTTTTAACCTGTATAAAATTTTGTCTTTTGTGTGATTCATCTTCTGCTTGACCACCAAACTTCATTCTTTTTCGCATAATCATTTTACATAAGTTCGGTGATCATTTCTTTGATCATTGACAATACACAATACGACTTTGCACATATCAGATATCTTGAGCTAATAGAAAGGCCATTGTTGATGAGATCAAAACTTGTAATATCTATTTGAGATTATGATATTTTACATGAAGCAATATTGATCCGTATCAAGCTAGCAAATTGTCATACCTATTTTCTCAACAATTGGTTTTTGTCAAGAACTAAAAATTTCCCATCTAATAATTTTTGGATGTGTGGTATATGTTCCATTATTCTAGAAAAACATATTAAGATGGGGAGGACAAAAAATGTGGGTAATATATATTGGTATGAATCCCCATTTATAATTAAATATCATGAACCACAGGAGATTTATTTATTGCTAGAAAAGCTAATTATAATTTTAATGCGTCAATTTTCTGAACAACAGGAGAGAAAATAATGAGTTGAATAATAAACTAAGTTGTGATGAATTATCATTGTCTCATTTTGATCCTTGTATAAAACAATATAAATAAGAAGTTCAAAGATAATTCATTTACAGAGTTTATTAAATTGATTATCAGACACATTTACATATACTAATATAATGACTAAGTCACATATATCAACTGTTGATGCTCATATAAAAATTGATGTCCCAGAAGGATAAATATCTATCACGAATGATACAAAAGGCAAGTATAAAACATGGTAGACTATTAGTTTTCAAAGATAAAAAAAATCCTTGAAAAGAAGCAAAGATTCAAAATGATCAAGTCGAGAAAATAATGATCTCAAAAAAATCTCCTGAAGAGATAGTAGGCATAACTAATAACAATGTCCTTGAATAACTCATGTACCTAATTCTTGTAAAAATGAGATCTCACTAAATTATGTCATGTTTGAGAAATTATGGAACCATAATAAAATTGATGTTGATGATGTATTTGCATACAATTTAGCACCCATCAATCCTCCAGGAACCAAACAACTCCCTTTTCACCCATGAACAGTTTGTGTCTAAATTATAAAAGATAATATAACATCCCAAAAATAGGATCTAAAAATTTTGTTTTACAAAATCCTGATCCTAAAAATTTCATTTTTATCTTAACTCTAAAACTATTTTTAAGAGTACTCTCTAAGAAGTTTTAACCAAAATATAAAATTAATCTCCAACTAGTTTAAAGGTATTTTTCCCTTAAATGTACTCGTGCATATGTGCACAAGCATGTGTATGTATGCATCTGTATTTATTTCATCAAAATACTCTCAACAAACCATAATTCAGATCGATTGAACAGATAGGATCTCATACCTATCTTATACAGATTTGTCTTTAGTGTCAAAATCAAAGTCAGATCCTAAAACCTAGAAACTAACCCAGTTCTATTTTTGAAAAATAAATTTTTAATTACCCAATTTAACTTTTTTCAGGTTTCAATTCAACCAAATCCAGAATAGATTTCTCTTGGGTTTCTAGAGAATCTTGTATCTTAGTACGCTTGCATATCAGTCCTAAAACTTCTCAGCCAAACAAATTCATTTGATCACTTTTCGCGATTCAGTCTAGATTTTATCATGAATCAATCCTTAGTTACATTTTTGTCTTCCTCTCTATTTTCTTTAACCTCCAAGTGTGGATCAGTGTTCATACACATATACACATATGTGGCTATTAGAAGAACACATATACACCTATGTATATAAAGATCTATACATCCAAATACACATAAACAAATATATACTCACACACACACCTGTATAATTCCAGTTTTTGCACTTGCTTCTCCCTTCACCAAACAAACATCAACTACAATATATCTAATATTGGCAGTGCTACATACACGCAGCAGCTTCAACTATACACTACATAATAGTAGTTTTCTTCTCAGCTTGACAACAACATGCAATACACTCACATTCACACTATCTCTCAATTCAAAACAGCAACACACACATGCGCGCTCGCTTCAGGTCAAACAGTAGCAGCAATCACCTCCACCTGTCTCATTCCTCTAGCCTGCAGCAGCTGCACTGTTCAGCCTCTACACACTTCTTCTCTATGTGAGTTCCCAGACAGCAATAACAGTGATCCTCTTCTTCTGCTTGTTCTTCTTCTTCTTCCCCTTCATCTTCTTCCTCCAGAAAACCATCTGCAGTAGTATCCAAAACAAGAAGATGAAAGAAGCCAGCCATCCTCCCCAAATCTAGGTGAGAAACATCTTCCTCACGGACCTACGAAAGCATTTTACTACAAGCTGCAACCCATACACATACTCGCATTGTTCTTTTCCTCTTCAGCTCGTTGTCAAAGTAAGACTCACTGCCGTCACAGTGATTCCGGCCACCTCCAGCTGAATTCTCCTACCTAATAACTTTTTATACCTCATTCTAGATCCCAGCCACGTCCTCGTGAAATCCGGTGCAACCAACCACCGCCGATTGCTATTTTTCTTTTCTCCAGCGAACTCCCCTATTCCGGCCATCGGACTTATTTTTCGGCCAAATCAGTGGTCGAGCCTGTAGGGTAAAATGTTCCTCTCCTCAACTAAGGTCGTTTTGTTCAGACCAAATTCAAAATCCTCCCTGAATCGATGAATTCCTGTTCTTCCCGCGCCGTTGCCGCCATGCTCTCGTTGTCGACCCACACCACCGCTCCTCCGGCCAAATTAGCCGTGCCATTAGATTCCCCTAGTCTCTCTCTTACTCCCATAGCAACTAATTGAACTTCAGAGGACCACAACGGAAAAGCCCAAAGTTGAATCTCCTCCATCTCCGGCCGCGTCGTTGAACTCCTCGCCGGCGCCATCGTGGGCCAATTCCTTGTAGCCACACCATCTAGAAAACTCCAGAAACCTAGCCGTGCTTTTAATTTCGGGATCGAATCACCCCATCGGCCCAGCACCGTTGAAGTCTCCAATTTTGCTCTTCTGGTCTAGCACAACTCGCCGTTGCTTCACCGCCAACCAAGTCATTAGCCAAGACTCGTGAGGAATAGTGACTTACAACTTCTAGACGAACCAGAGCCTTGCGCCACAGCCTCGATGGCAAAATCACCTTTTGTCGCAACTTAGGTGTGACGTGCCGTCGTCGCCGACCGAAACAAGCATCACCACCTTGTCCACCAGACCCGCCTTGCCAAAGAAAACTTATCTCTCCACTGTATCACCTCCTGATACTACACCAAATCGTGAATTAGCTCTATGTCAAAATCTGTCCAGAAGTTTAAGTTTGTTGTGTCGCAGCCGTTCTTCTCTGACGCCGTTCATCGCCGTCCGTCCGTCGGCCCCACTGCTCGAAACCACCTCTATTGAGTTCCTGCCACCAGCGCCTAACTCCCAGACAAAGTTAACGCAGCCATCGAATCCTAACGCGCCCGCACAACCACACCCTAAGTCTCGGCCATCTGTCGACAGCGCCAAAACAATATTGTTCCAGGTCCAAGCAATGTCAGTGCATGCCATTTCTATGTCAGCCAGTGGCATTAGCCTTGTTTAGCCACTTTCATGCATGAAAATTGAAATCCAATTTGTTTACCAAGTTCGTAGACTTAAGTTCTACATTTTCTTCAACTCTCGTATTGTAAGAAAACCCCATCTCGACCTATTTTCAGCTATGTCGTCCTAGACGAATGTCATCCGTCGACGTCCGAACGTCGCCACGTTCGCATCCAATCTGAGAATTTACCTCACCTTAGTGTTCAGCTATATATAACCAGAGCCCTAGCAACCTTTCCTGCTTATTAATCTAAACCTCAAAGAAAATCTTAGAAGGCCAACCTAAGCCTTGTCAGTCTGCGTTCAATGTCTTTCTCATCGACATTCCTATATCGTTCGTGGCATTAGGAACTTCAGATTAAAAATCCGTTCACATCACCTTGTTTGCTTTGCCCTTATTCTTACATATTTATATAAACAAATATTCTAACTATTATTTTTGTTTGTTTATTGATTGACATCTAAATAGATACCAAGTGAGGCGAGCACAAGAGCGTCACTATCCTGGTAGCTCCTTTAACTGGATTTCACGAAAAGCAAGACAAGTATCAAAACTTTGATCATATTGTTGACCCATATTTCTGAACTACTTATTTTGATGATAAATGTATTAGAATATATTTACTCATTAAAAAGAATACTTTCAATAAGCTTGTGTAGTTATTGACCTAAATTTGAACAACCATCCTTGATTGATCAAATAAAGAATTCCTTGATACCCTAGAATATAAATATATGATAGATCAAAAATATACAATTGTAGAAGCATGGTGAAAATAACTCGATAGAGTAAAAAGGAATTATGTTTAAAAATATTTTTATCGTATGTGAGAGGCTATGAATGGATAGATGGAAAGGAGTCAATTGTGATTTGACTCAAATGGGAAGATGGATAATAGCTTGCATGAGAATAAAGATATAACAAGTTGTGCTAAACAACCATGGGCATATTAACATGCCAACCACATGATCAAGTAATTGAACTCGGCCAGTAGACTATTGTGTATCGATTTTATCCCTGTATGGTAGTCGTTCTCATTCAGATTCCAAATTTTGAGATATTTTGACCTTAATAAGTTTAGTCACTTAAACTTATGACCTGTATGGGTAATGGGGGGATGTGAGGGGAGAGATCGTTCGGTACTCTGACCTTGAGTATGGTGATAACTGGGCGTGAAGGTACTCTCATTTGTAAGATCGAGGATGCCGACTAGAGGGGGGTGATTAGGAGGCTTTTAAATTTTCCTCCCCACTAAGCTATTTCAACAAGATAATTGTTTGAGTTAGATTATACAATAAGGCTTAAAACAATTCAATCAACTAGTTGCATTCAACCATATAAACAATTCAACAAATCATGTAACAAAAGTAAATTTAGCAATTGTGTCAAGATGAATATAAAGCAAGAATGAAATACGCAATTGACACAATATTTTTACCGAGGTCTCGGAGACTCGACCGGTCTCCCCTACTCCTCGTTGAAGCGCTCTCTCGGAGCCTCGCTTCTATATCCACGAAGGATATCTCACTAGGGTTGCTCCTTCTCCACACCGGATAGGTGAGCACCACACCTTTCACAATCCTTTGCCGGCCTCTCCGACAAACTTCAATTGGAGATATCGCGACTCTCCTCCGGCACCGTCTAGGCGAAGGCGATCGCCAAGAGTAACAAGTCGGACACGCTCACTTGAACAAATCGAGTGCTAGAAGCTCAAATATGCAAATGATATGCTCAACACTCTAGCACTAGCAAGCCAATGGTGATTCAAATGCACTAAGCACTCTTAACTTCACACACTTTGCTTTCTCTCACAAATCACTCTAGATTTGGGCTCAATTCTAGTCTCTAAATGCGATAACACATATGCAACTCAATTGTCTAGGTTTTCAGCTGAAGAATGAAGTCTTTGAGCACCCAAAAATGAAGCCAAACACGTAGTATATATAGCCTCAACGAAAAACTAGCCGTTTGCAAAAAACCGGGCCAAAAGTTGTACAGGCCGGACATTGTCCGGCCACTTCAGACAGTGTCTGCCCAGTTCAACGAAAATAGCCGTTGTAATGTGTCAGTTATCGTTGGGCGATTTTTCTGTAAAGGCCGGACAATGCCGGCCATTTCGGACAAAGTCCACCCATGACGGACAAATGCCCCGGACAGATGCATTTCTCTCGGTTTCATTTCTGGACTTAAAAAATTTGTACAGGCTGGACATTGTCCGGCCATATCGGACAATGTCCGGCCACTTCGGACAGATAGCTCCGGACGGATGGATATATCTCTGTTTACACTCAGCAAAAGGCTAAAAAAATTTGTACAGGCCGGACAATGTCCGACCATGCCTGGACAAAGTCCGGCTACTGCACACTGACAGTAAAATAAGCATAATTTTTGATCCTGAGATTCGATTGAGGTGATTTTTGACTTGTTGGAAAGATAACTCAGAGCTCTACAATTTTGTTAACAGAAGCAAGACCTAAAAATGTCTAGAAACTTCTATAAAACTCAGAAACTTTCCTACTATCAAAATATCCAATCCAAAAATCATCTCAAATACAATTTAGAGTATTTGCACATACGGATTTGCCGTTTTCTCGCGGATTTGATTGCTGTCACTCAGCAACGACCACAACCACACAGGTCTGACATCCGATCGAAAACAGGTGGTCGATAGGGTTTGGTCGAGCGTACGCAAGCGAGCTGAAGACTGGTACGACCAGTTCGAACTCCTACCACCACGCCCAAACCTTAAACAGAAAGCCGCCAAACAAGCGACACGACCACGACCACGTATCAACATGGATACGATCAGAATGTGCAAATACAACCATGACTACCTCTATAAAAATAAACCAATTCAAATAGCTGGTGATCACGACTAAGTGCAGTTTTCAAAACATTTTCTCTAATGCACACAAACTACACTTAGACTCTCTAGCAATGCAAGACACTAGTGCAAGATGATATGAATGCATATGAGCTTCCACACTAGATAGATTCAAGCTACTAGTTTCTGACCCCTCTTAATAGTACGGTCAAACTAGTAAAAAGAATCCTATCAATCCGGTCTGTCTCCAAACACCGAGACCGCTAAAACCCTAAGAAAACAATCCTTAATCTTGGATTTTATCTTAGGTGGAGTTTGACCTCGTGAAGCTCGATCGCTCGACGCTCGTCATCGCAAAGCTCGATCCCGCTAAGCTTGACCACGCGAAGCTCGACCGTTTGACGCATGTCTTCGCAAAGCTCATCCTCTCTAAGCTTGACCTTGCTCAGGATGTCTCATATCGTCTTCATCCTCCTCACGTCCTTGCTCACTTTTATCCTGCAATCAAACTGAGACTACAACACGTACACTCAATACACAATATTAGTCTCAAATATAGATCGTCATTAATCACCACCAGAGAAACTACTCCACACAGGAGTTAGCTCGACAGTTTCTCTTTCCAGTGAAATGACGCAACCATATTCAACGAGTAGCAAATGAGTATGAGATAGAATACAATAATATAGATCGTAGATGATAAACACATACGCACATAATCTATACTACTCATGTCAGGATATCAATCAACCTAGATGACCAAAGTGATGAGCTCCCCCTCAACATGTGTATCGATATCAAATCCACAACTAGAGTCATCAACCTCAAGGTTTGTCATATAACATCTTGATCAATCAATTTGCACAAACTTGATGCAACCACCGAGCTTCCCCTCTACGTATGCATCAATATCAAACCCGCAACTGAGGAAACATCCAATTCAGGGTTTACCGATAATCAATTCAATTCACTTGTGCTAAATCAGGATTTATCTAATTTGTCATTTGATCATCAAAACTGACATCTTCAGATTAACTTTAATCACAATAGATTTATCCAAATCGTCATTAATCATCAAAAACTAGATACTAAGATCTACCTAGATCCAACATCATTGAGGGTACCACACAACGACAAGAACGACCAATATGGTCCGATTGTCAGGCAGGGATATAATTAATACAATATTTTTGAGAGCCTTGTCTCCTCAATCTAGTCGCATGCAATACTGTACATGTAATTGGCCTGACAGGGAAGATTGATGGACTCATGTGAGTAAAGTGGTGCCCCTCTACAGAGTTTAAAAAAAATATTCGAGTACTCCGTACCCCTGGACAGGGGTATGCCATGGGTAATAATTGAATAGCACAATAGTTTTGAGACATTAAACAACAAGGGGCAAATGAGGATGTTTTGCTCGAATTTAACTCTTGAGTTACTGAAATACTTTCTACAAGTATTATGTTACTTATTTGTTTTTCAATTAGCAATGGAAATATATTTGTAAAACTTATTATTCTATGCCTCGTAAACTATTCAATTGGATATTTCCCGACATGCATCGGATCAATTCTTATATAGAGACTTGCTTAATAACAAAAATACAGTTAAAGAGAAACTAGAGATTGGCGAAGCTGGACCACCCGGAGTTTAGGAGGATTAGGTGCTACACTCGAGTTTTGCTTGTGGAATGGTCCTGGAAACTAGATAAAACTATTTTCATAAAAGCTAAGTAGTTGGCCTTGCTGACCTTTGTATAACGATGTGTATTAAGGCCTGACGACCATATATTACTTTTGTGTATGAACTAATTTGAGTTGCTATCTGTTAATTACTCTGTGCACGACTGCATCCTGGGCAGTCGGGATAAGTGCATACCCAGGGCCCGCTGCAACGGTTGGGTCCCTGACAGATAATGAGAATGAAGACCTAGCTCGAAGAATAGAAACATAGAAATGATCCACCAAGACAGAAAAACCCAATAGAGACAGGATGGAATTCTCTCACGAAGAGAGAAGTTCTTGGCTTATAGTCTGTATACCTGAAGTGTAAAATATGTTAAATGGATCTTTATGTGAAAATAAAATTTGAGATATATGGCATGATTATTGGCACAAGGTTTTACCAAAAATCCAGTATTAATTGATTATTAAGAGGCATACTTACTCATGATGGTTGCAACAATTTTTTAGTATAATATCAGTCTAGCACTAAAAGAAGACATTGACTTGCATGTTATACTCTAATGGATGTTGTTGGTATAGTTCAATTGATAACAATATTTGTATGAAACTTTCTAAAGGATTGAAACTACCAGGTTCTCAAGATCAGTTTTATTTCAAATTGAATAAGTCACTATATGTATTGAAACAATATACACTAGTACAGAAAAGTTTTCTTCTATCGGTAAAAAACACCCTTCTACTATCGGTTTTTGTACCGATAGAGATAGACACGATAGAACAAGACAGGTCATTTTCTATCGGTAAATAACCGATAAAAGAACTTCACTATTCTAATGGTATCTTAGGAGAACACCGGTAGAAAACCCGTCATAGTCTGACGTTTGTGAAAGAGTTTACCGATAGAAAAAATATAGTACTCTCTCGGTTGTGAATGAGTTTAACGGCAGGAAAGTACCACTCTTCTAATGGTTAATTACGAGTTTACCGACAGAAAAAATCTTAGTACTCTCTCGGTTGGAAATGAATTTACCGATAGAAAAAACGATTGTACTCTCTCGGTTGTGTATGAGTTTACCGGTAGGAAAAGTTAAACTCTTCTAACGGTGAATTACGTGTGTACCGATAGAATAAAGTATAGTACTCTCTCGGCTGTGAAAGAGATTATCGATAGAAAAAATCATAGTACTCTCTCGGTTGTGTATGAGTTCACCGGCAGGAAAAGTCACACTCTTCTAACGGTAATTACGAATGTACCGATAGAAAAAATGATAGTAGTCTCTCGATTGTGGATGAGTTTACCGATAGAAAAAGTGATAGTAGTCTCTCGGTTGTGAATGAATTTACCGATAGAAATACAGTATAGATGCAATACAGTACATTCACATATACAGTACATTCTTTACATTCACAATACAGTACATTCACATATACAGTACAGATGCAATACAGTATAGATTGGATACACAATACAGTACAGATGCAAAGAAGGGTAAATTCACATATACATTGAACAGATTGGCACATTAGACAGTTATTCACATTTATTCACATATATATGGACAAATACAAATTGCAATCCAATGTGGACATTTATTCACATGTATACAAACAGTCTATGCACAGAGTACACAAAAAAGAGAAAATTGTCATGGCGGATGGTTGGGCGCAACTTCCTCCATGACATATTGAGCCCAGATTTGTCGAAGATCTCTAATCTTTGTATTTTCGTATTGGTCTTTTGACATGGCGATCTACAAGCATGTGTGAATACTGAGTAACTAACTTCCCAATTTTGAACGTGACACCCAATTTTCAAATTTGAGTTAGCTATCGATGCTTACCTGGGGGAATTGGGCAAAGTTTGTCTGCACTAGGTCGTACATGTAGCGCAGCACATAAAACCCGCATTCCCACAATTGCGACTGCTGATGGCACTGAGATAATTGCATATGCGAAGACATGTTAGCTATTGTTTCTATAAACTAATTAAGCATAAACAAAAAGTCCCGTGAGTACCTCATATTCTTTCCAAGCTAGTAGGGAGCCCTGCGGTGCGGCATGCCTCCCTCCAGTGGACACATATTTATCAAAAACCCTGCATTTCAGTTAGTATTGCCGCCGGTTAATGTATTATCATTAGCTAGTGAGGTCAAAATTTAAATCAAACATATAAGTTACTTACGCCTCCATATTCCCTTAACCACATATTCGATCGATAATCTGTCACGCATCGAATCGAGGTAGTACACCTCGTTTCTCGGCGGACAGATCACGATGAGGATCCAGTGGCCCCTACATTGTACGTAAAAGAGGACCGCTAGCTCAAAGTATATCTCAGGTGTAACATACAAGATTGAGTTAAATTAGTACGAAATGCACTAACCTTTGGTGATACGGCACCAGAATGAACTCCCTGTCCTACTGCGCCATCAGCGCCTTGGATATGTACTGCTCAGCGTGCGCGGCGTCGTGCTCTAGCATCATGAGGCTTATTTTCTCTGGGTCGAGGAAACCCACCTTGTCACACGCAGTCTCCGATGCTAGCCTGTACGTGCACCTGCATGCAAAGGATGACATTAGTATTACACATAAAGTTACTACATTTCAAATGAACTACAACAGCGCAGAGTTAGCAAACAGAGTTAGAAAACAGCAATACATAGCATCAGCAAAATCACAGGACTTCAGTCCGTATGATGGACATATCGAGCTCCTGCCAGTTGTAGAGGTCGAACAGATCCTCGTGTGCCACGGATATACTCCCGGGCTCATGGTGGAACTACCCAGGCTTGTAGGGAACTAAGAAGTTCAGATTGCGCCGAGCTCGCTGTAGGTACCACTCGTGGAGGTCTCTGGTTGATCGATCCAATTTGCGCAAACCTGCCTCCGACACTAGTGGGAACCCGTTCCTGAACCTCTCCGGCTGTCCCTGTCGCCCTTTGCCCTTGCCTTTTGCCGGGGACTGAGCGCGTACCTTCGAAGGCAAGGGCGAGGTGATGGCGGCTTTCTTCCGAGGTGAAGGCATGGATGCGCTGGGTGGGGTCGATGCCGTCTTTGATGTGTCCAGGTTCGCACGAGATTGGGCCTCATGCCCCAAGCTGGGGGCGCAGTCCCCTGGTAGCCCGCCGGCAGGCCACTTCAATTAATGAGCACGTATGTTAGATTTTGCAAGTTGAGTGTACTGAGTAGGATGTAATCTAAAATGTGTAGGATTTACCGGTTGTATTAGAAGACACTTCTTGGGCCACTGTACGTAGGAGCCCACTGCCTCAGCAAGTGTCTGCATTTCCTCTGTTGGGACTGGCAATGGAGAATCGTTGTAGCCCGGCATGGCCATGTCCACTTGTACCTTTGCGAACCCCAACCGCAGAAGTACGCAGTGGACCCAGACATCCGGCCCAGATGGATATACGAAGCCGTGTCCAACCACTTCCTGCCCGGTGCCTAGGTGATTCAGTAGGATGCAGCCCTCCGGCTTCTGCAAATTTGTAACAACTAAAACAGGTTAGCGAAACAACTCTAACAGAATGGGAGTGGCATCAACTTAAGTGCACAGATGAAGGCTTGCAGTACGTCAAGTAGATCCACTGGATCCGCGAGGACCTTCGAAGTGCAACTTCTTATCCGACCCCGCGGGTTACCGTCGCCCTGGGGATCTGCATCTGCACTCTTGGCCAGCAATGCTTCTCTCAACCGTGCAAACTCTTCTCTCATCTGTGCGACCTCAGACTGCACCTTAGCCCGTACCTCAGCCCGTATCTCTGCCCGTACCTCAACCCATATCTTATCGGAGAGCTCCGCTTCCTTTTCCTTCCAGGAGCAGGCCTTCTTCCTCGGTAGAGCCGGATCTGCGAAACCGGCCTTCCACGACACAATGGCTCCCACGGCCCGTGTCCGCCAGGATGCTCCTTATTTCCTAGAGCCCGGGTGAGACAAATTGCCTTATATACACTTGTGCGCACACAGTTTACGAGGTTAGCCAACTTACTATTCGCCTCACAACGTCGGCGTCTCCAGGGGTTGCAAACTGCACAGACCCCGTGGACGACACGGACCCCCTCCCCCTCCACCATCGCTTGCACCTCTCATCCCGGATCTCGGAGAGAGCCAACTCAGGGGAGTCGATGACAGGATTTTGCTCGTCTTCCTTCTTCCACTGCTCCTCCTTCCCCGCATAGCCCCGGGATTCGAGCCGATACGGGTGGTCATTCCTCTTCTGGATCGCCTTATTCTTCTCGCTAAGGGCCTTGAACTCCTCGGTCCCCTTCTGCTTGGTGAATTCCTCCCATACCTCCTCCGATATGAAGGGGTACTTCTCGCAAGGAGATTTCCCCGCAGCGAGGAAGTTACTGACGAGCCAGCTCTTAAAGGTTTTCCATATTCCGTTCATGTCCTTCAAACAGGCCGTCCTAGGTGTATCGTAGGGGATGTTCCACTTAGCCTGTTTTCAAACAATGCATACAATTAATCACGAGTTAGTTAAACTTTAGTATAAGTCAAGAGAACGTGATTACGAAAGAGTTCAGCGATTTCAGTTAATTTAACCTTCACTTCCGCCCACAACCTATCCCTCTCGTCCGCCGTCACGTCCTTCCAGCTCTGGACGGTGATCTTCACTCTTTCTTTTGCCAACAGCCCAACGTAGGCCGCGTACTTCCCAGCATTCTTTCTGATCGGCCTCCCAAATTGGTTGAACTTGTTGCATCTAGGCCTTTCATGCCTAACCCTGATGTGTTTTGATGGTTGATGATAATAAGTATTTTTGGACTAACTATGTGTTTGAGTTAGTGTTACAGATTTCAGACAACCGCACAAAAAGCGAGGGCTGGTGATCAAAAATGTTGAAGTTCAATTTAAGTCGTTCAAAAGCATAAGAAGACGCAAAAAGAAATTGTTTTTGCTGGACTAAACTGATGCATCGAGGTATGTTGTAGTTCTAGGTTTACCGATCTCAGGGTGCATGAAGATCGATCGGTTTGAGGATTTTATTCTTAGTTTAAACCGTACTATAAAGAGGGGACGCAAGTTCTCTCTACATCTCCAATTATACCGAGAAAAATCTAGGTCAATGCACGCATACCATTATCTGTGGTTTTTCGACAATTTGTTTTGATATATTGAATTTTGTCAACAGTTGAGGTTTTTACTTCTTGAGAAAGATCTGAAAAGATCTAATTTTTGTTGCTGTTGTCAAAAATGTTCTTCTCGAAAATATCTTCAAAACAAAACTGAAATCATTTGAATCAGATCTCTGGAGTTTGAGCTTTCTCTGTTTTTATCCAGACTGACTGTCAGTGTTGATAACTGACTGTCAGTATGAATGTCAGTTAGTGCAAACTGACAAATCTCCAGAGAGCATGTTTTTCTGTCTCAGATTTTTTTGTACTAAACTGACTGTCAGTATGAGTATACTGACTGTCAGTATGAGTATACTGACTGTCAGTGTGGGTTTCGACCACAGAGAGTTTTTGAGTTGGTTTTTATTCTGTTTTTCTCTGTGTTACTGAAACTGAGACTGACTGTCAGTTTGACACACTGACTGTCAGTTTGGGCAGTAAATTTTTGCTGTTATCTGCTTCAACGGTTATAAAGTTTTTAGCCGTTGCTTTTCTCTGTTGATTTTGTGGACACTGACTGTCAGTCTTTGTAACTGACTGTCAGTATGGACTGTTTCTTTTTACCGTTTTAGTCCACAACGTTCGAGCTGTTTTGATCCTGTTTTTACTCTTTCTGGTGATACACTAGACTGACTGTCAGTCTTGGTTACTAATTTTCAGCTCGAGCACAAACGGCTCTTTTGACCACGAAGGCTATAAATAGAGGTGTTGAGCTGCTGTTTTAACACAAGCAAATACAGCAACATATCCTTTCATACTTTCTCACTAGTGCTTCTTTGTTTTACTTAAAACTTGATCTTTTGATCGAGTCGTGAGAGTATTAGCCACATCGAGCATATTGTTCTTGCATTCCCATTTCTAGATATTTTCTCGGTGTGCATTGGAGGCCTAGAATAGACCTTGCTTCTTATTACTCTTGGTGAGCGCCCTCACCTAGACGGTTCGGAGGCAGAAATCGCTGATCTCTCCAAATCGGAGATTGTCGGAGAGACGCGATAACTTGTAAAAGGTTTGGTGCTCGCCTTTCCGGAGGGGACAAGGAGCAACCTTAGTAGATAGTGTCCTGTGTGGATACTGAAGCTATACTCAAGGACTGAGTGCTTCAACGAGGACTAGTGGAGGCTGGGCGTGTCTCCGATACCTCGGGATATATCGGTTTCAATCTCTTATCTTTTACTATTACTTGCTTTACCTTAATTTGGATTTTCATTTGCAAAAACAAATTTTCAAAGTCTCCTATTCACCCCCTCCCCCTCTAGCCGACATCCTGATCCAACACGTGGTATCAGAGCACGGTCTCTCATTTATAAGCTTCACCGCTTAGAGAGAGGATGTCGTCTACTGATGGCTTTAATCTGGGTCATACTAGCCGTGCGCCTATCTTTGATGGGACTAACTATCCCTACTGGAAAGTGCGTATGTCTGTATTTCTAGAAGCCATGGGATTGGATGTCTGGTTGATTGTTAAAGTTGGTTTTTCTCCTCCGGATGATCCGGAAAGCTATACTGAAGATGATAAGAGAAAACAACATCTGAATGCTCGTGCTTTAAATGCTTTATTTACTGGTTTATCTCTAAATGAATTTAATCGTGTAAGCAACTTGAATACTGCTCACAAAGTTTGGAAAACTTTAGAAGAAATATATGAAGGAACTACTAAAGTAAAAGAGGCTAAACTTTTAATGGTTAGACAAAAGTATGAAACTTTCAAAATGTCTTCTTCTGAATCTGTTGATTCCATGTTTACTAGATTGAATAATATTGTGAATGAACTTAAAGGTCTTGGTGTTATCTTTACTGATCTGGAAATTGTCAGAAAAATGCTTCGAGCTCTCCCAGAAAGCTTTGACACTCTTGTAACAGTTTTGACAAACTCCGATCTTTCTACAACTTCACCTACTGATCTCTATGGAAATTTGATTACCCATGAAATGCACAAAAAGGAGAAAAAGGAACTGAACAAAACCTCTGATACAAAGAAAAAGACGGAGGCTTTCAAAGCAAATTCCAAGGACGGCACAAGTGAAGGTTCCTCCGATGAAGACTTGGCTCTCTTGGTAAGAAATACTCAACGTCTTCTTCGCAGGTTACACAAGAAGGGAGTAAGCATCGACACTCGTCCAAAAGGTTCAAGACCAACAAACTTCAAAGATGTGATATGCTATGAATGTCATGAAAAAGGACATATAGCATCAAGATGTCCGAACAAGAACAAATCTACGGATAAAAAGAAGAAGAACTTCAAGAAGAAGTTTAACACTCCTAAAAAGGCATGCTTTGGCGAATGGATGTCTGGAGGTGAGAATTCCGACTCCGACTCTGATGATGAGAGATGTACAAAGAAATTAGCCGGAATCGCCCTCAAAAATTCATCAAGCTCTCCAGTTTGCCTTATGGCAAAAAGGAATGAAAAGGTAACTTCTTTTGATCCCTCCTATGATGATCTAGTTGAAATGCTAAATGAAATCAATGAGGCCTATGGCAAAACTAAAAGAAAATATAAGACCCTTAAGGAAGAATTTTTAACTCTTTATGATCAACACTCTGAATTAAAGGAATCCTATGAAAATGCTCTTATGAAAGATGTCTCAAATTTGTCTTGTAAAGCTAGCATTGGTACTTCTTGTGATGATATTGATAATTTTCAACTAGATATACCATGCGCTTCAAATGAATCCATTCTCTGTGAAAACATTAAACTTAAATCTCAAGTTAAAAAATTAGAAAAAGGGTTAGAAAATAGCTATAAAGGTAAAATATCTCTTGACCTAATTTTAGGTAGTCAAAGATGCACCTTTAGAAAAGAAGGTCTAGGATATTTTCCTAAGAAAGATAAAAAGATAAAAATTAGAACTGTTTTTACAAAAGCATGTAACCTGTTTTGTCATAAATGCCATGAAGTAGGTCATTCACATGATTCATGCCCTCTTATGACATCTGCATATTTTGATGCTTGTTACATGCTAAAAAGGTCAAAGAAAGGTTATGCTATTGCAAAGTATGTTGGTGCACCAATGATAAACAAAAGAAAAAAATCTATTTGGGTGCCCAAAACTTTGATCGCTAATATTAAAGGACCCAGAAGTGTTTGGGTACCAAAATCAACTTAAATTCTTTTGCAGGTAAACTACAAAAATGGTGGACGTCATTGGGTGCTTGATAGCGGATGCTCCGAGCACATGACCGGAAACGCCAAACTGTTCACCACAATCAAAGACAATTCCGACGAATATCAAAAGATCACCTTTGGAAATAATCGTCAAGGAAGCGTGACAGGTTTGGGTAAAGTTGCCATTTCAAATGATTTAACAATTTCAAATGTTCTTTTGGTTGAATCTTTGAATTTTAATTTGCTTTCAGTTGCACAAATTTGTGATCTTGGTTTCCGCTGTATCTTTTATCCAAATGAAGTTTTGGTTGAAAATTTAAAAGACAATTCTTTGATTTTTAAAGGTTTTCGTCATGAAAATTTATATCTAGTTGATTTCTCTTCAAAAGATGCATCTCTTGCAACATGTCTTGTCTCACAAACATCTAAAGGATGGTTATGGCATCGGAGACTTGCTCATGTTGGAATGCATCAACTTAAAAAGCTTTTCAAACGTGATTTAGTTATTGGCTTAAAGGATGTGGTCTTTGAAAAGGATAAACCTTGTAGCGCTTGTCAAGCAGGCAAGCAAATAGCTACCACACATCCAACTAAGCGAATACTTTCTACAAGCAAACCTTTGGAACTTTTGCATTTGGATTTATTTGGACCTTCAGAGTTCCAAAGTATTGGGGGAAATAGTTATTGCTTTGTTATTGTTGATGATTTCACTCGTTTTACTTGGGTTTTCTTTATTTCTCAAAAATCTGAAACCCCCGATGTTTTCAAAAGTTTTGCAAAACGTGTTTCTAATGAATTCGAATTATCCATCAAGAAAATCCGTAGTGATCATGGTGGAGAGTTCGTTAATTCAACTTTATTTGATTTTTGCGACTCTCTTGGAATCAAACATGAATTTTCCACATCCTACACTCCACAGCATAATGGAGTTGTTGAAAGGAAAAATCGAACATTAATAGAGATGGCAAGAACCATGTTATGTGAGTATAATACTCCTATTCGCTTCTGGGCAGAAGCAGTTCACACAGCTTGCTATTCTATTAATCGACTCTATTTGCATCCTCTTTTGAACTTGACACCTTATGAACTTCTTTTTGGAAGAAAACCAAATATTTCATATTTTCGTGTTTTTGGTTGTAAATGTTACATCTTAAGAAAAAGAAACTTTGGTGGAAAATTTCAAAGAAAAGTTGATGAGGGTTTTCTAGTTGGTTATTCTACCACTAGCAAAGCCTATCGTGTTTTCAACAAAACGTCTGGTTGTATTGAGGAATCTTGCGATATTGAGTTTGATGAATCTAATAACTCGCAAGAAGAGCAAGCTGTTCATGACACTTCAGGTGAAATTCAAGAACCTTTGAAAGAACTTACCATTGAAGAAGCTGAGGAAGTTGATCAAGATAATGATGGAAGTGAAGACAACAATGAACAACCTGGACCTCCTGTGCAAGTTGAGTCTGCTGCAGAAGAAGCAGCACAAGAAGAAGCGCCAAGCCAGCATAGAACAATTATCAAGGATCACCCTTTGAACCAAGTTCTGGGTGATATTAGTAAGGGTGTTCTAACTCGATCTCGTATTGCTTCTTTTTGTGAACATCATTCATTTGTTTCTTCTTTAGAACCTACATGTGTTAGTGAAGCTCTAGATGATCCTGACTGGGTAAATGCTATGCATGATGAATTAAATAATTTTACTAGAAATAAAGTCTGGAACTTAGTAGAAAGACCTAAGGATCATAATGTCATTGGAACAAAATGGGTTTTCAGAAATAAGCAAGATGAAAATGGACTAGTAATTAGAAACAAGGCTCGTCTTGTTGCTCAAGGTTTCACTCAAGTCGAAGGTTTAGATTTTAGTGAAACTTTTGCTCCTGTGGCGAGACTTGAAGCAATTAGAATTCTTCTTGCTTATGCTTCTCATTTTAACATTAAACTTTTTCAAATGGATGTTAAAAGTGCTTTTCTAAATGGTGAAATTTCAGAACTTGTATTTGTAGAGCAACTTCCCGGGTTTGAAGATCCAAAATTTCCAAACCATGTTTTTAAACTAACGAAAGCTCTGTATGGCCTCAAACAAGCTCCTCGAGCTTGGTATGAACGCCTTAGAGATTTTCTTCTTTCTAAAGGTTTTAAAACTGGGAAGGTTGACACAACTCTGTTCACCAAGAAAATAGATGATGATTTATTTATTTGCCAAATTTATGTGGATGACATAATTTTTGGATCTACTAATGAATATTTTTGTCAAGAATTTGGAGATATGATGTCTAGGGAGTTCGAGATGTCCATGATTGGTGAGCTGAGCTTCTTCCTTGGACTTCAAATCAAGCAACTCAAGAACGGTACGTTCGTGAGTCAAACAAAGTACGTGAAGGACCTGCTCAAGCGCTTTGGGATGGAAGAAGCTAAGGCTATCAAGACCCCCATGGCTACAAATGGACACATCGACATGGACAGAAATTCAAAATCAGTAGATTCTAAACTCTATAGGTCTATGATTGGTAGTCTTTTATATCTTACAGCATCTAGGCCTGATATCATGTTTAGTGTGTGTTTATGTGCTAGATTTCAGTCAGAACCTAAGGAATGTCATTTAACTGCTCTTAAAAGAATCCTTAGGTATTTAAAATGTTATCCCAGTTTAGGCCTTTGGTACCCTAAAGATGCAAATTTTGAATTAATTGGGTATTCTGATTCTGATTATGCTGGGTGTAAGATTGATCGAAAGAGCACATCTGGTAGCTGTCAGCTGTTGGGGAGATCATTAGTATCATGGTCATCTAGGAAGCAAAACTCAGTTGCTTTCTCAACAGCTGAAGCTGAATACGTGTCTGCAGGTAGTTGTTGTGCTCAATTATTATGGATGAAACAGACATTTTTGGATTATGGAATTAAATTTGATAAAGTGTCACTTCTGTGTGATAATGAAAGTGCCATTAAAATTGCTAATAATCCTGTTCAACATTCTAGAACTAAGCATATTGAAATACGGCACCATTTCATAAGAGATCATGTGGCAAAAGGAGATATTGATCTTAGTCATGTAAGAACAGATCTTCAACTAGCAGATATCTTCACCAAACCACTAGATGAATCCAGGTTTTGCTTTCTTAGAGGTGAACTAAATATTATAGATGTTTCAAATGCTAGTTAATAAAGTGATATTTTTATTAACTTCATCATACTATTGATTGCTTATCTTGATTAATGAAGTATAATATATATATATATATATATATATATATATTTTATTATTAAATATTTTCTCCCTTAGAGCTCTCTCCTGGTCGAAGTCATAACTGACAGTCAGTTTTTATAACTGACAGTCAATATAGTGTTGTTTCTTGGTCGTAGGGTTCTGGTCGTTTTTGAAGTCTCACACTGACTGTCAGTATTCAACATTGACTGTCAGTCTCAGCACTTGATTTTATTGAACTGACATTCAGTGTACCACACTGACTGTCAGTTTTTAAAATTAAGTGACTAGACTGACAGTCAGTTTGTGAAACTGACTGTCAGTTTGGGTTCTTAAAACCCTAAACCGAGCTTTCTTTTTATCTTCTTCGGCCGCCGTTTTTTGTCATCGCCGTCGCCGTCGCCGTTGCTCCTCCTCATCGCCGTCGTCTCGTCGTCCTTCTCCCGCCGTGAGCTCTCTCTCTCTCCTCCTTCTTCTTTTTCTTCTTCTTCTTCTTCGTTATTTTTTTTTTCTCTTCTCTTTAATTCTTTCTTTTCTTTCTACTAATCCGAAATTGCTTTTCTTTTTTCTTTCCATGATCTGCAATAGCACTATATCTTCACAATCTTTGCAAAATTCCCTCTCAAATCCCCACAAAAAACTCGCCATTTCTCAGTTCGCTGGTTCTAGGTTGAAACTGACAGTCAGTTACTCAAACTGACTGTCAGCATCAGGTTCGAACTGACTGTCAGTTCATAAGACTAACTGTCAGTCTGAACCCTGAAAACAGAAATTTTTGTTTTCTCCACCCTTGTTCATCCTTGCATTCCTTCAGCTATCCACTATGTCTGATCAGCCTCATCGCCGTGTTGCTCGACGCAAGACCGTTGCGTCCAGCAGCAGGCCTTCGGGCCAGTCCTCTGGGGCTCGGCGTTCCCTCTCTCCAGAGCGTGTCCCCGTGAACTATTCGCGGTGGAACGCTAGTCGGCTTCGGACTCTTCATCAGCCGAACCCCTATCTATCTCCTCGTCCTTCTGGCACGGATGCCTCGCCACGTACCACCTTCTACACCATCACTCAGTTCGACATGTTTGAGAGCATCTACTCTCACATGCCCTTCTTTGTTCATCGTTCTGTCTCTTGGCAGACGATAGTTTCTCGCACTGGCATCGCTTCTCTTTCTGATGCTTTTGCCTCTGTAGGGATCCGAGACTTGGTCTCTGATTCTTCTTTGACCTGGGCAGAGGAGCCCATTAGGCAGTTCTATGCCACCCTCCACATTTCTCCTCAGCGTGACTCACTGACCTTTATGACCGGCCTCCAGGTATACACGGTCACAAAGGAGCAGCTTGAGGCCGCTTTAGGACTGGTTCGTCCTGCTTCAGGGCGCCAGCTCCACACTTTACCTGATCTTGAGCATCGTGAGGTCGCTATGCTCTACTCCGGCGCCTTCCAGGTTCGTCACATTGCCGGCATGCGCCGCGATGTTGACCTGGCGCTGAAGATTCTTCGCCTCACTCTTCTTCCGATCACAGGTGACCGCGCCAGGGTCACCTACATCACTCTCCATGTTCTCATCTCGATCTTTCGAGAGGAGCCCTTCGACATCGCTGATCTCATCATTAGTGAGCTTCAGCACGTTCTTCTCTCTCCTCGTCGTCGCCTGGTGTATGCCCCATACATCATGGCACTACTGCTCCACATTCGAGCAGTAGACACCGCTCTTCCTCGCCCTCATCAGCTTTTGGCCTTCTTTCCCCCTGGCCAGGCTGATCGTCGCCTGGGCACTCGTCCTCCAGCTCCTAGTGCTCCCTCCTCAGCCTCTGATGATGATGAGGATTCTGAGGACGCGACTGCAGCTCCAGCTTCTGCCTCTGCTCCTACCCCTTCTAGCAGCTCCCGCACAGCTTCCTCTCTTGCATCTCTGCAGGTGTCTCTTGACCAGGTCATTCAGACACAGCAGGTGATCCAGAGTACCTTGGCAGCTCAGCAGGAGATCCTTCAGCAGATACTGCAGCGACTTCCAGCTCCTGATGCTGCGATGGCATCTGCTTCCCTTGCTCCTCGCAAGAGGGCACGGCCTGCAGTTTCTTCACCAGCATCATCTGCCGGCACCGCTCCAGTTCCAGCAGGACCTGCATCTCCCGCCGTCGTACCTACCGCGTCTCCTACAGCTTCCGGAGGCACTGAGGTTCTAGGAGACTTAGATGACCAGGAGTAGATTAGGATTAGTTTCTCATGATTAGGCCTCCCTTTTTGTGCTTGATGCCAAAGGGGGAGAGATGGATGATGTTATGATATTTTGTTTAGATGGATGAATATTTTATGATATGATTATGATATGTTGATGATGTTATGATATTTTGTTTAGATGGATGAATATTTATGCGATGTGATTTGTTCTTACATTTGTATGAGATATCAATGTGCTCTGACGTGAATTGTGGTTCTCTCTCTTATGCTATGATATGCTCTGATACATCTTGAGGGATGTGCACACTTTCAGGGGGAGATTTTTGCACAAAATCAGGGGAGTATTAGTTGGTATTAGTTTATTAACTTGTTGTCATCAATCATCAAAAAGGGGGAGATTGTTGCATCTAGGCCTTTCATGCCTAACCCTGATGTGTTTTGATGGTTGATGATAATAAGTATTTTTGGACTAACTATGTGTTTGAGTTAGTGTTACAGATTTCAGACAACCGCACAAAAAGCGAGGGCTGGTGATCAAAAATGTTGAAGTTCAATTTAAGTCGTTCAAAAGCATAAGAAGACGCAAAAAGAAATTGTTTTTGCTGGACTAAACTGATGCATCGAGGTATGTTGTAGTTCTGGGTTTTCCGATCTCAGGGTGCATGAAGATCGATCGGTTTGAGGATTTTATTCTTAGTTTAAACCGTACTATAAAGAGGGGACGCAAGTTCTCTCTACATCTCCAATTATACCGAGAAAAATCTAGGTCAATGCACGCATATCATTATATGTGGTTTTTCGACAATTTGTTTTGATATATTGAATTTTGTCAACAGTTGAGGTTTTTACTTCTTGAGAAAGATCTGAAAAGATCTAATTTTTGTTGCTGTTGTCAAAAATGTTCTTCTCGAAAATATCTTCAAAACAAAACTGAAATCATTTGAATCAGATCTCTGGAGTTTGAGCTTTCTCTGTTTTTATCCAGACTGACTGTCAGTGTTGATAACTGACTGTCAGTATGAATGTCAGTTAGTGCAAACTGACAAATCTCCAGAGAGCATGTTTTTCTGTCTCAGATTTTTTTGTACTAAACTGACTGTCAGTATGAGTATACTGACTGTCAGTGTGGGTTTCGACCACAGAGAGTTTTTGAGTTGGTTTTTATTCTGTTTTTCTCTGTGTTACTGAAACTGAGACTGACTGTCAGTTTGACACACTGACTGTCAGTTTGGGCAGTAAATTTTTGCTGTTATCTGCTTCAACGGTTATAAAGTTTTTAGCCGTTGCTTTTCTCTGTTGATTTTGTGGACACTGACTGTCAGTCTTTGTAACTGACTGTCAGTATGGACTGTTTCTTTTTACTGTTTTAGTCCACAACGTTCGAGCTGTTTTGATCCTGTTTTTACTCTTTCTGGTGATACACTAGACTGACTGTCAGTC
Organism: Pharus latifolius; assembly: GCA_019359835.1. Classification (NCBI taxonomy): domain Eukaryota; kingdom Viridiplantae; phylum Streptophyta; class Magnoliopsida; order Poales; family Poaceae; genus Pharus; species Pharus latifolius. Next base: position 81,097,098 of record CM033324.1, read on the forward strand.
TTGGTTACTAATTTTCAGCTCGAGCACAAACGGCTCTTTTGACCACGAAGGCTATAAATAGAGGTGTTGAGCTGCTGTTTTAACACAAGCAAATACAGCAACATATCCTTTCATACTTTCTCACTAGTGCTTCTTCGTTTTACTTAAAACTTGATCTTTTGATCGAGTCGTGAGAGTATTAGCCACATCGAGCATATTGTTCTTGCATTCCCATTTCTAGATATTTTCTCGGTGTGCATTGGAGGCCTAGAGTAGACCTTGCTTCTTATTACTCTTGGTGAGCGCCCTCACCTAGACGGTTCGGAGGCGGAAATCGCTGATCTCTCCAAATCGGAGATTGTCGGAGAGACGCGATAACTTGTAAAAGGCTTGGTGCTCGCCTTTCCGGAGGGGACAAGGAGCAACCTTAGTAGATAGTGTCCTGTGTGGATACTGAAGCTATACTCAAGGACTGAGTGCTTCAACGAGGCCTAGTGGAGACTGGGCGTGTCTCCGATACTTCGGGATATATCGGTTTCAATCTCTTATCTTTTACTATTACTTGCTTTACCTTAATTTGGATTTTCATTTGCAAAAACAAATTTTCAAAGTCTCCTATTCACCCCCTCCCCCTCTAGTCGACATCCTGATCCAACAGAACTCACAAGAAAGATCCGTGCGTTTGGCCAAACGGCCCAACGTCGTCGCGCCTCGCCCCACCCTCTTGCGCTGGGATGAACCAACTGCATCTTCAGTTACGTTGGGGTTGGCCTTAGTCGAACCACTAGTACCATCCGATGAAGACGATGACATGTCTTTCCCTACAAAACCATCAACAAACCATCAAAAATTTAATGGAAACATAAACCAAATCATTTTACAAAGCAAAATGACCTATTTTAAATATTTTTTCTATCGGTAAACACAGAACTACCAATAGAAGATAAGATTCTATTTCTCAGCATTTTCGTCTACACATTTTCATATAAGAAGCAGGCAACATATAGCAATTAATTCTTCTTGGAGTTCCATAACTCAGCCCAGGACTGGAGACTAATTAGGGCTGCAAAAGGGATGTCCGAAAAAAATAATACTAAAAGAAAGACATGCAAAAATTAATTCCTGAACTGTTCAGAAATCTTTTCTATCGGTAAACACATGAGCTGCCGATAGACCATGGCAATGTTTTCCATCGGTAAAGATACGAGATACCGATATAACATATTGTTCTGGAATATTGTTGATAAGCCGCCATTCACTGGCATCACATAGTCTTGGTTTAAGTCAACATTCTCCATGATTTTCTATACTAATATTCATGGGCTAGCATTATTATTTCACACATAACAATGTTTTCTATCGGTAAACACATGAGCTGCCGATAGAACATAACAATGTTTTCTATCGGTAAATACAGGAGATACCGATAGAATATGTGTAAGAACACCTCCAACGTATAATGTGCATTACATGGCAGTTGGATACAATTGATCACACATACAGCAGTACATATAAGTTAAAATCTCAAAATAGGTTCATTACAGCACTGGAACATATTATGTCAACTCTAATTTAAATCAACATTGCCTGCGGAATGTTCATAATCCAACACAATAGGGAACCCTAGTGTAATTACAAAACTCGAAGAATTAGTACGTACAAAACACAAAGATCAAATACGGAAGATGTTGGAGAAAGAACGATGAATTAGGGTATTTACGGCGATCAGTTGTGGTGATGGAGAGGCGGTGTAGAACGCAGTGGCGGCCGGCAAAGGATGAAAATATGAACCAGTGGCAGTGGCGAACCAGTATACAGCCGGGGATCGTCGTGTGGGAGAGAGGAAGTGAGTGGTCACTGCGGAGGTTGTGGTTTTCTTCACTCTCGAAGAGACGCAGTGCTATAAGTTGGAACTGTTCGACTGGAGGGAAACTCAAGGGCCATGTACGAATAATAAAGTAGTGGATGCCCTTTTCTATCGGTATAACAAAACAATACCAATAGAATTATGTCCTTTTCTATCGGTACAACAAAATAATACCGATAGAAAAAGTAAATTTTTCCCAAAACAATATTTGAAGTAGTGGATGCCCTTTTCTATCGGTATAAATAATAAAATACCGTGAGACCAATTTTCCCCAGAAATTTTTTTTAAGTGCCTGAGATTAAAGTATTGGATGCTCTTATTCTATCGGTAAAAACAACAAAATACCGTCAGACTAATGAATTTATTCTAACGGTAGAACATAATAATACCGATAGAATAAGTAAATTTTTCGTAGAGAAATTTTTGAAGTGTCTGAGAGACATTAAAGTAGTGGACACACATGACACATCTGTATTTACCGTTAGAACATGTGATGTTACGTGGCTGAAACAAAGCAAATTGGGTAATGCATGACACACATGACACCAGTTCTCACCTTCAAACAATCATATGTACACACAATGTAACATCAAACAAACCGTGCTTCAAAGCTGCAGAATGATAAAGAAAGAGGGAAGATAGCCGGAAAATTGGAAAATTGACATAAAAACAAATTGTTCATTCATTGTTGTTTTATCACTTATAAAAAAAATAAAAATCCAAAATGCTAGGTCAAGTGGTGGTCTTAGCCCTGGTTGCATGTAGAATAAAGTCAGTTTGACTTGCAGCCAGGACGCGGGACTCCTCTAGCGACAAGTTGTCCTTAGGATCAACTACTACCGCGCCGAGAAGGCCTGCTACCTCCCTCAGCTTCGCTATGGTATCCCTCATAGTCAAACCGCAGCCAGCGATGGTAATATGTGCGGCTTGCTTCTCCTCGTGAAGACGCCTCGTCCTCGCCCTGGAATTGTCACCATCCGTCTTCATGCGCTGAATGCGCCGGAGGAGATCGTCCAGTTCAAGCCGTAGCTGAGTGTGCTTGTCCGTAAGGAGCTTGTGCTCCTCCTGGAGGGCTCTCAGCTCGGCCTTGACTTTGCCAGTGTCTTCCACGGCTCCCCTTCCCTATGCAAATCAACAGGTCAAGAATGTACTGAACATGGATTAACAATACAGGGGTAAACCCAGGAGATTTAGAGTTCTTACCGGGGAGGGCGAGGCTGACGATCCCATTGAGGATGTCATTGCGAAAGAGAAGATAAGGAGTCGAAGAGTTTGAGAATTAGAAAAACAACAAAATACCGTGACGCATGGCGAGATACTTATAGAATTCCAAGGTGACGCATGGCGACACAGTTGAGAATTCAAAGCGCCAGAGTATTGTTCTATCGGTACAAACAACAAAATATCGTCAGACCAATTAATTTTTTCTATCGGTACAAACAACAAAATACCGTGAGACTAACGAATTTATTCTAACGGTAAAACATAATAATACCGATAGAATAAGGAAAATTTTGAAGTGCCTGAGACACATTAAAGTAGTGGATGCCCTTTTCTATCGGTACAAATAACAAAATACCGTTAGACAAATGGATTTTTGGAGAGCTTAATTTGAAGAAGCAAGAGGCTGCGATGAGATTTTTGCAAGAAAATTTGAAGGGAAGAATTAAGTACTTACAGGATAAAGGTACTACTGTACAAGTTAGAACTCATGCTGTGGAGTAAAATTGAGATATATTAATGTTGTGAACTAGCTTATCATTAAGTTCTAAAGAAAAATGTACTGCCTGATGTATTAATGATAAGTTCCTCACCTTGATGCAAAACTTGTGGGCTGTTTGCTTGGCATTTATCCCTGAAATAGAAAATAATCATCAATGGTTCTCAACCCATAATCCTTCTTCGTGATCATCTCGCAGATACGTTGTTTCGTTCATATCTTCAGTAGGGATAGATTGAATGTCCTCTAAAAATGGAGGTATTTCATCGAATTGGTTATACTCCTCTTCGTCGACAACGTCTTCGACCCCAACAATACGTCTCTTACTGTGGAGGATAACATGCAAGTTTGGATTGGCCGGGTCAACGATGTAGAATACCTGTGTGGCTTGCTTTGCAAGTATGAATGGATCGTCTTGGTGTCCGACTCTATCAAGATCGACAAGAGTAAACCCGTAACTGTCAACTTGAACACCTCGAGGGATTTCGACCCATTGGCATCGAAACAGGGGAATCTTAAGTAATCCGTAATCGAGCTCCCATATTTCGTCAATAGCACCGTAATATGAGTTCAGCGCCCTTACTGACCTGGCATCCTCGGAAATAGCAAACAGTGTCACTCCGCTACATTGCGTGCTACTCTTGGCGTCTTGAGCTCTTGTATAAAATGAATACCCATTGATGTCGTACCCCTGCCAAGTCCCTATAGTGAATCTTGGGCCTCTAGCCAACCATGTCACAGTTTCACTTACGGAGCCCTCGGCAGCTCGCGTGACTCTTTCTTGGATCCACCCAGCAAATTTCCTGTTATGTTCTTTGGTGACCCAAATCTCTGACTTCGAAGGATTCTGTGACCGTAACATTACCTTGTGCTCGTGTATGTATGGCCCGACCTCCGTCATGTGTTGTAAGACCCAAAAGAGTTGTAACCACGTCGCGTTGCAAAGCGTCCAGTCCATCCAGATCAATTACCTACGAGGACACAGTTGCGCCAAATATTCATATCAGAAAAATCTTCTAATTAAGCTCCACAAATGGAGGTAATGAACTTATAGTACGAGTGCACGTACTTATCTTGCAAGATATTACGTTGAAAAAATAACATAGGTTTGTGATTGTCTCTCTGACTTTAACTGGGAGAATGCCTCTAATAGCAATGGGAAGCATTTGTGACATCAACACATGACAGTCGTGGGACTTTGTGCCAACTAGTCTTAGGTCCTTCATGGACACAAGTTTTTTCAAGTTCGCAAAGTACCCACATGGAACTTTAACATCGTGCAGGCACCGACAGAGTTCTGTTTTTTCGCTCTTGGACAACGTATAGCAGGCCGGGGGGAGGTATGTGCGCTTTTCCTTCTCTAAAGGTGCAAGCTCAGTCCTTATCCCCATTTCCACCATGTCACGACGAGCTTTCACACCATCCTTTGTCTTTCCCGGAATGTTTAACAACAAACCAATCAAACTGTCACAGACATTTTTCTCTACATGCATGACACCAATGCAATGTCGAACTTGTAAGTACTCCTAGTACAGTAGATCCTAAAGAATCGATCTCTTCTTCCAAACATTTTTTTCTCGAGGTTTAGAATACTTACCGAACTCAGCTTTGATGTCCTTCACGCGTGAGTAAATCTCCTTACCGGTCAGAAACACTGGAGCTGATCCCTTCTCAGGCTTCCCGTTAAATGATTTCCTCTTCTTACGGTACATGTGATGCACCGGAAGAAACCTGCGGTGACCCATGTACACTATTTTCCGGCAGTTTCGCAGCCACATGCCCTCAGTTTCATCTAGGCAAATATGGCAAGCCCTGGCTCCTTTCGTACTATACCCCGACAAATTGCCGTAGGCCGAAAAATCATTTATGGTGCAAAATATCAGGGCCCGCAAGATGAAATTCTCTTTCTTGTATGCATCCCACACCTGCACCCCCTCGCTCCACAATTTCTGTAAGTCCTCGATTAAAGGCGCTAGAAACACGTCAATAACATTTCCGGGTTGTCTGGGTCCTGAGATTAGTAACGCCATCATGATGTACTTGCGCTTCATGCATAACCAAGGAGGAAGATTGTAGATGCATAAAAGAATCGGCCAAGTGCTATGCCGACTGCTCATATTACCATGTGGGTTCATACCATCTGTACTCAGCCCGAACCTTATATTCCTAAGTTCGCCGCCGATCTCAGCAAATGTTCTGTTGATGTTTCTCCATTGAATAGAATCAGCTGGGTGTCTCAGTTTTCCGTCTTGTTTCCGGGCTTCAGCATGCCAATTCCGTCTTGTTTCCGGGCTTTAGCATGCCAACGCAAGTGCTTCGCGACTTTCGGATTTGCAAACAGCCGCTTCAATCTAGGTATCACAGACAAGTACCACACAATTTTCGCCGGAGGTCCTTTCTTTACCTCGTGACGTTCACTGTCAATCCGGTCCCTACGCGTATACCTCGATGCGCCGCATCTTGGACAAACATGCAAACTGGAGTACTCGTTACGGTACAACACACAATCATTTGGGCATGTGTGTATTCTTTCGATTTCCATTCCCAACGGACACAACAATTTTTTGGCTTGGTAAGTAGATCTTGGCAACTCATTTCCCTCTGGAAGCATGTCCGCTAGAAGATCTAATAGTGCCGTGAAACTCTTATCACTCCAACCGTTGCATGCCTTCAAGTTATTATCTCAGCACAGAAGACAGTTTTGTAAATGTTGCACATCCAGGGAATAGAGGCTTCTCAGAGTCAGCAATCAGTTTCTCAAATTCACAGAAGTCGTTTTCGTTGTAATCTTCCTCTACATCACGTAACATCTCATCTAGATTGTCATCATCATCATCTACGTGCACATCGGAATGAACATTATCAAAATTCAGATGATCATCGATATTATTGCAATCCACATCCGAGTCCTGCTGATTGATAGTAGTGGTGCTTGTTTCCTCAAGATCTTCGCCATGCCATATCCAACGGGTGTATTGCGCGTTAAAACCATGACGAATCAAATGACTCTTAATTTGATCAGAGTTGCTAAACCTCTTCAAGTTCATACAATCTGTACAAGGACAAAGCATATTTTTCTCTCCCTTCCTCTCCTTTTGTTGCTTACCAAATTTAATAAATTCATTCACACCATCCAAATATTCAAGAGTAGTACGTTTTATTCCATACATCTAATATTTCCTGTCCATCTACAATTAACAAAATTTAACAAGTCAGCCATGCATGAAACCTGCCCGATTAAGTTATGTATATGTACATGTACAGCCTCTTACAACTGATGTGTTAAACCCTAACCTGACAAAATTAACACTAATTAACCTAGCTGACTACACAATACAAGCTAGTTAGCTCCTAAAACATGAAGCATTTCCAGCTAGTTAGCTCCCAAGCTTAGAGCTACAAACTTGGAACTACACAATACAGCTAGCTTGCAAGTAGAGAGGGAGGGAGATCTAGAGGGAGAGAGATAAGTGATGACAATTAAGCATACCTTAAAGAGAGGGGTGCAATCAACTTCCCTCCAGCTTGCCCTGATCACCCTAGCAGTATAGCTGCGAGCGTGGAACTTTCATCACAAACAGAGGGACACAGAGTGCAACAGAACAAAAGAGCAGCTCAGCAATGGTCGAGTGGGGTTTTACTTATACTGGACCTTTTTCTAACGGTAAATACATGAAATAACCATTAGACTAAGTAAGGTAATTTTCCGCTCACATATTCTATCGGTAAAAACACATATATACCGTTAGAGAATGGACATTGCTGAGCAGGTACAGGTCTTGTTCTATCGGTAAATATGTGTATTGACCGTTAGATGATGCATGACACAGCAAATACATGAGTTTTTCTATCGGTAAATATGTATATTTACAGTTAGATGATGCATGACTGAGCAAATACATATATTGTTCTATCGGTAAATATGTGTATTTACCGTTAGAGGAGGTACTGGTACCAAACTGGGTATTGCATGACACACATGACACCAGTTCTCACATCCAAAGAATCATATCTAAACACAATGTAACATCAAACAGATCTTAACTAGAAGATAAAGCAATATTTCAAGAAATGCTAATTTGTAGATTAACTAGGAGACACAAAAATACTTTTCTTAGGTACTTGGTATTTCATCTTGCCAAAGAAATTACACATGCCAGTTCACAAATTCAGGTACAAACATACACATGCCAGTTCACCAATACAAATTCAGGTACAAACATACACATGCCAGTTCACAAATTCAAGTGCATGTCTGAAACAATAGTACAAAGACACACCTACCTACCAATACAATTAAATACACAAATACTCCCTACACATTCAAGTTCATGTCCCAAATAGAAATACATGATACACAAATATACAACAATATACAAATACAACAATTCACACATTCGATGTATATTAGAAAAGCCACGTCTGAAATTAACAACAGATCACGACGAGGACCCAGTGGCCCATACATTTTACATAAAAGAGAACCTTTGCAAGTTGCGACAATGCAACTACCGACTACAAGTTAGACCTGATACATCACAAATCCATTCATCCAAAACAGCAAATGTTTGAACCACATTGGACTTAACCATAGGAGTTCAGTTCGAAGACGCCCGAGGAGCTGGAACTGCCGTCGAGTTACATTTGTATTGGTAATTTCCTCGGACTCAAACTCGATCAACTCAACTCAACTCAACTCAACTCCATTAACAAAAAGAACCTACCTTCCAAGATGTTGTTCTGTGTAGTGATGGTGTAGAATGGCTGTGCAAATGATAACAATTCTTCTTCTCCAAGTAGGTAAGCATCTGGCCACAAGCTAGTGTATGCAAAAAAATGTAAGATGCTCTCTATAGGTCCTGATTTGAGAAACACGCCGGACTTAAGGATCTTCTCGACCGAGCCAACCAAGATCTCGCCCTTCACGTCCTTCCAGCTCTCGACGGTGATCTTCACTGTTTCTTTCCAGCTCTCGATGGTGATCTTCACCGTTTCTTTCTCCAACAAGCCAACGTAGGCAGCGTACTGCGATGAAGAACCGTGAAATACGTTGCCCCTCATGAGCATCATCCAAGGACCTGCACAGATCATAATCATATTGAAAAGAAGACACATCAAAATGAATGATACAAAAATTGCAGAATAATTGCCATAATCGGATTAGAATAATCTAACAATATTGCCGAAATTTTACGTACCTTACTTGCGATGCCGAAATCTAGAGGGCGTCGATGGAGGTGCGGAGGTGCAGCGGTCGCTGGTAGAGGTGCGCCGACCATCCATGGAGCTTATGGGTTAGGACTATGAGCGCCAGATGAACTGTGAGAATGAAAGAGACATACCCGGGTATTTATAGTACTAGATAAGTTCTATCGGTACACAACCTCATACCGTTAGTAATTTGATATATCTTCTAACGGTATAAAAATAAATTACCGATAGAATAAAAATATTTGTAGCAGGTGAACGGTTCTATCGACACACTACATATTGCCGATAGGAATTTTTGTACATACTCTGTCGGTATATACATACATCGCCGATAGAATCAGACTAGTTGTAGAAGGCGAACAGTTTTAAGATATTTATGCTATATTCTAACGGTATAAACATACATTACTGATAGAATAAAACTATTTGAAGACGAACAGTTCTAAGCAATTTTTGATATATTCCAACGGTACAAGAATCCATTACCGATAGAATAAAAATATTTGTAGAAGGCAAACGGTTCTATCGGCACACTACATATTGCCGATAGGAATTTTTGTACATACTCTGTCGGTATATACATACATTGCCAATAGAATAAGACTAATTGTAGAAGGTGAACAGTTCTAAGATATTTGCGCTATATTCTAACGGTATAAACATACATTACTGATAGAATAAAACTATTTGAAGACGAACAGTTCTAAGCAATTTTTGATATATTCTAACGGTACAAGCATCCATTACCGATAGAATCAAAATATTTGTAGAAGGCGAACGGTTCTATCGGTACATTACATATTGCCGATAGGAATTTTTGTACATATTCTGTCGGTATATACATACAGTACCAATAGAATAAGACTAGTTGTAGAAGTCGACCAGTCCTATCGGCGCACAACATTCTCCCGTCAGTACTTATGCATCTCTTCTAACGGCAAATATGTTCATCACCGCTAGAGTAAATCATACTGCTTCTTCTAACGGTAAGTTTCTTACAAACCGATAGGAAAAATACATCCCATTGGCTTTTTATGACCGCGAGGCACATTTTCTAACAGTTTTCTACTAAATCGCTAATAACCGATAGAAGATAGAGATTAGTAGACTGTATTTATGTACTAGTGATAGTCGAATATGGCATTATCGCCTTATTATATATTTGTTGAAAGAATGGTACAAAAATGATTCTATGTGCACATGTATTTTTATAAAAAGATCTTGATCTGAATTTGTAATAATTGAGTACTCGATATTTGTAAGATCCCTTTATGATAAGAAAATTCTTGGTACTGAAGTGATAGACTTAAATGCTATAAGAGCATAAATGTATCTTATTTCTCATATATGGTTTGTTATATTATTTTCTATAATTTATTAGTGAGGTATAGCTCTTATTCTATAGGAAATCATTGGAATAGAGTGGGATAAATACTTAGTTAATTACTTTTGAAGTACAAAAAGATCTATGTCCATATTTTTCTAACATATCCAAAATAGATTTAGTTGATTTTACAGATACAGGATCTCCATATGATCCTAATAACGGTCGATCACAAACTAGATATCTATTTATTTCTAGTGACATTGCTATTTCATGGTATTCAATGAAGCATATAACTGCTGCAACTTCATCAAATTATGCTTTAGCAATCTATGAATTGAGTGGAGAATTATTTTGCCAAGAAATCTGATTAGTTGACATGACATATTTGAAGATCTTGTGATTTAATTTTATATGAGGACAATACTGCATTTATCCCCCAAAAGAGAGAATAATATATTAAAAGAGTAATGTTGTCAAGATCGGGATACAGATCATAGAATCATATGATCCTACAATCCCATGGAGTTTATATAACCAGAATTGAGTATGGAATTAAAATCTCATAAGATCAGTTAAGATCATGATCTAGATCATATGATCGTGTAGGATGTATAGGATCACGATACTAGTCTAGTATTCTCTAAAGAGTTAATTGGATAAATTTATGTGAAAAATGTCAATATATAAACAAATACTTCAATGTGTACAAATTTAATTAAAATACCAAAAAATTTACTATAATAATGTATAATCTTCATTTGTGTTTATTTTTACTACTAATATATATATATTTTTAAAGAAATATATGCATTTTTCAAAATATGGTAGAATTATGATCCTACAATCTAATCCAATTACACAAAAATCAATCCTACCTAGAATACCGATCCTGACAATCTTGTAAAGGAAACAAAACAAAAACATATTTTACAAAGTTTTCTTCACTTATGATCTCTAAAAGGATGATATCTGTAATTCAACAAATTCGCTCAAATGAGAATTTGATAGATTTATTTACCAGGACACTTTCTACGACAATATTCAAAAAGTTTATGAGTTGCGTTGATTTAAAGATCTTTACTGATTTGATTATATGGGGAGTAGATACATATGTATTTTGTTCTTTACCCGTGGTTTTTTCTAGTTGGGTTTTTTCTTGATAAAGTTTTTAATAAAACATATATATTCCCAAGTAATAGACATTCAAAGAAAAGAGAGTGTTACGAAATAAATTAATATATGCTCTTAATGGATATCTATAACCTCATGTGTTATCATAATTATAATCACAAATACACTATGAAATTTTTGTAACCCCTGTGCTATCAATTGGGTAAGCCCCAATAGATGGAGGGTATATGATTGTAATGTTATATATAATGTCAGTAATTTATTGTTTTAGTTATATTTGACGTATATCCCTTTATATTTTAAGGAGTTGGAATAAACAACTTTAATTGAACAATTGATACAATTAAGCAAGGTCAAGAATCTAGACTAAAATTCAAATTTAATTAAGTAACGAAGTAATGCAGTCTAATAATTTTGAAGACCTTCGATGCAATTTCTTGTATAAAGAAATATAACTGATATCCACGTAGATCAATCCTCTCAAATTGAACACTGTAAATAATTCAGCCCAAACCTTATGACTAATCATACAACTCCCGTTCCAATCACCAGACACAAGCAAAAGTTTAAAGAAAAATTAGCTAGAAATACTACAAAATTGAGATTTACTATAAAATACTAATTATTATGCTGAAAAATAAGAATGTGGCCACAATTTAATAAGACATCCATATCAAATAGTTGAAACCCAATTTTTACGTTGTTAAAGTATATTATCATAATTTTCAATACTGTAATAGCTAGACTCGAGCATATATATATATATATCAGTTTAACAGGTCTAAATCTGACTAAACTTGACTCAATTTGACCAAATGTTAGACGAAGTCTAAACTTCTTTTTATGTCTAATCCGAGAATATAATATTAAAAAAAATCAAAAATCGATTCAATCTAATTTTAAATACGAACTGATCAAAATAACCCGACCTAGTCCAAATCGGATCAGCTGAACTATTGTACTAGGGCTGAGATGATGGATCTCAACCCGACTGCACACAAAAGGCTTTTCTTACGGTCCGGCCTAGCTCTATCCGGTGCGATGCCACCCCGCCAAGATTTTAGATTCGTACAAACCAGGCCCCACCACCAAGTGTCAAAACCATATAAACTCCAATAACCCCTCTCTCCGTCCCCACATTTTTCCACAGCATCTCTCTGATTCGCCACGGCCTCCTCTACCGTAGCCGTCAACCCCCCACGTCCTCACGCGCCACCCGCCGCCACCGTCACCATCGCTCTCGCCGTCGCCGTCACCCCTCCGCTACAAATCTCCCCTCAGAAACCCATCCGAAATGGCCTCTCTCACAACCAACCATGGCGTCGCCGACCACCACGATCACTTCCACTCGCACCCCCATAACCACGACTGATCCGAGCCCGAACCCTAGCGCTAGCGTGCCAGTACCCATCACAGTGCCGAGCCCAAGGACGCAGCTCCTCCACCACCACCACCACCTGCTCGACCGCCGCGACACGCCGCGGGTCGCCGCGTGGGAGCCGGCCAGGGCGGCCCTGCGGCCGGGGAGGGCGGCGATGGGCGGAGGCGGCGCGGATGGGAAGGCTGAGGAGAAGCTGGTCGTCGGCGAGGCTGGGTACGTCCTGGAGGACGTTCCGCACGTGTCCGACCACCTCCCCGAGCTGCCCGTGAGTGGCCTCTGCCCAAGTGTCATTTGATGCGGAGGTCCGGTTGTGTGGATTTGTGGATTAGAATGGCAGTGATACGCTGGATCACTGGTTTGTGGTGTGGATAATTGTAAGATCATGTGGGTATCTGATAATGGTTCGCTATGATGGACCTCTTTTGATAGGCGATCTAAAGTTGCTGTCGTTAACTTTTTGCTATTTATTAATTTTTGCTAGTTATTTGTGTCTTGTGGTGGATTGTTTTGGAGATTGGAATCATGAGTTGAGTGCCTTGTTTTAGTATTGCCTTTTTAGTGGCCACGTTTTTTTCTTTTTTTTTCCATTTGTAGTTTGGTCATGCAGTGCTGGTTAATTTATAATTAACTAAAAAGGATGAAAACGAGCTAAATATTTCCATTACTTATTTCTTTGTGGCTAGAAGTATTCAGTTTGATGAATTTCTTTTGTTGTTTGATGTGGCAGACCTATCCGAACCCATTGCAAGATAATCCAGCATACTCAGTTGTTAAGTAAGATTAAACTTGCTGACTTAATTAACTGTGCTATTTGCTACTGCTGTTAATAACTTCAAACCTGCAACATTTTATTTGCAGACAATACTTTGTTAACATGGATGACACCGTTTGCCAGAAGGTGCATTCTTGAGTTTATTGCGAACTCGCATTCCCTTCCCTCTTGGCCGCAAATTCTAGAAAGTATTTGTTTTGTTTTAATGTGGATTTTTGTTCCATGCAGATTGTTGTTCACAAGGGTAGTCCAAGAGGGAACCACTTCCGTCGTGCCGGCCCTTGCCAAAGGGTATTTAACCTTGTGTTTTGCATGCAAACAAAGTGCGGGAGAAGGTGAAAAGAGATTAAAAACAACCTTGCAAGTTCTTTGATAAACTCTTGTCTGTCTTGGTCAGGTATATTTTGATTCGGATGAGGTTCGTGCATGCATCGTCACCTGTGGAGGACTGTGTCCTGGACTTAATACTGTGATTAGGGAAATTGTATGCGGCTTGTCTGACATGTATGGTGTCACCAAGATTCTTGGAATTCAGGTCAGTCATCAGATTGTATGTTTGGAAGTAGGAACACTTTGCAGTCCAAAAAAACATATGCAAGTGATCTTTTTTGTCTGAGATTCTGCAAGTTACTTCCTACCTAAAGTTTAATGTGAAGCTATTCTAGAATCACACATGATCTTCCAGATATACCATCAAAGTTGTACTTGATTGTTAAATTTGAGAAAAAGCTACCCTAAAGGCCTCATGTTCTTTGCTTTCCAGAGCAATTTGTGGGAGTTGGGATCACCGAAAATAAGAACAAAGGCACCTAACCAATCAAGAAGTCCTAATGTGTTATACCGGTGCCCTATCTTCTGATTTTGGGTTTATTCTTTGTTAGGGTGGCTACAGAGGTTTCTATGCTCACAACACCATCACCTTGACTCCAAAGAGTGTAAATGATATTCATAAACGGGGTGGAACTATTCTTGGAACATCACGAGGAGGTCATGACACCGTGAAGATTGTAGATAGCATTCAAGATCGTGGTATAAATCAGGTAAAAAAAAAAGCAATTTCTATTGTTCTTTCTCTTGCTTTCAGTTTCATTATTTGCATCATGAAGCTTTTATTTAACCCAATTGAGACATTAAATCTTGCACATTGATTTTATTCCTTTGTGCTTTGTCTTCCAGGTCTATGTAATTGGTGGGGATGGTACTCAAAAGGGTGCGGCGGTGATTTTTGAAGTAAGCACAACTGTAGATTATGCTGGGACTGTTCTCTAACTCAATGGAATCAACGGAATGTATAAATGAGAACCACTCTTAAAATAAGAAAAAACGAGCAGTATTGAACGTTGGATTAAATTGAGTGGCTTTGATCATCCACAAAAAGTCACCGTCATCGTTCAAAAGACCCCTTAACATTCCATTTTTTTTACTTTTCCACCCTTCCTTTTAGTGGCATGAGCTACCTTCTTCAATCTATACCATTCAAATTTGATTTAATGACCAAGATTGTAGTTCCCGTTCTCCTATTTAAAACTAGTTTCTATTGGTGTAAAATAGTTCGTGATATTAACATTTTTAATTGGGTTTATCTTTTATGTTGTGAATCAAATGACATATCAATAGTTAATTAATCATATTATCAGGGTTATTGAAACAATTTTTTTTTTTTTTACTTGAATCTTATTGCAGGAAGTTAGAAGACGTGGTCTCAAAGTTGCTGTTGCTGGCATCCCAAAGACCATCGATAATGACATTCCAGTATATATCTCGTTTTTTCTCATTATACATTGATATTTTTGTGGAGTGGTGGAACAGACTTAGTTGTATTCAAATTATAGCTACCTTGTGTATCAGGTAATTGACAAATCATTTGGTTTTGACACTGCTGTGGAGGAGGCTCAACGTGCAATAAATGCTGCTCATGTTGAAGCTGGAAGTGCTGAGAATGGCATAGGTCTCGTGAAACTAATGGGTCGCAACAGTGGTATGTTTCTCTTAGATATTGATGTCGCATGCTAGTATTGTATGCTATTTGCCCATTGTATAATTTGGCCATGAAAGTTTCTCTACTAATAGCCTTGTTCTATAAGGAAGTGTCTTCTATGAAAATCTTGTGCTTTTATTGAACTCTTATATGTCTTGCTGTTATTAACTGTTTCCTGAAAGTCCCAGTGTTGCTTGTTATTGTTAACTTTAAATGATATTTAGAGTTAAATGAAAATGGCAAATTCCTTCCTTTCCCAATCTCCTTGAATCTATAAGATTTTTACCTGATGTGACACTAATGTGTGTGTCTTATGCTGCAATGGCTTAGTTGACTGTTTATAGCATTTCATGCTTTTGCAAAAGAATATAATGAAAACAGGCTATATTTATATGCTCATGGGTCTGATCAGTTGTTGACCACATCTAATGACATCGGATTTTGGTTTTTCACATCTTTGAGCACCATTTGTCTTGTTGCCTGAGTTGTGGACGCACATACATATGTAGCCGAATTTGGTTATGAACCAAATATGCCCTATATTCAATAGTTAGTTCCAAAGTACTAGTATAAGCTTGTTCCTATACCATTCCTTAATACCATAAATTTCATAATTCATATATTGCTTGAATGAGATTCATTACAACTTTTAATAATGCAGGTTTTATCGCGCAGTATGCTACTCTGGCAAGCCGAGATGTGGTATATTAACATCTCCATCAAACTGAAAATATTTCAAGTTTGTCTCCATGTTTTCGCTCAAAATAAAGGCTTAAATGTATTATTGAGCTGACAAACTTTTCCTATTTGTCAGGATTGTTGCTTGATTCCGGAGTCACCTTTCTATCTAGAAGGTGAAGGTGGACTTTTCAGATATATTGAAAAGCGTCTGAAGGAGAATGGTCATATGGTTATTGTCATTGCTGAGGGTGCAGGACAGAAACTTATTGCCGAAAACATGCAAACAATGGGGCATGATGCTTCAGGCAATACAATGCTTCTTGATGTTGGTCTTTGGTTATCTCAACAGATCAAGGTGAGACTCTTCGAAATTCCACTCGCAAATCCCACTTGTCTATTTGTTTGTTATTGCCATGAGTTTCAAGTGAGCTAGTTGTTTTTATTTCCTGCTCAGAATCTGTATGAATTGATTCGGCTTTCTGCTTTTACTTCTTTTAGCTCTATCATCAGATGATACCTTTTTCGTTATATGCATTGTTGCATTTACATGTTATTTCAAGCTCCCTGATAAAAGTGCCTTCTTAATCAATGTTTTATTTGTGAATTCAGGAGCATTTTAAGAAAACCAAGATGACCATAAATCTCAAGTACATTGGTCTGTGGTTTCTATGCTTTTATCTTTTAGGTTCTTTTGACTTGCTTGATGTTGTGAATAATAGGTTTCAGATATTATACGACTTTGCAGATCCTACATACATGATACGGGCCATTCCTAGCAATGCATCTGATAATGTCTATTGCACACTGTTGGCTCATAGTGTGGTCCATGGAGCTATGGCTGGATATACTGGTTTCACTGTTGGACAGGTCAATGGTCGACATTGTTATATTCCATTCTATGTAAGTCATCTTCTATGGCATGGTTCAATTTCTATAAGAATTTTATTTTGGGTATATAAAACCCCTCACAAGTTAATTTGTAGAATTTCGTGCCCCACAAGTCTATTCGATTTCAAAGACCCTTATTATCACTTTTCTGTCAAATGGCAAGCATTAAAAGAAATCTTAAAATAGCAGTCGCTGACAGGTGTGGGTTCATACCCCTCACAAACACGTGCTCCAACTCCCAACTCCTCACCCCCCACCCACCCACACACCCACACACAAAATATAGTGGCGACAGCAACGGTGGGTGTGGCAGTGGCCAGTGGCCAAGATAGCAAGCAGCAACGGTGAGCTGCTATCACCACACCACCATTGCTGTGCTGCTCACCATATGTGCCTCGCTGGGAGTTAGATGATAATATTCTTCCTTATAGTATGTTTTGAAGTGTCCAATAACTGTTTATAAAGTGCTCTGTTCTGTAGTCAGCACCACCAGTTGAAAATTTTAGAACTTTCCTGCTTCAGTGCCCTCTATATTGATTTATCTATATATTACTTACTTCAGAGGATCACAGAGAAGCAGAACAAAGTTTCAATAACTGACAGGATGTGGGCAAGACTGCTGTGTTCCACCAACCAGCCAAGCTTCCTTAGCAAGAAAGATGTTGAGGAGGCAAAGATGGAAGATGAAAGAACAGCCAAACTTTTGGATGGCCGGGCCAACAACTCCAAGGTTGATGATAAACTTGCATCCCCCAACTCTAATGGTGCAAAATTGGTATGAAGTGAGGAGTGAGGTTAACAGATATTTATGCGTGCAGATAGTCATCGGTGTTTGTTTTGGTCTTGGTTAGCGAAGTTATCCTCCGGTGGAAGTTTAATGCTAAATAATTCTTGTGCATACTTGGCTAGAAAACTCTGTCCAGGCCTTTGTCAATGCATTTTTGTGTTGCAATGCTAATGTGCTAGAATTCTGGAACAGAATTGGTTGGGTTTGTAATAAAATCTCAGTTATGGATAAAATTGTACATTCGGCTTTTTTTTTCTGAGATGGCTGCCTCATTCTAATGCAGTGCAACTTATTAATCACGATTCACGTGTTGCCGGAGATGCGCAAGGGCACTTCTAAAAGTGCCCCCCAAAAGACTTTGTACGACATTTTTGAAAGGGAAAATAGCGGTAGAAGGCCAAGACTCTCTATCACGAAGCCCCTTGACTTGAAATTGAAACAATCCGATCCCTTACTATTTTGTAACAAATTTGGATAAGTTGCACTTACGTCTTTTGGTCCATTTTTTTATTAATTATATTAAAATAATAATCACTAATATATAAATCTCTGGTTTTACTCAACAACCTGTATCCATTCTCGACAAGAGTACGGAGAGTTAGGTTTATTATCTCCAGTTTGATGCAATCTTTTCCACAACTTGGTTCTCATGGGTCTTCTCCTGGTCCTAGGCATCTTCTCTGCCTCTGCTCTCTATCAGTAGTCAAATCAGTACTTTGTCTTTGCCTGTCTCTATTCATTTGTTCAACACTAATGGACTCGGCATAACCGCTTTAAGAAGGAGAAGAAGACCTAAAGCGAGGAGATAGAATAGAAAGAATGATAGCCAGTTCTTTGAAAATGGGAAGAAAGACAAGGATACAGTAGTGTGTAGAGTCTTTCAAATCAATCAGGAAAGAGTGAGATGAGAAAGAAAATGGCTTTCGGCGCCTTGACAAATGGATCTACCAAGAATTGCTTCTTCAGCCGAGTGAAGGTTTGCTCTTATGGGTCTATGGAGCACTACAAGACTCATTTGATTGTTTATGATTTTCAACAAGGACATAGTCATGATTATAATGAGACTTTTTATGTATATTACTCATACGATTATTGTTTGTATTCTTATTGTTGTAATTAATACTCATCTATAGTATATTTCATATATGGATATAATTTTCATGATGATTTACAAAAAAGAGGTTTATATGCAACCTCTACTAGGTTTCTCCGTTTTAAATGGACATGTATGTCATCTTCGGAGTGTTCTTTATGGTTTTAAACAAGCACCACAAGATTAGTTTGAGCAATTCACTCCAATTGTTCTGAAGGGTAGTTTTTCACAAGTGAGCATGGTTCTATTTTGTTTATTTATACTTCTTCATGAGGTCGGACAATATTCTTATTCTGTGTTGATGATATGCTCATTAATGATAATGATCCTTCTCATATTACTTTTGTAAAGTAACGTTTTATTCCGTAGTTCATGATGTTTGATCTTGGACTGTTTTGTCATTTTCTGGATAATGAGGTCACTTCTACAGTTGATGGTTTTCGTCTGTCTCAATAACAGTATACTTTGGATTTATTTTCTTGTTCTGATCTTACGAATATCAAAACCGCTGCTACTTCTATAGAGTTTCATCCTTTACTACAACCAATTGATGGCACTCCTCTTTCTAATCTCTTTCGATATGGGAAGATTGTTGGCAGTCTTGTTTATCTTATAGTAATTCAACCGAATATCTCTCATGTTGTTCATGTGTTTAGTCAGTTTGCTAGTTTTTCGACCTCTGTTCATTATACTCGTCTTAATGCTATCTATGGGGGACATTTTCTCACATCTTATTTTTCTCTAGTGATAGTTCTTCCCAACTACAAACCTATTTTGATTCTACATGAGCGAGTGATCTTGTTGATGGGCGTTCCACACTGGTTGTTGTATTTTTTTAGTACATCTCTCCTTGCATGGAAGTCCAAAAAATAGATTGTGGTTTCCTGCTCCAATGTTAAGGCTGAGTTACGAGCTCTAGTGACTACTAATGCTGAAGTAATTTGGCTTCATTAGTTACTTGTTGATCTAGATGTTTTGCAGAAGCAATTTGGTTTTGTTGGTTACTTGTTGATTTAAGTGTTGTGCTCATTGTGCTTACTCCTTTATTTTGTGATAACAACAGTGGTATCCAGATAGTTTCTGATCCAATAAAACATAGGTTAACTAAACACATTGATATTGATGCTACTTTCACTCGACCTCACTATTATCAGAAGACTTTTTCTCTTTGTTATTTGCCTTTAGAGCTTTAGTTTGCGGATTTCTTTTACCAAATCTCAAACTAGAAAGCAACATCTTTTCTTTTTTTTTTTTTCAAACTCAAGAATATTGATTCGTCTTGAGTTTGAAGAGAGTGTTAATGTATATATGTTATTAGGGTTAGGACCCACTGTAAGAATATGATCAATCAATTATTCATGGGGTTAAACCCAAGTATATATATGTACAAAGAGGTTACTGGACTTCAGAAACTAAATGGGGTCAATTTGGCCATATACACTGGAATATATACGTGTATATACATAACACCCCCCTTCAAACTCAAGATGGATCAGGAGAATCTGAAACATGGAGTTTGGAGAGATGAAACCGATGTTGTTCTCGAGTCTGAGCCTTCGTGAAGAAGTCGGCAACCTGAAACTCAGAAGGCAAATACTGAAGAGCAATAGTCATCTGCTGACAATGAGAACGTGTGAATGAAGCATCCACACCAATATACTTGGTGAGCTCATGTTTGACAGGATTAGTGGCAATCTGGATAGCATTGGTGTTGTCACAAAGAAGAGGCGTGGGAATGGTACATGACACCCCAAAATCAGCTAATAGCCAACGAAGCCAGACAATCTCTGAAGTAGTAGTGTCCAAGGCACGAAGTTCATCCTCAGCACTGCAGCGTGATACCGCAGTCTGTTTCTTGGACTTCCATGTAAGAAGAGAAGTACCAAGAAATATGCAATAACCAGTAATAGATCGTCGGTCAAGAGGGTCACTCGCCCAAGTCGAATCAGAGTAAGCATGAAGTTGGAGCTGACTCGAACGAGCATAAAAAAGACAACGAGAAGCAGTCCCACGCAGATAACGAAGCACACGAAGCAGGTGACCATAGTGAACGGAGGTGGAAACACTAACAAACTGGCTAAGCACATGAACAGCATGAGCAATGTCAGGCCTAGTGACAGTAAGGTAGATAATACTCCCAACGAGGTGACGATAGTGAGAGGGATCCTCGAGTAGAACACCATCAGTGGGGCGAAGCTGAAGATGAAGCTCCATAGGAGTAGCAGCTGTCCGTGTATCAGTAAACCCAAAGCGAGCCAACAGATCCTGAACATAATGCTGCTAAGAAAGATAATAGCCATCATCCATAGAAATAACTTGTATCCCAAGAAAGTAACTGAGGGGACCCAAGTCAGACATCAAAAATTGCTCACTGAGGCGGCACTTGATGAAAGCAACATACTCCACATAGTCACCAGTAATCAACATATCATCCACATATAGCAGGATCAAAGTGCGACCACGTGAAGATGTATGAATAAATAAGGCGGGATCGTGAGCACTAGGGGAGAAACCAGCTGCAAGAACAACCAAACTGAAGCGCTCAAACCAGGCTCGTGGAGCCTGTTTAAGACCATAGAGGGCTCGACGAAGACGACAGACATGGCCAGCAGGAGCGACAACACCGGGAGGTGGCTGCATATAGACCTCCTGTAAATCACCGTGAAGAAAAGCGTTCTTCACATCCATCTGAGAGATAGTCTAGGAACGAACAGCAGCCACAACAACCAATGTACAAACTGTAGTCATGTGAGCAACGGGCGCAAAAGTCTCATCATAGTCACGACCATAGGACTGCTGAAAACCACGAGCAATAAGACGAGCCTTACAACGCTCCAGCAAGCCATTAGACTTCGTCTTGACTTTGAAAACCCATTTGTAGATGATGGGAACAGCGTGAGCAGGTAGTGGGACAAAATGCCAAGTACCAATACGATCCAACGCTGCGAGCTCCTCAGACATAGCCAACTGCCACTCAGGAAGAACGGCAGCCTCCTGATAGGTACGAGGCTCATGGATAGCACACATAGGAATAAAGCCATAACAATCTGGAGCCACAATGGTGCTGCGATCACGACGAGCATGCCGTGAAGTCGAGAGAGATGACGTCGGTGGTGGATCGTCAGGAAGGACACCCTCAGTACTAGCCATGCCATCAGAAGGAGTGGAAACCGGAGACTGAGGGTCAGGAGGAACCCGGGAGCGACGAGTGTAGTGGAATTAAAGGAAATGGGGACACCTCTGAAGATGGGGGTGGTATGGCTGGAGAAGGTGTGGTGGAAGCAGGTGGCATGTGTAGTGTAGGAATAGGAGGAAGATAGATTAAAGAGACAGATTCTATGGGAGGGACCCGAGAAGCAGAAGAGTAAAAATAAGGTCTATCCTCCACAAAAGAGATATCACGAGAAATGCGCAAGCGTCGAGCAGAAGGGTCATAACAACGATAGCCCTTATGCTCTAAACTATAACCAAGAAAAACACACTCGACGGACTGAGTAGTTAACTTGATGCGCTCACGTGGGGCAAGAAGAACGTAGCAGGTACAACCAGAAACTTGAAGATGATCATAACCTGGTGGAGAGGAAAACAAGAGTTCTCCGGGACACTTGCCATGGAGACGGGAAGATAGCTGTATGTTGATGAGATAGATAGCCGTAGAAACAGACTCCACCCAAAAGTGAGGCGGAACATGAGATGCAATCAAAAGAGTACGAGCAGTTTCAATAATGTGACGGTGTTTGCGTTCAGCAACACCGTTCTGAGGATGAGCACCAGGACAAGAGAGTTGCGAAAGAGTCCCCTCAGCAGAGAGGAACTGATGAAAAGCAGATGACAAGTACTCACCCCCAGAATCAGAGTGAAATATCTGAATAGTAGCGGAAAACTGAGTATGGACCATACGTACAAAAGACTGATAAATAGATAACAACTGAGAGCGATGTTTCAGAAAACAAACCCAAGTATAACGTGAATAATCATAAATAAAAATAACATAATACTTGTGTCCACCTTGTGAAACAAAGGAAGCAGGGCCCCAAACATCAGAATGAACTAAAGCAAAACGGTGACTAGACCTAGAAGTACTGGAAGTATAAGGAAGTTGTAGCTGTTTACCAAGCTTACAACCGGTACATTCAAAACGGGTGTCAACAGAGACACGACCTAAGACACCTTGACGAACTAAAGTAAATAGGCGAGAACCACATAAATGGCCTAGGCGATGATGCCACTAAGGGAAGGCAACAGAGGATGCAGCAACAGAGGCAGACACTGAAGACTTTGTGGTGGAGACAGCGGTGGAGGATGATGTAAGACTCAAACTATCAAGAATGTAGAGACCCGGAGAACCTCTACGGCGATAGCCAGTACCAACGAGTGTTCTTGTCTGACGATCCTGCACAAAACACGAAGAGTCATCAAACCCAACAAAATAGTGCATATCAGTGAGCTGACCAACAAACATCAGACTCATAAAGAGCTGAGGCACAAGAGACGCATCCGGAATAAGAAAGTGAGGGGTGGACAGAGTGTCCTGATGAGTGACTGTACAAGAGGTGCCATCGGCTGTCTGAACAGAGGCACCATCTGTAACAGGCTGATAGGATGCTAACTGAGAGCCATCGGACGTCATATGGAAGGAGGCCCCCAAGTCCAGAACCCAAGGATGTGCAGTACCTGACACAGAGGGAGAGGAAGCAGCAACACTAGCAGATCCATCAGAAGAGGGCGTAGACGACGAACGCTCCTGAAAAAGGGCCTGTAGATGACTCATCTGAGTCTGAAGCTGACTCAACTGAGTAGCCAGTGGATTCGGAGAGGCAATAGATGCTGGAGAAGAGGCAGCAGCGGCTCCACGACGAGACAATCCACATGGTGGCTTCAGCTCAGGATGTAGCTTGAAGCACCGCTGAACACGATGTCCAGGTTGCTTGCAATGAGAGCAGACAACCTGAGTGGAAGAAGCCAGCGGGAGAGCAATAGCATCTGAGGATGCTATCTGAGGGGAAACTGCCAGAACAGACTGCAGGGGAACCACAGAAGCAGAGCCGGTAAGGGAGCGAAGACGAGTCTCCTCAGCAATCAGGATAGCAAGAGCCTCAGCCATGGTAGGAAGTAAGGGACGCCCAAGGAGTTGAGCCCGAATGGGCTCAAAGTCTAAGCGAAAACGCATGACGAAGTCAAACATAAGGTTCTGCTCATCATATCTCTCCTTGACCGCACATCCAGGGCAACCAGAACAGGCAGAGGGTACCATAGAGTCCAACTGACGTGAGAAACAGGTGAATTTACTATAGAACTCCTCAATAGACATATCCTGCTGATGCAAACCCTGAAGACTCTGTCAGAGAGAAAAACGAAGTGCCTCACTGTTCTGCTGATAGCGGCGCTGAAAATACTCCCCCATCAGTCTGGAGGATGGCAGATCAATGAAGCTCATCCAAACTGAGATCTCAGCACTATGGCACAGAATACCCATAACACGGTCATCATTGGTGCGCCAGGCTGCAGCAGTTGTCTTCTCCATCTCATCCGTACGAGCATCCGCGGTAAGATACGAAAGCAAACCAATGGACCGGAGTAGCATACGAACCGAGGAGGACCACTCACGGTAATTCTGACCATTGAGTTTGATATCAGAAGCCAAGAGCGCACCACCGCCATGAAGACTACTAAAAGCCATGGAGAGTGTTACAGTGTGCAAGTGATGGCACAATATATTGCACTGTTATCACACAAGTAGCAATGTATATATAGTGCACACTAGTAGTAGTGCACACTACAACACCAGCCAGCAGAGGGAGAAGTCGGGCGGTGAGAGCTGAGAAACGGCAATGCGAGCGACGGCGGCGCTCGCGGGGAGAGGCGGCGCGAGCTGCGGCGGCACCCGCGAGGAGTGGTGACGTGAGCAACGGCGGCTCCCGCGAGGAGCGGCGACACGAGCGAAGACAGCGGCGGCGGCGCCCGCAAGGAAAGTGCCGAGACAAGGCCGGATCTGGACGAATGCACAGGAGGCACTCGTATGGCCAGATCTGGTCCCGATCTCACGGGAGAAATGGCGGCGCTAGCTGGAGAAGACGACGACGGGCGACGACGGCGACCGGAGTTGACCAAATCTGAGCAGCTCCAGGATTGGTCGGTGGAAAAGCCGGATCTAAAAAATTTCTAGCTCTGATACCATGTAAAAATATAACCAATCAATTATTCATGGGGTTAAACTCAAGTATATATATATATACAAAGAGACTACTGGACCTCAGAAACTAAATAGAGCCAATTTGACCATATACACTAGAATATATACATGTATATACATAACACCCACATTGTATTATTCTTTTTCTCATCCTATCTCTTGTACATGTCCTGTATATATATATATATACCTTATTAGTTCATCATAATGATTTTGATGATTTTCCTATTCCTCATAGTATTGACTAAATTAATGAAAAATGGGTTAAGGGTCCTCTCATTGTTCTTATTCGAATAGTAAAAAAATTTATCTACTCAAATCTTGAGTAAAAAGATTTGATTGCACAAAATATAATAGTAGAAGTGTCTAATACTATTTTCCCTTATTAATATCATTTTCAAAATTCAACTTCTAAAAACATCTACTATTACTTTGAAAAGTGTCCTGAAGAACAAGTCATGCCCCAAAAAATTTTCTAGGCCACAATCCGAGAGCAATAGTATGACCGACGTTGGCCTTAGTTACAGACTTACAGGTCATTGCGATCCTCACCAGTCGGAGGGCGTGACATGGAGCTGGAATCTCATTTTGAAAATACCATTTAGATAATTCAAATGAAATACATCTGGAATACGCAGATGGACACCGAAAACATGCTATAGAAGTATAGAACAATATGTTTATGAACACTGCATCCTGCAATTCAATCTGCAATAGTCTCATTCGTTTGTCACCATATTCATCGACAACGAAAATTGCAGCCACAAAAAATACTTTTAAGGATGGAGGGGAAATGATTGAGATTTTTCAATTCTTCGACTGTAGTACTTGTGTAAGCTAGACCCAGATACGAAAGAATCCAAAAATACCTGAAAGGCTTTACATCATGCATGTATTCTGGTTAAGGGTTAAGCAAGAACCAAAACGTAGTTATCCTAGGCTAGGCACCAACAGGACCAATACAATAATGGGATCTTAAACCTGTTCTGGTGTACTACTGGAACACCTACACAATTAAGCCAAATCTTGATCTGTCCAGAACATAGTCTATCATGGGAAGCCAGCCACCTTGTGCTGAAACATCAGCCTTGGGGCCTAAATATGGTGTTTATGACTTCTTTCAAGTTGCTGCAGGGCAAAACCTCAATATCAAGATTAAGTGGTTTGAGTGACTTCGCTGAAATCTTGGGAACAACGCATTTCTTATACCCTAACTTTGCAATAGCTATCACCCGTTTATCCATTCTTGGCACCTTGCAGAGGTCAAAAATATGAAACAGGTAAGTACAAATCCACAATCTGGTTACGGCTAAAAACAAACTAGACAAGCAACAAAACAGAAAACAGAAGACTTATTATTCTCAAAAATCAAGGAATATATAAACATTGTTAATCAAACAAGTAGTTCTGAGTTGTGACAGTATGGACAAGTGCAGAATTCATGATAGCACATTACTTTCCATATCTCTGCAGAAATCGAAGCACATGGTGCAATATAACATGAATCAGGAAAGAACTGACAATGACTCCGTGCTTCAATCATGTACCTCCATAGTCCATTAAGTACAGCATAATAAGTAATACTATTTACAAGTTGTAGTATCTGTTTAGTTAGCAAGAAAACCCCAAAAATTAAAAATTAATATCAACAATTGATAAGAATTAGCATGAATATACACACTTACAGTCCTAAGTTCGCCACCAAGGCCGATCTCTCCAATAAATGCGACATCATTTGGAATAGGAAATTCTAAGAAACTGAAAGCAAGGGAACAAAAGGTTTAGTTAAAATGAACAAATGAATAAAGATTAGAAAAACAAAGACCAATAAAGGAGCTCTCAGCAGCTTTTATATGGCAAAGAATTACAAAATGACCATATAAGCATACTTAACTACATTTATGCTTCATCGAACTTGCCAAAGTGGTATTTACCCAAAGTTTACTGAGCAACTTTTAATTAGTCCATGTAACCACACGACACACCAAAGAATCTAGCAAGTGACTAAATCTGTGATGCCAACTATGGTCAGCAAAGCATTTAATAAGAACTCTAGTAATTGTACTAACCCAATATATTTTTAGTACTACTTATGACCTCCCTAAAATAAACCATTAAACATGCTACCTGCTGCAAATTGAAGCTGCTATGGCCAGATCTCCTGCAGTCTCTGTCAACTTGAAACCACTAACCACATTCAGAAAAATAGCCTGCAGCATGAAACAGGAATGATAGCGCTCAGACCAGAGGATGGGGGCAAAATTGGCAAATAAAGTACCTAAAGGCACTTAAATCATGCCACTGCAAACAAAAACAACAGGTACTTCTTACTAAAATGCATGTGTCCTCATCTAGTAGGAAAATCAGAAACTTTTAATATGTACAGTGCAGGGTATTAGTTCCACAGACTTTGCCACCGGAGTTATGAAGATACAAAATCAAATGTATTGAGTACATTATACAGCTTCTCCATGCGGCACTTCTGAGCGAGACTATGATTAATTTCACACTAGTGGACCTGACTTTGGCTTGACATTGTAAACCCAACCTGGATCAGCCTTGAAAAGATTTAGGTCGTGTCGGCAAAGCTCTATTAACTATTTTCCAAGCTCTTTTCTTACATAGCTTACAGAGTTCAAATCATACTCGGTGTTATTTTGTCAATTTTTATCACATATTATTTAGCCAATACTATTTATTTGTGGAGAAATAGAAAAATAACTAACCAGAGAAGAATACTTGTGGTGCTATTCAACTATTTTCTTTCATATGATATGAAAATAGGTTCACAGTACCATTTTCTTTTTTTGGCAAACCCAACTTAGCAATTAAGAATAATATACACATACCATTTCAGCTTATTGATAAGCAAGAAAATGCTCTGCAATTCAACAGTATGTATCTTCACTCTTGAAATAAAAGAGTTTGTCTCCACTAATGTCAGATTTCTAATGCTTGCAATCTGCCAATGATCAACATTGCTCCGATGGAAGCAAGAGGACAGGTAACCACAAGTAAATAATCTAATGAATAATATAAGAATGTCCAAAGAATCATTATCAAGATTTCTATGACATATATAACATGCGATTGAGGTAATGCATTGGTGTATAAATAGCTACCATGCTAACCCCTAAAATTTTGAACTGATGACCAGGGTAACACATGAAGCACGCAAAATATTTTCCCTAGGCCGTAGCCAAAACCTCTCCACATCAAATGCAAAACCCTGAAATCTCTACTGTAAATGTTTATCACTATGACTAATTCAAAATACTGATGTACCATTTCTATGTGAACTCTCATATGTTCCAAAAAAAAAACTCATATTCATGATTGTTCTGCCAGGTCTGCAATGCAACATATATATCACACTAGACAATGCAGAAACTGACCAGCTTAAAACTTGTGCACAAATTTCAACAATAAACTTTGACATCCAATTAGAATGCGAGGAAAATAATCCAGTTGATAATTGTGAAACATGTTCAGGCACCGTAAAATGATTCCTGTACTTCCCAACCCCTATCTAATATAATTTATACACCTATGAGCTATTGGCATTTCTTCTCCAAAAAAAAAAGAAGTTCACGCACCGCAGACTAAGTTTTCCCTGGGTGGTTGAGTTTTTGACAGGTCCAAAGCCTTCTAAATTATGTAATGTGTTGGTAAAACTTGTCATTGTTGTGCCACTGTCATGTCATGGTACTCCCCTGATACATTTTGAAGCTGTGAGAATCAGTGTTGGTGCCCCCAACATGTTGGGAATTCAATGTGCTGCCCAGTAAAGAGCTAGTGCAACCTAGGTTTCCCAGAAGACCATTAACATATTAGAACAAGCTGCAAGCATATATGCAACAACAGCCAAATTAGGTATTCCACAAAATTAAAATTGAGACTGCCTATTGCAGAAGACACAGACGTTGCACAACATAGTAGTACAAGCCAGGCACGAGGAAGCTTGGTGGTCTTACATTATCTTGCAGTTTCAAACCAGCTTGCTTCATAAGAACCTTCAAGATGAAGAAAAAGATGACAGTTAGCAGTTTCATTTTTTAATGTATGGCATATGATTAATATATCTTCACATAAATGTTTTAATCAATTAGTGGGTAATCAGGAATGCTTGGTGACATAGGAAACTAGCTAAATACATGCAAAATTGGTACAATAAGGTATAAAATAACCAAAATCTGAATTAAATTGCTTGCTTTCAGAGTTGGCTTGTAAGGCCTTTATGGACAAGTTTAGTAAATAGCAAGCAATGCCAAATCCTTCAGTGCAACGATCAAGCCCAGTTGCAATCTAGCCTAGCTCATACCCAGACAATGGGGTTAACCCTTCATCATGTGGCAAGCCAACCTTTTACTAACTTCTAAGAGAGCTGACAAAAAATCCAGCAGAAATAACTTTGGGGTAAAGCTCTAACATCGAAGCATTGGGGTAAGCAAACTAGGATAGTCTTGCAATACTGTCCATCCCCCTGGTTCTTTTTTCTTTAACATTTTTATTGTTTAAAAATTCAATTGATTTACTGTTACAGCACAAATAACTTTCGAATTGCTTATGAGCAGTAGAATGTTTAATAAGTTGGAAGTAATTTGTGGCAATATTTATAACAAAATAACAATTAAACACTTACAGAGATTATAACATCAGCCCTGCTTGTCGGTATTCCAACAACTTCTCCATTACGAGGAGAGCCTGAAACGCACAATGCCTGAAAAATGGCAGAAAGTGCATCTCATAGAAGCAGTATCTTAGTTATTAAGTTGTAGCTATGCAGTATTAAAGAAAGACAAAAAGGATAACATATTCAAGCATGGAACCACGCATTTCACTCGAAAATATTACAAAGAAACAAAAAAATGTGTATGTATGCATCTCGATATCAGCAGCAATATACAGTACAAACATATTCAAGCATGGAACCACAAATTTCGCTTGAAAGTATTTCAATGAAACAAGAAAATGTGCATGCATGCATCTCAATATCAGCTATAATATACAAAATGCGCAAATAATCCAACTTCGGGGTCATAAAATCAAATTAGAACAACAAAACAAAAAACTATGCATGTGTGCAATGTCAGCTGCAATATTCAGAGTGCAAAAATGATCAAATGGAGTGTCATATAGATCAAGTACCAATACATATTGAGTTTGGCTAGACTACAGATGGACACCCCATCTCATTGTAGCAGACAATTCAATTAGTTGGTTGTATATATAAGCAAACTATACAAGTCCTGAACAAAATCCCCACAAGAGCAGATTTCATGTGCCTTTAATCAAGTTAGCAGTTTTCTATTTCTCTGTTAATAAGTACTGTATTAGTTTTTCTTTTTTCATATTCATACCACAAGGATGGGGGTACTACAGCAGTCACCTCTCACCAATTGGATATGAATTAAAAATTCTGACTAACCAGCTGCTCATGACCAATCCAATTTATGTCCATACTTACCAGCTTGCTATGACATTCATTCAGTGGTGAGCTCAAATTATTGGACAAACATCCAAGCTTGTGATATGTTGTGAAACTTATAGTGCAGTAAGTTCTCAAATTCTCCTAATTGAATTTGCATTGTTAGCCAAAATCTCGACTACAGAAAGAGAACATTATTGGTAGATAATAAAATTCATCAAAAACATCTACTGGACTATATAAAAATAAGAGAACAAGAGAAACACTATGAAGAGATGGAAAGAAAATAATTTAGTAGCTTCAATTTTAAAAAGGTGTCATACTTCATTGCAACTCCAAATAAAAGGTACCTGAACTTCAATAGCGAAAGTCCGGGATCCATCTAAAATGACAGCAACAGCAAGTCCAGCTAGTATTTCAGAATCAGAGTCATGTTCGGTTAAGAACATTTCACTAGGATTTAAAACAGTTTGCAGACCAGATTCTGACATTTCAAAGACACCGAGCTGAAACAAAAAAAATAATGTAAGTGCATATTCTCTTGCTTTAATAGCTTCCAAAAACTAGTTTAAGCAATGTCAGATGAACAAACAACCAACATAAAAATAACCAAAGGTTAAGCAGTGATTTTTATACTTACGGAAGACAATGATCAATTCTATGCACATCAAACAACAATAACTAGGAAGTGAAATATGTTTGATAGAAACATGGACAGGGTAGGATACCTCATCCGTCGAACCAAATCGATTCTTCACCGACCGCAACAGTCGATAAGTTGAGCACCTCTCTCCCTGAAACAATAGCAACAAGCTTTTGTAAGCTTGCAATCTAGAATAAGTAGCAGAAAACATGTGACAAAAGATTTATTCACAAAAAGCAGTACAGTGTATTTGGCGCTTTTCAAATTCTTATAAGTTTACAAAACTAGTACTCCTTTTTTCTGGGTCTGATGGAAGGAAAATGTGGTTGAATATACATGAACAAATCAATCTAAGCTGGTAATGAGATGAAGGGAGATCTAATGGACTTCTTGAAGATAAGATGACCATTTCACCTGGAACCAGAAGTTCTTTTTTTCCCATCAGCAAGAACAAAGAATTTACGGAAATACACAAAAAATTAGAAATATAATTGTGCTTCTAAAAATATATCAGCAACAACAAGAATTTTATGGAAATACCAAAAATTTAGAAATATAATTGTGCTCCTGGAAATAGATGGCAAGGCCTATATTCATAAAAATACAGATAGAGGAGACTCAAGATTGCAGAATAAGATATTATAGATATATTCTAGTGACGATGATAAAAGAAATCGTGCCCACTGATATCAATTTTTCTTACCAAATTCAATTATCTCCATTCCATATTAATTCAACTTTGGAAAAAAAATTTCTTGTTGAATTTTATTCAATTTTATGGTATCAGCAATCAATTCCAGCATTAGTAATACAGATAGCGGTTAAAGCGTCCACATATACCGTTACTGATTTGCTGCTGTCTTTAGTAAGAGGACTTGTGAAATTCAAAAAAAAATATATATAGACATAACCATTGTAACTTTGCCAAAATTTAAGATATTTTCAAGCAGCACCCAGAGATTTGTCATATACACATTACCAGTGTCCTGTTTAGCATAGAATCCATAACAGTTTGTTAAAATCCCAACATGTTCCAATGTTGCCAATTTATGAGTGACACATGTTTCAGAAGTAGCAATTTACCAACCTCCATATATAAAACAACATCCACTATGTGCTCTAAAATACGAGGACCAGCAATATCACCAGTTTTTGTAACATGTCCAATCTGAAAAAATAAAAGGAAAACAAGGTTCCTAACAATGGGCAGAAAATAGAGTCAGATGCTACACTAGTGAAACAGTTCTCACTTCTCAGCACATGCATTTGAGAGGGAGAAAAAGCATTTATACATCACTAAAATATAAATAACAGAGAGGAAAAACCAAAAACTGTTAGCCAGACTGATCCACAAAATCTAAATAACAGTATGGTGAATATTCATTAATTTTCAACGGGAAAAAGGTTGATATTCTACGTTTAAAACTTGTAAAATGTGTTCACTTACTACCATACAACTGCAAGAACCTACTGTATACCAGTAAGAAGTAGCATAGTACAAAGCTTAAAAACATAAGGGCCACTCCCTAAGTCATCCTACAAATTTCATCCACCATGGCTACATTGGATCTATGTATTATAAATGCTAAAAAAATATCAGTTTTTAGGATGGTGCCATAGTTCTCATAAGTCATAATATAGTGGTATAGTTTTTAGGAAACATACAAAAGAAAATTTTCATTACCTCTTATTCAAGGAGAAAAACAAATTGCAGTGATATGGGGAGCTATTTAAATTTTTGTCCTGTGATTTTAGCATTGTATGCTGACAGGCATAAGCTATATATAAATACTGCAGCAAATCAAATAAAAGATAATGACAAGATTAACTGAATTTCAATACTACTACAAGGTTGAAGAGTGTGACAATCTCACACTTCTCTGCTAGGTCATTGTTACCACATTTGATTAAAAAAATAAATATCTACCTACCAAAATCTAGAGCATGACACGAATAAATAACTACAAACTACAAACTTGTTCCACAGAGATGACTTACCAAGAAAACAGGGATATTTGTCTGTTTTGCAAACCTTAACAACGCAGAGGTGCATTCCTTAACCTGTGGTCCTCAAAAAAAGTAAGTCAAATACATCTTCAACAAGGTGAACATACTGAAATGTGAAATTTTCTAGTAGCACAACAACACAATCCATTTCACATTATCAAAACTAGCATTTCATCATATTTGATATGCA
This sequence comes from Pharus latifolius, assembly GCA_019359835.1. Classification (NCBI taxonomy): domain Eukaryota; kingdom Viridiplantae; phylum Streptophyta; class Magnoliopsida; order Poales; family Poaceae; genus Pharus; species Pharus latifolius. The sequence continues at coordinate 81,130,374 of CM033324.1, forward strand.
ACCTGTAACTCCACAAAATTAAAATGTCATTGCATCTAGTACTAGGATTCTGAGAACTGATCAAATTTTCCCTTTTGTTTCCTCTTGAAAACCAAAGGGCATGAACATTCTAGTGTGCATTTCTGCTGTTAATTTTAATTGAATTGGGCATCTAGAAACTCATCATTTAAAAAATAAAAACATCATAAATTTTTCCAAAATTGCAGCAAAGTCACGCCAGGATTTAGGTGACTTAGTAAGCGCAACTAATATGAATTGTAGTGACTACAATGGGTACCTCCATTCTTGTGAATCCTTGGTTGGATTCTGTTTCAAATTAAAGTATGAACCTTTTGTTGTCTAACCATATATAAATAGTCCAATAACACCAAAAATCAGCAGCGGAGCAAAAGACTCAGAAAGAAACCAATAGACAAGGATACAATAGTCAAAAAGTTGTGCAAAACTTTGGTTGATATTGGCAGTACAGGCCCTGTCAGATCAACAAGTTTCAAGACAAGCCAAAACGTAATGCAGTTGCCGACTGAAAGAGTTGATCTGGTAATCTGGAAATTATAGGGTGCGTATTACAAAAGTACCTGCATCGCATTACCAGCACTTCCAGCAAATCCTCTCAGATACACTGTCTGAATTGAATCAATAATAAGAGCACCTGGAGATAGTGGCTGGATTTTGTCCAAGATATCCTGTGAAAGAAGAAGTTTGAGGAACATCGATAGTTTATCAGTCATCCTCCAGCAGCTACAATTTACTCCAAGATATAAATGCTTTGATTTGGAATGCCAGTAAAAGATTTAAAAAGGAGTCTTTCAAATCACGAGGTAATATCTAACTCATAAGGCCGCTTCTATGATACTTCACTTACGTGGCTTTCGACATTCATCAAAGTTTATGGTTCTTAAGCTTATTAAGTTTTGATGCGATTATATGAAACTTGAAATAAGCACACACCAAACAATTAGGCCAAAGTTAATTGGACATCTACAAATATAATAATATAGAGCAAAATACCTACCCTATCAATATTCACTATTCAGTAGTCTTCTTAAGTGATTAGCCTGTGCTGCCTATCAAGGAAGCTCTTGTAGAAGTGAGATCAACAAAGAGGGTCCGACAACATTATTCATTTGTCATTTTTAGTACTTGGAAAAAAAATCCTGTCACACTCAACTTAGTGAATAAAATTATGAGTTACAAAAGTAAATGTTAGTTGCTATGTCCACCAAACAAATAGATTCATCAGCACAGAGAAACAATGACATCCAAAAAATATTACCTCAATATCTGTACTAGAGTACAAGTACAACTTTCTAGACTGGATTCTCATCCGATCAGCCCTATTTCCAATTTGTTCAATGCTCTGGAGACCAAGTTACAAAGTCATATCAAAGAATATTGTAAGAAAAAAAATCAATGCAGTCAAGTTACAGATTATTAAAGATTGTTAGAAGAAAATGCTATACATCTATCCATGAGTTTTCCATCAATAAGAAAACAAAATAGTTATGGAGGTGCAAATGATAAAGCATGTTCAATGCCATGTAACTGTAAGAGGCACCGCTGAAGAAAACACAAAATTTCAAGAGGAAAAAATCTCAGCTAACCAACCTCCTCACCAGACACATATACAACAGGAGATGGCTCCTCAACCTTGAAGCCTTCAGCAGCAACAGAAGCAAGCTACGAATAATAAAACATGCCTTATCAGACTCCAAAAATGTAAGATATTAAGTTCAGAAAACTTCAAAACCATCTGCGGATAAATGAATTGGCACGTAATTGATTGGCTTGAAAGCACCTAGACCAAGATCAAATAGTAAAATGTGTATATACCTGTAATAACAATGAACTTTTGCCAACACCTGGGTCTCCACCAACCAAAACCAAGGAGCCTGCAAAACTATAGGCATTATGACAATCCATGATATGTGCATGCAGCAGGGAAAAAGTTGATTCCATTGAGTACTGTAAGAGTCACTTGTTAAACATCACATCTTTCATGAATAACAATAGAGATATCAAAAGCTGCTGCCTAGTGCTTGGGCAGCATTGTGCCATTATATTACTAATACATGGTTGCACCCGCCATTCCAAGAGCTATGGTAACACAACAAGATGCATGTGTGTGTTTGATTTTGTACAAACAGGTTCTGCCATCTTACACCAGAAAATCACATGGTTTCCACGGGTAGCATAAAATTCTGGGTAATGTTATACCAGGAACAATGCCGCCTCCAAGCACCCGAGAGATTTCCATTCCAAAGTTCCCCGAACTGCAATTGAGACATATTTGTAGGAATTAGGAATCCTCAGCTCATAATCAGAACCCAAAAAAAAAAATACCCTCTCTATACTAGCATGTCATTGCATTGTGGAAACCACAATTCTAACTCCAACTCCATGTTTGACTGTTGGTCTGCAGAGAGAACGTACATTTGAACATCTTATTCTTGCATCATTTTTGTATTTGCTACAGCTGACTAGTGTATTAGAAGTAAGTAGGCTGATATTTCTCCAATTTTCCAATCTTTCCATAATTCATCACAAAATTATATTAAACGGTGTGGGAGATATTACAGTGGTATGCGCCACTCCGCCTGGTCAACCCCTTTGTTGACCTCCGAGAGGTTCCGAGGCACCATCTCCCCGCTCTTCTGTGGGAACCACGACCGGAGCACATGCTCCGACACGTCTGTACCCCGCGTCCAGCTTGCCTCTGCAGCAGCCGTAGCCGGCTCAGCCATAAACCTCGTCACTGTCCCCACCGCCTGGCACTGGCGGCACGTCCCCCACCACTGTGACGAGCTCTCCCCGCAGTTCTGACACACGTACGAAACCCTCTCCTTCGCTGCCTTCCCCCTGCCCCTCCTCCCAACCGCCAATGCCGACCACATGGTTCGGCCCACGCCACCGCTCGATTTCCCCTTCTCCATTTCCTCATCCTCCTCCTCCTCCTCCTTCCCCTCATACTTATCCTTCTTCTCATGCCCCGTCCCCTTCTCGTCGTCGGAGCTCGACGAAGGAGGAGGGGGAGCGTGGGGTTGCATGATGACGCGGCCGGCGACGGGATCGTAGACGCCCCAGACGTCGGAGTCAGCTGAGGTCTCAGAGTTGGAGGCGGAAGCAGCTACGGCGGAGGCGGAGGCGGAGGAGACGAGGCGGTCGGAGAGGGGGTCGTAGGAGGCCCATCCAGCTCCGCCGGACGAGGAGGAGGATATGCGGCGGAAGTGTGTAGAGAGGGGAGGAGGGAGGCGGAGGTGGAGGAGATGGAGATGGAGATGGAGACGGCGAGAGAGGTGGAGGAGGGAGCGGAGGCAGGAGGAGGAGGGGCGCATGGCGGTGGAGCCGTGGGGCATGGCACGGAGGAGGCGAAATGGAGTGGTTTTGAGGGGTTTTCGTGGGGTTTTTGTGAATTTTTTTGCGGGTAGTGGCCAGTGGTGTGCAGTGGAGCGGGAAGGGGAAAGGACTGGAGTCCGGATTCCGGAGGTGCGACGATCTTTCGAGGCCTGGGAAAAGCTGCGTTACCCTGTGGACCTGACCAGACATGGGCGGGTTTGAGCTGTTTTGACGCTGGTCCAATGACATGTGGCCCCACCTTCGAAAGCTTGCATTGTCGCCGCAAATTGTGGTCATTGGTTTGCATAGCCTGTTTTCTATGTCAACTAAGACTGCGACAGTAGAGGAGGCTCGTATCCACGGCGGTGGAAGGGTGTTCGGTGTTTCCTCGGTGCGATAGAATGGCCACGTGCTATGGGAGGAGGCAAACGGGAGGCGAGCTCGTGGCGAGCACCGCATCGCCGTTGGAGGAGGAAGACGATGTTTCGTCGCCCGCGCTGTGGATCCACCGTGTAATAAAACAGTAAATCATACCCGCTAAAAAAATTTTACTAACAGGTGGGTCCAGAAAACAAATGGCCCCACATATCATTGAGAAGTATTGATGGTACGCATTTGAAACGAAACCGGAGGCGTGAAGCCGACCACTGCCGCAAGTATGCGTTGTCAAAAATTGCAACATTAATCAACACGTCAGCCACTGTCATTGACAAGTGGGTCTACAAAACAAACGGCCTCACATGTCAGTCAGTGAGTCAGATCTAATCTCGTACGCACGTGAGCGAAGCACGTAGGCCCTACTTGACGCGGTTTACACGTGAGTGCGCCAGTCAATTTTTTTCTGTACACATGCGGTTCAAGCCACTGTCACTGACGTGTAGGCCCATTACGGTTGACCCCACATGTCAATGTAGCATAAAATATTTTCCTCGGTGTTAGTGCAAAGAATTTTTTTGGTAGGGCTCGGATGTCAGTAAAACGAATTGTTTAATAAAATTGTAATATTTTATTTGTTTGATTTAAGAGTCCAGTAAAAATCAAGTAAGAGCTAAACTGCTGGAGATTTGACTCTTACTTGGCTCTTTTGGATGATTTTTGCACGTGTAACAAAGAATATTTCGTTTAAGAACTAAGTAAGAGTCGATACGGTTGGAGACAATCTAACACCACCAATATGTGACTTCTGTTTACATATTTTCTGTGTTGTGATATTATTTTTAGATTTATTGCATGACAAACTGCACACAATAGATGATACAAATTTTGTGATATTTTTTTATTATGATTTTCTTAGTTTTCTATCTTACCAGTATTAATAATACTAGAGATTACTAATCTCTTTGCAATATGCATGTGGTGTGAGGAGAGAATTGTTGGAGCATATTAACTATGTGGCATGTCAATTATTATTAGTGAGAGAAAAATCATAAAAATATTAATCGTCTTTTATTGTAATTCTAACTATCAAATGTGAATCATGATGTCCCATGTTAACCCAAAAAAGAAAATCATATGATATTTCTTCTTAGAAATGGCAACCATTTAATTAATGGCACCCATACAAAAGATGAGCCATAATTTCATGCCATTTATACAGAAAAATTGCCACATCCCAAAGGACCCAAACGGCACAACCAAAGAAAACTGCCAACCAAAGAACAATTCAATTCCCGCAACAACTATCTGGCTCGTTCCCATTCACCGCACCTCACATCCCGCTCCCGCCCATTCGTCTACTCCATTGATCCATCTTTCTCCCCTCTTCAATTCTGGGGTGCTGGACTTCTAGTCCCCACCCAACACTACACCACCAATGACAAGTGATTTAACATCAAAAATCGCTCCGATGAATCCTCCTATCCTTCGTCGGACTATGCACCGTATGTTGCCTATTATTATCATAGATCCAAATCTTTGAAACCACCGTGATGATGTCTATGAAAAAACGATAGTATAGTTTTCAGATATGGTGAATACGGTTATAAACATATCAAATTCTGATCACTCCATCTTACTTGTTTCCTTGTGATTAGGGAATAACAACACATCTACTGATCTAAAACTCGATAAAGTCTATGATATTATCTGTTCGTTAATTTCAATCTCATACAATCCATTAGAATGCAATCAACTTGTGATTTACTTTTAACTTTTTTCATTTTTCAAGTATGTAAAACTTACTTCTTTATTTCAAACGTCAGATCAGTTCTAAAAAAAATCTAGGTTACACAAAGAAAAAAAGAGAGTACTATTTTAAGCCCACATAATTGTCCATGACCATATGATCATTCAGTGACGATGAGATATTGCAACCTCCCAAAAATTGCTATATTTATATAAATTTCAACACATAGCAATAATAATAATAATAATAATAATAATAATAATAAAAGGACACATTCTTTCATTCTTTTCCATATATTTGGGATGTGTTTCGCCGAGATCTCTCTTCTGGGAAATTTGGTCTCTTTTCATATTGCGGGCATGCCTGTATACATAAATATACAAATTAAAGGATAGAGAATGCACGATCTAATTGTTTCGCTGAGAAGATCTCTCTTCTGGGAAATTGGCCCCATTTTTCGTGGTGCGGGCGTGCCAATATACATGAGTACACATAAGAGAACATAAAAATGTATAATTTTAGAGGGGACAATGCACTTTATTAATTCTGAAAAAAATTACAAATTACAAGTCCCTTTGAGATTTACAAGTTCTCATTGCGTCTATATTTTGACTTCAGAAGACTGCATGACTCATGGTTCCTCAGGGTTTTTGAAAAACTCTTAGTTAATTACATCTGCAGAACGACTCCACAGAAAACCTCTGATTAAGTTGTGCTGATGGTCGTCGTCTTCAAGATTCAAAATAACCTTGCTCTTGACAAATGAATGCAATGCGTATGCCCATGCATGCAAATATGCGAATCCATAACCTCGTCAGTCTCTGGTATACTATCACAAAATATGGCCTTTGCCTCGTTGGTGCCCGGCCGGGGGGTTGTTCGGCCTTGTTGGTCGCGAACAAGTGGATGTCTTTGCCTCATTAGTACCCGGTATAAATGGTGTCCAATTTCGTCAGTCACGGACAAAAAGCATGTCGTCTTCGCCTCATCAGTACCCAACGACATGAAAAAGTGGATGGAATAACTTGTGATAGCATCTTGACTTCCTTAGCTTCAGAAAATACATATTGCATGATAGGCATGCAACACATCGGAACATTCATCAATGACTTTGATTGTTTTGATAACTTCTGACATGATTGGATTGCACTAGCTTCTCTTCAAAACTTGGAGGAATAGTTTCTGGACAGATCTTCGATTAGTCATCAAAATTTGAGATCAATAGGACCGTTGGATTGAAAACTATCTTCAATGCAACGTTCATACATCAAGCTGAAATTCAGCGAGACAACACTTATTTGCATTGGTCTTCTGGAGATCTTCTTGACTTTGGATTGAGGTTAGAATTGGAGGAATTGTTTCACCATGAGTCTACTGTTCTCCATGAAAATTTGGGGTCGATTGGACTTCTGGATGAGAAGTTATCATTGATCTTTTCCAGTGGGACAAGCTGAAATGTCTTCTGGACAGAGCATCTCTTCTGGTCAAATTGCACCTTAGGGATCTTTGATTGACTTGAAAATTTTTGGAAGGGTTTCTCATAGAGTCCTCTATTCACCATAAAAATTTGGGGTCGATCGGACTTCTGAATTAAAAGTTATAATCAATCGTCTCCCATTATGCCAAGCTGAAATGACTTCTGGACAGAGCCTCTCTTCTGATCAAATTGCATCTTAGGGATCTTTGATTAACTTTAAAATTGGTGTAAATGTTTCTCATAAAGTCCTATATTTACCATAAAAATTTGGGGTCGATCGGATTTCTGGATTAGAAGTTACCATCGATCTTCTCCGATTAGGGCAAGCTGAAATAACTTCTAGACAGAGCATCTCTTCTAGTCAAATTGCACCTTAGGGATTTTTTATTGACTTGAAAATTGGTGGAAGGGTTTCTCATCAAGTCCTCTATTCACCATAAAAATTTGGAGTTGATCTGATTTCTGGATTAGAAGTTATCATCGAACTTCTCCCATTAAGGCAAACTGAAACGGCTTTTGAATAGAGCATCGGGTTTCTCATAGAGTCCTCTATTCAAACCTTTGCCAAAAATACTTGGCTTCGACCGAAAACACACTTGATTTCAATCAAGTTGATGTTATTTGGACTCTGGCCGGAAATAGTTGTCGGCTTTGATTGAAAACACAATTGAAGATTAGATCGAATGCTAATTAGATCTACCACTCGAACTGGGTTCAAGGAATTTCGATCGAAAAGTGATTATGGATCTTGATCAGATGTGATCAGTCGAATGCTAGTCAGATCTACTGCTCGAACTGGGTTCAAGGAACTTCAATCGAAAAGCGATTCTGGATCAGATCGGATGTGATCAGATCAAATGCTAATCAGATCTACTGCTCGAACTGGGTTCGAGTAACTTCGATCGAAAAGCGATTCTGGATCTAATCGGATGTGATCAGATCGAATGCTAATCAGAATTACTGTTCGAACTGGGTTTGAGGAACTTCGATCGAAAAGAAATTCTGGATCTGATCGAGGTATTTGCCAACTCAAGGCTCCCTTGTGCAATTGAGCATAATCTTCGATATTGCTTGATAATCGGGCTCAGGCAGGCACCAACGAACAGGCCTCTATCTTAGGGGACAAGGAGAAGAGCTGCTGGTCTTCACGTCGTCTTCTAGCCCGTTTGCACCTCTGCCCTACACCTATTTCTGTCTTGCTCCTCTTGTGCCCGTCTCTGTGAAAAAAGGTTAGCACCCCCTCTCTATTTATAGAGGCTGGTTGGTTACAACCATCCAACAACCAAAGATTTTTAGGGGATTTGAATTCGAATAGGAGATATACTTTGTTATTTAAATAAACAAAAGGATAAAGAGAGAGATTATCTCTTTTTTGAATTTGAATATGAGATATACTTTGTTAAAAAAGATAAAGAGAGAGATTATCTCTTTTTTGAATTTGAATAGAAAATATACTTTTGTTATTTAAATTAGAGATAAATCCAGTCCAAACTCGGGCTACATGTTGGTTTGACCGGGTTTGACCAGGTTTGACCACGTTTGACTAGGTTTGAGCAAGTTTGACCAGTCCAATTTTGACCGATTTTTTGACCAGTGGAGTTTTTGTCTTGGTTTTTGATCTTTTTTTACAGACAAAATATACGTATATTTTTATTTTAGCCCTTTTGGCCATATGAGATTTTTTCTAATGAATTTTTATAACAAAAATTCATCAAACACTAATGAAACAGTATACTTTATTAATTCTGAAAAGAATTGCAAGTTACATGTCCTTTTAGAATTTACAATGTCTTATTGCGTCAAAGAAAGTATATCTTGGTTTCAGGGGATTGCATGGTTCATGATTCCTCAAGAGACCCTAGTTAATTACATCTGCAGAACAAATCCACAGAAAATCTCTAATTAGGCTGTGTTGATAGTCGTCTTCAAGCTTCAAAATAACTTTGTCCTTGACAAATAAATGCAATGCGGATGCCCATGCATGCAAATATGCAAACTTATAGCCTTGTCAATCTACAGTGTTATCACAAAAGTGTGGCCTTCACCCCATCATTGCTTGGCCAGGGGGGCTGTTTGGTCTCATCGATTGCGAACAAATGAATGTCTTCGTCTTATCAGTACTCGGCATGAATAGTGTCTGACTTCGTCAGTCACGGACAGAAAATCATGTTGTCTTTGCTTCATCAGTGCCCAGCAACATGTAAATGATAAATGGAATGACTTGTGATAACACTTTTGACTTCCTTAGCTTCAGGAAAAGCACGTTGCATAGTAGCCAGTCCATTGGAATATTCATCAAGGACTTAGTACGATTTCAACTTGTTTTGACAGATGCAAACATTATTAATCATTGCACTAGCTCCTCTTCAACTAATTGGATGGGATCTTTTATGGCGTGTAATAATCTTGAAAATCGGAGGAATAGTTTTTCGGCAAACCCTCGATTGCTCATCAAAATTTGAGATCAATCGGACCATCGGATTAGAAATTATCTTCATTACATTGCTTGTACGTCAAACTGGAATTCAGCGAGAAAGAGCAGTTTGCAATAGTCTTGATGATATTCTGAACCTCTGAGCAAGGTGGAACTTGGGGGAATAGATTCAATATGAACTTAATATTCTCCATAAAAATTTGGAATCGATCGGACTTCTTAATTAAAAGTTATCATCGATCTTTTCTCGTAAAACAAGCTGAATTTTCTTTTGATCAAAAAATTTCCTTTGGTCGAATTAGACATCTAGAGGTCTTTGATTGATATGAAACTTGGTAGAGAGGTTTCTCATAGAATCATCTATTCACTATAAAAATTTGGGGTCGATTGGGCTTCTGGATGAGAAGTTATCATTGATCTATCTCCCATGAGAGTGAACAAACTACTGGACAGAGTACTTCCTCTGGTCGAATTAGATATTTAGAGGTATCTGATTGACTTGAAATTTGTTGGACAGGTTGGTCATAGAGTCCTCTTTTTATCATAAAAATTGGGGGTCGATCGGAATTTTGGATGAGAAGTTATTATCGATCTATCTCACATGGGACAAAGTGAACAAGGTTCTGGGCAGAACTTTCTCTGGTCAAATTGGCCTTTTAAAGGTCTCTGATTGACTTGAATTTGGTGTACAAGTTGCTCATAAAGTTCTCTGTTCACTTTAAAAATTTGGGGTCGATCGGACTTCTGGATGAGAAGTTATCACCAATCTATCTTCCATAAGGCAAGGTGTACAAGATTCTAGACAAAACAACTTTTCTGGTCAAATTGGCCTTTTAGAGGTCTCTGATTGACTTGTAATTTGGTGTACAGGTTGCTCATAGAGTCCTATGTTCACCATGAAAATTTGGGATCGATCGGACTTCTCGATGAGAAGTTATCATTGATCTACTTCCCGTGGCACAAACTGAATTGCCTTCTGAACAGAGTACATCTTCTGATCGAATTAACATCTAGAGGTCTTTGATTGAGATGAAATTTGGTGTAGAGGTTTCTCATAGAGTCCTCTGTTCAGCATACAAATTTGGGTCGATCGGAATCTGAATGAGAAGTTATCATCGATCTACTTCTCATGGCACAAGCTAAATTGTCTTCTGGACATAGCACCTCTTCTGGTCAAATTGGACAGTAAGGATCTCTGATTTCCGTGAAAATTGGTGGACATGCTCTTCTTCAAGTCTTCTATTCACCATAAAAATTTGGGGTCGATCGGACTTCTGGATTAGAAGTTATCATCGATCTATCTCCCATTAATCTTAGATCTTGGATCAACCGGGACCTTGGTGCGCATCTTGATCTTTGATCAAAAGTAAACCACTTTCAAATCTTTGATCGACGACGACCTTGGTGGGGTTTTGATCTCTGGTCAAAAGATGAGCATGCAAATTTTTTTAGATCTTTGATCAATCAAGACCTCGGTGGCATCTTGATCTTTGATCGAAAGTAAATTTTCAGATCTTTGATTGACGACGACTTTGGTGGGGTTTGATCTCTGATCAAAAGATGAGCATGCCATTTTTTGGATCTTTGATCAACCGGGATCTTAGTGGCGTCTTGATCTTTGATTGAAAGTAAACAACTTTCAGATTTTTGATCGACGACGACCTTGGTGGGGTTTGATGTCTAATCGAAAAACGGACATGCGACCTTCAATTGTTGCTCATGAACAGCTAGCACGGGCACCAACGAACAGGGCTCCACCTCTAATATGCAATGCATGATGATGCATGCTTATGACAAATTAGCGCTTACCCATGGTAACCTTCACGGGCTTGAGTGGATCCACAGTCGCCAGTCTTCCGTCGCTTTCCGTGCCCTTTGTGTGTGCCTCTGCCTTCACTTCACCTCTTGTGTCTCCAATTTGCGTGCCTCCACCTTGTGCACCTATTGTGTCAAATGGTTAGCACATCCTCTCTATTTATAGCGCCTTTGGGTTGGTTGCAATCAGAGACAATCAGGGGATTTGACTTTGAATAGAAAATATACTTCCCCTTTTAAAAAATTATTTGTAAATAAAAGGATATCAAAAAAGATTATTCCCTAAACAAACAGATACAAAAAGATTATTCCTTAAACAAAGAGATACAAAAATATTATTCTTTAAAGAAAGAGATACAAAAAAGATTATTTCCTTTTTTCCAAATTTCGAGCCATTAAATGGCTCTGGCGGTTCGACCAGGCTAAAATCGGATCGGATTCAACCAGGTCCAATGGCATTTCGACCAGACCAGTTTTGAAGATCATGTTGAGCTGGGCAATGCTGTAGTTAATTTGGACCAGATTTGAAATCATTTCGACCAATTTTTGAAGCATTTTCGACCAACTATGATGCAATTTCGATCAGACCAGTTTGGAAGTTCATTTCGACCAGATCTAAGGTTATTTCGACTAGTTCCCAAGTTAATTCGACCAGACCAGTTTGGATGCTCATTTGACCAGTTCTGAAGTCATTTCGACCAAAATCCATACCAGTTTGAACAGTTCCATGGCCATTTCGACCAAACCAGTTTTGAAGATCTCTTCAACCTGGTTAATACTGTAGTTAATTTCGATCAAATTTGAAATCATTCTAACCAATTCACAGGACATTTGGTCCAGACCAGTTTGGATGCTCATTTTGACCAATTATGAAGTCATTTCGACAAGACCAGTTTGGAGCTCATTTTGACCAGATCTCCTGCTATTTCAACCAGACGTGATATCACTTTAACCATTTCTTAGGTCATTTCGACTAGACCAATTTTGAAGATCACTTCGCCCTGGTGTAGCTTCTAGGCCCCTATAGAGTGTTTTAATAATTAATGACAACTACAAATGCTATACTAACGTTACCTGTCTAGTTGTGTCAAAGAAAGTACTTAAAAGACAGGTCAATGAAAGGCAAAGAAAGAGCATCATGATGAAGAAAGGGCATTGATCAAAAGGGCAAAGGTACGAAATAGGATCTTTTCCGTTTTTACCGGTCTAAGGTGATTAGAGAAGAATTTTGACCGGATTTTAGGATAGTTGCCGTACTATTAAGAGGAGCATGTAGTGTATCACAAAATACTTCATCTATGTGCCACAAATCATAAAATCAACTTGCATTGCATGCTAGAAGGTCACATCCTTTGAGAATGCTTATTTCAGCTCATGTCTGTCTCAGTTGGTCTGACCGTGTGTTAGACCGGTCTGACCGAATTATCGGACTAACCGTTTAAGATCTCGGACTGACCGAAGTTGTGTCTATGCATAGTGTATTCCTTTTTAAGGTCGGTCTGTCCGTAGTTAAATTCTCGGTCAGACTCCTGGAACCTCTTGTTTTATCCTTCTGGCATTTTGAGCTATTACGGTCTGACCGTTTGTTATAACGGTCTGACCGTTAAATCGGTCTGACCGTGTTTTTGTACTGCGGTCTGACCGGTTGGCCGGTCTGTCCGTATATATCGGCCTGACCGTATAAGGTGTCCAGAAACTATGTCGTCTCTGGACAGTTTCACGGTCTGACCGAAATATACTCCGGTCTGACCGTATGTGTGCCTGACAAGGGCAGTTGAGCATTTATTGCGCCTGTTTAATGCCGTTGCAATTGCGGCGGTCTGACCGAGCTTGTGCCTGCGGTCTGACCGCCAGGTGATCTTTTTCTCCCAACGGCCTGTAACGGCTATATTAATTGTGGGGGGTATATATACTCCCATGCACGGCCCTATTCAGGACTTTTGGCATAATCTTGAGCATTGTCATCATCCTTGAGAGCCTAAGCTTGTTTCATACAATCTAAGTTTCAAATTCTCAAATTTGTGAGAGTGTGCATTTGAGATCTTCTAGTGCATTACATTTAGATCATTGAATCAATCGTGTGGCACTAGAAGAAGGCAAGGTGATCATCACCGGCTTGTTACTCTTGGAGTTTGCCGGCTCCTAGACGGCTAGGAGAAAGGTTTTGAAGAGCTCTTCAAGGAAGATTGTGAAGAAGCTTCAAAACGTCTTGTGAAAGGTTGAGCACGCCTTACCGGAGCGGTAAAGTGCATCCTTAGTGAAATCGAGGTTTGGATAACTCATCACACTAGTCCGGCTCAAGATCTAGGTCACTTCTCGAGAGAAGGTTGACTAGATAGAGGAGCGGTTAGAGATTTGAGTTTGCCTCAACGTGGATTAGGGGTGATCGGCAAATCACCGAGACCACGGGATATATCCTTGTGTTGAAATTGTTCATTGTTCATCTTGTGTTACTTAAATTGCTCTCATTTATTACAATTTGTTTGATTTATTGTAATTTGCTAAAATCGCCTATTCACCCCCCCTCTAGTCGATATCCTAGATCCTTTTCAATTTGGTATCAGAGCAAGGACTCCTTTTTAGAGGATTTAACCATCCCGGAGTAGGATAAAGATGGCTAGTGAGGGTCGGATCAATATTGGTAAACCACCACTCTTTGATGGATCTAACTATACTTATTGGAAAACTAGAATGATGGTCTATCTTAAAGCCATGGGTGGAAAGATTTGGAAAGTGGTGGATGAGGGGTTTGCAATTCTTGATGATGATGACATGACCAACTTAGATAGAGATAATGCCTTAGCAAATGCTCAAGCCATGAATGTTCTTTATAGTGCTCTAAATCTAGGTGAATTTAATAGAATTTGTAAACTTGAAACGGCCCATGATATTTAGAGAAATCTTATGGATATTCATGAAGGAACCTCGATGGTCGAGGATGCTAAACTATTTATCCATAAGGGCCAATTTGAAAAGTTTGCCGTGTGGCCCAATGAAGATGTATCGGAGATGTTTAACCGATTAAATAACATCGTAAATGAGTTAAAAGGGCTTGGTATGGATGTCACAAACGTGGAGTTTTGTCATAAGTTTCTTAGAGCTTTACCTTCTAAATATGATACAATTGTAACCTTACTTGTGCGTTCGAACTTGAAGAGTGTGACTCCGTTGGAAGTCTTGAGTGAGATTCTCACTCATGATATATTCAAGAAGTCTCAAGAAGAAGTGAAAGATGAGGCTTCCGACTCCAAGAAGAAGAACATTGCACTCAAAGCTCAAGTCTCCAAAAGGGAAGACAATGAAGAGGAAAGCGATGAGAGAGACACCGATGAGGAAATGGCTCTTTTCGTGAGAAAATTCAAGCGGTTCATGAAGAAAAGATATCAAGGGAAATCTTTCAAGAAAGGACAAACATCCAAGAGAAACCCATTTGAAGAAAGAAGATGTTTTGAGTGCGGTGAAAAGGGTCACATCTCCACACAATGCAAAAATAAGGAAGAAGAAAAATCAATGAAGAAGAAGAAATATGAGAAGGAAGGAGAAAGCAAGAAAAAGGTTTTCAAGAAATATTATAAGAAGAAGGATGGGCAAGCTTGCTTCATTGAGTGGGATTCGGAGGCTTCAAGTTCCGATTCCGATGATGAGGATGAAGCATCACCCAAAGGACTTGCCGGAGTAGCTATCAAGGAAGCTCCATCTCTATTCTCCACTCCTCATTGCCTCATGGCTAAAGGAGAATCAAAGGTATCTTGTGATGAAAATGAATATACTTATGATGACCTAGTTGAGATGATCACTGATTTTGATGACTATATGAGTAAGGAAAAAGAAAAATTCAAGGAATTGAAGAAGAGATACAAAGCTCTTCAAAATTCCTATGAGGAGCTAAACACATCTCATGAGAGTCTCAAAGAAACTCATGAGATGCTCAAGGAAGCTCATGACTCTCTAATTACTCATAAAGCCAACAAATCGAGTAATGACATAGGCATCACTTGCAATATGTTGAATGATTTGCCCATGATGTCTACTTCTAGCATATCTACTTCTTGTGGAGACTTAAATGAATTCCCTACTAGACCTAAAATTGAAGATAATGTGCTTAGTCTTGAAAACAACGAACTTAAAGAAGAAATTGAAAAACTAACCAATGACCTAGCAAAATGCTATGTAGGAGAATCAAAATTAAGACATCTTCTAGATAGTCAAAGATTTTCCTTAAGAAAAGAAGGACTAGGTTTCATTCCCAAAAAGGGTAAACATGCTTTTGTTCCAACTAAAACCGTTTTTGTAAAAGAAAAGGGATATTGTAACAAATGTGAAAGTTTAGGTCATATTGAAAAGAATTGCCATGCTAACAAAAGCATTTCATCTCCTATATTCAATTCTTGCTATGTATTGAAGAAAATGACAAATGGCGATGTTAAAGCCAAATTTGTTGGAACCCCGATCATTGGTGCCAAAAAGAAAGCCATTTGGGTCCCAAAATCCTTGGTGACTAACCTCCAAGGACCCAAAAAGGTTTGGGTACCTAAAAGGACCTAACTTTGTTTTGTAGGTAAATTACAAGGCGGGAGGACAACATTGGGTGCTCGATAGTGGATGCACTCAACACATGACCGGTAATCACAACATGTTCTCCTCACTAAATAGCAAAGGTGCGGAATATGACAAGATCACGTTTGGAGACAATAGTAAAGGAAAGGTAAAAGGTTTAGGTAAAATTGCCATCTCAAACGACCTCTCCATATCTAATGTATTGCTTGTTGAATCTCTAAACTTCAACCTCTTATCCGTAGCTCAACTTTGTGATCTTGGATTCATATGTGCATTTTATCCAAAAGAAGTAATTATCACTAACATTGATGATAATAAGTTGATTTTCAAAGGTTTTAGACATGGCAACCTCTATTTAGTTGATTTCAATTCAAATGATACTAATCTTGGTACATGCTTGTTTACAAAATCTTCCAAAGGTTGGCTATGGCATAGAAGGCTTGGGCATGTTGGAATGAAACAACTAAATAGACTAGTTAAACATGATTTGGTTGTTGGACTAAAAGATGTAAAGTTTGAAAAAGACAAATTATGTAGTGCTTGCCAAGCCGGAAAACAAGTTGCAAACTCACATCCAACTAAAAGCACAATGTCAACTTCGAGTCCACTTGAATTATTGCATATGGATTTATTTGGACCAACTTCTTTTGTGAGCATTGGTGGCAATAGTTATTGCCTTGTCGTTGTAGATGATTTTTCTAGATTTACATGGATATTCTTTTTGCATGATAAGTCAATTGTGTTTAACACTTTCAAAAGCTTTGCTCAAAGGGCCGAAAATGAATTTAGCTTCAAGATCAAGAAAGTGAGAAGTGACAACGGCTCCGAATTCAAGAACACCAAGGTTGAAAATTGGTGTGATGATAAAGGCATCAAACATGAGTTTTCGGCCAAGTATACACCGGAGCAAAATGGAGTAGTCGAACGAAAGAACCGGACATTGATAGATATGGCAAGGTCTATGCTTTCGGAGTACAATGTTTCGGACATTTTTTGGGCTGAAGCAATCAACACCGCGTGCCATGCATCAAATCGTCTTTATTGTCATCGACTACTAAAGAAAACTCTTTATGAGCTTCTCATTGGAAGGAAGCCAAATATTTCCTACTTCCGTGTGTTTGGGTGTAAGTGCTATATCTTGCGGAAAGGTACACGCTTATCTAAATTTCAAAGTAAATGTGATGTAGGATTTTTGTTAGGTTACTCATCGAATAGCAAAGCATATCGTGTCTACAACCAAAACTCCGGTTTGGCTGAGGAGACACATGATGTTGAATTTGATGAGACTAATGGCTCTCAAGAGGAGCAAGAAAATTTGGATGATGTAGGTGATGAAGGGTTGAGAGTGGCAATGAAGAACATGACCATTGGGGATGTCAAGCCTAAAGAAGATAGTGATCAAGATGAAGATCCATCCACTCATGCTATCCCCTCTTCATCAACTCCTCAACACGAAGATTGAATAGTTGAAGTGGTCAATGTGGAAGACTCCTCTCAACAACAACCGGAAGTACCTTCTACCTCTACTTCACAAATCCCGGTTGACCATCCAAGAATTCATCACTCAATTTCCAAAGATCACCCCGTCGATCAAATTGTTGGTGACTTGTGTAAGGGTGTTCAAACTCGTTCTCGTCTTGCTTCATTTTGTGAAAATTACTCTTTTGTTTCCTCCTTTGAGCCCACACTTGTAGATGAAGCTTTAAAAGATCCGGATTGGGTGAATGCTATGCATGAAGAATTAAACAACTTCACCCACAACAATGTTTGGGAATTGGTAGAAGAACCAAATCCGGATGAGCATAATGTCATTGGAACCAAATGGATTTTCAAGAACAAACAAGATGCAAACGGAGTGGTAGTAAGAAACAAGGCAAGATTGGTGGCTCAAGGATACACTCAAGTTGAAGGTTTGGATTTCGGTGAAACCTTTGCTCCCGTAGCTAGACTTGAGGCTATTAGAATCTTACTTGCTTTTGCTTCATCTCATAACATTAAACTATATCAAATGGATGTCAAAAGTGCTTTTTTAAATGGAAAAATTAATGAGTTAGTATTTGTTAAACAACCTCCCGGATTTGAAGATCCTACAAATCCAAATCATGTGTATAAACTCTCCAAGGCTCTTTATGGTCTTAAACAAGCACCTCGTGCTTGGTATGAAAGACTTAGAGACTTTTTAATTTCAAAAGGCTTTAAAATTGGGAAAGTTGATACTACATTGTTTACTAAGAAAATTGGAAATGATTTCTTTGTATGTCAAATTTATGTTGATGACATCATATTTGGATCTACTAACCAAGATTTTTGCGAGGAATTTGGTGATATGATGTCCAGGGAATTTGAGATGTCTTTGATAGGTGAATTAAGTTTCTTTCTCGGATTAAAAGTTAAACAACTCAAGGAAGGAACTTTCATCAGTCAAAACAAATATGTGAAGGATCTACTCAAGAAGTTCGGACTTGAAGAGGCAAAACCAATCAAGACACCAATGGCCACAAATGGTCACCTTGTCTCTGACGAAGGAGGTAAACCGGTAGACTCAAAACTTTATAGATCCATGATTGGTAGCTTATTATATCTAACTGCTTCTAGGCCCGATATTATATTTAGTGTTTGTATGTGTGCAAGATTTCAAGCCTCTCCTAAAGAAAGTCATTTAATGGCCGTTAAGCGCATTTTGAGGTATCTAAAATACTCATCTAGCATAGGGTTGTGGTATCCTAAAGGTGCAAAATTCGAATTAATTGGATATTCTGATTCCGATTATGCGGGATGTAAAGTGGATAGAAAAAGCACCTCTGGCAGTTGTCAACTATTAGGAAGATCTTTAGTATCTTGGTCCTCTAAGAAACAAAACTCTGTAGCTTTATCAACCGCCGAAGCGGAATATGTTTCCGCGGGTAGTTGTTGTGCACAACTGCTTTGGATGAGGCAAACATTGTTGGATTATGGAATAAAATTTGAAAAAGTGCCTCTTTTGTGTGATAATGAGAGTGCGGTGAAAATAGCCACAAATCCAGTTCAACACTCTCGGACCAAGCATATAGATATCCGACACCACTTTCTTAGAGATCATGTTAGCAAAGGTGATGTGGTGGTGGATAATGTGAGAACCGAAGATCAATTAGCGGATATATTCACTAAGCCCTTAGATGAAAGCCGTTTTTGCAAACTTCGAAATGAGCTTAACGTCATTGATATATCAAATGTGGCTTGAATTGTTGGACTCATATTGAATGTGCTTATATTATCACTTGGTTGCTTAAACTTCCTCTTTTAGAGCTTTTTAGGCTCCTTTATCGGCAATTGAGCGAAATGAACCAAAAACATGTTAAATTGTAAGAAAAATTCTTCCCCTTTGGTGATATTGCCTATATCTTACCTATGATTACCTTATAGTTATATATATCTCTCTCAAAAATCTCTTGAGCTTCAATTCAATCAAAATCTTCCAAGAAATTCAGTCCTTCCAGCGGTCTGACCGAACCATATACGGTCTGACCGAATGCATCTCCAGAGAGCATCTTAGATTTCTGCTTCCAGCGGTCTGACCGGTATCTCTTCTACGGTCTGACCGAATTTTCATGATCAGAGACCTTTTTAACCCGAATCTCTTGTCCTTTTTTGCCTTTCTTCCCCACTTCTGTCTCTTTCACGTGCGCCTCAAATTCTTGGATTCTTCCTCTCCGGTCAAACCCTCATCAAGCTCGGACAAACCGTGGTTCGAGATCATCATCAAATCATGTCTTCTAGGTACATTGCTCAGATTCCTCTCTATTTTCCTTTTTCTCTTCTGTTCATCTAGAAGTTTAGGGCAAATGTGTTAAACCTGGTCCAAATGTGGTTGTCTCTTGAAATTGATTCATCCTGTTGATGCAATGTGTAGTCTCTCTCGTATATCTATCTGCATTGCTCCCTAGAATCAACAAAATCCCAGAAATCATGCCAAACCCTAACTCTACGGTTGCGCCGGTCTGACCGACCATGTTTCGGTCTGACCGACTGTAACAGCAGAGCCAGGATGTGCAGTTCTGTTATCGTCTCAATTATCGTCATGCTTTCCTGTTTCATGTATCTTACTTGCTGTATATCTTCCAAATCGTATAGTGGTCGAGGTGCTCAAGGCGCTGGCTCCATTCGGACCAACAAGAAGAAATTGGCTAAGTGGCCGAAAAGGGTTGTTCCCTCGAGTAGCAGCGACAGTCACGATGACGACTGGGTACCCTCGGCCGGTGACTCAGAGACAGAGCAGTCGTCTCATCGGGGTGGATGTTCTCATGTGGGCATGGACATCGAAAGTGAGGACGATGAAATAAACGTCCACGCTTATCAAGGCCCAAAGAAGGACTGGACGTCGAGCGACTACACGAAGGCAAGGACCACCTATGCCTACGATCATGCCAATGATGCCACGACGCCTCACTTCTACACGATGACGCAGCAGGATGCCTTCTACGGTCATTTGGTCCAAAAAACATTTTCGAACACAAATGGATCGAATGGGCCTATGTTGTGAATCAGCCCATCATGGCTCCCTTGGTGCAGATCTTCAAGGATATAGGGCTGTATGACTTTGTGGAGCACAAGTGCCCATGGAACGCCACCGCTATCAGACAGTTCTATGCTACAGTTGAGATCAAATGGGCGGACCAGCAGATTATATGGATGACAGGGTCTAGGCGCTATCAGGCCACTTTTGAGGAGTTTGCTGCGGCAAACAAGCTGAACTATGAGGAGCTGAAGGAAGGGATCGGCATGGAGGAAGAGGATTACCTTCATGAGGACGACTGGCTCCAGTTCTATGAGCAGCCAGGAGGTGGACAGCGGATTGTACCCGGTACTGTTACCGGTCTCAAAGTCCTCCCCGCTGTAGTCAACAAAATTGTTCGAGCCACGATCCATCCAAAGAGTGGAAACCGAGAAGCGGTCCGGGATTACTACTGGAACTTCATCAATCACATCCTCCAGAGTCACCGGATCAACATTGTCTCCTTCATTTTGAAGACTATTGAGGATGTATCAGCGGCCACTCTGCCAAATCTCTACTATGCTCCATATATCATGTCTCTGCTGCTCCAGAAGACAAAGTTTCCTCGCGGGTCTTGCGACATCAGGCATCTCGGCTATAAGCCGTTCAGTGTCAACCCGCGCGTCTTAGCTCGAGGTCAAGGAGCACAGCATCAGCAGCATCAGCAGCAGCCGGCTCAGCCTATGCCTCCTCCTCCTCCACCTCAGGCTCAGCAGGCACCTCAGTCGAGCCAAGCCCCCGCCTGGTTTTCTCAGTTCCAGCAGCAGTTCCATCAACCCATGATGGATCAGTTTGCTACTCTTCTCCAGGGGCTTGAGCTCGCTCGCTCGGACTTGGCGGCTCTGCACGATCAATTCCAGACCTTCTCTTCGCGCCAGGATCAGTTCGAGCAGCGCTTCGACACCTTCTCCACTCACTTCTACACTCGTTTCCCACAGACTCCTCCTCACCATCCTCCCGATGATGATGCTCCAGCTGATACTTAGCTTTTAATGGCAATTGATGCCAAAGGGGGAGAGAGAAGAGAGTAGAAGAGTAGGAGAGAGATAATGAACAATGAAACCTTAAATGTAAAATGCAAATGAAAACTCTTGGATGAAACTTGGATGAAAAATCTTTTGGTGTATAGAAGTTTTAATTTAACTTGCTTAGTTGGATATCTCTTTTATGATCTATGTGGATGTTATGTGGTTGTTATTTATGTTGGATGACTCTTGTATGAGAAATGGTACTTCATGATATATGTGATATGCTTATAATAGTTACATATGACCTTGTGATCATGATATATGTGATATGCTTCCTATACACATGCTTGAACTCCACTAAAATGCCAAAATTCTCTTATTCATACATTTAGGGGGAGTGTCTTATTCTTCGATGCTTATTGTAAAAATACTCCTTATGCTTAAAACTCTTTCATCTACTCTTTATGTTGTCATCAATTACCAAAAAGGGGAGATTGTAGCTTCTAGGCCCCTATAGAGTGTTTTAATAATTAATGACAACTACAAATGCTATACTAACGTTACCTGTCTAGTTGTGTCAAAGAAAGTACTTAAAAGACAGGTCAATGAAAGGCAAGGAAAGAGCATCATGATGAAGAAAGGGCATTGATCAAAAGGGCAAAGGTACGAAATAGGATCTTTTCCGTTTTTACCGGTCTAAGGTGATTAGAGAAGAATTTTGACCGGATTTTAGGATAGTTGCCGTACTATTAAGAGAAGCATGTGGTGTATCACAAAATACTTCATCTATGTGCCACAAATCATAAAATCAACTTGCATTGCATGCTAGAAGGTCACATCCTTTGAGAATGCTTATTTCAGCTCATGTCTGTCTCAGTCGGTCTGACCGTGTGTTAGACCGGTCTGACCGAATTATCGGACTAACCGTTTAAGATCTCGGACTGACCGAAGTTGTGTCTATGCATAGTGTATTCCTTTTTAAGGTCGGTCTGTCCGTAGTTAAATTCTCGGTCAGACTCCTGGAACCTCTTGTTTTATCCTTTTGGCATTTTGAGCTATTACGGTCTGACCGTTTGTTATAACGGTCTGACCGTTAAATCGGTCTGACCGTGTTTTTGTACTGCGGTCTGACCGGTTGGCCGGTCTGTCCGTATATATCGGCCTGACCGTATAAGGTGTCCAGAAACTATGTCGTCTCTGGACAGTTTCACGGTCTGACCGAAATATACTCCGGTCTGACCGTATGTGTGCCTGACAAGGGCAGTTGAGCATTTATTGCGCCTGTTTAATGCCGTTGCAATTGCGGCGGTCTGACCGAGCTTGTGCCTGCGGTCTGACCGCTAGGTGATCTTTTTCTCCCAACGGCCTGTAACGGCTATATTAATTGTGGGGGGTATATATACTCCCATGCACGGCCCTGTTCAGGACTTTTGGCATAATCTTGAGCATTGTCATCATTCTTGAGAGTCTAAGCTTGTTTCATACACTCTAAGTTTCAAATTCTCAAATTTGTGAGAGTGTGCATTTGAGATCTTCTAGTGCATTGCATTTAGATCATTGAATCAATCGTGTGGCACTAGAAAAAGGCAAGGTGATCATCACCGGCTTGTTACTCTTGGAGTTTGCCGGCTCCTAGACGGCTAGGAGAAAGGTTTTGAAGAGCTCTTCAAGGAAGATTGTGAAGAAGCTTCAAAACGTCTTGTGAAAGGTTGAGCACGCCTTGCCGGAGCGGTAAAATGCATCCTTAGTGAAATCGAGGTTTGGATAACTCATCACACTAGTCCGGCTCAAGATCTAGGTCACTTCTCGAGAGAAGGTTGACTAGATAGAGGAGCGGTTAGAGATTTGAGTTTGCCTCAACGTGGATTAGGGGTGATCGGCAAATCACCGAGACCACGGGATATATTCTTGTGTTGAAATTGTTCATTGTTCATCTTGTGCTACTTAAATTGCTCTCATGTATTACAATTTGTTTGATTTATTATAATTTGCTAAAATCGCCTATTCACCCCCCCTCTAGTCGATATCCTAGATCCTTTTCACCTGGTCAATGCTGTAGTTAATTTCGACCAGATTTGAAATCATTTTGACCAGTTCCGAGATCATTTCGACCAAAACTCCTGCTATTTCGACTAAGCCTATTTTGGAGCTAATTTTGACTAGACTAATTTTTCTGATCACATGGGATTTTTAATGACAAATTTTATTACAAAAATTCATCAAATACGATGGCAGGCGCCTCCAATACAATATGATTTTTGTTCCAATGCATATTGTGATGTGCCATTGTTAGGCGGTCTAAATGCACTTGGGATAGTGAAGAGATGAGCATAACAAGCAAAAAAGAGAGGTAGGAAGACTACTTCCAAATGGAGGGAATCCGCGAGATACCAGTCACAGATATAGTTAGGTACAACCTACTTTTCTTTTGATGAAATGTGAACACAAACTTCAGGCGTCCAAGAAATAATAGACTCTAATACAAGATGTGTTTCCATTTCAATTCGTAAATCATATGTTAGGCCAAAACTTATACTATCATCATACAGAATATGCACTCAGAGGACCTTACAGACTTCACAATACTTACACCTGAAAATTCGTGCAAGAGTCAAAATTAGATAACCAAGTAGTTGCGAGGCTGATAATAGATATATACATAATTAAACAAGATCCTGTAATAATGCACAAAAAAACTCCTACATAATTGTATATTATTATAGACTCCAAATAAGTTGTATATTATTATGTGTATTTTAGTCATTTTCTTAGATTCCTTAATCCTTATGATGAGGTAAAATGTCCTGCATAATGCTACCGAAAATAGTACATCAAAAACCACATATATGAGAGGATTCTAGTTGGTAAATAAACAAAAAATAACACCTGATCTTGTTAACAAGATCCAAAAAATATTTCACACATGACAAATAGGTGGTAGTTCATTCAGTATGGTATCTAATTATTTTCTAAACGGATAATAATGTAGAAATCCTACCATAATAGGACTTTACAAGTTGTTTGTTTAGTATTGTGAGTTTTTTTTTTGTTGGTGTCAGTATAATTTGATCTTATGACCTCGTTGTTATACATCTGGTCTTTACCTTCCTTTTATTAGTGATGCAATTATGTTTAAATAAGTGTTTTGTGAGGGCTATTGCAACGGCTTCTAGCCATATAAGTTGTAACTCTGAAAAGTAGAAACTGAAGTAAAAGAGTGTCTGTTCTATGGTTCTAACTTATATATTTCAAAGGTAAATTTGACATTTCAACCCTATAATAAATTGTAGTATTGGTTGTTAAAATCAATAATAAGCCATGTACTTTGTTGTAATTATGTGATCAAATATCTTACTGCTGGCCATTTGGAGCAAGTGAAGAAAAAAAACTCCTGAAAATCTTTTAAAACCGGCCTTTCAAAAGAATTTCTAATTTGAGCTAAATTGAAATGTTAAGACCGGACAACCCGATCACAATGAGGAATTTTTTTAAAATAATCCCCAAAAAATTGCGAAAATAACTCATTATTATAGTTTTTTGCATTTTTGTCTCACCATATCAACATATCGCGCATTGGACCCGTGACAAGAAAACCAACTGAGTCACACGCCATCGATCAGCTTAATTCTATTATACATCAAAATTTTGATTATTCCGATGTCAATATTTTTTGATATATAATTCGGACTGACAATTTATTTGAATCAATGATATTGTAAGATCAAAAAGATCAGATTAACATAAACCAATCATAAACTAGACATATATATCTCAAAATATAACAAAATATGATATCTTGTTAAAGTATTGATATTTTTTGATATATAACTCTTATCGACGATTCGTTTAAACCCATGGAATTGTGAGACCAAAATCAACATTAACGAATCGTAGACTTAACCTATATATCTCAAGATGAAACAAGATGTAAGAAAATATCACATATTTGTTTCATCTTGAGATATATAAATCATATATTGTTACACCTTGAGATATGTAGTCAATTTATAATTCATTTTGTCGATTTGATTATTTTGATATCATGATTTGATATCATCTTTTGTTATATTTTGAGATATATAAGTCTGGTTTACGATCTGTTTGTGTCAATTTAATCATTTTAACCTCATAATTTCACTATTTGAAATGAATCTTCAATCAGAATTATATATCAAAATATATCGATGCAAGAATAATCAAAATTTTGATGCACAATAGAAATGAGCTAATGCTTGTCATGTTTCTAAACCATGAAAAGTGCTTGTCATGTGTCTGAGTCGTGATATGCTGATGTGATAGGTCAAAAACACAAAAAACAACAAGTATATGTTATATTTGCAATTTTCTTTTTTTGATTATTAAAAAATTCTCACAATGAGACATTTCCAAAAGTTTTGAAATATTTCTTACTTCTATAATTCAATCCCAATGAAAACACCATATTAAATTATATTATCTACTTTTCTACAACTATTGAATGATTTATTTGTGTAATTTTGACATTCAATTTGTGCCATTGGCATTTATTCAACACATTGCTCTAACTCCACTTCAAACAATTTATATTTAAAATTCTCTTTATTTCACAAAATTATGGACTATTATTATTCAATATTTCAACAAAATATTGAGTATTTTATCAGGATCATCTAAAACAATATCACTCGATGCATTCGCAGTCACAGCTATATGAGGCGTATAATTTAGTATACAAGCATTTTTTTCTCGTTTTGGTAGATCTCACAATCTTTAACCGTTGATTGCCTTAATCCAATGGACAACAATCTTTGTTGGATCTACCTGTTGCTCTGCCTCGTCTTATTGAATTGGAATTATAGAGATTACTATAAAATTGTATGTATTTTCATCTATTAGATCAAATAATAATAATTATGATTGATGTATATATAAAAAGTTAATATTTTTTTTGTAAAATGATTATAGTACAAATATTTTTATTATATTTCTTGTATATAGGAGTTGTAACAACCTTAATTACACTCAATTTTTTTATATAAAAATTATAAATATTACTTACATAATTTTTTTATATAAAAGTTAAAAGTTGTGAATATTTTAACTATATTTTTTTTTTAATCCCAAGCCGGGTGAGCTCCGGTTGGGGAGGTCGGGATTAGAGATGGTAACGGTGCGGGTACTACCTGTTCTCTGCAGGTACCCGTAACTGCGAGGGTGAGTATAGAGAAAATTCAAAATTTGCAGGAGCAGGACGGGGGAAATTCAATACTCGCGGGTAAGCGAAATTAATATCCGTACCTGTAAACTGGCAGGGGCTCAAAAATTACAAACATATGTTTATTATGAACTTATAATTATGAACTCAATTTGATCATCAAATTATAAGTTCATTCTATACCGAATAAGATGATGTACATTTTTATTATGAGAATGGGTCATTCGAGCATATGTATGTCAACAGACTCGGGAGGTAGATCAAAGCACAGAAAAATTCAGTACTCTCTCCACGTTAACTATTTTAGAGGATCCCGTTCCCACCGAGCCGGAGCCGCACAGACCTCTGGCATCTCCTCCGACCACCACCTCGCCAACTTCCACTTTCCCCTGCTTCTGTTCCTCGGCGTCCTCGTATCGTGGCCGATCACCTGACCACTCCACCTCCTCGATCCGACCATCGGCGCTGGTGCTCCGCCTCCCGTCGCCGGAGCTCAGTCCCCTCATAACCGGCGCGTGGCCTTCCCTCTCGACCACCCACCTGGTAAGAACTGGACACCACCCACCCGCGCCCACCCGCCCCCCCCCCCCCCCCCCCCCCCCCCCCCCGGGGGGGGCGCATCTACAACTCACTAACGCCGTTGATGTTTTGATATATTGAGCTATTTGCGTTTCTATGCCAATCACACCATGTATATGCGGACTAAAATTGCAGTATTCTGATTGTTTAGCAAGCTTGTTGTAATGCATGGATGCTAATTATCTACTAAGTTAATGGCTAAACACCGTAGCAACGAAGAGTAACTTAAACATAATTTTATATGGGTGTATTCTCCGTATCTTTCACTCTTAGGCTAAGTCCAGTGCAGAGGCGCTTCGCGAGGTGGTTCAACAGAATATTCTTCAGTATATTCTGTGCCACGTGTGCGAAGCACCACCCCAAACATCCCCCTACTCCAATGCAAGGCGCTTCGCGAGGCGTCTTCTCCAAGCGTCTCTCTCTCCAATGCAAAGGCGCTTCGAGAAGCGCTTCGTGCGGGACCCGCATATATAATATGTATTAAAGATTATAATTACTAAAATGAATTTCGGATAATTCGAACACAGCCAAATAAAACATAAAAATTGTAAATAACATTAAAAAAATTCAAAATTTTTTTAAATTTTTTGATTTAATAAATGACACACATAGAAATAAACAAGACACATACTAATTAAAATTCGAATACATTTTAAACAAGGCTCCGCACAAACTACTACATTTCGGTATCGTCGCCCCTGAAATGCTGCCAAATGTGCTCAACCAGATCCCGTTTCAGTTGCTGATGCGTTGGGCGAGCCCGGATTGCATCATTTTGAGCTAGCATATGTGCGAATATTGGCGGAGCACTCCCGTGGAGAATAGGCGGTGTAACGGTAGATGTCCCTTGGCTATCGTACGACCCATCGGTCGGGTCATGAGAGTGGTTCTCATCCTCGATTATCATGTTGTGTAGGATGACACACGCTTTCATAATATTGGCAAGGGTTGACCGTTGCCAAAATCGACCGGGGCCGCGGACAATAGCAAATCGAGTTTGCAAGACCCCAAAAGCTCGCTCCACATCTTTTCTTGCTCCTTCTTGCTGCTGTGCGAACAACATGTGTTTCTCCGTTTGCGGCAAGGGAATGGTCTTCACGAAGACAGCCCATTCGGGGTAAATACCATCGGCTAAGTAGTACCCCATATTGTATTGTGTCCCATTAACAGAGTACTGAACAGCAAGAGCTCGGCCGGCCAACACATCCGTGAAAAGGGGGGATTGGTTTAGCACGTTGATGTCGTTGTTGGATCCGGCGACACCAAAGAAAACATGCCATATCCACAGATCTTTGGACGCAACCGCTTCCAGTATTATTGTAGGGACTTCTTAATCACCGCGGGTGAATTGGCCCCTCCACGCAACTGGGCAATTGCGCCATTCCCAGTGCATGCAATCGATGCTTCCCAGCATCCCTGGGAAACCTCGCTCCTCTCCTTGCCGGAGCAGACGCCGGAGGTCGTCGACAGTAGGTTGACGAAGATATTCCTCCGCGAACCGATCAATGATTCCTTCGACGAAACGCTCCAGACACTCAATAGCCGTCGACTTTCCAATGCGTACATACTCATCGACGGCATCGGCGGGGGAGCCGTAGCACAACATGCGCAATGCCGCTGTACACTTCTGCAAGGGAGATAGCCCCTTTCTAAGGAGGGCATCTCTCCTCTCATTGAAGTACGGGGACCACCCCCTAAGAGCTTCGACGATTCGCAGAAAGAGGGGTTTCCCCATTCGAAACCGTCTGCGAAACAAATACTCGGGGTAGACCGGAACGTCGGCGAAGTAGTCCGCGACTAGACGGCCATGACCGCCTTCGCGATCTCTATCGATGTACCTTCTGCTACCTCGTCGACGGCGGTGCGAGGTACCATCGTCTATGCTGGCTTCAAGGTCGTCAACAACGCGACGGTACAGGGGTTGGACCGTCAACCTACTCTGCACAAACGCCGCCACGAACTCTTCGACTTGGTTGATGGCTTCATCGTCGCCACTACTTGTGCTTGAGTTAGAGGACATTTTTTTTGAACAAGGCAAGATATTTTGGACAAGGCAAGATCTTGTGAAGATGAAGGCTCCAGGGGTTCTGATATATAGGGAGAGAAGCGAATCAAGCACATGGGCCACTTCCAACGGCTAAATACAAAGGCATCCATCACATGTGTTGGTTCCAACGGGTACAATCCAAAAGCATGGAACACATATCGATCACATGCCAAAAGCAACGGCTAAATACAAAGGCATCCATCACATGTGTTGGTTCCAACGGGTACAATCCAAAAGCATGGAACACATATCGATCACATGCCAAAAGCAACGGCTAAAATTCAAACAGGTAAATCCAAAACGACTTAAATTAATAATGCGAGTACAATTTTACAAAGGAAAAGTACATCATTCAAGCTACTACTTATTCTTCATTTCCTTAATCATGTCGTTCACGTACTCTAATGCGGCCTCATGCGCCTTCTTACGAGCATCTGAGAAATTAGATGTATCCCCCATAATCAGTTTCGTCAGCGACTTCATAAATGTGGCTTTTTCCTTGCTTTTGGCCATCTCTTGCAAATTCTCGGCTGCAGCAACGGCTTTGTCGGCCACCCTATCGAGGTCGGCATTGGCTTGGCCGATGCGCTGCAGGGTCTCCTCGTACGCCGAGGACGCCGAGGATGTTTCACTCATTTTTGTCTTACCCTTCCGCTTGTTCTTTGCGGCATCCCGCCCTTCCGGTCGTCGAAGCTCCACAGGTTCGTCGTCGTTGTTTGACGACGACGTGTGGGCACCTTCTTCGTTGAGGCGGGCTCTTTTGGAAGAGTCGAGGTAGCTTTGGCACCACTTCGGTTGACCACGCACGGCAGTCCACCAGTGCTCCAAGATGAAGGGATGACCCACCTCCTGCTTATACATGTCCCGTGCTTGAGACATTAATTGGTCGTCCGAACGACCACTGACGTAGGCATCCCTCAACCTACAATAGATGCCATTGAAGTGAACAATTTTCTTATTGTTCTTCAGCCAATGGTCTTTGCAGTGCCTAACGTCCCGTCTGCGGTCGGGCGGACTGCTCCTGTTGTATGCCTCAGCGACCTTCGACCAATATACGTCGAACTTTTGGTAGTGCCCCTCCACCGGATCAAGAGAGTTATTAAACCATGCACTGATCTGGAGGACGAAAAATTCAACTTTTCAAAAACTAAGACAAACCCTGTGGACAAAAAATGTACCATACAAATATTTAATATTTAGATGAACACTCACAAGTCGCATGTCGTCCGGTTGTGACCAGTTCATTCGTTTACGCCGCTGTGCGGCTGTTCCTTCGCTTTTGCCGGCATCGTCGGCGTCCTCGCACTCGACCGGGCCCGTGCTATGCGGACTGCCGGTATCTGATACCGACGTGGAGCGGGAATTCTTTGCCGGTGCTTGCGGAGGTGACATTTCCGCGGGGATGGTCGGAGCTCCAACGAAATGAGGATTCTGACCGTAAGGGCCGTAGGGGGGTTGTGCGTACGGATGTGCATATGGATATGGTTGGCCGTATGGAGGGGGTGGGGCGTATGGTGGATAGCACATCGGATATGGTGGGGGAGGGGGCTGAAAACTGGCCGGATTTTGGCCGCTTGGCGCTTGGGGGCTCTCCTCATCGAAATTAGGCTCGCCAAACCAGTTCACATAACCGCGGGGGGGAGTGTTGGCCATCGGAAAATTTTCTGGGAAAAAACAGGTTGAACTTTGCTGGAAAAGTGTGTGGTTTGAACTTGTGTTGAGTGCAAATGAGCTGAAACTTGCTCCTATTTATAGCCAGGGGAGCACACAATTTTTCAGAATTTTTTGGTGATTTTTGGTAAATTTTTGGTATTTTTTATGAATTTCTAGGCTTAAAAACGAATAAATTATTTAAAATGGCTAGTTTTTAACGGCTATAATAAAACGGCTATTTTTTGTCTCGCTGACAGGTGGGACCGGGGAGATTTATTGCGCAACGGCTAGTTTTCTGCGCCTAATAAATAGCCCCCTCACTGACAGGTGGGTCCCGCAGCAACCGGGCCCGCAAATCAGCGACTAAATCGCAAAACCCCGCGTGTGCACCAAACTTCCCTCCTTTACTGCCACTACGCGTTTTGTGGGCCCCACCAAAACGCGTGACGACAAACGCACCGTGCACCCACCTCACTGACATGTGGGCCGTGACGCGCATTTGGGCCCACATGTCAGTGCATCGTTCACGCGAGTAACATGCGCACGCACGGGACAGTGGTGGGGCCCACAAACCGCGTCCCCAGGCGTCGCGTGTGCTCCAACGCGGGCGCCACGTATGCGAGGCGTCGATGGGCCCCACCTGTCAGAGCCTGTTTTTATGACGCCACGGCTAGCGTTCTCTCTCTCCTCGCGCGCGTTTTTTATTATTTTTCGGCCGTGGGGCCCGCTTGTCAGAGGTCGTTGGCGCCGGGGTTGGACTTAGCCTTAGGCGTTCTCCAACGCCACCGCCTAGGCACCGCTTCAAATAAAAAAAAAAAAATTTGGCTGGAGAGAGGAGAGAGACAACGCTTGTTGAGGCTGCGCGACGCCGGGAATTTTTTATTTTTGTTATCTCGATTTCCGTGCAACTAAATTGTATATACTTTTATTTCTTGATTTATACATTAATCTAGTTCAAATTAAATGTTGATTATATTGAGAAAATTGTAGATTTTTAAATTATCTTCATATAGAGACCAAACATCGCAAATATTCAATTTTTAAATTAAAAGTTATTGATGTTTTACTAAAATCACCTAAATTTAATTTTCGTGGGTCCGTACGAAGCGCCTCGCGAAGCGCTGATGGGTTGGAGTAGGAGGGTGTTTCAGATGGTGCTTCGCATATGTGTCACAGAATATACTGGAGAATATTCTGTTGAAGCGCCTCGTGAAGCGCCGATGGGTTGGAGACAGCCTTAGGCGGCTTTCGATATATATTGTTTCAATGTTTCCTGAAGATTATCTGTGTTTACTGTTTGTCAAGTTCAGACACCAGGCTGCAATTTCTGTGCCATTCCATCTTCAGTTTTCCGAGTCTGAATCAATCAGCATCAAATTTGGACATGACCTTTGTTTGTTAGAATACTCAAGCTTGTTGCTGCATTTTTCTTATATGCTTGAGCAAGCTGAACTTATTTTCTAACAAACTTTCCCATTCTCCAACTATCATGGAAACAAAGGCCAAAACCTAGATTAAAACTTTCCCCTTTCCTGTCCGTTTCCTCTCTCAAGGCCATGTCAAAGCCAATCCATCCAGCATCTAGAGCCTGGAGGAGCTCATCCACCAGCAACCGCAACTGACCCATGGCAATGTGGCAGTGTCAGCGCTAGCCTCTCTGAGAGGTGGTGGCTCTCGCATATTTGTTCTTTGTTTTGCAGATTCACATGGCCTCCACATATCGTGGGTTCTAGTGGTCGGTAGCCTTGTTGTCATCCTTTGTGAGATCCTTTTGATCTCTACAATGGTATACCCAACTCAGATCTCCTCCATAATATGCCCCAAGCCCCCAACCTCACTGTTACGCACCACAAAAAAAAAATGAAGGAAAATAAAGGGAGAGGGTAAAGCCACATACACGCACTTCAGACCATCTTAAGAATGAAGCATAGAAGGTTAACATTTCTTTAAAGAATGTCCTTTTTTCGAAGTGAAGCCAGAGAGAGAGACTGCATGACAGCTTCAAATCTCTCTCTCTCTCAAGAAAATGAATGCTTTTAGTTTAGAAAAGCAATTGTTTGTCTGTTCACAATCTAATTGAATGGATTATCTTGACCTTGGAGGAACAGATTATTGTGCAATAAGCCAATAACAAAGAAATGTGCAGTTTGGACAAAATACAGTGATATATTTTATTGGAACTTTTTGCATCAACTTGAAATTCAAATAGATTTGCACTTAGATGCTGTCCATTCAGAATAATAGAGATGCATATTTATGTTGAGTTTGTCTACTAGTTGCCTTTTGCATATATCAAGCTTTTATTGCCTGTGATATGCATCTCTGTGCAGCTGTGATGCAGGAAATTTACTGTTATATCTTCTCCATCTTCGTGTGTGGCAATGGCAGCGGCAGCAATCTACAACCTTTTCATCATCAACAAATCTGGTGGCCTCATCTACTACAAAGTATCTTCCAGAGTTCCAGTACTGCTATTTCTCTTCTTTCTTCTAGAGCTGGAGTCTGAACAACCTGCACATTTCTGCAGGACTGTGGCTCAGCAGGGAGGATGGACACCAATGACAGTCTACGCCTGGCGAGCCTCTGGCACTTCATGCATGCTATCTCCCAGCTGCTGTCCCCTACTCCTGGTTGCACCGGCATTGACCTCCTTCAGGCCCACAACTTCGACCTCCATTGCTTCCAATCCCTTTCGGGTCTTCATTTTTCCTCAACATTTGTATGCCCATTTTAACCAACCAGCTCTGCATTCTTTTCGTTTCCAAAATTTGGTACTTGTTCCTGGTACTAAAGAGTTGCTTCTGAATCTTCGTCTTAGGTGGCTGGGTTTGTTTTGGGGTTTTTTTTTTTTTTTTGGCGGGGGGGGGGGGGGGTTTGTGTTTCTTGAGTTTGAGATTTGCACAGGGGAATTGTGTGGATTGGAGTGGATCTTTTTTTATTATATAATTGCAAGTCAAGTGTTAATTTTGAGTATTCAAGGGGCGATCTCATGTTAATGAGAGTTTGGTCGTACAAAATTCACCTTGTGTGTTAGGCTTTTGACCCTAGAAGGTCAATGTGCAGATTTTTGAACAAAAGATTTTGGCAACTGATGTAGTTAGTGTGCCAGACTGTGTTTTTGGTCTTAGTGAACATGGATTATGCCATAATGTCGTGAAGTTGTCAATCCTTTGAACCGGGGGGGGGGGGGGGTGTTGGGTTCGTTTGTGTTTGTTGAGTTTGAGATTAGCACAAGATAATTGAGGAGTTGTGTGGGTTGGAGTGGATCTTTTTTTATTATATAATTGCAAGTCAAATGTTAATTTTGAGTATTCAAAGGATGATCTCATGTTAATGAGAGAGCTTGGCCGTACAAAATTTACCTTGTGTGTTAGGCTTTTGACCCTAGAAGGTCAATGTGCAGATTTTTGAATAAAAGATTTTGACAACTGATGTAGTTATTGTACCAGACTGTCTGTTTTTGGTCTTAGTGAACATGGATTATGCCATAATGTTGTCAATCGAATTATAATCATGCTACTGGATAGTGTTTGGTAAATTTGAAGTGTGATTTTTTTTTTCAGATTTGCAGGAAGTGAGATATTTCATGACATGCATGATCCATGATTCCATATTGTAACTGCGAAAGTATATATTCAGTGCAGAAAAATGAAAATGTTCTGAGACTTATCTGATTAGGATATCTTATTCTATGTAAAAAGATTACTTTACATCTCTAAAGAAAACATATGCTGTTATCTATTATTTGGTTGAGATTTGCTAATTTGGAATTGATAATTGATTGAGAAAACATATATTGCAAAACTGGCTCTATTACAAAAATGCTGATCCACTCCTATTCTATTTTCCTATAAACTGTGTTTTTTAATGGCTGTTGGAATGCATCTACCATCTGATGTTATCATCATGTCCCAGTTGTGCTAATGCGCTGTTAATTATTTGACTATCATCAAGCGTCCTTTTATGGTTTGGCACCTCTCTAGTTACTGATCTGCTGTGATCGTTTCACTTGCTGCAGGGACAAAATTTTTTGTTGTATTTGAAACTGGAGCTCAGAACATGGAAATTTTGTTGTACACAGATTATGTTTTGAAGAGGCCCTTCTATGAGATGGAGATGCCGATCCGGTGTGAACTTTTTGATCTCAACCTTTCCCAGGTCATTCAGAAGGACCACTTTGCACTTCTGGGACGGTGAAACATGAAATAAACATATTATTATTGTTTCTCCTCTCTTGCTTGTAGTTTTGGGATTTCTGGATTATTCTGTATTTTAAGCAGCAGGAAACCCGCGTTATATCCTAAGTTCAGTTGGTCGAGAGCTGATGATGACATTGATGTTGCGTTGTGCTGATTGTGCTCACCTGTACATCTCTTGTCATGCTAAATTTGTCTCAAAATATGCCTTGCACGAGTCAAAAAGATTCCGAGTCTCATATAAGGCATGCCTCATGATGAGACTAACTAACAGTTATATAAAAAAATTATTTAACAATTTCTAAAGAAAAAGGGATTTTTTTAACGAGCATATACTTGTTTGCTTTTTTATCTTGCATTCATCATTCTTCGTCATTGAATCAAAATTTTTTTTTAGATTTAGTCTCTTTAAAGTTCATCTAATTCCTTTTTAACATCTTTGACAGCGATGATCCGGCGGTTGGTGGTGGTTGACAGGAAGACAAATGATGGAGGAGGCAGCGATGCAATAAGGTGATGGAGGTGTCGTTGGGCGCGAGTGGTGGTGGTAGGTGAGGGAGAAGAAATGATGGGATAAGGAAGTAGGAGGTGCCAGTGAGAGAAGAGAAGAGAATGATTTCATTGGCCACATGGATAGCATCAATGAGCTTGTCAACGACCGCTAGAGGTGGAGATATGTGGTGGCGGGGTGGGGTTGGGGTGGTAGCGGCAGTTGAGGGTGAGAAGGAGAAAAAAGTGTGAGAAAGAAGAAAGAGTAGAAATTGAATCTAAATTTAAGCCGTATGATCTCTTTAGACAACCAAAAAACCAAAAGATTCTATTGGTAATTGTAATTTTAGAATATGAGACAAGTTAGAGCTACATGAGGCACAAATGACCAACCAAATAATGAATCAAATATGTTATAGAATAACATAAATTGTAAATGTATATAGGTCATCTAATCAAAATATGGCATTACCGGATCATGATTTTTTTAAAAAGAAAGATTTTTTTTTTATTATCTTGTATGTGATGAGATGATATGAATTTGCTGTAGTGATCTTGGTGCACTCAACACCAAACAATCTTGTTCTGATCGGGACGGGTTTGAGCCATAAGGCTTAGTCCAATAAGTACCAGAGTCAGTGCTCGCAATAAAAAAATTATTTTTTTTTGTTAATTGGAGAGAGAAGACACTTCAAAGGGCGTTGGCTGTTTGAGATTTTTTAATTTTTTTTTCAATTTTGGTGTGGTCAAATTGTATATATTTTGTTGTTTTTTATGTATTAATTTAGTTCAAATTAGATTTTGATTATATTTAAAAAATTATAGATCTTTAAATTATCTTCATATAGAAATCAAATATAACATATATTCGATTTTAAAATTTAAATTATTTATATTTTATTAAAAACTATTAAATTCTAATAAATATCTAATTATTTATCTTCGTATAGTGTAACCCAGACGTCGGAGAACGACGATTTCCCACTGGCCAACAGGCAAAGGCAGCTCCGTCGCTCAAAACCCCAGTACCGCCGCACATCGCCACTCCTCCCGGCACGTCCACGCCGAGATGAAGCCCACCGTCCTGCCGCCGCCGACGCCGCCCGCCGATCCCTACTACATGTACGCGCCGCAGCCCCACTCGGACCCGCAGCGGCAGGGCATCGTCACCCTCTTCGTGGCCGGCCTCCCCGACGATGTGAAGCCCCGCGAGATCCACAACCTCTTCTCCCACCGCCCCGGCTTCGACCACTGCCTCCTCGAGTACACCGGCCGCGGCAACCAGGTCCACTCCCCCTTGCTGCTGCTGCTTTCACGTGCTCGTCTGATAAAGCCCAGACCAGCTCGCGCAGACCCCTTGTGTGCAGCAGTATTTTAGTATTCAGTTTTAATTTTACCAGATTTGGTTTTGTAGGGATTAGTGCCCATGTTTCTCTTTGTGTTTATCTGATATGTTTGCCCAATTCTGATCTTATGTTTCAGGCTGTTGCATTTGTAACATTCTTCACACATCAAGATGCCATGTCCGCAATGACAGCTTTAAACGTGAGTATCTCTGGAAGTGGAATTGCTGCCATGCTATATTAGCTATATGTTTATGATGACTAGCATTAGGCAAACTGAAATGGTATGTGCTGTCGCCTTTGTTTTGGGAATATGGATTGATGTGACACACACATACCTGGGGTACACTCTGACTGAGGCATGGTAAAATGATTAGGCCAGGACTTATGTACCTTAAAGCTTAGCAAGTGTACTCCTACCACCAAGGTTGCAACAGAGTTTCAGATCATTACATAGGCAAATGGAGGTATAGGCGAAGTAGAAAAATGACCAAATTAGTATTCTCTCATCATTAGATAGAGATAGATAACTGATGCTATCTTGTGTTTCTACTCCTTACAACCTTCTATTCCTTACAGCCTACCCTACGAGGATCTAAATAATTACATAAACCTGGCATGTGATTCAAACTGATTATAAAATAGAAGCTTGAATTGTAAAGACTTGAGTTGTAGTCTAAGAATTGAGGTTCTCTTGGACAGGTCTGAACTATAGCACATGTCACTGAATAAAACTTAATCAATTCTTGGTTTTTAGCATTTGGTTGAGAATCAAATCACAGCAAGAAAAAAAACACCCAAAATGTTGGAAGATGACGTGGAAACAACCAGACAGCCTTCTTACTGGCTATATTCATTGTGCTAGATGGAAATTATGGAACACAATAATTACCCTAGTTGATGCGGAACTTGGAAGCTATGTTAGAACACATGCATCGGAAGTTTACAGCTTAAGCTTACTAATGAACTTGGAGGTCTGCTTTGGATTGTGCAGTTTGTAGCTTGAATCCAGTCTTGGTATATCTGAAAAATTAGCAGTAGGTCCTAACGCAACAAGCTCTAACATAGTGCCACTGACTGTTCAAATCTGCATCTTGCCTAAATACTGTCTGTTGCTATTAGCTTGTAAAAGGAGCTTGATTTAAACCAAGGAGAATACTGAAATCATAGATTCACAACTCTCCTCAAATTTTGTCTTGGCCACTAAACAAAGGTATACCAAGTTGATGCAAATTTTGGGAGCACTAGTCTGCTCTGGCTACATTGCACCAAAATGCCAAACTAAACACGAACTAAGTGGAACCCTGAGCTTTTACTTGCGGAACCATCAAGTACAAAGTTAACGCAGGCAATAGTAGTAAGAAATTAGCCTACATCACCTGACTCACTAAATCTTACCTTCTAGCTTCAAGGTGCGTTTGTTTAAGGTTGGTTATTATTGTCACTGAATCTAAGGTTGCATTCCATTTCAGGGTACAGTTTTTGATCCCGAGACTGGTGCTTCTCTGCACATTGAGCTAGCTAGATCAAATTCACGTAGGCGTCGTGGAGGTGTGGTTTATATGCTATCACAAATTTTCAGATTTATTTTCTGAATATGTGCAGAGTTCCCCATCCACTTTCATCCTTTCTGTAGTTAAGTTGCTATTTGAATATTTTAATGCTATTCAATTGATGACAATTTTCATATAGGTGGTGATGTCTACAGTGTTATTGACAAACGAACAAAAAGAGCAGATGGGAATAATGACCATGGCAACAACAGTGATGAAGGTGATGATGGTGTATGGGGTGAGGATGATGACGACGGTGGTAATGGTAACTCTTAAGCTCTGATGATTTCTCTAAGCATCACTTTATTCCTACTGTTAATGAGTTTGATGAAATTAATAGGCAGTAGAATTACTTTTCCATATACATGCAAATAAAAATAATGCAGTATAAGTCTTCTCAAGGCACTATCACTACAACATACATATAGATCTCACCTGCACATTTTTGTTGGCACAAAACATTCAGGAGAGGGTGGATCTGATGAGCCATTGGGCACAGAAAATGAAAACTCCAGCGACAGGAATGAATTACCTGTGGATCAGAGGTTGACATGCACTTCACATTACACATAGTTGGAGATGATGTCTTTTCTTAGATTGGCCTTCTATCCTTCATAAAACATAGACCTATTTACTCTTATATGTGCCAATTGTGCATGAATTTGGCAATGATTCGTGATTGATGTTTCCTTTGATGTGTAGTGGCCAACCTGGGCTCAAGCATCAGAAGGGGCGATCTCCAAATGTGAGCTTCCTGTTACAGTTTCATTTTATAATTTTGTCACCTCTGCATTGCTATAAGACTGATGTACACTGCTGTAATG
Organism: Pharus latifolius; assembly: GCA_019359835.1. Lineage (NCBI taxonomy): Eukaryota > Viridiplantae > Streptophyta > Magnoliopsida > Poales > Poaceae > Pharus > Pharus latifolius. The sequence continues at coordinate 81,169,495 of CM033324.1, forward strand.
CTGTAAAACTGTGAGTTGTAGTTAAGCATGAGATTGTAGCTTGAATCGTTGCATTGCACATTACTGAGGTCTTGCTTGTCTTTAAGCTCATCTTACGTGTAATTTCTAACATATGCCCTGCCAAATTAGCCTTGTAATCTGGATGCATGCATGCCTTCAAGACTCATCTAGTAGCTTGGCTTATCTAGCAACCTGACAAGTGGGTTTAGCTAACTATGCCACTTTGTTTTTTCTGAACTGTTTTGCCAACTTTCATGGGTGTCATCTTTAAATACCCATGACATACAAGTAAGCATTCTTTGACATGTTTAAAGCTGTGCATAATTGGCATGGTTGGTGCAGGATCAATCAGACAAATCTTCAGCTGATATTCCACCTTGTTCTACTTTGTTTATTGCAAATTTGGGACATACATGCACAGAAGAAGAGCTTAAGGAAGTTTTGTCAAAGTATGCAGCATGAATTCCATTCATATGATTGAAAAAGTAGAATAGTAACAAGGAGATTGACAACTCATGCTTATTATCTTCAGGTACTCTGGATTCCATGTGCTTAAAATGCGTCGCCGAGGTGGAATGCCTGTAGCTTTTGCTGATTTTATGGTATGCCCACCTTAATTGTTTTAGCTCATAAATTTTACTCTCTTATGAGATGCTGTGAGTTAATTATAGTTAGCTTTTAGAAAATGCACTGGGTATGACCAAAAGGTTTAGGTCATTATCAATGACATGCTATTTCGGAGATGCACAAGGGGTATTAATGTCATTTAACCTGTTCAGTAGGTTCAGCAATATAGATAAGTCTTCAAAAGTTTGCAGTCTTTAATAAAGATAAGCAGAAGATTTGTGCTTCATGTTTATGAACTGGCCGAATTACCAAGTCACAAGCATGACAGAGCTGGAGGGAATTTCTCACCTTTTTGTAACTCCTCCTGGCTTTTGTGATCTAGATAATGAAGTTTGTGGAGACCACTTATTATTCTTTTAACCTAACGAAATAAGGAACTTCTGTTCCTGCAATGTCACTTCATCTTCTCAGTTTCTATGGCTATTTTTTGTTGACACCAGAAACTTGAAATGTGCAGGATATTGAATCCTCTACATCTGCTATGAGTACTCTACAAGGCACTGTGCTGGCTTCTTCTGATAGTGATGGCTTGCATGTGGAGTATCCTTCCTATAGTTTGATACAACTCTTGCTTTTTGATGCAACAGTTCTTTTCATTTCTTGTGTTTGCCTTAGCTCCCATCTCTCATGCCACACTATAAGGTTAATCCTTTTTGCTATGAACGAAATTGCACAAAAAGTAATCTGCATCTTTAATAACTTCACATGTCCTGTCCTACTCGTGATTTGCACTAACCTGCCCCTGATCTGCACCCTCTGATCTAATCTCAGCGTGTTCGTGCATATAGTGTCGCTCTTTGATGGATTGACCTGGCCTCAAATCCCATCAGAGTTATGGCTTTCGTTCCAGTCCTGAATCAAGCTTTTGCGGTTTCACTTGTGAGTTCAAAAGACCCTGTAAGGGGTGAGCTCATTTTGCATCTGCTATCAAATGATAATGATTGCTTAATTTTGGCTGCTAACTCCATATCATGATTTATTATTTTCTAGTGTTTATGAGCTTATATAACTCTTAGGAGCTATTTGGTTGCTTGTCACTCTTTGCCACACCCTTAGGCAAATTTGACTTTTAAAGGTCATTATTTAATTTGTGTCTGCAATTGTAGTGCGTCATATTTTCTGAGCCTTTGGTCAACTTGTCATAAATACATTTCTTTGTCAAGTTTTTGCTCTGTTGCTCCCTTGGTTTTCTTTAACTAGAGCCACAGGTACGCGAGGTCAAAGATGAGAAAGAGCTAGCTGGTTGTACTTGGACCGCCATCTGAGGGCGTGTAATCCTAGTCCTCTTTTTTTCGTTAATTTTTTTTTCTTGAAGGCTTATGCGTACATGGATAAATATATGCTTGTGGCCCTGTATGTTACAATTGTCTGGTCATCAGAGAACTATGACAACTGTACAATTGTCTGGTGGTCAGAATTGTTGGATTATTTTACCTGTCATGCAGGAAAAACTTGTATTTGTTCAACTGTGATTGGCATGATTAGGGTCTAGAACGGGGCAACGATGGCAAAACTTGTATTTGATTGTCCAACTGTGATTGGCATGTTTAGGGTCTAGAACGGGGCAACGATGGCAAAACTTGTATTTGATTGTCCAACTGTGATTGGCATGTTTAGGGTCTAGAACGTGGCATCGATGGCTGACATCGGGAACAATATGTTGCTTTTTGAACAAATTAGTGGAGGATACAGATCTTTGGGATCTCTAAACAAGTGCATTTTCTGAAGAGAGATTGGAATAATTGGTTAGTGTACTTGTTATAAAGATGTAGGCGATAACAGGAAAATTCTTGGAAAATTTATAAACCACTCATTTAATATATAGTTAGTGATAATTAAATCATGACTTTTAACTAAACAATTTGGACGTCAAATCAGTTAGACTACCATCATCGTGCCTTTTTCTTTATGTACTCTTTTGTCAAATTTCTGTAGTGGTCAGATTACTGGGATGTGTGCACTATGTGGTCAAAACGTCTGAAGAACGCAAGGAGCCCTGAAAATGTGTCCTGACGCTAACTATGTTGATTATTGACTTAATAGCTTGGACATTATTACTCAATTGGCACTGAGAGATACTTGCACGGCTAAAACTCCCTATTCATGGAAAGAACACCAAATTTGACTGTATATATAAATGATACAACTTTGGCATTAGAAAGTGCCTTTTCGGTTTATCCTAGCTGATGCATTTCTAATTCACCAATATATTGGAAAGGATATATTAAAAAATGGAGATTGAAATATATGGAAGATATACTCTACAACAAATACAGTACAACTTTGGCGATATTTTTAGTATAGCATATGTTGATAGGATTGAGATAGTTTCTCTTAGAAAAAAAAAAGAGAGAGAGAGAATGCCTTTACCACCAACGCCCGCAGTGCCAACGAACAACAAAACACTGCACACCACGGAACACGCGTTCCCTCGGAGTCTCGGACCATCTCACCCGCACCTCTCCGCCTCACACTGCTCGACGAAAATGCTGCTTAAACACTTCCACCTCAAGATCGCCTCCCGGACGCTCGTCCAGGCCTCTGACCCGCCCGCCGGCTTCCCCGCCGTCCTCCCGGTATCCAACCTCGACCTCGCCCTCGGCTCCTTCAACGTCGCGCTCATCACCGTCTACCCTGCCCCGACGGCCGGCTTCGCCGCCGTGGCCGCGGCTGTCCGCGCGTCCCTTCCTGGTTTTCTCTCCCGCTTCTTCCCCTTAGCAGGCCGTATTGTCCCCAACCCCTCCACCAACGTCCCCGAGCTCGCCTGCACCAATGCCGGCGCCGAGTTAGTTCTCGCCGACGCCCCAGTCAAGCTCGCCGCTGTCGACTTCACGGACGTCGAGCGCTCGCTCGGGCTCACCCAGATACCGTTCGAGCAGGGCCTCGCGCTGTCGCTCCAGCTCGTGCGGTTCGCGTGCGGCGGCTTCTCGCTGTCGTGGGGCACGAACCATCTCTTGGTCGATGGCCACGGTCTCACCATGTTGCCCAACGCGTGGGCGGAGCTGCTCCTCACCGGTCGCCTCTCGTGGTCGCCCCACCACGACCGGTCCCTCTTCCGGCCCCGCACGCCGCCGCGGTACAAGCCGTCTCTGGACGCCGAGTTCACGCGGTACGCGCCGGGCAACCTCATTAACCCCCTCCTTGTCGCGGCCCTCGTCTGCCGCAACTACGTCGTCGACGCGGCCAACGTCGACCGCCTCCGCGCGACGGCCAGCCGCGCCGCTCCCTCTCGCCCCGCCACTCGGCTCGAGGCCTTTTCCGCGCACGTTTGGAAGCTGCTCGCCGCGGCCGTCGGCGGCTCCGACCCCAACTGCCGCCTCGCGTGGATCATCGACGGCCGGAGGCGCCTCGGCGCCAAATACAACAAGAACCAGGTAGCCAACTACCTCGGCAACGTCATCACCTACACGTCGCGGGAGGCGACCGTCGACGAGGTCTCGTCGTCCCCGCTTTCCGACGTCGCGGCGATGGCCGGGGCGGCCATTGCCGAGGTTTTCCATGAAGAGCGGTACGAGGAGCTGGTAGACTGGATTGAAGCCCACAAGGGGCTGTTCAAAGAAGGCGGGAAGTGGACGGAGACGGTGGGGCTGGGGCTGGGCAGCCCGGCGCTGATCATAACATCGTTCTTGCCATTCCGCGTGGAGGGGGAGTTCGGTTTCGGGCGGCCGCGGCTGGTGATGCCGTGGGTGCGGCCAGGGCGGCTGGGGTCGGCGTCCATGACGGTGGTGCGGAACCCGAGCGGAGACGGGTCGTGGGTGGTGAGCGCGAGGCTGTGGCCGCGTCTGGCCGAGATCGTGGAGGCGGACGCGGAGGCCGTGCTCAAGCCGGCCACGGCGGCTCGGCTTGGCTTCGGGAGCCGTGAGCCGGCCGACGTGGTGCATGCGAGCCGCATTTGAGATTGCAAGCGGTGGTTGTTCCTGGCGTTGCGTCGGAAGCAGCTTCTGTGATCATTGAGGATTCGCCCATTTTATTATTATTTTTTGTTTTTAATATTGAGGATTCGCCCATTTTCTGGAAGCAGCTTCAGTGAGCATTTTCATAGACTACATCTGTGAGTGACATCCTGACTGCTCATATAATGTAATCGTGCACAAAGTAATAAATATATCAACTCAATTTGATTCATATACAAAAATAATATATAGCCATTAGACCTTAATACACATCGATATACAAAGATCAGCAAGGTCAACTACTAGATTTTATGAAAGTAGTTTTATCTGGTCTCTCAGACCATCCCACAGAAAAAACTCAAGTGTAGCATGTAGTCCTTCTAAACTCCAGGTGATCCTGTTTTGTTCATCTTAGTTTCTTTTCAACTGTATTTTCATTATTAAGCAAGGGTGAGTACAAAGTACTCAGCAAGTCTCTATATAAGAATTAGTCCAATGCATGACAGGCTATGTCTAATTTAACAGTCTATGTGGTACAGAATAGTAACTTTCACAAATATATTTCCAAAGAGAATTAAAATAAAATTAATTAGCATAATGATGATAAGAAAACATTTATGTAATCTACAAGTTAAATTCGGGCAAAACCTCTCAGTTTGCCCCTTTTTGTCTAATACTTTATTATTATTGTGCTATCCAGTTACTACCCATGGCATACCCCTGTCCGGGGTACGGAATACTCGAATACTTTTTGACACTCTGCAGAGGGGCACCGTTTTACCCACATGAGTCCATCAATCTTCCCAGTCAGACCAATTACACGCACATTATTGCATGCGGCTAGATTGAGGAGACAAGGCTCTCAAATACATTGTATTAATTATATCCCTGCCCGACAATTCGACCGCACTGGTCATTTTTGTCGTTATGAGGTACCCTCAGCGAGAAGTACCTTCACACCCATCATTCACGAGTTACCCAAGGTTAGAGTAACCGCATGAACTCTCCCCTCACATCTCCCCCTCACCCATTCAGGCCATAAGTTTAGACGACTAAACTTATCAAGATCCATCCAAACTCTTGGTTTGGAGCCTGAATGAGAACGACCGCCATGTAAGGATAAAATCGATAAGCAGTAGTTTACTGGCCGAGTTCAATTACTTGATCATGTGGTTGGCACGTTAATATGCCTATGGTCGTTTAGCACAATTGGTTATATCCTTATTTATTATGGTGAGGTACTTAAACACTATCCCACTTAGGCAAAATTCACCCACCAACCATATCATCCTCACCACCAATATTCATTGGTTTTCAAATAAGCATCATTAGTCAAAATACTTTTAAGGCCCAGTAAGGATGTTCCACCCAAGGTGGCCTCGGATCCTTACTGCCTCAACCAATCAGCAAGGATATTCCACTCACGGTGGCTCAGATCCTTGCACTCTCAACAGATCTGATTTACTTAATAAAAATTCTACCATCAATTACTTGTGATTAATCATTTACATGCATTTACTTATACTTTATGAAAAACAACATGCATAAGCCTTTGCAATCTATGGGTTCAATATGATCAAGAAATAGGGACTTGTCTTACTTTTCAGGAAATCCAGTTGAAGGAGCTATCAAGGTAGTGACGCTCTTGTGCTCGCCTCACTTGGTATTTATTTCGACGTCAATCAATAAGCAAGCACAAATAATAGTTAGTATATTTGTTTATATAAATATATATTTAGGTTTGATAGGGTTCAAGTGGTCGAATGCTGAAATAAGATTAAAAGAATGGTCGAAAGGTGATTGATAAGCTTGGTTTAAGCTGGATTGACTTAGAAAACAGGGTGACGCGAACAGATTTTCAATTTGAAGTTCCTAAGGCTATGAACGAAATAAGCATGTCGATGAGAATGACATTGGACATAGGCTGACAAAGCTTAGGTTAGCCTTTTAGGATTTTCATCGAGGCTTGAATACTAAAACATAACTAGTGCTTTGGTTGGATGGTCGAAATACTAGGGTAAAGTCAAATTCAAGATTAGACGCGAACCCGGCGACGTTCGGACGTCGATGATCGATATTCGTTTGGGACGACAAACTGGAAATAGGTCGAGATGGGGTTTTCTTGCGATGCGACAATTGAAGAAATGTAGAGCATGAGTTTATTAACTTGGTAGACAAAGTGGATTCTAAGTTACATGCACAAAAGTGGTTGACTTGGGCTAATGCCACTGGCTGACATAGGGCTGACAAGGATTGACAGTGGCTGGCATGAACTGGAAATTAGGGCATGGTTTTTTATGGGTTTTGAGCTTCGATTGCTTCGCAAAACTATGTCTAGGAGGTAGGCGAAAGCAATAGGAACTCAACGAAGGTGGTTTCAACCACTAGGGCGGACGGACGACGGTGAATGGCGGTGAGGAAGCAAGGTGGCGACACGGCAAGGTAGAGCTTCTGGACAGATCTTGGCATCAGCTTTTGGAGGCGTTTTTGTGTAGCATTAGGAGTTGAAGTAGTGAAGTATTATATTCAGTGGATTGAGGCAGGCGTGTTTGATATGGTGGCGTCATTGGGAACGGCCGGCGGTGATGGCGTGGCACGGCGGCGGCACGCCTAAGTCTTGGCAAAAGGTAATTTTGCTATCGAGGCTTTGGCGCAAGGCTCTGGGTCGTCTAAAATTTGTAAGTCACTAATCCTCATAAGTCTTGGCTAACGACTTGATCGGCGGCGAAGCAACGGTGAGCGGTGGCGGGTTGCGCCGAAACAACAAAACGTAAACGAAGTCTTCGGCGATGCTGGAACAATTGGGTGGTTGGATCCCTAAATTGAAAGCATGGCTAGGTTTCAGGGGTGGTCCAGATGATGAGGCCGAGAGGAATTGACTCACAATGGCGCCGACGAGGTGCTTGACGACGCGGCCGGAGACGATGAAGTCGAGTTTGGGCTTTTCCTATAAGGGGCATTAGGGCTCGATTCACTGGCGTGGAAGCAAGAGGGAAGTTAGGAGAATCTAATGGCGTGGTTAATTTGGCCGGAGGAGCGACGGTGTGGGCCAGCGGCGAGAGCACTGCAGCGCAGAACAGGACAACATCGTCTTCGTCAAATGGTTAGGTTTCTCGGGAATTTTTCTGAAGGGGATTGTCTCTAGGCTCGAGAGGGTCACTTTGTTGTACTTGCTTGATTAGTTTTGAGGACCGAAGAAGGGTCCGATGAGAGGAACAGGGGCGACAGCCGGCGACGACAAAACTTGGAAATTCTGGCGTTTCAGTTCATCGAAACTTACATGGATGCTCGAGGTAGCAGAGGGAGGTGAGAGGAATAGAGATTTCACCTTGGGGAATCGTTTGGAGATGCGGTGGCTCGTGGTGGCTTTGTCTTCTTCACGCGACCGAGGAAGAAGAAGAATATGAGAAGAGGAGGACACTGTTGCTACCACTATTGCTGTATGTGCATATATATCAGATTGTCAGTAGGTTTGAAGAGAGGAAGATAGAGTCAAAGATGAACAGCTACTGCGAAGAAGGGTGTAGAAGATGCACTGTGAAGTTGCTGCTGTCCAAGGAAGAAGATAGGTGGGAGTTTTGTTATTACTGTTGACTGGAGATGAGTATATGTGTGTGTATGTTTGCTACTTGCTGGTTGGCTTCATGGTTAAGCAAGGATTTGGTATATACAGGTATGTATTCATGTATAGGTAGTTGTATGAGTATTTGTGGGTATGTAATCTGAATGTACCTGTGGGGTTAAGAAGATTTATATATGTGTGCTGAATTGTGTATATATATATACTGTGTATTTTCAATTGTGCTTGAGGTATGTGTTTGTGGATCTATGTATATCTGACTAAATATGATTCTAATAGAAGTTATGTGAGTGTATGTGGTTGTGTGAGGACAGAAGAAGATTGGAGAAAAGAGGCAAGGATGGGCTGAAGGGCTAAATCTGAACTTGGTACAAAAGGGAAACTTGTGTTGAATAGTGAAAGGAACATGACACTTCAATTAGATTTGGATTTGGAGGTGAATTTCAGGATTTAGCCATTTATGGCTTTAGAGAGCTAAAAAGGACCGATTCGCGATACAATCTAGACTGAACTGTGAAAAGTGATCATATGAACTTATTTGGCTGAGAAGTTTTAGAACTGGTATACAAGCACATTAAGATTTAAGATTTCAGAGAAATCTAGGAGGAAGTTGTTCTGTAATTAGTTGAACTGAAATCTGAAAAAGTTAAGTAGGGTATTTAGGTTAATTAGGAATTCTGGTTTTCGAAAACCGAATTAGGATTTAGTTTTTGCGGTTAAAACAAAAGGAGATCATTTAAGATTAGATTTTAATTTAATTTTCTTTTGCTCTATTTTTTTGGGTGTTACAACATCAAAATCGTCGGGATGTGATATACTTTTTTTTTAAAAAAAAACCTATTATTACAAATAGCATATGTTATACCAGCTGTTTTGGTATAACTTAAGTTTTGTTTTTCTAAGAAACTAAATCCTGAAATAAACTCACCCAAACATCTTCATACTTTATTCATTCTACATATATTCATTTTTCATATACATAAATCTCTCGTAATGTAAAATTGGAATTCCATCTGTAATCAAGAGGTATATCCAGAGACGTGCTATTTTCATGAGTAATCGTCGTAGGGCAGTAGGGCAATTTAAGAAGGTACATTGTCAATTTAAGTGGTACTTGTGGTGATTGACAGAAGGATTGGGTTGGGCACTTGGGCTTGGGCACGACATAGTAACATTTCAGCAGACATGTCATCACCATCATTAGCAGTTTGGGAGGTCTTTTTTGAGATAATCCAATAAAAAAAATAAATTTTAAAATATGTCATTGTATGAAAGAATTGTATAAGTCAGCTTCAGTTGTTAATCGAGTTAGTGATTGAAACATGACACGCTAATTGAGCATACAAACCATTGATTGTGCGCTAATATGATTTTTAGTCATGAACCTAGTTAGAGATTGAAACATTATTGTGACATCATGTGAGTTTAATGATATATATATTCAAAACATTCTCTAATTTTTTTTTAAAAAATCACAAGATAGAAATATGTATATTTTCCAAACAATTCACAAGATACAAAAAAATTCACAAGATAGAAATATGTATAAAGTCATGGAATTTTGACGATTTTTACAATAATCCAAAAAATGAAATATGTATATTTTTTTTTAAAATTCACAACATAAAAATAAAAATTATGAACACTTTATATGCTATTTTTTATAATTTCTGTACAAGAGAATTTTTTAGAATTTTTATAGTACTCTATATTTTATCTATTAATCTAGAAAAAATATTATCAAAATATTCTAAAAATTTCTACAAAAAATTCACAAGATAGAACCTGAATTGTAAATAAATTTTCATATTGTAATGTTTTTTATTACGAGTGATAGATTTTTCTTAAAAAATAAAAAGCTACAAAAAACAACCATTGGACCCATATGATGTCACGATGAAGTTTCAATCTCTAATTTGGTTCACAACTGAAAGTTGCGTCAATACTCAATCAACAATTTTGCATGTGCAATCAACAGTTTGAACACTCAATCTTCAATTGCTAACCAAACTAGCAGTTAAAGGCCATTTATGTAATTTTTTCACACAACGACCTATTTTTGAAATTTCTTTTTTTATTGGGTTATGTTAAAAAAAGTTCGTTTGCAGTTTGCATGGCTCCTTGTTGGTTGTTTTAAAGATGTAAAACATGTACGAGAATCAGATAAAATGGAGACCAGCTGTGCAAATTCATTAAGAAAAAAATGTGGCCCGAGTTTGGGTCTGGCCTAAGATAGCTCAATTTCTGTCGGGCTAGGTCTGGTATAGTGGGCTAGGTAATGGACCAATTTTTCTTGTGCTACTAAACGAAGGTTTATAATTTCAATCTTATGCTATCAAATTAGTGGGCTGTTAGGTGGATATGTATTGTAATGGCCGGATTATGGGTACGTTCGGTTCATTTAAATAAAAAAACAAATTTGGCCATACCCAACAAACCAAACAGTTGTCAAATCTTGTAATCCTCAAAATGACTAGCCAATTTTTAACTCGTTACAGGGAGATAAGAGAAAATTTTGGCTATTAAATCTTAGGGGTCAAATCCCACGTCCAAGATTTGGTCAAAAACAACAAACAAAAGAGTAGTCAAATGTGCACTATTGTTATTGACATGCTAAATTTTGATAATGAATCAGACAATAGTTAAATTTTAGTGGTATAACTAAATTTTGACTTAATCAATTGTGCATGTGAAAACAATAGAAAAAGACATAAATTTATTCAAATAGTATTCAGCTTACATAAGAAATCTTGAGGTTAAATCACCTGGTCTTTAATTTACCTGAAAAAGCTGAAGCTGAATAAGCTGAGCAAAGCACGCCCTAAGTTGAGCCTTCAGCATCACTTTCAGCTTATTAGTTCAAAACGAAATTTGGCTAAACACACTGTTAGCTAGGGACCTCCATGGGGCGGCAAGGACATCACGACTGCACAAAGATGGCATTTAAATACTTCAAAAACAAACAAAATAAATAAATAAAAACAGACTGAATACCATAACAAAATCATGGATCAGACGAGCGTGTATTCGGTAGGATGTAACCTTAGAATAATAAAAAAAAAAAATGAGAACTACAATTCAGGTTGAAAGTGTAAAAATGGAATCCTAAGAGTACTTTTTAAAAGTAAAAATGATTTTTATAAGATGATCAAAATCACTCAAATTGTTAGATTTTCTGAGTGATTGTCATTTGATACGTTCCTGGATCAGACAACCAGTGAATCAGACAATGTAGTGACGTGTCACTAGTGTGTACACTTACATGGTCGCAGACTCACATACGGCAACCGTGCGCGCCAACTGGCATTGCGAACCCCAAGCTCTTTGCGGTCACCGGCTTAAACACGGCCTCCGGGTCTGCCTCCACCACTTCCATGAGCCGCAGCCACAGCCTCGAGCCGGAGACGAACCACGAGCCGTCCCCGCTCGGGTTGGGCACCGCCGTCATCGCCGCCGATCCCAGCCGCCCGTGCCGCACCCACGGCATCATAAACCTCGGCTTGCCGAACCCGAAGTCTCCGTCGATGGGAAACGGGAGAAGACCAGATATGATCAACGCGGGGCTGCCGAGCCCAAGATTCACCGCCTCCGTCCACTTCCCGCCGTCCTTGAAGGCTTCTTTCTTCACCTCCATCCAGTCCACTAGCTCCTGAAACCTCTCCTGGGTCAACACTGCCGCTATGGCCGCGCGCGCCATGGCGGCCACCTCGGCAAGCGGCATGCGGAGCACCTCGGCGACGCTCACTTCGCGGGACGTGTAGGTGACCACATTCCCCATGTACCAGTCCAGGACGCCGTCCTCGCCGAGGGATGCCTCGACACGCTTCCGCCCGTCTACGATCCACGCCATGCGGCAGTTCGGGTCAGACTCGCCGACGGCCGTCGCGAGGAGCTTCCAGATGTGAGCGCAGAGCGCAACGAAACGCGAACACGGGCGGCCGCCGTCCGGCGACGCCGCCCGGCGGAGCCTATCGAGGTCGGCCGCCTCGACGCGGTACGTGCGCCGCGCGATTGCGGCGGCCAGGACGGGGTTGATCATGGTGTCCGGGGTGAATCTTGCGAACTCGGCGTCCAGCGACGGGTTGTGCCGCGGCGGCGTCCGCGGCCTAAACAGGGACCGATCATGGAAGGGCTCCCGCGAGAGACCGCCGGTACGGACCAGCTCGGCCAAGGCGGAGCACAGGACGGTGAGGGCGCGGCCGTCGGCGAGGAGATGGTTCGTGCCGAACGCCAGCGAGAAACCGCCGCACGCGAATCGGACCAGCTGCAGCGATAGGGGGAGGCTCGCGTCAAAGGGTATCTGAATCAAGCCGAACGAGAGGTCGGCGTGCGAGAAATCGACGGCCGCTAGGGGGACGTCGGCGTCCGCGACGACGAGCTCGGCGCCGGCATTGGTGCAGGCGAGCTCGGGGATGTTGGTGGAGGGGTCGCGGACGATGCGGCCAGCAAAGGGGAAGAAGTGAGAGAGGTAGGAGGGTAGGGAGTCGCGGATGGCGGAGACCACGGTGGCGAGGCCGGAGGACGGCGGAAGGTAGACGGAGATGAGGTAGATGGGGAAGGGGCCGAGGACGAGGTCGAGGTTGGATACCGGGAGAACGGCGGGGAAGCCCGGAGGCGGGCGCGAGGCCTCGACGAGCGTACGGGAGGAGATCTTGAGGTCGAAATGTTTCAGCGGCATTTCGCCGAACAGTTGGAGAGTGCTGTATCAGCCAAGAGGTTGAGGTTTCTATTGGCGGAAGACGGGACAATTGCTCGCACTAGAGTCAACTGATATAATATTTTCTATCAGTATTTAAAGATAACCTTAGAGAGTTCAATAAATATTAAAACAGAATATTCTCAATCGCCTTCGCCCGAAGAACGCACATGTCTCATCACGCTGAGCAATCAGCGAGCACGTAGTTGCCTCCGTCGACGTGTGCTGGTAATCGCATTGCTGTCGGAGACAGCCTAATAGGATTACACGTGGAATAATAGACAATAAAACAAAAAAAAACAAAGTTTTTACTTATATAATACTGTAAAAAAATTAGTATTTGATAAAATATTATTAAATATCTTATTTTTGACATGTCTCACAATTTATATTTGAACCAGACTTGATGTGGCAGGCTTATTTGATTTGAGATTGAGAGTTTCTTAAAGTTTAAATCAAATCTAGATTGGAACTTGAGGCCCAATTCGAATCTAATTTGAGTCAAATCTGAGTAGAAATTAACTAGACTAGCTCAATATCAGCTAAGTGATGATCAATATATTTGAAAACAAAATTAGATCAATTTGTTATTGCATATATTTTCCATCCGCCCCTAAAAAATTGGACATCCAAATTGCAACTTGACCATTAATTTCTATTATTATATATTAGTAAATCAAAAGTTCATTTTTATGTTTGGTCCCATATCTTCCAAAAATATTTCAATTGAGTCCAACTGTTTTTAATTTTGAAAATTAAGTCTTACCCATCAGCTCTCATTAGGCGATCTCCAACAGCGACGCAAACGGCGGCGCATGTCGATGCCGGTGGAGCATGCTTGTCGCTTGCTTGGCGTAATGGGATAGCAACGATGCGCAAGAGGAAGGCGAGCGCGCGACGACAAGGACACCACCGTTGGAGAAGATGAAAACACTTCGCGGCGTGGTTTTGCAGGTCCACTTGTCTTTTAATTTTGTAACTTACTCACGTAAAACATATATTAACATGTGAGACCAGGAGAAAAATAGGTCCACATATTAGTGAGAAGCGTGTAAAATACATGTGTAAAAAAAGGATGGTGGGGCCTACCATTGAAGTGAGTGTGCCCATATCAGTGCTACGCATACTCACTTATAATACAATCATAGTCGATGACAACTAGGTCCCATATCCCGTGTCCCCAGCTGTATATATTAGATTAAATTGCGTCGCGAGTGAGTGAGGTGCGTGGGGCCCACCTCACGCATTTACCCTGTAAGTGCACCAGTCTCGGGCTGGTCTCTCACGCGAATGCTTCTACCCACACTCTGTGACAAGCGGGCCCTTAGTCCGATTAGCCCTACACGTCAGAGACACATAACTCATACTTGTCGTTGGAGTAATATAAAATAGGATTTAATTTTTTGCTGAAGCTTGTTTTGTACATGCAGACGTTGACAGGTGAATCCAATGCTTTCTTGACCCACCTGTCAGTCTTTATTTTGTGGTTGCGTGTGTAATGATTGTTGAAATTTAATTTCGCATGAGTCCACCTATCAACGACACAATAATTTTTATTGGATTTTAATATTTAGTTGTCACATCATTTTAAATCAAACAAATGACTTGGTTCTTCGAGATTCTCCTCGTACGTGTGACACAAAATATTTCTTTTTAGAGCTAAGGAGGAGCCTTTACTGTTGGAAATAACCTTATGGATTCTATTATATTCATTGACGTGGAGTCTAGTCAAAGCTGAGTTGGAGGGTGAGGGAACGTGAGTATTGTGAGAATCACGAAACTGGTCGGCAGTTCCACAACACAAAGCTGGCTAGGGGTCATGATGGTGACAAAAACAAATAGGATTTTTAAATTCTTAGAGTTTTAAAAAAATAAAAGCTTTTCTGTCAGACTTTAGCAGTATATGTTCTAGGGTTTCATTGCAGTTGTGTCTCAGCATTTTAGCTAATACCGCTACCCATCCTGTATTTATATTGCATCATCCAGCATCTTAGAAATGAGTCTCTTTAGCTTCGATTTAGGTTATTTAAGTCTCATTCGGGTCTTGCTTTAGCCTCAGAGAAGAAGAGAGAAGAGGGGGATAAGAGGATAGTTCAAACTTACCTTCGCCTTGTCAGCCGGCGCAAGTGTATAGCATTAGGGGGACAACTCAACATTTGCAATTTAGCCCCTAGATTTCTCTGAAATCACATAAAAACACTAAGAGTTTGTGTATAGAGCCCTTGAGCTCGCTGAAATCCACCAAAATGCCCTAATTGCACAAAAGCCATAGGATTTTCCAGAAATGGCACAAAGGTCCCAAAACACTTGACCAACATGCACAGTGCCACCTAGGGCCCTGCAACAGTGAACCTAGCCATATTGCACCTTCTGCTGGGTGACACCAGCAAGAAGGACTCAAGTATTAAAGCCTCAACAAGCACACATTCTCACTTAGGCAATCCCAATACAGCAAGAAAGGTAAGAATTCACCTAGAATTCATCTAAATTCCTAGTCCAGCACCATTAACGCCAGCTGTCGACACTCCTGTTGCCATTTTCGTTTCACCGGTGCACCACAGGGAACAATAATAGAGGAGCAAGGGAGATCATCGAACCCAATAAAAAGAAAGGTAAGAAACAAACCTAAAGCCTCTAGCCATTGCATTCATGCACATTGATCTTTTACCACATTCTTACTAGCATCCAACCTAGACCATGACTCAATCACACAATCGCATCATTACATACCTCACAACCATTACAAAATCAATCACATTTCACGTTTCAAGCGCAGAGCAAGCACAAATCATAACAAAAGCATAGAGCGATAGCGCCACAGCCAAGAAACCAGAGGAGGAGAGAAATGAATGTACCTGGAGCACGGTGGTGACGATCCATGCTCCAGGTAGTTGGCGAGATGGCCGGCGACACATCTGCACACACGACAAGCTACCAGCACAACCACATCGCTAGGGAGTGGCCCGGCGCGGCAGCATGCCACAGGAGAGAGGCAGCGATAGTGCAGCTCGAGCTACGGTCGGCCGTTGACGCGCGAGCGTCATGAAAGCATAGAGAGGCGGCGGCACCATCGCGACAACCATCGGAGCAGCGACAAGGCCCGTAGATGGCTAAGGAGTAAGGATTAGAAGGAATAGTGGTAGCATGCTAGATCTGGGTTGAATCTTTGCTGATGAGGCCCCGACTATCGAAGCTCGTGGTCGAGGCTAGGCGGCGGAATTAGGCCTTCTGGTTAGGAAGCAATAGGGGTAAGGAGTGTGTGTGACGCTCGTGTGGGGATGGCAATAGGGAATACTGGCAATGGGGCCGGCGTCGGTGAGGCTCCAGAGGTCGGCAAGGAAGGCGATGAATGGCGGCGAGATCGGGCCGATTAGATCTAAGGTTAGATAGGGGGCGGTTAGTGGCATTTGTGGGAGCCGTGATCAAGGAGAGGCTGAGTTGGCATGGGGAGTAGGTACCACCGGCGAGAAGGTCGACGGCAGGCACTAGAGGGGAGGTGACAACGATAGTGATGAGCGTAGGAGGGTGTGTGTGCGCGTTGTGTGTTAGAGGGTGTGTGTAGGTGCGTTTGTGCGTGCATGTTGCGGGCTGTGTGCGTGCGCGTGAGAATGGTTGGGCCTAGGTTGAACCAACCGCAATTTGAAGGAGTTGGGCTGGGTCAGGCCCAATAAAACAGGAAAAAATTATTAATCTTTAATTATTTTATTTTAAGTATTATATTCTTTATTTTAATTGTTTTAATAGTAAATAAGTTGATTGTTTTTCGTTTCTGAAAATTCACTTTATAATTATAATTCAAAATTTGAATATAATAAAAAACAGTAAAGCCTTGTTTTACCCTATATTAAATTTAAATTCTAATATGCATTATTTTGGAGAATGAATTCTTGAAAATTTGTCTTAAATAAAAGAAGTATCAAACCCTCAAGTAATTTTAAAATAAAATAATTTAAAAATATTAAACTTAAGAATAAATAATTAAATAAATATTGGGATTTCCCTTGAGCTAAAATACTTTAATTATTCAAGTAAAAACTTATTCTCCAGAGTATAATTCAATTCTTAAAGTATAACACAACTTCAATTTTCTTGTAAATCACAATATGACCTCATGTTGAAGATGATTTCTTGAACTATTTGCCTACAAGATAGTTTCTGATTGAACTAAGATTTATCACTTACATAGAAAAGAGTATTTTTTTTGAAAACAGATGAAAGATCTATAAAAAATATATGTATATGAGATGAAACATGAGGAATGTTAGGCAATGATAGTGGAAGTCAATGAACACGAGATTTTAACAAACAAATGACTTCTCTATCTATGCCTGGATGGAAATCAGTAAGGTTTGTAACTAATTGTCTCTTTCATCTAGAGTTGTAAAATCCGCATCGACCACAATCTTGATATGAGACAGGTCTAGTGTAGTACCTTATCTAGAAACTAAGATTACCTCAACATGGAAACTATTACACACACATAAAATAATCCAGATGAGTTCCCCGGGTCCCCCACAAAGTACCCATTAGCTATATGCTCAACTGGTGGGGTTAAGGGTGCTTAGTGGATAGATTTGAGAAAAATTTTGTTCTCTTGGTATGGTCACACATTAAAGGAAATGTGGAGTATTGCTAACGAGCACCGAACTGTTGAATCTTGAGCCCCGATTAGGATTTTGGTGATTAATGACATCCGTTAGATTTGCGACTAATCTCTGTATGTGAGACACAGGTAAATCAAAGGAGAAAGCATCAAGAAAAGACAAAGCAAGGTTATCAAGACTCCGTAAAGCGAAAACGACGAAAATATCGACAAAAGTACAAATACCTAAACCTAGCGTCTTCTCGTTTTGAAATTTTTTAGATTAGATGGTCGTACTATTAAGAGGGGTCTTAGCACAAGTATTTTGATCAACCTTGAAGTTTTTAGAAGCATATTTGCATTTGCTTTTGCCCCAAATCAAAAGCTGAGTAAAAAATTCAGAAGTCAGTTGTGAGACCCCCATTTGAGGATCACCTTGGTAACCGCCCAGGTAGGTTACACACAGCAGGATGTCACATGAGCTCCAAACCACACAAGCATAGCAATATCATTAAACAAGTATCAGGCCAACATGGCCAATATTACATAGCCAAAGCACCGAAAATGGTGCTAAGTAGAGTTGCTAAGAAAATAACTAGTTTATCAGAACCAGAATCGGTATCCAAGTACCGAACACACAACATAAAGCACAAAGCAACGACAAATAGCTTGATTTCCATCCGCAGCAGGGTTGGAGGGGCTTCTCCCACATCTGACTTGACTTGGTGCGCAAACCTTCTAGAACGTGGGCTCGTCCGGGGCACTTCCATCTTCTGCCGGGAACTCATAACTGAAGGAATCGGGATCCTCGAATCCCTCTTCTACAGTTGGATGCAAATGCAAGGGTGAGCACTTGGTGCTCAGCAACACTCATTCCGGGGATTATTGCAATTGTACTTACATGAGGGTGAAACTTATGATTCCGGGGTTTTAGTTTCATATGGATAGAGATATATAGATTTCCAAGTCATTTGTTCAGTAAAACAGTACTTTGTCATGAAAATGATACTTTAAACATTAAACAGGTTTTCAATAAAACATTAGATGTAGTGGTCTCCCATGAGTCACTACTTTGTTAACCGCATTATGAAAACATTCCAAAACATTACTTGTGCTATAACCCATGGATAACATCCACTACGAAAAGACTCCTGAACCTGGGAGTACAGAGTATCTGATACTTCTTTTACACTTTGCAAAGGTGTACCTCTTTTTAAATCCACTGGTTCACTCGGCTTTCAAGTCGGATCAGCTCCATGTGACTTATACACATGTGACAAGGCCGAGATCACACAACGTTTTTACAGTTCAGTATTAACAGTATCCCCGCCCGGTAAATAGACAGTTAAGTCTCAAGTACCGTTGTGGGTCTTCCCCACTGCCTTACTTCCTAGCCTCTCTGGTCTATGTTCCCTCAGGACACATAGCCTTGGTCTATGTCCACGCGAGACATACGACCATTTAAGATTACAACCGCTCACGGCTTAATCAGGTCTAGGGCGCCTTCCTTCTTTTACGCCTTTACCTCTCATTATTTTTCTGAACTCACATCACTCATGGCCAAACCTTGGCCTTCCAGTTTCCACGCGAGAAACCAGATCGTCAAACCATGCAGGGAACTGCTAATACCAAAAAGCTACTAAGTTGTGCCTGTCCCATACCAGGCAAGTGGTTGGTACGTTTACAATTCGTATAGAGACACAGCACAAGGTTCTTGTCCTTATGAACCAATAGTGAGGAGCATTCACATTCCCTGGTGCGCACCACACCCTCTCCATACAATCCAATCCTCACTACTGATCCTTCTTATCAGTTTTCTTGACAAAACGGTTTTCATGTAACTTCTCATACATTTGACCATTTCAAATTTAAGGTGAATATTCAGTATATGAGTCCTAGGGTGACAAAAGCATATATACGAAGGTTCAATAGCAAAAAGGGTTTCATGATCCATTAGGTAATATCTACTCATGTCATTCAAACATAACTTGTATTTCAATTAAGCATGCATAGTAAGAAACAGTGAATATACTTCATATGAAAATATTGGGTGAGACATGATCAAAGGAATGAGGCTTGCCTTGCAATGTGGGGTCTAAATACTCAGACGGATCTTCAAAGACTTCTTCCGCTCCTTCAGCTTCTGACTCTGCGGCAATCAACCAACACACAAACACATACCGTAAGCATACAGAAAATAGTTTCTATAGAAATTATTAAGTAAATAAGTCATGCATGCAGGGGAAAAGGTTAGGGCAAGGTCACATGGGCTCTGGTCAAAGAAACGGCTAAAAAGGATTGAACGTCGAAGGGTCGACATTCGGTTCATGACTTTGGCATAACTTCAAACTGATCTTAGGATGGTTTTCTGGAGAAGTGATAGTAGAGAAAGTTGTAGAACACAACTCCAGGAATCTAAAGGACAAGGTGGCATTTCAATTGCTCAACCAGAAGGGGTCAAACAAGGCTAATGCCAGTGGCTGACATGCACTGACATAGTGCTGGACATGGCCAGAAACTAGGGCATGGCTTAACTTTTGATCCAGGGCTCCAATTGATGCACTACTTTGTCTGGGAGGTAGGCATTACTAACAGGAACGATATACTCAACAGGTACAAGAGCTGAAAGTGGCCGGAGGGTGGCCAAATCCGGCGAGAAAACACGGTGGCCTGGACATGAACTGAGCTACTGGACAGTGATCTTGGCAAAGGCATAACTCACAATCTAGGCAGATCCAGGTGTCGAGCTAGTGGAAGAAATTGCTCAGGGAGGTGAGGCGAAGCTAAGGGACAAGGTTTCAGGGGCTAGATCGGCCGGGAAAGAATTCCGGCGACCGGCGCTGGAGAAGACGACACTGGAGCTCGGGAATTTTGATACAGGGCGAATGAGCTCAATTCCAAGCTTGGGAATGATCTCTAGGGCACAACAAGGCTACTGGAGGGGTTAATTTCATTGGAGATTGGCCGGAGAAGCTTGGCGCCGAAGTCCGGCGAACGGCTGAGGTTCTAGTTTGGGATTTCTTCGATTTGGACTCAATTGGGGATCCTGAATCAACAGGCTTGCTCTACTAAGCTCACTGATCAAGTTCTTCTATAGAATCGAGAGCTAATTCGGGATGAAATGGTTAGCATTGAGGGAACAGGGGTTTTCTGGTTTTCCGGCGATCACCGGCGATGGGGATCGATCTGGTGCAATTGGTTGCTACTACACAGAGAGGGGAACGAGGGGAACTCACTGGTGAACTTGGATTGGAGAAATGGGCTGTGGAATGGGCTAGCACCGTGAGCTCACTCACTGGCTCGCCGGAGAAGAAGGTGAAAACGGCGAGAGCTCTGGAAAAATGGCTAAGTCCTGGGATGAGGCTTAACCACGGCACTGGAGGATTTAAATAGGTCCAAGGGCGGAGTTTGCGAGGGAAAACACGACAGCGGTTGCTTGCGCCGGGGAGAAGTTTGTCGGGCGCAGGCGCAACGACGGCGACGGCGACGTGATCGCGCTCAGGCGGTGCTGCAACTTTGCCAGTTGCCTTGGGACTTCACCAGTGATGGCGCAGATGCGGAGGCGACAGCGTAGCTCCGGCAACGACACGTACACGCATGCAATGCCACGGCAACGGGCACGCGCGCGCGAAAACGCTGCTGGAGCGCGGCCGTTTAACTGCTGGACATGGCGAAGCAACGGCGCTGGCACGTGCGCACGGGGTGGCACAGCAGCTCACGGGCACAAGTGACAAGAAGCAGTGACCGGCGGCGAGCAAACGCGGCGAAAACACGGCGCGGCAACGGCGAAGACGCGCTGGTCGAAAGCAACGACCAGGCGCTGGTCGAATGGACCTGAAAAGAAGTTTGGGCCGTTCTGCAATTTTAAAACTTGCTCCAGGGACTGTTCTGTAAGGAAAGGTTGAATAGGAAAATGGACTCGATTGCAAATCTGGAGATCTAAGGGTCCGATCTGAAATCTGATTTCGCAGCTAAGTTGCAAAAGATTAATAGAACTTATCTGGCCAAAGTTTGGTAAGATCAGGCAAGATCTGAAGGGTTTCGACAAAATTGGGGCAAACAGTTTAGGGTAAAATAGGGTAATTAGGGTTTTAAAAATGGCAAAGGTTGAAACTCAGCTTTAGGATGTGATTTTGGAGATGATCCCGAAGGGAAAAATGTTCTGAACAACATTTAGAAGGGAATGGCTGAAGCAGATTAGGGTTTGGGGTCAAGATGTGGATTTTGGCTATTTTAGGGTTTGTCAAAAACAGGGGTGTTACATCAGTTTTCGGTTTGTACTGGCCGGACAGTGTCTGAAGTGACCGGACAATGTCCGGCCAATACAAACATTCTCAGTACTTTGCAAACACGCGCAACAGAGACAAGTTCTTTTGTCCGGGACATCTGTCCGGTGAAGGCTGGACATTGTCCGAAGTGACCGGACAATGTCCGGCCAGTACAAATGTTCGCAGCTTATTGATTTGAGACAAATACACTTGTCCGGAGGATTTGTCCGAAGTGACCGGACAATGTCCGGCCAATACAAAATCCTGGCTAGTGTTAGGGCCGTGTTAACAGATACAAATCTATTTGTCCGGACATTTTGTCCGGACAAATCCTATATGTCCGGCCTATACAAAAATCTGGAGTATATTATGTTAAGTGTTAACAGAGACAAATACATCTGTCCGGACATTTTGTCCGGACAAATGTATCTGTCCGGCGTGTACACTTTATTTTAAACAAGGGTGTTAACAGAGACAAATGCATCTGTCCGGACATTTTGTCCGGACAAATACATCTGTCCGGCCTTCACATTTTGATTCAAACGGCTACTGACACTCGCAATTCACGTGAATAACGGTCAAAATTTTTGTACTGACCGGACATTGTCCGAAGTGGCCGGACAATGTCCGGCCAGTACAATTTTCACCCAATCTTCTTGATTTCGACCGTTTTTGTTGAGAGTATAAATAGATCACTGTTGTAGATGTCAAGTACACACGAAATACACTTCATAAACCCTGAGCAACAGTGTGCAAGCTCTCACACATCCATTCTCTAGCAATTAGAGTCAAAACTTGAGAATTCTTGAGTGCTAGTTGAGTGATTTTGGTTCCAAGCCTTTTGCATTTGCATTGTGTTCATCAAGCTTTGAGGTTGATCAAGCAAGGTGCTAGGCTTATTACTCTTGGTGATTGCCGTCACCTAGACGACCCGGGAGGTCCGGCGATCTCTCCATCGACGGTGTGTCGGAGAGGCCCGGCGAGTGGTTGTAAAGACTCGGAGCTCGCCTATCCGGAGTGGAGAAGGGCTACCTCTAGTGGAATCGAAGCTTAAGCTCAAGCGAAGAGCGCTTCAACGAGGATTAGTGGAAATCGGCAAATTTCCGAGACCTCGGGAAAAACTTGATCTCTTCGGTTACCTCTATTACTTGCTTAATTCTCATTGTGATTGAATTGTTGCTAGTAGTATCATATAAATTGCTTAATCTGAATTAAATTAATTTTCCACACCCTTAGAATATTTGCTATAACAATCCTAGATTATTAAACCCTAATTTAGAAGAAAATTTTAAAACCGCCTATTCACCCCCCCTCTAGTCGGCATCTTTCGATCAACACGTGGTATCAGAGCACTAGGTCTCTCTTTTTTGGCTTAACTGTCTAGGGAGAGGATGTCGTCGATCAAAGAAAACTGTAATGGAAAGGTTCCCTTCTTCAAGGGTGACAATTATTGCTATTGGAAAATTAGGATGGCGGTTTATCTAGAATCCATTAGTCTTGATGTTTGGAGGGTCACTAGAGATGGTTTTAGGACTCCAATTGACTTAGAAAATCTCACACCTCTAGAATCGAAAAACCTTCAAGCAAATGCTCAAGCAAAAAATGCCATATTTAATGGTCTTGACTTAGGTGAATTCAATCGCATTAGCAATCTTGATACATCCTATGAAATGTGGAAAATCTTAGAGGTAATTCATGAAGGAACATCAAAAGTCAAAGAAGCTAAGCTAATTAAATTAACTAGAGAATACAACTCCTTCTTCATGCTTGAATCTGAAAATGTTAGTGACATGTATACTAGACTAAATCTAGTAATCAATGATCTCAAAGGTTTAGGTACAAAATTTGAAGATATTGACATTGTGCGTAAAATGCTTATGATTTTACCATCGAGTTTTGATACAATTGTGACAGTGCTTATCAATGGCGATCTCTCTTCTACAACTCCTACCGAACTCTTGGGTACTCTTATCACCCATGAAATGCAAAAAGAAGAAAAGAAAGGGATCGTGGAAGCATCCGGATCAAAAAAGAAAAACTTGGCATTTAAGGCAAAAGTCGAGGAAGCCAAGGAGGATAGTTCGGATGAAAGCTCCGATGGTGATCTAGCTCTTCTTGTGAGAAAAACCAGCAAGCTCCTAAACAAGATCAACAAAAGAGGATTTGAGTTTGACAAAAGGCGAGGACCTCACAAGAAGACCGGATTCAAGAACATTATATGTTATGAATGTAATGAGAAGGGACACTTTGCCTCAAGATGTCCAAATAAAAAGGGTGATAATCAAAGATTTCATGAGAGGAAAGATGACGGTGAAGGGACAAAAGGCAAAAAGAAGCTTTTCAAGAAGTTCTACAACAATAAAAGCAAGGGCCAAGCCTATGTTGGTGAATGGTATTCCGGATCGGAGGAATCCGAATCGGAAGATGAAGTACCATCATCGTCTAAGAAAATGGCGGGAATTGCTATCGGAGAAGCCACTTCGTTTGAAGACAAGTCATCATTATGTCTTATGGCAAGTGATGATGCTAAGGTATCGGATCTTGAACCTTCCTATGAGGACCTTGTTGATATGGTTATGGAACTAAATGAGGCATTAGGTAGAGTAACTAAGGAGAACAAACTGCTTAAGAAAGAATATTCAACACTTAGTGAATTATATGCAGAACTAAATGACTCGCATGAGGCACTTCTAATAAATGAAATTATTGATTCTAAACAAACAAATGAAATAGGCATTACGTGTGATATTCTAGACGAATCAACTCATGATGTCTCTTTTTCAAAATCACTCACTTGTAATGCTTTAGAAATTAATCATGAAAATGTTTGTGATGAAATTGTTGATAACAACTTGAACTTGATTTTAGAAAATCTAGAACTCAAAGCACAAGTAGAAAAACTAAATCTAGGACTAGCAAAATGCTTTAAAGAAAAAGAAATTTTGGACAAACTTCTTAGTGAACAACAATGTTCATTTAGAAAGGAAGGCTTAGGATATGAACCGAATAAGAGAAAGAAATTGAATACTAAAATGACTTTTGTAAAGGCCACTAATATGTTTTGTCACAAATGTCATAATGTAGATCATTTGCCGGAAAATTGTCCCTCAACTTCTAGAGCTAAAGAAAATAAGTATCACTCCCATTACATGCTAAAGAAAACAAAGCACGGAAGAGTAATTGCAAAATTCATTGGTTTACCTCATCAAAATAAACATAAGAAGAAAATTTGGGTACCAAAGACTCTTGTTGCTAACTTTCAAGGACCCAAACAAGTTTGGGTACCTAAAAGCATCTAACCCTTCTTTTAGGTAAACTACAAAACCGGTGGGAGGTATTGGGTGCTTGATAGTGGATGCACCCAACACATGACCGGTGATGGAAGTCGGTTCTCTTCATTTGAGAATGGTTGCAATGATGTTGATAAAATCACGTTTGGTGATAATAGCAAAGGAAAGGTAATTGGATTAGGTAAAGTCGCAATCACAAACAACCTTTCCATCTCAAATGTATTACTTGTTGAATCTTTGAACTTCAATTTGCTTTCGGTTGCAAAAATTTGTGATTTGGGTCTTAGATGCATTTTTGAACCAAATTGTGTTATCATTGAAAGTCTAGAAGACAAGTCTTTAATTTTCAAAGGTTTTCAATATGGAGATTTGTATTTGGTTGATTTCGGTTCAAAAGACTCTTGCATTTCAACATGTTTGGTTGCTAAAAATTCTTTGGGATGGCTTTGGCATCGTCGTTTGGCTCATGTTGGAATGCATCAATTAAACAAACTTTTAAAAAGAGATTTAATCCTAGGTATGAAAAATGTAAAGTTCGAAAAGAATAAACTTTGTAGTGCATGTCAAGCGGGAAAACAAGTTGCTAGCACTCATCCCGCTAAAAATATTTTGTCAACATCTAGACCACTTGAGCTTTTGCATATGGACTTGTTTGGTCCATCGGAAACTCAAAGTATTGGTGGTAGTAACTATTGCTTTGTCATTGTTGATGATTTCTCTCGATTTACTTGGATTTTCTTTTTAAATCATAAATTCGATGCTCCAAGTGTGTTTAAAAGATTTGCAAAACGAGTTGAAAATGAATTTGAATTCACCATCAAGAAACTTCGAAGTGATCACGGTGGAGAGTTTCAAAATTCTGATTTTGTTGAACTTTGTGACGAATCTGGAATCAAACACGAATTTTCCGTACCATATACTCCTCAACAAAACGGTGTTATGGAAAGGAAAAATCGAACATTAATTGAAATGGCTCGAACTTTATTGGATGAATATAAAACCCCCACTAAGTTTTGGGCCGAGGCCGTAAATACGGCTTGTTATGCCATAAATCGGCTTTATACTCATCCTTTATTAAACAAAACTCCTTATGAGCTAATTATTGGAAGAAAACCAAACATCTCATATTTTCGAGTTTTTGGTTGCAAATGTTACATCCTTAAAAAACGCATGCATCTTGGAAAATTTCAAAGACGTGTTAACGAGGGCTTTCTTGTTGAATACTCGTCAACTAGTAAGGCTTATCATGTTTTTAACATCATAACCGAATGCATTGAAGAAACATGCAATGTTGAGTTCGATGAATCTAATGGCTCTCAAGAAGAGTATGAAGATTTGAGAATGTAGGAAATGAAGAATTACGAGAAGCTATGAAGAACATGACGATTGGAGATATCAAGCCCAAAGATGAAGATTCAAAGTCCCCCGATCAAGAAAATGAAGTAGCTTCTATGATTCCGGAAGCTCCCACTCAAGTTGATCTTGATTCGGAAATAAAGGAAAATGAAGATCAAACATTGCAAAATCCAAGACTTCATTAAACCATCACTAAAGATCATCCCGTCAACCAAATAATAGGTGATGTCGGTAAAGGTGTCTAAACTCGCTCTAGAATTGCATCTTTTTGCGAACATGCATCTTTCATTTCTAGTATTGAGCCTAAATGCATTAATGAAGCTTTAGCGGACCCGGATTGGGTAAATGCTATGCATGATGAGTTAAACAACTTTACTAGAAATAACGTTTGGGAACTTATAGAACAACCTCTTGATTACAATATAATTGGTACAAAATGGGTTTTTAGAAATAAACAAGATGAAAATGGCATAGTTGTGAGAAATAAAACTAGATTGGTAGCACAAGGTTATTCTCAAATTGAGGGATTAGATTTTGATGAAACTTTTGCTCCCGTAGCTAGACTAGAGGCCATTCGCATCTTACTTGCATTTGCATCATGTTTTGAAATCAAACTATTTCAAATGGATGTTAAAAGTGCTTTCTTAAATGGTGAAATTTCGGAACTTGTATTTGTAAAGCAACCACCGGGTTTTGAAGATCCAAAATATCCAAATCACGTCTATAAACTCTCAAAAGCTCTTTATGGTCTAAAGCAAGCCCCTAGGGCTTGGTATGAAAGGTTGCGAAATTTCCTAATTTCACAAGGTTTTAAAGTTGGAAAAATTGATACAACTCTCTTTACCAAAATCATAGACGATGACTTCTTTGTTTGCCAAATCTATGTCGATGATATAATTTTTGGTTCCACTAACGAGTCTCTTTGCCAAGCTTTTGGTGAAACCATGTCCAAAGAATTTGAGATGTCTATGATAGGAGAATTGAGCTTTTTCCTCGGACTTCAAATTAAGCAAATCAAAGAAGGCATATTTGTGAGTCAAAGCAAATACGTGAAGGATTTGCTCAAAAGATTCGGTATGGATGATTCAAAACCAATCAAGACTCCCATGGCTTCAAATGGGCATTTGGACCTGGATGAAGGAGGTAAACCGGTAGAACTCAAATTATATCGTTCTATGATTGGTAGCTTATTATATCTTACTGCCTCTAGACCGGATATTATGTTTAGTGTATGCATGTGTGCTAGGTTTCAAGCTGCTCCTAGAGAGTGTCACCTAACCGCAGTAAAAAGAATTTTCAGATATCTAAAACATACACCAAACATAGGACTTTGGTATCCTAAGAATGCTAGTTTTGATCTCCTAGGATATTCGGATTCTGATTATGCCGGTTGTAAAATTGATAGAAAAAGTACTTCCGGTGGTTGTCAACTTCTAGGAAGATCATTAGTCTCTTGGACTTCAAAGAAACAAAATTCAGTTGCACTCTCAACCGCCGAGGCGGAATATGTTTCGGCCGGTAGTTGTTGTGCACAACTTCTTTGGATGAAGCAAACCTTGTTAGATTATGGCATAAAAGTCAATTGTGTTCCACTTTTATGTGATAATGAGAGTGCCGTTAAAATTGCCAACAATCCTGTTCAACACTCTCGGACAAAGCACATTGACATTAGACATCACTTTCTAAGGGATCATGTATCAAAAAGGGATATAGTGATTAGTCATGTTTCAACCGAAAATCAATTAGCAGACCTATTCACTAAACCCTTGGATGAGTCAAGATTTAGTAAGTTAAGAAATGAATTGAATGTTATTGATATTTCAAATGTCATTTAATCTCTTACTTATCTTGAATTGATTGTTAGTTTGATTGTATCTAGCATATATACTCTTGGCTATAAATTTATATATTAATGTAGGCATCTATGCCCATCACTTCCTATTTTGAAGAAAAAGTCCAAGAATTCACCACTTTGTCGTTTTTCAACAAAATTTGGAGAACACATTAAGGGGGAGAAACTTCAAGATCATTGAATGCTTGTATACCCCAAAATTGTGTACAAAAAGGAAAAATATGCATGTTGTTTATAAAAAGGGTCAATTTTAAAATCAAAAGGGCTAAAAATGATAAAATGTTCAAATTATGTTAAAATAAAACAAAATCTTCAAAAATATCTTTCAAAAGTGTTTTCAAAGGTTTTGAAAGTGAAAATAAAGAGTTTCAAGCTAAAATGTTGAATTTTGACAAAATTGAACATCTAAGGATCTTGTTTTGACCTAAAATGACTTATTTCTATAAATCAAAATCGGTTGAGTTTTGACAAAAAGTTTCTACATGAAACACTTAAAGATCAGTCATTCGAAGACATTTCATGTTAAACTTTTTCTCAAAAGACCTATGGTTTGAAAGTTATCACATTTTGCAAATCGCCCGAAAACGAGCTTTGACACGAAAATACCCAAAATGTGCATTTTGTGAATTTCGCTATTTGAGCCAAGATCTCTTCCATGTTTTGGCTTGAAATAGTATTTAGAATTCATACAAGGCCAAACATCTCAGAAAAATTCGAGTTTCATGAAAATTTGACAAATTGGTGAAAAATCGTTCTGTTTTACCCGTTTACCCTAAAAAGCGATTCGGAGGCTCATTCTAAAGTCGATTTCTCTCAAATTTTCTCCTCAAAGCTAGCTGGATATATTCCAAACATGATACTTGAGCTTATCCAAAATTCGAATCTCTTTTTGAGTCAAATCTGACAAATTTGCAAAAATTTCAGAAGTTTCAGAGGCAAATCTGAACTGACCGGACAGTGTCCGGCCAGATCGGACTTTGTCCGGCCATATCGGACAGTGTCCGGTAAGATCGGACATTGTCCGGCCTGTGCACGATGGTTCAGTTATTAAAACCACCCGTGATTCTTTTTCTTCCCCAAATCGATTAGAACTTCTTTGCTGCTGCTCTCCACCACCACATCCACTGTTCATCTTCTTTTCTCCGGACAAGAGGATAAGTCCGGCCATCTCCCGTCCGGCCTCAAAGTTGATCTCTTGGGCATCTCCTCTTTCCTGGATTAGGTCAGTTTTGTGTCTCCTCCTCCTCTGGTTCATGCATTTCATCTCATGCCATACTAGGGTTTGATTTTTTTTTTCAAATGTGTTTGCATGTTAAATCTAGATATGGATTCATGAAATTAACATCTAGGAGTAGTCATATTTGAGATGATTTGTACAAAATAGCAGTTTATCATTGACATGCATGATATAAGAGGATCAAATCGCCATTTAGAGTTAGATTTTGGAACAATATCAAATATGTTTGTATGGAAAGATGATGGTATGATAAAATCAAAATCTCTAGAGTTAAATAACGTATTTCTATCGGATTCGTTTAGATTATTTTCCATGCACAAGATGAGTGGTTAAGATGAGCAATATCGTAGATGATTTCTTTAAAGTGCTCTAGATCCTTGAGTTTGATCAAAGCAAATTGAGTAGAACAATATTGAATCAAAGAGCAGAAAAGGATGATATGGAGTAAAAATTAACATCTATTAGCAAATGCATGAGTAAGAATTGTTTCATAGAAGAACTAGGTCATGCATCCACATCCTTCGGAAAATTAGTTCATTATCAACTCTTTCGAGTCATATCACGAACAAATTATCTATCTTTTCTCTCCAGAGTCACTATGACTAGAAGAATGAAGCAAACTAGCCGTCGTCATGGGCCTGGATCTTCTCAACAGGCTCAACCTATAGACTGGGACTCCTTGGCTATTGATGAGGATGATGCAGCTCCAGCATCTCCCGTTGGATCTCCCATTGATGATTCTGACTCGGTCGACAGTAGCAGCAGTAGTGGTGATGAGCAACCCAGAGGCCATCCAACCTTCACCGCTAGTGCTATTCGACGACTTCGTCGAAAGAACCCTTATGAGCATCCGAGGACATGTACTGAGAGGAATTTCTGGAATGCCTTCCAGATGTCTCAGTATCAAACCAGATTCTCTTCTGCTAAAGTGTTCGGGCATCAGGCCATAGACTGGAACTTGATCGAGAGCAAAGTTCACTATCCTCTCCGGGGCAAGTTCATGGCTGTCAGATTGCACTCCTTCACCGAGATGAGGGAAGACTGGAAGTGGAACGTGGATATTATCCGCTCATTCTTTGCGACTCTTCATGTTGCCTCGGATCGATCCCATGTCGTCTTCATGAACAACAACTCCAGAAGAACTCTCACCAAGGCACAGTTTGAAGAGGCTCTACAAATCGAGCATGTTGACAACAGTCTTTTCGCCTTTGATGAAGTTCGAGTTGAAGACGTGGCTCATCTCTTCGACAATCCCGATCCAAATATTGGTAAAGTCTCTCAACTGATCCCTCCGGTGGCAATCCTAGAGAAGTTGAATCGCATGACTATCTTGCCAAAAATCGGAGATCGCGGGGCTGTCACCTCCACCATGCTACGACTTCTAAGAGCCCAAGTTGACGAGACACCTTTCGACTTTGTGGAGTTCATGTTGTTGGATCAAGGATGCCGACTAGAGGGGGGGGTGAATAGGAGGCTTTAAAAACTTTAAAACTAAAAGCAAATAATGAACAAATCAAGAACAAATAAAGTAAGCAAGGGAAAGAAAACGAACACAATGGTTTTTACCGAGGTATCGGAGACTCGCCCAGTCTTCACTAATCCTCGTTGAAGCACTCAAATCACTTGAGTCTTGCCTCAATACTCACGAAGAGTATTATCAACTAAGGTTGCTCCTTGTCCACTCCGGAAAGGCGAGCACCGATGCCTTGTACACACTTGCCGAGCCTCTCCGACAATCTCCGAACGGAGAGATCAACGGCCACGCCTCCGAACCGTCTAGGTGAGGGCGCTCACCAAGAGTAAAAGGCAGCGAGGTCTTCTCTAGACCTCCAAACACGCACCGAGAAGCTAAGTGGATGCAAATGCAAAAGAACAGAAACTCTCGGTGGATCGGAAAGCACTCGACTTGATCAAAAGATCAAGATTTTATATAAGAAACTAATGCTCAAGAGTGTATATGAAATGCTGCTGCTTGTTGTTAGAAACACATGCCCAAAGCCCCTATTTATAGCCTCAAGAATCAAATGAACCGTTGGAGCTAGGGCTGAAAATCAGCAACCCAAACTGACAGTCAGTTATGCAAACTGACAGTCAGTTTAGTGCACAACGGCCGACAAAATTTACGGATAAAAAATAGCTAGCCGTTTGCAGCCAAAACAGGAAAGCTGGAACACGAAACTGACAGTCAGTTACACAAACTGACAGTCAGTTTGTGTACTAGCTCGACCAGAATCAAATAGAAACACAGATAAAAATAGTTGTGGTCGAAACCCAAACTGACAGTCAGCATGGGAATACTGACAGTCAGTTTAGTACAAAAATTTTTGGCCCGAAAAACACACTCTCTGGACAATTGTCAGTTAACACAAACTGACATTCAAACTGACAGTCAGTTCAGCAAACTGACAGTCAGTCTGAACATAAACAGCTATAACTTTAAAATCAGAAATCCAAAAGAGGTGTTTAATATCTCATTTGAAATATATTTTAAAGGACTATCTTTTTGTCAACAGAAGAAAAAGCCAGATCTCTCTAGATCTTTCCAGAAAATGCAAAAACTCTTCTGCTGTCAAAAACTAAACTGAAAAACCAAATAACTGACAGTCCGTTAAAAACATCCATAACTTTTGATCCAGAAATCCAAATTGAGTTTTTAATAGCTCGTTTGAAAGATAATTTAAAGAGCTACATTTTTGTCAACAGAAGAAAAAGTCAGATCTGCCTAGATCTTTCTGGAAAAATGAAAAACACTTCTGTTGTCAAAAAATCATTTGAAAATCCAAATCTCTCAAACCAAAAACAAATCAAATCCAACCAAAATGATGCAATGCAATGACCTAAGTTTCTCGGTTTGTGCTGGAGATAAAGAGAGGACTTTCGCCACCCCTCTTTATAGTACGGTTAAAACTAAAAAATAATTTCCTAAACCGATCAAACTCCAAACACCGAGATCGGTCAAAATAAAACAAATATTACCTCAGGTCCTTTGCATCTTTAATCCCTGCAACTTTCGTTTTGGTGACCTTGCACTTGCGACCTTGACTTCCAACCTTTAACTGCGACCACAGCCAACATTGCGACCTTGCGCTTGCGACTTTGGACCTGTGACCTGCAAATCTTCCCGGATCACTTGCAGACTTTACAGAAATCGCTCTGCATAGAAATAGCTCAAAGACAAGGTTAGTCCAAAACACTTAATGTCATCAATAATCAAAATCAACATAAAAGGGCCTAGATGCAACACATGTTCCACGAGATGCAGGAAGTTCAGATGGACCCGAAGAGGCTTTTGCCCTTCGCACCTTTCATCGCTCACACCCTGACCTACTTTGGACTGCATCGAGCTTCCCGTCCTTCCTCTATGGAGTACTATCGGTTGAAGAGCCTGGGGATCCTTGTTCGTTATGAGAATCAAGTTGGATCACCAGTTCATGGAGACGCGCCTATGTCTCCAGTCGCGGGAGCTCCCTCTCCACTTCAGTCCTACTCCATCTCCCAGAGCCCTGATGTCTCAGCTCCATACATGATGATCATGGAGCGGCTGGATCAGATGTCCATGCGATTCGAGACTCGCTTCGATGAGGTCGACACCAGATTGAGCTCCATCGACCATCGCCTCAACGTCATCGAGCCTCGCATCGATTCTATGAGTCAGGATATCTCTGAGCTGCGGGGACGTTTCGACGCAGGCCAGTATCAGCGTCGTCGTCACGGCAATTCTTCTTCCGATCATCCTCCGCAGTCCTAGATTATCCGTCTCCTGTCTCTATGATCGTTTGTATCTTTGTCTTCTCTCCTTTTATGGATGTTTGATGACAAAGGGGGAGAGTTATGTATGGATATATGTTGATATATGTGTTGTCATTATGTTTATGTTATGTTTATGTCGTCTTATCGTTATGAACATGAACATGGAAATAGATGTGCTATAAAAATGCTGCTTTGATATCTCTCTTGTGTATGTATGTATGTGTTGATACGTATGGTCATGATCCGGGAGGATCTCCAAGTCCTGACCGCATGCGGCTTCGCGACCAAATCCTAATCGCATACGACTTCGCGACCAAGTCCTAATCGCATACGGCTCCGCGACCATGGATTGGTCCGCGACCAGGAAAAGGAATTCGTTCCCTGTTCGGAAATGTAATCCGATCCGAATGTGTATAACTAAGCTTATCTGTTTAGGATTAGTTATATGAGTCTAATACGTTAGGTCTCTAAGTCTGATACGTACTCATACGATTGGACTATAAATACCTTGTAATAGGTCTAGTTTAGATCATCGAACTCAATCGAAGAGTCATAGAACTTATTTGAGTTTTAGACACTTATAGTTCCTTCGACGTAGACAAGTGTGTCTAACGTTCGACGTGTAAAGGCCTCTTTGAAATAAAGAGTTGTGCAATTACTTTGGGTTTCGGTATTTCCGAGTAAGATCTCGTTATTCCGCATATTAGAATCTGGGCGAGCCTAGTGCGAAAACCAAGACTAGGTTTCAAACGGATCAAGTTGGTATCAGAGCGATTTTCCTATCCTGTGGATGGTGAAGACTCGCCAGGGTTACAAAACCTCCGGCGAAACTCCAGGCGATCAATTGACGGTTCCTACAGCCGCGTCTCCTACAATGTCTGACGATACCTCCGTTCAAGATAACCTAGCCGAACAAGTGGCTAAGCTCTCCACCGACATGGAAACCGTGCTTGCTTGGATTAAGCAGCAGGCCATGATTGTACCTCCTGAAGTAGGGAAGGTTACGGGTGAGAAGAATGGTGAAGACTTGCGTAGGGCAGACGAAGATGAAGACGAAGGCGACCACAAAACCGACGACCTCGCCAACACCTCCTTAGCTGTCGGATCTTTTAAGGTCGACGCTAAGATTGATATACCCATATATGATGGGGTGATCGATGCCGAAAAGCTGGATTCTTGGATCGATCAACTTGAGACCTACTTTGACCTGAAAGGGTTCAGTAGCGCTCAAAAGGTGAAGTTTGCACCTTTGAAGATGAAGGACCACGCCAAGACATGGTGGAAGGCCCTTGTCGCCAGCGGTGAAGCTGACGACCTTGCGTGGGGCCAATTCAAACGACTTCTGCGACAAGAATTCTATCCGATGGGCTACCTTGAGGAGAGATGGGAGCGTTGGCACCGATTGTACCAACGGCGCGACCAGACCGTCCAAGACTATACGACAGAGTTTCGACGACAAGCAATGGTCATTGGCATCTCACTATCCGACCCTCAAGTATTTCGGAAGTACACATCTGGACTTCAGAAATCGATCAGTACTGAGCTAAGTCTGTTCGGCGTCCAAGATATCGCGACCGTGAGCACAACTGCTATGGCGATTGAGAAGAAGAACAAATCCCGCAGTGACAAAAGCACGAAGGAAAGTGCGACCTCGACAAAGAAAAAGCCGAGTCCGAAGAAGAAATCGGGCACGGGTTCTTTCTGCGAACATTGTCAAATTGCAGGACATACGAAGGACAAATGCTACAAGCTTCATCCTGAGCTTCGACCAAAGAAAAACGGACCAGGGAAAAGAACAACCACGGCTACTGCGACTTCACCCGACGAAGAAGTTGTCCGAGTGAATTCGGTTAATGAGGCGGATACGATCTTGTCTCTGATGGCAATGCCGAAGGAGAAGGGTTCGGATCCACCGAACGACCATCACCCGACGGAGGACTTATTCACCATCAACATCCAGGTGAAGCACGAAGTGGTCGCAGCGATATTCGATCCAGGAAGTCAAAAGAATTTGGTCTCCGCTGGATTGGTTCGGCGACTTGGTTTGAAGACAACCACACACCCGCGACCATATCCGCTGGGTTGGTTTACATCCGACGTGAACCAACAGATTACGAGTCAGTGTGTGTTGAAGTTTGCGATCTCTGCACGGTATATCGATCAGGTGCAATGCGATGTTGTCCCTATCGATATCTGTCAGGTGATCTTTGGGAGTCCGTATCTGTATGATCGAGACGCTCATTTCCATCGGCGAGCGCAAGAGTACGACCTCACCAAAGACGGGGTTAAGTTCGTACCACGTCAACACTTCGAACTTGATTACCGCAAATCAAGCCAAACGGATTGTTAATGCATGTCACAAGTATGTGCTTGTCATGATTTGACCCATTGGACAAAGTGAGGGTACTCAACCAGCATTGTCGTTGGCGTGCCAAGAAGACTCTGGTCGTTTGTCGGGACTACTGGAGAAATACAGTGATCTGTTTGAGACTACCCAGGGTTGTCCACCGAAACGTCCAGTCGAGCACGAAATTCAGCTTGTGTCCGATGCGACATTGCCCAATCTGAGTATGTATCGCAACTCAGTATTGGAGAATGAAGAGATCAAAAGACAACTTGGTGAGTTGCTGAACGATGGTGTCATTCAACCAAGTAGTTCACCTTGTGGATCTCCTGTGGTGTTAGTACCAAAGAAAGATGGGACTTGGCGTATGTGCATCGACTATCGAGCACTGAACAAGATCACCATCAAGAACCGGTACCCCCTTCCCCGTATTGACGACCTGTTAGACCAATTGAAGCATGCTATTGTCTTCTCCAAATTGGATCTTAAGTCAGGATATCATCAAGTCAGCATCCGAGAGGAGGATACGTGGAAGACCGCGTTCAAAACACGACAAGGTCTGTTCGAATGGCTGGTCATGCCGTTTGGTCTCTGCAACGCCCCTGCAACTTTCATGCGTCTTATGAATGACGTTTTGAGACCGTTCATCGACGACTTTGTCATCGTTTACCTCGACGACATACTAGTTTATAGTCAATCGTGGGATGAGCACCTCATTCATGTCGAAAAGGTGTTCGATCAGCTTCGGCAACATCGACTTCGCCTCAACCGTAAGAAGTGCGAGTTTGGCCAGCAAACTCTACTTTACCTGGGATTCCTGGTCGGCAACGGTACGTTGCAAATCGACCCAGATAAGGTAAAAGTGATTCGCGAGTGGCCGCGACCACGAACAGTTACGGATGTGCGTAGTTTTGTGGGAGCATGTCAATACCTTCGGAAGTTCATCCGACACTTCTCGATTATGGCTTCTCCGTTGCATGCATTAACCAGGATCGATCAGAAGTTCGAGTGGACAAGGAAACATGAGGCACGTTTCTCTTGCTGAAAAGGAAGATCAGCGAGGCGCCTGTGTTAGCTTTGCCGAATCTCCAGAAACCGTTCGAGCTAGAAACCGATGCCTCAGGTTATGCAATGGGCGCAGTGCTCATGCAAGAAGGTCGACCAGTGGCATATCACTCTGAGTTATTCCAGGGAGCTCAGAAGAACTACCCGACTTATGATAAGGAGTTATGCGTACTGCATCAGGCCGTGAAACATTGGCGGTGTTATCTCTTGGGGAAAGAGACGGTTGTCCACACCGACCATCAACCATTGCAATATTTGCAGACTCAGTCCAAGCTACAGCAAGCTCGACACATGAAGTGGATGTCGTATCTGCTGCAGTTCAATCTGGTGATTAAGTACAAAAAGGGCGTACACAACAAATTAGCGGACATGTTGTCGCGACCACCAGTTACGACCCTTTGTTTATCAGCGTTCATGCAGATCGAGCCCTCATGTCATGATGACTATGCCACTATGTACAGTGAAGACCCTGATTTTCAAACAGTACTGACTGAGCTCGAAACAGGGAAACCTATGGAGTTCGTTCGTCGAGAAGGACTCTTGTACAAGGGCAATTTATTTTGTATACCTCGTGGAGCACCTCGAATTCAATGGTTGCGAGAAGCGCATACATCGAAGGTAGCTGGTCACTTTGGGGTTACAAAGACGTTGCAAAATCTTCACCGACATGTGTTTTGGCCGCGTATGCAGCAAGATGTGGCTAGCTTTGTTCGAGGCTGTGGTCTCTGCAGCATCTCGAAACCGGCAAACCGAAAAATAGGTTTGTACACTCCTTTGCCAGTTCTATCGCGACCATGGGAAAGCATATCTATGGATTTCTTGGGAGGATTGCCTAAGACCCGACGTGGCAACGACTATCTATTCGTGGTCGTTGATCGGTTCTCCAAAATGATTATTCTTATACCTTGTCGGAAGACTATCACGGGAGAAGAGGCAGCTCGGGTATTCTTTCAACACGTTTGGACACACTTCGGACTACCGACTTCTATTGTGTCTGATCGTGATACCCGGTTCCTTAGTCACTTTTGGCGATCGCTCTGGACGATGATGGACACCAAGCTGAAGAGGAGTACTGCTTTTCATCCGCAAACTGATGGTCAAACCGAGGTGGTTAATCGCACAGTTGTTCATCTTTTGAGAGGATATAACTCGAAGCACCCGAAGACCTGGGATGGAAGCATACCGTACCTGCAGTTTGCTTTTAATCGAGCAGTGCATGGTTCGACTGGAAAGTCACCGTTTGAGGTTTGTTTAGGATTTCTACCACAGAGTCCATTCGACATGGAGTTTGTGATCCCTACCTTAGCACAGAACAGCAAGGAAGCATCTGATCAGGATCGAGCACAAAAGTTCCTGGAAGGTATTCAACGACTCCATCGTGAGGTTGAACAGAACTTGCTGAAAGCTCAACTCAAGTACAAGGCGCGACATGATCGGCACCGAGTTGATGCGCAATTTCAAGAAGGTGATATGGTATGGTTACATCTGAGTAAGGAGAGACTTAAAGGTGAAGGTAAGAAGCTCAAACCCATTCGTTACGGTCCTTTTCGGATTTTGCGGAAAGTGGGTAATAATGCTTGTCAGCTCGAGTTACCTCCACACATGGATATTTACTCGGTTGTTAATGTTGAGCACCTCAAACTGTTTGAGCCTTCAATGCTGGATGATGAGCCAGATACTATAGTACCATCTGTTGAAGACTTGGTCTATCAACGAGACGAACCTCTACGTGAAGATGTGATTCTGGAGAAGAAGGTGACTACCACCCGCAGTGGCACCAAGGAGAATTTTCGAATCGGTCGGAAAGATCAACGAGCACGTGCGGCAAAGTGGTACACCAAAGAAGATGGACAAGCCCAATTTCCACATCTCCGGTTCGATCGAGAGGTCGCAACAGGGGTTGGCTCCTTCTCAACAAGGGAGTCATGATCCGGGAGGATCTCCAAGTCCTGACCGCATGCGGCTTCGCGACCAAATCCTAATCGCATACGGCTTCGCGACCAAGTCCTAATCGCATACGGCTCCGCGACCATGGATTGGTCCGCGACCAGGAAAAGGAATTCGTTCCCTGTTCGGAAATGTAATCCGATCCGAATGTGTATAACTAAGCTTATCTGTTTAGGATTAGTTATATGAGTCTAATACGTTTAGGTCTCTAAGTCTGATACGTACTCATACGATTGGACTATAAATACCTTGTAATAGGTCTAGTTTAGATCATCGAACTCAATCGAAGAGTCATAGAACTTATTTGAGTTTTAGACACTTATAGTTCCTTCGACGTAGACAAGTGTGTCTTACGTTCGACGTGTAAAGCCCTCTTTGAAATAAAGAGTTGTGCAATTACTTTGGGTTTCGGTATTTCCGAGTAAGATCCCGTTATTCCGCATATTAGAATCTGGGCGAGCCTAGTGCGAAAACCAAGACTAGGTTTCAAACGGATCAGGTCATCTCGTTATACCTTGTCATGAATGTGTTTATGAACTTGAATGCAAGATTAAGGGGGAGCATCTCTTGCTTCTACTCGTATTTGTTATATCCATATGTTTTATGCATAACGGTTGTCATCAATCACCAAAAAGGGGGAGATTGTTGAATCTTGAGCCCCGATTAGGATTTTGGTGATTAATGACATCCGTTAGATTTGCGACTAATCTCTGTATGTGAGACACAGGTAAATCAAAGGAGAAAGCATCAAGAAAAGACAAAGCAAGGTTATCAAGACTCTGTAAAGCGAAAACGACGAAAATCTCGACAAAAGTACAAATACCTAAACCTAGCGTCTTCTCGTTTTGAAATTTTCTAGGTTAGATGGTCGTACTATTAAGAGGGGTCTTAGCACAAGTATTTTGATCAACCTTGAAGTTTTTAGAAGCATATTTGCATTTGCTTTTGCCCCAAATCAAAAGCTGAGTAAAAAATTCAGAAGTCAGTTTTCGGTTTGTACTGGCCGGACAGTGTCTGAAGTGACCGGACAATGTCCGGCCAATACAAACATTCTCAGTACTTTGCAAACACGCGCAACAGAGACAAGTTCTTTTGTCCGGGACATCTGTCCGGTGAAGGCCGGACATTGTCCAAAGTGACCGGACAAGGTCCGGCCAGTACAAATGTTCGCAGCTTATTGATTTGAGACAAATACACTTGTCCGGAGGATTTGTCCGAAGTGACCGGACAATGTCCGGCCAATACAAAATCCTGGCTAGTGTTAGGGCCGTGTTAACAGAGACAAATCTATTTGTCCGGACATTTTGTCCGGACAAATCCTATATGTCCGGCCTATACAAAAATCTGGAGTATATTATGTTAAGTGTTAACAGAGACAAATACATCTGTCCGGACATTTTGTCCGGACAAATGTATCTGTCCGGCGTGTACACTTCATTTTTAACAAGGGTGTTAACAGAGACAAATGCATCTGTCCGGACATTTTGTCCGGACAAATACATCTGTCCGGCCTTCACATTTTGATTCAAACGGCTACTGACACTCGCAATTCACGTGAATAACGGTCAAAATTTTTGTACTGATCGGACATTGTCCGAAGTGGCCGGACAATATCCGGCCAGTACAATTTTCGCCCAATCTTCTTGATTTCGACCGTTTTTGTTGAGAGTATAAATAGATCACTGTTGTAGATGTCAAGTACACACGAAATACACTTCATAAACCCTGAGCAACAGTGTGCAAGCTCTCACACATCCATTCTCTAGCAATTAGAGTCAAAACTTGAGAATTCTTGAGTGCTAGTTGAGTGATTTTGGTTCCAAGCCTTTTGCATTTGCATTGTGTTCATCAAGCTTTGAGGTTGATCAAGCAAGATGCTAGGCTTATTACTCTTGGTGATTGCCGTCACCTAGACGACCCGGGAGGTCCGGCGATCTCTCCATCGACGGTGTGTTGGAGAGGCCCAGCGAGTGGTTGTAAAGGCTCGGAGCTCGCCTATCCGGAGTGGAGAAGGGCTACATCTAGTGGAATCGAAGCTTAAGCTCAAGCGAAGAGCGCTTCAACGAGGATTAGTGGAAATCGGCAAATTTCCGAGACCTCGGGAAAAACTTGATCTCTTCGGTTACCTCTATTACTTGCTTAATTCTCATTGTGATTGAATTGTTGCTAGTAGTATCATATAAATTGCTTAATCTGAATTAAATTAATTTTCCACACCCTTAGAATATTTGCTATAACAATCCTAGATTATTAAACCCTAATTTAGAAGAAAATTTTAAAACAGCCTATTCACCCCCCCTCTAGTCGGCATCCTTCGATCAACACGAACTAGACGTTACTTTAGAAAACTAGCTTTGTCGGGGAATGTTCCCAGACTATACATACTTCCATGTGGGTAGAAAGCCAAGTCACATCAAGCATGTCTTGACCTCACCTACTGCATTGGAAGCAACATGTCCCACATACATTCTCACCGGTCACCAATAGAAGGTAATATTGCATCTAGATCTAATTACCTAATTTGGAGAGCATACACTAAAGAAACTTGTTGAAT
Source organism: Pharus latifolius (assembly GCA_019359835.1). Lineage (NCBI taxonomy): Eukaryota > Viridiplantae > Streptophyta > Magnoliopsida > Poales > Poaceae > Pharus > Pharus latifolius. The sequence continues at coordinate 81,210,536 of CM033324.1, forward strand.
ACGATCATTGCTACTGTACACGTGACAAAGATTTAGCACACACAACTAATTATTGCTGTTGTACATGTGGCAAAAATCTAGCTCACACAACTGCTGCAGTAAGGATGCCTCGTCGCTGTACACATGGCGAGAATCCAACCAAGAAGCAGCTATCATGCCTATGATGTCAGGGACCTACCTGTCTGCGAGGATAGCAGTATTAAAAGACCCGCGATCTCTCTACAGATAAGGCTCAGAATGATTACTTTTGGATCTGGTGCTCGAATCATAACTGCCCTGCGGTTACCTAGCGACATCCCAATATCTTAGGAGAATTAACCGGCTTTGAGGGGCTTTAAGTAATAATCAAAGCAGAGAGATGGGGGATGGGGAAGACAGAAAAAAAGAATAATACAATTCTAGCATTTGAGAATATGACCTTCTGTTCTAGCGCTCGTGTAACACACTTCCAGCGCTAAGCAAAGAACCAGTTTCCTTGCTCGGTTATCACTGTAACTTCTTTGCAATATAGTCACTGCACTTCTGGATCATTTGGCTCCCTCGTAGAGCCCTAGGACGTAGTGTTGGATCTGCTTCACCTGAAACTGTAAAAACATCATGTGTCGTATTTTTTTTTATCTCTCTTTGGCTCCTGAACTGCCCTGATTAGCGCGCGCATGTCCTCGACAAAACCTAAACCTAAAGAAACTTGGAGATCAAGGTGTGACAACAAATTGAAATGGCAAGGGATTGGAGGAGGGCAAAGGGGGACCCATTGCTAGATTATGATATGTGTTGCACATGTTAACTTTGTGAGTGATGGCTGAGTTTGTGGACATCACACTCCCTTGTTGCCATGGCTTTCTCAATTTTGACGACAAGGTATGATTCAGTCGCTACGTCCAAAGTTGTCAGGATTGGGATTTTAGGTAGGATCGATTTTTATGTGATTGGAGCAAATTGTAAAATTGGATTGTAAGATCATGATGCTACCATATTTTGAAAATTATATATATATATATATATATATATATATATATATATATTAGTAGTAAAAATGAACACATATCGGGATTGTACATTATTATAGTAAATTTTGTGGTATCTTAATTAGATTTGTACACATTAAAGTATTTGTTTACATGTTGACAGTTTTCTTCACATAGATTCATCAAAACAACTTTTTAAAAGTACTAGGTTGATATCGTGATCCTATCAAACTAGGATCGTGATACTAGACTGATATCGCAATCCTACGTGATCCTATGACACGGATCATGGTCTTATCTGTTCCCATAAGATTTCGATTCTTATGTCTGATTCAGATCATATAGACTCCATCAGATCGTAGGATTCCAAATTGCGATCCTAACAACCTTGGCTACGTCTCTAGGCCTGGGAAGAACTTCTCAAATTGTCATGTCCTTACAGTGTGAAGACCTCTTTCCTATGTGTTTTGGTTTTGTGCAGTTTTTTTTAATTGTTCACTTAACATACTCGGTCACATCAGCTCATATCTGTTTACAAAAATGTTCTAAGTCAATAATTTTTTTAGAATCTGTGACGGGAGGTTTAGGATGAGATCTAATTGGAAAGGATTGAAAATATGTGGGACATAATTTTCAAATTTAAAATAGTGAGACTCAATTGAAACATTGCAAAAAGATATGGGACCAAATATGAAAACTACTCTAAATGAAATATAATATTATAAAACCAATTTTGACTATAAATTTATTGAAATTATTTTTATGTAATTGAGCCTATATGTTTAGCACTATTCGGTTTTCTGACAAACTCAATGAAAGAAGTAGGGTATGTTTAGTTTGTAATCAAATTTTGTCAAATCAAATTTTAGCAGGGTCAATTCAATTTGATTTTCATTTTTTTCTTGACAAACATTTGACAAGTTAATGAGATTTATCAAAATTTAACTATTTTTTATATCATTAATGGTCAAATATGTGGTAGATGATTTATCTACCATACTTTGACAATCAAAATTGGTTTTGACCAACTTATGAGTTAGATGTGAATTTAACATATCTTTATAGTCATTTCTTTTTTATGCCACACAATTAATCATAACCACACATTAGTTTGACTAATTTTGATTGTAAATAAAATAAAACCTAACTTTAACGATATGCTTTGTTAGAACAACTTTTACGTGTAGGTTAAAAGGTTGTCATGAAAAGTGGAAAAAATAGTTAAACTATACGCTTTAGAGAAAAAAACATGTTTAGCTTTAATTCATATTACTTCTCGAATTTTTTTAAATAACTCAAAATAAAAAAATAATTGTGAAAATAATCCACAGTTTAGATGACCTAATTAAGTGTAATAAATCAATTATCACGACTGTGATACACAATAGAAATCGTAAACTGTGTTTCCTTTTTCCTATTTTAAAAACACGACAGAAAAGAGATTTTGAAGATGCGATAGAAAAGATATTTCTCTTTTTTTCTATTTTGAAAACGTGACAGGAAATTTAATTGCATTTCTGTTACGTCCCTCATTTGCGAAAAATATGAGTACTCGTAAGAAATTAATTTTTTTTCTGTCGCGCTTGCATAATGTGACAAAAATTTTGCTTGCCGTCACGTCGATGTTTGGCCTTTTGTCGAACACTGGAGACACGAAAGCCTTCTGTCGCAGAGTGGAGGAGCGAAAGATATTGCTCGATTTTCTGTTGTATTTTGGAAGTGTAATTAAATGATCTAACGGGTTAATTTTATAATTTTGATGAATTGTGGGTCATTTTTGTAATTATTTTTTTTTATTTTGTGTTATTTAAAAAAAATATTTCATTACTTCTCTGGTACCTGGCTACCTGTTGCAAGTGGATCTGGTACACTGGGGGATGACCGAGAATGGAAGTGTTGCTGCTGCCATACTGACAAATGTGAAAAGTTTGAAAATGGTGCGTCGTGTGGCAAGTTGTAGGCTGTTGTTTTAGAGCTTGGGAACAATTGACTGTTGGGTTTCAGAGTTCTTATTAATGTTTTTTTCTCTATATAGGCCGCAAATGACCATGACTTATGTTAGTAGTGCTATTGGGTATGTTTGACTTACATCAAAATAAAAATTGGCAGTTGGTTTCAAGATATCCTCGTATGTGCGAACTAGGTGTATCCGTTTGTGTTGGGGAATTAAGATATGCGTTACTAACAAAAATATATTAAAAAGAATTGTTTAGAATGCATATGTAATCTTAAAAAATTTACACCATTCAAATCGCATATCTAAATTTAAATTCAATCTTCACAATTTATTTTTCTTCATCTTTTTCCTCTACTTCTCTCTCCTACTGTTACCACCATCTCCTTCCTCAGTCTATTCTTCTTCTCCTTCTATCATCATTTCACCCATTGTCGCTCACTCTGATCCATTGTCATCTCCTTCTGTCTCATAGTTTGCGATGCCACCATCGCCTTGTGTCTGCACGTCATAGTTGTCGAAAAAACTAACGAAGGGACTAAGGTTATCTCCAACCCATCAGCGCTTTACAAGACGCTTTAATAGGATATTCTTCAGCATATTCTATACCACGTGTGCAAAGCACCACCCGAAACACTTCCTACTTCAATACAAGGCGTTTCGCGAGGCACTTCGTACGACCCCACGAGTAAATTAAATTCAGGTGATTTTAATAAAACATCAATAACTTTTAATTTAAAAATCAAATATATACAATGTTTGGTCTCTATATGAAGATAATTTTAAGATATACAACTTTTTCAATATAATCAACATCTAATTTGAATTAGATTAATGCATAAATAAGAAACAAAAATTATATGTAATTTGTTCGCACGTAAACCAAGACAAAAAATAAAAAATTAGGCATTCCCTCTCTCTTCAATCGATTTTTTTAATAATTTTTTTTGACGCGGGTCTACATACAGATTTTGGTTGCGACCGTGTTAGAATGAGTCTAAATGAATCTTACAAAAACTATTTATAAGAAGAGAGATCTAATCTAATAATAAAAAAAGAGATGTATGTAAACTAAGAAAAAAATAAGTCCGTATACAACTCAAAAAAAAATCCTAACCTGAAAAATAAAACACAACCCAACATTTCAACTCGCCGCGAGAAAAAAAAAAAAAAAAAAAAAAAAAAAAGAAAGAAAACCCCTTCGCCGCGAACCACATCACGCAGCCGAGCTGGGATCCTCCCATTGGTAGATCCATACAAACGCGCACCTCCACCCTCCGATCGACCACGTGTACAATTGGACGGCCCAAAGTTCACCAGCCACAGCTTCCAAACCAAACCAAACCAACTCGATCGAACCGTACACCATACGGCCTTCAAGTCTCGCCGCAAGCAGCACCAGCAGCAGCAGAGAGAGAGAGACGCCGGCGATGGCGAGAGGCGCAGCCGTTGTAGTGGCCTTGTTCTTCGCGCTTGCGACTTTCCTCATCCTCCCCGAGGCGACGGTGGCGGCGAAGAAGCCCGCGACGGCGGCGAGGCGGGAGGACATCCCCTACATCCGGTGCCAGGTGTGCGAGCGGATCGCGCGCGAGATCGCCGCGCAGGTCGCGAAGAAGCAGCACGCCCTCCCGGCCGCGAAGAAGGTACTGGATTGCGTTTCGGTTGGTTGGATTTGATTGGATTGGAAAGGTAGTTGGTTGGTTGGTAGTAATGTGATTTGATGAGTTGGGGGAGTGTGTGGTGTAGGTGCCGGAGATCGAGATCATTGAGATCGCAGAGAATGTGTGCAACTTGAAGAAGCAGGAGGCGGACTGGATGCTGCGGATCGATATCGTCGAGAAAGGAGACAAATTGGAGGTAAAATTTGCGTGTTTACTCAGCTCTTTTTTTATTGCAAGTTGATGTGAGTGGTTTATGTTACTGATACTCAGCTAAATCTGCAAGCCTGGTTGATTTAATTTAAGCCATTTTAACTTCAATGGAAAGAATTGCTGAGTTGGTTGAATTATATGAGAGATATAATGTCACATACAAAATAGCACAATTAGCTAAAGCAAAACAATTTTCTAGGCACTTAAACCAGTTAAACAAAATCATCTCACTATATCAGAGTTTAAGAGAGATAATTTGAAGTACAAACAATGCAATTAACTAAAGCAAAACAGCTTAATTATCAGTCAACAGTTTCAATACAAAACTCCATGTTTGCTTTTGTGGGAGACAACTGATATTGGTGTCTATCTTAAGGTCAAGGAATAAGCTGTTTTGATAGGACCTGAAGATCACAGGCCTATCTAAATACTATTGAGCTGTGATCAAATATAACAGTAAATAATCTAAATACAATTGAGATATGATCAAACTTAACTGAGAAATATTCGAGTTTAATTTGATGACTATTATTTATTTTGTGTCAATTTTCTATGAAAGTTGTTTTGTTACCGCCCATGGTGGCTCCAGAAACTTCTCATATAGATAATGTAACTCAGGCTATAAATCATCTAAATTTAACTAAAAGGAAACAATTCAATAATCTATCCATATACAACTGAGCAATGACCAAATATAAACTGAAAAAAACTCAGTTCTAAATAACTACACAAAACAACTGCCCCTGTTTAGCTTATTTCTTAACTTTCATTCGCTTCTGGATGTAATGTCTACTAATCATTAATCCATAGTATATATTAGTAGTGGAAGGATCATCTAAGTAGCAATGGTATCTTCCTTTGTGCGAAGCATTGGGGTTGTTCTGAGGCTTCCTTCAAGTTCACTTTTTAGTGCAAATATTTATAGTTAGCTTGACTTTTCCAACTATGAACACTACTAAAACATAATTCTGAAGGGATCTTGTCTTTGTTGGGTATAAATGATAGTGCCTCCAAAGTCAATAAATGATAGGTAAACCTGATAGCTGCATATTGATATTTTGCTTCTCTTGACTGAGACACTAAGACAAGTAGTGGACTAGTTAATTATGTTTGCAGTGGCGTCGTGGTTAATTGTGCTATTTTAAAAAAAATAATAATTTATTTTATGCTCATTCTGATACATGGAAGTATTGTGCAGCTTGTTGAGCAAGATGAGGAAGGACATTGTAATTCAGAATGCAAGACCATTGAGCGTGCATGCCAAGAGGTGAAGCCTAGTGCTTAGCAAATTGTTGGTTGTTTGCATCATTTAGAATTTCTGGACATTTTTCACATCAAATGTAGATGATAGCTGCTTTTACTAGTATCATTTTACTTCTAGTATAATCATGTAGAAAAAAAATCCTACAGATCACTACCCTTTTTGGATCATGGATGTGTTGGCAGAATTTGGTAACTAATTTGATTATCAGTATACTTTCATCTTCAAGACAAATATCTAACGTCTGAAATCTATAACTCATTAATTTTCTAAATCACTAACACATTCATTTTCTAACTAATGTTCTTGTAACACCCCTTCTGAAAGAGAAACTAAACTCACATTCGGAAGGCAGTGGAGGACCTTTGAATTGACACTTCCTGTATGTAACTGCAAAATCTAGTTCTTGCTATAGTTTCATCACCTTCTGGGTTGTAGATAACATTACCATACTAAGTAACTTGCCTAATCACTATTTGTGGGTATCTAGGAGGTTTACATAACAGTGAAGTTCAACAAAATTGGAAAGTAAATTCTGAGAAGTCACCTCTGATGACTCTTACGTGGTTTAACCATATATTTCTTGCGTGACATTTGTCAATGTTTGTATTCAGAATTGTTAGTAATTAGGGAATTTGGTCGAACCATTAGTTCTATTACTATTTAATTTTGTGAAATAGTGCTCCACTGAACTAAATCCATTGCAGGTGATGGGGTATGCTGATACTGATGTTGCTGAGTTTGTCTACAAGAGCAGGCCTTCGATTGATCAGCTGGTGAAATTTCTCTGCAAAGATATTTCCAAAGCATGCTCAGCTGACCCACCCCCATTTCCAAAAGTGAGTAGTTCCTTTCTTGTTCCTGCCTTTTTTACTATGAATAGCACTAGATAAATAAGTGATTGGACCAGGGAATTTGCTTTCATGAAATCCTAGAGGGCTGCATCTAGCATGGTTGTATTTGCCAGGGGGAAAACTTAGTTACTGCTTGGAATTTGCAAGATAGTTTTGTGGTATTGAAGAATTATCATCACCAACCTTGAATGAGAAATTGTTTGGTGGAATCAGATAGGGAAGAATGAGCCTTGAAAACTTTCAGAGAATACCAGGAGTCAAACATTTGCATTTCATTTCTGACATGACAGTAAGCTTGAAATCTGCAGGATCGGCTTCCAGGAGAGCCCTTTGTTGCAAAGCCATCCAAAGATGCTGAGATGGAAAGGATATTGAAATCAATGGAGGTAGACATTCTTCACTGTAAAATGATTGACATGCATTACTTTGTACCGGTACATTGAAATGTCACAAGCTGCTATCGTTGTCAGGGTATTCCTGGGGCCCCAAGCATGAAGATGTACTCTAGAGAAGATCTGATGAATAATAATTTTGGTGCTGAAGATGATGAAGATGAAGATGAGGATGATGAAGATAGCTTCTCGAAAAACATGGTAATATGCCACACCTTTCAGCTTAAAATGTCCTTTTTGGTTCTTCTAACAGTTCAGCACATCTCCCCATCTCTTTCCAGGGTAAAGTCTTAAAGGACAAGGGTTCTCAAAATAAAGATTTGAAACAAAGAGCTGTGCAACCGATCAAGGATACCAGCAAAAAATTGAAAGGGCATGTAAACAAGGTGTCAAATTTGATAAAGAAATGGTGGAACGGGAAGAAGCCAGCCAAATCTGGCAAAACTGAACTCTGAACCATCTGAGCGATAACTTATCGAAATTGGTTTGGTAAATTTATCCATCTTCCACAGTTCCACTCTTCTAGAGCGATGTTTTAGATTGTTTTTTGAAGGTTGGGCGTGCTCCAGGAAAACAACGAGAGCTTTTAGAGATGACTATTACACAATAGTGTACAATTTATTCACAAATTTCCCGTATACACTAGGCGAGCAAGTGGATTAGTGGATTAATCAGTTGTATCACGAGGATTTGTGATAAATAGTTGATAGATTAGTTCGAATTGTTGGTTGGTATCAGATACTATTTTTGTAAAAGAACTGTCAAACTCATCAGGAAATTAGATTATTGGTTACTTGAACGCTCCTTACATGTATCCAACTTTGTAACTTGCAGTTTAACCAGCTAGTATTGCAATGTGCAAGAGTCCTTTTTTTATCCCAGTGTCTGTCTACCTAAAATTGGCATGCCCCAAATAAGAACACAAAAACAAATTTTTCCCACAACCACACAAACAACAAAGTAACAAACCAAACGAACCCTTTCCAATTTGGAGAAGGGAAGTTTCACCTCGTTGGAACAAAAGTTCTACGAAAAGCAAATCCATTTCTTAGGTAGAGAGGTGCTCATCAAACAATGGCCAGGTGGCCGCCGCCGGACGCTGCGCACCACTTCGGCCACGACGCCATTGCACTGTCCTTCTTCGTCGCGTGCGTCGCCGCCACCGTCGTGCTGGCCTCGTCCATGTGCTCGGCGTGCGGCCGCAAGCCAAAGTCACGTAGCCAGTCGCCGTCCACGTCAAGCAACTCCGGCACCGAGACCAGCTCGGAGGCTCACGTCGACAGCCAGAGGCTGCAGGACGAGCACGGCGACAAGAAGCCCGACGACGAGAAGACCGTCATCGAGGTCTCGCCGGACGTCGCGACGCACGGGCCGATACCAGCGGTGGCATTGCCGACGTCGACATCCAAGCGGCGGCTGTCCATGAACCTGAGCATGAACATCCCAGACAAGATGAGGCTGAGCAGGAGGGAGCGGAAGGAGAAGGTGGAGTCGGACGATACGCTGTGGAAGAAGGCCATCATCCTCGGGGAGAAGTGCCGGGTCCCCGGGGAAGGCGACGGCGGCCCCGGCGACGCCGACGAGGTGGCCGGGAGCTTCCGGCGGTCGAGCTACTCGCGGTCCATGTCGCGGACGTACTCGTTCGCGAACCATCATGACACAGTTCACACCGCCACGGGCGCGCATCCTTTACAAGCGAGGGAGATATAAGCATCATGCGTGAACCGTGTACAGAGTGTGCAGGGAAATGCTAGGGTGATGGAGCTTTGATTCTTGTTTTTTTTGTATGTACGTACTTACGTATTATGTATATATGTATAATACATGGAGTGTATAAATGTCATGTCTCGTTGTTTCAGATTGTTAATACGCCAACATGGTAAAGAAAGCTTGATCTCAAAAAGAAAAAAACATCAAAGAAACCTTCAAAATTCCCAACAAAGGAGGACACCATAAAGGGTTGGAGTCTCATTTCTAATGTTCTAATCTCATTTCTAATGATCGACAAGTTAAAAATGGATTTACTAGTTGGAAATGGATAAGTCGAATTCAAGGGGATCCAAACCACCTTAAAAAAATGAATTTCTTGGTATCTGCCGACCATATGATTCAAAAAATCAAACAATATTTGAAAGATGGTTCTTTCTGAGTCATACAAATTATTTTTTGTTGTGGTATTCATCAGAATCATGGATTGTATGATTAAATGGTAAAAAAAAAAAAGGTTTCGGAAGGAATGATCTTCGGTCTACCAACCCTTCTACTATTATATGGTAGTAGATCATGCTACTGTCAAATTGATATAGAGTAGTTAATTCTCACATACAACCGTCGCGAGATAAGTTCTGTCCCAAAACATATGTAATTAATTGTTATTACATCCCCATCCTCCGTCACACCACACTGCTTCCACGCAGCCGCACGAAACCGCGAGCCCCACACCGCACGGCCGGTCCCAATGGACCCCACGCTGCGCCACGGCGACTCGCCGTCCCCTGCGGCGTTGCCGCCCCGGTTCTCGCTGCCACCGAGCCGCCTTCCTCCGGAGGACATCCTCTTCTGCATCGACGTCGACCTCGAGGCGCAATCCGAGATGAAAACCTCCACGGCGCCAGCCTCCGCCGGCGGAGGTAGCGGCGGCGGCGGCGGCGGCGGCGCTTCCACGGCTACTTCTGCCGCCGGGGCTCGGGCCGCGCGGGCGCCGGTTAAGCGGATGGACGCAGTCAAGCAGGCGCTGCTGCTGTTCGTGCACAGCAAGCTCACCATGTGCCCCGACCACCGCTTCGCCTTCGCCTCCCTCGGCGAGTCCGTCTCCTTGGTATTGCCTCTGATCTCCTCCTCTTTTCCGCTAGCTTGTACAAAATTTCGCCTTTCTTCTCATTTAGGGTTCACTGTTATTGGGCAAAATGTTTGATGAGTTTTAAGGGCTATAGTTTTTTTTTGTCTCTGTTGATTGATAGTAGATAATTTGGTCCCTTTTTATGCTACAAGGAAGTTTATATAAATCCTAGATACCACAGAAGAAGGGCAGAATTACCCACAGTGAGGAGAAATCTACATGAAAGGGAGATTAGTTGAGTTTGAAAATGCCATCAAGCACTTGCCTCAAATTTTCATTGAATGAACTGTGCTAGTTACTTATACTTGTCTTGGGTGAGTTTCTTAGGTTTTGTTTCTTGAATGTGATAATGGATTGTGAAAATGTGACTTAGATTTCATTGGATCTAAGGTTAAGAAGGACTTCAGCAGTGATGTTGGTTCTGTAGTGGAGGCAATTCAATCCCTGGTTTCCTTGGAAGCGAGATACCGGATGGCAGATTTCACCCAGCTCTTCAAGATAGCTTCGCAGGAAGGGAAAAGAGCAGGATTGCAAGGCCGACTACTCAGAGTGGTAAGTTTGTTGAACCAGTTGCCACTTAGTTCTTGTCCGATGCCCGGTTCTGATTTCCAGCCTGTGTTACCGTTGGTAACCAGTCGACTACCGTGCAGGATACTCTTAGTAAGTAGGTAGACAGACAGCGAGCAATTTGGTTGGAATTATCCAACAGTGGTAACTGGCTGTTTTCTGGCCAGTGTGAGTTTTGGAAAAGAAAAAAATCTTAATGTTATGGATTGTGAAATATGTTTTTTACATATAAAAAGCAATGTGAAGGTTGGCTAGAAACAGTGCAAATCATTCACAACTTGGCACAGAGGGACCTAACTTATCATAAATCCTAACCAATAGATTAGCCAGCTTACCAAATATAGGTTCTAGTTCCGAACTGCTTGCAATGCCCCAAGGACCTCACATCAGCCAAAGGGCATAGGTCCTTTGTAGTGTGTTTAGAATAATTTCTTAATATACATTTGTTGGATGAGTGACATCACTTCAGCATGCGAACACAGAAAATGTACTAATCTTGATGTTTCTATATATACTAGTGTAGTTTGCAAGGTTTCGAATGTCATGTCTTGACTTCCATGACACATAAGATTCAATCTTTCCAGGTACTCATCTACTGCCGGTCCTCAACCAAGCCACACCATCAATGGCCCATAAGTCAAAAGAATTTCACCATGGACATCATTTATCTCCACGACAAGCCCAGCACTGATAACTGTCCGCAAAAGGTATATGATTCCTTGGTAGATGCACTGGAGCATGTCAGTCAGTATGAGGGGTACATTCTCGAGTCTGGTCAAGGGCTTGCTCGGGTCCTATTCCGTCATATGTGTATTCTTCTGTCTCATCCCTTGCAGCGCTGCCTGCAAGATGACCTTGATATTCCTAAACCGATTGCCAAGAAAACTCTACCTATTGAAGGTGCTCAGAATGAAGATGGTCTGCCCATCTCCAGCCAGTAGTTAGGCCTCCTGGTTCCTTGGTATGCAATTCATTAAGGTAATCGAGAGCCTTTATTTGATTTTGTTGTGCATCACCATTCAACCAAACCAGTATGTCTGTGCAGTATGATAGAGTTTCATCTGAAGCTCTGCATTTTATGTTGTAAAAGCCAGAAGAGTGATCCTTTTTGTCGTTGTGCTGTTGTTGGGAGGGTTTGAACATCCAATTGCTCATCCTATAAAGTTCTGCCATCTGGCAATTACATGAGCACTTCTAGTACTGAACCTATTATGCAGATAATAGAGATGTAATAGCATGTGGTGTTGTTTCTTTCATAGGTCCGTACTTCAGTAATCAGCAGGTCATATAAGCTCTGCTTGTCATAAAGAATATTTTGTTGATTTTCTTATTGTGTGAGGATTCCTGTTGCCACCAGTGTTTCCCTGCCATGGTTAGATTCTATGTCTTTCTCTTTCAAATCACGAATTCATCTCAAAATTGTGTTTGTAATTGTTTCAGCCTTTCTACTTCAGATAGAGCATTGCATTGCAATACTAAATTTGGCATTATTTTCCCTGTACATAACCACTGGTTTCAACTTTAAAAGCCTTTTATGTACCAGCAAGGAACCTTACATCCAGCTCATTTGGTTTCTCCCTAACATGTCACAAAGGGCTAATAACATGCCACAAAGCTCTGTCATTTCATTTCATCCACAGCATTCGCCTAGGAAGAGCAGCAGGGAAGACATGAAAGCCAGCCACCCTGCACTGTGGCTCTCTCCGGAGCTTCTCTTGGTTTGCTGCTTGCCTCTGCTGGCATTGCCGCCTCTGTTGTTGCCGACACCGCCGCTGCCCGCTGCTCCTCCTGAGGCTTCTTGGACCCATACCTCTTATCCTCTATCAGACTACAGAATTCAGTGCAGTATAATTATTATCTACATGAGAACTTTACATGCACAGTTAATTAACTGCATCGAAATATTGCATGTATATGGTTTCATACTTTGGGAAGGCAAAGGAGTAGTTGCCGTTCATGGTGATCTCGACCACCTCCGGCATGCTCTCGAAGTGCGGCGCCAGCACGGCCTCGTTGGCTGAGCTGATACGGGGCGGCGTGGAGATGTCCATGAGCTCCGGGTGCGCCGCGAAGAAGCCCGTGAAGTCGCCAGACGGCGCCACCTGGATGCCGAACACCGAGTCCGTCGATATCATGCTCCAGTCCTTGGCGGACGCGTCCCGCTCAAACACCTCCCCGGGGATCCTGCCGTCCTCGGCGTCGGACGACAGGTCCATCTGCTGTGCCGGAGGCGGCTGGCTTACGGTGGCCACACCGCTGTTGCGTTGCTTCGAGTTGATGCGATTCAATGCGTCTTCGTGTGCTAATGACACGGCCGAGGATGACGAGTAGTAGCAAGACGACGCCCTCTCGTCGGTCGCCTTCGTCTCCATCTAGTGGTCGTAGTTCTTGTTTTCTTTGGGAGACGCCGCACTGGGACGAGCTCGCCTGCACCAATTTTGATGCAAGCAACCTGAATAAAAACACGAGACACGACATTAGTAGCAATTTACATTTGTTGCACTTGCATTTATTTCCCCAACATACAAGGAACAATGCAGTGATTGAAGTTTTTTTTAGGCAGTTTGAAATGTAGAAATTTTGGAGGAAAGTAAAATTCACTCATAGCATGTGGGGTTTTCTCTAAAATCACAGTAGAATTCTTATGTTTCAATTTTGAAATTGCTGCCTTTCAATAGACCCTTACTTACGTTGTGAAAGCAATGATGCTCAAGAAACCCCTCCTCTGTGGACAATCAGATCCTCTGCCTTCTCGATAAATGACATGAATGGGCCGCCGTTTAGCACCTTGAAAGTTGTCTTGATCAAGTCTTAGATCACTGAGATCGAAACAGCCTAGCTCTGAACGTCTTACAAGAATATCTAAGCGTCTCAATTTCTTCTAATCTTGATTTTGAGCTTGATTTTTGATTGACTGACTCGCATGACAATCACTTTTGGTTTGTTCTTTGTTGTTCTTGAGGGATTGGGGCTTTTGTGTTTGTTTCCTTTTTGTATGTGTTTTTGTGAGTTGGAATAAATAAACAAGGGGGAGGGTGGCTAAGTTAAGGTTTTCCGCGTAGTGAGATGCCAAAATTAAGAGGGCTTAATAAGGCTCGAGATAATATCAACAGCAACTAGCTGTTGCAACGGAGCTAAGTTGGCAACAGCGCTGTTAGTGACTATACAACAGTCTTCGCCTGACCATTGTTGAGTGCCTGTGAAGGAGAACACGTCGCTAGTCAAAAAGCAGGCAGTTCAATGCAACAGCTCGTTAAAAACGAACTGAAAACCTAGTGAAAAAATGCGCTCCATAAACCACTATTCTTAAGGGAACATGATTGTTACAACGACAAATGCAACACATTTTGGCGTTATGCTGGCCCTGGCATCGTATACCCGGTCAACTTCGGGTTCGTATACTTGCTTTTAAAAACAATACATTCATGTCTTTTCGTGTGTTCGAGGTGTTAGATCAAAAACTAATGTATCCGGATAAAGTGGAAGAGAATTTTAAAATTTTCTCCACAAGATGATTAATGAAATAATCATCACAATTCTTCCTATATATTAGTCCTGACCATTTCAATTTCTAAAAAAAATTTCCTATATATTAGTCGGTGGGATGCTAGCACTAGAGCCGGCACGAGCGCTGCGAGCAACCCACCGCTGGTTGGTGGGCTTCTGCCGGGTGAGATCGGTTAACCGAGCGTTGTTCGACTGCCAGTTGGCGGCCCACGTTTGGTAGGTGAAACCCACCGAGTTCAGCTCCCACGAGTAGACCACACGTGCACTAGGGCTGGAAATGAGCAAGTTCACGCTTACTCGGCTCGAACTCAATAGTGTATTGGGTTCAGCTCAAATTCGTCTCGAAATTTTCACGGATTTAGAGTCAAGACCGCGTTTGGCTCGAAGTAAACTCAATTGAGATCGAGTTTGGCTCGACAAGACTCGATAGCAAATGAATGCAATTCAAATTTATATTACTTGTGAGGTTTAAGTGGATTCAACTCGAGTTCGAATGGGCTTGACTCAAAAATATACATTACAAATATAAGATTCGAGTTTTAACGAATTGAGTTTGAGCGAGCATAGGAAACTTGGACTCAGTTCGAGTATTAACTTGAGCTTCACTTCAGGTTCAGCTCAGCTCGTTTAATGCTAAAGTTGATCTTGATCCGAATCGATCCCAAATAGCTCGTAAGTTTCAATCTTTTTGTCCAGTCCTAGTATGCACACTCGACTGATCAGCTCGATCTGGGTACAACAAGATGCAAATGCAAGGTCGATAGCTATAATGGTCCGTTCTCAAATATATATCAATATTTTAATTTTTTCACAAATACTTATCACTTATAAATTCTATTCAAATTTTCTATTAAATGAGGTGGTTGGGTCTTATGTACACATGTAATTGAAATTAAAACACATTAATTGAAGTAGATGAAGTTTATTTATACATGTATTTATTAAAATTATTCTTGGCATATCTTATTCAAAGTATGATTGCGTTGGTATAATTTAGAAAAAGTAACATATTTGAGAAGAAAGGTGGCACATACCATCAAACTTTTTTTTAACTTTAACTTTAACTTTGATCACATGAAAATTACATTAATGGATTTTTCATCACGGATACTTTCACAATATCATGGAGTATATGTTTTAGAAATTTTTGGGAAAATTTCACTTTTGGTCCATTTTGTTTACCCTTTGGCTCATTTTGATCCTTTTCTTTAAAATAGTTCAAATTGGAATCTCTATTTTTGAAGTCGGATCATTTTTTTCTAAGTGGTATTATAAATTGTTTTGACGATATGGATTATTGTGTATTGCTAATTTATGAAAGGATATGAATTGACTTAAACATTTCAATGAAACATAGGCATCAACACAAACAACATGCCTGCAGAAAATTAGAGATCGAGTGGAGCAATCACCTCACAGCAAATAGTGCTGGGGCGGCATTCATATATAGCATGTGCCATGCGTACAAGATCCCTAGAATTAGGGCAGCCAATTAATGACGCTAATTACAGGAGCCTAATTACATGAGGATGCCAAACATAGCAGCTAGACGTGCATATCGCTCAACACCCCGCCCGCAGTCGCATCGGGAGATTTCTGGACGCAAAGACTGGACCGAAAATCAGTGAACAACTGTGTTGGCAGGCCCTTTGTCATAATATCCGCGAACTAGTGCGCCGAAGGAACGTGAAGAACACGAACTTGGCCAAGAGCAACCTTTTCGTGGACAAAATGAATGTCAATCTCAATATGCTTCGTGCGCCGATGTTGGACCGGGTTGGAAGACATGTAGACGGCACTAACGTTGTCGCAGTACACAACAGTCGCTGAAGAGACCGGCTGATGGAGATCGTGGAGGAGCTGCCGCAGCTAGTAGCACTCAGCAACAGCATGAACGACTGCACGGTACTCGGCCTTGGCGCTCGAGCGAGACACGGTGGTCTGACGCTTGGAGGACCAAGACACGAGGTTATCGCCGAGGTAGATGCAGAAGCCAGAAATAGAGCATCGAGAGTCCGGGCACCCTGCCCAGTCTGCATCGGAGTAGTCCGTGATGGATGTAGATGGTGAGGTGTCAATATGAAGACCAACATCAAGAGTACCCTTGACATAGCGAAGAACACGCTTGATCAACGCAAGATGTGGTTCTCGCGGATCATGCATGAATAAGCAAACCTGCTGAACAGCGTAAGCCAGATCCGGGCGAGTAAGGGTCAGGTACTGTAGGGCACCTGCGAGGCTCCGATATGCTGACGGGTCTGCAACAGGCGAGCCCTCGACCGCAGAAAGCTCGGCATGAGTGTCCACTGGTGTCGCGGTCGAGTGACACTCAGTCATGCCAGCACGCTGAAGTAGATCCATGGCATATTGGCGTTGGGAAAGGAATAGCCCAGTAGACGAGCGATGAACCACGATGCCGAGGAAGAAGTGAAGATCACCCAAATCAGTCATTGAAAACTCAGAATTAAGCTGCTGAGTGAGTTGACGAAGCAGAGTAGTCGACGATGATGTGAGAATGATATCGTCGACATAGAGAAGCAGGTATGCCAGGTGCTCGCCATCCTTGAGGACAAATAGAGATGTGTCTGAGGGTGAAGCAACGAACCCAAGGCTACGAAGATAAGTAGCAAGTCGTTGATACCAGGCACGGGGCGCCTGCTTGAGGCCGTACAACGACTTCTGAAGAAGGCAGACATGGTTGGGAAAGGCGGGGTCGACGAAGCCCGATGGTTGCTCGCAATAAACAGTCTCAGCCAGGGTTCCATGTAAGAAAGCATTCTTCACATCGAACTGTCGAATCAGCCAGTTCTTTGAAGAGGCGATGCTCAGAACAGTCCGAATGGTTGCCGGCTTAACCACAGGGCTGAAAATTTCATCGTAGTCGACGCCTTGCCGTTGAGAATAAGCCGGATCATTTTTTTCTAAGTGATACCATATAAGAGTTGGATGCACCGATCAATTCACCCAAAAGCCTAAACTGATGAGGAAAGACAGGCAATTGACTTATACTTCAACACTCCCCCTCACGTGGAGGCTCCCTCAGGCCTCAGACGTGGAATAGGAGCGGGCAACAATTATTTATTTTAATTGCGTCGATCAAGAATCGAACTCAAGACCTCTGACTCTGATACTACGCAGAAAATTAGAGATCGAATGGAGCAATTACCTCACAGCAAATAGTGCTGGGGCGGCATTCATATATAGCATGTGCCATGCGTACAAGATCCCTGGAATTAGGGCAGCCAATTAATGACGCTAATTACAGGAGCCTAATTACAGGAGGATGCCAAACATAGCAGCTAGACGTGCATATCGCCTAACAATGGCACCTTCTATGATGTTTAGATTAGTGTTCGTGTTAATGATTTGTGTTACCAAAAAATTGAAAGAAGAAAAAATGAAATGATTTTATGTTACAAATTTGTTGGCATAGACAAATTATTCATATTGTTCACTAAAATAATTCATCAAACCACTTAAGAATTAAAATATACACTATTATAAAAATAGAGAGGTCAATATAAATTGTTTTAAAATAAAGAGATCAAAATGAACCCAAAAATAAAATAGAAGGATAAAAAATTATTATATCCTAAATTTTTACTGATATATAAATATAAAAACTAATGAAAAATAAAAATATCATTTATCTAGAGACTAGGGGAGTAGTGAGTATTAACTTCATTCTCAAATATGTGTCATTTTTTTTTCAAATTGTGATTACTAAGATAATCATATTTTTAATAAAACATATTAAGAATATTTCTAATAAATATATGTGCAAATTAACTTCATTTACTACAATTTATGAATTTTTGATTTTAATTACACATATACACAAGACACAACCGCTCATTTAATTGGTGTAGTTTGGGAAAATATGCTTAGAAGTTATAAAATAACACATATCCGTGGAAAACAAGATTAAAAAAAACTGACTCATTTGAAAATATATATTAACTATTCACCACGCCTAGCTCACTTTTAACCATCATAATAAATATAGGGATAGATGCTTCAAAATTTTGTATACAGCCATACAAACTACAATTGAAAAAACTTTATAGTGGCTAATGACAATTGATAACTGTATATGAAAGGGAACTAGCAGAATACGACCAGTGTTACAAAAATTCAAAAGCACAGTTGCATATTCGCGCATGGTAACTACAGCGTACACGCTGGTTGGCACGAACATGTCAGTGTGCAGGAAGCATAGTTGCATATTCGCGCGCGATATCACAGATACTATTGTATCTTCAAATCGGAATGGAAAGTTATTTATGTAAGGTTTCATAATTTTTTAAAGGTCCTCACTGATGGTTATAATGATATCACAATCGTTAACATGCTCAAAGAAGAGAGATGCTTTGCGCAAGCAACAGCATCAGAAGGTCATGGAATTGCACTCCTCTCTGACAACTGCAAAGAGGTCGGAGTTCATGTATCTCTCGCCGCCGCTGGGGAACACGGTAACAATCATCTTCCCCTCATTTCCTTCTCTTGACGCGACCTAAAGGTGCATTTGGAAGATAATATCAAATATTATCCAGTAAAACTCAATCAAGTAGAAACCAACAAGGCAACAAGAAGAGTTGATTAGGATGCCAGCCTTCAAGCAAGCTGCCAGGTTTGCTCCAGATGATATTCCTACAAGCAAGCCTTCTTCAGTTGCCAACCTCTTTGCATTCACCGTTGCTTCCTCTGTGGTTACTGTGACAATCTCATCAATGACTGAGGTGTCCAAGATTTCTGGTAAAAATCCTGGCCCTACTCCCTGGATTTTATGACTACCAGGTTCGCCCCCTAAAGGACAACATTACTATGTCACTGTCACTGAAATGTGCAAGTGGAGTTTCATCTTTCAATCGGATCACTACCATATAACAAAATCAATTACGGCAAGAAACATAGTGCCATATTATTGCCTGCACCATAAGCTTCAATCATCAAAGATATGAGGAAGAACAATTTGGTGACATTTCTGTACGGCCTAATAACTGAACACGAAACACAATTAATTTAGTGACATGAGCAATGCTTTGTGGACTATACCTGAAAATTGGATGGATAACAATTTCAAAAGTTGCACTTGAAAAGGAAATAAAACTATTTGCCAGCATATAATTGTTGCTTGATAAAGTACTTATGTCTTGGGAATATTTTTGTAAAATAATATATGCAGTTTTCTTATGGGGCGCACAGAAGCAGCTTCCAAGAGTTATTGGATTGCTAAACAAGTTCTAGTTCATGATTTTCAAGAGTTATTTTTCAAGTATTGGTTGTTGGTGTTCAGATCATGTGATGGCCGATTTACCTGAAATGACTGGACTCTCTGCAGGCTCGACACAAATGATCTTCACAGCTGGGTTTTGCATCTTCAGATACTTTCCAACACCAGATACCGTGCCTCCTGAGCCTGAACCAGCCACAAATATGTCCACCTTGCCAGCAGTGTCCTTCCAAATCTCAGGTCCTATGTATGAGAATAGAAAACAAATTATGCTAAAGTCTAGAAACATCACATTAAACTAATACAAGAACAGATGAGTATAATCACTACGAATAGAAACTCCTGTATAACTGTTTACTGTTCTTGGTAAGGAAGTCCTAGCATCTTGCATTGACCCCTTGGTTTCTAAGCTATTACTGCGTACCTAAGTAGCATCTAATAGTTTGGTTCTGATGTTTGTATCACCAAATGTAAAAGCAATGACAAAATAAAAAAAAGAACCATCAAATGGATGCATTAGAAAAGGTATCTATATAATGCTCATAAAACATTGCATTGGGTAACAGTACCAATCCATCTAAAGTGCGCTTCAGGATTTGCTCCATTAGAGAACTGATCAAGCACATGTGCATTGGGTATATATTTCTTGCGCTGTTTCACCTTTTCGACTAGACCCTGAAAGCCAAGGATTGGATCTGCCATGTGATCACACCAAAAGAAGGCTAGTGATACAATTATTCCACTTAAAATGGCACTGTCAGTATGTAAAGATCCAAGATAGGAAAGGATTGTGAAATAATAAGGGGGCAACAAAAAGAGATCACATGAGCTGATGCTACAGACTAAAATATGATCTGCTTCTTATCCTACCAGTTACAATCAACTCAGCACCCAGATATCTCAGCAAGATCTGCTTATCAAGCGATAATTGAGCCGGCATAACTGCAATGAAACAGTAACCTTTGAGAACAGCAATGTACACCAATCCTATCCCCAAATTACCGCTTGTCAGCTCGACTAGCGTTGTGACACCAGGTGTAATAAGCCCTCTCTCCTCTGCATCTTCAATCATTCTGCCAAAAAAGAAAAAAAAAACGACTAAGACATGTAAAAAAAATTTGACCAGGAAATGAAGTCTGCAAATTGCAAGAAAAGAATGCAGGCTGGCCATGCTTGAACTTTGGAAACAAATGCAGAGGCATCATACAAGTGCAAGATTAGTTAGTTGGCATCTCTGCCTATATGCTATTGTTACAGAAAAGACTAACTGAAGCTTGTAGGAGTTATGATCTCGACGAAGATTCACTCACTAGATGAACTGAGTAGAACAAGCAAAACTAACTTGCTGGTGAGTCTAGCAAAACAAGAGAGATGAGAATCAAAATCCATACCGCAAAGCGCCACGATCCTTGATGGAGCAGAGGGGCTGGTATGACTCGATCTTGCCAATGATCCGGGTATTTATTCCATCCTTCTTCGTGATATGCTTCAGCTCTATCAGTGGTGTCCATCCTATTAGCTGAAAAAATAGTTGCACCTGAGAGCCTCTCTTAGACTCTTAGGACTCCTTAATCCCAAACTTTCCGATAAAACTTGTTGTAGTTCAAACAAGTACTCGCTCCAACAACAATAAACAGGAACACAAATACGATCAAAAGAGAGGAACTAACAAGATAGGCACCACCTGGGTGATATCAGAAGCAATGTGTTCCTGGCAAGAACCACCTTCGCTAGACGATGATGGCTTCAGCAAAGCACGAATCCCTTTCCTCCCTTCCTCTTCCTCCATGAATTCTCTCTCCTCTTTGTTGGCTTCTCACAGAAGTAGAAGACACACAATGGAGACTGTCTCTTACGATTATCTATTGCTTGTGAGGTGAGTGGTGAGGTCATTGTAGCTGCACTTTCTTCCTTACAGATAACCATTTTTTAAGATCAGCTTGGTTTGCCTTGTCTGCTTGTCATTATCGTGTTTGAAAAAATTAGGAAAGATCCTGACGTGAAATTTGCCGCATTCGAACCAAAACAAACGCAACATGTCATAATAAAATACAAGTTATCAAAGACATCTAGAGGTGTAATCAACCAACTAATGTTACTATGGAAGTTGATCAAGACCCTAATTCCTATTCAAATTGAGATTGCGAACAAAGTTGGCGAATCTGAACCAAATCCTAATCAGAGTTGGACTACAAGATTTGAATCAAATTGTGCTGAAAATCAAAGTATAAGAGTAAGACAAAAATAAGGAGGGCATCAAATTTGAGCACATTCAAAATGTGCAAATTCATCAACATGGCATTGTAACGTTCTCTTTGATGTCATGAAACTACGAGTTCAGATAAATCGCGAATCGGAACTATGGATTGAAAGTTATGATATTCTAAAGTTGGAGTGCATGATTGATTCCATACAATTCCGTACGGATTTCATACAAATTTCCTTCTAGATTATTTTTTGAAGTCCTAATCATATTTGGATTTCCTAATTTAAGTCAGAGTCTTAGTTCTAGTTTGTTTCAAAGTCCTAGTTTTATTAAGAATAAATATTCTACTTTGTTTCTTTATTTTAACACTATAAATACGTGCCTTAAACCCACTTTAGAGGCATGACTAAGAATTTGATTTTTGATATTAAACACTTTGCAATGAGTAATTTATTTCTTTTGTTCTTATGAGTTCATGGATTGGAATTGTGAGAAAGAAACTACGGTTTCCCCCAATCTGTGCTCTACATCTATATAACGTAGTTGAGTGAATTGTTTTTATCGACATGTGAAAGGATGATTATCTCGGTGTTGACTATCTCCTCGTTCAGTCGCAAACCACCTAATTATCAAGTTATTGAGTTCCTACATTGTGAGGATTGGACCACCCTTGTGCTTGTATATGTTCAAGCATGCTCGGGCATATCAAATCCCTTCAGGGTCTTGGGGGTTGATGGTTAGCTAGCTTCAACTTGAGAAAATTCAATTCCAAAAAATAAAATATACAATCTGTACAAGCCATTATCGTGGATGCAGAAATTATCTAACTCTCCACCCTATTTTTAAGTTAGTACTTGGCCTACAATTTTAATACCTGATCCACAAAGAACCACCCATTTTAAACAATTAGATTCAAACAAATGGACCGTTATTCTTATTTCCAAGCATTGACATAAGTCTCCAAAGAAATCATGGTACATATAAATTGTGAGTGGACAAGTTACTTATGTAATGTTCATACTAAGTACTGAGGAATACATGCCATCAGAAATTCACAAAACTTTACATGCTCAAAGAGAGATGCTTTGAGCAAGCAATCAAATCAGAAAGTCATGGCAATGCACTCCTCTCTTACAACTGCAAAGAGGTCAGAGTTCATGTATCTCTCCCCGCCGCTAGGGAACATGGTAACTATCATCTTCATTTCATTTTCTTCTCTCGATGCAACCTAAAGACACATTTGGAAGATATTATCAAATATAGAAAGGAAAACTCAAGTAGAAACAAACAAGGCAACAAGAAGGATTTATTAGGATGCAGACCTTCAAGCAAGCTGCCAAATTTGCTCCAGATGATATTCCTACAAGCAAGCCTTCTTCAGTTGCCAACCGCCTTGCATTCACCATTGCATCCTCTGTGGTTACTGTGACAATCTCATCAATGACTGAGGTGTCCAAGACTTCTGGTAAAAATCCTGGCCCTACTCCCTGGATTTTATGCTTACCGGGATCGCCACCTAAAGAAGAACAACAATATGTCACTATTATGTGCACGTGCAAGTAGAATTCTATCCTTAAATGGTACCACTACCATGCAATCAATTATGCCAAGAAATGTGGTGCCCTATCATTGACTGAACCATAAGCTACAATCATCAAAGATACGACAAAGCACAATTTAGCGACACTTCTGCCCAGCCTAATAACTGAACAGTAAGCACTGTGAGAATGTATTTTGAATTGATTATTTGGGAGAGATTTCTCCACAGTTATATACAGTAATACTGGGCTTGAGCCTATGGGCCAACACACATATACACATATACAGTAACACCCCCCTCAAACTCAGGATAGGACTGAAAACTAAGACATGTTGAGTTTGGATAGGAGAAAACTATGATACTCCCGAGTTTGTGCTTTGGTGAAGAAGTCAGCAATCTGAAGTTCCGAAGGCACATACTGAAGAGCAATCGTACCAAGATGACAATGAGACCGGGTGAAAGATGCATCAACACCAATATGCTTGCTCATTTCACGCTTCACTGGGTCCTTGGCCATCTGAATAGCACTAGTGTTGTCACACAATAAGGAGGTGGAGGTAGAACACTAAACACCAAAGTCAGCCAATAACCATCGAAGCCAAATGATCTCTCTGGTAGTAG
The DNA here is from genome assembly GCA_019359835.1 of Pharus latifolius. Taxonomy (NCBI): domain Eukaryota; kingdom Viridiplantae; phylum Streptophyta; class Magnoliopsida; order Poales; family Poaceae; genus Pharus; species Pharus latifolius. The sequence continues at coordinate 81,234,349 of CM033324.1, forward strand.
CAGCCAAAGCCCGAAGCTCAGCCTCAGCACTAGACGTGGAGACTGCAGTCTGTCTCTTAGACTTCCAGCTGAGTAAGGAAGTCCCAAGAAACACGCAATAACCTGTGACAGAGCGTCGATCATCAGGGTTGCTCGCCCAAGTAGCATTGGAGTAGGCACAGAGCCGTAGAGGACTCGATCTACTGTAGAACAATCCTCGAGACACTGTCCCACGGAGATAGCGCAACACGCGGAGTAGATGATTATAGTGAACAGAAGTCGGCGCACTGACAAACTGACTGAGAATGTGAACTGCATGAGCTATATCAGGTCGAGTGACTGCCAAGTAGACAAGACTACCAACAAGATGCCTATATCGAGACGGATCCTCAAGTGGAACACCATCAGTGGAACGGAGCTGAGCTCGAAGCTCCATGGGTGTGCTGGCCGTCTGTGTATCTGTGATAGCAGAGCGAGTAAGGAGATCCTGAGTGTAACGCTGCTGTGATATATAGTACCCCCCCCCCTAGCAGGAAGAACCTCAAGTCCCAAAAAATAGCGCAAAGGGCCTAAATCAAACATGAGGAATTGTTCACTCAGGCGTTGCTTCACAAAAGTAATATACTGCATATCATCACCGGTGATCAGCATATCATCCACATATAATAATATGAGAGTCCGACCATGAGGAGAAAGATGGGTGAACAAGGCAGGATCATGGGCACTAGCCGTAAAACCAGCTGCGACAATGACAGCACAAAAGCGCTCAAACCAGGCACGAGGGGCCTGTTTGAGGCCGTAGAGAGCACGTCGAAGGCGATACACATGGCCAGCTGGAACTGAAACACCGGGTGGAGGCTGCATGTAGACCTCCTCCTGTAAATCACCATGAAGAAATGCATTCTTGACATCCATCTGAGAGATAGTCCAAGAACGAACAGCAGCCACAGCCACAAGAGTACGAACAGTAGTCATGTGAGCAACAGGGGCAAAAGTCTCATCGTAGTCCCGACCATACTCCTGCTGAAAACCACGAGCAACAAGGCGAGCTTCGTAGCGCTCAACAGAACCATCAGACCGAGTCTTTATCTTGAACACCCACTTGCAGGTAATTAGAACAGCATGTGCAGGTAAAGGAACAATCTCCCATGTGCCTGTGCGATCTAAAGCTGCCAACTCCTCGGCCATGGCCAACTGCCACTCAACACTAGCAACAGCCTCCTGGTATGTATGCGGCTCAGTAGTAATAGCTGCAAAGAAAGCATATCGAATAGGGGGAGCAATAGTAGAGCGATCACGAAGATCATACTGTGGCAGGGGGACAAGCTCCAGCTCAGGTGGATCATCAACAGGGACACTATCGGTACTGGCCAGCAAAACAGGAGGAAGTGGCTGAGGAGGGCGAGGGCGACGACTATAGGAGTGAAAGATCGGTGGGCGAGGAAGTGGAGGTGGTGGTGGTGGAGGACGCGCTAAGAGAGAAATGGAGGGAATGATGGGTGAAGGTAAATCGCCCAGTGAAGCGGGAACAGGAGAGGAAATAGAAGATGTAGTGACGGGAAGCGAGAGAAAAGAGAGTGACTCAGGGGGACACACACGAGGGGTGGTAGAAGAGTGAAAGAATGGACGATCCTCAACAAAGGAAACGTCACGGGAAAAACGCAGGCGACGAGCATGAGGATCATAGCACCGATAGCCCTTATGCTCAAGACTGTACCCAAGAAAAATATACTCAACAGACTGCGAGGTCAGCTTTGTGCATTCTCGAGGGGCAAGTAAGACGTAGCAAGTGCACCCAAACACGCGGAGATGAGCATATGTGGGTGGAGCAGGAAGTAAGAGCTCTATAGGGCACCTGCCATCAAGACGAGTGGACGGCTGAAAATTGATGAGATAAACAGCTGTGGAAACTGCCTCAGCCCAGAAATGATGTGGAACATGAGAGGAGATAAGAAGTGTACGAGCAGTCTCAAGAATATGACGATGTTTGCGCTCGGCAACACCATTCTGAGGATGGGCACCAGGACAAGAGAGCTGTGGAAGAGTGCCCTGATCCGCAAGAAACTGTTGAAAAGCATGGGAAATGTACTCTCCACCAGAGTCAAATCAAAAAATCTGAATGCTAGTAGAGAACTGAGTACGAATCATGCGAGTGAAAGTCTGATATATCGAGAAAAACTCAGAACGATGAGACATGAAGTAAATCCAAGTATATCGACTATAATCATCAACAAAAATAACATAATACTTATGCCCACCCTTAGACACAAAAGGAGCAAGACCCCATACATCAGAATGCACTAAAGCAAAAGAATGGTTAGTACGAGAGACACTAGAGCTATAGGGGAGTTGTAGCTGTTTACCAAGCTTACAACCCTGATAGACAAAACGCGACCCAGTGGCAACGGGACCTAAGACACCCCGACGCATGAGTGCAGAGAGACGCGACTCACAGAGATGACCCAATCGATGATGCCATTGAAAGGAGTCGGTCGTAGAAGCAGCAAAAGATGATGATGTAGAAGCGGCAGAAGGACCATGCAGAGGTAGAAGGTGAAGATAATCCAGCACATAGAGACGACGAGAAGAGTCTCTACGGCGATGGCTAGTACCAAGTAGCCTGCCTGTCTGACGATCCTGCACATAGCAAAAATGCTCATCAAACCCAATAAAACAACCGCGATCAGCAAGTTGCCCCACTGAAATGAGACTCATAGATAGCTGTGGAACATGAATGACATCCGGTATAGTGAACTGAGCAGAAGAAATGTAGCCCTGAGAAGTAGCAGGCAAAGATGTACCACAGGCTGATCGGATGTGCAGGCCATCAGGAACTGGTTGACACAAGGTCAACTGGGAATCGTCGGGTGTGACGTGAAAACTGGCACCTGAATCTAGATGGTGATCGGAGGAATCCGTACCTGTCGACGAAGCAGGTGGAGTGGCCAGTCCAGCAGACACACCAAAAGAAGGCGGAGGAGTAATGCCGAAAGTCGGAGTAGCAGGAGCGCGCTGCTGCTAAAAATACGCCTGAAGTTGTGAGTTCTGAAGGCGCAACTCCTGAAGTTGCGCCGACATCACCTGAAGCTGAGTGGCGGAGGAGGAAGCTGCATCCTCCACAGAGGCAGCAAAGAAAGCAACACTGCCACGAGGAGGTCGAGGCGGACGTCGATCAATAGTGGAATCACCTCGAGGACGCCAGGCAGGCGGTGCCAGCTCTGGATGAAGCCGAAAGCAGCGCTCAGAAGTATGACCACGTTTCTTGCAGTGAGTACACACCACAGAAGCACGGACAACAGCTGCCGCTGGCACCTGAATGGGAGGATCAACAGATGCTGAGGTAACAGCGAGGACTGAGAGGTGCTGCTGAGAGGCAGAGACCACAAGCGACTGAGTGCGCAGACGAGTCTCCACAGCAGGAACGGCCGCGAGAGCATCATCCAGGGTCGGATGAGTCACACGACCAAGTAACTGGGCACGAATGCTCTCAAACTCCGGGCAAAGCCGCATGACAAAAGCAAACATGCGGGATCGGGCCTCACGACCACAAATAGCAGTACAGCTGGAGCAGCTGGCGCTCAGAGAGGGGGCAAGTGCATCCATCTGACGAGTGAGAGCACTGAAGGCACTGTGAAAAGCTTGCACAGACAAATCCTCCTGTTGAAGATGCTGAAAACGCTGCTCGAGAGCATACAACTGATCAGAACTGTCCTGCATGTAGATCTTTGCCAAATGCGTCCACATCGCCTGAGCGGAAGGAAGCATGGCAATCTCCATCCGGATGTCCATAAGTACGCTGTTGCAGATGAGCTGCATAGCTCGATCATCATCAGCAACCCATACCTTGACAACATCCGAGGGGGCCGTGGGAGCTGACTCTGTGAGATGAGACAACAAACCAAGACTCCTCAGATTGACGTGAACGGTGGTGGACCACTGAGGATAGTTGGAGCCATCGAACTTCACGTCCAACACAGGAAGAGCGTCACGAGCCATAGGGAGGGCTCAAGTGGCTCAACGAAGGGAGCAACTCACGGCTCAGTTCAAAATGCTGCTTTGATGCGGCTCAAAAAAGCGGCCTGTGACTCGGCTGGAAACCTGGCTCAAAGCTCAGCTTCTGGTTTGGCTCGTGGCTTGGATTGTAGCTCGGCTCAAGGCTTGGCTCATGGCTTTTCTCCCGGCTCGGACCGCGGCTCGGCTTGCGGCTTTTCTCCCAGCTCAAATCTAAAAGTCACGGATCTAAAGAGGCCTCAGGTCTTTAGATTTGAAGACAACGGAGGCATTGAAGAAGACGGAGGCAACGAGGATCACACGACCGGGGGGAATGTGCTCGCGCGTGAGGGCGCCCGAGGTCTTGGCCGCGTGCTCGGCCCCGGCGACGACACGACTAGGCCCCGGTGACGGCGCTCGGCGAAGGGGAGGCAAAGGTGTGGCGAAGGCACGGCGGCGCTCGGCTAGGCCCTGGCGACGGCACTCGGCGAAGGCGCGGCTCCTCGACAGGTGGCGGCAACGGCGCAACAGGCGAGGGCGACAACAGCTCCTCGGCAAACGGCGACAACGATGCAAAGCGGCGGCACGAGCGAAAGCCCTAGCTAGCTCTGATACCATGTGAGAATGTATTTTGAATTGATTATTTGGGAGAGATTTCTCTACAGTTATATACAGTAATACTGGGCTTGAGCGCATGGGCCAACACACATATACACATATACAGTAACAAGCACAACTAATTGATTGACATGATGCTTTCCAGATAACAACTGAAAATTGGATGGAAAAACAACAAGGAAAGTTGCAATTGCAAAGGAAAGAAAAGTATATTCCAGCAAATATTTGCTACTTGATAAAATACTTATGTCTTAAGAATATTTTTGTAAAATAATCTATGCAGTTCTCTTCTGGGCAGCACAGAAGCACAGCTCACTTACATTTTATTTTGCTAAACAAGTTATAGTTCATGACTTCCAAGGGTTATTTTTCAAGTATTGGTAGTTGGATTCAGATCATGTGATAGCCAATTTACCTGAAATAACTGGACTCTCTTCAGGCTCGACACAAATGATCTTCACAGCTGGGTTTTTCATCTTCAGATACTTTCCAACACCAGATACCGTGCCTCCTGAGCCTGAACTAGCTATAAATATGTCCACCTTGCCAGCAGTGTCCTTCCAAATCTCAGGTCCTATATATGTTAAAAATAATAATAAAAAAAGACAACATATTATGCTACAGATGAGGAACATCACATTTAAGCTGATAAAAGAACATAATAGTATAGTCACTAGAAATATAAACTCCTATACAACTGTTCTCTGTTCTTGGTCAGAAAGTCCTAGCAACTTGCATTAACCAATTGGTTTCTAAGCTATTGCTGTGAATCTAAGTAGAACCTAAGAGCCTGGTTCTGATGTTTGTATCACCAAATGTAAAAGCAATAACAAACAAAGAATTGTCAAATGGATGCATTTGAAAAGACAATTATATATTCACATAAAAAATAAACATAAACCTTTTTATAGCGGTAACTGACAACATGAAAAAACTATTCCTTTTTTAGAAAAATTGGTTGACAAAAGTGAAATCTTGTTTACTGAAATGAAAACATCACATCCTCAACTCATTTTTGTAACAGTACCAGTCCATCTATAGTGCGCTTCACGATTTGCTCCATTAGTGAACTGATCAAGAACGTGTACATTGGGTATATCTTTCTTGAGCTGTTCCACCTTTTCGACTAGACCCTGAAAGCCAAGGGTTGGATCTGCCATGTGATCACACCAAAAGAAGGTCAGTGATACAATTATTCCACTTAAATGGCATTGTCAGTATGTGAGCATTCAAGATAAAGCATTGTTAATAAAGGGGCAACAAGAAGAAATCAATTGAGCTGATGCTATATAGACTAAAATAAAGCTGCTTATTATCTTACCAGTTACAAACACCTCAGCACCAAGATATCTCAGCAAGATTTGCTTATCAAGCGAATATTGAGCCGGCATAACTGCAATGAACCTGTAACCTTTGAGGACAGCAATGTATACCAATCCTATCCCCAAATTACCGCTCGTCGGCTCAACTAGTGTTGTGACACCAGGTGAAATGAGCCCTCTCTCTTCTGCATCTTCAAGCATACTGCCAAGAAGAAAACAAAGACAAGACATTGACTAGGAAATGGACTCTGAAAATTGCAACACAAGAATGCAGGCCGTACATTCTTCAGCTTTGGAAACATATGCAGAGGCATCATACAAGTGCAAGATCACTATATGCTATTCTTAAATAAAAAAAGACTAACTGAATGTTGTTGGAATCATGATCTCGACCAAGATTCACTCACTAGCTGAATTGGCACAAACAAAACTAACTCGCTGATGAATCTAATAAAGAAGAAGAAAAAGAATCGTAATTCATACCGCAAGGCGCTACGATCCTTGATGGAGCAGAGGGGCTGGTATGACTCAATCTTGCCAATGATCCGGGCATTTATCCCATCCTTCTTGGCGATACGCTTCAGTTCTATTAGTGGCGTCCATCCTATGAGCTGAAGAAATTGTTGCACATGAGAGCCTCTCTTAGGCCTCCTTAATCGCAAAATACCCAATAAAACACGTAATAATTCAAACAACAACAGACAAGAACACAAATTCGATCAAAGATAGGAACTAGAAATACATAGGCATCAAGAACTGAAGAAGAAGGCCTCACCTGGGTGATATCAGAAGCAATATGTTCCTGCCAAGAACCACCTTCGGTCGACGACGATGGCTTCAGCAGAGCAGGAATCCCTCTCCTCCCCTCCTCTTCCTCCATGGATGCTCTCTCGGTCTCTCCTCTTTTTGGCTTCTCACAAAATTAAGGAGCAGACGCAGTGGAGACTGGCTTGTAATTATATATTTGCTCGTGAGTGGTGACTTGTGAGGTTTTTCGCTGCAGTTTCTTTACAGATAACCCTTTTTTAAGGTGAGCTTGCTCATTTTGGAAAATTTTTGGGTAGTTAGCTGCAAGCTGAGCAAAATTCAATGCCCAAAAATAAAAACAGGAATACTCTCAGAAGGCATTCGGTTTGGACTTAATCTTAACAAGTATTAGACTTCATTGGAGGTGGAGTTGTAAATATGAAATAAATTAGAAATGTATTTAATTTGTATGTATTAAATTTTTTATTGAGATGTATTTTAAATAGAGATATTATAATTATAAAATGATCAGACCAAACATCAATCGATACAGAGCAAAAATTGTTTAGTTACACAAACAGTCAACACTGAAATAAAAGCTATGTGTATCAAGTTAAGTGCTTTTTAGCAAAAAATTAAATGTTTTTGGTTAGTGTAGTTATCCTAAAGATAACTCAAATATCATACTGATTGAATTACTATTAACACTTGATGTATTTGGAATATATTCAGATAAATGGTTTTGTGACTAAGATGATTCTATGTTTTAGATGATAAATTGTTGAAACCGAGATAAGCTTCGTAAAAAGAGATTTATTTTTATTTATTTTTCCAGAGTCAAAGCTTCGGAAGAAGAGATAAAGTCAACGTAACGATATCAAGCTGTTGAAATTGCAAAAATATTACTATAAGTTATCTATGTCATTTCTCCTATATTTTTTTCATTTGTAGACCGAAGAGAAAGAAGGCTCAGTAAGAAGAGGATTGTATCATGAGATTCAAGGAAAGTACTTCAATGTTTTTCATAAAAGTAATTTACTTAATTTTTAAAACAAATCCAACGCCTGATTTGCGATCATTGGCTACCCATTATTAATTGTATTATTTTAAGATTTATACATTTTCATTTCTAGAAAATATAGAAACACTACTCATTGGAATAATATTTAGCATCATTGTTACACCAAAGAAAAAGCAATATAAGCAATATATTAATATTAAGAGCAATTTTACGGTCTTTTATATACAAATTTAAGCTAATCGTTAATTTAGTAAGGATAGATTTATAATTTTATTTCAAACAAATATATCTACTTAAACATAACTCCGCTAAATCAGGTGAAATTTTAATAACTAGTAAAAGGAAACATGCAAGACAACAACTCTTTGGAGCCCTCTTCTCTGGAGTTCAAGAGAGCACGCTAAGACTTTTCTGGGACTTGGTGTTGAGTTTTGGCTAAGTTCAAGCATGCACACCACATCTTCAGAAGACTTTCTTTGGAACTTAGTGATGAGTTTTGGCTGGACTTGGTGATGAGTTTGACTTTGAAGAACTATGTCGCCACCTCTTGTCGGGAATGCTTGCTCTTCTCTGGATTTAAAGCGTGCAGGTCCTTGTTTTAAACACCAAATTCCAATTTATTGTTCTTTCCAATCTTCTAAGCCAAATTCCAAGAAATAGAAATCTCAAATCTGTACCATCTATTCTGTTTTCCAAACAAGAGTGAAAGCTTTACAGATTGGATAGCACAGTTACTTTCTTGAATACTTCAGGTTAGAAGAATAGCACAACAAAATAGCTCCAGACCCCCAATCTTCTGCACTACACCTCATGATGGCTGAACAAACATTAGGGCACTCACGAGACTGTGGGCATTCAACAATACGTCGTTCTGATTTTCATTTCTGGGCAGTGAGACAGCATTCTTTATCTTGATGAATTTCAAGACATCCATCAAAAGAGCAACTGAATGTTCATTTGAGGTTGCAAAACAGAATACTGGAGGCTGAACCATTCAATCCCAGAAAATACATCCGTATTGAGTCAATCTTCCTCCTAGATCTAATGACATAAATATTACAAACAGGAAAAGTATCACTCGGAGAATAACAAACTATCAGAGCACTGTTCCTGCGTGAAGATAGGAACTAAAGAATAAGAGGGACACATTCTGAAATCAACAAAATGCTCAGACCAGCTCATCAGTGATGATAACATTCGAAAGAAGAATGCAAGCAAAGACAACAGTATTGCTCATGTTGAGTCGATGAAAATTTTATTTGCAACTTGGTGCAAATTACTCTAGTCTTCCTATTAAAACGCTACCACCTTCAAGGATTAGTCTCTGTTTGACAGTGCTAAACAAGGCACATTGCACATGAATTTATGCTATGGAAACTGATTCCTCCTCCGCATTTGATCCTGCAGATAAAAAAAGATCAAAATTTTATCACCGTGATGCATTGATAAATGACAAGAAAACTACTTGATGCGTCATGCAACTGCCGCCGCCAGCTATCTCCCATGGGATAGCCAAGGAGATAGACTCTTCCTTGGTCTTTCGAAGAGCTAAATATTTTAATAGTTTGGCTTTATGAAGATTTTTAGAAGAGAAAAAATAACAAAAATATCAATTTATTTGTTAGAGGAGATCGAAAAATAGTTAGATAATGACTCAACATATAAATCGAAATAGAGTTAAATAAATAAAAATCTTGGCCGGTGACACTCCAGGGAGCGTTCTCTCCCTCCACTTGCGCGTCTCTAGAATAAAAGAAAATTTTCTCTCTGCGGAGGGCAAGAAAATTTTCTCTCTGCGGAGGGCATGTGCCTGATTGGCCACCCGCATTGAAGTTTGCCTAAGAGTGTCTACGATTATGAGTACATTAAAGCCTGACCTTAAATGCATTTGATTCGAATGCTACCTCCAACGGGCTAGCTCACGTCAACGTGTGTCGAGCCAGCTCGACATGATACTGACCATTCGTTGGTGCAATCGTACAGACCAGATGCACAGTTAAGGAGGTGGCTACGAATATCAAACTTGTGTCGAGTTAAATAGCGGCGTAGGAGTGTGAACATGCTCCGCGGGATGCGTTTTGTGTGCCCTACAAATTTCTCATCCACATGCATCATCCCACATGAAAATCAATCACTGACGAGTGGGGCTGAAAGGACATGAAGTACACTGTCAGTCTCAAATCTTTTAAGAGACTTGTCAATTGTACTGGAGTAGTAAAATGAAATCATGAGATCTTAAGAGATTTGTGTTTGATTAATGTACTGTAATCACCTCATAATAGCATCAACTCATTTAAAAAAAGATAAAACTTATTGTAGAAATTAGAATTTTTTATATAATTAATCTTTTAAAAAATTACAAATCTAACCTCTAGTTTGAAAAATTTATAAAACTAACTTATTTTAAAAGTGCAATTGATTCTAATAGCTACACATAACATAAACTGTATTACAAGAATACAATAAGAAACGGAAAATAAAAAAAGAGATAGTAAGACACTGCCGCACAACCAAAGTCCGGCGGGAAGTAAGGCTGTCTCCAACCCATTGGCGCTTCGTGAGACGTTTCAACAGAATATTCTCCAGTATATTCTGTGCCACGTATGCGAAGCACCATCTGAAGTACCCCCTACTCCAACCCATCGGCGCTTTGCGAGGCGCTTCGTACGGGCCCACGAGTAAATTAAAAATATGCCACGAGTAAAACATCAATAACTTTTAATAGAAAAATCAAATATATGCCATATTTGGTCTCTATATGAAGATAATTTAAAGATCTACAATTTTCTCAATATAATCAACATCTAATTTGAACTAGATTAATCATAAATTAAGAAATAAAGAATATATGTAATTTGATCGCATGTAAACCGAGAACAAACCAAAAATTACCACCGCTTCACCAAGCGTCGTCTCTCTCCTCTCTCCACCAAAAAAACTAATTTTTTATGTGTAGGGCCCACTGACAGATCTCCAGCACGTCAGTGTTGGAGACAACCTAATGCGGTAGTGTCTTGCCACTCCCACATGCTGTGGGCCCACACAACTCCCTCCCGCGATGCATGCTGATTTGCTAGACTGCTAGTCCCCTTTCCATGTTGCTTTGTTGCCAGAAACTATAAGAGGACATCGGAGAGGAGAGTTTAGATGTCATTTTGAGCTACTTAAATTCGAAGGAAAAGTTGAAGAGTCCAATAAGATCAATATGATTACTTAAGTTTTCTAAAAATGCATTAGTGTATTATTAATGACACTGTTATTATTAGTACATGATTTGGATATGTGGTAGTATAATTGTCCACCTTAGCATACAAAAATTGACACTTATATTTGTTAGAAAGATATATTTTTAGGGGTTAGTGTAGGTTATCATGTTATTTATATTGATGTAATCAAAATATATTAGTGTTGAATAAATTTAGGTGGTTAATTTTTTATAAGATTATATAGTAATTATAGAATAAAAATAATAAATAATTACATCATATATCACATTACAAGAACAATTGTATAATAAAATTATTATATATTGATGTGAAGAATGGACTATTGGCCTACCAAACCAATAGGTTAAAAAGGAATATTTGATATGTAAAAATAATATTAAAATGTTTAGGAATGTGAAAGTTGTTATTATTGTAGGAAAATTAAAAATATATATATCAACAGTGTTAACACATCTTATACTGACTCTCATGTGGTGGACTCTTTACTTTCATGTGATGGACTCTTTGCTTTTTCGTAGAAAAATAGAAAAATATGTAGCATCAATATAATTTATTAAAAAAATATTGGCACAAACATAATTTGAGAAAAATATGATATTATCGGAAGAATTTTTTATATAAATAACTTTTTTTAAAAAAATTGCAACCATCCAATTATGTGCACTCCTTCAATACATTGTCCTACCTCACTGCCAATATCCACACACCCTACCTTTGTTCTCAAATATGACATCGTCTTCAACTCCCCACCACTGATTCCATACATTTTGTCTTTGAGTGGTCGTCGGGCTCGCCTTCCCATAAATGAGAGATAGAGGGAGTCGCCCCCAACTTTGATGAAGACAATTTAGATAAGAATACTAAGGAGACCCAAGAGACTGTTGACACTGAGATGACCTCTTAGTTTGAAGTTGATGAGGGCCTTGACCATGCTGAGATTTAACAGTTCTATCATCATCCAACTACTTTGGTTCACCCATAGCACTACCAAGATATGTCAAATCATCAGCCTTACTATCACCCCTTGTGCATCATTTGGATAATCAAGGGTGGATACCACCTACCCATTGTGACAATTATGGATGGATATTTAATATGTTTAGTGATGACGTTACAAAGTATGCTTATTATGCGACATAGCATGAGCCAGATCCTATCTATCTATCTGACGTTCTATCACTGACACAACAGTCACAACCGTCACATGATCTTCCAACTATGCAGCTATTTCGATCTCTATGTCAAAGTGTTGCTATATTAGCTGGCCAGAGAGCCACACATTTGCCAGACAAGTTGTTCATGTCTAGTAAACGACACAAAAGAGACTGTCAATAGGAGTTTGCAACCTGTGCTTCTTTATATCCATGTACCTATAACATTTAATTGCTTTATTGTATTTGGATATTAGTATTCTATGTAAAGTTATGTTTCTTTTATGCATTAGGACCAATGAATTAGTTAGATAATAATAATTACCAAATAAATTTACTCGAAATATTATTATATTCAAAACAACTAAACTAACCAAATACTTTAATCTTCACTTAAACAACTAACCTAACCTAACCAACACAACTAACCTAAAACCTAAAACCACTAACCTGGACTTGCTAACGCAGAGGTAGCAGACTTCTTGACGCATTCTTGTTGTGTGGAAGCCTCTTTTTTTCTACTTTCTACTTTCTTGTCATGTTCCTATCACACAATCCATGCCAACAAAATCAACTACACTTCCAAATCTGTTTTACGAATTCTTTAAACTAGAAGTTAGATTTGCAATTTTTTTTTGTTTAAAGGATTATTTATATTAAAAAAATTCTCATAAATCATGCCACAAAATTGTTGAACCAATAGTCATTCAATCGATAATGAATAAACCCATTGTATCTTAACATTTTACAAACCAAACAAGCTATAAATGCATGTTCAAATCTTGACAATCGGGTCAGCGAATTAACTTCGCGAAGTCAGCCATCTTCTTCGGTAATGGATGTCGAGAGGATAGAAAAGATGTTGTCAAGAGAATTTTACATATCTCAAATGAAGTTTTCTCTGACAAATATCTTGGACTACCTACATCTGTTAGGAGATCGAAGAATGGTACCTCCAAAATGATACTAGAGAGAGTAGAGAAACGGATTCAGGCGTGGAACGGGAAGCTGCTTTCAAAAGCTGGTAGAGAAGTCTTGATAAAATCAGTTGTTCAAGCCCTCTCTACATATACGATGAGTTGTTTCATGCTTACTAAAGAGGTGTGCAGAAAGATAGAAAGTGTCATGGTTAAGTTCTGGTGGGGTATCAAGAAGGGGAAAAAAAAAGGCACATTGGATAGCATGGAAGAAGTTGACACAACCTAAAAGTGGAGGGGGGCTTGGGTTAAGAAGAATGGAAAGCATTAACAGAGCCCTCCTAGCTAAACAAGGTTGGCGCATACTGACAAACAAAGAGAGTCTGAGTGCAAAGGATCAAGGAGGTTCTTCCTACCTTTGCCTGGATTGCCCTGTGGAAAAGGAAAACGAGCCCCCGACATAAACACATGGTTTGGAGATGTGTTTCTTACTCCTTACCTGTTGGTACTTTTCTCACTTCCAGGAAAATTCCGGCTAATGAGGACTGCGTTTACTGTTCTAAAAAGGAGTCAATGAACCATCTCTTCTGGGAATGTGTTTATGCCAGGGAGGTCTGGACAAAGTCAGGGAGCTTTTGGCTGTAAACATGAGGTCTACATCAGACGGGGATGTGCTTGGAAACATTGGCCTAGGCATGAATGAAAAGGGGTGCAACAAAGCTGTAATGTGTAGCCAATCTGTGTTTACTGTTCATTATCCGACAAATGGTATGCCAGACACTGCATTCCAAGACTGGTTGCTGCATTTCATCAGAACAGCATCAGAGGAGGAAGTTGTCACGGTTGCAGCTGTATTTTATACTCTTTGGCGGTTCAGGAATAAGGCCAAATTTAGTTTGAACTTTCACACTCCAAATGAATGTGCTTATCTTATTACTGGGGAGATCCAAGGTGTCCGGGGCTCGTCTGAAGGATCAAATACCAGGGAGCAGTCAGAGTCTGTAGACCAGAGAGGATTGGATTCGAAACGGTCTCCTCCTGAGAACTGGCTCAAAATGAATGTTGATGCAGCGTGGAGGAATAGCGGCACCAAGGGGTCTGGAGCGGCTGTAGTCAGAGACCATAGTGGGAGCGTCGTTTCTGCTTGGTGTGGCATCTCCGACAAGACAAAAGGTGCGAAGGAGGCAGAAACATGGGCCTGCCTACATGCTGTGCGGCACGCAGGAAGCAAAGGGTATAAGAAGCTGATTATTGAATCAGATTCCAGTGAGATGTGCAGGAAAATTCATAAAGATGAAGTGGATCAATCACATACGGCTGTTCTTATGCATAAGATCAAAGAGCTTCTAAAGGAGTTTTGAGTGGAAACTCGTCCCACTCAAGAGGCAACAGAATGATGTAACAGATGCTTTTGCAAAATTCAGTCTTTCCAACGGGTTGTGTAGTAACTAGGTAGGGTCTGTCCCAACTGCCGTTTAAAACATTATCCTTAATGATAGTATCATTCGTTTGCCTATTTGATCAATGAAAGATTTTGCTTTGGTCTCAAAAAACAAAGTTATTCAAACGATGATTAATAAACCCATTGTACCATAACATTTTAAAACCAAACAAGCCGCAAGTACATGAAAAGAATCCATGCCCACGCGTCTTGAAACTGAGGTTTTGCTGCCAGAATGTAGTAAATAATCTTTTCGTGTATGTAGAAAACGAAAGAAATTTCTGCTATCACTATCAGCATCCAATGGAAGGGCCTGAATTTGCCTTCGATGGTGTTTTACAAATCACCACATAATAAAGTAGCAAAGGATTTTCAAATAGTCCCAACCCGGACCCAGAATTAAAGGATCAATGACCTAAGCCTCATACGAAGAGTAAACTGAGAACGAAATCAATAAAGTGCAAACATACTTGCACAATCTTAGAATATGATCTGGGAACATGATAGGAGCATAATATGCTAACCTTGGAATACTGTAAAGGTCCCAAACAAGATAAACATCCACCAACACAGCTAGAGAAGCCCCAGATGAGGGCAGGGAAGCCTCACCACCCAATAAAACCACGTCTAAGATACATCAACAATAGAATCCACACTCCCATAAGCAAATACCCGTGCACTCAGACACAACCAACAGATACTTGGGCAGTTCACTGGAAAATTCTGCATCAAACACCACCAGCACAAAAGCACGCCTAGTGCTTCACAGCAATTTACTGCTGCTTGCACTCTGCTGGCTGCTCACCACTCTGGCCTTGTGCCCCACCCTTCTGTGGTAACTGGTAAGAAAATAACCATTGATATATAAGACCAGGGCAGAAGTAACAGGAATCCAATCAAACAAAGATCAACTTAATTAATGTAGAGTTTGTACCTTTGGTTTGCCAGAGGGCTGCTCAAGAAATTATAAAAGAAAAGTATTAGCAAGGACAATTAACTTAATTAATTTTGTAGCAAACAGGAATGAGTAGTCATAAAAGCATGAGATGTACCTTCTTCTTTGTCTTGTATTCTTCCTCATCATCATCATCATCCTCATCCTCATCTTCATCATCATCATCTTCTTCCTCATCCTCATCCTCATCATCACCCTCTTCCATGCCCTCAAACTCCTCAGTTTGCACAGCCTCACCAGTAAACCAGGAAACAGCATGAGGAATGATTTTATCTCTTATTGTGGTCCTAAAAGGCAATTTTATTCAAAATCAATAAGAGAATCACACAGGCCCGAAAACCATAACAAAAAATCACAGGGAGTTTGACAGATAAAGTACAGGGAAAATGATGATGGACAGCACTTACCCAATGTCATAATCATGTTCCATTTGACCCTGAAGCTCATCAGCCTATTACACATATGGAATAAACGGGCTTACTATTGAACAAGGCAAAACATGATATTCCTATAAATTAACAACAGAAGTTAAACATACAGTATCTTCATCAATGTCCTCGTCATCATCAGGGACTTGCGGGGGGTTGAAGAAGTTGAAGAAACTCTCGCAGTCTTCAGTTTTAGTAATAGGCTTGGCATTCTTTGAACCTTTTCTTGGTTTCTTCTTGAGGATCTTCTGTGTCAAGTTTTTTCCTGGGTGCCACTCTATTTCCGTCCTGCAATGCACGTAATGTACATGTTCCATAAGGCATGTGTACACAGGTATTAACAGAGGGTGAGAAAAGAGAGAACCTATACATGAAACCACCAAAAGGGAATAAACATACTAACCCAATAGCCTTCTCCAAAATCGGCTCATCTTCATCAACCATGTGATAGGTTTTTGTTAGGACAGAGTTCTTGAAGAAAGGGTTTGTATCAAAGAAAAATTCTAGCTTGAAACCCTTGGGATTGTCGATTCTAGACCACTTAATATCTTTTAGATATTTCAAAGCAGCCTCATCACGCTCTTGAATCTAAATATAAGCAAAAGGTAGTCAATTATATAAGTAATGCATCTGAAACCTTTAGTGGTTTATATTTAGTAATACCTCTTCAGACAGCACTTCGTTTGTTTTCATAGCAGTGAGCCAAAAATCTGGGACTCCTTTTGCTGAAAAATGGTTTGATGATGGATCAAAACAGAAACTATATAAAAGAGTTTAAGTAAAGGTTGCAAATTGATACATTCAGCATCTTTCCCTTCAGCAGCATTCTCATTGGTTGGTTCATCACTGATACCTTCAACCTCAGTGACTCCATTTACAATTTCATACCGCTGCACAAACACACAGAAAAAGATGGTTGAATAACGTGTACAAAAATCAAATACCACAAGTAAGGTCTTTTAACAATATTCACATGAACCGGCATTAAACACCAAATGACACACTGAAAAAAGGAATCAAATACAACAGAAGGCATTCATTTCAAACTAGAAAAGGAAAAACAAATGAAGGCTTCTTTGACATTATTCGAAGGCACAACTGATGTGAAGGCTGTTCTAAGCTGTACAAGAAGTGCAGCTCTATGGAGTATGATCACCAAGTTAGCAAGCACCAACCGATTATACTGGATGCTGGAGAAATGATACCAAGGCCTACTAGCTAAATTCATATTACAAAATCTGATGCCATTTGACAAAATAAACCAATAGCCAAATAAGTTAATTCAGAGATGTATAAGTACAGAGCAGGCACATGCGCACTGTCAATTCTTTGTGATAATTGTAAGCACTAATTCATATTTGTGCATTCTCCATCTTATACTTTCATTTGCGTCTGCTTTTAGAATTTAGTTAGTAATATATCAACTACTAGGCCAACTTCAGATCAATGACCTTCCCTAATCATTTTGAAATGAAAAGCTAGAATAGAAAATGTCAATACTTATATAAAAACGAAGCACACAGCTTGGAATCAGGTAAAGAATACACAGTTCTGGACAAAAAAACAATTTTGCTCAAATTAAGCACTAACAAATACACTGTCTTGAAACAAGTACCAATTGAACCTAACTACTATTTATGCTTTTCGTCAAACTTTGTGAAATCTCTAAAATATCTACCATAAACTATCCAAGTTGATGCTAAAAATTATTTTGCAAAGCAACTAGTAGAATGTGCCACCATCCAGCAGCAGTTTTTTAAATAATCCAAATGGGTTCATATGTCAAACAAGACAGGCAATACATATTATCCATTTTTCAAGATATGCATGATATGTAGACTTACACATATCATTTAAGGACCGAATTCATTTGTTTCTGTAATCATCAGTTTGCACCAAAGTAATCAGTCAGAATCAAATCATCAAGCACAGTAAGCCTCAATAACTTTCCTTTGTCAGAGAAATAGATAATCTAAAGTAGATCTTGTTCCCACAAAAAAAAAAGGGATTTCAGCTTGATTACTTCGTGTGTGTGTCTGTGTGTGTCCTACAACTCAAAACTTAGAAGAAGGATACCTTGGTATACAGTGGCCCATAAAGCTTCTGATACTTAGCTTCAAGTGCAGCTCTTTCTTCAAAAAATTTTGCCTCAATCTCATCATGCTGGCTCTGCATAATTATTAAAGAAAAAGGTTGAATCTCTGTGACAGTTACATCGCATGGCGGAAAAGGCAAAATTTACATTGAGTAGTGATCAATATCAAACACTAAAGCTATAATACACTTGCCATAGCATAAAAATAATACTCTTGAAGAAGCACATAAAGCATAATAGATCTAGTATAAGATAACATGAACGACATATGTAAAAGCACCAACTTTTGCTACAAGTGCACTATTGAAGTCCAATCCTCAATTCTTAGACAAAATGTAATTTTGAGTATATATCTTTCAGGTAGTAGCACGTTTTTACTAGAAGGCCAGTTCTGTATGAGAGTTCACTCTCATAGTATCTTTTTCTGTTACATTTCATCTTGCAGCATCCTTCTTGCTTTTGCCCATTGAAAGGTCCAGTATTCTCCTTTGTTAATTAACTCATAAGGCAACAAGACAAAAGTATGAGTAGACCTGACCATGGCAGCAAAAACTTTCCCACTAATAAACAAATTCTGTAGACAACAATTATAATATCTAAGCAAAAGTCAAGGCAAACATCAAAACAAATAGTCATAAAAACTGGAAAGTATGGCCGTGTCATTAACTGTAACTGTAGCATCATTGCATCAGAAAGACTTAAAGGCCTGTTTGGAAGCCCTGTTTTCTACTCACTACACCTATAAATTTCACTTAATAAAGAAAACATTCGTGTGGCCTCAAAATTAAAAACACTCATGGTCCAATTCAACTCAAACAGCCCAATTCAACTGAAAAAAAATACCAAGAACACAGGACATAATTTTATTTTATGTGTTTTATCCCCTCTTGACGCTATTCTCTTTCCGATATCCAACAGGGATTCCTCTTGATCTCAACAACGGCCACAGAGGTGAGGACAGCACAGGCACAACAACAACAAGGACATCACAGCCAGTGAGATAATAACTGGTGATTTGAGGGGTTTTTTTCCTTTGCTATAGATGGCAAATTTTTTAGAAATCACATTTTAAAAAACAGGAATGCCACTGTTTTCTGTTGTCTCCAAAGAAATTTGGAGATATGCTTACAAGAGAGAATATTTTCAATAAAATTGTACGGATTCAATTCACAAAATTACCAATGTTTTTAGTTACTAGTTGAAAAATTTTACAAGTTATCCAAACAGGCCCTAAAAGAATCTCTATTCATCAATGCACCAAACAAAACATACAATAACATGAGTTCTAGCCATAGCCAATCTCAGTTAAGTAACAAAAGCGTATGTTAAATAGCTTGGCTTGGCATATCATCAGACATCCTACAATATCATTTCCCTACTGCCTGTCAGCTGCGACTACAGCTAGCAAAAGACGTGCAACTAACTGCAGATATGATAAGCAGAGCACATCAACAGCAGTCATAGTCCCACCAAAGATGCCCAGAGCAACTCTTCAAGCTATCAGAAGAGAGCATATAACATTTGGCTTGGAAATTTAGCTAAAATTAACGCAACAACGGATATTAGTAAAACACACAATACCACGGCTGAAACCTAATTTACAACATAGAACAAAGGAAGAACTAGAGGCCAAAATTAACAATTATACCATGTCATTTCATTTCAACAACGGATCCAGATTAGTCTTACATAATGCATAACTAAACCACAAGCACATACATATCAGCATAAATTTCAGATCAGAACACAGAAACCAATTAGACACAAAGGAGGGAGAAATCGACCTGGATCCCTCTCAAAACCTCGACGCGTTTCCGGACGTTGGGCGAGAGTGTCTCGAGAACGTCAGCGTGCTGCCCCGCCAAGCTCTGCAGCTTGTCCTGCATCCAAATCAGATTTTAAAAACCAGAAAAAAAATCACCAACAATCCAAAAACAACCAACCACCACAAACAAACAAAGGGTCAAACATACTGGAACCGAATAGATATTACATACGCCTAGCTGTTGCAGTATGAACCAAATCGACGTACCTTTAGGGCGTTGACGAGGCCGGCACGGTCCTCGGCGCTGAGAGCTGGAAGCGAACAACGCAACAATACAGATCGATTAGGGGGGAGAGAATAGTGACAATATAGGATTCGAGGGCCGAGAAATTACCTGCCGCTGCGGCGGGGAGGGAGGAGTTAAGATCGGAGAGGTCCAGGTTGTCCTTATCGCCGCCCATTGCCGGCGCTCCGGTGAGTTCTCCGCCGCCGCTGCTCGAGGAGATGGGCGGAGGAGAAGCCCTAGGGGAGCGGGTGCGAATGGGCCGCGAGTAGCTTGGGGGGGGAGAGAGAGAGAGAGAAGTGGGGCGATCTAAAACCCTAGTCTCGGGGTATAAGAAGGGTGCGAGGCATCTACCTAAGATCTTTCCTATGTAGGGTTATGTCCATTGGTTTGGTTTTTGTTTGCCTCTTATTTTATTTTATACGATTTGACAATTATATATTCAATGAATTTATATTAATTCATGAATTTATATTAATTCATGAATTTATATTAATAATATATTAACATATTATTTACAAAATTAAATTTGATATTTGCGACAAAAAAAATAAATTCGACATTTTAGATTTAAAAATTACACTTGACAAAAAAATAGATATTAAAATTCAAATAGTGGTATATGACATAATTGTGAAATATATTAAAATTAAATTTGCAAACAGATGCCTACTACAAAATCCGGTAAGATGCTACTTCTCGGCGTTTCCTCCGAAACGTTGCCAAATGTGCTCGATCAAGTCTCTTTTGAGTTGTGTGTGCGTAGGTTGAGTACAGATGACAACTTTTCTTCAAAGTACATCTTCGAATAAAGTCATACCCCCAGTGTAGATCACAGGCGGTACTATCGTGGATGTGCCCAAATCATCATTGTAGTCTTAGTTGTCGGCATTATCATCACGCCCGTTCTCTATGATCATGTTTGCAAGATGACGCAAGCCCGCATGATCTTCGCGAGAGTTGACTGTCGCCAAAATCATGCCACATCGTGCACGATGGCAAATCGAGATTGTAGAACTCCGATCTTGGTGTTGCGCAAACAATCGATCTTTCACCGTCTGTGGGAGTGGTATCGTCTTCACAAAGACAGCCCACTCCGGGTATATACCATCGGCGAGATAATACCCCATGTTGTACTGTCGGTCGTTGACAGAGTACTGAACATGAGGAGCCCGCCCTTTCAACACATTGGTGAATAATGGCAATTGGTTTAGCACATTGATGTCATTGTTGGAGCCTGCAATACCAAAAAAATATGCCATATCCAGAGATCATACGAAGCTACCGCTTCAAGTATAATCGTCGGGACTCCATAATCTCCACGAGTGAATTGACCTTTCCATACTACGGGGCAATTTCTACATTCCTAGTGTATGCAATCAATACTTCCCAGCATATCTGGAAAGTCACGGGACTCTCCTTGTTACAGTAGGCGGTGGATATCCTCGACGGTGAGGCTGCGAAGATATTGGTCGCCAAATATGTCGATGACATCTTGTACGAAGTGCTCCAAGCATTGAATTGCCGTGTGTTGATCGAAGGATGCCGACTAAAAGGGGGGTGAATAGGCGGTTTTTCTAATTTTAATTTTGATTGAGTAATTTAAAACCTAAATTGCAATATCAATTCACAAATGATATAGATGATGGCACAAGTTAAGTTTTTCAATACTAGAGAGACAAAAACAATATTTCAATTTCTAGAAGTATGAAGCAAGTAATAGAAGTAACCGAAAGAGATCGAATTTTTCCCAAGGTATCAGAAATTTGCCGATTTCTACTAATCCTCGTTGAAGCACTCTTCACTAGAGCTTTTGCTTCGATTCCACTAGAGGTAGCCCTTCTCCTCTCCGGATAGGCGAGCTCCGAGCCTTTACACCCAATCGCCGGGCCTCTCCGACACACACCGTCGATGGAGAGATCGCCGAACCTTCCGGGTCGTCTAGGTGACGGCAATCACCAAGAGTAATAAGTCTAGCACTTCACTTGATCAAACACAAAGCTTGAAAAACAAGGATGCAAGTGCAAATGACTCAATTGCAATCTTTACTCAATTGTCTCTCCACAAATTTGCTCAAAGATTTGCTTCAAATGCAAGAGAGTATGTGTGCGAGGTTTTGGCAAGCTTTAGCACAGAGTTTTAGAGATGAATGAGTTTCATATATGCTGCCAAAGTCGAAACAATATATATAGCTTCAGAGAAAATAGCCGTTTGCAAGAACCAGGGCAAAAGTTGTACAGGCAGGACATTGTCCGGCCATTTCGGACAATATCTGGACAGTACAACTTAATAGTGACCGTTACTCACACTGCACGAAGTGTCAGTTACCGTTTTAATATTTTTGTGAAAGCCGGACGAAAGATATTTGTCCGGATATAAACCCCGGACAGATGGATATGTCTCTGTTAACACTTACATTTAACAGCTCACAAAAAAAATATACAGGCCGGACGAGAGATATTTGTCCAGCCATAAACCCCGGACAGATAGATATGTCTCTGTTGACACTCAAACTTAACACCTCACAAAAAATATACAGGCCGGACATTGTCCGGCCACATCGGACAATGTCCGGCACGTCCCGGACAAAAGCCCCTGGACGGATTCATTTGCCTCTGGTGTTTGCAACGAAAAAAGTCACAGGAAAAGTACTGGCCGGACATTGTCCGGCCTTCAGTGGACAGATGCAACGGACAGATATATTTGTCTCTGGTTTCGTTTTGAAAATGCTGAGATAATTTTGTATTGGCCGAACATTGTCCGGCCATCACAGACAATGTCCGGCCAGTTCAAAACGAAAACAGAACTTCTCAATTTTGCTCAAATTTGATTTTTGAGAGATGCAAATGCAATTTTTGTTTTCAAAACACAAAATTTGATCAAGTGACTTGTGCTGAAACCCCTCTTAATAGTATGACCATCTTAAACTAGAAAATTTCAAAAGAAAAGAGCGCATATTACTCGGTATTTTGCCCTTATACAGAGTTGCTTCGTTAAGTGTGCTTCGAGAGGTCTTGACGATCTTCATTCTTCACTTTTGAGTGGTTTCCATCACTCTTTAACCTAAATCTTATTGACAAAGATTAATTGCGTGTACTCCGGATGTCATTAATCACCAAAATCCGAATTAGGGCTCAAGACTCAACAATCTCCCCCTTTTTGGTGATTAATGACAACCGTTATACAGAATAAAGATAAGCCATACAGTGCTCCCCCTGAATCACATGCATAAATGCAGTAAACAATATTCAAGCATATGTGAATCAACCAAGCAGTAAATAGTAGTCAAGCATATGTGAATCAACCAAACACATACACACATCCAAACATATAACAACAACACAATCTGACCAATAAGATAACTTAGATAACTCTCCCCCTTTGTCATCAAACAACCACAAAAGGAGAAAAGCATACAAAAGTAGCTGAGAACAGCTCATGCAAACATACAATCATCATATCCATATACACATAGAAAAGTATAGCAAACACTCTAAGATCTAAGACTGCGGAGGATGATCGGAGGAAGAATCGCCGCGACGGTGACGTTGATATTGTCTTCCATCAAAGCACCCACGCAACTTGGAGATATCCTGGCTCATGGAATCTAGTCGAGACTCGATGATATTCAGCCGATGATCAATGGAATTGAGACGTGAGTCAACCGCATCAAAACGGGCCTCGAAGCGCATGGACATCTGGTCGAGATGCTCCATGATCATCATATGGGGGCAGAGACATCTAGACCAGGAGATATAGAATAGGACTGAAGTGGAGAGGGAGCGTCTGCCGCGGCTGAAATGTCTGCCATATGCTCATTATCATCAGTTGGTGGCCCTACCTGAGCCTCATAACGAGTGAGAATACCTAGACTCTTCATCCGGTAGTACTCCATCGAAGTAGAACGAGATGCACGGTGCAGACCAAAGTAGGATAAGGTGTGAGAAATAAAAAGCGCGAAGGGCAAAAGCCTCTTCGGATCCATCTGAACCTCCTGCATCTCATAGAACATAAACTCAACGATATCAAATGGGGTCTCGTCAATCTGAGCCTTCAGAAGGCGTAGCATGGTAGAGGTGACGGCCCCTCGATCCCCGATCTTCGGCAGAATGGTCATCCGATTTATCTTCTCAATGATCGCAACCGGGGGAATCAACTAAGAGACTTTGCCGATGATTGGGTCTGGATTATCAAAGAGATGGGCGACATCTTCAACTCGTACCTCATCCAAGGTAAAAAGGCTATGGTCAATATGCTCAATCTGAAGAGCTTCCTCGAACTGCACCTTGGTGAGTATCTTCTTTGAATTGTTGTTCATGAAGATGATGTGAGATCGATCCGAGGCAATGTGAAGGGATGCAAAGAAGGATCGAATAATATCCTCGTTCCATTTCCATTCTTCCTGCATCTCAGTGAACGAACACATATTGATAGCCAGGAACTTGCCCTTCAGTGGATAAGAAACTTTGCTCTCAATTAGGTTCCAATCAACTGCCTGATGTCGGAAAATCTTGGCAGAGGAGAACCGAGTGCAATATTGAGACATCTGGAAGGCATTCTAGAAGTTTCGTTCTGTGCAAGTCCGTGGGTGCTCATATGGGTTCTTTCGACGAAGCCGTCGAACCACGCTGGCTGAGAAAGTCTGATGGCCACTAGGCCTCTGATCACTGCCACTGCTGCTATCATATGAATCGGAGTTGGCAATGGGGGAGCCCATGGGAGTAACAGGAGCAGCGTCATCCTCGTCTACCTCCAACGCATCCCAATCGATGGGTTGGATCGGTTGGGAAGACCCAGAGCCACGTCGACGACTAGTCTGTTTGACTTGTCCAAACATGCTGACTCTGTAGAGAGAGAGATTTATAGAGTTTGATGAGAAGATGATCCAATAAGATAAGAAGTGAATGCCATGAAATGCATAATTTCTCAAATGCACCTTTAAAAGACTCTTTAAGAAATTTTGGAAAATCTTTTGTCTTTACATTTTGATTTATCAAAAGTGTAGTCTTGAGGTCTATTTCATAACTCGTAAGTAAGATATGTCAGTAACATCACTAGCTATGATGCTTGTGAAAGTTGAAATTGTGATCAGTTTGTTTTAAAACATAGTTTTGCAATTTGTTCATATGCACTCGGTGGATACGGCTGGTAATTCGGTGGATACGGCTGGTAAGTCGGTGGCTGCAAAAACTAGGTTGTTGTTGGGTGTTTGGGTTTTCGGTGTTTTCGTCAGAAGATTAGGAAAAGCCAAGCCAATTAACGAAACCACCAAGTGGATTAGAATCTATGTGGAATTTTTGAAAATTTTTGCAGCAATTTGGAGTGGTTTTGGATGTGGATGGATGAATAAATGTGAGTAAAAATAGTGAAACAACATGTCTTTATATAGGGGAGAGTTGGAAAATAAATCAGTGATTTTTTTGGAATTTTTTATGATTTTTTAGGGTCAAAATGAATTAAAAATTGATCCAACTATTTTTAAACGGCTGGATTAAAATGATAAATTTTTCAGAGGCTGACAGGTGGGACCCACATTTTTCCCCTCAACAGCTATTTTTGTAGTCCCCCTCGCTTACAGGTGGGCCGAGTGGAAGTTAAACCCACCTGTCATCCTCTAGGGCCAATATTAAACACATACGTATTAAAAACTTAAAATTTTGTGTGTTTACTAATTCCTACGGTGATTTAATACACTTAATTCAATGACTGGTGGGCCTTCATTTGCCCTGGGCCCACGGCTCAGTGGCTAGAGCTCGTACGTCAGCGCGTCGCCGACGTCAGTAACGAGGCGCACTCCCGGGTGGCGGGCCCCAGTCGGCTTTAAACGCGTGTGATGCGGTTATTTATTACACTGCTTATGACGTGTGGGGACGCAACCAAATGGGCCCATAGGTCAGTGACTGTTTCCAACGTACGCGTGGTGCACGCGGTTGCTGATACAGGCATGATAAACGTAGGCGTGGGGCCCACGTGGTAATTACCCGTGACGTTGAAACCGTGCCCCAGTCAATGACATGTGGGTCATTTTATTCTCTGGTCCCACATGTCAAAGCTTTTTTTACGCGGTAGGGTTCGTATTTCGTTTCCTTGGTGGGGCCCACAAAACGCGTCCCGTAGCGGCTTCGTCTCCTCCAACAGCGACGCCTCCCTCTCCGCGACCTCGCCTCACGCTTGCCTCGTCCTGTAGCGCGCGGACGTCCCATTTCGCCGAGCAAACGCCGAGCAGTCGTCCACCACCGTCGACGCGAGCCGCCGCTGCCATCGCCGTTGGAGATAGCCTTATATGTTATTCACCATATGCATTGCCACCTCTATATGCATAGCCACATCCATATACACGGCCCCTCCATACCCACATCCCCTTACGGCTCATACAACCAAATTTTTCACTTTGTCGATATGTCGACCAATCCTGCATAGTTCTCGCCGCCACAACCCCTAAAAAAAAACTCCAACTCCGCATCGGTGTTACATTTCTTAACTGCATGTCTCTAAATTTTTTTGTTGTATTTAGCATATACGAAATTCATTTTCGAATAAAAAATTTATTTTAACTATTGCTAATCATATGTTGTAATAAATTAATATATCAATATTTTATATGCGGATCTCACGTGAAGCACCATTCAAAAACTGATATATTGGAGCGCTTGGAGTTTGAGGAGACGTTTCAAATATAGTCCGAAGGAGATATTTTTGGTGTTTTAAATGATATTTTATTGCACAGAATATTTTTGTAGAGAACTTTTGAATCACACGCACTAAACTCAGTCTTACTGTGTCACATCTATTCGAGGTGTTTAGTATGAGGAGGATGATGAAATTTGGATGGATTTTGACTACTTGTTTCTTCTATATTTTCTTTACCTAAATTAGGTTCGCTAAATTAATTTCCAAAACCACCGAGGGATTATTATCCATAGGAAATTTTTTCAAAAATTTAAAATTGCTTGGAGAATGAATGGCGTGAGGTTTGTGAGTGAAAATGAGCTCAACTATACTCATATTTACACGGAGATGAGGGTATGATTTTTTTGAATTTTTTTACATTTTTCCTGAAATTTTGGTAATTTTTTTAATATTTTTTGCCCCCAAAAAATATTAAAATAATTGCAACGGTTATATTTCAATGGTAATTTTTTTGAGTAACTAATATGTGGGTCTTGCCCATTAATTACTCCCAACAACTATTTTAAACTGCACAACTGTAACACCTACTGACATGGGGCCTCAACTGTATGTTGATCCTACTATCAGCCAAAGGTTGGTTTATTTTTTTTGGTAAAATAAAAAATGTCAATTTAAATCGGACTGGAACAAAAAAAATCATCTCCTAAACTTATAAGTGAACCAAAATCTATCTAGGCTCACCTGTCAGTGACCTTGAGCCAATTACTGTACAGTATGCGCGGCGCATGAAGTGAGCACACCCACAGTGTTTTTCACGCGTTTTGTGGGGTCATCGCTGCTGCGTCGCTTCTCGCACTGCACGCATCAACTTAATACTCTTTCACTGATGAGCGGATTCGAACACAATCAGGCCCCACCTGTCAATTGGAATTTTAGTCGGATTTGCCAAGCACAGTTTGTGAAATTGTGGAGTCCACAAAATACATCGTCGGTCGGTTAATTCATTCCAACGCCGGTACTATGCATACCTAGATATCAATGGGCCCACATGTCAGAGATTAAGCGGTTAGAGCCTACCCATGTGGCGCCATACAATTCGCTCGCTCGCGCGGGGGCGACGTGGCAGCGAGGCATCGCCCCAGGCACCAGTGGTGGACTTAGCTTAAGGCATTATATCAATTCCAATCATAATAACTAAGTTAGTTTAATGTAATCATGTAGGTTAGTTTAATCAAGTTTAGGTGATGACAAATATAGTTAACTCTATTGTTTGATTTAATTAAATGAGTTATATAGATTTGATGTAAAATATATATATTTACTCTTTCTACTATAACACTATTTTGCACCTTTTTTATATAATCTCTTTATGTAACATGTTATATGTTTTTTGCGGGTATTTATGAAAGAGATGGAATTATTATAGATAGATTAGTTATTCTATTTTTTTTGTTGGATTAGGATAGCCCGGAGTTAATATAATTTAACTTGTTTTGATTGGGTTAAACTAACCCATCTAATTTTTATATATTTGAGGGGTAAGGTCTAAAGGGCTACATAAAGTGTGAGTTTAGAAGACTGGATTTTCCATGGTAAATTTGAAAAAAAAAAGTGGAATTGACAGTTTGGCACATACTCTCTATCTAGTAATCGCGTAAAAGAATTGCTTGTATGCAAAATCTCGAGTCAATATGATGAGGATTATCTTTAAACCGGAGTATACAAACTCACAATTCAAACAGTTCAATTAGTATAGAAATTAATCATATTTGTCAATTATGCATTATAAAATATTATGATGGTGGAAACTGACAATACCCTCATGATTAAATGGACGATAATTCTTTACACAAGGATCACAAGCCGCGATTTATTGGCAATTGCTACGCGAGGATCGCAGAGGTGATATCATGATTAATTTGTAAAGTTCTCGTGTATTCCCTGCATAATCCTTTATATTCGACTCAGAATTTGGATAGTGAATAAGTTGGTGTTATCGAGTTCTACACCTTGTTTATTATCAACAGCAGAGCTTTAATGTGTATTTAGAAGGCAATTAGCGTGAACATAGGAGAATGTATGATTACAAACTCAAGTAGTATACAATATAAGAAAACTAATGATTTTTCAAATTTCATTTGTGTATCGGAGGGAGGCTGGCATAGCTAAAGGTTTGCCTATGAGAACCCTGCTACTCATGCTTTACACATTGCTTTTTATCATCTCTATTTTCTTTTCAATTGTTGTATTGGCAGTATGGCAGATCTATACCAACATTTTTAATAATATATATTATTTTGTAGCAACTGGTTGCCTTAGATATAAAAACACGAGTTGATACAAGTCTCTTATGATGTTTAATGATCACATCATCCTGTGATAAATTATACTTCTGCACTTACAGTTGTTATACAAGAGAACGGGTGTAAGTTCATTATTTTACACTCTAGTTCTAACCAAATTATTTTATATTTTTTGAGCACTTCTCATCTATGAATTGTTGCCGTTTTCTTTTGAGTCCTTGAATTTTTTAAAAAATTTATTTCGTGTTTTTTCCCAAATATTTGGGCCGGCCCAATAATCTCCGTTTTTTTTCCATCCATTCCACACAACGTCTCTGGACGGTGGGCCTTCGATTGGAAAATTTCCAGCCTAATCCCAAGGAAGAAATGGGATTTCGATACCTCCTTCGGCATTCCCTACGACCCCCCAGGACTCCGCTTACCCTCGCTCCGTCTCCCCAATTCTTCGCCTCCACTCGCCGGCCGGCGAGGTGGCCACTGCGCCGGCGAAGCCGAACCGATCTGTTCCACCTCATCCTCCGCCGCTGCCACCGCAGGATCTCACCATCCCTCCCACTTTTGGTTGCTTCGGCCAATTCCGACGGCAAGTCCGGTCGCCACCGCGAAATCTCAGTGGAAGAGCGCCTTGCTGCCGCCGTAGCGTCACGCCCAGCTCGAGGAGCAGAGTTTAGAGTCATTTTCAGGTATTCCTACGCCCATTTTTAATGTGTTCATGCATCTGTTCGATTTCGGAAGATACAAAAGTGTTAAAAATTTATGGTCTTGTAGAAGAAAAGATCGGCACAATTAGATTTGATAGATCTATCTGGTTGAGAGCGAGCAATGAAACATGGGAGAAGTTTTATTTGTAGGAAACAATTACAGTGCAATATGTTTCTTATGCTTGTTATATTAGACTATAGAAGAAAAAACATAATGAGTTAAGCATGAATCTGAACTAGATCATAAAAATGGTAATTGGGCAATGAAAGTGTCTGAGTGAAGAGCTTATATTGTTGTGTTACATTTGCCGCAAATTTGAAACCACCTTTGTTTTTTGAGGACAGACATGCCAATGCTGTACTTAAAAAGCAAGTTCATATCATGGAACTTTGGTTGCGATTGTTCGCGAATTTTATTCTGTATTCGGATTATGCATAATGGGAATATGTTATCTAATGTTTGGTTGGACCACTCCATAACCACAATATCAGTATTCGAAATACATTCTAATATATTTTTCAAATACATCCCACTTGTATGTATTCGAAAAGTATCCCACCTCATTTCTTCCTCACTTGAATCAAATGTATTTTATATTTACTCGTTCCACCTCTGACTCCAATGTATTCTAAAACTCATTACGACTATGATTATGGTTTCGAACCAAACACCACCTTAATATGATATTTTGAATTAATACTATTTTGTAGTGTCCTAGTGGGTTAAATTACCAGTGCTTGTAAATTCTCTCCTGCATGTCGCAACAGGGGTTTGGGGGCACTAATAATTTATCACTAAAGTTTCTTGCTAATATCATTGTGCTGTTGTAATCTGAGAGAAGATGACTCAGCTAACAGACTAAAAGGAAGTTCAGTTTTACTCCCGCACATCTTGGCAAGCTATTGTTTGCACCTTCAATCAATCATAAAATACATTTGTTTGAACATATGGAAAGATCTGCAGCAATCACAGCTCGTACTTGTAGTATTTGCCAAAAAATGCATTAACAGCATGTCAGACAGTGACTGTCTGAAATTATATAGTTCCCTTTTCTATTACAGCAATGTAAAGCCTTACAAAGAACAGCTAAACATACTGATTTTTTATTATTGCAAATCCTGCTATGTATTAAATAATGCGAGAGTTATAGTTTGTTATGGATATCTGGTTATATGACCACTGTCTCTCATGCTTGTAAAGGAGGTAAAGTTAAGGTTCAAAGAAAACAAAAGTCTGATTAGCATATCATTTAACTGTTGTACCATTGATATATGCATAGTTACCAAACCATAACTATGCTAACGACCTCTGCCCTCTGGGGTTGATGCTGCATTTTGTTTTAGCTGGAGACATCTTAACTAAGTTGCCACAGCCCAAACCCCTTAGTTTCGGGTATTGATTTCATTTTCATGACTATGTGAAGACAGTAAAGTTAATGTGTAAAGTTAGACAGAATAAACATCAGAAGAAAGTTTATGTTTAGGCTGTATGAGCTTCCTATGGTAATTTTACTTTGTTGTCATAGTTGAGCCTGTTCTTTTCTTTCATTTGACCAAATGATCTGACTGAGGTTTACCCAATTACTGATGAAGGGGGAAATGGTGATAATTCGTTGTAATGGTTATCATATGTTGTTTTCTACAAATGCATGCTTGCTATGTATAAATGTAAGCCACAACTTAGGTGATTTTATTTTTCTTTCCTTGTTCAAAGCAACTAAGTGACGGTAGCTACTTAGCTCTGCATGCTGAACTTGCTAATTTATGTGTTGACTGTTCCAGGAGTATCATGGAGATCAGACCGATGGTGGCTCTTCGTGCTGCATTGGTTGGCGGGGTAGCGGCATTTGCAAAGATTGCTGGGGCAATGAAAGCTGCAGGAGGTGTGAAGGTTGGAGCAGCAGCTGCTGCTGTGACAGCGGCGGCAACATCTGCTATTTCTGGAAAAGACACAGATAAAGATTCTGCGAAGTGAGGAATGCTGCAAGTTGGTGTAGAACGCTAAATGCATCTTCCGAGTGTAGATCAGCACTGTAGCAGCTTTTCTTGATTGCTATTCCACCTCTGCCTAAGGGTGGTAGAAGTTAATGATGCTATCTCCAAAAGATGACATAATCAATAAGTTGTAAGAGAAGCAACTTTTGTATGCTAAATATGCTCATTTGGCAAAGTTTTGAGCTTTGGCGTGTTTTGACTTTAGAATAAGCATGACGGTATCGATTTTCCCCTTTGATGATTTGATCCTGTTCCAAAGAATTAAAGTATCGTTGGATCTTTCTGTTGCTCGATGTTGCCACGAGTTGCTGGGATTTATATTCTTTGCAGTGCTGTCCTAAACAGAAGAACAATATGAGCTCTTAGATCATCTGATTGGGATTGGATGCTTGGGATAATACAGATGAGATTTTAGGAAGCTCAAATTTCTCGTGAGATGTTGTATCCCGCCCGCCTATTAGGACAAGGATTGCGCCTGCCTTGCTGTTCGAAGACCCGATCAATCAGTAAGCCGAACGGCACAAGGTTCCATTTGCTGATAAACGCCAAACGTGCTCTTAGTTTTAAGAGTAAATTGCATTAGGCTGACTTCAATGCATCAGTGTTTCGCGAGACGTTTTAACACAATATTTTTCAGTATATTCTGTACCATGTATGCAAAACATCACCTGAAACACTCTCCTACTCCAACGCAAGGCGCTTTGCGAGATGCTTCGTACAGACCCACGAGTAAATTAAATTTAGGTGATTTTAATAAAATATTAATAATTTTTAATTTAAAAATCGAATACGAATATATATGATGTTTAATCTATATATGAAGATAATTTAAAGATTTACAATTTTCTCAATATAATCAACATCTAATTTGAACTAGATTAATCATAAATGAGGAAACAAAAATTATATGCAATTTGATCACACATAAACCGAGGCAAAAAAAAATCAGGGCGTCGCGACACCTCACTTGGCGTTCCCTCTCTCCTCATCTGATTTTTTTAATATTTTCTTGGTGTGGGGCCGCTGGCAAACCACTGAAGCGTCCCGTTGGACTCAGCCTTAGACGTATATGTAAGTGTGAAAATAGAACGGATAATATCTGTCTGATCTGATTTTGTATTCATAAAAATTCTTAATATGAATTGTAATTTTAAGATCTGGATGATATTCATATCTATTTTTTATTTTCTTTTTGATACCTATTAGAATAAAGGAAGAGCAATATCGAACTTCATATCCGATGGATATATACTAAAATAAAAAATGGATATTAGTTTTGGTTTGAAGACAACATATTTCTCCTCATTATAGTAATGTCACACGCTTCTTTTTTTTTATTATTGGTGTTTAAATTTGTCAATAATAACTATAAAGTAAAAAAAATATTTGTAAATTAATACAAAATCTCCATATTTAAAATTATCTAGATTATAACATGTATTCTTATTGTTGATGATATCTCGATTTTTTTCGAAACAATATTCACATCCAATTTATATCAGTTCCATAATCAAATCTGTAATTATTTAGATCCGTACTACTTGATATTTGTATCTAATAAAAAATAAGAGTTAAGATATGGGATAACCATTATCCGCCGGTATTCAATATATTTTGTTATTTACATGTAATTTTAATTTGTGCAAATACTCGATTGCAGTCTAAATACTACCTACTATCTTTTAGAACATGTGTGGTTGACTATAGGTTAGGTCCCAAAGTAGTTTAATCATTTTAATAATGTTTTTCTTGAAAATTAATGGAAAAATTAGGAATAGTTTAGTCATTTTAATAATTTTTTCCTTAAAAATTAATAGGAAAAGGGCGTATGAAATAGAAACTAAGAAACTACATGGGTTAGTATTCAAATTTCAAATAATTGAAACCACTTGTAGGTGCAATTTACTCTGGTTTCAATTCACCCAAGTTCTCATTTGTGCTCGGCACGCTAAAAATAACCCTCCTCTCGCCGTTCTTCTCCTCTTCCCCAACAAATCAAAATGGCCTCCTCAAGAGAACTCACCAGCTTACTCACGAAACTAGCCTCCCACCTCCGCCCGCCTCCCGGCGGCGCCGGCCGAGGTGCCGCCTCCATCTCCGCCGGTGATTCTATCTCAGCCTACATCTCCTCCCTCGCCGCCTCCCTCGACTCCGGCGGCGGCGCCTCCTCCCGAACTAGCGTTCTGGACGCGACGCTCTCCCTCATGTGCTTCGAAACTCTAGAGGTACTCCTCTTCCTCTTCGATCTCCCCACTCCCCACTCCCCACTGTTATTTTTGTGACCCTGCTGCTTGTGTGTGTGTGTGTGATGTAGGTGGATAGGGCTCGCATCGAGTGCCTGGTCTGCACCATCGTGTCCGCGCTCTCTGCATCGGTCTCGTGCCGGGTTGTTCGGCCCGATGGAGGCGGCGCCGAGATGCTCACCGTCGGGAGCTCGATCTCGCCCGGGGATTGCCGCGAGTTGGTCCGTTCGTGTGCCGCCCTTCTGGGGAAGTGGGGGGATCATGACGGTGAGACTTGTTCCTGTGTTCTTTGCTAATTGTATGATAGTTAGGCTGCTGTAGAAGCAATGCCCATAATAGTAGGACCACTAAACGAGCTTAAATTCCATGCGACCTCCTTCGTTTGTACGCTGTGATTCCCGAAACATATGACTATTTCAGTGTAGCATTTTGGAGCTCAGCCTATGATTGTTATGCTTGTTCCTCTAGCTGTAGATTGATACATTGTCTGTTTTGTCTCAATGTTAGTCTATTGTAATTTTTCTTGTGCAGGCCAGAGGCATTCATACGCTCTATTGTATGCTGTTGCAAAGGTGGCGGTGTTGTCTCCTCGTTATCAGCGGCTTTTTACTTCTCCATATTACATAGAAGAAGGAGATAGCATCTGTGACATGGGAACCATTGCTCGAGAGTTAACAAGCCATCCATCTCTTGAAATATTTGATAATGCTCACTCAATCCCGCAGAGGTATTTCTGGGACGGTTTTATATGGATTAAAAAAGTAGCATTCATGCACTATTAATAACGGCTGAATATGGGAATGCAAGATGTTTTGATGTTGTGTTATCTTTTACTGCAATGAACATCGAAACATCCATGACTGATTGTCTGCAAATATGTCATAGGAATAAGGAAATATGGTAAAATGCACTGGAGATAAACTATAATATTTGGGCTTGCTGTACAAAAGTTTGTTTGTTTTGAGTCAATTTACATATAGATATTGTTATCACAATAAGGCAGCATAACTGAACCCATCCCATGTGCCACCTAAGACTGTTTTGGAATCTGTATCGTTTCTTTTTCTATTTACCTTATTCAACCCAGATCTTTTGGTTCATTTTAACTTCATATCGCTAGAACAGTCCATAACTGTCTTATTTATTTTTTTGAGAAACGTAACTGTCTTACTTATGCTTACATATTATGAATATATCTGCTGTACCATCTATCTGAGAAAATTCCACCTGCTACTTCTTTTACATATTCTACTGATTAAAATTGCATCCTCTCTTTGTGATAGGGTGCTTTTGTGGCATCTTGATCCATCAATTCTAAAGCATGATCTTTCAGCGATGGTACAGGAAGTGGTTAGAAGGCCCTTGCTTTGTTTGAGACAAGAACTGTATGATCGGATGGCATGGCGTTTAATCATAATATGCTTGGTTTGCTCCCCATTTATGTTTATGGAGATGAGAATGCTGTTTCATTCCTGGTTTCTTTTGACGTAAGTTCACACTTCACAACAAGTGCACTAAATATTTAACATTTTGTGTTGACACTACTGTAACTGTGGGGAATTAGAATATCCATAAAACTGCAAAGGTTGGAATTTTGAAGAAGCTAGTTCAATATTAGAGTCAGCAAAGTTAAAATTGAGTTGAGAAAAGTGGCTGAATCAAATTTCAAGCTGAGCATTCGAAACTTGTGTCTGCATGCTTAGCATAAAAAAACTTCAAAACTGAACAAGTACATGAAAGTTTTTTGATTATTTGTTAATCGTCAATATTTACCCACAGTTTCAATTCTCTGTTGATATCTAGATTAACACTTAGTTCTTTTATTTTTTTGGGTCTTTCTTCCTCCTAGTGTAAATGATCTTTTGTCTGCAACACTATTATCCTTAAGGATGCTGTAATCACACAGTTCAGTATTTTGTTTGAATGGACTGTTCGTTGGCCTATTGTGTAACGTTTTCTGCTTATAAAATTTGCTTGTTTATTTACTTTTATATTTGTCAATGCAGGGGTCTGGGTTCTGTGCTAGAACTTCACACTGGACTAGTGTCATCAGTATTAGATGTTCTTTTCAGGCCAATGTCGTGGGGAATATCCATGGAACGGGGCCAGAAATTTCCTTTTTCATGTGCTTACTTCCCCAGCAAACATGCTGACTTGCTTGCTAGATTAACGGGGCCTCTATCATGTGGAAGATTTCTGAACCTAGTTTCTTATATTGAGGCCACAGTTGATTTGGGTAAAGGGCTTGCACAGGAAATAACTAGTCACTCTTCACAGAAAAACTTCCAGTTAGAAGCATCGAAGGGATTGGTGGATTATAATTCTGCTTGGTATGTTTATTTAATATGCAACCAATGTAATTTGGATGTTTAGCATTTTTCTTCCAACATAAAGCTAACCCACAACTGGTCTAATGCTATTGCTGCAGGTCAATGATTTTAAATTTTCCTGTTTGGTTCGATTTTGCAACTGCTTTAATTTTTCGTAGGGAAGGTTCACAAGATTATTTATCACAAGCATTAATTAAGGAGATATTTGCTGAATCAATAAATGATGCCAATCTTTCTCAGAGAGCAGCCTTTTACCTTTCCTGGGTATTGTGCCCTATAAATGAAGGTCAACGCAAGATGCTGGCTAACAATATTTTGGAGTTATCACATTCTTTGGTCAGCAACAACAAAAGGTACTCGAGCTATGCATACCATACTAGTACTGTAAATCACAGGAGGAAACCGCGAATACCCACTGCTGGGAGCTCAGAGAAACTGCATACGTCAACTGAACCTGTCAGTTCCTTGCTTAAAGAATTTGATGATCACTGTGCAAAGTTTTGTAGCTTACCTGCCATTTGTCAAGTGCAAGCTGAAGGCTTTCCCTCTATAGAGCACGGTTTGCTGCATTTAAGGATTCCTTTAGGGATATTGATTGTGTCCCCTAGTTGCGTTAATGAGCAGGAATGCGACATGATTCTGCATTATGCAAGCACTGGGCAAGTTCGGGAGTCAAATGTGATGCAGAGAAAAGCAAAATATCATGCCAGTTGTGATGTTTTTTCAATCAGTTGCAGAGATGGTGCTGAAAAATGGGCTTCCAGTGGTGCATGTCTCATTTTTGACTGGCTTGATGTTATTGATGATATGTCTGTACTGATCTTTGAGTGTGACGATGTACGTCGTAGTTTTATCAGTCAGCTCAAAACCAAGACAAGCCCGTACTTGTTGAAGTGTGTGAACTTATTACTTGAAGCACTTAATGTGGCAGGTCAAGGTAGTGATTTTGAAATTGATCTGCATGATAGGTTGCTGCACTGGAAGCAGAAAGGAGAGAGTTTTGAGGGCCATGAGGCATTTGATGATGTTATCCTTAAAATGAAAAATAAGTTTCAACTTTCTTAATAATAGAGATCAGGAATTGCATAGAAGATATAACTGTTGAGTGCATCAAGTTTGGTCCTACTCCTACATCTCATTTTGATGATTACAGTTCAACTGTGGAAAGCCACAGTTTTTGTGAATTGTTCAGTTGAACTGGATCTGTTTCAGCATTGGACTATTTGTTTGGTAAGTCCTATCTATTTAAACATTACCAGCAAATCTTATCAGTTTATGCAATGTAAAGTAATGTTTAACATACATAGGGCTGAGTTAAACAGTGTCAATTGCAGTGTAGCTGTTGGAGTTTCCACTGTAATACTCTCAATCATGACCAGATTTCTACATTTCTCATTGCTAGTTTGCTGTCCGTTAAGCAATGCATTGATGGTGTCTGCTTGAAGTCTAGAGTTATATTGTTGTGATCAATAGTTTGTTTAGGGAAGTTATTGTCAACAACTAAGGGGCTGTTTGGTTGTTTGGATGATTTTATTCTATATGATCCATCTAGGATGGTGTTGTTTGAGCAATTTGGTCAGACAATACTATCCTAAAATTTTCTTTCCTTGGGGTATCATCTCATCTCGGAGCATCCTATCCAACACCTGCAACCAAATGCTGAATCTTATGCCATCCCGTCTAGTATGGGCTCATTCAGGCAATCAAACAACCACTAAATGATCTAGACAATTGATTGAAAATATTTTACTTGATATTGGAGGAAAATTTGACATGAAATGCAATTGGAGAAACTGCAACTTTTCTGCTTTTGTGCTATAACTTTCCTAATTCACTTCCTGATTACTTGTGTTACTGCTTCCATGTCAGTGACCAACTACTGTAACATGCACTTAATACAAATACACGGTTTTTGTTAGTGAGCAATGCTACTTTGTTTTTTTGTTGTCTTTTTATAGTGAACTCAATGGTAATTGTTTGCTGGGAGCAATACTGCATCTATGAGCTGCTTGCGGGGACATCATTCTGCTTTTTATGGTTTATATCTCTCTATTGCAACACTTAACTTCCCGCTGCTTTCAGTTGATGGATTGGATATATATCCGTGGCACATCAGTTATTAATGAGTTGAATTGAATGGCTATCCGTAGCAGGAGAGTTTCTAACGGGCAGTTGATCGCATTGATTTCAGTTGAAATGATTCTAGAATGGAGTTAATGGTTCTTTAGGCAGTCTGTCTTTTTCCTCAATTTTTTTGAGAGGGTCTATTTACTCAATTAAATGTGTTGCAGTGCAAAAA
Organism: Pharus latifolius; assembly: GCA_019359835.1. Lineage (NCBI taxonomy): Eukaryota > Viridiplantae > Streptophyta > Magnoliopsida > Poales > Poaceae > Pharus > Pharus latifolius. The sequence goes on from CM033324.1 coordinate 81,272,789, forward strand.
GGGGGGGGGGGGGGGGGGGGGGGGGGGGGGTGGGGGGTGGGGTGGAAATCAAAATATCAGGGAAACTGACTGGTATACCTTTTTCAGTTACTGCTTTCATTCTTGGTTCCTTACCTACTTAAAATTTCGCTATCTCATATTATTTGACGCAAAATGGTACTATAGGCCCCTTAAATTGAGTCTCTCTACTTCAATTTTGTCTATTAAACCTTCTTAACAATTTATTTTTGTTAAAATAAACCTTCCTACTTGAATCTTGTCTAAGCAGACCATTAGTTTGTGTGTTTGTCTAATTAGTTCTCTCTACTTAGTGTGTTTTTATAATCAGGTCCCTTTGTCTATTTGACATATGAAAAATAGAAGAGTGATTAGACAAATACGTAAGACAGATTAATAAAAATGAACAGTAGAGGGGCACAAGTTTTTTCCTTCTTCCTGAATTCGAACGAGGAATATGGATTTTGCCAACTTAAATTTCATTAAGAGCGATGAATGCAACACCAACGTGCCAAAATGAATGAGCTGTGATAGGTGTGGGCCCCTTAGGTATGAGCAATATATAGTTTTTGAGTTTTTTTAAGTTATAAATATTTTATTTATCTTTTATATATATATATATATATATTTCCATTGTTGGAACAAAATCCCTTTTATTTAGATCTTTTAGATCTATTATTTTTGAGATTCACCCACTTTTTTTTAGTATCATTGGTGGAGACGATCAAGTGATGGGTGGTGATGGCTGGCTGGCGAGAGACATGTGATAGGGGTGGTGGTGGTAGTAGTGGTAATAGTGTGATGAGGCAGTGGTGTTGCCGGTGGTTGTGGGCGGTTTTCGTCTACAGGTGAGGAGTAGACAAGATAGGGAGGTGGTCCGACGCTGTCCTCGGTATGCAACTTTGAACGAGTAACAATACATGTAATCGAGATACCTTGGGATACACTGCTCTTTATTATTACTTTCTTTCAAGAATCATGCTTAAAATGATATCCAGGAACGATCCATCTAACTTGTCGCTGTTGCTGGTTTACGTGACTAACTTGATGCCCGCCGTGAGCATAGCATCTGCGATGACGACGTTGGCGGCCTCCGACGGGTGGACGCTGTCCCAGAACACGTACTCGCTGGCGTTTCTGCATATCACGGCCGTTCCACGGTTGCAGAGGTATACTCTTGTCTTCAGTGTTCCTGTTCGGCAGCATGCCCGCCTCGCCTCCGAAAAGCCTAACCAATTTAGTATCCGTACTGTCATGGCTCATGCGCACCAAGGCATAAATCTATTCATTGTTCTAGTCCGTTTTACCTTGCTTTGTAGGCTCTGCGGTGAGGCTCCGGAGGGGCTCGTAGAGGTCGAAGATGGCAATCTTGAGATCAGCGTGCTGCTTCGCCAGCGCGTCGACGGTCGTGTTCATCTTCCTGTTGAAGGTCCGGGCATGGCCATTGAGCCTCTCCACGCACGCGTTGCTGCCTTTGCCGTACAGCGTGATCGTCGCCGGAAAGCAGCCCATCGGCGGCAAGGAGGTCACGCCAATCCGACGCGCCCCCAACTTGTACAACTCCTGCAATGCACACAGCTCAAACCATTCCATACCATGAGAAGATTCCATCAAGCTAAGGTATGCTTTGTCGGTTCCATGCCATGCGGGACTCACGTTGACGAAGTTGGCGAGGATGCCGATGAGGAGGTCGGTGTACTGGTCGACGTTGTAACGCTGGGCCAGGGAGGCGTTGTGGTAGTAGTTCTGAAGGAAATCGCCGGTTCCCGTGCTAAGGATGTACAGTGCGTCAGAAATAATGGCGCGAGCTTTTCTTCTTCCGGCCACTGCTGCCAACTTAGACTGGTACTCCTTGTAGTAGTTCACCTGCTGAGTCAACGTGATCGCATTCTGCACATACGTAGGTACGTGTTTAATTTGTTCTCATGTAGTAGAATTATTGAATTTGTCTAGCTAAACATTCTTAGGAAAGTTCCTCACAAATATATACTTACATACATAACCGCCGTGTCATCAAAGTAACTGGAAGCAGCCGATGCGAAGTTGGCACCAATCAGAAGGTTCTTTGATGCCTTTGGGCTAAGGTATGGAGGAACGTAGCTCGTAAAGCCCAGTGTATCAGCTGCAGCCACACAAAATATCACTAGCATCTCTCTCAGTTTGACAAATTGTGTTTTATGAGAATAGAGCACACCAAAGCATTGTACCAACTTTTTTAACAATATATTCTCTCCGGTAAAAAATTTGTTGTTTTTTTTAATGCAATTTTGACCATCATTGTTTACTATAATATGTTAGCAAAACTTATAAAATTATAATATTATGAAATTACTTTTTATGATAAATATATTTTGATAATCTTTTTATGGTCAATGAATATATATAAATATATTACAAAAGTTTGACTATGAACGGTAAAAAGCGACACTTTTTATACAGGAAGGAGTATATGGCATGAGTATTCTAGAGCTCATTAAATGATTCATTTGACGAAAATTTCTATTCAGTAGACAAGGGTGCTTAATAGGGCAACACGGGCAAATGTGCTTAAAATGACCTTTGCCGAGTGGAGCTAGCATACTAGTAGTAATTAACTGGAGTGGATGGGCATATATCTAACCTGTAATATCAGTGACCACCTTGCCGTCGGAGAACCTCCCTGTTGCTACATGGTTCTTGAAGTTCTTCCCGTACGGAGGATAGTTCGCCGTGAAGACCGCCGGCGGCAGATAGTTGTTGTTTCCGACGTCGACCGCTGAGTCGCCGAACAAGATGATCGCCGGCACAATCGGCTGCGCTTGGACACTGCCGTTTTTCGCCACCAAGAGGAGAGACACCAAAAACAAGGCTCTAAATGCCATATCGTCACCAACTTGAATGGTTTAGCACAGGTGATCTAGTAATATATATATATATAATATTATAATCTAATCAGAATTTAATGGAGTTCTTTTTTCATGACATTGGCGATTGTAGTTGGCCGTAATTAATAACATGTACGTAATCTTGCTTGCACGCTGTGCTCACATAATTTAGCAGGCTATCTGCACATATGAAATCAATGTGTGCAACTCCATGCGTGGTGACATGCAACTGTCAACTGTCGAATAGTGACAGTAGGGTGTGCCATGTCAGCCGGAATGGACATGCCGGAATAATCTTGTAACGGGAGGAACTGTAGATTGTTTTCGGTTCGGACCACCATAGGAGATTTTCTCGTAGATAGACATGCTTTAACACAACTTATTCCATGGATCACGAGCATATAAGAAAAATTCAACGTGATGACTTGTTTGCTCTTGTTTCCCTCTTTCTACAATGGCCATGACTAGGCTCCTTACAATTTTTACATAAAATAAATTTTCTAAAAAAATTGACAATCTAAAAAAGTGATGAACTAAAATAAGAAAATACAATAATCTAAAAAAATACAACAACAAAAAAAATGTGATAACCTAGAAAAGTGATAACTATAACATAAAAAATGTGATAACTTAATATAAGAAAATACGAAAATTTTAAAAAATGCGACACTCTAAAATTTATTGGATCAATCTATTGGTTGACATCAAAAGTGACAGAAAATAAGCTAAAAAATATTTTTTAATATCCATTTTTTTCTATAATATGTCCATCAAAATATTTAATACAAATAACCCAGATCTATATGTTATAAAAAAACGTAGAAGAACATTAAAAAAAGAACATGCAAGCCTAGTGAAGAAAATTGGGTATTTTCTTTCAGAGAGAACGGTTAATGTTTTAATGATTTGAGTATCTAAAAATACAATGACTTGATAATTGGGGATTTATGGTGAAATTTACTTGTGATATTTTTCAGGTATAGTGGCTAAATTGAACGGTTGAGTTCATGAATAGTGTTGACGTAGGGACACAAGGCTAAGCTTAAATTGATGTTTTTCTCAGAAGAAATAACATGGGGGGAGCAAATCAAGTAAAGAAAGAGTTTTTTTTTTATTGATCACAGAGTATTGACAGAACTACCTTACAGCATGGAAGCAAAAGGTTACGAAGTTTTCCATTCATGCCTAATGATTGTGAGAGAGCTATTACCGACAAAGCAGATAAGCCATATGTAAAGTATTACAGATTTAGAGTATGTTTGACTTAATTTAGATTAAATTTATAAATTTAATAAATTAGTAAAGATGATTTTAGATTTATTTGAGATTTATAGTTTAAAAGAGACTTCAATTTCAATGACAAATTTAAAATTTAAGGCCCCACTAATCTGATTTTAATTCATCTGAGAAACTAAAATTCAAATAAATCAGACCAAATGCCCCTGATTTATCATACAAAAATATCCATTGAAAACGATGGTGCACAGCTAAAAGAAAAAAAACACTTCGTGTTTTCTGTTAGTTCTTTTGTATGCTGATTGCTGTTGACTACGCAAATATGGCAATACCCTGGTGGACGTGTTGATTGGGACTCGTATGTATATGCCTTACACTATCTCCACGCGGACCACGGTTTTTCAGGTGGGCTCGCACCAAAAAAATATTAAATAATCTGTGCGAATGGAGAGAGAAGCCTCACGAGGCTGCGCGGTCAAAGCTCCGATAAGTGGGCCCCATCGACGCCCGAGCGGTCGAAGTTACTGTGTTGGAGTGGTCGCGACACCCGAGCATGTGTTTTGTGGGCCCAGTTTTCGACCGTGCGTGGCGGCGGCGTGGGTGCACAGCTTCGGCAAAGAAGTGGCGGCGGCAGCTTTGGTGCAGCGGTCGATGCGGCGGTCGATGCGGCGGCGTGGTTGATGCGGTAAAGATGCGGCGGCGCACGCGCACGCGCACACGAGCGGCTGGCGGCGTGGTGGATGGAGGTGCTTCAGGTTTTTGGGGGAAAGGAAGAAGAAGAAATTGCAATAGATGCTGATGGCTAGGTTTTTTGAGGAGAAATGACATAATTGTAAAAAGATCATCGGAATTTTGGAAATCACAAAAAGATCCTTTCTGAGTTACGGTTTAGATTTATGAGTCTTGGCTAGTTTGCTAATAGGTGCTCGGGTTTCAGAAATTTTACAGTTGAGTTTTAGGCTGTTAGATTTTCATATTCTGAACTCCCGGAGACTCCGATTTCTAAAGCACGGCCATTTCCTATGCATCTGTAGAAACACGTGTTTCTATTTTTATTTTGTTGTGAATTATCTGAATTTTATTTTATCGATTTTTTAATTTTTAATAAATATTATATATGCGGGCCCACACGAAGTGCCTTCTGAGTCACCTTTGCATTGGAGTACTTGAGAAGGCACCTCGTGAAGCGTCTTTGCATTGGAGCAGGGGGTGCTTTATATTGATCGAAGGATGCCGACTAGAGGGGGGGTGAATAGGCGGTTTTAAAATTTTTCTTCTAAATTAGGGTTTAACAACCTAAGATTGCAATAACAAATCTTCTAAGGATATGAAAGACAATTCAATTCAGATTTAGCACTTTCTATAATATCAATAGCAACAATTCAATCACTATGAAAATTTAGCAAGTAGTAGAGGTAACCGAAGAGATCAAGTTTTTCCCGAGGTCTCGGAAATTTGCCGATTTCCACTAATCCTCGTTGAAGCGCTCTTCGCTTGAGCTTATACTTCGATTCCACTAGGGGTAGCCCTTCTCCACTCCGGATAGGCGAGCTCCAAGCCTTTACAACCACTCGCCAGGCCTCTCCGACACACCGTCGATGGAGAGATCGCCGGACCTCCCGGGTCGTCTAGGTGACGGCAATCACCAAGAGTAACAAGCCTAGCACCTTGCTTGATCAACCTCAAAGCTCGATGAACACAATGCAAATGCAAGAAGGTTTGGATGCAAATTCACTCAACTAGCACTCAAGAATTCTCAAGTTTTGACTTCAATTGCTAGAGAATGGATGTGAGAGGGCTTGCACACTGTTGCTCAGGGTTTATGAGATGTATTTCAAGTGTGTAAGACATCTACAACAGTGATCTATTTATACTCTCAACAAAAACGGTTGAAATCAAGAAGATTGGGCGAAAATTGTACTGACCGGACATTGTCCGGTTCGGACAATGTCCGGTCAGTACAAAAATTTTGACCGTTATTCACGTGAATTGCGAGTGTCAGTAGCCGTTTGGATCAAAATGTGAAGGCCGAACAAATGTATTTGTCCGGACAAAATGTCCGGACAGATGCATTTGTCTCTGTTGACACCCTTGTTTAAAATGATGTGTACACGCCGGACAGATAGATTTGTCCGGACAAAATGTCCGGACAGATGTATCTGTCTCTGTTAACACTTAACATAATACACTCCAGATTTTTTGTATAGGCCGGACATATGGGATTTGTCTGGACAAATAGATTTGTCTCTGTTAACACAGCCCTTACAGTAGCCCAGATTTTGTATTGGCCGGACATTGTCCGGTCACTTCGGACAATGTCCGGTCACTTCGGACAAAACCTCCGGACAAATAGATTTGTCTCAAATCAATATGCTGTTAACATTTGTACTGGCCGGACAGATGTACCGGACAAATGTATTTGTCTCTGTTGCGCTTGTTTGCAAAGTACTGAAATTGTTTGTATTGGCCGGACATTGTCCGGTCACTTCAGACACTGTCCGGCCAGTACAAAACGAAAACAGACTTCTGAATTTTTACTCAACTTTTGATTTGGGGCAAAAGCAAATGCAAATATGCTTCTAAAAACTTCAAGGTTGATCAAGATACTTGTGCTAAGACCTCTCTTAATAGTACGACCATCTAACCTAGAAAATTTCAAAACGAGAAGACGCTAGGTTTAGGTATTTGTACTTTTGTCGAGATTTTCGTCATTTTCGCTTTATGGAGTCTTGATAACCTTGCTTTGTCTTTTCTTAATGCTTTCTCCTTTGATTTACCTGTGTCTCACATACAGCAATTAGTTGTAAATCTAACGGATGTCGTTAATTACCAAAACCCTAATTAGGGCTCAAGATTCAACACTTCACATACGTGGCACAGAATATACTGAAGAATATTCTGTTGTAGCACCTCACGAAGCGCTGATGCACTGGAGATAGCCTTAGGGAATAAAATGTATATATATATAAACACACACATGGTAAGATTAGAAATCAATGGTCTATATCAAGATAAAAGAAATTTTAAATTTTTTATAAGGTAATTAATCATCTCAATTTTCTTTCATATCAATCTAGATCATGCAAACTCTATTCAGATGGTTCAAATTCTAGGAAATACACCATGTATCATTTGATCAATGGGACAGAGGATACAAATCATGTTGATTGAGGAGTTAGTCAATCATTTATCTCTTTTCTTGCGATATGGTTATCTATATTTTTTTTTTATATTATACATATGTATGATCTCTTTTACTTATATAAACTTATAGTTCGAGATTTTTTTATTAATAACTCAAAATAAAAAATAATTTGAAAAATAATCCACAGTTTATCGAAATTGTGAAACTAACCTACCAACTCATCCAATCTTGGTCTGGAATGCGACAAGAACTTATTGCGCCTCACGACCGTAACAGAATGCATTGACCAATTATCACGTCTCACGACTGTGACAGAGCCGCCGCTGGGTGCTCCTCGCCTGCACCGCCGCTGCTCCGAACTCGCGTTTTGTCGGATCTGTGCTGATCCGCTGCCTCTCGACAGGATTTTGCGCGCACTCTGCTCTCTCTCTCTTTTTACATCATCGCGCACCCAGATTTGCATTGCCCTCGTCGCCGGCGCTCGGCCACTACACTTTCCGCCTTCTTCAGAGCCACAACTTTGCCTGTGCCGGATCTAAGCTGCCGTGCCGCTAGACCTACGCACTCCACTGTCTCGAGCACAGATTTGCTGCCAAATCTTCATCATTTTGACTACTCTAGTGCTGCTTCGATCATTCCCTCCAGCGCCGCCACGACTTCTTCTCTTTGACCACCTCGTCATCGGGCCCACGACGTTCGACGACCTCTACACTGACAACGACCAGCTCCCTTCTCAACGACCAGCTCCCTTCTCGTCGACCACGTCATGTGGGCCGACGACGACAAGCTGCTTCAAAGGGGGTCGGTCGTGGTCGAGTGAGCGGAGCCACTCACTCTTTTCTATCACGCTTGGAGTATGGAAAAGAGTTTTCTTGCGATTTCAAAAGGGAAAATATTTCTGTCGCGGGTTGAAAATGGAAAAGATGAGACTAGCATTTCTATCACGCATCATAGACGTGATAAGTTACTTATTATGTCTGATCAGATTAGTTTCACAATTTCGGTAAATTATAGATCATTCTTTTAAATTATTTTTATTTTGTGTTATTTATAAATAATTCTCCTTATAGTTCTTAAAAAGAGAAATATGGATGAATACGAAGAGAGAAAATAGAAAATTTATGCTCAGATGGGACATAGTGTACAGTGGTAACTTAGTGCATACTAGTGTGGGTAGCATGTGCATGCGGCATGCATGAAATAACTGCGGTAAAATTGTGCCCCTCCCTCCCCGATCACTTTCCATGTCACCAAATAATGTCGTATTGTATCTCTCAGATTTTTATTGGCTCAGGACCACGTACCCATTAAAGGGTCATCTGCTTCTTGAGTCCATTTAAGAGGCATGGGGATCTTCTAGTTCATACCAACTCAATTTTTTCTCAACAAAATTATTTCAGCCAAAACTACAGTTAGATTCCAAATTTTTTCTCTTTTTCCATATTTGTACAGTACCGAGAGTCAAGACGGGACATTCTGTCGTGCCAGGATAGAACATGAGGTGTGTAAGGTTATCTTGGTGTCTCCGCAAAGTCAGATGTCTCCTGGCCGACTGGATCCCCAGGCGCCTAGGCGTTAATTAGCCAAATAATTTTATAATATAATAATATAGACATAGATCAAAATTCTAAAAAATAACATAATATCAATGTTCGATGAATTAAAAAATCTCATATGCTCAAAAAGACTAAAATAAAAAATACATATATATTTGGACTATAAAAAATGATGATAAAAATCAAGACAAAAATTACACTAGTCAAAAAATTGTCAAAACTGACCTGGTTAAACCTGCTCAATAGCTTGGTCAAACCTGATAAAAAATTAGTCAAAATTAGACTGGTCAAATCTGGTCAACAGCCTGATCAAACTGGTCAAACGTAGTTAAACTGTTCAACAACCTGGTCAAACCGACATGCAGCCCGAGTTCGAATAGGATTTATCTCTAACCTTTTCTTTTATTTAAATAAATAAAAGTTTATCTCCTATTCAAATTCAAAAATGGGATAATATCTCTTTTTATCCTTTTGTTTATTTAAATAACAAAATATATCTCCTATTCGAATTCAAATCACCATGGTTGCAACCAATCTGAAACATCTATAAATAGAGGGGGTGCTATCTTTTTTAAAACAAGCAGGTCTAGGTCCAAGGCAGGCTCAGAGGCAGGCACACGCAGGCGCAAGGCAAGATAGGAGTACAGGTCCAGAAACACAGCTGCCAGAGACGGACAGGTAGACGAACATGATAAGAAGACCGGCGCAAGAGAAGCTCTGCTTTTCTTTCCAGATTTACTCGAGCAAGCCTTGAAAGTTGCCATGGATGAGCCTTGCTCATATGCATAGCATGCATTATGCATCATACTGAACATGGAGGTCTCGTCCGTGGTGCCCGTGCTAGCCGTTCCAGTGCTGTTGCAGCCCGCTTGGATGGGAGAAGATCGGCGATAACTTCTGATCCAGAAGCCCGATCGACCCCAAATTTTTATGACGAATAGGGAAGTAAAAGTACAACATGTCCTCCAAGTTTCAAGCCAATCGGAGATCTCTAAGATTGAAATTCGATCAGAAGAGAGACTCTGTCCAGTGTCGTTTTAGCTTACCTGAATAGGAGAAGATTGGCGATACCTTCTGATCCAGAAGCCTGATCGACCCCAAATTTTTATGGAGAACAGAGCAGTAAAGGTATAACATGTCCTCAAAGTTTCAAGCCGATCGGAGATCTCTAAGATCGAAATTCGATCAGAAGAGAGGCTCTGTCCAGTGCCATTTCAGTTTGCGTGAATGGGAGAAGATTGACGATAATTTTTGATCCAGAAGCCCGATCAAACCCAAATTTTTATGGAGAACAGGGGAGTAAAGGTACAACATGTCCTTATTTCAAGCCGATCGGAGATCTCTAAGATCAAAATTCGATCAGAAGAGAGGCTCTGTCCAGCATCATTTCAGTTTGCCTGAACGGGAGAAGATTGGCGATAACTTCTGATCCAGAAACCCGATCGACCCCAAATTTTTATGGAAAACAGGAGAGTACAGGTGAAACATGTCCTCCAAATTCAAGCCGATTGGAGATCTCTAAGATCAAAATTTGATCAAGAGATATGCTTTGTCTAGCGCCATTTCAGCTTGCCTGAATGGGAGAAGATCAACGATAACTTTTGATCCAGAAGCCAAATCGACCACAAATTTTTATAGCGAACAGGGGAGTACAGGTGCAACATGTCCTTGAAGTTTCAAGCCGATCGGACATCTCTAAGATCGAAATTTGATCAGAAGGGTGGCTCTGTCCAGCGCCATTTCAGCTTGCCTGAACGAGAGAAGATCGGCGATAACTTCTGATCCAGAAGACCGATAGACCCCAAATTTTTATGGAGAACAGGGGAGTACAGGTGAAACATGTCCTCAAAGTTTCAAGTCGATCGGAGATCTCTAAGGTCAGAATTCGATCAGGAGATAGCTCTGTCCAGAAGACGTTTCAGCTTATCTCACGGGAGAAGATCGATGATGACTTCTCATCCAGAAGTCCGATCGACCCCAAATTTTTTTATGGAGAACAGTAGGCTCATGGTGAAGCAACTCCTCCAATTCTCACCTCGATTTAAAGTCAAGAAGATCTCCAGAAGACCAATGCAATCAAGTTCTGTCTCGCTGAATTTTAGTTTGATATATGATCATTGCATTGAAGATAGTTTCCAATCCGACTGTCCGATTGATCTTAAACTTTGAAGATCAATCGAAGATCTGTCCAAAAACTATTCCTCCAAGTTTCAAGAAGATTAGAGGATCAAAAAGCTTCCATCTAGTTGGTTGAAGAGATTCTAGTGCAGTCCAATAATGTCAGAAGTTGTCAAAACAATCAAAATCATTGATGAACGTTTTGATGTGCTGCCTATCATGCAATATGTGTTTCCTGAAGCTAAGAAAGTCAAGATGCTATCACAAGTCATTCCATCCACTTTTCCATATCGTTGGGTACTGATGAAGCGAAGACGACATGCTTTTTGTCCGTGACTGATGAAGCTGGACACCATTCATGCCGAGTACTGATGAGGCGAAGGCATTTACTTGTTCGCGACCGACGAGGCCGAACAACCCCCTGGCTGGGCACCGAGAAGCGAAGGCCATATTTTGTGATAGTACCATAGACTGACGAGGCTATGGATTTGCATATTTGCATGCATGAGCATATGCATTGTATTCATTTATCAAAGGCAGAAGTTATTTTGAAACTTGAAGACGACGACCATCAGCACAGTTTAATCAGAGATTTTCTGTGGACTCGTTCTGCAGATGTAATTAACCAGGAGGTTTTCAAAAGCCCTGAGGAACCATGAACCATACAATCTCCTGAAGTCAAGATGTATTTTCCTTGGCGCAATGAGAGCTTGTAAATCCCAAAGGGACTTGTAATTTGTAAATTCTTTTCAGAATTAATAAAGTGCATTGTCTCCTAAGATTGTACATTGTATGTTCTCTTATGTGTATACTTATGTATACTGGCACGCCCGCACCACAAAAAAGAGGCCAATTTCCCAGAAGAGAGATCTTCTCGGCGAAACAATCAAAGTTCTCAAAAACAATTAAATAATATAGACATAGACGATACTAGTATCATAGAAATATAACATAACACCACGTCATCACCAATAAATCTCAAAAGTCAAGGCTCTTAAGTTTCAACTTTTAAAATCAAATATCATGATCCTTGTCACTCAGTCCACCACTTTCATGAGGAACAGTAGGTAGAACTTGACCATAATCATCTTCAACATCTAAATCATCAGTCATGAAAGGATCATCTTCTTCATTGTCTGAATCTGGTTTCTCAGTAAACTTTGATGTAGAGTTTGGACTTCCATTATGTTGAGAATAACCAATCACCTCATCATGGACTCTCTGATGGATTTTTGTACCCAAAAATAATAATTATAAAAGGAATAAAATAAAAAATACAAGCCGCTTAAATTAGATAGACTTCACATGTCATAAAAGATGGTGCATCAAGAGTTTAGTAAAAGTCGACCCACCATCTGAATAAACAAAAACTTTTGTGGATAAATGATTCCCTTTAATTAACCTCACTTGTCATGAGAAAAAAGTTAAGAGACTTTTGGGTAACAAAGGATTATTTCCTAAAAAGAGATGTTAAGTCTTATATAAAAAGACCTATTCTTGCTCATTCAAACACATCTCGAGAGAACAAGGGATAAGAATTTCAAGAAGAGGTAGAGAGACAAACTCTAGAGAAATTCTAGGTCAAGCTCTCTACCTCATTCAACACACACCACAAAAGAGAAGAATCTCAAGGGTGAGGCAGAAGAGTAATACAGTTCAGGAGCCGCAACAATTTTGATGGCCTTGATGGCTCTATCTCTCTAAGGTGAGCATTAAGCATTGCAGGGGAGCTCATAGTGCCCCAATTTTGAGAGTGCAACTTGCTTCCTCCCCCTATGATCCATCAGTAAAGATGTCGCGTTGAAGAGTGGGTTCGAGACGAAGCTGCCTGCTGTGCCTTTGTGCCGGCAATGACATCTCCATCAGCCGACGATGCTTCTATCTGTTTTGCCTCAGTGCCGACGACAACGTCTCCATCTGCCATGCCTTTGTGCTGGCCACAACGCTTCTATCTATCGTGCCTCTGTGCCAACGACAGCATCTCCATCTGCCATGCCTTTGTGTCGGTAATGACATCTTCATTTTTCGTGCCTCTGTGTTGGCGACAATGCTTCTATCTGTCGTGCCACTATGTCGGCAGGCCGCTTTTTCGACCTCTGAGCTGTAGGTTTGGAGTTAAGCTGCCCGCCATGCCTCTGTGTTGGCGGCGACATCTTCGCTCGTTGTGCCTCTGTGATGGCGACAATGTCTCCATACGCTGTGCCTCCGTGCCGGTGATGACACTTTTATCCGTCATGTCTCTGTGCCAACAGACCACTGTTTTGGCTTCTGAGCCGTGGGTCCGATCGATGTTGAAGGTAGTGGCAGATCACTGACTCGGCCTCTGAGTCGATGGCAGCACTGCTTGCTGTCTTCGTGCAAACACTAAAGACAAACATAGAAACAAAGAGGTAAAGAGACAAACTCTAGAGAAACTCTGAGTCAAGCTCTTCACATCTTTCAACCTTACAACGATGGCCTTTTTCCCTAATAGTGAGTTGTAGATGAGTGATATCCTCACTTCGAGAGCGCAATTAGCACCTTGTCTCCATGGCTCATCAGCAAGGCAGAGGGACGACAAATCTCTATTCGATTTTCAAAAGATCCGGAGAAGCGTTGCATCTCATTAGAGTCCTTTACATGCTCTCGTTTATCCAGCCAATAAAGCCAAGCGTAACAAAACATGTCACTTCTTATATCAAACTGCTCGTGCGCCATTTTTAAGGGAGCATATTTTATTGAACAAAATACCATTTTTGCTCATCATATGCATTGTGCAAGACTATTAAAGTCTTGTCACTCTTTATTTATGCATTACACCCGTGACCAATGAGGCCGGACAATCAATTGACCAAATGCTTACGAGACAAAAATCGATCTTGCATCGCATCGGGCTGTCTTCACCAACAAACTTGTTGCCGGGTACTGATAAAGCGAAAGCAACAAGTCCATCTGTGACTGATGAGGCTAGACGTCACATGGCTAGGTGCCGACGAGATTAGCCATGTGATCTTATATTCGTCTGGATGCCGACGAGGCTAAACGATTCCACAGCCAAAGCTGACGAAGCGAAGACCACCATTACCACGGCTTATGTTGCATTATATTTTCCATTTGTTCTATGAAGAGTAAAAATGAAGTTTGAAGAAGACGACTCAAAATGTATCTTAATCGGAGGTTCTCTGTAAGTCAAAGATTTAATAGAGATAATTAATTAGGAGTTTTACGAAACTTTAAGAACAAAAAATTCGTATGAAATCTTACTATCAGATTCTATTATGATGCGAAAGGCAAAAGAAGAAAAGGTACAAAACTTATATTTTTGTAATTCAGGTAAGAATTTTTCCCTAAAGGATGTAATTATGAAAATATAATTCTATTTTCTCTTTCTTAAAAAATAGCCTATGAATTTCTAAGAAAGGGATGCGTATAGATGAGAGGCAGCAGAGGATAAACATTGAGCTAGCTTTGCAAATGAATTTTAGTTCAGCTACAGCCTAATATTTATCTTCAACTTCGTCATTACCCTTTTATTAACCTTTTGCTTAGTTGCTCATAAATCGTGCCAATCCGTACACGTGGACACAAGCACTGTGCATTCACACCACGTTTGTTGTACACATTAATGTTTTATCTTTGAATGTATATCATTTAAATCAAATCTCTGATTTATAGTCCGATTGCACTGTTGACATTTTTCTTGGCAACATCTTTTAAACGAGTCCAGTATTTGATATGATTTGAAATCATCTAAAAACACGTATGGATGGTGTTGGTGTTATGGCTGCCCTGTCGAGTTGTCACCTGCCAATGGATTTTGGACCATGTAGGTTTGGCTTAGCCCAATAGATTACGTGTTTTAATTAGTGTGGTGCTGCAGGTGTACGAATTATTTTTGTTCGTGGGATCACACGTCTGTAATGAGTTCCATGGCAAGTCTTTAAATTCTCGAGTTTCTCTGAGCTCCGTGTCTTCTCATGGGCTTTGTGTGGACTCCTCTCTTTCATGCTAAATATGTTCTACCGAGTAATACTTGGCAACTAAATTGTTTCATGGGTTCGAATTTGTTAGACGGGATAGCTTCGATCGAGAGCGGCATTAGAAAATTCTCATAAGGAAACCAAATTCTTAAACATGAATAATAGAAGCGGCCAAATAAAACTTTTTACATGTTGCATATGGTAAAATCCAATGCGCAGCTTCCAACAGACGTTGCAATCTCTTTACATGCACATGCAAAATAACGAACAAAGATGGCATCATCTAATAAACACGCCACCTTCATGTCTCCACTTTCGTATCTGCGTTATCCAATCAAACAGTCTTAATGGTACTTTGCGTGATAAATGCTGCAGGGCAGGATTTATAGAATTAAGAATTTGATTCTATATGAAATTCTACATATGCGTTAATACTATCCAAAATTGTGAATTGCATAGTATATAAAACAAATTAAGAATTTGATTTATAATTATCCGCTATTTCACTACTAATTCTATATTGTTTTCGGATATATGCAATTTAATTTTTGAAAAGTATAGAATCACAACTCATAAATATATAATTGTCTTCTTATTTATAGAATTTAGCATATAAAATGAAATTCGAAAAACAAAGAGAAAAGAAAAATACTTAGGGCCGGTAAGAGGTATGGTTTAGAAAACAAAATTTTCGTAGGAATTTGAAGAAAACCACACATCTTATTAGATTAGATGTTTTCTTTCCCCAAAATTACTATATTCCAAATATGACTTGAAATGCAAGAATTCCATAGAAAATATGTAAGAAAGTAAACATTTAATGAGAGTAAAATTTTTTTCTTTTATCTAAAATTTCTACCGAACAGATTATATATTGATGTCTCATGCAGAAGTTTAACAATTAATATCGACCTCAGCTAGCTTACGCTGATCAGTGATCTCCGGCGGGGTAGAGCCGCGTCGGAAGCCACTTGCCGTCGACATGTGGTGGCGCCGCCGATTCAAACCCTTTGATCGTCCCATCTCTCATGTTGTACATACCATAATCTCTAAAAGGATCCTCCACAACACTGCCATAAATGTCGTTAATGCTCATGCATGGAAGTAGATGCAATTTTCTTGAGCTCCTGCGACTTGGCCGGTGGCAGGGAAAGACTTGGAACAGAATGGACCTGCAAAGAGCGCGAGGCCGCGCAAGCTATCGGCCTTCCTCCACCGGCAACGGCCGGCGGTCAAGTCCACCTTGAAAAGTCTTGCAGTTTCTCCAATCTTTCGGATAGTACATTGCACCAAGATACGTACGGTACATAAAGCGCTCATCAGTCATCACACGAATCCTGAATCATTGTCAGTTTTTTGATGATGCAGTTAATGCTGGAGATTTTTGGTTTGCCGCCGTCGTCCTGGCCGATGCCGAGGGCGAGGGGCTCCTGTTGGCCGGTGAGGGCGTAGAGCTTTCTGTGGAAGAAAGCCATGTCTTGGACGTTCTTGCACTTGAGCTTGGTCACGGACCAGCCTGTCACTCCTCTTAAGAGTCCAAGCCTAACAATTGCCATATACTTATATAATAGACCCTATAATTACATAAAGATTTATATAAAGTACACAGAAATCACAAGATTATCATAAAATTCAATTCATTTATCACATAGATACGATACACTAGTTTTGAAGAAAATAAGAAATATAAATTGAGTAAAATATAAACTTCTATTTGCATCTCTCTCCAGTTGATTTAGTCTACTATCTAAATTTGTGAAACTGCAAAAATTAAATTAACACAAGAATGAGTATTATAGGTCATATTCTGCAAACCGACATATACAATAATAGATAAAAAATAAATTATTGGCTCATACAAAGAATTTATATTACAAAATTATTTACAATTGATGTGAGAATTTATATTATAAAATAGCTTACAATTGTGACCACACATCCACTTCATTAATAATAAGACAAATAAATAAATAAATAGATAGATAATCAAAACAATAAGAATAAAGCAATTTATGATGCCACATATAACAGCAGGCTTCCCACTCTTGAAAGTCACTAAGGTGAAATTTCATAGTTTTACATTTTACAGAAAGTATTCCGACGCCACAATCTCTATAAAGACATTTGTTGTCTTAAAAAAGCAAAATTTTTTAGTCCACCAACAACTGACACCCTTAATAATCCAAATTAAAGATCTAACAAAAAAGAGATAGATATATTACAACTATTATTGCTCTTACATAAAATACTCTTGCATAAAGTATTTTTTATGCAATAGAAAAAAGTGACTATAAATTCTCTTTTTTGTTTGTGAATCCAATTTGCATCCTTCGAACACACGCCCATAAATAGCCATTGAAAGAATCGATTAAACGATCCCAATATTGTGAAAGAGAAACATTCCAAATCTAAAGAAGTTTAACTTACATGTATCGATTACTCCTATAGATTTATCATTACGTACCTGTTTGGATAAGAGCCGTTCTCGGATAGAGTTCAAACAATCATATACCTGAATTGTGATCGATATGATGCGTTTGCTATCGTAGTATTAATTCTCTATAAAAACATAAACTTACAATAGTAAATCTTTCAAAACAAAGAAAAATAAGATTAATAATACACACATTCTTCTCATATCAATATCGGAAAAAAAGAAAAAAATACAAATTTTTTTTTAACTTAACTATGATTTCTTCGCTTAACTTGCTTTCACTAATAACTAGTGTGTTGAAACTACTAACAATTAACAACGAGTAAGCCACAATTGAAGTGTGGCATACTATTTATAGGTGTGAGAATCAGTAAAAGAATCTTGTAATCATCATGGTTATGAATTAGCCATACGTCCTTAGTCATGGTTCTAACATTCCACCTATCAAGGTAGCCACCGCGTCATCCCCAAGCGTGGCGCATGGAGTCAATAGTAATAGTAAGAAGTCGATTTGTAATGTTATTCTTCATGAGGAAGTAAAAGTTTAAAGTCTATCTCTAAATCATATGTCTAGAAGCATAGTTACTAACAGAAAAAATATTATACTGGATCATAATAGTTAATTTATTTTGTAACATTCAGAAAGTTTTAGATTTAACTATAAAATACAAGTGATTCAATGATATGTAAGTTTTGAACTCATATGTCAGTTTCATAATTATTGTCCTATGATGAATTTTATTTTTTAAGTGTTTTCAGCTAATTTACTCAAATTAATCCATATAATAGATTAAAAAATATCTCATAAATTTTTTGTCTAACTGGTGTTAGGTTTTTTTTAGTTGCTATGATTAATAGAATAATTTAATATTAATACGAGTATTGCAAGCCGTAGCCCGATTGGGAAATATAGAGAGTGGTGCTGAACCATCTTGTGATGCGATCAGCACAGCGAGAAGCGGGGTGGGCGATGAGGTGTTGCTGAGGTTGAGGATGCAATTATCTTAGACTGAGTCTAATGCATCAGCGCATGAACATGTGCTTTAGAGAAATAGTCTTAGCATATTCTATGTCATGCATGCGCAACATCGCCCGAAACACCTACCATTCCAATACAAATGTAAACTCATTTCCTTTTACAAAGCACTTAACAAAATTAGTACACAAGTTGTGAGTAACAATTTAATAAACTAAACCAAAATTAGATAAGATAACATACTTGTGCACATTTCGGGTGAGCAATGGCACCGGTAGAGGAGGAACGTCCTGGTGGAGACCAAATTGGCGCATCACTCTCTACAGTGTGTAAGGCTCCACCATAAAAGAAAAAACTAATTGGTATCAAGTCAGCCAGAATGGGTGGTCCCTTGTACAGAGGAAGGACAGACTGTAAGGAGCGACCCTATGTATGTAGTTCTGGATCCACCCCTATATGACATCAATGTTGTGAAGATGATTGAACTAGGCGGTGAAGTCTGGATAATATCTGATCACCTGGTGGTGCACCCACACATGGGATTGCCGAGTCCATCGCATGCCCATCATCGGCCTATCAGTCATGCCGCTGGGCGGAAGGAGGAAATGGGGTGATGTCAAGCCGTGGTTGACCTATGCTGAACTGCTCATATGACTACAACTATAGAAGTAGAGAGTAGCCTATGAAGCATGAGTTACGGGATCGACGATGTGATGCGTCATAGAGACGCCGATATGTAGTGCACAAAGCAGCCGAACCCCAATTGATTGTAGGCATCTGCGGAAGATCCGCCGCCTCAGCAATCCTCTGTGCTACCAGAATAAAACTGTGGTCTACGGTGTCCCCATGCGTGGACGTGAACAGCACCCACCTGAATAAGAAGAGTAATTAAGCCTCCAGGTGCCTTCTCATAATCCAGTTGGGTCCTTCATCTGGACATACCTCGAACTGACAGAGCCAAGTAAGAGGCACTCCGGCTGGATGGTCAAACTTAGCATACGGTACATCGTCCACTCCGTGAGCCACAATAGCATGAAATCATTGCAAGAATATCTGGCGCCATACAATGCGTAGCATGTCGGGAGGGGGGGGGGGGGGGGTTGATGTACACCTCACCAGCAATTGGCAATCCTAAAAGCATGGAAATATTCTGTAGCGTAATTGTTATCTCACCGAATGAGAGGTGGAAGATGTGGGTCTCCAGCTTCCATCTGTCAACTAACGCAATGATTAACGAACAGTCGAAAACGAATCGTCAACTTACAACACACCTATTTAATGACATAGCCCATTTGGCGACTGCTTTTTTCAAGTCGTCTTTGTTCCTAAAAATTTGCCTGAGATGCACAATATTGTCATTTACATCCGACGAAGAGTTATACTGTTGACTAACAATGGCTTCACAAAAGCCCGCTTTTGTCGCACTATTCTTCTGGTACACTCAATCTATTTTCCCTATTATTGCTCTCCTCCGATTTGGAAATGTCATCATCCCTACTGTCCTCTGAATTGCATCCGTGTCTATCGCATGAACATCACCAACTCCTTCCACCAGTTGGTACATGTCGTTTCGTGCGAATGTAAACTCATTAGCTCTGACATTTGGGATAAACGAGGCTGCAGTGTGGGGGGCGACTATGCAATACAACTTTGCGTATAGCAACATTGTGTTGATAGGACTTTTTGGGTCTGTCAATTTACAGACATATGACGACCATGTCTGCTTACAAACAAGTTTTCAGAGCAACCAATATGGTCATAGATTTTGTTTACTTTGCAGCAAAACTAATCCTTTCAATCTGATATTGTGGAACCCAATCTTTCCTTTAAATAAACGAACAACTCATATACACATTTGTTTCAAAGGCCATGATATGGGATTTATTGCTTTACTACTCAAATACTGACATCCACTCAAATCATTCCCGTCTGGACCATCCTATATTGCAACTTCACTATAATAAATATATATAATTTCGGATTGGGACATATCCTACATATAAACAACAAATGTACAGTTTCAATTGTAACATACATTATATTTAATTTAAATATGCAACCCAATTGCTATCTAACAAATATTCTATGAGTCCAAGTGATATGTGCAATAAATTTATTTCGAGTATGCATTAGTTGCAACAGATAAATTTACCTAACTAAAACTTAAGTACTACATACTGAAAGATCGAAGTACGTACTCTTGAGGGGATCAACTTGCCACTCCAAAATCCACAAGTTCTGCTCTTTCTCGACACTTCAATCAAATAACGTATACAAATTTAAGTCTTACTAATTATGTCAGTATAATATACAAAAATATATAATTAATTACTAAAGAAACCCTCACCAGCGAATTACAGCATATCGATGGCCGTACCAAGTCGATAGAACCTCTCTACGTGACTTTTCTTTCCTCTCCTCTACTTTCCATAACCATGACTTTCCTCCATCTTTTCATGGGGTTATGCAAATGATCCTTTTGGAGATCACAGTGTATACAACATGAGAGATGGGACAATTAAAGGATTTTTGTTGTGGGAGGCCGCGGTGGAGATGGCGCTGCCAAGAAGCAAAAGCCGGTGGTTTCGATGTGGCTCTTCCCCATCGCAGATTACTGTCGTTGAGATTTTTGAAATTACTTATTTGTATTTGTTAGAGTTGTTTCTCATTTCATTATTAGGAGTTTGTATCAAACAAAAAATTGTTAGATTATCTCTTACCTTATCTGTTAGAGTTTAAATCAGGGAGGAGTTATCTTACTTTATTAGTAAGAGTTTGAGTCAAATTCTAGTTATAATCCTGATTAAGCCTAGATCTATATAAAAATTGATGTCTTTGTAATTTGTGTGTCTTTTCCTGAAATAAATCCTCTCTTTTATCTTTAATAAGTGGTATTAGAGCTTAGATTTCTCAAATCCTAGACTTAACTGTTGCCCCCAGGACGTGTATGTCCTAGGGGCGAGGCGATGCCAATCCTTCTTTTTCTTATCGTTAATCATCTTTGACGATGCTAAGCAAAATTTTTTGTTTCCTACTATTGTCGCCTAGGCCTCAAGTTCCTATTGTTACCTCCTTCATCTCCAACATGTTGCTGTTGATTTGTTTATGTTACTGTTGCGACTTGTTTGTGACACCAGCTCTCTGTTTGAGATGCCCTACTAGTCCGTTCAGCTAAGAATATTAGATCTATTACTATATGCCTACAACTTTTAGTTTTTAAGTATCAACTATCGTTGTCTCACGCGATTTTGTTGAAGTTATTCTTAAGCGACTTCTATTTCGTCAGTTTTTGGATTTGTCGTTCCTACCATAAGCCCCCGTTGGCTCATGTTCTATTTCGTTGGTCAGGAACTTCTATTTTTTAGGCTGTTTCTATACAGTGGAGTATTTTTTGTTTCTAGAATTTCTCTTGGTTAAACTTTTGGCTTTAAGGATGTTTGTTGAGTTGTGGGGTTTTCCTCTAGTTATGTTGTTTTTAGTCATTCAAAATTTTTATACTTATGATTTTGGCAATTGGGCTAATTTTTTCACACCTATTAGGTTGTTTTTTTTTTTTTTTGCTATGTTGAGTATTTGAGGAGTTTTGATTGGCTACTAGAGTTGTGTTGCATTTGGACCGAGAACTTTTTTTTTACTTCGTTTTGAATAAAGTCATTAGGTTTTCAGATTTGACAGCATCAACAAAGTTTGGTACTTATTATGTTATATTGTGGCATGTGCATATGATGGTTATTTTATCCAATCAGGAAGTTAAGTTGACTATATTTTGGTTTTGCGGTGTTTATGGTTCTTTCAATTTGCTACTGTGCTAAGAGACACAGAGCATGAAGAGTTATATAATTTGGAGTAGTATCTTCATCATCAATTATGTCGTGTTAGCATTTTTGATTTTGTTTTTGTATTGGATGACATTTCGAGTCAAGAAGGAGATTTTTAGAGTTGTCTCTCATCTCATTATTAAGAGTTTATATCAAACAGAAAATTGTTAATTATTTCTTATTTTATCTGTAAGAGTTTGATTCAAGGAGGAGTTATCTTATCTTATTAGTAAAAGTTTGAGTCGAATTTTAGTTAAAGTCATGATTAATTTGATTTATGTCTTTATAATTTGTATGCCTTCTTCTGCAATAAATCATTCTTTTATCCATAAGAGTATTGTCCGCGAGAAGTATGATCTGGGAGAGAGATCATTCAATATGCCAGTCTTTTTCACTTTGTGATTTCATTTTGTTTGTTTGTTAAATCATGTGTAACACCTTATGTACCAACCCTGCCTTTTAAGGTCGTGCTCATGCGGCTGCCACCATGCAAATCTAACAAATACATGTAGGATTTTGGGTTTAACGGGCTTGTATGTGGCAAAAGAGTTGAAAATATCTGTCTTAACCGACTCATATTGGGATCTTACTAGATTTAGATTGGAGATCTAGTGATTTGGCTTTAAGATTGGAGATTACGTAGTTGGATACTTTAAAGTAGATAAATTAATATATGAAAGGTGTTGTATGTTTTTTTTTTATCATTTGATTGTACAATAAGCAGTCCGGATTGAATAAGAAAAAAAATTAAAAAAAGTAAAAAAAGTAGAATATTGGAAAATGCAAAAAAAAATTAATTTACTATAAAATCAAGCCTAACTGTTGTTGTTTGATCTGACGAGTAAAAGTCTATACAGTAGTTGTGCAATTACTCAACTACTTTAGAGGATTTGGTTCCTGTGGTATGTGGCGCTAGAAGAAATCAATCCAAGAACTAATGACTATCTCCAGTTTTATCGATGATAGTGTAGTTGAGAAATGGAGTGATCCTTCCTGTTATAACATCGATACAAGCAATCAGATAAATGATCAAATTGTGGAGTAATTAATGAGAAATACTAGTGCATTCAAATATATCTCATACAGATCATACTTAAGATATAAATAAGCAGACAACAGACAACTGATTTAAGATCTGAGTATGTTCTGAAAATCCAAAACAACAGAACCAGCTAGCTAGGCTGATTACTTGAGATCCAGCATGGACAGCCAAGCGGGAAATAGATGCAATCTTCTTGAGCTCCATCACATTCCCCAGCAGGGAGAGACTTGGAGCAATGATTGCCAACAGAGAGTTTCATACTGACACTTCGCCGCTAACAAGGGTCGCCGCTCAAGTCTGCTTCATGGACCTGAAACGCACAAGCACGAGGATTAGGAAGCGGCCATAAGCGGATTCATCGTTTCACCATCCACAGTCTACCACCAGAGTTGACTAGGATATAGACATCAATCGTCATCCTCACTGGAGTTGATCATGCATTTGTTGCACGAGATCATCGGCTTGCCATGGTGGCTGTCACTGACCTCAAGGACGAAGAGATCCATTCATGAAGTGACTATTTTAGACCTCCTATTTCATATTTTTGTTCTCCAGAAAAATATCAATTTCGCTCCAACAAAATTATCTAAGTAAATTATATATGATTGTGTTCGTCTTGAGAAGAAATCAATAAAATATTTATTTGTCTAACTTGAGTCACAGAGTAAACGTTATGACCACATTTATGTTTTAACTCTTGAGAAAAGTTCAGACAAACTGTAAACCTTCAAACTTACTATTCAATTCACAATAACACATTATTTAGATTTATCATTTTTAGAGGATTCCATAGAATCATGAAATCACTCATTCCGTTGGGGACCTAAAAGGTATATATGATCAATTACAATTAGGTCCCTTCCTCGGTTTGATCAGAGTAGATGTTCTGATTTTTGTGCTCTTCATTCTGTAATTTTGTATTAAATATGTTCATCATGTCATAAAGTTTCCAAAATGATATAGATCACCTTATTCTGATTAGCAACAAAAAAGTTAAAACCCATTTACAAATAGATACTTATAACAGTACTGATGAGTTATCACTTAACTATACTTAAATTTCTCACAATTTGAACTGATTTGTGAGAGTATATTAGAGTCATGATTAACCATAATCCACAATTGACTGACCATGTAACATGATTAAGTCGATGTACCGAGTTCTAACTAGATAGGCCCAAAAAACGAGGTAAGGGACTGTTATATGACGGAAATATATTATCATGGGTAAATGATATTTGTGATGTTCATATTAAATAATAGAATACAAGTATATATTTATTGCTTCTTTAAATTTGTGTAAGAAAATTTTATATTTTAACTCTTTAATCAAGTGGAGTCCATATGTCATAAGCACATGGCGAATTATATTACAAAGTTTAGTCTAACAACAGATTTGTCCACATTTTCTGCATCTACATTATGAAAAACAACACTGACGTTTCCACCATTGCTGTTAAATTGTTCGCCGTGTCTTGCCCATTGTTAACAGCCTCACCGTCATCTCCAGATGAAGCTAGCGATGTGCAATAATCATCTGCAGAGTTGTCACTGTTGTTAAAACCACTAGCACTGTATTCGCTACTCTCGTCATTGGTGCTTGAAAATTCTTTACTTTCTTCGTCCCCTTGTAGGTCTACACTGAAAATTCTTTACTACCACAAAATCCTGAGTGCCTCCTTCTAAATTGAAACTGAGACTCTGTCCCAACTTGAAGATTGCTCCCTTCGTTGTTTAGTGAATTGAATGGCTCAAAAATCATCACCATTTGTGCAGTGATGACCGGTTGCAATACCTGAAAACACCAGTTGTACAAATCCTTGCAAATGTCACTCAACTGATTTCTCACCTACATCAAACAAAAAAAATAATTATTTAGAATCACTGAAAAAAGACTACAGAAATAAAGAAATAAAACAACAAAAGAGTGCAAACCAATTTGGAGTCAGCAACAGAAAATTATAGGTTTACTTTGTGGAAAACAATAATATAAAAAAGAAAAATCAAAGCGCAGCAACCAACGATTGAAAAAGGACTAACAGCAAGTAGGAAAACGTATGCACCAAGTGCTGGATTCTTTCCACCTAAGCGTGACTTTTGAAACCTCTCAATAGACATCACAAGCCAATCAAGGACAAAACTACACCAATCAAATGATTTTATCTCATCAACAATTGTAAGGATGGAGAAATAATATGGGCTCCTTACAGAGAAATAATATGGGCTAGCACGCAAATAGCTGGTGGGGCAAAGAAAAATGGATAGTGCAATAAGCAATAAAATCTTGGCAAATCTATCACCACTCAAGTCACTGGTTACAAGACTAGTAAACTCTTGGACAGTAGGATAGGCGCCCTTACAACAAGTGTCATCTCCAATCAATTTAGCTGCACTATCATCTGATTTTTTTAAAACTTTCCGAACACCTAGTGGCATGCGCAATACTTGTCGTACACAGGACAGACCCAGTGTAAACGAAAATCCATTGGCCAACTTCAGACTTCTTGATTTAACATCAAAATGCTTCACTAACCAGAATGCAACACATTTGGAATTGTAAGAACATTTACAGTCTTAGTAAAGAGTCAAATCCTACGAGATGAGCTATTATCTTCTGTTTATTGCTTGAAGACCTGACTACATTTAGAAACTTTCTGTTCGACAAACGAGGAGTAAAACCCTGCAAAACAAAAAAAAATGTAAAAACAATTAGATATAAAAGAATTTGACATTATTATATACAAGAAAGTACGAAGAAAATGCCCTTGCTCGGAGGAGAAGAACAAGATCTAGCAATTACACCTTTTAAGCTCTTCCACACGTTGAGCCAGCCATCTATAATAATTAAAAAAAAACTTACAATCAATGTGCACTAATCTTCAATAGTAAATTACTTATATGCTGCCATTCTTAAGAAGTAAGTAAACATGCTACATAATCATCGACGAAAGGGAAATAATGACAAAAAATACACCCAGTCTCAACCAGGCATTTGTTCTGGGTTGAACTATACCCTCAAAGGCAAATTTTTTTAGTTAAAAACTTTGGATTTGAAACAGAACAGCTTGAATGTAAGATATAGGCACTTGAACCCTTGAAGGACCTCCAACGCAGGAAGTATAAAGAATTATCACAAATCCATAAAAAGATAAATCATTTTTTGATGAAATTTCATCACACTCAATAAAAACAAGTGGGCATTCTGTGTTGCAAATGTTTAAGAAACAACTCACGGTCCACTCTTGGAGACTATGTTCACTTAGAATGTGTTTAAATATTCGTATGGATTTGAGTCTGATTTATACGAGTGAGACATATTAAATAAAATAGGTTTTAGAGATACAAGGACGTGATGTTTGGTTGATTACATTAATAATATATGTCAAGATAAAATGTTATTTTGTTGATTGCATAAATGATATAAATAGAAAATATGTAGAATGAAAAATATTATCTAATCAATAATATGTCATATTTCACTATAATAACTATTATTATACCTTAATAATTCTTAGTTAATCTTAATTTACACTAATAATCATTAATTCATGCTAATGACTCTCAAAACCCGTATTTCTAATAACCTGGTTCAGGAAGGAATCTTACATCCTGTGAGCTTGGTTCTTTTTTGTATATAGATAATCAAACAACTCGAGTTGCATCTCGTGAATTAAGTTGAAGATTAGATACAGACATTCAAACACATCTTTTTAAACCATGCGAGAATACAAGAATTTCATAAAGATTATGCAAAGAATGTTTTCTGTATGTTTAAGTCAAAAGGCAGGTAAACCAAACAACAACAAAAAGTAAGATTAAAAAAACTCTTAGCACATAGAGTTATGACCAAAAAAAAAAAAAAAAAAAAAAAAAAAAAAAAAAAAAAAAAAAAAAAAAAAGAAGAAGAAAGAGAGGAGCTGAAATTGAAAAAAAGAGCAGATAGAATCTGAAAATGATCTGGAGATGAGATACACAAGGATGATTCCGCGCAAGTTTACACTATCAACACATTTGTATCATTTATATCACATTATCAACACATAAAATCGAAAAAAATTTACACTGAATGTGATATTATGCTCAAGTGTTATTTTATTTTCTGATGTTACACAGCATGTGATGAAAAATTGACAATGTATGATCTTGTGAATAGGAGAAATTATATGAAAATGCAAAGTTGAAAGTTACTGTTTTACAATGTTGTTTTCAGAAGCAGTTCAAAAAAAATTTAGGAGTCAACACTCGCACAAATTTCTCAATGTCTTATTGCCATATCACTCTATCCTGTAGGTGTTGTATCTGCGCCCTGATCTGTATGCGTGTTTCCTAGTGATGAACCTTTTGTTTGTACTGTCCTGTGCTTAGTCCGAGTCCCTACACGTGTACCGCGAGTCCTCTAGTGCTTACTTAGTTCGGTCCCTGTCCTGTGTCCAGTCCAGATCTCTGCTCTATGCCCCTGTCCCGTGCCCAAACCCTTGTTCGGCTAGGGCCCCTCCTGTTTTAAGTTGTACTCAAATATTTCTTTTGATAGTTTGAGCAGTTGTAATAATATTAATTTAAAATTTTTGTACTATAAAATGAGAAATTTTTGGTTTTATTTATTATTAAGGAAAAATTAGTTTCGCCTTCTTTGATTTAGGGTTAGTTTTATGGTAGTTTTAGTCCAATTTTTTTTTATTCAAATTGTAAACTAACCTAGACAGCTGTTTCTCTGTTATTAATTTAATTTGATATATTTTATTATTTTTTGGTTATTGCTGGTTTTAATGACTTTTTTTGAGTATTTTTCCTTCTAGGTCTATAAATGACCTAATTGGAAAAGCACGATTTAGTTTTGGTTTGTTTGAAAAACTACTGGTTTAATTACTCGAATTTTTACACTTTAAACTCAAGATTCATGTTTCATCCACGATACCGTTCGTACTCACGAGACGATCAATATTCGCACGTTAGGGTAACACTCGACTGCTACATTTTAACGGAATTTAGGGTTTGAAAAGGGGTTTTGTGTCTAATTGAGTTAGAACAACAGTATGATCCCATGTGACTGTTGAATAATTTTCAAACCACCAACTTAATTTGTCTTATTAATATTATGATAATTAATTCATCAGTCTACTGCCTCTGCTAAAAAATCATGTTGACAGTGACAAAAATCTTGAAATCCTAGATTTTTTTTCTCATCAAATTCATTAATTCAATTTTCGCAGTTTTAGTCAGCTCTCAAAAACACTTAACTTGCACGATTTGATTTGGTAATTTACAATCCAAAAATTGATCCCACTTGTTCTATGTGGATTAGATCATTAAGTGTTTAACGATCAGTCATCTACTTGCTATTATTATAAATTACATATTTTTTTTGGTGTGTCAGCTGAGAGGAAAAGAAAATGAGAGATGATGCACAAAAGAAACAAAATGAAATGAAAGGGATGCAAAGTCCTCTCTTTCTCTGTTGTGACATGACAACACACTGCCAAGCCACACTCTATTGGTAAGAAAAAAAAAATTAAAATGACGTGGGCAAACGAGGCAACGTACAAGAGAGGAAAAAAACCAGTCCAATAAAATTTTAAAAAAGATGCTTAAAAACAGTAAGGTAGAATTCTAGACTAGATTCCAATCTGATGTGACAACCAAAGTGTGCAGCAGAAATAAAAAAAATAGAACTTGCAGTAAATAATAAATCTGAAACGATAATTATTTCGTAAGAAAAGTAAAAAAACATTAAATTTTATCAGTAAGAGTTTAAACATGATTTACTGGGACAGTTGGCGTGGAAAGTGTTTGATATGAAGTAAAGAACTCTGCACCAATCTCTCGAAAAAAAAAACGAAAAAGAAAAACTCTGCACCAAAACCAAACTTGCAAATACTGACCATACATGGCGATTAAGCACATCCAGAATCCATGCACCTACCGATAAATCACATTCGCCACACCCCGAAAATAAATACATTTCACTTCAAACACGCACTTCCCATGCAGAAATCACATATATTCTTGGCCTATATAAAGCAACATTATTATTATTTTTTTAAGACGCTTGCAGCGTAAGTATATGAATCTATGATCGATCCAAGAACAGCACTACTTTTGTCTGACTGATCCCATGCAATGATGCAAAGCTACTGCATGCCACTGATTCATGTAACCAAGCTGATGCCCTCGGTGATGAGAGAATCCGCGATCACTTGGTTTGCCGCCTCCGACGGGTGCACGGCGTCCCAGAACACGTAAGTCGTCGCGTTCGAGCACGTCCCTACCGACTTCGGGTTGCACAGAAACACCGTCGTCTCCACCGTCCCCGTCCCGCAACACCCTCGCCGCGCCTCCGAGAAGCCTTAACATGCACCATACACCCACAGTTCAGAACAATTCTCCCAACTGATCAAGAACTTGTTAACAAGTTAGTCCATGCTACCTTGCGACGCCGGTGAGGTGGCGAGGCTGTATAGGGGCGTGTAGATGTCGAACACCGCAATCTTGAGATCGCTGTACCGCGTCAACAGCGAGCTGACGGTGGCGTTCATCTTACTGTTGAAGTTCTGGGCGTCGCTGTTGAGCCGCGACACACACTGGTTGCTCCCGTGGCCGAACAGTGTGATCGCCCCAGGCAGGCAGCCCAGCGGCGGCATCGACGTCACGCCGATGCGGCGTGCCCCCATGCCATACAGTTCCTACACGCACTTGGTTTAAGTCTCTCTGAGCATTGAATCATCTGAACATGGAATATGTCGATAATGGAAGCTGGCACGGATGGTGACTTCATTGCTCACCGTTACAAAGTTGCTGAAGATGCCGATGAGGCGGTCGGAGAACTGGTCGGCGGTCTGGTGCTTGTAGAGGAAAGGGTTGATGTAGTAGTTCTGGATGAAGTCGCTCGCACCGGCGCTGATGATGTACAGTGCACCCGATACAATGGACTTAGCCTGGCTGCTTCCGGCCACCGTCGCAAGCTTCGACTGGTACTCTTTGAAGTACTCCAATTGTTGCGACAAAGGGATGGCGTGCTGCATCACGTAATGAACTTGCCAAACTTAGAGATCATTTATACAAAGCTGGTAAATGCAGCTATCTCATTTAAGAGACATGCAATAAAAGATTTCAAATGACAACTTCTCATGTTAAACATTATGAGTTATGATACTTACATACATAAGTGCAGTGTGGTCATAGTAACCGGATGCTGCAGAAGCAAAGTTGGCTCCGCTTAGAAGGTTCTTCCCTGAAGCCTGTGGGCTGAGATATGCAGGAGGATAGCTGGTAAACCCCAGTGTGTCAGCTGCAACCATAAATTTGTAACAAGAACGCAAGATACCAGTTTAGTAAATGCAAGTACATGTTTGTGCAGAAGAGACATGCATGCACATCAGAGAGTAAGAAGGTGACCAGTGATATCAGTGGCCAGCTTGCCATTGCAGAACCTCCCAGTGGCCACATGGTTCTCAAAGTCCCTCCCGTAGGGAGGGAAGTCTGCCTTGAAGAAGGTGTGGAGGTAGTCGTTGTTGCCAACATCGACCGTCGAGTCACCGAACGTCATGATGGCTGGCACGAGCGGCTGCGCGACGCTGCCATGTGTCGCCACCAAGAGGAAAAGAGCCAAAACCAGCACGAACCTGACCTGCATTGCACTATGACTTATCTCCCAATGCCGTCTATGTACTAGTATATCAGTCTGGAAGAGAAGCTCATTGTGGCCTAATGAAGGGACAGTGAGCTATTTATACAACTGTGCGTGGACATACACACAAGAAAGATGAAATGCAAAGGACAGGAGTTAATGGAGTTTGTTAAGAGCCCATAATTGCACGGTTGTGAACAAACTGAGCTGATAAACACAAACAGTACACTCCAACTTAATAGGTGGGAGCCACTTGTCATCCAGAGCATGCTTCGTTTCAGTACCAACACACTGCAGTAAGTGCTGGGGAAGCAACTTATACAAGGATCTCCTCATGCATGAGACCCAATTACAAATTGTCAGATCGAGATCGAAATTACAGGCATATCATGGTTGAACGACTTTTGATTAGGGTCTCACATGAGGGGCTGTCCTCACAGAAGTTTTCTCCTTGTGCTAGTCTACGCTCTAGCTTGCATGGTTATCCACACATATTTTTCAACAATTAATTCTCGCAGCTAGAATGGCGACTATTTATTAGGTTGATAGGGCAATACAGGGGTAGTTGAGGGGGAGTTGATGCTGTGATGAGGGCATCTTGACACTAGAAATGTCAGGAGCCAGAGGAAGACACCAACAGCTACTATACAACCACTTAAAAGAGTTATTGCACATGTTGTACTACAAACACAAAATTTGAGTTGGGGTCTCTGCTTTCGGTCCGACTGGAAAAGATTGCAAGACTGGGTAAAAACTTCAAAGGATATGAACTGTGCCAATATAAAAGAAGTACAAAGGAGCTGCTAGATTTGAGAATAAATGTGCAGATCTCTGAAGTACAGTGTGCCAGAGGGCAAGACTTCTCCTGCAATGTCATTGAATGTACAATGCAATGTCATTGAATGTACAATGCACCATCTCAATGCCAGTTATTTATAGCAACCAGACATATTGTTTCCCCAAGAACAATATAGAACACATGCAAGAGCAGGAAGCAATGTGGAAGCTGGAAGTGCAACAAGTGTTACTACCCAGATCTAGGTGTCACTTCTGCAAGAGATATCGTTGGGAAGTTGAGGGAATTCAATGGTTAAGTTCTTGGAATGGATGTGACAATCACAGTGAGATGGTGCAGTATACTGATGGGTACAGGCGTACAGCAATGCACTACACTTATAAAGATTCTTGTGGATGTGGATTGGGCCTAAACTGTACAAGGATTAAGAGCTTTCCTAGAAGCTTATTTAGTCCTTTTCCTATATGACATTTTGTGTCTACTTTGAAACCAAGATGGACTCAACAAACGAAAAAAGATGGTAGATTTCGACGCATACCTGTATGTTTGTACATGTTATAGCTTTAAGAGGTCACCCTCCCTTCTCTAGTTGATAGTTGAAAGCAAGCGACATTCACTGCATTTCCATTTTAATGTTTCAGGTTCTGAAAAAGAGAAGCTTACAGTGTTGAGATGTACCAAGGATCAGTACAGTACCGCAATGCAGGTATGAATATCTGATTTTTTTTCTGTGAAAAGTGACTGAATTTATTTATTAACTCAATGAAAACTAGTAGCTATCAGAACATGTAAAAACAAGACATTATTATGTAAGATACCATTCCTCATGAATGAATTTGTAGAGATAGTAGAAGCTTCAAACCACTGCTATGAACTAGCATGTATGTTATCCCTCAAGCCGAGTGGGAGGTTCATGGTTGACAGCACATGATGAGATAGAACACTTTCCAAAAATAGAACAAGCAGTGTCCATTTCATAACAGCAAGATTATATTGGATAGGTAGGTTGAAAAAATAGAAGCATTTTGGCTTAAAATTCATCATTCATGACACATACTGCATGGGAAATTTGCATCATCTTGAAAGCTGAACAAGCGTGATGTGTCCTACCTTGTATGATAGCTCAAGGAGGAAAGAGAAATCACAAAATAAAATTGTGAATGTGACAAGGAAGAAACAAATGTATACATCTATTTCTCACAAAAAATTTTGAAATGGTAAGTAACTATCAAATGCCTTTTCCAACAAAGGCAATCTTTCTTTCCCCTGTTCCTACTTCCTACAACAGCATCCAGTTGTTTTCCCCAGTGACACTGGTAGACATACCAGTTCACACCACAACACAGGAAACAAGATTAGTATAGCTCATATACCATTCCATGCGTTCAGAATTTTTTTTTCAATAAAACCATTTTTATCCTAGTGATATTACTGGTCCAGTTACATTATTTCAATTCAGTGAGGGGCAATGCTAGCAATTTCTGGACCCACTTTTGTAGTGCCAATCCGACATAAATGGGCAATATAATGATACAACACTTCTTTGGATGCAGACAGGGGAACAAATTAGAATTTCCAAGCATGGTTACACATATTTTTCAAACAACCACATTTATCTCATGATAAAATGAATTCAAACAGCTTGAAGAACATAAACAAATACCAAATCTACCAAATAAACATATTAGCAGTATTGAAATGTGTGAAGGAACTCAGCAACAAAATTCTGATAATTTTTATACATAAAAATAGGCAGATTGTCTCCAAATGAAACATTACAACACAAAATCACATCAGCCAGATGGCCCAGACCTGACCTGGGATCTAGATTATGGTCGGATTTATTTTCAATATAAAAATTTCAGCCACCTTTTATTCTGTGCTGGATATGTAACAGAAAATTTTATTTGTAGCAAGGATACTGATGAATGCAAGAACAGTAAAGTAGCTCTAGAGATGACTAAGATATGCAGATCCTGGAGTTTCCGGCATTCAGGATGGGCCTAGAAAGTTTTCATGCAAGTTATTTGATATCTATTGAACTAGTGTTCATACAACGAACTGAGGAAAGGATTAACTACATTCCTTCCAAGAAATGTATATTTCATCTATCCAATTTTAAATTCTAGAAAGCAATGGAGAATTGCATGCGCAATGAATACGAATAATGAAATGCCAAAAATACAATCCAAGGGTTCACATATATGGCATATTCAAAGGAGTTAAGGCATGAAAATACAAAGGTGACATGTGACCATTGCTTATGAGATATAACATAAACAAATGCAAAATATATTCAGCAACAGAATTTGAACGGAACATGACATTGTTTAATTAGCAGCAAAAGCAGTTGGATGTCATCATCGGTGTATTCAAATTTCAACAGTGGTACAGATTTTGGATTCTTCCAGGTGGTATATATACAGAGATTCTATTGCATTACAGCAAAAAAGAAATAAGGTCAACATAGAATAATATATGAGCAAAGGTACAAGTGATTTTGTAATCTCGGCATTCATTAAGTGAAAAGCACGTGTTTCCTAACAGGATGATGAGATCGTGCATTAATTATTGAATAAAAAGAACATAATAGTGCATAGAAACAGTGATATCCCAACCAATAACATGAAACACACAATAATGAAAACACCCTTATCAAACAAATGAATTAACAATAGCAATGTTTCAAATGTCCTAGTCAGCATAGAAATGCACTAATTGTAATCCAGAGTACATGAACATCTGCATACGCACACATAAGGTGCAGTAAACTAGTAATGATCATACAATGGCCTAAGTCATGTAATGCAAACCTGAAACCTCATACACTTCGAGAAATCACCAAAAGTGAGTAATTACTTCTAAACGACAAGAAGAAAGACAAAGGGGGTTACTGTATGAGTAGTTTAGCCATGTAATAAGCTAACATTAGCATGTTAGATGAAGAACTGGCATGAACGAGTACTTAATCAACCAGTTTCAGTGAGCAATGCTGATTACTGCTATCTGAAAATTGCAGCAGCATGTAAGAAACATCGCATCTTTAGCTAACATTTAGGTCCTGCAATTGTGTGATGAATCAGTAACTAACTAGTTAACATAAACAATGTTTTGACACCAAATAGCACATCATCTATCAGTTAGGATATGCAATGTCTATTAGCAGCGTATGAATTTTCTTTTAAGGGAAGCAGGGTATGAATTTACAAAGGGACATCTCAGTAACACAGAAAAAGATGTCATTCTTTCTCTGTCTCTGTGGTCACCATCTACCAAGAACATCTACAATCTCAAATGAGCAAACCCATTTATCCTGTCCACCAAACAAAACACCACATTTTTACTTATACTTATGCAACTTATCCACCGGCTTTCGCCGCCGCTGCGACCTCTTGCTGCGTTGTGTCCATGGGCACAACATAGCCTCCCTGAACCCAGCCACGACCAAACGCCACCCACCGCCTTCCTCCTCATCACCATCCCCTCCATTCTTCCTCCCATCGTTCAACTCCCCATGATCAAGACTCACACAGAGCACCACATTATCACCAACACGGTTCTTGGCCGCACTGCCACCCACCAATGCCTGCGGCTGGGGAGCGGCGGCTCCCCTACCGCAGCCCGGAGGGTACCTCCGCACGGCCGAGACGCGGTGCGCCGTGGCCATACCCGCAAGAACCTTTCTTTGGGCCGCCAGGCCCTTCCCCCCGCCAAGCTCGGGTCTTTCGGTTCCGGCAAAGGCACCTGCATGGAGCGGGTCTCCCGGCGACGAGGCTTTGGTGGTGCCCGCGCGCGCGGAGTTGGGTAGTTGGGTAGTGGAGGGGTGGGGGTGTTGCGGCGGTAGTGGTTGGGGG
The DNA here is from genome assembly GCA_019359835.1 of Pharus latifolius. NCBI lineage: Eukaryota > Viridiplantae > Streptophyta > Magnoliopsida > Poales > Poaceae > Pharus > Pharus latifolius. The sequence goes on from CM033324.1 coordinate 81,308,208, forward strand.
GCATGCTGACGGCGGCCGCAACCGGGCGGGAAGCGGCGGAAGGCGGAGGCCCGGCGGCGGGCGGCGGCGAGGACGTCAAGCATCGTGAGCGGTGGAGGAGTGGATTTGAACAGGAGTTTTTTTGGCACCAAACGAGCAGACCGAAAGCGAGTTTTTTCGCCTGTTTAATGCTCGGAATCAACTAAACGAATTGGCCTTTGCCTGACTTGCAACAACGGTCTATGTACAGGTTTTTGTCGAGTTAAGAGGCAGTAGTGGTAAGCATATATTTAGTGCTCGTTTAGTTTTACGATCAGGTTTTGATTAGTTAAACTCATTTGAATACTGATGACTGGCATTCTTTTTAGATTTTCTTTTATCAAAGAGTGTTACACAATATTTGTCTTACTTGTATTTTGTTAACCACAACCGTATCTTTTTATATCATTGGTGAGTTCTATTTTTTTTTTCTTGTTTGTCATATATTTGATGACAATCATTTAGGGTATGATGAGATTTCCTTTTGTTGCATACAATTGATTATGAATATAATTTAAGAAGTGTTTAATTGGGATGCAACTTTGGCTTAACGGACCAATAAACTAGAATCCAGTTAAACATGCCATTTTGTAAAACGGTTTCTAGTTGGGTTTCAATTTATTTGACTATGTAAACTACTTTCACTAGACCTTGACTTCTCGAGTTTATGACATCACAAATTCTGCCTTATCCTTATCATCATCATCATCATTACAATAACGATTGCGCCGAAAGCCATTGTTGTTGTTGTCGTATAGAAGACCATCACTTCTCCTTTTCATAATTCCACCTACTCACATATCCGCTACCAAATCGAAACCTGGATCAAAACTCGTGGTTGTCACAGTCACACTACCCATCCCTTCTATTATTGTTGTCGCCATTGTGGCCGCATTCATGGTGATCAAAGCCGTCTCCATCATAGCTGCAGCCGCCATAGCCGCATATATCGAGGTTGCAACTACACCTATTACGGTTATTGAGTAGAGCTTGTGCCATTGTAGTTCTAATGGAACAAAATATGAATAGATGAAAAAACTGTAAATAAAAAGAAATGTAAAAAGGAATCTTGAAATCTTTTTTGTGAGTTACTATTCATTATTTAAGCATATTTCTATTTTGCACTTTCTAAACATAATAAGCCTAAAATATTATCAAACATCTTTTAGACTTATCTTGATAAGTTTACTATTGGTCATATAAGCCAATGAACTCATAAATTGGCTTATTTGATAAGTTATAGTTCGATTAAATACATTCTTAATTTGATAAATTTTTACTGTAGATCAAATAAGCCTTTAGAGCTATACTAATTTTTGTATCATCCTATCACTCCCAATGAACTTGTCTTACTAATTTTTCATATTTGATTATATTATTGATTTGCACCTAATATTCATATAAATTTTGTAAAAAAAAAATTTGCACACATGGTATTCTCTCTTGAGTGAGAGAGTTTGTATTAGATGGATCAAAACCTTACAAAGTTCTCTCTAAATCCACCCAATGGAGATTATACACAATCTTACGTGGTTGTTTCATATTTAATATTTAAAGAATTATTGTTTTATAGAATCTTTTAATTTTATTCATATATCAAATTTGAAATAGATAAATTGTACTAAAATACACAAAATGAATTTAGCGGGAAGTCCAACTCATGGGCACTCATATAACTGTATCAGGAAGTTCTTCCGGGCTCCAAGTACTGTACACAAACTAGACACTGGGCCCTGGGCCCCAGGCTCATTAGAACCCAGACCCATCCCAAACTCACTAGTCGGCAGTCGCACGGCCGCCTCGTCACACAAATCCACCCGGCGAGAGACGCCGGTGGCCACTCCGCCGCCACCTTCTCCGCCACCGCCGCTCAACACCTACCATGGCCGATCCTTATCGCGATTATGCTCCTCCTCTCCCTCGCGACAGAGGTATGCATCGCGCTCTCCCACCCTCTGCCGGTCTCTCCAACCCAGCCGACCTGTTACGAGTATTTGATTCTTTCAGCGCTTCGGATGGCTTAATCTTTGGAGAAATATGGAACCTTTAGCTTGGTTCGTTTTTGTGTTATTGCGAAAGATTCGTAGAGTTTGTTCTTACAAGGTTCAATTTTGGGTTAGAAAAAGAAAGATCCTTTATTTGTGCCGGTGGGATGATTCTTTCTTGTGAATTATGTCTAATCTGAGTTTTGTGTGTATAATGTTGTCAATTTGTGGAAGTAGTCTGCAAACTGCAAAGGGTATTGCAAGACCTATTAGGAGTTGCATTGCTTGATCGGTTTGCTAGTTTTCTATATCGTGTGCTTGCCCATTGCCTGGTTTCATATAAGTCAAGTTGCATCTCCAAGCAGATTAGTACTGAAGTTTAGTTTTGTGAGTGGGGTTAATATGTTGTTGACTGCCTCTAGCTTGGCAATCGGCTGGATTATGTCATTTGCAAATGGTTCTGTGCTTAGTGATTGTTCTTAATAGGATTTTATGATTGCAAGATATGTTGTGTGAATCTTGGCTCTGAGATTGACAAAGCATGGAACTTATGGCTCAGTTTCAGTTTGGGGAGTGCTGTTTGCCGAAATATTGTGAATTTGGTTGCTTAAGTGAATTTGGATTGTTGAATTGACCACTACAGAAAAACTGAGTTTTTATTGGAAGTCAAGGTGAGCTTTTCTGTTTCCAGTATATTGAATAGTTGGAGGAATCATGAAATCTCCAATTTAAAATATTTTGTGAACGGTACTATGGCAACAACTATGATCCCTGACCAGTTGAATTATTAGTTTACTATTTAACTGCTAATTTTAAGTTGATTTCTTTGTTACATAGCTGCCGCATTGCAGTTGAAGAGGCCCATATGATTTCTTTTGCTTGCTTCGCATGATTGCAATATGGTGAATTATCTATATAGGATGAATTTCAGTTGTTTGTGGTTAAATGGTAAAAGGATAAGAACTGACTAATTAGAGTACTACGTGTTGAGGATGAACATAGAAGGATTTGTTTTGCCAATATTTGTTCTTGAGGAATATGTGGTGGATATGCGCGAAGAAAATGTTTATGATAATGTATTTAGAGATTTGTGTTGCCAGTATGGCCTATTCCAAATATGGCAGATCCATTATCCAGCCATTGATTTTGGAATTGATAATTTATCACGATGAATCAACATCTTTTGTTTGTGCTTGTGGTCTGATTTCATTTGATTAGCAGATCCACGGGTTGCTTTTCCAGGGTATCTTCCATCTGAGAGCCTTTCACCTTTTTACACATCAAGAGTTGCTGATCTGCGGGGATCATCAGATATTCTGAGAAATGATGTAATACATTACCTGTAGTGGATTGGTTATTATGCAATAAGTGACCACCTTTTCAGTAGACCGTATACAGTAAATTGTTTTGATCTACAGGCACCGTTAAGGTCAAGAGCTTATGATTTGGATGATCCAGCTGGAGTGCGCCATCCTTCTCCGGCTGGCCTCAGTGGACTAACTGCTGGAGCTAGGGTGCAGGGACTTAGTTCTTTGGAAGAACCAGCTTTAGCGAGGAGAGGTTCTTATGCTTTGGATGATCCAGCAGGAAGGGGCCATCCTTCTTCGGCTGGCCTCAGCAGACTAGCTGCTGGAGCTAGGGTGCAGGGACTTAATCATTTGGAAGACCCAGCTTTAGTGAGGAGAGGTTCTTCAGTAGGCAACAGTGCTGGTATTCGAGATGTTGAGCACTCCGACCTACTGCTGAGACCTGATGGGCCATCGGGAGATGAATCCAACATTCTTTTTGTTGATGGTCTCCCTACTGATTGCACAAGGAGAGAAGTATCTCGTATCCTTCCTACTCAGTATTCTGTTGCCTCATATATCCTTATTTATCTTGTTAGTTTTCTTTTGCAATCCTTAACTTTCTCTTGTAGATTTGTTCCGCCCTTTCATTGGCTTCAAGGACATTCGAGTAGTGCACAAGGAGGCCAGACGTGTACGTACATGCTTTTATGAAGTCTCAATTTTTTCTCTCTCTCGAACAGAATGGTCAATTGGCTCTTGACCAGTTCTTTATTCCCTTGCAAGTCTGTGTGCATGCATTCAAATTAATGTTCTTAACCTTTAAAGTGTGCCAATTTTGAAATTATATTTAGACAGGGAAATAAACTTCAGCCTTTATAATAAAACAGATTTGTTTCAAAGATGCGAGGAAATAGGGAAAAAATGAATCCTACTAACCTGAGTACAATAGTTAGTTAAATTGTTGACTATATCCTTCAATGTATTTCAGGATCGGCCTTATTTCCAAATTCTGTGAAAATCATCTTTTTTTACATTGGCTAATTAACCAATGCCTTGTATAAAGTTTTGCTGCTGTTTGAAATTTCTTGTGGCCTTAGACTAATTTTCTGGGCTACTGGCCAAACAGTAGCTTTCCACTTATATCACAAAACCCTCCGTCCATGCTTTGGTGCTAGATTATTGACGAACATTCCTTGTTTCTTCTATTAGCATTAGTATGAAACTATGAATCAACCAAACTTTGATACTCCTTTTTGTTCTTTTCTCTACCACTACTTGCAGAGTGGAGACAAGGCTTATGTCCTGTGCTTTGTGGAGTTCACTGATGCAAAATGCGCATTTACTGCTATGGAGGCTCTCCAAGGTCCTTTCCATTTCCTTCAATTTGTTTTGTTGATATAGTCTTTCCCTGTTGAAGTCCTTCATTCGTATGCTTTGAGTGGCGACATCACTTTACCTGGATTAGAAGAAGCATAAACAACATGTGGCAGAACCTGAACTTTCACCTGATCATTTTGCAGAATACCGCTTTGATGACAGGAAGCCTGATGCTCCAGTCCTTAATATCCAATTTGCGAGGTTCCCCTTTCGACCACATGCTGCTCATGATAATAAGAGACACTCTAGTTAGCAGCATACTCAAGGCATTGGGGCAGCATAGGAAAGCTAGATTCAGGTTGTAATCTGTGATGGGCAATTGCACATAGCTGGCAGGAGTGCTGTTAACTTAAACTAGAACAATGAGATTAACATATCAAATGTCATTCTTTGCCCCCTTTATGTTTATCTTGCTGTAAATCTTTTGCATGTTGGAACATCTGCAAGTGACAGTTTGGATGGGGAGAAAACATGGATCTGGTGGTGAGCAATGCATACAATGCATGTACCTTGATGTTTTTCGCATGTTATAATGATGATGCTGATGAATGAAGGGTTTGGTTGGTTGTTGTTACAAGTTGTCTAAGAGGAGTGGCGTGCCGCATCCAAGCTTTTATGACGATTGTATCGGGTGCTACACTTTCACACTTTTTTGACAGCTTTTGTTAGATTAAGAATTGGGTCAGTTTGCCATACTTTTTTGCCACCACCTGTCTTCTGTCTTGCCACGAATCGAAAAATAATTTGAATGTGGCTATGAACTAAACATGCCAGATGTCTTTTGCTAGTGAAACCAATCAATTCTTTTTTTTTTTCTAAGAATCTCATGAATCGGTCATAATTAGTCATAATTTTCTGAAGATATTATGAACCTTGTTCACCATGCACAAGATTTGTCATTGTCATCTTATTTTAAAACCTTCAACAACAATAATTTTTAAAATCGGATCTCTATATCCCTATATACATGCCTCCTTAAAAATATTCCATCCCTATATATCAAATAATTCCAACAATAATCTCCAAATCTCACTCTCAATTCCTAAAAAATAACCGTCACAGATTTCGCACAAGGGAGCGGGGCGCTGCCGCGTCAGCAACCGGCGGCGCGCGAGGAACTGGTGGTGCCGGGGAGCGGTTGAGCGGCGGCGTGGGGTAGAGGTAGCGCGGAGAGCGGCGGGGTAGAGGATGTGCGGGAGAGCGGCGGCGCGGGGTGGGGGTGGAGGCGTGGCATGGGAGCGGCGGCGCTGTGTGGCGGCGGGGCGGGAGGAGCAGCGGCGCAGGGAGGCGGCGGAGCGGGGTGGTGTTTACTGTATGGTAATTGACAGGTTTCGGACAGGGACCAGATGAGATTAACTAAACATTTGTGTTTTTGATATTATGTTTGTTTGATGTGTTTGATGCAGCCGACCGGCGTAGTCGGAAGCTCACGCAAGCCTCGTACCGGCAATTCGCAATGCGTCGCCGAGCACTACGCTCGTTGTGCCTCGTTGGCGAAGGCTCATCCAGTGAGGACGACGACTTCATTGTAGCGGTTGCATGTGCTGGGCAGGTTGAGATAGAAGCTACGAGTTCAGAACGCTGTGGCGGTTCCGTTTTTGGCCACAATGTCGTCGATCGTGATAGGCAGGACGGCTTTGCTAGGCTCCATAACGACTATTTTGCCGACGAGCCGGTGTACAGGCCAAGGTACTTCCGGCGGCGGTAAGACTTTGAAGTTTACGTTGTTCGACTACAATTTATTTTTCGTATTATTGGTATGATATGGTCGGCCTCTGTGTCGTGCAGGTTTAGGATGCCTCGTAACCTTTTTCTCCGCATCTTGGAAGCCGTTGAACGACATAACCCGTACTTCAGGCAAAGAAGGAACGCAGCTAGAACCCTCGGGTTGTCGTCGTTGCAGAAGGTCATGGTGGCTTTAAGGATATTAGCATACGGTGTTCCCGCGGACGCTATCGATGCATATTTGCCTATAGCGGAGAGTACTGCTATAGAGAGCTTGAAGTGCTTTGTTCGAACTGTACTTGAAGTATTTGGACCTAAGTACCTTCGAGTACCTAACGAAGAGGACACTAGAAGATTGCTTGTCATTGACAAGCAAAGAGGTTTCCCGAGCATGTTGGGGAGTATAGATTGCATGTGCTGGAGGTGGTAAAATTGCCCGAAGGCATGGCGGGGGATATACACCGGACATGCTCACAGGCCTACCATCATCCTAGAAGCCGTAGCATCGTACGATCTATGGATTTAGCATGTTTTCTTCGGTCTACCTGGATCTCACAAAGATATCAATGTCCTGCATCGTTCTCCTCTATTTGCTCAGCTTGCTGAAAACCAGGCGGTAAGGGTGTATTATTCCATCAACGGCCATGACTACAACATCGGGTGCTACCTTGCCGATGGGATTTACCCCGAGTGGGCAACATTCTTTAAGACTATTCCACTCCCGCAGGGCAGCAAGAGAAAGCTGTTTGTGCAAGCTTAAGAGTCGGCCCGGAAGGATGTGGAGCGTGCTTTCGGGGTGCTGCAGGCCCGATTCGCGATTGTGCGAGGGCCTGTGCGGTATTGGGATCAGGAAACTCTTCGAGACATAATGACTGCTTGCGTGATATTGCATAATATGATAGTGGAAGATGAGAGGGACATCGGCTACGTCGATTATAACTACGACGGCATGGGTGAAACCGTTAACGTGTCCCACGACCATACTCCGTTTGTGCAGGAGTTCGTCCGCGTCCATCATACCATACAGAATCGTGAAACGCACAGGTAGCTCCAGGAGGACCTTGTTGAGCACTTGTGGCAGTTGCACGGCGCCGAGTAGTGCAAACGTATGCAATGTAATGATTAGTTCGCATATACTGATTGTAACCATCTGTAGGACCCAAGCGTGTATGCAATGTAATGATTAGTTGGCATGTATTGATTGTAACTAGAAGGATGTAGGAGCCAACCATGTATTAAAATACGGAGATTAGTGCACTACATTCTGGTCTTCATACAAGCAGATATCATATGACATCCAAATGTTTTACTACAAGCACACATCATAGTTCGTTGCATAACTAGAACTGAACAAGGTTGAAATTTGAGTCCGAACATTGCTACAAAGTACATAAGCACAGTACATAAAAGCACCCAATTGCCCTCATTTTTTCACATTGTCGCGGTCGCTACCCACAATCTCCCTCTGCTTTCGCATGAAGTACTCTTTCTGCCACTCAGAGCACTTGGTTAGATCGACTAAAATGATCCGCTCCTCATACTCTTTCTTCTTCAAGTCCAGCTTCTCCGTCTCGTATGCCATCATCTCCTTCTCGCACGCCATCATCTCGGAGTACCGGTTGTCCTTTTTCTTCTCTGTCTCTTGCCTACTTAGTGTCATGTCTCGGATGACACTCATGTATGGGTTGTCAGAAGATGAATGTTCCGAACCAGTTCGGAGCCGAGACTTAGCCTTATTGCGGCCTATAGGCCTAATTAGTTCATCAGTTGGGCCCCCCGTCGAAGCCCCCAGCGACCCCCCTCGAAGCACGGCTGGGTTGCATCTGTTGGGGCCGAAGAGGTCCCCGGGCTGGCTCCGGCCGACGTCTTCTGCATCTTCTGCGAGAGCTTCTCACTCCATTTTGGGTGAACTCGAAGCTCAACCCAGCAAGAGGAAATTGAAAGCACGGTTTTCCTCATCCGTGTAGAGCGTCTTCGCGTCCACAATCTACATCATGAATTGCACAAAGAGGTCATGTCCTTCGTAGGGATGACAGCGGTACGATAGTGTAAGGGTACATTACCTTGTCACGCTCTGTCTTCCGTTTTGGTTGTGGCGTTCTGTGCGGTCGTAGCATCCACAAAACTTGTTGACGAACTCTTGGATGAACTGCCACCTATGCTGCAACGCGTTCTATGTACGTATCAAGTTGAATGTCTTCTCCATGTGATAGTATTCATGGATGCGTGCCCAATAGCTTGATCCCTTCTGATTGTTACCTTGTACCGGGTCAATGCTGACATTCAGCAAGCCGACATGAGAAGCTTGTCCTCCTGCTCGGAGAAGTTCTTTGAGCGTCGGTGGTTTGGCCTTATCTGGAGATCCTCTTCAGTCTGCATTGCCTGCTCTAGAATTGGGCTCTCCAAGGGAGTCAACTCAGTCCCGACCCAGTCAAAATCGTCCTCCCCCCCAACCAAAAGGTGAGTTTTTTGTACGGATATCCCAGAATAAAAATAAAATTTTAAAAATAACCTTTAATAAAAAAAAATTACAAAAATGACTTCAGTCGCCATTCCAGATGGCGACTTACCCAAAAAAGGAAACGGAGGGGACATCAGTCGCCATCCCGAATGGCGACTGCGGGATTTACCATCAGTCGCCATCTGGGATGGCGACTGATGGCTGCTATATATCGCGGCCGTGGCGATTGGAGTTGTAAAGGCAAAAAAAAATTTTCATTTGGCAGAGAGGAAAGGGGAGAAGGAAAGGAGAAGGAGAGGGGAAAAGAGAAGAGGGGAAAAAGAAAAGGAGAAGGAGGAGAAGAAGGAGAAGAAGAAGAGAGGAGAAGAAGGAGGAGAAGAAGAAGAGAGGAGAAGAAGGAGAAGAAGAAGAAAGGTAAATTTTTGTGATAATTAGTTTAAAATGTAGATCTGTTTTAGGGTTTTATAGATTTATTTTAGGAATTTGTAGATCTATTTTAGGAATTTGTAGATCTGTTTTAGAAATGTGTAGATCTGTTATGTAGATGTGTTGTATTTGTAGATATGTTTTAAAAATGTGTAGATCTGTTATGTAGATTTGTTATATTTGTAGATATGTTTTAAAAATGTGTAGATCTGTTATGTAGATGTGTTGTTTTTGTAGATCTGTTTTAAAATGTAGATCTGTTTTAGGGTTTTGAAGACGGTGACATTTGAATATAGCTTTGTCACATATATTTGATATGTGAGATGATAATATAGGAATTGTAGATTAGATGTGATGCAATGTCGTTAATGCAGTGTATTTCGATTAGTCGAGATGTTAAAAAATAAGTCGCACATGTCTTAAGGATGAGTATAGAGTAATGTGTAAAATATATTGAAGATATGATCGCTGATGTTTGTAATACTTATGTTGTAGACAATGTCAGAAACAAGAGTAGTCTATATTTTTCACGGGGAACAAATCATTAGAAATGGACCATCTGGAGATGACCTAAGTGGCTGTCACCGTGTAGACATGGAATTGAATGATCTTAGCGTTCTTAATTTTGAAGACCTTAAGACCCGAGTCATGGACATTCTAAATATTGACCCATGTTTACACAAAATTGTCATGGAAGCGTTGGTGCCTATTGGTTTGACATCTTGTTGGAAATTGTGTAAACTTAGAGGCGATAGATCATGGGGCTCTCTTGTTAGGAGGGTGATAAATCCCAATCATGGGCCAGATGACTGCATACTGTATGTGACAAAGCTAGACAATGTACCAGAACCGGGAGCAGAACTTGTACCCGAACCATTAATTGGAGGACAACATACGAACATTGATCCAACCATGACTTATAATTCTGCGGATATGCCCAACGCAGAATTCATGGGCGGGTATTTGTGGCCTGGAGATGAGGCTTATGCCGACGAAGGTGAAGACGAGGGTCTGGAAGTTTCAGGCAGTGAAGGGTCGGAGGTGGACGCAGACTATGCGGATTCTTCTGGTGAAGAAGACTATCGTGGAATGGGACCTCCACAACAATGGCTAGATCCTAGTGGTTTTGAGCATGCGCGAATCCACGACGATCGCAGTTCGGAGTCGGCAGGGAGTGAGCACAGATTAACACTGGGACAACATTTTCGAAGCGAGGACGCTAAGCAAGCCGTGGCGATGTGGTCCGTGACACTGCGTCGGTCTTTCAAGGTTGACAGAACAACTCCGCGACTGTACGCAGTGAAGTGCAAGGTGGAAGGATGTCGATTTTATGTTCGTATTGCTCGGTACAGGGACAATGAGCACTTCATTGTTTCCAGGATCACCGAACACGACTGTTCGGTGACAGAAGTATCACAGAGTCATAGAAATATGTCCTCCGCATTTGTGGCACGTGTAATTTTGTCGAACCTTCATGCAAATCTTGATATGCCACCAAAACAAATTGTTAGCCAGATCAATGACACATTTGGGTACATCATTCAATATGGGAAGGCATGGAGAGCCAAGCAACTTGGTCTTGAGATGTTATTTGGATCTTTCTATGATTCATATAACTATGTGCCCAGATTGATCCAACAAATCATTGACACCAACCCTGGCACTGTGATGGATATGGTCCATAGCCCAGTTGTCGGCAGAAATGGTGAGATAGTTCCTGGAGCTGAGTATATGGAGCGTATATTCTGGTCATTTGGTCAAGTAATCTCTGTGTTCAAGTACATGCGGCCAATACTTTGCGTGGATGGCACATTTCTAACTGGGAAGTACAAGGGAACTCTGATGACAGCAGTTGCTGCAGATGCAAACAACCAGCTACTTCCCATGGCGTACGCCTTAGTGGAAGGAGAGAGTACAGACAGCTGGGTATGGTTCCTTGCAAACCTAAAACAAACAGTCGTGAAAGACAGACGGAATGTATGTATAATCCATGATAGACACAAGGGTCTGTTAAGTGCCATTGAGTTCATGTTGTCCACTGAGAACCCGCAGTACAGCTGGAATGACTTGATCAGTCGGTGGTGTAAACGACACCTTGCGGCGAACTTCTTCACACACTACAAGAGTGCACGGCTTATGAAGAAGTTCAAGCGGTTGTGCGATCAGAACCAAAGCCATAAGTTCCAAAAACTTTGGGACGAGTTAGAACAAGAAACTTCAGATCTAGGTAAATCCCAAAGGTCAGAGGCAAGCAGTTCACAACATCCAGAAGATGAAGAAAATGTCGCGGAGACTACAGATGTGGCGAGACGACGCACCCGAAGATCAAGGCCAAAGAAATTTAGTGAATGGATCAGTGACAAAGCTCCTGAGAAGTGGTCTCTATTGCACGATGAGGGAGGTGCCAGATATGGCGTAATGACAACTAACATGGCGGAGGTATACAATTTTGTGTTGAGGGGGGTGCGAGGTCTGCCGCTCACTGGAATTGTGGAATTTACATGGCATCGCACGGCCAAATACTTCTACGAGAGAGGTACAGCTGCAAGAGCATTGCTTCGGGTGACACCACCAAAATTTCCTCATGAAGTACAAAGGTACTTAGAAATGAAAGCCGCGGCCGCTCAGAAACACTCAGTCGAGTGCATTCCTAACAGTAGAAGGCAAAGTTGGGTCGTTTATCTGCGCAGTAAGAATGTGGGGGGTGGATACATGCGACAAATCAAGAGGCAAGGAGTCACATTTGAAGACGGTGTCAAGTGCACTTGTAACAAGCCAACTCTATTGCATAAACCGTGCTCTCATGTGATGGCCGCGTGTGCGCACGACAACAAGTCGAGCGAGATGTACCTCTCAGTTTACTATGGTTCACGGTACCTTGCCGAGACATGGACTGCAGACTTTGAGATTTGGGGGACTCAGCAGCACTACAGAGATCGGTCGTGTAGGGCAGGCGAGATCCGATATGTTCCACCACCGCACTTGGAGCGGAAAGGCCCTGGACGACGGCGGAAAATGCGAATTGGCAATGACATGGATAACGCAGAACGCGATGAGCTACGAAAGTGTGCCATTTGCCGACAGCCCGGCCACACGAGGAGGACATGTCCTGATGCATCCGGACCTAGTCGAACATGACTGAGTAATGTTGTGCAACACTTATTCGTTCCTGCTGTGTATTTGATGATGTACTAACCTAATGTTCTTGTTTGCAGGCATGGCTCACCCTCGTCCACAGTTTCCTGAGTTACTTGATCAGTACTACGACGGTCGTCATCGGTCTCGAGCGGTGCGATCCAGAGAGGAGCTTCAGCCATTCCGCCTGCGATCGTCCGGCACGTCTTGGCCTCTCGACGGGAGATACATCGCACGGCTGAGGGCGGCGGGGCTGCTTCCTTTTAGCAGGATGATCACCAGACTGGAGACTTTCAGGCACGACCGATCACTCGTCTCTGCTCTGGTGGACAGGTGGAGACCCGAGACGCACACATTTCACTTCCGGTGGGGGGAGATGACCATTACCCTGGAGGATGTGGCCATGTTGTTCGGACTCCCGATTCGCGGGCAGGCCTGGGTACCACCACCCACTCCCGCCGGATGGGACGGCATGCTCGCCGAGAGGTTTCATCCACTACCTCTGGGCCAGGAGCCCTTCCAGCACGACGTCGGAGTTCCTGCAACTTGGCTTGTTCACTTCAGGACGTGCCCAGCAGATGCAGATGAGTGGACTGTGAGCCGACACTTCGAGGCGTATTTGCTGCACTTGTTCGGGGGCTTCATGTTCACTGGTATGCTTAAACATGTTATAGGCACAGCTATTTCCATTCTCTTGTTGAATTTAATTCCTATTTTTTTGCTTTTCTACAGGCACTCACGGCGACACAGTGGATTGTTGGCTTGTTCCACTGGCGCAGATGCTCGCGGACACGCCGATCGATCAGATCCCACGCATCAGCTGGGGGTCAGCGGTTCTCTGTGCGACGTATCGAGGATTGTGTGACGCCTGCGTTCGGCGTGCCCGAGCGGCGAACATGGCCGGATCTCCTCTGCTTCTTTTGCTGTGGTCGTACGAGCACATACCTGTCGGACGACCGCTCATCACCGACACGCCCGTTGCACTTCCGAAGGGGCACCCGCCTAGGGATGCAGAGGATGAGATCGATCGCCCTACCATGGGGGATCGCTGGTTGCAACATGAGCTGCAGTGGGCCACAGTTCAGGTGCATGCATGCTACAGTGCGTATAGTGGCAAGTTGGAGTTGTTGCATCCGGCTCGTGTTATATGGAGGGTTTGGACGACGAGCTATATCGAGAGCACAGCCGGCGGCGCGATCTCTGTGGTGTGTATCGAGGACCGGGATTTATGGCTCACCCGCTGTATTCTTGTCTTCACCATATGTTGGAGGTGTACGCTCCGTGGAGGGTGATGCGCCAGTTTGGCTTATTCCAGACGATCCCTCCTCCAGACGCCCCGCATCGTTTGTCGCATGACCAGCACGAGTAAGTTCTCCATTATCTCCGCGCATAGTGTTTTCGCTCTGTGAAATAACTGAACACTTTTGTTTTTTTTGCAGGCAGAGTCGCAAGGGCAAGAAGGTTGTCAGTTGGCAGGACCGACAGTCTCCTTACACTCGTCGCTGGGAGCAGACAGCAGCGATAGATGTCGTGCGTGAGGAGAGGGCGTACGATTCCACGACATACGGCAACTACCTCTGATGGTACCTCCCTCGCACCGCAGCTCGCATTGCCCCGCCACCTCCGGTGCCTGCAGACGTGCCTGCTCCGAGCGTGCATCAGACATACGACCGACATCACGCATCTCGGGTACACCGCCAGGTACATGCCGCCAGCCCATGACCTACTTGTTATTTTTATTTCTGCCTCCCATTGTCTTACCGTCTTGCAGGCTGACGGCATCCGTGCGATCAGTTCCGTGACACGGCCACTAGTCCAGCGGAGGCAAGCAGGTATGCCTATCACGCCCGACGAGTACGAGAGGGCCGTCGCCTACGTCGACCGAGTCGCCTCGCAGCTGACCCTTGAGAGTGCCTCCACTTCGTCGACTTTTGTTGCACCTCCACGTCCACGGGCTCGACCCAGTCATACGCCGTCGCACTCAGCCGCTCCTCATCCCGACACAGCCGGCCCTTCAGGTACGGCCGTTGCCGCACCCATTTATCTCGGTGGGCCCCCGGCTCGCTCGTACCGTACAGGTGTTGCACCTCACGTGGACTTCTCGTCGCGTGGTGGTGTACGGATCTCTGAGGGTCCCCGAGCGCCCCCTTCTGCACACACTTCCGATTCTGGATTGGGCTTCGACGTCACGTTCGACTCAGACGACGAGTACATTGCTATGTCTGAGCATACGGTGCCTATCCCGTCGGCTGGTCCGCTTCGGTCTCCTGCTAGGCACCCACCATACATTCCTCGTCAGTCGGTCCGTGCCGACCCCCAGGTGGTCCGCGACCCATCGTATGCTCAGTATGCCGATATGATGCAGATGAGAGACGACGCCGATCAGAGCCAACATCAGTTGGCATCTTCGCAGCTTGGTGAGGCACCTCCACCGTCGCAGGACCCGAGTGCTCAGCCTCCCGGTCGACAGCCCTCACAGAGGACAGTGCATCCGCGCAGCACCTATTCGCCATCGCCGTTTCAGCGCGATCGGAGCCATCGTCCGAAGAGGGGCCGACAGTAGTTTTTTTTTATGTTCTCCTTTTATGGAACATTATATCGATTCTCATGGTTGTACTATTTTGGTTTATATTAGTATTCTCATGTTTTCATTATTTTTTTATGTTCATTTTCGTTTTTGGGAACATCATACTCGACAGATTGAACCAACCACGAAATTCGAATGCTAATTTTAAAAAAAACACTAATTTGAATGCTAATTTTTAAAAAAACACAAATTTAAAAGTTATTTTAAAAAAAACACAAATTTCAATGTTAATTTTAAAAAAAAACTAATTTGAATGCTAATTTAAAAAAACCACAATTTTGAATGTTAATTTTAAAAAAAACACTAATTTGAATGCTAATTTAAAAAAACCACAATTTTGAATGTTAATTTTAAAAAAAACACTAATTTGAATGCTAATTTTAAACATAACACAGATTTCAATGTTAACTTTAAACAGAACACAAATTTGAATGTTATTTTTAAAAAATAACACAATCTGAATGCTAATTTTAAAAAAAACACAAATTTGAATGTTATTTTAAGAAAAAATACAATTTTTATTGTTTTTTTTAAAAGAAACACAATTGTCAACAATTTTTTTGAAAAAAACACATTTTCGGCCTTCAGTCGCCATCCAGGATGGCGACTGAAGCTACGTGGCATTCAGTCGCCATTCCAGATGGCGACTGAAGGCGAAACGCCATAAATCGCCATCTGGAATGGCGACTGAAGCCAGTTTTGCAATTTTTTTTTATTAAGCGTTATTTTTAAAATTATTTTTTTATTCTGTGATATCCGTATAAAAATTTCCCAAAAGGTTAGCCTCGAAGGGATCCATCTGCACAGACCTGAGAATAAATGATCAAACAAGTGAGCATAGTTAGCCAATGCAATCAGAAACAACACAGGGGCATGTCACAACGAAAGGAATGCGGATGGTGCGTGCAAGAACTAAGTTTACAAATTTGAAACATACATCAACTCAGTTTACAAAAGAAGGCCATATGCCTTACATAAAACTCGTAATGTAATTAAACAGCATTCCACATGGTAGGCTTGCCACACAACTACTGAAACATTAAAAGACCTACATCCTGGCGGACCGATCACTATTGTAATCTATTCCGTTTTCCTCGCAATATGTTCAGAAGTCAACGACCGGCTCGTCGCGGGACTCGTAGTCCACGGGAAGGCATAGGTCGGGGCTCACATCTCCGTGGGGATTGTAGTCATGGGCCACAGCCGGCATCACATTCACAATTTCGGAGCACTGCAGTGCCACTTCATCAAGGGAGGTCGATATAGCGTCGATTTCTAAGAGCACCATGTTGAATGCCATGCTGGACAGATCGGTGCTTGGGTTGAAGTTGTCGTTGCAAAGTTTCTTTAGAAGGGCAGCCGTGCTCTCCAGTTCTTTTATGGCCCAAGACAACAAGTCCGTCACTTTGTTCGGATCAGACGCCATCTACACACAATGCACAACTGTGAACTAAAATACAAGTTTTGGCAATGTGTATACCACAACACCAACTCAGTTTGTAAACACATGCTATTATTGTAAGTGTTATAAACGACATGGCTGAGTTATCCTACCTTCGAAAATAAAATGGCTCAAACTTGGATCCTTTGTTTTTGAATCAAGCCTAACCGGTAACTGAAACAAGGGGCAATACCCTCAATCTGTGACTGTGTATACACTTCTGAACCAACCTAGCATGCATCAAGGAGGGTAATTGAGCGAGTCAATGCAAGAGTGACTTAAACAAGGGGCAATATCTTTAATCTGTGAGCATTCAATGCATGCTCACAAGTACCAGCTTAAAAATGCAACATACTTTGTTCTGGAAATTATAAATTACTAATTTGCTTATCAACCTGATCAAATATGCTCACCAAGATCGGATTGCACAAAAAACGAATGTGATTCTGCCATTCTGGACATGTAGTTCATCAATGAAGCTGGTCTATCAAGGGCCGGGAAAATTTTCCTCAGTTTAACAAATGGATTTACAAAAAACAACTCAGTGCACAACAGCACAAGTGTTCCCTTGCAAGAAAGATGTGACACTTTTCCCTTTCAAAGATCTACTCCCATCCAAATGTCAAAAGAACTCTTTAACTTAAATGTGCAACCTTAAACTCATATTCTGAAAAATTAGGAAGTTCTTCATACCAGCCAAGCTCCCTATATTAGAGTTTAAATATTGCATATATGGCAATTAAAGTCATACCACGGTCAAAACAGCGGTTGTAAGATTCCGATACAACCCTTAGTCTCATAAAGAAGGATAATGCTAATTACGAGATCAGGTCATATAATACTTCTACATGTTCATGTTGTTCAATGCACCAGAAAGCCAAAGAAAATCATATCATGATGCAACTTGAAAAGCTAATTGGATGAAAGTTTAATATTTAAACTTAGTTGAGTTCATCAGCGAACTCAGAGAAAATTGAGTATGACAGCATAAAATTGCGTATGACACCAGGTTTAGAGACTTCCTGGTCTTTTGGTCGGCATATATCACATGCTTGTCGACACATCAAGATGCCAATAAAATCAAAATTTCGCTTCATGATACCATTACGAAGCGAACCAAGCAGTTAGCTCAGAAACTAGATTCAAACATTCAGTTCAAAAGACAACAGGAGCAAATATAGAAGAAATTAAATTTGACATCAAGATCTTCTGAACTTTTAATTAATTAAGCACTTATTCATATGGATTCCATGCATCCGAAAGCAAGCAAAAATCAAAAAATTGCAGGAACTTGTGGCACGACCTAATTACTTGAGCATTTCTAACTAAAATACGTCTTTCAAGTTCAGCCCAAAAGAAAGTATAAGTAGAACCAGAGAAGCGGAAATTTGGCTCTAACAGGTGTGAAGCAACTGAATATGACAACAAGTTCCAAAATTTGGAACATATTCATGCAGATTAACGCATCAAGAGACCAACACAATTAGAAAATTTCAGTATGATGATTTTAGCTCAAACAGAAGTGAAGCAACCATACATGATATATACATGCTCATATTGGTCAAGTATTAAGAATCCAGTGAAATTAGAAGACTGTAGCATGGTGTAGTTCTAGAAGCAACTCATTCAAAGCCCAAAAAGAAACTGGAAGCAAATTTTGAAGAAGTCGAATTCGGCACAAGAAATAAAAACTCCTGAGCTTTTAATTATCCAGTTAAACGGATGCACATGCTATATAGAGTGTATTAAAAGCAGATCTGCATAACCTACTCAACAAATCAGGCATCACAAATTGGCCCAAAAGAAAAAAAAATCAAGCAAATCTGCTCAAGAAGGTGGGGGAAAACTACCTCAAGTAGCCGGAGGAGGATGAGCCCTGGCTTGATGGGGATTGCCTCGGCGGTGCAGGCGAGTCCGGATCTAGTGGGAAGGTACTTGGGTCCCGCACTCCTTGCGGACACTTCTTCGCCGGAGGCCTCGCGTTGCTCGAACCCCTCCGGCGCAAGAACCTTTTGGCCGGTCCACGCCGCTGACGGGGACGACGCACCGGTGCCAAGTCCTACATGCGAGACCTCGCCTATGCAAGGTGCAAACGGCCGCGCGAAGGTGGTTCGGTTGGGGGCGCCGTCTCGCGGGAAGAGGATACCAACCAGAGAGAGGATGTGGATATTTGGGTATCCTCTCTCCCATCTGTATCGAATCTCCGGCGTTTGGGGGTGCTGTTGGAGCGGCCGAAACCACCCATCTCGCGTGTGTAGCTGAAAAAATAGAGATGAACAATATTTTGGGGTAGCTGTTGGAGTGGGTCTAAGGCTCTTTCCAACGCACGACCACAACGGGGCGCGCGCCAGTCGAAGCCGTGGTCGAGCTCGCACGAGCGACGTGCGGAACAGTGACGAGCCGCTCGACCAGGCGGTCGTGGCGCGGTTGTGAAGTGGCGGGCCCCACCGAGCGCGCGCCAGTCGAACGGAGGCGTTGGAGGCGGTCGTGGTCGCGCGGAACAGTGAAGTCACGCGTTTTGTGGGGCCTGCCACAGTAATGCTTCGGAGGAGGCAAGGATGAGGCAGCGGCGGACGAGGGAGGAGGCAGGGACGAGGCGGCGGCGAATGGGGATGGACGGGGCGGGGACGAGGCGGCGGCAGACGGGGACAGAGGTAGGGACGAGGTGGCAGTGGCGGGGACGGGGATGGACGAGGCGGTGGTGGCAGCGGCGGCGGATGGGGTGGGGATGGGGATGGATGAGGCGGCGGTGGACCGGGGCGGGGATGAGGCGGCGGCGCCGACAAGGTGAACAGGGGATGGACGAGGCGGCGGCTACGGGGATGGACGAGGAGGCGACGACAACGGCGGTGGATGGGGTGGGGACGGGGATGGACGAGGCGGCGGCGGACGGGGGAGGAGGCAGGGACGAGGCGGTGACGGACCGGGGCGGGGACGAGGCAGCGGTGCCGACGTGGTGAACAGGGGATGGACGAGGCGGCGGCGGCGGCGGGACAGCGAAGAGCCTCTGGAAGAGGCTTTGCATTAGAGAGGGAGGAGAGGCTGTAGCCTCTCGAAGAGTCTATGCATTGGAAAGAAAGAAATTCTTGATGCAGACTCTTCGCTGACGTGGCGGAGAATATTCTCCTGGAGAGCCTGTCAGGAAGGAGTTAGGGTTGGAGATAGCCTAAGTGCCTCTTTTCGCCGTCAAATCTAAAGACCTGCAAACAAAGTAGAGGTCAGCAAGATCCAAATCATGAAAAGAAAACTAGTTGCATTGTCTTGTACACCACTAATTTTGGAGCAACCACAGCCGCCCATCACCATTCGATCATATTTATTTTCTTTGCAAGTAGGCGAAGAGATGACGCCAAATATGAGCAAGCACGATCATTTTAATGACGTTTGCATAATAGGTCATTCTAGGCTCTAAGCGTGGTTGCCATTGCATAGCTTTTTTATCCATGGTTGAAGTTGCAATTTTTAACCATGGTTAATGACTTAGTATGGTCCTATGGTAAACTTCATTGCCATCAGTCAATGTCAAACAGTTTTGCCGAGAGACACTCAGTTATTCATTTATGCATCTGGGTAATTAAAATATGTACTCACGTAAAAAGAGATTATGAATTCAACTTCCGATACCGTTTAGTTAAAATATTATGTTTGTGTGTGCACGTGCGCGTGTGAGGGGGATTGTGTTAGTGGTATGGTATGTTGTTATCATAATAGATATTATCATTTTTAGGGCCTGTTTAGAACCCCAGTAATTGGCCTGTTTCTGGGTGGATTTCGTGGGCTGGAATTAGGATCTTAAATAGATTCAGGAATGCGTTTGGATGGGCCAGGATTAGGAAATCTAATCAGGCCAGAAAACTCAATCCAGGGGGGTTTGAAAATTTTGGCTCAGAAGCCCGGAAATCAAGCCTGGCCTTCTTGTGTTGTCTCCTCGCCTATATCGCTCCACCTCCTCACCCGCGTCACCTCCTCGCCCGCGTCGCCGAAGTTGCGCTCCTCCTTGCCCGCGTCGCCGCCCTCCACCTCCCTCTTTGCGCGTCGCTACCAGATCTGCTGGATCTAGTGCCCCCAAGCACTGCTTTCGCTCTTGAGCCACAGTGGCCGCCGTAGACCAGATTTGCGCCCTTGGCTCCCTCCTCCGCCGCTCTCCCTCTCTTCTTCTTCTCTCTTCCTCCTCGATCTCCCCTGTTGCTTCTCACCCCCAATCTTCACGATCTTCGGCATCGACGATCTCCACGATCCTTCTTCATCAGCTGAGTTCCAGCTCTCCAGATCTCCTCTCTATGTGGTTTCTTGGTTGGATGGCTAGATCTGTATATGTATGTGTGTGTTTGATTGGATTGTATGTGTGGGTGGATACAAAGGTTGGTGCAGCACCCGACGTGTTACCAACCACGGCCTCAAATCCTACGAGCTCTACAACTTTAGTTTGACCACGGCAACGACAACAACAATCCAACAGTAGCTTCTTTCCCTTGTTCTTCGATTTTGATTGAACTACATGAGATGTATGAGATGCATTGATCCTTGTAACATATAGAATTGAGATGGTTCATAGATTAAATCTTAACTTCTATATTTAATCAAATTCCAACTTAAGACAATTGCTTCCTGTGAGTATTTCATTTTCTCCTGATTTGTGTGATGTTGGAATATCGTAGATGCTAAATGCCCTGGCTTCAATATGTTTTTGAGTTTCTATGTGTCTTCAGTGATCTAGGTTTGGAGTTGAGTGAGCAAGTATTTTATATTGTTGTCAGTAGTGATCAACATTGTGTTTAACTCCTGTTTGGCTCATTCTTCTATTGTCATTTGTGAGATGATCAAGAACTGAGGTGCTGGAGATTGATTCCAGTAACCCCTCACTACTACAGAAATGCTTTTCACTATCGGTTCAAAATCAAATATACTATCAGTTCTCTTACCGCTAGTGATCGGCACGATAGAAGAAACGTAGCACAACCCTATCGGTTAAAAACCGATAGTAAAATACCTACACCTCCAACGTTTAGTAATCGCTATCAACAATTCTACTATCGGCTCAATGATCCCAACCGATAGTGATGTTATATTTCTTGTAACGGTTATTCACTGGAAACCGATAGTAATGTATAAGTTTTTTCTATCGGTTAAAACTCAACACAGTTAGTACCACAACTTTCTTCTATCGGTTGTAGGATGTGAACCGATAGTATTACAAAAGATCATTAACAGATACAGTGATACAGTGATACACTAATACAACAGATTTAATTTATTCATAAATACACTAATACAAAGATTTACACATGCATTGCACATATTGAATTTATTCATATATTGAGTTTATTCACAAATACACCAATGAATTTATTCACATATTGAGTTTATTCGCAAATACACCAATGAATTTTCACACATACACCAATCAACACATTCAATATATATTACACAAGTCATTTACGATGGATCGTTGATAGCCACTTCTTCCATCACATATTGAGCCCAAATTGTTCGCAGCTCCTTCAATTGAGGCAACTCATATTGCTCTTTTAGCATGGCGCTCTGCATGCGTGTATGAAGTTAGGAACGTACGAGACATCCAATGTTTGACTTTGAGTCAGGAAAAATGGTTACCTTAGGGAATTGGGCAAAATTTCTCCTGATCAGGTCATACTTAAATCTCATGACATAGAAGCCACATTCCCACGATTGTGGTTGCTGATGGCACTGGCATAATTGCATATGCAAAGACATAAACCCACATTAACTCGAAAGAACTAATTAAGTTTAAAATAAAAGATTCATCATGAGTAGTTCCATCCGTATTAATTACCTCATATTCTTTCCAAGAAATTGTTGTGTCCTTTGACGCTTCATGCCTCCCTCCAGCAGTAACATAATTTTTGAAAGCCCTGTATTTAATTTAGAATTGCCGGTTAATATGTTATCATTAATTAGCTAGTCAGAGAAAAATTTAAAATAATTGTGTTACTTACGCGTCTATGTGCCACGTGAGGGTGAAAATATGCACCACCCTGTCGCTCATCGAATCGAGGTAATAGACCTCATTCATCCATGGGCAAATGACGGCGAGGACCTAGTGGCCCCTACATTGCATATATAAGTGAACCGTTTCATACATATGTTAGGCGTAACATACAAGAATAAATTAAATTGGTAGGAAATGCACTAACCTTTGGTGGTACGGCGCAAGAATGAACTCTCGATCCTTCTGCGCTAGTAGTGCCCTTGATATGTATTCCTCTGCATGTGCTTGGTCGTGCTCTAGTATCGTAAGGCTTATTTTGTCTGGGTCGAGGAAACCCACCTTGTCACATGCCCTCATCGACGCCAGCCTATACATGCACCTAGATGCAAAGTAGACATTAATAAGTAGTGCATACAAAGTGATTAGATTTATGAAATGAACTGTGATAACTTCGGACAACAGCAAACTCACAGGACTCCAGTCCGTATGATAGACATATCAAGTTCCCGCCAGTTGAGGAGGTCGAACAAATCCTCGTGGGCCACCGATATGCTCCCGGCCTCACGGTGAAAATGACCTGGCCTGAAGTGAACCAAGAAATTAATGTGGCGCCTAGACCGGGTTAGGTACCACTCGTGGAGACTTCTGGTTATTTGATCCATATTGCGCAGAAGGTACTCCGACACAAGTGGGAACCCGTTCTTGAACGTACCCGGCCGGCTTTATTTGGCCTTGCCTTTGGCCTTGCCCTTGGCTTTGGGCGGGGAGCGAGTGTATACCTTCGAAGGTTGGGGCGCGGTGCCGCCGGCCTCATTTGATGGCGAAGGGTTTGAGGCCATCAGAGGAGGCATGGGGGCCGAAGGAGTTCGGTCATGCGTTGTGCTGGGGGTGGTGTCGTCAGGAAGTGAGCTGGTATCCATCGTCCACTTTAAGTTATGAACGCATAAGTTAGATTTTGCAAATTGAGTATATTAACTAAGTTGTAAGCTAGAATGGCTAGGGTTTACCTCCTGTAGTCTAACACCCTTCTTGGGCCACTGTATGTACGAGTCCAATGCCTCGCCAATTGTCCGCATTTCGTCCGTTGGGACGGGCAACGGAAAAGAACTGTAGCCCGGGAGGGCCATGTCCACCTGTACCTTTGCGAATCCAGGCTCCAGAGGTACGCAGTGGATCCGGACATCCTCCCAAGATTGATATACAACCCTGTTTGCAACCACTACAGGTTTGTCTCCTATGTTGATCAATAGGCTATAGCTCTCTGGCTTCTGCAATTTGTAACAATTATAACAGGTTAGCGAAATAGTTCTAACGTAACGGGAGTGGCATCAACTGAACTGCATATATAGCTCAAGAATTGCAATACATCAATCAGGTCCACCGAATCCACGTGAACCTTCGAGTCGCAACTACTCGGCCTGGCAGCGTCGATCTCGGCAGTTGGATCTAAACCCTTGGACTGCACAACTCGGCTGAGGCGTTCATACTTCTCGTTCATTTGAGCGAACATGTCCGCGAATTGTGCAGTCACATCTGATCGTATCTTCTCAGACAGCTCCGATTCCCTTTCCTTCCGGCTGCGAGCCTTCTTCGCCTTTTGCCCGGGCTCCGAGAAGCCTTCCTTCCATGGCACCACACCCCCCACGGTTCGCGTCCGCCCTGGATGCTCCTTGTTCCCTAGAGCCCGGGTAAGGATGTCGTTCTCCCTATGGGGAGTGAACAATCCCTCGATCGCCTCCTTCGAGCAAGAGATCTGTTACATTCAAAACTCTCCATTGTGAGGAAAAAATATATACAAACTTGTGCGCATACTAGTGATCATAGTTTTTTCTACCACACTCTATGATTCTAACCAGGAAGTTAGCCAACTTACGAGTCACTGCATGACCTCGACGTCCTTGGGGTTTGGGAACTCCACAGTCCCCGTGGACGACACGGTCTCTCTGGCCAGCCACCAGCGCTTGCATCGCGGATCGCGGATCTCGGATCTCGGAGAGCAGTAGGTCAGGGGAGTCGACGAAATTCGACGCCTCGTCTTCAGCCTTCTTCCATTGCTCCTCCTTCCCCGCATAGCCGCGAGAGCCGAGCAGGTGCGGGTGGTTGTTCCTCCTCTGGATTGCCTTGTTCTTCTCGCTAAGGGCCTTCGTACCAGAAACAAGAAAATTAATGCACCTCTGATTACTGCATACAATGATGTAACCAAGCAAAGGAACCATACATACTTTGAACTCAGGGGTCCCCTTCTGTTGGGTGAATTGCTCCCATACCTTCTCCGTTATGAAGGGATACTTCTCGCATGGAGATTTGCCTTTAGCGAGGAAGGTATTGACGAGAACGGTCTTGAAGGTTTTCCATGTGTTGTTCATGTCCTTCAAGCAAGTTATCTTGGGACCATCGCCGGGGATATTCTACTTGTCCTGTTTCAAATGGTGCATATAAGCAGGACTTACCTAATCTCTGGGATAAACCAAGAGAATGTGATTACTCAAGAGTTCAGTGATTTTGATTAATTTTACCTTCACTTCCGCCCACAGCCTATCCCTCTCGTCGGCCTTAACGTCCTTCCAGCTCTGGACGGTGAGCTTCACCCATTCCTTCGCCAACAAACCAACATAGGCAGCGTACTAGCCGGCGTTCTTCCCGATCGGTCTCTCGAACTGGTTGAACTCACATGAAAGATCCGCGCGTTTGACCAAACGGCACAACATCGTCGCGCCTTGCTCTTGCACTGGGACGAGGCAGCGTCATCTACGTTCGTCCTTGCCGAATCACTACTATCAGCCGAGGAAGATGCCGACATGGCTTTACCTAAAATTCCATGAACAGACCATCAATTGATATGAAGAAAGGTACATAACAAAGTTCATAACTAAAATGGAATGGCAATGATGAACCACCTCTTTTTGTTAAAATGTCAAATTTTCATTCAAAAGGCTAAAAATCATCAATTCCTATCAACATGGTCTTTAAAATAGATTTAAAATAGATTTGTAAACTCAATTTACAAAGGGTTGTCGAACTTCAACCTTCTTGCTTAACATAAAGATCATTTGATAACTCTTGATTGTAAAATTAATCCTATTTGGAAAAAATTTTCAGAAAAATATATTTCATGCAATGAAAATTATTTCTTTAAATTTTCATTTCAAATGTATTTGATTTGAGCAATAGTTGATTATTTTCATAAATGAAATATGAACTCTGCAAAATTCAGATTTTTCAATGTACTATCGGTTGACAATAACAAACCGATATGGCATACTATATTTTCTATCGGTTTGCCAATTAAAACCGATAGTATTCAAGTTTGTATTCAGGAAAATATATAAGATTAGCAGTGCAAACTATGCTAGTCTCTCTGCAGGAACATAAAGTCTGTAAAAATTTAAATGAACCAAAATTTCAGATGAAAATTAGAAAATGGGAAATAATTAACAGAAAATTCAGATTAGCAGTGCAAACTATGACATACTCTATTTCCAATCGGTTTGACAACAAAAACCGATAGTACTCAAGTTTGTATTCAGGAAAATATATAAGGTTAGCAGTGCAAACCATGCTAGTCTCTCTGCAAGAACATAAAGTCTGTTAAAATTTAAATGAACTGAAATTTCAGTTGAAAATTAGAAAATGAGAAATAATTAACAGAAAATTCAGTTTATGGTATTTACTATCGGTTCTAAATAAGAAACCGATAGTGGACGACACTGTACGACAAATTGTTAGTGATTTTCATCAAGTCTGTAATTCTCATAGCTATCAAGTTTGTAATTCATGCACTTTTCATCTAGTTTTATATTTGTAATCCATTGAACTACATACGAAATATTGCATATAAATTTAAGAAATTGACGCCAGCGGTTTGGTCAAGAACACTTACAGTCGTTCGTGGAGTGGCCGGAGGCGATGGTGCGATGCAGTGGCCGGAGGCGGTGGAGAACCCAATTGCGATCGGCAATGGTGGCGCAGAGGAGCGAAAAAGCGAACGTCGGGGAGGCTAGGGTTTTCCACGCGCGAGTATTTGGAATATGATCAGTTGCACTGGAGGGAAAATCGTGCAAGATTAACCTAATATATGAATCTTTACTATCGGTTTATAATCACTAAACCGATAGTAAATACAATGGAAGTTAGGGTTTTGAGTGTTGGCATTGTTCACTATAGGTTTTATGAGTACTAACCGATAGTAAATTAAGAACAGGGTCTCATAACATAAAATGAATCACTATTGTTATGAACAATAAACCGATAATAGAGTTTAATTTCATATCGGTTTGTAAATTGAAACCGATAGTAGAATACAATGTTATTGACCCTAAAGGATTTCCCTGAGAACAATTACAGATGATCTCAGTACATCATTTTGCACTTGTAAAGACACCTGAAACCCCATGCAAATGACTTCCAATAATTTTGAAATAAATTAACAGTAAAGACCAATCATGGAACATAAGGAATCATGCATATAGAAACTTTCTTCGAATAGCCAATCATGATGGAGATATCAAAATGACAAACCAGCCAAAAACCACGAGGAATCTGAACTTTGCAGTTTTCATATTGATTTGTGAAAAGAATCAATTATTGCTCAAATCAACTCCAATTAAAATGAAAATTTACAGAAATGATTTTCATTGCATGAAATATATTTTTCTGAAAAAATTTTCCAAATAGGATTTTACAATCAAGAGTTATGTTCAAATGATCTTTATTGCCATTGTATTTCACTATCGATTTTATGATTATTAACCAATAGTAAATTAATCCACTGTACAAGATCAAACCAAAATGTAGAACATGGTCTTATAACACAATATGAAATACTATCGGTTATGAACAATAAACCGATAGTATAGCTTATTTTCATATCGGTTTGGAAAATGAAACCGATAGTAGAAGACAATGTTATTGACCCTAAAGGGTTTTCCTGAGAACAATTACAGATGGGTCTCAGTACATCATTTTGCACTTGTAAAGACACCTGAAACCCCATGCAAATGACTTCCAATAATTTTGAAATAAATTAACAGTAAAGACCAATCATGGAATGAAAATTTACAGTTTTCATATTGATTTGTGAAAAGAATCAATTATTGCTAAAATCAAGTACTCCAATTGAAATGAAAATTTGCATAAATGATTCTCAATGCATCAAGTATGTTTTCCCAACGAATTTTTGAAAAATGTTTTGAAAAATTCTTCGATTAAAGATCCAAGTAATATACGTCACTTACATATTGCAAATTAGTCAAGAATGGTTGTCCACCCATAATCCTTCTTCGTGGTTGTCTCGCAGGTAACTTGTTTCGTCAATATCTTCGGTAGGGACAGATTGAAGAATTCCATCTAAAAATGGAGGTAGTTTGTCGAACTGATCATACTCTTCTTCATCCACAACGTCTTCGACCCCAACAATACGTCTCTTACTGTGAAGGACAAAGTGCAACTTTGGGTTGGCCGGGTCAACGATGTAGAACACCTGTGTGGCTTGCTCAGCCAGTATAAATGGATCATCTTGGTGTGCAACTCTACTGAGATCGATGAGAGTAAACCCATAATTGTCGACTTTAACACCTCGAGAGATTTCGACTCATTGGCATCGAAACAGAGGAATCTTAAGTAATACATAATCGAGCTCCCATATTTCCTCAATAACACCGTAATATGAGTCGACTGCTCTTACTGCCCTGGCATCCTCTGAAATAGCAAGTAGTGGCACTTCACTATATTGCATAGTACTCTTCTCGTCCTGAATTCTTGTGTAAAATGAATAGCCATTGATGTATACCCCTGCCAAATCCCTACAGTAAATCTAGGCCCTCTGGCCAACCATGTAACAATTTCATCTACGTTGCCCTCGGAAGCTTGCAGGACTCTATTTTCGATCCACCCAGCAAACTTCCTGTTATGTTCTCTGGTCACCCAAATCTCTGGCTTCGAAGGATTCTGTTTCCGTAACATTTCCTTGTGCTCGTGTATGTATGGCTCCACCCCCGTTATGTGCTGTAAGACTCAAAAATGGGCTTTTGTATACAGATCACTAGAGGGGGCAACTGCTTTAAATCCAATCGTTCCAATGCCCTGAAGTCTACCCTCATGCTGGGACGTAGGAACGCCAATTGGGTCAACCCCAGCCATATAGTTGGTGTAAAATTCGATCACCTCCTCGGCGGCATAACCTTCAATGATACTGCCCTCAAACCGATGTCGATTCCTTACATATCCCTTCAAGATACCCATAAATCTCTCAAATGGATACATGTAGCGCAGGAACACGGGACCACAAAACTTAATTTCTCTGACAAGGTGAACAATTAGATGGACCATAACATCAAAAAAAGATGGAAGGAAATACATCTCCAGCTGACAAAGAGTTGTAGTCACATCGCGTTGCAAATCGTCCAATCCATCTAGATCAATTACCTGCAAGGACACAGTTGCAGCAAATATTCAGATCCAAAAAATCTGACAAATTCCACGAATGGAGCTAATTAACTTGCTAGGAGTACACGCTTACCTTGCCAGATATTGTGTTGAAGAAATAACATAGCTTTGTAATTGTCTCTCTGACTTTGATTGGAAAAATGCCTCTGATAGCAGTGGGAAGCATTTGTGACATCAGTACATGACAATCATGGAACTTCATACTAACCAGTTTCAAGTCTTTCATGGACACAAGTTTTTTCAAGTTCGCAGAATACCCGCATGGAACTTTGACACCATATAGGCACTGACAGAATTCTGTTTTTTCTCTTTTTGACAAAGTATAGCAGGCCGGGGGGAGGTATGTATGCTTTCCCTTCTCCAACAGTGCAAGCTCAGTCCTTATGGCCATGTCGAGCATGTCACGGTGAACGTTGATGCCATTTTTCGTTTTTCCTGGAATGTTCAACAACAAACCAATCAAACTGTCACAAACATTTTTCTCTACATGCATGACATCAATGCAATGTCGAACTTGTAAGTGCTCCCAATATGGCAGATCCTAAAGAATCGATCTCTTCTTCCAAACATTTTTTCCTGGAGGTTTAGAACATTTACTGAACTCAACTTTGATGTCCTTCACGCGTAAGTAAAGCTCCTTATCAGTCACAAACACTGGGGCTGATCCTTTCTCAGGCTTCCCATTAAATGACTTCCTCTTCTTACGGTAGGCGTGATGCATCGGAAGGAATCTGCGGTGACCCACGTACACTGTTTTTCTACAGTTTGATAACCACATGCTTTCAGTTTCATCCAGGCAAATAGGACAAGTCTTGCCTCCTTCCGTACTATACCCCGACAAATTTCCATAGGCCAGGAAATCATTTATGGTGCAAAATATCATGTCCCGCAACATGAAATTCTCTCGCTTATGTGCATCCCACACCAGCACCCCTTCGCTCCACAATTTATATAACTCCTCGACTAACGGTGATAGAAACACGTCAATATCATTCCCAGGTTGTCTAGGTCCTGAAATTAGTAACGACATCATGATGTACTTGCGCTTCATACATAACCAAGGAGGAAGATTGTAGATGCATAAAAGAACCGGCCAAATGCTATGTCGACTGCTCATATTTCCGTGTGGATTCATATACCATCTGTACTTAACCCAAACCTTATATTCCTCACTACGTGACCTCTCAGCTAGCTTCTCCAGATCACTCTAGCTTGTAGCGTGGATGCACGTACGGTAGAAATGAATCGAGGATGCAGAGCGCAGAGCAGGGGTCGAGATAAGTTGTACAATTTTACTATCGGTTCAAAACCGCAACTGATAGTAAACTAAGGTCCCCACTGTCATAACTGATCCGGGAGGATCTCCAAGTCCTGATCGCATGCGGCTTCGCGACCAAATCCTGATCGCATACGGCTTCGCGACCTTAACCGTGTTCGGAAAGGATTCGCGAAGATGGATGGGTCCGCGACCAGAAAAAGGAATTCGTTCCCTGTTCGGAATTGTAATCCGATCCGAATGTGTATAACTAAGCTTATCTGTTTAGGATTAGTTATATGAGTCTAATACGTTTAGGTTAATGAGTCTGATACGTACTCATATGATTGGACTATAAATACCTTGTAATAGGTCTAGTTTAGATCATCGAATACAATCGAAGAGTCATAGAACTTATTTGAGTTTTAGACACTTATAGTTCCTTCGACGTAGACAAGTGTGTCTAACGTTCGACGTGTAAGCCCTCTTTGAAATAAAGAGTTGTGCAATTACTTTGAGTTTTGGGTATAAGATCCCGTTATTCCGCATATTAGAATCTGGGCGAGTCTAGTGCGAAAACCAAGGCTAGATCTCAAACGGATCAATAACCATTAGTTTATATGACGTCATTTTACTATCGGTTTGTTTTATATAACCAATAGTAAAAGTTACTCTATTATATCGGTTGGTACAGTTGTAACCGATAGTAAAAATTCCGTAATTTCACTATCAGTTATCAAAGACAAACTGATAGTAAAATTTACTCTATTATATCGGTTGGTACAGTACGAACCAATATTATAAAGTCCGTAATTTCACTATCAGTTACGAAAGACAAACCGATAGTACTATTTCATCTATTATATCGGTTGGTACAGTAATGACCGATAGTAAAAAATGTTTGCATTTCACTAACGGTGTACCAGAATATAACCGATAGTAAAAAGTCTCTTCTCCACCGCTGTCGCCCTATTCTATCGGATTTTTCCTAAATTGCTTATAACCGTTAGAAGATATGGGTTAGTGGATTGCATTTCTATAGTAGTGCCTGCTTCTAATTGGTTCTCTGTGTGATGATTTCTAGTACTTCTGTAGATATTTCTTCAGTGCTTAAAGTTGTGTCTATGAATTGTATAAACCAATAGTTGCGTCTTGAATAATTCTGTGTGTAGATTGTAGTGCTATCTTCTGGGTTGCTATTAAACTTAAGTTATCAAACTCATTAATCAGCTGTGAGATCTTGTCTGAGCTATTCTAGTGATTTCTAATCTGATCTGTGAGCAAATTCTTGTGTGATTAAGGCTGTTGAATTTAAATTTAAGTTATTCTTGATTACGCTCTTATGTCTGTGTTGTTGCTTTGGGTATCATTTCATGTGTTGTTGCTCCAGGTGATAGTTTATAGCTTGAATTGCTTTGTTTGATTGTTGACTAAAAGTGTTTTCAGTAAGCAAACAATATTGCTTTGAAGTTCTCTTTGAATCAATTGTTGTTGCTGTCAAATTGTAGTTCCTCTCTCCAATGACAGATATTTTTAAAAGCTTTCTTCATCTGTTTTGGCTTCTTCTTGTGAGCTGCATTAATTGCATAGTTTTTGTAATCTTTTTCAAAGATTGCATTTGATTTTGAATTGAAGTTTTTATAATCTTCTATTTGCGTTGCAGTCTCTGGCCATCATTGGTAAGGGTCATGTTATCATGTTTGAGCTGATTTTCACTTTTCAGTAGACACTAGTGATGGTCTTATAAGTTGCATGAAAGATATGTAATAATAGTTATACAATTTTTGTGTATGCTGAGATTGATGGTATATTTTAGTATGGTAATGAATATTGACATGCTTTTCTTTTCTGATGAATGGTATATTTTTTTTTTGAATTTTCAAAATTTTTCTTATTTTTGAGAATTTTTTTGAATGGCTAGGATTTTTATTCTGTTTCTTCCAAACACAGGCCATGATTATTTTACCGGTAGTATTTTTTTCTGGGAGATTTTTGAATTACTAAAAATTCTGGTCAGATAAAAATCCCCTAACACCCAAACAGACCCTTAAAGATACTTTTCTTAAAAAATATTCTCACAAGAGGAACAACAATTGACACAAAATAAACTAGGCAATGTGATAATCTCTTCACGTATCTAGTGTGAACTAACCTAAAAATAAAAATATGCAAACTCGTAATTCCAACTGCCCGATCAATTTAGAAACAAATTATATTTGTTAAATGCACATCTCATATGCAATACTAATATTATCAGTTTCTCTTGAAACACTAGCAATATCAGTTTCTTTTGGAAAACAAACAACGATAGCATCAATTAATCAAACGGATAAAAGTATTCTGTATGTTGATTGGATGGTTTGAATACATCCCCGGGCTTGTAATACCAAATCCTACAATCATGTGAACACATGCTAAGAAATTATAAATACAAAGAAAAATGATTCAAAATACATCGTAAACTAACTCTAATTAAAGTACAATATTACCAGTATACACTCTCTTTTTGTCTATTTTAACATGAGCAAAGCATCACACTAATTAGGGGGTAAAACATGAAACACTATAATTTATATGTGAATTTATATTGTGAAACTAGGTAATAATCCCATGTATACTGAACGTATAATATGGAACGGGAGGAGTATCTCCGAACATCATGCTTAACTTAGTCATAATGCACCCTGTGTATAGTCTATTTTGGTGAAAATATGCACTTAGCGTATTGACCAAAGCACACATGTGTATAACCGCAATTTATCTATCAGCGTTTCAGAAAAGGCGCAAAATCCAGCGAGGAAAAAGAAAAAAAAAAAAAGATAAACTAGGAGCCCCAACATGTCCAATTAGTCCACTGCTCCCCCTTTCGTCGTCGTCTCCGACCTGCCCGAGAGCGCCTCCACGCCACCGCCGTTCGATGGCGAAGCCTCGGAGTCTGGGCCAGCTCGACCTCCCCTCCCACGAGTCCACCATCGGCAAATTCTTGTAAGCTTCCGATTCCTTTGGCTTTCGTTTGCTTCTTTCTTGTTTCCTTCGTTGGTTTGAGCTGATTCCGCGTGGTGATGCGATTTTGATTTTGGCTCCGCCAGGACGCAGAGCGGGACATTCAAGGACGGTGATCTGCTCGTCAACAAGGACGGCCTCCGCATCGTCTCTCAGAACGAGGAAGGCGAGGTAAAGCTTACACCCCCCACGAGAGAGAGAGAGAAGAAAAAAACTGTATCTTTTTTATGGTCTCCCATTCGATCGGACCGGAGTGGCCAAGATTCGATCTTGGTTGGAGTTGATGAGTTGAATAATGTTAGCACTTGGGGCTTGATAGCGTTGACTAGCTTGGTTGGTGTTGGGTTTACATTTGAGTAAAAATCAAGTTGGTTTTGAACTTTGTTTGTTCTTCCTGGTATGTCCTGTATCTGGTAATCAGAGTGCTTGCTTGGTGATAAGTCTGGTGCATATGTTTCATCTGAGTGTTCTTTTTGTGGTTGGTTGTAGCCATGTACATGTATAGTAGAGAAATTCTGTGAGTGGGATCGTTAATTGAATGAGAAGTAGCATCTTTCGAGTTTACAAGTTATGTCACCAAGTAAGATTTGGGGGTGGGGATGGGGGGACAACTTAATAGCTTTTGATATAACATAATCTTCCATCTTCCCTTCTTCATGTATTCCCAAGATCATGTAACTTTTATCCAATGGCTGTACTGCTCCTGAATGAGAATGCTATCTTGCTTGTAATGGGAGAATGTTGTGTATATAGAAATTCCATTATTGTGCTGGTTTTCAAATGAAACAGGAGGATTTGCTATTCCTTCTGAAACAAGTAGTAATTCCATTATTGGCATTATATTCTTTATCTAACTATGTTTTTCCCCTTTCTGTTGGCATTCTCAAAACTTCTGCAGGCTCCTCTTATAAAACCGTTGGATAAGCAGTTTAGTTTAGATGATCTGGATGCAATCAAAGTTATTGGGAAAGGTAACGGCGGAATCGTGCAATTGGTTCGCCACAAATGGACTGGCCAGTTTTTTGCTCTGAAGGTAATGCACTAAGCATACACTTTTAGCTTATTTTTAACTTATGGCTTCCAATTCTCTCTGTACAAGTTAATTATCGTCACTGATTATGGATAGGTTAATTTTCTGTTTGATTTAGGACATACTTCTTGCAAGAAATTATTTTAGCTGCTATTTCCCAGGTACCATTGTATTTGTAAACAGTACCCATGGATACCTCTGTCTACAGCATGCACACAATTGTTTTACAAACTTCTTGATCCCTTCCAAATCTTAATTAGCAGTGCGTGTTTTCTTGTGCCCAATTAAAAATGGTTCATAGTAGAGATTTGAAGGGTAAATGTTACTGGGCATATGGGTGAGATACTGGTGAAATCAGGGCTGCTTTCTGTTGCAACATTTTCCCATTACAGATAGGTTTAGGTACCAATGTATCATATGCATTGGGCCAGTAGTACATGTTAACACCATGGCTTAGTTCAGTCCAAGAGGCCAAATACTTCATAGGTTAATCTCATATTGACAATTCATCTTAAGAAAGTATTGTATGTATATAAGTTTGAGGGAACCAACCATTCCAACAAGATTAACCTTTTTAGGCGAATCCAAGACAAAAGCCCAAGTATTAGTGTGGGGTTGTTATAGATGGTATCAGAGCCGAGTTTTGACCTAATCGTGTCGTATGCCTTGCCATGAGCGCCAATTAGACTTGTAGACCACTCGAGAGAACCGTTCCTAGTTATCTACTGCCTACAGCGATATACGTGTGAATAGATCGGTGTGACCGACAAGGGCCTCAAGTCTTATTGGGGGGGGGGGGGGGGTAATGCAACACCTTGGCCTAATTCAGCCCAATTCGACCTAGCAATGCATGGGTTAGTCATATGTTGACAATTCAATTTGAGAAAACACTGTATATAAGTCTGAAGGAACTAGTCATACCAATCAGATTAACTCTTTCAGACAAAATAAGAACAAAAGGCTAAGTGCTGATATTAGCAAACATACCTAAGGTGTTATTGTACAGCCCTTGCATCTAAAAATTTACATTCTAGATATTCTTTTGTATATCCTGGTTATGAATCTTTCGGCAACTCCCAAACTGAGATTTACTGTCCTCTTAAGAGAGTGTTTAGCTATAATTCTTTGATGTACCTAATAGTTGAAAGGAATCTCCTATTTTAGGTTTTCATGGAGAACTTCAGGAAAGATCTGTGCTCTTCTCATGCAATGATTTTCATAGCAGAACTCTCTGGAAACTGTCTTTATTTCCATTGGTTGTCACTGTATTTGCAGGTTATACAACTAAATATTGAGGAGGGTATACGCAAACAGATTGCCCAGGAGTTGAAAATTAGCTTGTCCACACAGTGCCAATATGTTGTTGTATGTTACCAGTGTTTTTATGTCAACGGTGTTATTTCTGTTGTTCTGGAGTACATGGACGGTGGCTCCCTTGCTGATTTCCTGAAGACTGTTAAGACCATCCCAGAGCCTTATCTTGCTGCAATCTGTAAGCAGGCAAGTGACATGCTGCAGAAGCTACCACAGAGTTCCTTTGCTATATATATCTTTGCATCAGATAGACCATATGATTTAAAGCTTGCATGTTTCTTGTCCAGGTACTAAAAGGTCTGATGTACTTGCACCACGAGAAGTACATAATACATCGAGATCTGAAACCATCAAATATATTAATAAATCATAGGGGTGAGGTAAAAATATCGGACTTTGGTGTGAGTGCGATCATTGCTAGTTCCTCTGCACAACGAGAGACATTTATTGGCACTTACAACTATATGGCGGTGAGTGCAAGTCTTTTGAGTTGATAAATTCATCTTCTAGTTTGGCTGGCATGAATGCTTCCCACCTTATTGTTTCCATAAACCAACATATAATTTCTATTCTTCACAGCCAGAAAGAATCAGTGGAGAGAAACATGGTTATATAAGTGATATCTGGAGCTTGGGCCTAGTTATGCTGGAATGTGCCACCGGTGACTTTCCTTATCCTCCTCGTGACAGTTTTTATGAACTTCTTGAAGCTGTTGTTGATCAACCACCACCTTCTGCGCCATCGGACCAGTTTTCAGAGGAATTCTGCTCATTCATATCTGCATGGTAAACATGCTATTCCAATGCAAATGTTATGAGTAAACTATCAATCTTTACCATCGTGAGAATCTTGTTGACAACTAATTGTTGGTGGTGCAAAAGTTAAGCTTAAGCTTTATGTACTGATCTTTTTTCCCATCTGACATGAGATCCATAGTATGTGATATTGTGGTTTTGCTGATTTTGTTGCTTTCTTTGTAAGGACTGGTTTTCTTTTCTTTCCTTTTTGGAACACAATTTATAGATCACTGGTCTCATTTTAATCTGGTAATGGGTGCTCTGCTTATCAATCTTTGCAAAACAATGTTCTCAGCAATTGCTTTTGCCTAAGTTACAACTCACAACTACAAGCCAGCAACAATCCAGATTTGATGAGCATGAATCAAGGTGCATGTGTATTACCGACAAATGGAGCTTACTGTGAGTACTAGAAAGAATTCAACTGGTGCCAGTACACCTTTGGTGCTATTAATATGAGTTTTTTTTTTCTCTAAACAATTGGCAGGCTTTCACTGTGAATCTACTAGTCATTTTGATTAATACACCAGATCAACATTATTGCAGTGGCATTGTTGGCTTCTTTTTCTACTTGTTTGCTTTGTGATTTCTTTATGTTTCTTTGTTTTTGCACATTAAGTTACACCTAAATCTCTCATAGTTGTGTGACACAAGCGTTCCTTCTTTCTTTGATGTACTTCTATTTCTCTTACCTGTAGGCAAATTATCTGATTTTTCTTTGTTTTTTTATGGATTTTCAGTATTCAAAAGAAAGCCACTGATCGATCATCTGCACAAGTCCTTTTGGTAAGCGAAAATTCTGCTCTGTTTGCAGCTTTAACTACTTTGAAAGGCTTCCTATACAAAGCTAGCTCACTGATATTGCCTTTTTTTCCCCTACACGGTGTCATTGCTGTCCAGAGACATCCATTCCTGAGCATGTATGATGACCTGAATATAGACCTCGCTTCTTACTTTACAACGGCTGGATCTCCGCTTGCCACTTTTCAGTAATCGCACGGTAAACTTAGTGTTTCTTCCTATCCATTTTGACATATACCTAGTATTACAGTTTGCTTTTGAATTGGCCATTTAAGTGAACCCTAAGTTGGTCTGCATTTGCTTGATGTTTCTCTAGGTAAATTGTATCATAACAGATACAACCATGTTTCATCTGCTGGAAGGACTGATCGATTCAGCAGTCGATCTGTAAACTGCAGCTAACTTTGAGACAAATGCTTTGAGTTTTTTCGACAAAACTTAATGGCTTGCAGGATGAACTAAGGTGTGATGATCGCTTGTATATCGAAGTTGATATATGATAATTTAGTTACATCATTATACATATGCTGCATTCTAGGATCAATGAACATTGAAGTTTTGTTTGCCTGTATGTGTGTCAGATGTGTTGTCGTTTGTTTGACCCTGTAAAATACATGGCTTTCTCACTCAGCTGAACTACTCTAAATTACTCTACTGGGTTGTTCCATGACCTCATGTCAACTGGCATGTTATAGAATACAGAGGTGGTATGGCATTTCTGATCAGCAATTTGCTTAGGTACTCCTATATATGCCATTGTACAAACTACTACTGTGATCTTTCCATCGTACCTAGCAATAGGAAGTTGTATGGGAGTTTCATGGCCAGCAGGCAGCAGACAGGATGGAAGTTGCTGGCCAGGTAAACCATAATTTCTCAGCAAGTTCCTGCTTCCTAGTTCCCATCCCAATATATAAATGGTGCCGGGTCCTGTAAGCTCCATTTTAACCCTTGATTGGAGGTAGAAGTATTTGGCAAGGTGGCTCCAGCTACACTGCGGAAGCCGACAACCGAACTTAGAAAATATTTTTATTGGGCATCTTAGGTAAATTTCAAAACTTTGATGATATTATAAGGGTATATATATTGAGGGGAGGCCCTTGACCCCCACTCGTGAACATGGGTTTGCCCATGGAAGCCGAGAGCCGGATACCGAAGCCAGATTCATACAATTAGCCATTCAATTAGTAACAAATTGTTTGGACCGATTGTGGCATTTTAAAAGCTTTTTTGAGTGGGTGTGATCAATCTAAGCCGTTCATTACCTATCAAACCATATCATCTTCCGGATGTGATATTTTATATTTAATTTTGGAGGAATGGTGTAGATGTCTATTTGAAGTCTAAATATTTTACGATACTCATCCTAACTTTATAATGTAAAAAATGTCCATCTAAAAAAAGTTCAAAGCTTTAATCATACCCATGGACACTAATAACACTTTGTCTAGAGTATGTGAGACTAAAAATTACCCTTATACCCTCAACACTCAACCTTCCAAAGAGCCCAAATTAGTCTCCTTTTACAATGCGCCACCCTCTCCTGGACTGCTGGACAAGAACTTTTGCCTAGTTGTTAGAGAAACTAGTAGGATGTCCTGCGTGTTGCTGCGGACAATTCGTCCAATGGCATTGATGTATAATAGCATAAATATTGTCGGCTTGATTTATTTGTTTGCTACTGAGACTATTGCCAATATGAGTGAAACAAAAAGAGTAATAGTATTATAAAAAGAATAACAAATAACTAAAACAAAATATGATATGAGTATATGATATAATATGTAAATGAGATGCTAACTGTTGAAATATGTGAGCAAAGAATTAATTAGATGGTTGATGAAAATATTCTGCTGATACAAATAGCATGTAAACGATGATTTTTGAGTAATAACTAAATACCAAAAAAATATACATGTCGAGCTATAATCCATTGAGGACCAATGCTTCCCGGATGCTGCGACGTGAGT
This sequence comes from Pharus latifolius, assembly GCA_019359835.1. Lineage (NCBI taxonomy): Eukaryota > Viridiplantae > Streptophyta > Magnoliopsida > Poales > Poaceae > Pharus > Pharus latifolius. The sequence goes on from CM033324.1 coordinate 81,347,234, forward strand.
ACTCCCGGCTGCCACAGCTCTTCATGTGTGGCTGCCTCGCGGGATCTACGAATGAGATCCACCGTGTGCTCCTGAGCTACCGATTTGGGGCATTTGGGCGCGGTAGGAAGGGTACTTCGGGCAGGATTTTTTTTTAAAAAAATATATAATTGTATTGATTTAAACACCTAAATACAGTTTGGATCATGGATCATCTTAATCGATCTAGAAGAGTGTTTCCTAATATCTTTTAAAGAAATAATTTTGATATTATTAAATTAGAGTGAACATCCATACAATATTCCAACTGAAGAAGCCGTGCTATTTCTCTTGTAATTTTTTATGATTGAGGCAAATAAAGGCCTTCCTTTTGTCTAGAGCGACCAATCTAAACCGTCCGTTTTGATATTTGCTTTGAGGTATTTTCAAGATCTTACTTTAAGCGGAAGTGACCAGTCTAAACCGTCCCGAAATCCCTTCCGACAGGGGATATGTGCAAGTGTTACATCTGTCACTAGCTGCATGGATCATCCAAGTCTATACTTATCCTCCTCCTCGAAAAAAATGAACAGTAGAGAATAGCTTACAATTAAGTGCCCAAGCATTTCCATTAAGTTTAGAGTGGTTCGGCTCTATGCTAAAAAAAAAAAAGTTTAATAAAATACAAAGATAGTAGATCAGAATTCTATATATTATTTTTATAGATAATAATATTTTATTATTTTAATATTTTTACAGTGAAATAGTTCTAATTTTGCCTTAAATACTAAACCGCCTGGTCTCTCTCAGTAACAAACACTTCACCATCTTGATATGCACCACTCGCCATGGACTTGGATCGAAACGCCGGCGCGTCCACGTGGCTCACCAGAGCCTGTTTCGGCGTGCTCACCGTCAACTCCGGCGTCGCCATCTACCGCTCCATAGGGGACGCCGGTTCGGTAGCCTTCGTCGCCGTCTCGTACTGGGCCCTTCTGCTCCTGTTCTCGTGCCTCCGAGCTTACGAGCGCGCGGAGCCCGGCGCGGCCGCGAGGGAGCTGTGGCTGAAGCCCGCGGTGTGGTCGCTGTCGACGCTGCTCACAGTCATGTTCGCCTGGAGGGTGGCGGCTCTCATGCCGTGGCACGTCGCCGCGATCGTGTGGGGTTTGGCGGTGACCACCTCGCTCGGTGGCTTCTTTGCCTTGTTCGTTCGTACGTGAAGCCGTGCATGTATGGATGTGTACGTACGCTCCTGTATATGTAACCTTCATATGTATTAATCATATGTAAATTAAGAATTAGTTAGGGTATGACGTTTGTAAAAAGGTTTGTATATCTTTTATGACTGATGTATCACATATATTATTTCTGTTTTATTGTATTATGACATGTGTGAATGATGAGTCTCTATATTCTTAAAAAGTAGCATATAGTGGGGATCCAACGGCTCTCAACGGAATCTTAGATATGATGTGTAAGTAAGAGCATATGTTTATATTGTGTAATTAGAATGTACAGTCAGGGTTGTAGAGGCTATTTAGTGGGAGACTTGTTTGGTCCCGTACCTGCCTAGAGGAACTACGTCTACGTATGGTTCGTCTTGAGGAGCCGGTTTGAGCCAGGTCAAGCGCTCGAAAATGATCAGCACCTGGGTCAAGCGAACCGTATGTCCATGGCTACACGCATGTCTCTTGTCATCGTGGCTGTGGCCGCCATCGCACCCGTTTGTCGTTACCACCACCAAGCCCGTCGGCCGTCATCTTACCCAATTCGTGTGCAGTCATCACTATGGTCGCACCCTATTCGTCACTCCCATCAATCGCTTTTCCGTTTAGGCCAAAAATGCGTGCATCTCGCACTTCGATCCGTGCTCCGATCTGCACCTGTTCATCTCGAACATTGTCGTACTTGCCAGTTGTGCCATAGTAGCTCCGCTGCTGACCACCGCTGCTACAGCAGACCACCGCCGTAGCTGCCTCCCACCCGTTCTAGATGAAGAGTGAATTAATTAGATCAGCGGGACAATTTGCTTTGCACCACAGCAAAAATTAACCATTTTTGCTGAGTATCATGGGTGTCAGTCACTTAAATATGGACATAGATGTTTTTATCAGTCTCATAATTAGTGATATATAATTAATTTTTAAATTAAAATATTTTAAAAAATTACTATTCATTTATCAGCTTTGTGTCATTATCAAAGCGTATTTCATTTTACGTTTTTAATTTTACCAATTCACAAGTTGTGGGCACCAACTAAATGGTAAAATGAATTTTCATACATGTCTAGTCAAGTAAAAACACTCAAATTTTAGACAAGATTTAAATATACCTATAATCTAGGGATATTAGTGTGAACACCAATCAAACAATTTCATAATGTCTGTGATCCATGTCAAGCACGACTAAAACAAGGTTTATGTATGTGATATTAATTACTAGCATAAACACGTGTGTTACTACGTGTAGGATTGACAAAAATGTAGTGTTATGTGGCAAAGATTAGAATATATTGCATTAGACATTTTAGTTGAAAAAGAATTTTATGATATTGAAAGATATAAAAAGAATTTCAATAATTGATTATTTGAGGTGGGGTCTAAAGCCCTATTTGATTGTTTGAAGTGGAGTCTAAGATTCTGTTTGGTTAGATTTTGACTTTGATTTTTACCACAGAAAAATCAAAATTATATAACTTCCATCCAAATAAACTAGAAGTTAGAGTTTTGGAGTATTTGACAAAAAAATTTTGGTTTCTCTACTTTGATATTTTAAATAATATTTATACTCTATGAATAAAATATAATATTAATTATAATCAATGACATAATTATATAAATATTTTCAATTTTATAAATATATTGTAATTTGAAAATTAGAGTTATTAGATAGCTTAAAACTTATTTCAACTTTCCAATATAAAGATGTCTTCTATTTCATTTTTGTCCAAGAGAAGTCATCAACTAAAATCATCATATTTGATCAAATTGTTTCAACTTCAATCCAAAATAAAGAACTAGAACCTCGCAAAGCAATGTCTAAGTTGTGGATTTATTAAAGTAGCATGTGTGAAGAGAAAAAGCCCGATTAAATGGTTGCAATCGAGAGAGAGCAATTTAATAGTTCCTAGAAAAAAATAATGCAACATATTGTGGTGCTCTCGTTAATAGTGAACAATAGAAATGGTAGGATTGCAGATTACTCATGCTGTCAGCTTTGCATAATAGTTTGTGCAAACACTATCAGGGGTAGTTTGCTATTTTATCGAAAAACAATTTCCCCAATTTCCCTTCATGAAACTACCGAACGTACCAGTTTTGGTAATTTGTTTGTGTATGGTGGAAAAGACGAAGTTTACTACTCCTGGCTACATCATTCTGCGTACGTGTCGTAGACTCGTTGCACCGACTGAGAAAAAAAATGGAAGGTACAAATCAACTAGAAGTCGTCCTGTTTAGTCATTCTTTCTTCAGCAAGCTCCAGCGTGAAGACGATGGAAAGGTCAGGGCTGCTGGCTGCGGTGACGACGGCGCTCACGGCGACGGCGACGCTTGCGTCGAGGGTGGCTCCGGTCATGCAGCCGTGGTGGGCCTCTTGGCTGCGGTGACCGCCAACTCATCATGTTCTCATCCATCCCCACACGTCCACACTTCCCTATTTTGTACTCCATCACTCCCTCCAAAATGGATAGTTTAGAATTCTAGTACAGTAACACGAGAAAAAAAGTATTCGAGAAAAAATCATAACAGACTCATTTGATATATTTTATTAGCATTTTTTTCAAACTCGATAAATTACATATTTGTCTTGAGAATGTTAGATGAAATATTTATAAGAAAAGTGTTGTATAAATTTATTTTAAAATTATAAAATGATATTTATTTGTTAATAAAACAAGAAACAAGAACGATAGGTTGGAAACGGAGGAATCATGTGCTTATACGCACTTTTCTTTTCATGGTATGTATGCTTACAATGGAGAGAAATAAACACAGAAATTCAAGATATATTTGTATATATATTTTTTTCACATCCTTAATAATATAAATTTACTTTCCAAAGAATTTGTCTATTAATATTAAGACAACAGGTGTAAACGAGTTTTTAATGAAATGTATTGAAATAAACCAACTCTATCAAAATTTGAAACAACTAATTAAATTTCAGAGATATTCATCCAATTTCATGCCTGAATTTGCAAATAGGACTCTAGGAACTTAGAATTCACAAAATTTACAAAAAGAACCCGAGGGTTGATCAAAATTTGAGGGAACAGTCCAAAACTCCCATGAGTCAGCGTTTTAACCAACCTCATCGTGAATCGTGCCAACCCATAACCATACAACGATAGAGCGCCACCGTGTCACCCTAACAATTACCCCACGACTAAATGACCCTCGAACCAAAGTCTTAAGCCAGGTGCGCCAATTACCATCGTCGACAGTGGACACGAGAGCCAAGGGGAGGAGGTCAAGGCCAGGACGTTCACGCTCATGCTTACAAATGGGATTGGACAGTGAGGAGCAGGTAGGTGGGTACTATAAATGGAGCGCTCGTGGTGAGGGGAAGACACACACACATACACGCATAGAGGAGGAAGGAGGAGGGCTAGGAGACTTACCCATGCTCTCTTGGCGGCGAGTTCGACATTGCTAGTCATCCCCGCCATGTGCTGTCATTGCCTCGAGCTTCGATAACCCCATCCGCGCGACCACATCACCAATCTGAGAGTAAGGGGAGTTAAGGCATGCGATTCGGGCCAATTTGGGGTCAAAATTGGGTTAGTGTATCGGTTTAGGGTGTTGGCGGCAAGCCACCAGCGATCGGGAGTGGTCAGAAGAGGCAAGAAGGAATGGGATTTGGCAGCAGCGGTAGTTAGGGCTAGGGGCGGTCAGGCTCGGCCTTGGGTGGAGGGGAGAAAGAGGAGAGGGAGAAATGAGGGAGAAAGAAAAAGCAAAGAAAAGAAAAGAGAAAAAGAAAAGAAGAGAGGGAGAAAATGCAGGAAATTAGTAGAAAATAATAAGAAAATTTTAGAAGAGGAGTTTGGAGGAAATATTAATTTCAGAAATTTTGAAATAAGTGGGCGCTTTTTTCATTCCTACGTTTCTTAATTTTTTGAGACAATTTCGGGTTGTAGGATTTTCTAAATACAATACTGAGCACGCTTCCAAAATTCTGTCGTTAAATAGGATTAGTTGTATATCTTTTTGGGTACCAAGATTGAAGGGATTGAAGTGTCCGTTGCAACACCTTATTTTAGGATTGCCTACGACACAACAAACAAACTTGCTTGATCATGTTGATTTTTCGCTTTATTTTTGCAGTAACTAATTTCAATCTAGTAAATTTAATATCACTACTTGCATGAAAAATGGCTATTTTTTGAAATAATAAAATGAAATTAATCAATTGAGAAACACAGTTGTTTATGTTTGAAGTAACCGATTGATGGAGCAACCAATGAACAAATATATGGTGGGTAAAAGAAACTCGAGAGAGGTTTCGAGGTTAGTTTTGGACTCCTCTACATATGAGTTAAAATGTTAACGTCATAACTAATTATCACTTCCTTGCATCTGTCATACACATATATCAACTACATATCTGGTATGAGATATGACTAATTAAATATCATATCAAGTAACTAAGTTCTGCAAGAGAAAGTATGTACTTATGAATAAAAAGGGTCGAGTACCCAGATTTGGCTACGGCCGGAAACTATATGCGTGGAAGGAGTAGCAAAGGTATTTGACTACAATGATATATAGATACATGCCGGGTGGAGAAAATTAGATTCTAAATAGATATTAATCCGTATCTAGAATAAAAATAAAAATTAGATTCGAATGCAGTACAAATATTATCTGGATCTTAATATTGTAACCTAGACTAAGAATTTTACAAATATAAAATCTGAAGAGAAAAACATTATCCGCCTCATTTTCACCGATAGTTGCATTGAATGTGTGAGCATGGTGAGTTATGGGTGTTTTCCAGATGTGGTGACGTCAAGAGGATGCATTTATTTATTTATTTTTAAGAGCAACTGCATCTCACTTGTCGTTTACACACCATTCCGAGCGGCTCTAGCGAACCAATGGAGCCCAGGGTTGGCGGTGGGAGCCATGATAAGACACTCCGACAGACCCCCAGTCGGTAGTGGTTGGGCGGCCCGGCGTGCGCTATGCGCAAGTGTGGCACTGCGGCAGACCGACGTCAGTGCGTCGAGCGAAGATAGTGCCTACTTTTATGGTGTATGCTTCCTGATATCTGAATAAATGTTACAGGTTCACTTGTTTAACACAACAGTTCTCGCCTTATCGGACATGCGTTGTTGAAATAACTTAGTTAAGTGTGTTCGCTTGAAAAAATTACCGAGCAGTGAGCATAGGCACAAGCAGCAGTTCACTACAAGTTTGATAGCCAGCAACTGACATTGTTCACCTCATCACTGTACCTAGTAGCATCGGCAGCATCCTTTACATTTGCTAGTCAACAGGGTGTTCAGATGGATGGTTGGGGGTCTGACCTCCCCAGGAAGATCTTCCCTCAATGCCACAGCCACAAATGTGCCCATGCCCATCCTTGGTCGCATCCTTCTAGGGGTGGCATGGGCTTTGCCAGCCAGGTACAGCTTCGAACTCTTGCACAAATGAAGGGACTCCAAAGCGTATCATCAATTCAGCCGCACATTTCCTAATTACTGCATTGGCCAACCTCTTGCAGTCTGTACCATTACATCCATCAGAAATGGCCCCAACCAAACTCCATGGTATCAAAATTGGCATCAGCAAGTATGGCACAGCAGCATATGGCTCAGCAGGAATAACATGGTCTTTAGAGGGGTATGTGACCCATTCGCAGATATTGTGAACGCGTGTGTCCGCTCCCTAGGCATCTGGGAGCACAGGACGTCGTCAGAGGTGGAAGCCGCTGAACTAGACTCCTGGAGGTCTTGTCTGCGTAGCATATCCCACACGCAAGCAAATGTTTAGTACTAACTCGGATAAAAAAGGCCCTAAAATGTGTAATGATGATGTCATGTTTCGGCCTCCTTGTCATGTGTCACCTGTACTGCCAGACCCCCCAAACTCCCTGATCGAGCAGGTGGCACGTGAGGAAGCCAAGATGGTACTTGCCAAGATCCTTGGCACTGATGATGTACAAGCCGAGTGTCAGGGTAAGGTCACTGCAAGTGAGGAAGCCAAAACTGTCAAGGATCTGTGGAGGAACAAAATGAACATAAATTACAGAACCAAGCTTACCATGTCATCCTTATCCCCACTCTTCCAACGGTTCACTGGAGTCAATGCTATCATGCCTCCAGTGCCCTTCTTAACCATTAGTCTAACTGGTGATTTTTCTCTTGTAAACATATTCGCCAGGATAACCTCCATTCTTACTGCAACGAAGTGGCAGGAAGATGCTTTTCCTGCAGGGTGACAGACCACACAAATATTTTGATTCTCTCTTCTCAGGTATGTGAAAATGAAGCACAAACCATTCATAGAAAAGATGTCATACAAAATTGAACATAATAGATTCATGTTTGTATTCTGTCCTGATCTACCATTTGCAGTTACAGATTGTGGTAGCAACTTCGGCTGCAACAAAGGGGGGCTGACTAGATTAAAAACTATGTACCTTGCATGTGACAGTAAACTTTTAAGTTGTTCTTTCAACTGGAAAGCATGCTGGAATGGATCATGTACACTCAGAACATCTAAGTTGAGACAGTATGAAGATTGTCTTGAGAATTTATTAGAAGATGCAATCATTATCCTGTTGAGAAATGCTATCCCCACTAAGATCTAGAAAGAACTGTTATCAAAAGTTTATCGTAATCTTTTTGTTCAAATAACAATTAAGGTGAAACAGGGTCAGGAAATAGGAAGATATTGGGTATCTGGATTTCCTTCCTAAAAAATTCCTGTCTTACATATATAGCAACATCGTCAATACATACAAGAATTGGCATGTTCCAAACTTCCTGAGAGCTACCAGTAAATTCAACAGAAATCACACATACAGGAAAGTTTTTGTCAGAATAGAAGACCGTAATGCGATACCTCCATGCAGCCCATAGCACATCTTCTCATCTTGGGCAAAATCATCAAAAAACAAGAAACGATTAGTCAAACAGAGTCTGAAACTTGACCCTCCTTTGATGTTGCCAAATCTCTCATATCCAATGCCAATCTTACTATGCACCAACTTAACAGCTAGGTCAGTATTTCCTGCTTTCCTAAGTGCATTGATCATCATCGTTCGAACCCTACCAGAAATCTCACGCCCCTTCTGCACAATGCCATCTGCCAATTTGCAATCCTGCTTGAATCTACCAGCTTTGTACAACACATTGATCATATCCTCATGGGCTTCCTCATGGGCCGTCTCAGGAACCACCCCCATAGGAGCGAGTTCATCCAATATCTTGCATGCCCGGCTGATCTTACCAGAAAGGCAGAGTCCAGTAGCAAGGGTCCTGAAAGCTGCAGCGGTGGGAGTGATTCCTTTATCAATCATTGCATCCCAAAATTTCAGAGCCTCTTCATTCTTATGCTCCTTGAACAGACCATCGATGAGTATGGTATACGTGTATACAATCTGATCACAGCCATCATTGTCCATTTTCTTGTACAGGGCACAATGATCATCCATCCTTCCTGCCTTCGTTAATGCGTCTATAAGCACATTGTAACAATATGGGTCAGGCACAAAACCCTTAGCGACCATCTCATCAAAGAACTCCTGTGCTCGGTCTATAATCCCAGCTTCTGACAATCAGGCTCGCATAGAAGATGGCATTCACCACAACACCCTTCTCCACACAACTCCTGAAGCATGAGAGTGCCTCATCCAGCTTCCCGAACTGGCATAGGCAGTTTACAATCACTCCATAGGTCACCTCATCGGGCTCAAGACCACCAGCCTTCATCCTCTCATATAGCCCCAGTGCCTCCTTCTCCCTGCCAAACTTACCCAACGAGTCAATCAGGGCAGTGTATGTTGCCGCATCGCTTCAGCATCCTTTCAAACACAACCATTCCCTCGAATGGTTTCCCATCCTTGCAGAGCGCACCAATCACCAGCACATAAGCATGTTGCGGTATGTGCATCCCCATGCCCCTCTCCTCCATTTCTTGGAACAATCCTATGCATTGCGGAAACATCCCCTTATTGTAGTGGCATTGCATTAGTGTATGGTATGTCACCTTGTCTGGTGTGAGGTCCGCCTGTTCCTGCATGTCGGCGAGCCGCGCCATTGCATCCTGTGTCCTCCCCTCACGGGAGTACCCCTTGATGAGAGTGTTGTAGGATACCACATCAGGACTCACGCGGGCATCAGAGGACATTGCGTCGAACACATTGACGGCGGTGTCAAGAAGGCCGGCGTTGATAAGACCGTCCAAAAGGCAGTTATAGGTAAGCGTGGAAGGCTCTACTCCGGCGAGGCTCATAGCCTTCCACGCCCAGAGCAACTCCTCGGCGAGGCCGTGAGCCTCGATGCTGCGGATGAGCGATGCCGACGACGGCGGGGTGAGGTGGCGTAACACGGCGTCCCCGTGTTCCCGCAGCCCGGCAAAGAGTTGCTGCGCGTGGCGGGCGGCGTCAGGGGTGGCTTCTCAGGAGTGGGCGAAGGAGTGGAGGAGGGAGACGTAGCAGTTGAGGAGGTGCTGAGGGTGGGAGAGGAGGTTGGTGTCGTGGGGGAGGGAGCGAAGGAAGAGGAGAGACGGGAGGGGGTGGGAGAGAAGCTGCGGGAAGCGAAGCGCGGCGGCGACGAAGGCGGGGAAGAGGCGGAGGAGGAAGGTGCGGCAGAAGGCGCGGAGGTCGGTGGCGAGGGTGGCCGCAGGGGAGCGGAGGACGAGGGAGATGACGCGGGGGAGCCATGGGGACGGGGTGGGGGGAGCGGAGGAGGACGCTCCGTATGGGCTGGGGTCCGAGAGGTCGGTGTACGGCTCGATCCATTCTGGCGGCGGAAGCGGCCGGTGGTCGTAGCAAGTAGCAACCGTTCGCCGGCCGCGAGGGATATGGCAGAACCGCCACATGGGATGGTGGCCAAGGTGGAGGCGCGAATGCTGGAACGCACACTAAGTGTTCGACGAAATGAGTGAACACCCCCTTTATATTATGTTGGGAACAAAGGCAACGATCCAGGAAGCGATCACGTCAGGTTTGCTTCTGCTTTCTTCTTCTCCAATAGAGAAAGCACACACAATTACACAAACTCTGTAATCTGTATGTATTACATTAAAAAAATGCAATTTAATTGTTCATTTGTGATGCAACTACAGAAGATAACAACTGAAGAGTTCATCACATCACACACATATACATCTCTATTTGTAAGCTGGACCAAAACACAACCTGATGACAAGGAGGATGCTATCTCCAATGGATCATTCTTATGAGTGTGAATTGTGTTTTTGGGGTATGGATGGAAGAGTGATCCTAAAAGAATATTTGAAGTTAAAACCAAGGTCATCCCACTGTAGGACTGCAGAGCCAACATTCTGTTCTCTCTTTGAGCTTGTCTTTCAAGAACCAGTCACAAACACGGCCTACGTTGAGGAGAATTTTGTACGGATAACTCAGATTAAAAATAAAAATTTAAAAATAACGTGTAATAAAAAATAATTGCAAAATCGACCTAAGTCGCCATCCCGCGTGGCGACTTACCCCAAAAAGCAATTAGAAAAGACATCAGTCGTCATATGGGATGGCGACTGCGGAAAAACCATCAGTCGCCAGTTGGGATGGCGATTGATAGGTAATATATATTAGGGGCCCCTGGCGACTGACGCATTGCAAGCCAAAAAAAACAAAAACAAAAAATTGACGGCAGAGGGAGAAGAGGGGAAAAAGGAGAAGAGGAAAAGAAAATGAAAGGAGAAGAAGAAGAAGAAGAAGAAGAAGGAAAGAAAGCATAAAAAAAAGGTACAATTATAAATTTGTAGTGATAATTAGTGTAGAATGCAGATCTGTTTTAGGAATGAGTAGATATATTATATAGATATGTTGTAAATATAGATCTGTTATGTAGAAATGTTATATATTAAGCGAATAAATTAGATTAATAAATAGTGAATGATAATTTAGGACATACGGTTTTTTTGTATGCAGATCTAATTTGTGCCTTAAGAAATATAGATCTATTATGTAGAAATGTTATATATTAAGCGAATAAATTAGATTAATAAATAGTGAATCGATAATTTAGGACATACGGTTTTTTCGTAGAAAATGTGCAGAAATGCAGATCTGGTTTGTGCCTTATTTAAATATGTTGGGCATTTATGAATATAATGTATATATAATTTTGATTTGTTGTGTAATATTATGTAAATTTAATATGTTTATGAATAAGATGTGAGATGTGTATTAATTAAGAGTAGTAAATAATTAAATTATTGATATGTGAGATGAGAATATAGAAATTGTAGATTAGATGTGATGCGATGTCGTTAATTCGGTGTACTTCAATTAGTTGAGATGTTAAAAAATAAGTCGCACATGTCTTAAGGATGAGCATAGAGTAATGTGCAAAATATATTGGAGATATGATAGCTGGTGTTTGTAATACTTATGTTGTAGACAATGTCAGAAACAAGAGTAGTCTATGTTTTCCATGGGGAACAAATCATTAGAAATGGACCATCTGAAGATTACCTAAGTGGTTGTCACCGTATAGACATGGAATTGAATGATTTTAGTGTTCTTAATTTTGAAGACCTTAAGACCCAAGTCATGGACATCCTAAATATTGACACATGTTTACACAAAATTTTCATAGAAGCGCTGTTGCCTATTGGTTTGACATCTTGTTGAAAATTGTGTAAACTTAGAGGCGATAGATCATGGGGCTCTCTTGTTAGGAGGGTGATAAATCCCAATCATGGGTCAGATGACTACATACTGTATGTGACCAAGCTAGACAATGTACCAGAACCGGCGGCAGAATTTGTACCTGAACCATTAATTGGAGGACAGCATATGAACATTGATCCAACCATGACCCATAATTCTGCAGATGTCCCCAACGCAGAATTCATGGGCGGGTATTTGTTGCCTGGGGATGAGGCTTATGCCGACGAAGGTGAAGACGAGGGTCTGGATGTTTCAGGCAGCGAAGGGTCGAAGGTGGACGCAGACTATGCAGATTCCTTTAGTGAAGAAGACTATCGTGGAATGGGACCTCCACAACAATGGCTAGATCTTAGTGGTTTTGAGCATGCGCGAATCCACGACGATCGCAGTTCAGAGTGGGCACGGAGTGAGCACAGATTAACATTGGGACAATATTTTCGAAGCAAGGAGGAGGCTAAGCAAGCCGTGGCGATGTGGTCCGTGACACTACGTCGGTCTTTCAAGGTTGACAGAACAAATCCGCGACTATACGTGGTGAAGTGCAAGGTGGAAGGATGTCGATTTTATGTTCGTATTGCTCGGTACAAGGACAATGAACACTTCATTGTTTCCAGGATCACCGAACAGACTGTTCAGTGACAGAAGTATCACAGAGTCATAGGAATATGTCGTCCGCATTTGTGGCACGTGTAATTTTGTCGAACCTTCATGCAAATCTTGATATGCCACCAAAAGAAATTGTCAGCCAAATCAACGACACATTTGGGTACATCATTCAGTATGGGAAGGCATGGAGAGCCAAGCAACTTGGTCTTGTGATGTTATTTGGATCTTTCTATGATTCATATAACTATGTGTCCAGACTGATCGAACAAATCGTTGACACCAACCCCGGCACTATGATGGATATGGTCCATAGCCCAGTTGTCGGTAGAAATGGTGAGATAGTTCCTGGAGCTGAGTACATGGAGCGTATATTCTGGTCATTCGGTCAAGTAATCTCTGTATTCAAGTACATGCGGCCAGTACTTTGCGTGGATGGCACATTTCTAACTGGAAAGTACAAGGGAACTCTGATGACAGCAGTTGCTGCAGATGCAAACAACCAGCTACTTCCCATGGCGTATGCCTTAGTGGAAGGTGAGAGTACAGACAGCTGGGTATGGTTCCTTGCAAACCTGAAACAAACCGTCGTGAAGGACAGACGGAATGTATGTGTAATCCATGATAGACACAAGGGTCTGTTAAGTGCCATTGAGTTCATGTTGTCCACTGAGAACCCGCAGTACAGCTGGAATGACTTGATCAGTCGGTGGTGTAAACGACACCTTGCGGTGAACTTCTTCACACACTACAAAAGCGCACGGCTTATGAAGAAGTTCAAGCGGTTGTGCGATCAGAACCAAAACCATAAGTTCCAACAACTTTGGGACGAGTTAGAACAAGAAACTTCAAATCTAGATAAATCTCCAAAGTCAGAGGCAAGCAGTTCACAACAACTAGAAGATGAAGAAAATGTCGTGGGGACTACAAATGTGCCGAGACGACGCAGCTGAAGGTCAAGGCCAAAGAAATTTAGTGAATGGATCAGTGACAAAGCTTCTGAGAAGTGGTATTTATTGCACGATGAGGGAGGTGCCAGATATGGCGTAATGACAACCAACATGGCGGAGGTGTACAATTTTGTGTTGAGGGGGGTGCGAGGTCTGCCGCTCACTGGAATTGTGGAATTTACATGGCATCGCACGGCTAAATACTTCTACGAGAGAGGTACAGCTGCAAGAGTATTGCTTCGGGCCACACCACCAAAATTTCCTCACGAAGTACAGAGGTACTTAGAAATGAAAGCCGTGGCTGCTCAGAAGCACTCAGTCGAGTGCATTCCTAATAGCAGAAGGCAAAGTTGGGTTGTTTATCTGCGCAGTAAGAACGTGGGGGGTGAATACATGCGACAAATCAAGAGGCAAGGAATGACATTTGAAGACGGTGTCAAGTGCATTTGTAACAAGCCAACTCTATTGCATAAACCGTGCTCCCATGTGATGGCCGTGTGTGCGCACGACAACAAGTCGAGCGAGATGTACCTGTCAGTTTACTATGGTTCACGGTACCTTGCTGAGACATAGATTGCAGACTTTCAGATTTGGGGGACTCAGCAGCACTACAGAGATCGGTCGTGTAGGACAGGCGAGATCCGATATGTTCCACCACCGCATTTGGAGCGGAAAGGCCCTGGACGACGGCGGACAATGCGAATTGGCAATGACATGGATAACGCAGAACGCGATGAGCTACGAAAGTGTGCCGTTTGCCGACAGCCTGGCCACACGAGGAGGACATGTCCTGATGCATCCTGACCTGATCGAACATGACTCAGTAATGTTGTGCAACACTTATTCGTTCCTCTTATGTATTTGATGATGTACTAACTTAATGTTCCTGTTTGCAGGCATGGGTCACCCTCGTCCACAATTTCCTGAGTTACTCGATCAGTACTACGACAATCGTCATCGGTCTCGAGCGCTGTGATCCGGAGAGGAGCTTCATCCATTCCGCCTGCGATCGTCCGGCACGTCTTGGCCTCTCAACGGGAGATACATCGTACGGCTGAGGGCGGCGCGGCTGCTTCCTTTTTGCAGGACGATCACCAGACTAGAGTCTTTCAGGCATGACCGATCATTGGTCTCTGCTCTGGTGGATAGGTGGAGACCCGAGACACACACATTTCACTTCCGGTGGGGGAGATGACCATTACCCTGGAGGATGTGGCGATGTTGTTCGGACTCCCGATTCGCGGGCAGGCCTGGATACCACCACCCACTCCTACCGAATAGGATGGCATGCTCGCCGAGAGGTTTCATCCACTACCTCTGGGCCAGGAGTGTTGCATCTAGGCCCTTTTAGGTTGATTTTGATTATTGATGACATTAAGTGTTTTAGACTAACCTTGTCTTTGAGCTATTTCTATGCAGAGCGATTTCTGTAAAGTCTGCAAGTGATCCGGGAAGATCTGCAGGTCACAGGTCCAAAGTCGCAAGCGCAAGGTCGCAATGTTGGCTGTGGTCGCAGTTAAAGGTTGGAAGTCAAGGTCGCAAGTGCAAGGTCACCAAAACGAAAGTTGCAAGGATTAAAGATGCAAAGGACCTAAGGTAATATTTGTTTTATTTTGACCGATCTCGGTGTTTGGAATTTGATCGATTTAGGAAATTATTTCTTAGTTTTAACCGTACTATAAAGAGGGGTTGCAAGTCCTCTCTATATCTCCAACATGAACCGAGAAATTACTAGGTCATTGCATTGCATCTTTTTGGTTGGATTTGATTTGAATTTGGTTTGAAAGATTTGGTTTTTCAGTTGTGTTTTTGACAGCAGAAGGGTTTTTCAATTTTCTGGAAAGATCTAGGCAGATCTAGCTTTTGCTTCTGTTGACAAACATGTAGCCCTTGAAATTATCTTTCAAACGAACTATTAAACTCTCAATTTGGATTTCTGGATCAAAAGTTATAGTTGTTTTTAACGGACTGTCAGTTATTTGGTTTTTCAGTTTAGTTTTTGATAACAGAAGAGTTTTTGAATTTTATGAGAAGATCTAGGCAGATCTGGATTTTTCTTCTGTCGACAAAAAGATAGTCCTTTAAAATATCTTTCAAATGAGCTATCAAACACTTCAATCGGATCTCTGGATTAAACGTTACAGCTATTTTTATCCATACTGACTGTCAGTTTGCTAAACTGTCTGTCAGTTTGAATTGTCAGTTTTGTTAACTGACAGTTCTCCAGAGAGGTTGTTTTTTGAGCTGAAATTTTTTGAACTAAACTGACTGTCAGTTTTCCAAACTGACTGTCAGTTTGCATTTCGACCTCGAGCCGTTTTATTTGAGTTTCTATTTGATCTGGTCGATGTTTTGGTCGAACTGACTGTCAGTTTGCATAACTGACTGTCAGTTTGGTGTTTCAAGTTTCCATATATGACCACAAACGGCTAGCTATTTTTTATCCGTAAATTTTGTCGGCCGTTGTGTATGTAACTGACTGTCAGTTTGGGTTGCTGATTTTCAACCCTAGCTCCAACGGTTCATTTGTTTCTTGAGGCTATAAAAAGGGGCTTTGGGCATAAGTTTTATACAACAAGCAGCCTCCTCTCATACACATTCTTGAGTTTTAGTTTCTTATATAAAATCTTGATCTTTTGATCAAGTCGAGTGTTTTCTGATCCACCGAGCATTCCAGTTCATTGCATTTGCATACTTGTAGTTTCTCGGTGCGTGTTTGGAGGTCTTGAGAAGACCTTGCTGCCTATTACTCTTGGTGAGCGCCCTCACCTAGACGGTTTGGTGGCGTGGCCGTTGATCTCTCCGTTCGGAGATTGTCGGAGAGGCTCGGCAAGTTTGTACAAGGCATCGGTGCTCGCCTTTCCGGAGTGGACAAGGAGCAACCATTAGTGAGAAATATCCTTCGTGGATATTGAAGCAAGACTCATTCGCTTGAGTGCTTCAACGAGGATTAGGGGAGACTGGACAAGTCTCCGAGACCTCGGTAAAAATCGTTGTGTTCGTTCTCTCTATCTTCTCTCTTTAATATATTAAATTGCATTTGGTTCTTCTTGGTATAAAAACTTGTTTTTATTTGAACTTTTTAAAGCCTCCTATTCACCCCTCCTCTAGTCGGCATCCTTGATCCTACAAGGAGCCCTTCCACCACGATGTCGGAGTTCCTGCGACTTGGCTTGGTCACTTCAGGACGTGCTCAGTACATGCAGATGATGGACTGTGAGCCGACACTTCGAGGCATATCTGCTGCACTTGTTCGGGGGCTTCATGTTCACTGGTATGCTTAAACATGATATAGGCACAGCTATTTTCCTTCTCTTGTTGAATTTAATTCCTATTTTTTTGCTTTTCTACAGGTACTCACGGCGATACAGTGGATCGTTGGCTTGTTCCACTGGCGCAGATGCTCGCGGACACGCCAAACGATCAGATCCCGCGCATCAGCTGGGGGTCGGCGGTTCTCTGTGCGACGTATCGAGGGTTGTGCGACGCCTGCGTGCGGCGTGCCCGACAGGCGAACATGGCCGAGTCTCCTCTACTTGTTTTGTTGTGGTCGTATGAGCACATACCTGTCGGACGATCACTCATCACTGACACGCCTGTGGCACTTCCGGAGGGGCACCCGCCTAGGGATGCGGAGGATGAGATCGGTCGCCCTACCATGGGGGATCGTTGGTTGCACATGAGCTGCAGTGGGCCACAGTTCAGGTGCACGCATGCTACAGTGCGTACAGCGGCGAGTTGGAGTTGTTGCATCCGTCGCGTGTTATATGGAGGGTTTGGACGACAAGCTATATCGAGAGCACAGCCGGCGGCGCGATCTCTATGGTGTGTACGGAGGACCGGGAGTTATGGCTCACCTGCTGTATTCTTGTCTTCAGCCATATGTTGGAGGTGTATGCTCCATGGAGGGTGATGCGCCAGTTTGGCTTGTTCCAGACGATCCCTCCTCCAGACGCCCCGCATCGTTTGTCGCATGACCAGCACGAGTAAGTTCTCGATTATCTCCGCGCATAGTATTTTGCCTCTATGAAATAACTGAACATCTTTGTTTTTTTTGCAGGCAGAGTCGCAAGGGCAAGAAGGCTGTCAGTTGGGAGGACCGACAGTCTCCTTACACTCGTTGCTGGGAGCAGACAGCAGCGATAGATGTCGTGCGTGAGGAGAGGGCGTACAATTCCACGACATACGGCGACTACCTCGATGGTACCTCCCTCGCACCGCAGCTCGCATTGCCCCGCCACCTCCGGCGTCTGCAGACGTGCCTGCTCCGAGCGTGCATCAGACATACGACTGACTTCACGCATCTCGGGTACACCTCCAGGTACATGCCGCCAGCCCATGATCTACTTGTTATTTTTATTTCTGCCTCCCATTGTCTTGTGGTCTTGCAGGCTGACGGCCTCCATGCGATCAGTTCCGTGACAAAGCCACTAGTCCAGCGGAGGCAAGCAAGTCTGCCTATCATGCCCGATGAGTACGAGAAGGCCATCGCCTACATTGACCGACTCGCCTCGCAGTTGACCCTTGAGAGTGCCGCCACTTCGTCGACTTTTGTTGCACCTCCACTTCCACGGGCCCAACCCAGTCATATGCCGTCGCAGTCAGCCGCTCATCGTCCCGACACAGCTGGCCCTTCAGGTACGGCCGTCGCCGCACCCATTTATCTCGGTGTGCCCCCAGCTCGCTCGTACCGTACAAGTGTTGCACCTCATGTGGACTTCTCGTCGCGTGGTGGTGTACGGATCTCTGAGGGTCCCCGAGCGCCGCCTTCCGTAGACACTTCTGATTCTAGTTTGGGCTTCAACATCACGTTCGACTCGGACGACGAGTACGTCGCTATGTCGCAGTAGACGGTGCACGAGCATCTGGCTACCTCGTCGGCTGGTCCACTTCGGTCTCTTGATAGGCACCCACCATACATTCCTCGTCAGTCGGTCCGTGCCGACCCGCAGGTGGTCCTCGACCCATTGTACGCCCAGTATGCCGATATGTTGCAGATGAGAGACGACGCCGATCAGAACCAACATCAGTTGGCATCTTCACAGCTTGGTGGGGCACGTCCACTATCGCAGGACCTGGTGGACGCTCCTGATACAGGCCTTGGTCAGCCGAGTGCTCAGCCCTCCGGTCGACAGCCCTCGCAGAGGACAGTGCAGCCGCGCAGCACCTATTCGCCATCGCCGTTTCAGCGTGACCGGAGGCATCGTCCGAAGAGGGGCCGACAGTAGGTTTTTTTATGTTCTCCTTTTATGGAACATGATTTCGATTCTCATGTTTGTATTATTTTCGATTGTGTCAGTACTCTCATGTTTTCACTACCTTTTTTATGTTCATTTTGGTTTTTGGGAACCTGATACCTGATAGATTGAACCAACCACGAAATATACTGATACCCGACAGATTTGAATGTTAATTTTAAAAAAACCCAAATTTAGACAATGGTTTTGGCCAACTGGGGGGGAGGCCTTCAGTCGCCATCTTGGATGGCGACTGATGACGTGTCTTTCAGTCGCCATTCCAGTTGGTGACTGAAGGCGACGCAGGTAAAGTCGCTATACGGGATGGCAACTTAGGTCGATTTTGCAAATACTTTTTCTTGCACGTTATTTTTAAATTTTTATTTTTAATCTGGATTATCCGTACAAAATTCTCTATGTTGAGCTCCTCTATCTGAACGCCTTCTTACTCTAATATCACTCTCAACAGATTCAACGATGATATTCGTTTGGATAGTACTGCACCTAAAATGCAGCAACTTGATATGTATAATAACTTATAAACATAACCAAACCAATGTAACAACACGTAGGAATTGCTTCTTAGCTAATTGTGTTTCTCCATAAACTAGTTGAAATAGACTATGCATAAGTTAGGCAGCAGAGGCAACGCTCGTGTGTGTTGAGGCTAGATATCTCCACCAGTCCAGCCTCTTCCATGCTAAGAAAGCTTCTCGTCTTCTCTTCACCACCACTCTGTTCCTCCTGCTTCTCCTCTTCTTGGCATCTCCTCCTGACCACCAGCCGCGATGTCACTGTCGTCTTCCAGAACTTGCCTTCCCTTCTTACCACATGTGTGCAGTCAGTTAGTATTCTGAAGATCAACTAAAAAAATGTTTAATTGTAGTGGATGCGGTGAACAACGAATTAACCCGGAAGGCAAGGGAAAGCTTGTGTTAATAGTGGCCTGGGCAATGGTGATTGCAAGTGATGAAGTTTGGCCGTGCTGATCATGTGCTGCATATCTTAGAAACTACAATCTAGTGTCAACTCGACAGTTACTCTCTTCTTTTTTCTATTCACGAGCACCTATTAGTTTGCAGAGCTGTGTGAGATGAACTGGAGTTTGGAGAAGAGATGGGTGTTTGCTGCAAGTGGATAACATCCCATTTGGCAGTGGCGCGTCCTGGAAAACTTGGCACGACACAGGCAAACCAAGCCGGTTTCTTCTGTTTCTTTCCTTTCATGGGTTTGTAGGCCCATAACTTGTGAACAATTCTGAAAAAAATCGCAGAATGGGCTTGCCCAAATGACTGCTCATAGAAGATTTAGGCCACTAGTGTGTTGTGGCATCTGTATCCCTGTGTACACATCATGTTTTATGTTTCATGTGGGTCGGTGGAAAGAGACAAACAACGTTTGTTGCGACTAAAATAAGATGAGACAAGCTGGAAACCAAGTGCAGCATAAACAAGCAACGGACGCCCCCAGTGTTATAGAAAACCATTACCTACCGCCTCCTGTTTCTCCTCACTTCCTGCCTCAATCCCTCTATTTAACGAACCCACGCTATCTTGTTTCTCCTCAAACAACACATCGATTCAGTCTCTCATACATACACTTAGTAGTCCACTACACAAGACACAAAAGAAGAAAGAAAGAAGATGACAAGTGCGGCGAAGGTCTCATGGATGGTGGCGATGACCGTAGGGGCGATGGAGGCCTTGAGGGACCAGGCCAGCCTATGCCGGTGGAACTACGCACTCCGGTCGGTCCACCACCACGCCAAGCCCACTCTGGGCAGCCTCTCGCAGGCCAAGAAACTGCCTCCAGTGGCAGCTGTTGCAGAGAGCTGGAGGAAGGCAGAGAGGTCAGAGTAGGGGCTGACGACTGTCATGTATCTCAGCTGCTGGGTCCTAATTAGTAATTATTCATGTTTGCTTTTAGTTACTTTGGCTTAAGCAAGCCATGGATGGCTGTAATATATGATGATGATGATGATGATGATGATGAAAAGTTCTATTACTTGGTTTAGTGTCTTCTTTGGTTCATGTGCCTTTGTGATTATCTCGCATGCAAAGATGAGCGCTTTTGGGATCATATTGTTTGATCTTGATATTCCTAGATCTGGGACAAAAGGCTGCATCCCATAGTAGAGTTAAAAAAAAAGCTATAGCTTAGTCTAGCTCCTTGTACTATACAATAAGTAGATTAGTTGCCATTTACCTTAGTAAGAGATCAAGAAGAAAAGAAATGGAAGAACACAATGATAGTAAAAAGTACGACTAGAAGACATAAACAGTAAAACAAACGTCTCCTGTTTCGCTTCGTCAGTTCATAGTGAGTTCACTCAATTCAACTACCCTTATACTTTCCCAACATCAGAATGATTTGCGTATAGAAAAAAATTGCACTATTCCTTTGGCCGCTAACAACCTCCAGCAAGACAGTCTTCTAGGGTCCTTCAGAATTTTTCAGAACCATCCGAATTACTAAAATTAAACTGCCTATATTCGTTCGTACCTCTTAGTATGTCCCCTATTCAATTTATGTAGAAAAAGAAGATAAGTGATATTATAGAAATTGTATAAGCCTTTTTGTTGAATATAGTAGCCTATTAGAATTCTTATTAATCCTTTGTTAAGAGTTATAAAAGAAGAACAATTGTATCAATTTTTATAATCAAGCAATAAAGCCCTAAAATCAACTTGGTATCAGAGCCATCACCGCTCAAGTGCCACCGCCGTGTTTACTTACCTGACTTCATCGGTCGCCCGCCGCCGCGCCTCTGCACCTGCGCGCCATCGACGCCCGGCGACAACGACTAATGGTCTACACCCGTGCGCCGTGACCACCGCCAAATCTGTGTCCGCACGTCGCCTGCCGAGCCAACGCCTCACCGAGCCCACCCGCCAAATTTTTTTTTCCTCAGTGATTTAGAGGACTCCAAGTCAAGATCTTCTATGGTAGATCTGGATCTTATGTATACCAGATCCTCTGTGGCGTAAAAAAAAGAGAGAGAGAAGGGGTTTGTGAGTGCATGAGCTCAATTTCTTTTTGGGACCTGTTGAGATGACAACCACGGTTCCAACCATAGATGAGTTTATGGCGAAGATGATGGAGATGATGACAATGAGGACGAATGACATCTCATTATCGGACAAAGCTATGATGGCAGTGCCATATTCACAGATGGTGAAAAAGATAGAGCTCATGCCAAATGATGTGAAGCTGGAGGGAACCAAAAACTATTTGAGTTGGTCTAGGAGGGTGATTATGATTTTAGAGGCAAAGGGGCTTGCTAACTGTGTGCAGGAGACATCTGTCGAGCCCCTTAAAGATAGTTCGGAATGGCAGAACTGGAAAACCACTAATTCTCTAGTGAAAGCGTGGTTTCTTAACTCAATGAACCCTTCTATTGCTGGGATGGTGGAATCCACTCCAACCGTAGCCGGGATGTTGGCTGTACTAGCTAGACTATATTCTGGAGTTGGTAATGCCATGATGATGGCTGAGGTGCATGGGAAGCTTCGAGGGATGACTCAGGGGGAGCGGACTGTATCCGAGTAATACAATGAACTCCAGCGATTATGGACAGATTTGGACCACTATGATCCGTTAGACATTCCTCATGCTGAACATCTGACTATGTTCAAAAAGTGGGTGGATCGCAGGAGAGTACTTGACTTTCTGCAAGGCTTGAATGTTGAGTTTGAGCCTAGAAGAGTTGCCGTTTGCCACCAGCCACATCTGCCCACCATGGAGGAGGCATTTGCTGCTATAGTGATGGAGGAGACCCGGTTATGGGTCATGACATCGGGTACCCTACCACCTCCTACTAGATCTGCGTTGACTGTTGTAGATCACCGCGGGTGCTTTACTTGCGGAAAGATTGGCCACATTAGCTGGAATTGCCCACAATTACGCGATTTTGGGCGTGGCAGGGGTGGTGGAGGACGTGGTAGAGGTCGAGGTAGAGAACGCGGTGGTAGGCGCCAAGGTCCTAAAGTCAATCTTGTCGTGTCTGATGAGAGATCAGTTGCGCATGACAAAGAGGAGCTTTCTGAATTGGAGGAGCTACGACAGTTCAAAGCAAAGGTTGAGAGTTCCACCAGCAAGTCCATGGCCACCCAGGAGATCCCTATGACCACTACATTTGGTACTTTTGCCAATTATGCTCATGCGGGCACAGGTATTGAGGTACAGGCTTTTGCATCCTCGCATACTTCTCCTTTAGATTGGATAGTCAATTCAGGTGCATCTAGACATGCCACTGGTGCTTCTAGTGAGTTTGCATCATATTCTCCATATTCTTCCATGCATCGTGAAACTGTTCAAACTGCTGATGGGACTGCACAACCCATCAAGGGAATTGGCACAGTTTAGTGTACACCTACCATTACACTTTCCTCTATTTTGTATGTTCCATCCTTCCCGGTCAATCTTCTTTCTGTGAGTGCTTTGGTGAATCAAATTGACTGTGGTGTTTATATTGATCGAGATGTCTGTCATATTCAGGAGAGGCAGATAAGGAGGGTCTTGAGGATTGGGACTAGGCGTGATGGATTGTGGTATTTGGATCGAGAGACTGTGGATGCTCTGAGTGCTGCTTTGACTACTGCTGTAGGTGGAGAAGAGGCTGAAGTGATGCTTTATCACTATCGTTTAGGTCATCTATCATTTGACCGACTGAGGAGTATGTATCCGGATGTTATGAGTCGAGTGCCCATGAAAAAACTCATGTATGATGCTTGTGAGTTTGGCAAGCACACACGATCATCTTATGGTAGTATTGGGCTTCATAGTATTGAACCATTTGTACTTATTCACTCAGATGTTTGGACCTCTCCGGTTATCTCTATTCATGGTTTTAAGTACTTTGTTATTTTCATTGACTGTTATTCCCGTATGACTTGGCTCTATATGATGAAGAATAAGAATGAAGTTTTACATTACTTTCAAGATTTTTGTGCTCTTGTGCAAAGCAATTCAATACTCATGTTTGTATTGTTAGAACTGACAATGGAACTGAATATGTCAACAAAGAGTTTGCGACTTTTCTTTCAGCTCAAGGGGTCTTGCATCAGACAACCTGTCCGGATACATCGGCACAGAATGGTGTGGCCGAGCGAAAAAACAGACATCTTTTGGAGACTGCCCGCTCACTCATGTATGGGATGAATGTGCCAAAAATCCTGTGGAGTGAAGCCGTTATGACAGCGGCTTACTTAATTAACCGCATGCCATCAAGAGTTTTAGGCATGAAAACTTCTTATGAGCTGCTTATGGGAACGAATACATTTATTGTCCCTCCGAAGGTGTTCGGATGTGTGTGCTTTGTTCAGGATTATCGACCCTCTACAGGAAAGTTGGACCCTCAGGCTTTAAAGTGTATATTCGTGGGATACTCTTCTCGACAGAAGGGCTACAAGTGTTAGAGTCCTCAAGCCAAACGGATGTTTGTGAGTATGGATGTCACTTTTCGGGAGTTTGAGCCCTTCTATGGTGAGAAAACTGAATTGACACCTTTATTTGGTGATATCTCTTCTCGCCTGCCTAGTGCTAATGGAGAGGGAGAGAATGATGAAGTGAGTAGTAGTGACTATGGAGTGAGTAGTGGTGACCATGGTGGAGGTGGCGATGTTGTTATGGGTATAATTCCATGTCCTGTTGCAGATGAGGGGGTGGATACTAGAGTTCTAAAGATGAAGCGTTTTCGTGGCACTGGAGTTCAGGGGGAGCAGCAGCAGCCCCAGTCTCCTGTGATTGAGATTGATGACTAGTCATCCATGCAAGTCATTGTCCCTGACCCCTCCTCAGTTGTCTCACCTTTGACCTCGTCTCCCTTTGAAACAAATGGTAATGTATCTCTTGATCTTCCTATTGCTCATCATAGAGAGCCCCGAGTCAATGCTAGTAAGCCTCCGGCTAGGTATGGTTTTGAGAGTGATCTTTCTTATGTTGTCTCATATTCTTCTTTGTCTCCTAAGTCTTTCATTACATTATTACAATCTGTGCCCATACCAAAAGATTGGAAAGTGGCAATGCAAGATCCTTTGTGGCTTCGTGTCAGGAGGAACTTCAGGCATTAAGGAAAAATGAGACTTGGGAACTAATTTCTCTTCCAGTCGGGAAGAAAGCTGTTGGATGCAAATGGGTGTATACCATAAAGCAAAATGCAGAAGGCAAAATTGAGAGATATAAGGCGAGATTAGTGGCAAAGGGATATAGTCAAACGTACGGGATTGATTATGATGAGACTTTTGCACCAGTAGTAAAAATGAGTACGGTGAGAACTTAATCTCGTGTGCAGTAAATTTCAACTGGCCCCTACATCAGCTTGATGTGAAGAATGCCTTTTTGCATGGTGATTTACGGGAAGAGGTGTATATGGAGGTCCCACCAGGTTTTGGTGATAGTGGAAAGGTGTGCAAGCTGAAGAAGTCCTTGTATGGCTTAAAACAATCTCCAAGGGTCTGGTTTGATAGATTCAGACGTGCACTATGTAGTATGGGTTACAAGCAGTGTAATGGGGATCATACTGTCTTTTTCAGGCACTCTGGAGCATTCATTACAATACTTGCTGTTTATGTCAATGATATTGTCATCACAGGTGATGATGTTGAGGAGATTGTCCGTCGGAAGAACAAGTTAGGTAAAGAATTTGAAATGAAGGATTCTTGGCATAGAGATTGCACGGTCTAAAAAGGGTATAGTTCTCTCACAAAGAAAATATACTCTAGATTTGCTGAATGAAACTGGAATGTTAGGATGTCGTGTTGTCTCTACTCCTATTGAGCAGAATCACAAGTTAAGTGATCAAGGTGGAAACCCAACTAACAAGAAGAGTTATCAAAAACTTGTTGGGCGTCTTATTTACTTTTGTCACACAAGACCCGATATTGCTTATGCGGTGAGTGTGGTAAATAGATATATGCATGACCCAAGAGTGGAGCACATGGAAGTAGTATATAGGATTCTAAGATATCTAAAGGGTAGTCCAGGAAAAGGTCTCTGGTTCAGGAAGAATATGAATCTTGATGTGGTTGGCTATTGTGATGCTGACTGGGCAAGTTGTTTAGATGACAGGAGATCAACATCAAAGTATTGTGTTTTTGTGAGAGGCAACTTGGTGTCATGACGAAGTAAGAAACAGAATGTTGTTTCTCGATCTACAGCAGAAGTAGAGTACATGGCTATGTCTTCTAGCTTATGTGAAATGCTCTGGTTGAGTGGTTTGTTGTCAGAGTTACGATTGTTTCGAGGTGGAGTTTTGATACTATAGTGTGACAATAAGTCAGCAATCAATATTGCTAATAATCCAGTGCAACATGATCGTACCAAGCATGTGGAAATTGATCGCTTCTTCATTAAAGAGCGCTTAGACGAAGAAAGCTTGAAATTAGAGTATGTATCTTTTGAAGAGTAACTTGCTAATTGTTTGACAAAAAGAATTAGTCCCAAAGAGTGTGTGTTAGCTTGTAACAAGTTGGGGATGATTGATATCTATCGCCCAACTTAAGGGGGAGTGTTGAATATAGTAACCTATTAAGATTCGTAGTTTATTAGGATTCGTATTAGTTTTTCTATTAGGATTCTTATTAATTCTTTGTTAAGGGTTATAAAAGAAGAACAATTGTATCAATTTTTACAAACAAACAATAAAATCTTAAAATCAACTCTTTTAAACTCTTCTAATCCCACATAATCCACACCTGCCTATCCAAATCTCTTTTGAAAATAAGAGTTTGAACTTGAAAAGGAAAGACATGATAGACCTCCTCTTCTGGACAGGAACTGGAAAGAGGAGAATAATTGGGTGGAGTTACGACGAACGAACTGAACTTTTTTTATGCACATGAAAGTTCCCGATTTCTGCATGATTCCATATTAGTTTGTTACCTTCAGATCGTACGCATTCCCCTTAGCGCATCAAGAGAACTAGGAAACGACAATACCGAATCACAAGACTTCATAACACATTTGCTTCTTACTCTTAGTTGTTCAGAATTGTTAGCATCTCCTTCATGTTATTAGGGCTCGTGATATAGTCTTAGTTAATGCAGAATAATTAGCATCTTCTTCATTACATTAGGGCTCTACCACATCACATGATGAGCAGGGAAGCTGGGATCTCGTGAGATGTTGTTGGAGCTCGGTTTAAATAAATAGATTAGTTTGAAACAAAATACCAGAGAGTAAATTTCATTGCTAGTCCACATCATAATACAAGAATTTGAATTTTGTCCCCCTTTCTTTAATTTTGTTCAAACATAGGAGGCAATTCAAACAAAGATAGGATAACCAAAAATGTGTAATTGATTCAATATGAAGTATTTGTTCAACAGAGTGTCGTTTGAGTTTCACACACTATCAGTTCATAACACTATTAGCAGCTAAAGATAAAAAATTACCCAAAATCATGTGTAGATTTTTTTACACAAGCATGGATCTACGAACAGATCAAAAGAAAAAAATCTTTTGCCTATAGATCTGAACAGAAGAAATTAACATGCAGATAGATCTATTGAGACACAAGCTTGGATCTAGGAATAAAATAGCTGGCTACTTGTTGAAATTATCCGGGAGTGAGAAGAATTGAATATTTCTATGCACCTGGATCAAATATTTTCAAGCGCTTGTGTTCTTGCTCTGATCTGCTCCGATTTGAGAGAGACTAGTGCCCCCTGTCACCCGATCTGTGAAGATATGGGGAAAAAGATGGCTTATGTGCTACTTTTCCTAATCCAAACAACAAATAACTCGTGACTAGTAGATCTTTACCTTAGAAAAAGGAGAAACACCGGCGCGACGCTACTCTCAAGCGCTCCTCGTCCCCGGAGTCTCGTAGGCGCTCCTCCTCCTCGGCGTCGGCTAGATCTGGATGTTGAGTGGACAGAAATCAAAAAACTCACGTGAAACCCTAGATCTGGAGGTTGAGAGGAATAGGAAAGAGAAAGAGGGGGAGGGGGTGACGGCATCTTGCGGAGGGGAAGGCGGCGGCGTCGAGGTGTCGCGAGGGGAGGCAATGGGGCGGGTAATGCCTGCCCCACGCGGTTAGGCCGCGGGTACTAGAAAAAATCAATGCCCACGGGTATTTGAGGACCAGATAAACGAATTCAATATTTGAACCCGAAAAACTGTTCCCGAACCGAAAACTACTGTCAACCCGCGATACAAGAACCAAATTACCAAACCTAGATCTATTCTTCATTTCTCCTCCGGTCCTCCCTCGGTCCCTCCTTCCTACGCCGGTCGACGACCGGCGCCGCCCTCGCGGCCTCTCCTGATCGCCTCCCTCGCCCGCGTCGCCATCGCCTCCCTCGCCGCCCGCGTCGCCCTCGTCGCCGCCCGTCGACCCTTGTCAGCCTCCTTCGACCGTCGCCGGCGCCCATCGACCCCTGTCAGTTCTAACAATACAAACATTGAGCATTGAGCATTTGAGGGTCGAATTCCACAAGAAACAGGTGTATTCGTCGTTCTAGCTTAATGGATCAATGAGTAAGTCTAAACGAGTTGTGGGTGTATTTTTCTACAACTAAACTATCAATCTAGAGTTTGCAAGCTGGTATGAAAATCTAGGGTTTCGGAAATTCCATAACCATCCAGTGTAATTCTATCCAAGGTCCGAGAATTGTAAGTTAACTTCAATTGTTTTCCAAGACAAATTAAGTTTTCAGTTCGGGACGCTGGGTCAACAGTCAGAGGATCGCTTCCACTGTCACGTTTGGCGAGAGCATCTCTCCTGTTCAGGATCCCGCGTCAAAGCGCTAAGGACTTGAGAAATCCCCTAAATTCTTACTAAGCCTCAACTGTTACGTCTATTGCCGAAACGATAATTTAGGGTTTGAAGGAAGAAAACATCATGAAATTACTCCAAAACTTGAAATAAAGACCGAGAAAGAATCACACCCTCAAGATTAGGTCATTCCTAACCCTAGAGGGGATCTACTCGCTAAAAACCATAATAATGTAGAAATAAGAATAACAATTAAATAAAAACCCACTTGATTGCCTGGAAATTGAAGTTGTCGTCCTTGTCAGTTTACAAAAGCAATAAAAATAGAAAAGAGGACTCTTCTAAACTAAAACTAAACTAAAAAGGAGCTAAAAATTACTACTAAGCCTAAAGAAAGAATGACTAATTGAGTCAAAAGCTTCTCTATTTATAGTACATAAGTCATAGAATTATCCAATTACAACTCAAAACTTGTTTAGGAAGGAAACTAACTTAGATTTGGACTTTAGAATGCCTTAAACCGACTAACGAGTCTGTTTTGGATTCAGGTTTTGGGTTTTGGATTTCGGATTTCGATCCCTGTTTTTCAGATTTTTAGCACTTTCTTTCTCCGCTTTGTTTCCTATCCAAACGATGTCGAAATATCTCCAAATTTTGTACATTTGTTTCCTGAAACATGATGAACATACGCATGAAAGCGGATTGTAGAAATGTTACTAAAAGTCACATTAAATGACGTATTAAAGGAATTTTAAGCATCATTTTTGCACATTTTCAATACTAAACCTAGGGTAAAATTCTTCAAGATTAAGACTTATCAATGTGTGCCCGAGGTACTGGGGCATTTAAAGGAGGGTCAAGCAGACCATGAGCTTGGTGGGCGTGCCATAGCCTGTCTTGGCATGAATGTGTCACTAGTACGATCGCAACTTAGGTTGCTCATGAGTTGTCAAGCACTAGTGTTCACTACACAGATGGCTCCAGTAAACCCATTACGGCACCAGTGACCTTCGCATGTTATGCCAGACAAAATCGATCTAGTCTGCCGCTCGATAGCAGTCGCAATATCGAACTGAAAATACAAGTAGTGTATTAGTTAGTAAAATGAGTAAATGATGGTTGCAAAAGGGGAAATATCGTCAAAATATACTAAGCGATGTATCCGCCCTAGCCAATCAGAATCAAACCCTAATTGCACACATTTCGAATGCGGTATATGCGTTGATGTGTCCTTAGGCACACGAGAAAGCTGCGTGCGGGTACGGGGCATGTACCAGTCAAGATATGCTTGGTACGTAGTGTAATCGTACAATTCATCCTCTCCAATTACATCAGTCTGTGCAATCTTGTTCCACTCCTGCACCCATCTGTCATTCTTTTGCGTCCAATTGTCGGACTGTCTTCCTTGCCTACTCTGCCTACAAAATAAGATGGAGATAATCCTAGGTATTGAAATAGAAATACAAAATTCAAATATTATGCATGCATGGGTGTACCTGTGGACCTCATTGGGAAGATGTCTATCATGTTCTCTCTTCGGAGGTGGGGTGTCCTGATATAATCCAAACTAACACATCACTCGTTCTGGGTAGTACGGCTCCACCAAATGAGAGAACACAACATGATGTCGTGTCATCCTACAATCATTTCTCATTGTGCACATAATCGATATGCTATACGATGCAATGCTTTTAATAAAATCTGGTGTCCACAGACACCATATGTCTCGCTACTCGTGGAGTAGATCGAAATCCCCTGGTACAAGACGTAGCACCAACGAACTTGGTTCACAGACCATTTTGGTCGACCGTGCAGCCATCTTGTGCCCATGGTTCGGCGGTCCACCCTATCATGGACATCATCGGGCTCGGGATATGGATGCACCGATTGATCCAAGTATGGCTGGCCAATTGGAAAATGCTCCCAAGACAATACTTGCAGCAGGAGGGAGCATGTCGACAATACGGACTCTGGCGCACTCCAGACACACGCATCGCACAACCCTCGGTATGTTGCACAAAGCACGGACGTAGCCCAGTTGTACTGGGGAACATGCCTAGGTTGGGCATCGACAATGCTCTCCACCAATGGAATGAACCATGGGTGAACTGTATCCCCATGTGTAGATTGAAACAAGACATACTGGAACATAATCAACACGTATGTGAACAAATGCCGGTGCACAACATGATCCAGCGCATCAGGTGGGCACTCAAGGTGGTGCAACAAATACCTATGTGGCACACCACGCCTAGTTGATGGGATCTGATCTGCCAGTTGAACGATGTTCACACGTACCTCTCTATGGTCGCAGAAGGCCAAGGAAAGAGATAATGGGGATCGTCCAAGGATCTTCTGGACATGGCCCATCAATGATATTTAATTCTCGTAATTTTAGCTATGGAACTATATAAATCTCAACACTTATTGTCACAGGGTCCATGGTCTGATGCTATACCCACGAGTACTGTGATCACAAAGACGACTGCCTACGACCATTCCCTCTCGCAGAGTCAAAGACTGATATCAATGCGTGATCGCAGAGGTGCACGATCACGGTATCAAAGACTTGTGCTACAATGCGAAGATTATGTATTATAAGTCACAATAACTGTTCCTTGATCCTTATGATTATTCTCGAAATAATCATAAGTCCCTGACAAGGTAACCATCGAAGAAGATGAGGAGGGTTAAGTAGTTTCCACGACGCCAGGTCAAAACTGCTTAACTGCCACTGATCCGTTTGAGACCTAGCCTTGGTTTTCGCACTAGACTCGCCCAGATTCTAATATGCGGAATAACGGGATCTTATTCGGAAATACCAAAACCCAAAGTAATTGCACAACTCTTTATTTCAAAGAGGGCTTACACGTCGAACGTTAGGCACACTTACCTATGTCAAAGAAACTATAAGTGTTTAAAACTCAAATAAGTTCTATGACTTTTTCGATGATCTAAACTAGACCTATTACAAGGTATTTATAGTCCAATCGTATGAGTACGTATCAAACTTAGTAACCTAAACGTATTAGACTTATATAACTAACTAAATAATCATAAACATATAAGTTTAGTTATATATATTCGGATCAGATTACAATTCCGAACAGAGAACAAATTCCTTTTCATGGTCGCGAACCAATCCATGGTCGCGAAACCTTTCCGAACACGATTAAGGTCGTAAAGCCGTATGCGATCAGGACTTGGTCGTGAATCCGTATGCGATCAGGACTTGAAGATCCCCCCGGATCATGACTCCCTTGTTGAGAAGGAGCCAACCCCTGTTGCGACCTCTCGATCAAACTGGAGATGTGGAAATTGGGCTTGTCCATGTTCTTTGGTGTACCACTTTGCTGCATGTACTCGTTGACCTTTCCAACCGATTCGAAAAGTCTCCTTTGTGTCACTGTGGGTGGTAGTCACCTTCTTCTCCTGAATCACATCTTCGCGTAGAGGTTTGTTTCGTTGATAGACCAAGTCTTCAACAGACGGTACTATAGTATCTGGCTCATCATCCAACATTGAAGGCTCGAAGAGTTTGAATCCTTCCCAAGGTCGCAAACCTTTCCAAAGTTGCAAACCTTTTCGTGGTTGCAAATCTGTTACGAACTCAACCTGAGACCCTCTCGGATCATGACTCCCCTGTTGAAAAGGAGCCAACTCTCATTGGTAACCAATTGTGAAGATGTAGAGAACGACTGGGAGTTTTGGAACGAACACACAATGAGCAATGCTACAATCGTCGGATCGAATGTATGGATAGGCGTTCATGGAGTTTGGCACCTCCATCATGTATTGTGGCCTTGGCCACTCGCGGATAGCCTTCCCCTTGTTGAGGTTGATACCATCACCGATCCCAAAGTTAGGATTGCAAAGTTTGAATAGTGGCGCCGTAGAGACAAGTTGCATGTCGTTTTCGACTAGTCGTTGTGGTGATCGACTATATACCTCTTCAAATAACGCGTTGTTTTCTTCCGGCAAGCTTGCTAAACAACCACCACTTTCCATACTCGATGCAGCACAATCCTCTTGGCTAATTAGACGCATCACGCTTAGCACACACTTTGAGCATGCATTGACTATCCGTTTCGCCTGATTTGCTATCATCAAGTTCTTAGTGTCGACGTGGTCATTTTTGCTGATGATAAATTTCTTCCCATCCTTTGTGAGGTCGTATTCTTGAGCTCTTCGATGGTAATGGGCGTCACGATCATACAAGAACGGACTTCAAAAATCACTTGGCAAATATCGATGGGGATGACATTGCATTGAATCTCGTCGATGTAACGAGCAGATATTGCAAACTTTAGAGTACACTGACTCTTAATTTGCTGATTCACGTCGGAAGTGAACCATCCCAGAGGATATGGTCGAAGATGATGAGTCATCTGCAAACCAAGTCGTCGAACCAGCCCGGAGGAGACCAAATTCTTTTGGCTTCCGGGGTCGAAGATGGCTGCGACCACCTCGTGCTTCACCTGTATGTTAACAGTGAACAATTCCTCTATCGGGTTGTGGTCAATTGATGAACCCGAACCTTTCTCCTTCGGCATTGTCATTAGAGACAAGGTCGTGTCCGCCTTTTCAACCGAATCCAACTGGATAATTTCCTCTGCGAGCGGAATAGAAGTGACCATAGCTGTTCGTGTGCTTGGTTCATCCCTCCTTTTTCTTTCTGGTCGTAGTTCAGGATGAAGTTTATAACACTTCTCTTTTGTGTACCCAGCAACATGACAATGCTCACAAGTGTTACCCGTATCGTGGGTACCCTCTCCGGAGCTCGTCGTGGTTGAAATCTCCCTCAAGTTCTTGTCGTTGCGGGTCTTATTCTTCTTCTCAATGGCCAAAACAGTCATGCTCGCGGTTGAGATATCTTGAACTCTTAACAGACTTAGCTCAGTACTGATCGATTTCTGAAGTCCAGATGTGTACTTCCGAAATACCTGAGGATAGGATAGTGAGATGCCGATGACCATTGCTTGTCGTCGAATCTCTGTCGTATAGTCTTGGACGGTCTGGTCCCGTCGTTGGTACAATCTGTGCCAACGTTCCCATCTCTCCTCAAGGTAACCCATCGAATAGAATTCTTGTCGCACAAGTCGTTTGAATTGACCCCACGCAAAGTTGTCAGCTTCACCACTGCCGACAAGGGCCTTCCACCATGTCTTGGCGTGGTCCTTCATCTTCAAAGGTGCGAACTTCACCTTTTGAGTGCTACTGAACCCTTTCAGGTCAAAGTAGGTCTCAAGCTGGTCGATCCAAGAATCTAGTTTCTCGGCATAGATCACCCCATCATATATGGGTATATCAATCTTAGCGTCAATCTTAAAAGATCCGACAACTAAGGAGGTGTTGACGAGGTCGTCGGTCTTGTGGTCGCCTTCATCTTCATCTTCGTCTGCCCTGCGCAAGTCTTCACCAGTCTTCACACCCATAACCTTCCCTACTTCAGGAGGTACAATCATGGCCTGCTGCTTAATCCAAACAAGCACGGTTTACATGTCGGCGGAGAGCTTAGCCACTTGTTCGGCTAGGTTAGCTTGAACGGAGGTATCGTCAGAGATTGTCAAAGACGGGGCTATTAGAACCGTCGATTGATCGCCTGGATTTTCACCGAAGGTTTTGTAACCCTGGCGAGTCTTCACCATCCACAAGATAGGAAAGTTGCTCTGATACCAACTTGATCCGTTTGAGACCTAGCTTCAGTTTTCGCACTAGGCTCGCCCAGATTCTAATATGCGGAATAACGGGATCTTATTCGAAAATACCGAAAGCCAAAGTAATTGCACAACTCTTTATTTCAAAGAGGGCTTACACGTTGAATGTTAGGCACACTTGGCTACGTCGAAGGAACTATAAGTGTTTAAAACTCAAATAAGTTCTATAACTTTTTCAATGATCTAAACTAGACCTATTACAAGGTATTTATAGTCTAATCGTATGAGTACGTATCAGACTTAGTAACCTAAACATATTAGAGTCATATAACTAGCTAACTAATCCTAAACAAATAAACTTAGTTATATATATTCGGATCGGATTACAATTCCAAACAGAGAATAAATTCCTTTTCATGGTCGCGAACCAATCCATGGTCGCAAAACCTTTTTGAACACGGTTAAGGTCGTGAAGCCGTATGCGATCAGGACTTGATCGCGAATCCGTATGCGATCAGGACTTGAAGATCCTCCCGGATCAGCCACATAGCCACAACCTACGGCAACTACCACGTAAACACGACTTACGGCAACCGTCACAAAGTGGTTATGGGCAATCGTGGAGCACATCTTCAGAAGAACAACTGACAATCTCTTTGGCAAGTATAAAAAGACCTTCAAGGGAAGGATCAAGGGGGATCAGAAGAAGAGAGACAAGAGATTAAACATAGCCTAATAGGAATAGACAATACATTCTCTTTGTAATCATTTTATTCACAGTGATAAATACACAGTAGTAGGGTTATTAGATTCCCGTGTCATTAGATTCATAGATACTTTGAATACCTTGATACTTGTCTGGATTGGCTCCCTTCATAACCCATCTCAATTCTGCATAAACTCAACAGAAGGACCTCCAGGTCCCAATCTTCGACACACATGAAACAGGTGTTCGATCAGCTGAGGCAGCATCAACTCCGCCTCAACAGTAAAAAGTGCGAGTTTGGGAAGCAAACTCTACTTTACCTAAGATTCGTGGTCGATGAGGGTACGCTGCAGATCAACCCCGACAAGGTAAAAGTGAGCCGTGAGTGGCCTCGACCACAAACAGTAATGGAGGTGCGTAGCTTTATGGGAGCATACCAATACCTTCATAAGTTTATTTGACACTTCTCTGTGTTGGCTTCTCCGTTA
The DNA here is from genome assembly GCA_019359835.1 of Pharus latifolius. Lineage (NCBI taxonomy): Eukaryota > Viridiplantae > Streptophyta > Magnoliopsida > Poales > Poaceae > Pharus > Pharus latifolius. Next base: position 81,382,419 of record CM033324.1, read on the forward strand.
CATGCTTTGACTAAGACCAACCAAAAGTTTGAGTGGAGTGGAAAACATGAGGACACATTCCTCCTGTTGAAGAAGAAATGAGGCTCCTGTTCTTTCTCTACCAAATCTGCAAAGGCCTTTCGAGGCAGATTCATAGGGTTATGCAATAGGTGCGGTACTCATGCAAGAGGGTCGACCAGTGGCATATCATTCCGAGCTATTCCAGGGAGCTTAGAAGAACTATCCAACATACGACAAGGAGTTGTGTGTGCTACATCAAGCCGTGAAACATTGGTGATGTTAACTTTTAGGTAAGGAGACCATTGTACACATTGACCACTAGCCACTTCAGTATTTGCAAACTCAGTCCAAGTTGTAGCAAGCCCATCACATGAAGTGGATGTCATATCTTCAACAGTTCAACTTGGTGATTAAGTACAAAAAGGGTGTACATAATAAGTTGGCTAACATGTTGTCATGACCACTAGTTGCTACCCTTTGCTTATTAGTGTATATGCAGATCAAACATTCATGCCACGAGGACTATGCTACAATATATGGGGAGGATCCAGATTTTCAACCAGTTTTAGCTGAGCTCAAAACAGGAAGATCATATGAGTTTGCTCATCGAGGAGGACTCCTGTATAAGGTAAATTTGTTTTGTACACCATGTGGAGCACCTCGAGTACACTGGCTACAAGAGGCACATACATCGAAGGTTGCTGGCCATTTTGAGGCAACAAAAACACTCCAAAACCTTCATTGATATGTGTTATAGTCGTGTATGCAACAAGACGTGGCTAGTTTCGTCAGAGGGTGCGATCTCTGTAGCATCTCCAAACTAGCAAACCGGAAGTTGGGTTTGTATACTCCTTTGCCAGATCCGGCATGACCATGGGAAAGTATTTCCATGAATTTCCTGGGTGGATTACCCAAGACCTGGATGGCAACGACTATCTTTTCGTGGTCGTTAATCAATTCTTCAAGATGGTTGTCCTTATACCATGTAAAAAGAACATTACAGGAGAAGAGGCAGCTCAAGTATTTTTTCAGCACATTTGGACACATTTCGAGCTCCCAAACTCTATCGTGTCTGATCAAAATACCCGATTCCTTAGCCATTTTTGGCAATCGCTCTGGTCGATGATGGACACGAAGCTGAAGAAAAGTACCACTTTTTATCCACAAACTGACAATCAAACCGAAGTGGTAAACCGTGCAATTGTTCATTACTGAGGGGTTATAACTCAAAGCACCCAAAAACTTGGGATGAAAGCATACCGTATCTACAGTTTGTTTTTAATCGAATAGTGCATGGGTCAACCGAAAAACCCCCTTTTGAGGTATGTTTGGGATTTATGCCACAAAGTCCATTCGACCTAGAGTTCGCAATCCCTACTTCAGTACAGAACACCAAGAGGAGTCTGACCAGGATCAAGCTCAACGATTCTTGGAAGGCATTCGACGACTTCATGGTGAGGTCGAACAAAAGTTGCACAAAGCTCAACTGAAGTACAAAGCGCGACATGATCGGCATAGAGTTGAAACCCAGTTTCACGAAGGTGATATGGTCTAACTGCATTTGAGTAAGGAAAGGCTCAAAGCTGAAGGTAAAAAGTTTAAACCAATTCGTTATGGTCCATTCAGAATCTTGTGAAAAATTGGTAATAATGCTTGTCAGCTCGAATTACCTCTGTATATGGATATTTACTCGGTGGTCAATGTCGAGCACCTCAAACTCTGAGCCCTCAATGCTGGATGATGAGCCCGAGACAATAGTGCCATCTGTTGAAGATTTGGTCTATCAACGGGAGGCACCTCTTACTGAGGATATAATTTTGGAAAAGAAGATGACAACTACTTGTAGCCACACATAGGAGACGTTTCGGATTGGACGGAAAAACCAACGTGCACGTGCAGCAAAGTGGTATACACGAGAGGATGGTCAGTCTCAGTTTCCACATCTTCAATTTTGAACACCAACGAGAGTTGGCTCCTTCCTCAATAGGGGAGTCATTATCCAGATGATCTAGGGTTGTCTGTATACGAGTACAATACGACTTGGTCGGTTGTCTGTATACGAGTACGATACGACTTGGTCGATTGTCGGGTTGTTGAGTCCGATATGATATGTAGTCGAATCTGATACGATATCGAATCATCATGCATTAGCAGTTGGCTATAAGTACCCTGTAATAGGATAGATAAATCATCAAACTTAATTGTAGAACTCATAGAAAGAGATCGAGATCGATCAATTGTCGAGTCGACTCAACTTGTATAAGTTCTTTTATTAAAGGGCCTTTTTCCTTTAATTCTGTGTTCATCCACCTGGGTTTCGGCTTTCAAGTAAAATCCAGTTTTCACGTCTAATTGGGTCTAGTACTCAATCGGATCATCAGGCCTTAATAAATAGAGGAGCTTTCTACCCTCAGGGGCTGGTCATTCTCTTTCTCCTCCACGTACGAAGAGTTGTCTCATATAACTCTTCAGCGTCTCTTATACACAACTCCATCTAAGGGCAAGAGAGTTTTTTGAGAAATATCTTTAAGAACTTATCTCCCTTATTTCGTTTCTGTAATGTCTAAGGTCATGGGAGAAATGATTATGGTGAGTGGCGCCCATCAATATAGCATGGATCGTGCATTGCATGAGAAGCTTATGCATGAGTGTCGACTCGACATAAGTGCTATCTGATTTGCAGATGGAGAGATGTTTGCTAATTGGTATATGTGTTAGTAAGTCCAATATGAACGGAAGCTCAGAACAATTTTTAAAGTATGATGAGGATCCACGATGTTTGTTATAAGACCCCATCTAATCAAGAAAAAGGAACCCAATTCATTATGCCAATGGATTAAATAATGGAAAGTGCAACACGCGTTACTTCAAATCCATTCTTATCATGCCAAAGGATTGGATCTGGCAAAAGTGCAAGATGTGTCACTCCAAATCTATTCTAAGATTATTGAGGCAGGCTATTTACGAGCTATCCACCACTGAGTCATTTGGAGCATTGAAGGATATCCCCATATGCATTCATTTCATGTTATATGCATCTCGAAAGACGAGGAAATCATGGTATTATCACGACTACACCAGTCCATTACCACATCATGCCGCCAGGCACTGACAAGGTAAAGACATCCATCCACTTTGTCACTGATTGACGAAGTTGAACACCATTATTTATGCCAGGCATCAACAAAGCAAAGAAATCTATCCATTTGTTGGTGACTGATGAAACTGAACAACACTTAGGCCGGAGACAATAGCACCACAAATCGACGAGGCTATGAACCTGCATACTCGCATCCATTGGCATTGCATACATGGAGGACCTATCTAAAGCTCGAAGAAGACAACCATCAGCAACTTAATTGAAGATTTTATACATGTCCAATCTGTAGATGTAATTAATCGAGTGCTTTATGAAATCTTGGGAACCAAGGATCGTGCAGTCTCTGTACGTCAAATATACTTCATAGGCGCATTAAAATATGTAAAATCCCAAAGAAAACTTGTAACTTATAATTCAAGACGAATTAATAAAAACAAATAGGTGCTTTACGAAGACTTAGAAACCAAAAATCGTGCAATCCCTATACGTCAAATATACTTCATAAGCGCATAAAAATATGTAAAATCATAAAAAGAACCTATATCTTGTAATTCAAGATGATTTAATAAAAATATATGTTTCCCTATGTTAATGTGTCCTCTCTTTTCAATATGTAAACTTATGTATACTGGCACATTAATATACTTAGAAGTTTACTTGAAAGAATATTTCTTGGTGAAACAATGGGTGAGAAGGTGACTTCACCACAGAAAAGGAATAGAAGAGTGGATGAAGTGACTCTTTAGATAAACGAAGCAAATAATATCCATTCAATCTAGATCCATATTCATAAATTTATTATCACGGGTTACTAACTTAAGATCTGATCTGGTATATTCTGAATCATATGTGAAAATAGGAAATTTATACGGATACAAATAAGAATATGGACTCAAGATTTTCGGATCCAATATAAAAGTGAGAAATTTATGTAAATACAAATAGGTATACATGACTCAAGATATTTGCTAGATTAGGATATCTGAACACAAAATATTCAAATCCAAAAAAAAAAATGGATAGTGATTATAATTTTTATAAGGTCAAACATAAATTTATTGCACACAAAATTGTTTATACAATGTATCTAATGATTATTTTCTCCACCATCTATTATTTGTATGTTAACGAAGAGATTTGCTTTTCTTGTTTTCTCCCTAAATTAACTTCTCAAACCATAATAATTCTCTACATATCATATATTGTCATCAATTTAATTTTTTACATCAATAACATGTAAAAAATAAAGCAGCATTATTTTATTATTAGAATTTTGTTGTGTATAATATCTTATATTCTATCTATAACTAGGCTCATATATGTCACGCCCCAAATAGGATTTAGGCGTAACAGTCACTACATGCTTATGAGTCAAGACTCATAAACATATAAAACTTGATATAAAATAAGCCCAAACCAAAATGGATCATAGAATCTCTCTTTATTTGAGACGTACCTGATTCAACAAGCTAGAAATTTAAATTTTCAATATTCCAAATGGAACATATTTTCTAATTGCTTTCCTCCTAACTGGTTTAACCCACTTCTTGATTCCATTCATTGACGACATCTTAGAAACATTCTTACTATTTCTAACCACTACATAAAAAATGTATTTGCAAGAATGAGTACTCAGCAAACAGACATACACAATAATAGTGTAAGTAAAATAAATTATTTTCTTTTACAAAGAATTTACATTACAAGATTATTTATAATTGTGAAGTCACATTCAATTCATTAATAATAAGTAAAAATAAATAAATAATATATTGATAACTAAACATAAGAATAAAATAATTTCTGATACCACACATGACCACAAGTTCCTAATCCTGAGAGTCATTGAGGTGAAATTTTACACTTTTACGCTTTATAGAGGGATACTCTGAAATCACAGTCTCTCCTAAGATACTTCTATCCTCGAACAGTAAAGTCCTTTGGTCTACCCAGGATTGTCACCCTTAACTTACTAGCACCGATTGTTCCTACGGATCTATCACCGCATACACTGTTCAGACAAGAGTCGTTCCCCGAGAGAACTCAGACAGTCCCATACTTGAACTATGATCGATACGATGTGTTTGTCGTTGTAGCATCATTTTTTTAAAAAACATAAACTTGTGAATAGTATATATTTTAACAAAAACAAAAATAAGATTAATAATATACACATTTTTTTCTTATTAATACCAAAAATAAAGAAGAACAACATTTGAATAGCATTTTATTCAATTGTTTGATTAAGCTTTTAACATTATCGCTATCCGCCTGATTGATATTGATGGCGCTCACAAATCCTTCACCATATACCCAATTGGACGTTGACCTACCTTTTTTTCATATCCAGTAAAATAAAATTATTTTACTTTTGTAAAACTTCGGTGTAAAAGGGTATTAAGATAGTAAAAAGATGAGACACTAAAATTACATGTAGTTTAAATAGTTGTGACAAGACATTTTTAAAGGACAAAATGTTATAATAATATGTGCACAATTTATCTTATATTTTCTTATCTTGATATCTTGACAATTTGATTCTAACAATATTTCAACTTAACTATTACTCTCTTACTCTTACAAGTAACTAATCTGTTGAAAATGATTCGAGATTGGAATGACATGCTAAGGGTGCAACATATTTATAAGGTCGTCTAACTTGGACATGAGCAAACGTGGCTAACATGCATCATGGACACATTGTCATCTGACTCATGTTGTTCTTGTTTTTTTTTTTTAAAAAAAAAGAAATCAATTTGAATTTTTATTCTATAAGAAGTAGAGAAGTCAAATTCTATTTCTTAATAGTATGTATACAAGTATAGTTATTAACAAAAAAAATCCTATTCTTATTAGAATGAGGTAATTTTTTATAATACTAAGAGATTTTTTGATTTAGTTATAAAGTACATGTGATTTGATGACATATGAGTTCTAGACCCATATGTCATTCTTAATATTTATTGTTCAATCGCAACATCTAATTATTTTTGTCATATCTTTTAGCTAATTTTTTCATATTCATCCACATGGTAGATTAAAATATCACTCATAGAATTATTACTCGACTAGTACCATGTTTTCTTCAAGTTGTTATGGTCAACAGACTACCAATATCATTTAACTATAAATATATTTTTGGATAATGGTAATTATTTACTCAAGTAAGGAGTCAATTTGAATTGTTATTCTTCAAGTAGTATTTTTGTTTTTTTAAGAATACTCTAGTAGACTATTAGATTGCTTTCTATATAATAGGTTTTTTTTCATACATGTATGAAGGGTTGCATACACTACAATAAAAAATATTGTGTAGCAATACATCTAACTCATATCAACACTTGAGTTCTATTTTTGCACCACCTGAAATGGCTAACTCAGCTGATTTAGTTAATTCTTTAGGTACTATATGACACTCTATTTTACACTATATTTTTAATATGAAGATAACTCATTACTATTATGTCACTTGAACTGAACTGGTATAAGTTACTACAACAATATAACTAAGCCAACAAAAATATTTTAGGTGCATACTTAAAAATATCTTCTTCTCTTAGTATAAAATAAGTTTGGCTTAAATCATTTCCTTTCTTAACCATTAAGAAATCAATATCCTAATAAAAGTATCTTTTCCCGATTTTTTCAAGAAACAAACAGTGAGGTAAATTAAATATTTTTTATAAGGCATCCAAAAATATCTTGTCCTTAATATTATATGCTTTTTTTCTTTTTTTTCAAGTTGGTAAACACTCATAAAAAGATCAACATTAATGATCAACACTATTAAATTTTATTTCTTTCTTATATCCTTAAAAATGGATGTGGTATAAAATAAAATTTCTTTACTTCATCCTAAGAAATAAAATCGAATACTAGTAATTTTTTAGTAGTTAGAGAAACACTATTACTAACATGTCACAAGCAGAATATATTTTTTTATTTTCTTTTTATACCAATAGTAAAATTTAATAAAACTAAATATATTATAGAACTAATATCAAATGTATATTAGGACTTAGCTCTAAATCAAATTGACCCAATTATAAATGCTAAAATACAGGGTATTACAATATCCACTCTGTATTTGAATTTATATATTTAGGTTTCAAATCGTATTCATTAGTATTTGTATTTATATCTGTATCTGAAAAAATATCGATATAAATATGATTCATGCAATATTCGTCCATATTCAATCCATTTTCACAATATATTGTATATGCACTATCTATTAGTCATATATCATAGAAGAAATTACAGAGATGTCTTTATCATTATTATATTTATGTTATGAACGTTTGAATAACATGTTATTCTATTTTGAATGAATTATCATCCTTCTTTGATCAGCAAGTACGTGATTTATTCGTGAAATTCTTAATTTATTTGATGATACACAATCATTAAATAGGACATTATCGATTAATGGATTGGCACATATATTGATTGATGGTCATATTTGACAGACCATGAATATAAGATATCAAATCAATAATGTGGACATATGTTGGAGAACATAATATTGAATTGACCTATTTTGAGACACTGTTTGGATTTGTCATATAAGTGTAATAATATTTATGATTGATTTTTAGAACTGAGATCGTCATAGTTTACTATATATGTAGTAGTATATTTTGATGCTACCAAATACTAGTCTTAATTGAGTGGTAATAAAGTAATATTCAGGTATACTATGAACCATGCGGAGAAATGTGAATGGTTAAGATGGAATTTGTCAAGAGAGATATCTTTAGATCTCTCGATGCAGATGAATTGAGAAACGCATGATCATGTCATTTTTTATTGAGTGTCAACTACGGGTATATTAGTTTACTATGAGATTAAAAAAGGATTGAACCGTGCAATGGTGGCAATTTTTCGCCATCAGTTTAATCTAGTATCATAAGGCAAAAGGAACAATATGAGTATATTACATAGATTCGTTGGATATAATCTTTGTGTATATTCAGATAGTCGTTATGTCCTGTAGGAACCACTATCGACTTACAATTTGAGTAAATATTCCCATGTCGTGACCAAGTATACAAAACCTACATAGTTATATATTTAATGGGTTAGAACAACTCAATTTCGATTGGATATATTGTGTGATTTTCGTATCACATTTGACATAATGTAAAACTCTTCCTGTAGTTTGGCCTATCTGTTATGTGATTTCGTATCACGTAAAAAATCTAATGTAGTAGAACTCCTCCTGCAAATTTCTATATAAAGAGAAGCATGATGATCTTTTAGAGATATTAAGAAAACTCTAGCCACCGCCTCCACTAAAGAGAACCCATAAACTCTTGTCGTGTGTGTCGGTGTTAGTACACTAATGTACGATATTTCATCTCGAGACATATGGATACTAATAGAGGTGTTGCTAGAATTGTTGCACTTATCAAAATAATCCACTAGCAATCGTAGTGAGTCATAAGAGATTCATATTCCATGAGTGATGGTTATGCACATTATTAGATTGGTCGCTTCATCAATTAGATCGGTTATTTCATCAACTTTTTTTTTACTGTCAATGACAATCTAATACTTATAATTTTTTGAATAAAATTTTTTGAAATTCTATTGGTATAGGAGGCTGTCATCATATCATCATACAGTGAAAGTTTGGTAATTTTTTTTTGTTCTTTTTGTCAGTAGAAAAGACCAAATTTACTTGTACCATTTAGTCAGGCCAAAGTGTCTCCACGCGGAGAGAAGACAATGTATGTACGGGTCTGTCTCACCCCTACACATGCAAAATGAGTAATCCGTCCTTTTATAAATATACCTGGTTTTATATTTCTCTTCTTAACAAATATATGTTGGTCTACACGTTTCGGAGAATTTTGTAGAGTTTTTTTTTCTTTTATATCATTTCTTTTCGTAAACCAATCAAAAATTGATTTTATCATATTAATACTCTACATAGATTTTAGTAAGACTAAATTTGTTATTTTAAATCACGTATTAATTCATGTATATGAATCTAAAACGCGATATTTATAAATAGTAGAAATAATAACTAGGTAGTACTATGTCTACTATATCTATTATATAATATAAGACATATTTTATTGATATATATAAATTAAAAAATTCTAAACTAAAAAGAAAATTGAAATAAAATAATTAAACTACTCTCGTTTCTAAATTCTTCATAAATGAGATGAGAAAGAATGATAGTGTGAGAGATTAGTGATAAATAGCATAGAGAGTGGATGAATAAATAAGAATAATATAAGAAATATAGTAATAAGTTCACACTCATGTTTTATTGTGTAATAAGATCAAAAAAATTATATTCTTATATTGTACAAATGAGAGAATATTTTCTTCTTATACAATATAAGACATAATTTTTTCAATAATGTTGTTAATATATAAAATGTACATACGAATTTATTATTATTTTTTCTATTATATTCTCATTTACTCTCTACTATTTATGATCAATCTCTCGCACTAATATTCTTTTCTCGCATTTTCACGATATTTATGAAAGTGAATTATTTAATCATTTTATCCTATGTTTTACAATTTTCACAATTCATTTACATCTATATATAATATATATTACATTCTTTCGGCGACATAAAGCAAAGTTAATTACAAACCCAAGGACATGGATCACCATTCTTTCCTCGCCAAGCTAGGCTTGGGGGCCCTGACGTGCAACTCCCTTCTCGCCATCTACGGGTCTCAGGGAGAGGCCGGCTTTATAGCGTTCGTGGTTGCCGCCTATGCCGGAGTGATGCTTCTTTTCTTCTTCCTGCGTAAGTTCGACCGTGCAGGTGATGGGGAGGGCAGGGGCAGGACGAAGGCTGCGGTGTGGGTGCTGACGACGGCGCTCACAGCCATGTTTGTGTCGAGGGTGGCTCCGGTCATGCCGCCGTTCGTCGCCGCAGTGGTGTGGCTCATGGCAGGCGCGACCACCGTCGTTGGATTCTGGGCTTTGCTTCTTAATTAGCTAGTCATTGCAAGTTGCTTTCTTTCTGATTTCCCTTTGTAGTATCATAAACTTTGTCATTTTCTCCCGTCTTCCGAGCAAATTCGAATTGTGTAAATAACGGTTTCAAATTTTCTAAAGCCCGCGTGATTTACACAAGTTCGTGGATCCAAAAAAAAAATTGTTGTAAATTAATTGTTATAAGAGATTCGGATACTTAGCTGATGATTGCTGAAACAGTTAACCATTGCGGCAAAAGTTGAAGAACTTCCGGCTGGCCTCCTCTTTTCCCGTCTCAATTTTTTCCATTTTGGGGATTTAGCATTGAACTTTTCTTGATTTGTGTTATGTAGGGGTTTTTATAATCGACAATTATCATTGGAATCAAATTACAATAAATTATCAAATTATAATTTTGACTCTTGTATTTACACAATATATTTAGATATTTCAAACCAACTATTTCAAAATATACTTTTCGAATCTATAGATAAAAATCTTAAAATTCAAAATTTCAAACTTAGTTCAAATTCTGATATTTAAGATTTTGAATTTCATAATTTCAATTTTCAAACTTGATATTTTCAAAAATTAATTTCTATATTTTTTATTTTTGATTTCATATTTAAAAAATTGTATTTTTAATTTTCAAATCCAGGATTTGATTATTTGAATTTTTAAGTTTCGAGTTGGAATCCTTCAAATTTCAAAATTAGAAAAGTTGAACTATATTGAAAACCTCAAATTTAAAATTTGAAATTTTCTATTTTAAATTTTTGATATCAAAATTTAGAACCTTTTATATGCTAATTTTAAACTTTTATCTATTCAATTAACAATTAATATTTTTGAGATGTTACACACAACTATTTATACTCTTCATAAAATATATTAAATATTGTCAAGTAAGATTACAGGTAACTTGATTTTTAAAGAAAATCTTATGATGACGGGAATGTAGGATTAATTGTATAATATTTAATGTGACTTTTTATTTATTTATTTATTTATTGTTTTTCTTTGGAGGCAAGGCTTCTCTGTCTTTATATAGGAAACTTACCCGGCAAGGAGCCAATCCAGTTCGCATATGGACAGAGGCGGCGACCATGGTGTGCTCGCCGGGTCTGGACTCGTCGCTGTAACACTGACGTCCGCCGTGGCCATCTACAGAGCCGCCGGAGACATCGCTGCGATGGCATTCGTGGTCACCAGCTACGCCACTCTCCTCCTCCTCTTCCGGTCCCTCCGCGCTTACGAGCGCGCGCCGCCGGCCGCAGTAGCCGAAAGGGAGCGGCTCCGGCGCACGGTTTGGTCTCTGTCTACTGTGCTCACCGTGCTGTTTGCGTGGAAGGTGGCCGGCTTGATGCCGTGGCCTCTTGCTCTGCTCGTCTGGGTCTTGGCTGCCATCACCGTAGTTGGTGGCTTCATTGCTTTCTTTTGTCTGCCATGACTCATCTGCATGGGAAGGGTCTTTCCTTGGGAGTGTTTGATTTGACGACCAGCTTCTTTACCCTAAATAAATGTAGAAGAGAGTATGATGATGCAACGGTAGAGAGGAGGGCCAACAAATCAGAATAGATAGAAGTTTTTTCATCTGCATGAATGTATGTTTCGGTAGTCGGTATGTAATTGCTTACAAGTTATTTGTCTTGTATTTGGAAATGTATTATATTTATCTTTGTTCGATTTGATTGCTAGAAATGTACCCAATACGGTGGAATTATGCTTTTTTGATCAGTTCTAGTTAGTATTACATTACTACAAGTTGCTCAGGGTGAGGGCGTGTTTACCAAAGCTTAGTTTCTCCAAAAAGCAATTTCAGCTTAGTTTCTTTGTTTGTTTGTTTTTTTTTTTTTTTTTGAGTTCTCCGTTGAGCACAAAAGCTGTTTGGAGTAGCTTATAGAATTTGAAAAAAAAATATATTTATCTCTATTTGATTCCTAGAAGTTGTAAATGTGCAAAACATTGATGGTGTTTGTGATTTCTCAGTTCTGAATAGTATTATATTCATGCAAGTTACTAAGGGCTTGTTTGAGTTTAGTTTTTTTCAGAAACAGTTGGAGCATAGTTTTTTTGGTTGAGCAGTTTTGTGAGATCTCTAGTCCAATTATGCATGCAAATCTAATTTTATTTTACTAGTTTAAGATGGTCAAAATATGTATATAATATCATGTGTGATCAAGTTATATTAACTCCAAATTAGTTTTTTATGTGAAATGATAAATGAGATCAAGCATGTGGGAGAAACACATTGTTGGTGGCATCTAAAAGTTCAAAACTTCAGTGGCATAAGACCCGCTTCATTTTGCATAAACTCAGTAAACAAGTTTTTTCAACTTCTAACTCCAGTTAGAAAGGTGTTTTAACCACTCTATCATACCACTCAAACAATTTCTTATAATCCTTTTTGGGTGCCTGAGCTTTTCATAGTTTTAAAGCAAATATTAAGCTCCCCAAACAAGCCCAAGTTTACTTTCATAAACCATTCGTCTTGTCCTTTAAGGGTATAATATTTTGTTTGTTGATCTCGCGGATGCATTCATCTTCCACGATCAAACATGCAACAGTTATAAGATTATACCGTATTATAAGGCGAATGGGTTAATCATCTCCACCCATTCATGTCCAAAATCTCATTTGCATCATAATTAAATTCATATAGATCATATCAAAACTCATTATAGCAAATTCGTTTGGTATCCGGAACAGTCTACAGCATACGCGTGAAACCGAGAGCCCAAATTGTGGTCACAAAACTCAAAAAGACTCGGGCCGAGAACCCAACAAGGCAGACTGCTGGAGCCACTAGATCTTTCTTCCCTCCTGCTCTTGCTTCCTTCCTCGCACGTCTCTCCTCCGATTCCATGGCGCTCGCCTCCTGCACGTCGCGACCTCTCCTCCGCCTCCTACCCGTGCCCCACCTCCCCGTCCCCTCCTCCGCCTCCTCGCTCCGTTTCCCCCGCGGCTGCAGGCCCGTCTCCGTCCGCGCGTCCTCCGTCCCCTCAGGTTCTTGATTCGCTCTGCTATGGTTTCCTCCTCGTGATTAGCATCAAGAACGTTAGTTGGTTGCTTTTTTGCCAGCCTAACTGGTTGCCTGCAAGAATTTGATTTCTCTTTGCTGGGATTTATAACGCAGAAAGTGATAGACTGAAGTTTGAGTGATCAATTTGTACATGGGAAGTATTCTTGGCACAATACATGGATTGGTCCCGATTCAGACATTTGAAAATTGTTTTGACATGGGAATTTGATGATGTTCCTATGCGTGTTTGAACTTTCAACATGAGGTGTCTGATTGCGTGATATGACAATCAGATATGCTGTTTTCTTTGTTGAAGCAGTTGGAATAATGTATCTGCAGAAAGGAGAAAAGTTGGAACTCTTAGATGAGCTTATGGTGCAGGTGAGCAACAGATGGTCGTGTTGGCTCCATGGATTGACGAATTCAGGAACTGCACACAAATTGTTTGATTGGGGAGCTATGCAAATGATATTTGGTGATACTACTGGTCATTAGATAAACTATGAACTGATGATTTTTGGTGGACAACCATTTGAAGTGGTCAGCTGAAATCTAAATCGCCTTGCTGTTGTTGTTTATATAAAATATATATATATATATATATATGTGTTCTAAAGACTCCGGATTAAACTCTGGCCTTGTGCGAATATGTGCAAAATCTATACTTGTTACATATGGAATACCATAATCACTAGACACATTCTTTTGTACATTCTGGCTTTGGATAGGATCATAGGAAGCACTTGATGTATTTCATTTGGGACAAAGTTCTGAGCAAGCTTGATAAACTTTGGGATGTTGGGAGGCATATGACTTTGGGTGTCCACTTTAAAGTTCTTGTATGATGCTTTCTTGTTTACCTTCTTACTCAACTCTTAATTAATGACATGTATGGTATTATAAGCAGTAGGACTTTGACCGAACTCTAATTCCAAAGATACTTTTTGGGTTATTATGTTGAACCCGAAAACCACCAGACATCTTGACCTTCCTGGTGAGATGCCTATGGTTAGATACAACCAGTATGTCAAAGCAATGTGGTTTAACAGGAGTAATTCTTTTTAAGATAAGCAGTTAATTCTGGACTTGGGTTTATAGAAACCTAAAACTACAATAGATTTCTTTTATGATATGGAAGGTTTTCTTGTTGGATATTTGTGTCTGCCTGGTGGTGATATCAATGCCTCTCATTCACATCTTGCCAATTGCCACTAATTCACATATTATGAACTTTGAGTTCCTTTATGCTTAGGTTTCACCAGCCACAAACAAAGTATAGATCTTACATCCCCTAGTAAACTGTTATTTTATTTAGGGGGAAAACACTACATGTTCCCTAGACTGTAATTTTGATTTGCAGTTTTGAGGGGAATTCTTTTGTGCCAAATTGAAATTTATAGAGATACAGTTGCACATATGTTAATTTGATTGTCATGTTAGATCTGCCCATAATAGATAGGTTAGAATTTGTTGGTAGGATATTTTTATTTGATTTCCATTTTGGGATATTACATGTTTTTTGCAACACCTGAAAAGTAGCTCAATTGCAGATGAATTTCTTTTTAACACTGATCCTTCGATTATATTTTGCAACGGCGGCAGCAACACCTGGTAGCATTGCACCTGCTATTTCGTTGTCTGAGAAGGCCATGAATCATCTGAACAGAATGGGGGTCGAACGGAATGAAGACCTCTGTTTGAGAATTGGGGTTAAGCAGGGTGGATGTTCTGGCATGTCTTACACTATGGAGCTTGAAAATCGAGCAAATTCCAGCCCTGACGACTCAGTTATAGAATATGATGGTTTTGCAATAGGAGGCAATTCAAACAAAGATAGGATAACCAAACAAAGATAGGATAACCAAAAATGTGTAATTGATTCAATATGAAGTATTTGTTCAACAGAGTGTCGTTTGAGTTTCACACACTATCAGTTCATAACACTATTAGCAGCCGAAGATAAAAAATTACCCAAAATCATGTGTAGATTTTTTACACAAGCATGGATCTACGAACAGATCAAAAGAAAAAAATCTTTTGCCTATGGATCTGAACAGAAGAAATTAACATGCAGATAGATCTATTGAGACGCAAGCTTGGATCTAGGAACAAAATAGCTGGCTACTTGTTGAAATTATCCGGGAGTGAGAAGAATTGAATATTTATATGCACTTGGATCAAATATTTTCAAGCGCTTGTGTTCTTGCTCTGATCTGCTCCGATTTGAGAGAGACTAGTGCCCCCTGTCACCCGATCTGTGAAGATATGGGGAAAAAGATGGCTTATGTGCTACTTTTCCTAATCCAAACAACAAATAACTCGTGACTAGTAGATCTTTACCTTAGAAAAAGGAGCAGCACCGGCGCGACGCTACTCTCAAGCGCTCCTCGTCCCCGGAGTCTCGTAGGCGCTCCTCCTCCTCGGCGTCGGCTAGATCTGGATGTTGAGTGGACAGAAATCAAAAAACTCACGTGAAACCCTAGATCTGGAGGTTGAGAGGAATAGGAAAGAGAAAGAGGGGGAGGGGGTGACGGCATCTTGCGGAGGGGAAGGCGGCGGCGTCGAGGTGTCGCGAGGGGAGGCAATGGGGCGGGTAATGCCCGCCCCACGCGGTTAGGCTGCGGGTACCAGGAAAAATCAATGCCCACGGGTATCTGAGGACCAGATAAACGAATTCAATATTTGAACCCGAAAAACTGTTCCCGAACCGAAAACTACTGTCAACCCGCGGTACAAGAACCAAATTACCAAACCTAGATCTATTATTCATTTCTCCTCCGGTCCTCCCTCGGTCCCTCCTTCCTCCGCCGGTCGACGACCGGCGCCGCCCTCGCGGCCTCTCCTGATCGCCTCCCTCGCCCGCGTCGCCATCGCCTCCCTCACCGCCCACGTCACCCTCGTCGCCGCCCGTCGACCCTTGTCAGCCCCCTTCGACCGTCGCCGGCGCCCATCGACCCCTGTCGGCCCCCCGCGGATATCGGGCCCCCTGGTGGGGGCGAGGACGGATACTATACCCTGCCCCGTTGCCATTCCTAATTGTACACATAGATGCAGATGCCACAACACACCACTGGCCTAAATCTTCTATGGGCTGTGATTTGGGTAAGCCCATTCTGCAAATTTCTTTTAGAATTGTTCACAAGTTATGGGTCTACTAACCCATGAAAGGAAAGAAGCAGAAGAAACTGGCTTGCTTTGCCCGTGCCAAGTTTTCCCAGACGCTTCACTGTCAAAGTGGACGTTATCCACTTGCACCAAACACCATCTCTTCTCCACTCCTCAGATTATCTCTCACAGTTCTGGTTTGCAGTTTCTAAGATATGCAGCACATGATCAGCACGGCCAAGTTTCATCACTTGCAATCACCACTGTCCAGGCCATTATTAACACAAGCTTTCCCTTGCCTTTCTGGTTAATTCGTTGTTCATCGCATTGACTACAATTAAACATTTTTTTAATAGATCCTCATAATACTGACTGACTGCACGCATGTAGCAAGAAGGGAAGGCAGGTTCTGGAAGACGGCAGGGACGTCGCGGCTGGTGGTCAAGAGGAGATGCCAAGAAGAGGAAAAACAGGAGCAACAGAGTGGTGGTGAAGAGAAAACGAGAAGCTTTCTTAGCATGGAAGAGGTTGGACTGGTAGAGATGTCTGGCCTGAGCACACACGAGCGCTTCCTCTGCCGCCTAACTGTATGTATTGTCTATTTCAACTAGTTCATGAGAAACACAATTAGCTAAGCAGCAATTCTTATGTGTTGTTCCATTGATTTGGTTATGTTTATAAGTTGTTATACATGTCAAGTTGTTGCACTGGTGCAATACTATCCAAACAAATTATTTACATTGTATATTTCAGATATCATCGTTGAATCTGTTGAGAGTGATATCAGAGCAAGAAGGCATTCAGATAGAGGAGCTCAACGCAGGCCGTGTTTGCGACTGGTTCTTGAAAGACAAGCTCAAGAGAGAACAGAATGTCGGCTCTGCAGTCCTGCAGTGGGATGACCCTGGTTTCTAACTTCAAACATTCTTTTAAGATCACTCTTCCATCCATACCCCAAAAACACAATTCACACTCATAACAATGATCCGTTGTGGATAACATCCTCCTTGTCATCAGGTTATGCTTTGGTGCAGCTTACAAATAGAGATGTATATGTGTGTGATGTGATGAACTCTTCAGTTGTTATCTTCTGCAGTTGCATCACGAACGAACAATTAAATTGCATTTTTTTTTATGTAATACATACAGATTACAGAGTTTGTGTAATTGTGTGTGCTTTCTCTATTGGAGAAGAAGAAAGCAGAAGCAAACCTGACGTGATCGCTTCCTGGATCGTTGCCTTTGTTCCCAACATAATATAAATGGTTGTTCACTCATTTCGTCGAACACTTAGTGTGCGTTCCAGCATTCGCGCCTCCACCTTGGCCACCATCCCATGCGGCGGTTCTGCCATATCCCTCGCGGCCGGCGAACGGTTGCTACTTGCTACGACCACCGGCCGCTTCCGCCCCCAGAATGGATCGAGCCGTACACCGACCTCTCGGACCCCAGCCCATACGGAGCGTCCTCCGCTCCCCCCACCCCGTCACCATGGCTCCCCCGCGTCATCTCCCTCGTCCTCCTCTCCCCTGCGGCCACCCTCGCCACCGACCTCCGCGCCTTCTGCCGCACCTTCCTCCTCCGCCTCTTCCCCGCCTTCGTCGCCGCCGCGCTTCGCTCCCCGCAGCTTCTCTCCCACCCCCTCCCGTCTCTCCTCTTCCTCCGCTCCCTCCCCCACGACACCAACCTCCTCTCCCACCCTCAGCACCTCCTCAACTGCTACGTCTCCCTCCTCCACTCCTTCGCCCACTCCCGAGAAGCCACCCCCGACGCCGCCCGTCACGCGCAGCAACTCTTTGCCGGGCTGCGGGAACACGGGGACGCCGTGTTACGCCACCTCACCCCGCCGTCGTCGGCATCGCTCATCCGCAGCCTCGAGGCTCACGGCCTCGCCGAGGAGCTGCTCTGGGCGTGGAAGGCTATGAGCCTCGCCGGAGTAGAGCCTTCCACGCTTACCTATAACTGCCTTTTGGACGGTCTTATCAACGCCGGCCTTCTTGACACCGCCGTCAATGTGTTCGACGCAATGTCCTCTGATGCCCGCGTGAGTCCTGATGTGGTATCCTACAACACTCTCATCAAGGGGTACTGCCGTCATGTTTTCACAATGCCACTACAATGAGGGGATGTTTTCGCAATGCATAGGATTCTTCCAAGAAATGGAGGAGTGGGGCATGGGGATGCACAAACCGCGATATGCTTATGTGCTGGCGATTGGTGCGCTCTGCAAGGATGGGCAACCATTCGAGGGAATGGCTGTGTTAGAAAGGATGCTGAAGCGATGCGGCAACATACACTGCCCTGATTGACTCGTTGGGTAAATTTGGCAGGGAGGAGGAGGCACTGGGGCTATATGAGAGGATGAAGGCTGGTGGTCTTGAGCCCGATGAGGTGACCTATGGAGTGATTGTAAACTGCCTATGCCGGTTCGGGAAGCTGGATGAGGCACTCGCATGCTTCAGGAGTTGTGTGGAGAAGGGTGTTGTGGTGAATGCCATCTTCTATGCGAGCCTGATTGACGGATTTGGGAAAGCTGGGATTATAGACCGAGCACAGGAGCTCTTTGATGAGATGGTCGCTAAGGGTTTTGTGCCTGACTCATATTGTTACAATGACGCATTAGCCAAGGCAGGAAGGATGGATGATGCTTGTGCCCTGTACAAGAAAATGGACAATGATGGCTGTGATCAGACCGTCTACACGTATCCCATACTCATCGATGGTCTGTTCAAGGAGCATAAGAATGAAGAGGCGTTGAAATTTTGGGATGCAATGATTGATAAGGGAATCACTTCCACCACTGCGGCTTTCAGGACTCTGCCTTTCTGGTAAGTTCAGCCGGGCATGCACGATATTGGATGAACTCACTCCTATGGGGGTGGTTCCTGAGACGACCCATGAGGATATGATCAATGTGTTGTGCTAAGCTGGTAGATTCAAGCAGGCTTGCAAGTTGGCAGATGGCATTGTGCAGAAGGGGCGTGAGATCCCCGGTAGGGTTCGAACGATGATGATCAATGCACTTAGGAAAGCAAGGAGTACTGACCTATCTGTTTAAGTTGGTGCACAGTAAGATTGGCATTGGATATGAGAGATCTGGCAGCATCAAAAGGAGGGTCAGTCAAGTTTCAGACTGTTTGAATAATCGTTTCTTGTCTTTTGATGATTTTGCCCAAGATGAGAAGATGTGCTTTGGGCTGCATGGAGGTATCGCATTACAATCTTCTATTCTGACAAAAACTTTCCTGTATGTGTGATTTCTGTTGAATTTACTGGTAGCTCCCAGGAAGTTTGGAACATGCCAATTCTTGTATGTATTGACGATGTTGCTATAGATGTAAGACAGGAATTTTTTAGGAAGGAAATTCAGCTACCCAATATCTTGCTATTTCCTGACCCTGCTGCACCTTAATTGTTATTTGAACAAAAAGATCACAATAAACTTTTGATAAAAGTTCTGTCTAGATCTTAGTAGGGATAGCATTTCTCAACAGGATAATGGTTGCATCTTCTAATAAATTCTCAAGACAATCTTCATACTGTCTCAACTTAGAAGTTCTGAGTGTAGATGATCCATTCCAGCATGCTTTCCAGTTGAAAGAACAACTTAAAAGTTTACTGTCACATGCAAGGTACATAGTTTTTAATCTAGTCAGCCCCCCTTTGTTGCAGCCGAAGTTGCTACCACAATCTGCAACTACAAATGGTAGATCAGTGGGATATCAGGATATGTCTAGGACAGAGTACAAACATGAATCTATTATGTTCAATTTTGTATGACATCTTTCTATGAATGGTTTGTGCTTCATTTTCATATACCTGAGAAGAGAGAATCAAAATATTTGTGTGGTCTGTCACCCAGCAGGAAAAGCATATTCCTGCCACTTCGTTGCAGTAAGAATGGAGGTTATGCTGGCGAATATGTTTACAAGAGAAAAATCACCAGTTAGACCGATGGTTAAGACGGGCACAGGAGGCATGATAGCATTGACTCCAATGAACTGTTGGAAGAGGATGTCGTGGTAAGCTTGGTTCTGTAATTTATGTTCATTTTGTTCCTCCACAGGTCCCTGACAGTTTTGGCATCCTCACTTACAGTGACCTTACCCTGACACTCGTCTTGTACATCATCAGTGCCAAGGATCTTGGCAAGTACCATCTTGGCTTCCTCACGTGCCACCTGCTCGATCAGGGAGTTTGGGGGGTCTGGCAGTACAGGTGACACATGACAGGGAGGCCGAAACATGACATCATCATTACACATTTTAGGGCCTTTTTTATCCCTGAGTTAGTACCAAACATTTGCTTGCGTGTGGGATATGCTACGCAGACAAGACCTCCAGGAGTCTAGTTCTGCGGCTTCCACCTCCGACGATGTCCTGTGCTCCCAGATGCCTAGGGAGCGGACACACGCGTTCACAATATCTGCGAATGGGTCATATACCCCTCTAAAGACCATGTTATTCATGCTGAGCCATATGCTGCTGTGCCATACTTGCTGATGCCAATTTTGATACCATGGAGTTTAGTTGGGGCCATTTCTGATGGATGTAGTGGTACAGACTCCAAGAGGTTGGCCAAATGTGCGGCTGAATTGATGATACGCTTTGGAGTCCCTTCATTTGTGCAAGAGTTCGAAGCTGTACCTGCCTGGCAAAGCCCATGCCACCTCTAGAAGGATGCGACCAAGGATGGGCATGGGCACATTTGTGGCTGTGGCATTGAGGGAAGATCTTCCTGGGGAGGTCAGACCCCCAACCATCCATCTGAACACCCTGTTGACTAGCAGATGTAAAGGATGCTGCCGATGCTACTAGGTATCGTGATGAGGTGAACAATGTCAGTCGCTACCGACTGGGGGTCTGTCGTAGTGTCTTATCATGGCTCCCACCGCCAACCCCGGGCTCCATTGGTTCGCTAGAGCCCCTTGGAATGGTGTGTAAATGACAAGTGAGATGCAGTTCCTCTTAAAAATAAATAAATAAATAAATAAATGTATCGTCTTGACGTCACCGCATCCGGAAAACACCCATAACTCACCATGGCCACACATTCAATGCAACAACCGGTGAAATTGTGGCGGATAATATTTTTCTCATCAGATTTTATATCTGTAAAATTCTTAATCTAGGTTGCAATTTTGTGATCCAGACAATATCCGTACTATATTTGTATCTAATTTTTATTTTGATTCTAGATATGGATTAATATACTCGACTATGATGAATTTACTGAAGAAAAAATCTATAAATAACTCAAAATAAAAAAATAATTTGAAAAATGATCCACAGTTTACTGAAATTGCGAAAATAACCTGATTGGATGCGATTAGTCACTTGTCACGACTGTAATACACGACAGAAACACTCTTGTCCGCGTGAGTCTGCTTTTTCATTTTCGACCAGCGACAGAATCCTTTTCCCTTTTGAAACTGCGATAGAGCTCTTTTCATCTTCCAAGCGCGATAGAAAAGAGAATTCCCGAATTTCTCCATTGCTCTTTTCCATTGTAAAAATGCGACAAAAACTTTTATAAAAAATGTAAACCGTCTTTTCTACACTTTGGAAATGTGATAGAAAATACTAAGTTTTTTTATACTTTCCTCGTCGATATATTTTAAATTTGAACTGTGATATTTAGAAATTATTAATTACTTGAAAAGATGAAACGCTACGTGAAAAGCCGAAACAAACAGTTAGTACATATTATTTGGAAGTATATCGCATGGTGTGCTAACCTATTAACATATCTAATTATTTCGCCTTTCTCTTTTGTGCTGCCTATTTCTCTTAAAAGGCGAGGGTGAATAAGAACCAGGCGGATTATGTGGTCTCCAACTAACTGTAATAGAAGGTCCGTAGCGATCTAACAGCATTAATGGCTGTGAAGGCTATGTGGGTGGCGGAGCATCTTGGAGCTGACTCTGTTGAAACTCATCGTGCGTTTAGTGCTGATGTGCATAGGGATTATTCATCCCCAGCATGTTGGACACCCAATTGTCATGCTCCTTCCGTTGTGTCATCCACTCAACCTCACCCCCCTGTAGTACATATATTGTCTGCTACAACAGTTGACCCCAAGATGCCCCCTTAGCATGTTGTGCTGGCTGCAGAGACATCCAAGGAGCAGAGTACAGCCGGCTCACCCGCTCCAACTCCTGTTGATCCCAAGACTCATCTACGGGTAGTTGCTTTGGTAAAGTCCTACTAGCGGCCTCTTGAGCTCTTTTGATGTCCTCCAAGTTGTCGGAGTTATCGGAATCATCGCCTCCTAGCCTATGATGTGTTGATGGCTCTCCTATATTTAGTGATCCATCTCGACGAGAAAACATTGACGTTGAGCGTGGAAGAATTGATGGGTGCTAGATGGGCCTGCTATGTCAGTCCCCCACCTTGATGATGCACTGTGCCGAGCAGGATGTGTGATTACAACCGAAAGAGTTGTGATTGTGTAATAACCGCAAGTAAACGGTTGAACATTGAGCATTTGAGGGTCGAATTCCACAAGAAACAGGTGTATTCGTCGTTCTAGCTTAATGGATCAATGAGTAAGTCTAAACGAGTTGTGGGTGTATTTTTCTACAACTAAACTATCAATCTAGAGTTTGCAAGCTGGTATGAAAATCTAGGGTTTCGGAAATTCCATAACCATCCAGCGTAATTCTATCCAAGGTCCGAGAATTGTAAGTTAACTTCAATTGTTTTCCAGGACAAATTAAGTTTTCAGTTCGGGACGCTGGGTCAACAGTCAGAGGATCGCTTCCATTGTCACGTTTGGCGAGAGCATCTCTCCTGTTCAGGATCCCGCGTCAAAGCGCTAAGGACTTGAGAAATCCCCTAAATTCTTACTAAGGCTCAACTGTTACGTCTATTGCCGAAACGATAATTTAGGGTTTGAAGGAAGAAAACATCATGAAATTACTCCAAAACTTGAAATAAAGACCGAGAAAGAATCACACCCTCAAGATTAGGTCATTCCTAACCCTAGAGGGGATCTACTCGCTAAAAACCATAATAATGTAGAAATAAGAATAACAATTAAATAAAAACCCACTTGATTGCCTGGAAATTGAAGTTGTCGTCCTTGTCAGTTTACAAAAGCAATAAAAATAGAAAAGAGGACTCTTCTAAACTAAAACTAAACTAAAAAGGAGCTAAAAATTACTACTAAGCCTAAAGAAAGAATGACTAATTGAGTCAAAAGCTTCTCTATTTATAGTACATAAGTCATAGAATTATCCAATTACAACTCAAGACTTGTTTAGGAAGGAAACTAACTTAGATTTGGACTTTAGAATGCCTTAAACCGACTAACGAGTCTGTTTTGGATTCAGGTTTTGGGTTTTGGATTTCGGATTTCGATCCCTGTTTTTCAGATTTTTAGCACTTTCTTTCTCCGCTTTGTTTCCTATCCAAACGATGTCGAAATATCTCCAAATTTTGTACATTTGTTTCCTGAAACATGATGAACATACGCATGAAAGCGGATTGTAGAAATGTTACTAAAAGTCACATTAAATGACGTATTAAAGGAATTTTAAGCATCATTTTTGCACATTTTCAATACTAAACCTAGGGTAAAATTCTTCCAGATTAAGACTTATCAATGTGTGCCCGAGGTATTAGGGCATTTAAAGGAGGGTCAAGCAGACCATGAGCTTGGTGGGCGTGCCATAGCCTGTCTTGGCATGAATGTGTCACTAGTACGATCGCAACTTAGGTTGCTCATGAGTTGTCAAGCACTAGTGTTCACTACACGGATGGCTCCAGTAAACCCATTACGGCACCAGTGACCTTCGCATGTTATGCCAGACAAAATCGATCTAGTCTGCCGCTCGATAGCAGTCGCAATATCGAACTAAAAATCCAAGTAGTGTATTAGTTAGTAAAATGAATAAATGATGGTTGCAAAAGGGGAAATATCGTCAAAATATACTAAGCGATGTATCCGCCCTAGCCAATTAGAATCAAACCCTAATTGCACACATTTCGAATGCGGTATATGCGTTGATGTGTCCTTAGGCACACGAGAAAGCTGCGTGCGGGTACGGGGCATGTACCAGTCAAGATATGCTTGGTACATAGTGTAATCGTACAATGGATCCTCTCCAATTACATCAGTCTGTGCAATCTTGTTCCACTCCTGCACCCATCTGTCATTCTTTTGCGTCCAATTGTCGGACTGTCTTCCTTGCCTACTCTGCCTACAAAATAAGATGGAGATAATCCTAGGTATTGAAATAGAAATACAAAATTCAAATATTATGCATGCATGGGTGTACCTGTGGACCTCATTGGGAAGATGTCTATCATGTTCTCTCTTCGGAGGTGGGGTGTCCTGATATAATCCAAACTAACACATCACTCGTTCTGGGTAGTACGGCTCCACCATATGAGAGAACACAACATGATGTCGTGTCATCCTACAATCATTTCCCATTGTGCACATAATCGATATGCCATACGATGCAATGCTTTTAATAAAATCTGGTGTCCACAGGCACCATATGTCTCGCTACTCGTGGAGTAGATCGAAATCCCCTGGTACAAGACGTAGCACCAACGAACTTGGTTCATAGACCATCTTGGTCGACCGTGCAGCCATCTTGTGCCCATGGTTCGGCGGTCCACCCTATCATGGACATCATCGGGCTCGGGATATGGATGCACCGATTGATCCAAGTATGGTTGGCCAATTGGAAAATGCTCCCAAGACAATAGTTGCAGCAGGAGGGAGCATGTCGACAATACGGACTCTGGCGCACTCCAGACACACGCATCGCACAACCCTCGGTATGTTGCACAAAGCACGGACGTAGCCCAGTTGTACTGGGGAACATGCCCAGGTTGGGCATCGACAATGCTCTCCACCAATGGAATGAACCATGGGTGAACTGTATCCCCATGTGTAGATTGAAACAAGACATACTGGAACATAATCAACACGTATGTGAACAAATGCCGGTGCACAACATGATCCAGCGCATCAGGTGGGCACTCAAGGTGGTGCAACAAATACCTATGTGGCACACCACGCCTAGTTGATGGGATCTGATCTGCCAGTTGAACGATATTCACACGTACCTCTCTATGGTCGCAAAAGGCCAAGGAAAGAGATAATGGGGATCGTCCAAGGATCTTCTGGACATGGCCCATCAATGATATTTAATTCTCATAATTTTAGCTATGGAACTATATAAATCTCAACACTTATTGTCACATGGTCCATGGTCTGATGCTATACCCACGAATACTGTGATCACAAAGACGACTGCCTACGACCATTCCCTCTCGCAGAGTCAAAGACTGATATCAATGCGTGATCGCAGAGGTGCACGATCACGGTATCAAAGACTTGTGCTACAATGCGAAGATTATGTATTATAAGTCACAATAACTGTTCCTTGATCCTTATGATTATTCTCGAAATAATCATAAGTCCCTGACAAGGTAACCATCGAAGAAGATGAGGAGGGTTAAGTAGTTTCTACGACGCCAGGTCAAAACTGCTTAACTGCCACTGATCCGTTTGAGACCTAACCTTGGTTTTCGCACTAGACTCGCCCAGATTCTAATATGCGGAATAACGGGATCTTATTCGGAAATACCGAGACCCAAAATAATTGAACAACTCTTTATTTCAAAGAGGGCTTACACGTCGAACGTTAGGCACACTTACCTACGTCAAAGGAACTATAAGTGTTTAAAACTCAAATAAGTTCTATGACTTTTTCGATGATTTAAACTAGACCTATTACAAGATATTTATTAAAAAGGTGTTTTAACCACTCTATCATACCACTCAAACAATTTCTTATAATCCTTTTTGGGTGCCTGAGCTTTTCATAGTTTTAAAGCAAATATTAAGCTCCCCAAACAAGCCCAAGTTTACTTTCATAAACCATTCGTCTTGTCCTTTAAGGGTATAATATTTTGTTTGTTGATCTCGCGGATGCATTCATCTTCCACGATCAAACATGCAACAGTTATAAGATTATACCGTATTATAAGGCGAATGGGTTAATCATCTCCACCCATTCATGTCCAAAATCTCATTTGCATCATAATTAAATTCATATAGATCATATCAAAACTCATTATAGCAAATTCGTTTGGTATCCGGAACAGTCTACAGCATACGCGTGAAACCGAGAGCCCAAATTGTGGTCACAAAACTCAAAAAGACTCGGGCCGAGAACCCAACAAGGCAGACTGCTGGAGCCACTAGATCTTTCTTCCCTCCTGCTCTTGCTTCCTTCCTCGCACGTCTCTCCTCCGATTCCATGGCGCTCGCCTCCTGCACGTCGCGACCTCTCCTCCGCCTCCTACCCGTGCCCCACCTCCCCGTCCCCTCCTCCGCCTCCTCGCTCCGTTTCCCCCGCGGCTGCAGGCCCGTCTCCGTCCGCGCGTCCTCCGTCCCCTCAGGTTCTTGATTCGCTCTGCTATGGTTTCCTCCTCGTGATTAGCATCAAGAACGTTAGTTGGTTGCTTTTTTGCCAGCCTAACTGGTTGCCTGCAAGAATTTGATTTCTCTTTGCTGGGATTTATAACGCAGAAAGTGATAGACTGAAGTTTGAGTGATCAATTTGTACATGGGAAGTATTCTTGGCACAATACATGGATTGGTCCCGATTCAGACATTTGAAAATTGTTTTGACATGGGAATTTGATGATGTTCCTATGCGTGTTTGAACTTTCAACATGAGGTGTCTGATTGCGTGATATGACAATCAGATATGCTGTTTTCTTTGTTGAAGCAGTTGGAATAATGTATCTGCAGAAAGGAGAAAAGTTGGAACTCTTAGATGAGCTTATGGTGCAGGTGAGCAACAGATGGTCGTGTTGGCTCCATGGATTGACGAATTCAGGAACTGCACACAAATTGTTTGATTGGGGAGCTATGCAAATGATATTTGGTGATACTACTGGTCATTAGATAAACTATGAACTGATGATTTTTGGTGGACAACCATTTGAAGTGGTCAGCTGAAATCTAAATCGCCTTGCTGTTGTTGTTTATATAAAATATATATATATATATATGTGTTCTAAAGACTCCGGTTTAAACTCTGGCCTTGTGCGAATATGTGCAAAATCTATACTTGTTACATATGGAATACCATAATCACTAGACACATTCTTTTGTACATTCTGGCTTTGGATAGGATCATAGGAAGCACTTGATGTATTTCATTTGGGACAAAGTTCTGAGCAAGCTTGATAAACTTTGGGATGTTGGGAGGCATATGACTTTGGGTGTCCACTTTAAAGTTCTTGTATGATGCTTTCTTGTTTACCTTCTTACTCAACTCTTAATTAATGACATGTATGGTATTATAAGCAGTAGGACTTTGACCGAACTCTAATTCCAAAGATACTTTTTTGGGTTATTATGTTGAACCCGAAAACCACCAGACATCTTGACCTTCCTGGTGAGATGCCTATGGTTAGATACAACCAGTATGTCAAAGCAATGTGGTTTAACAGGAGTAATTCTTTTTAAGATAAGCAGTTAATTCTGGACTTGGGATTATAGAAACCTAAAACTACAATAGATTTCTTTTATGATATGGAAGGTTTTCTTGTTGGATATTTGTGTCTGCCTGGTGGTGATATCAATGCCTCTCATTCACATCTTGCCAATTGCCACTAATTCACATATTATGAACTTTGAGTTCCTTTATGCTTAGGTTTCACCAGCCACAAACAAAGTATAGATCTTACATCCCCTAGTAAACTGTTATTTTATTTAGGGGGAAAACACTACATGTTCCCTAGACTGTAATTTTGATTTGCAGTTTTGAGGGGAATTCTTTTGTGCCAAATTGAAATTTATAGAGATACAGTTGCACATATGTTAATTTGATTGTCATGTTAGATCTGCCCATAATAGATAGGTTAGAATTTGTTGGTAGGATATTTTTATTTGATTTCCATTTTGGGATATTACATGTTTTTTGCAACACCTGAAAAGTAGCTCAATTGCAGATGAATTTCTTTTTAACACTGATCCTTCGATTATATTTTGCAGCGGCGGCAGCAACACCTGGTAGCATTGCACCTGCTATTTCGTTGTCTGAGAAGGCCATGAATCATCTGAACAGAATGAGGGTCGAACGGAATGAAGACCTCTGTTTGAGAATTGGGGTTAAGCAGGGTGGATGTTCTGGCATGTCTTACACTATGGAGCTTGAAAATCGAGCAAATTCCAGCCCTGACGACTCAGTTATAGAATATGATGGTTTTGCAATAGGTAACTGCTTCATCTTAACCATGCAGCATATTTGTTTTACGTTTAACTTATCGAAGTCTCAGCTCTCCACATGCTACTTATGTTCTGCCCATCCAGATGTGGTACATGCACAGAAAAATATTATTAGCATATTAAGTTGATCATTTACATGGACAATTAAACTGAAGGAAATAAGGGATCATGCTTTCCAAATTGGGATTAAAAACCCTGAAACCAATTCAAAAGCCTGATAATAGGTCATGGGGATTTTCTTCCTATACTTGTTCAATTGCTGTGGGGTTTTCTTCCTATAAGCTATTGTTCAGAAGCTTTGTCTACATAACTGATTACTTGTTGGTCTAACGGTGTTTACATTCAGATTCACATTGGACTAATTTTACCTACAACTTGTATTCAATCTTCTGGATTTCTGTCGAGATGAACCCTTTTATGCTTCGTCTGCAGTCTGTGACCCAAAGAGCCTTCTTTTTGTGTTTGGAATGGAGCTGGACTACAGCGATGCTCTGATTGGTGGCGGTTTCTCCTTCCAGAATCCAAATGCAACAAAAACCTGTGGGTGTGGCAAATCATTCGCGACCGGAAAAGAAACAGAGAGCACAGCAACTGCTTGCAATAACTGAATCTGAAAAATAAGCATGTCAAAAAGTGTGAGATCACATGCCATATAGCTTGTTCTTGCTGGTAAAATGTTCTTATTGATGTACCGCAGATGCATACTCAGGGTGATAAAATCTGTTGATGTTAGTATGTATCCTGTGGGGCTTGTCAATACTCAAATAGAATTTATAGATAGTTACTGTTACCTTAAGCTTTTAGCTGCAATGCATTGAACAACATCATTTCTATTTTTCCACAGTAGTTGATCTAGAGTATTAATTTTTGATCTAATGGCCTACATGTAGGTGCAATCATATTAGGAATTTAGGACTAGAACAGATCCAAGTCCTACGAAAGGACGACATTCCTCAACTTTAATATGCCAATGCATTGGACGTCATCATTTCTACATGACAAAATTACAGAAAACTCCAACTATTTTGTCACGTTTGTCACAAGAGAAGATCCCAGATTTTTCAATTAACCCCTGTATTTCCCTTATTTTTATATTATATTTCAATTTACCCCTAAATAAGAATAACATTCATTATATAGTACGGGTCATGATCCTGACCGATTTTATAAAATTTTGACTAAAATTGATTCAGATCATGTAGGCTCCATGAGATTGTAGGTCGATTCTATAATTTGGATAATGATCCTCATAGCATTAACCATCTTTTTAGATTAGTTTCTGTTGATTTATAGCATTGTGTCTAACAGAATGAAGTGATTGGATCAATAGAATTAAGGGAAATTGAAAACAAAATCCCCCAAAAGTTATGAGACATTTCAGAATTTCCTCGCAAGTCAATTTGCAACACTATCATACTCACAAATGCATAACAAAAAAAATCTCATTTTTGTCAATTTCTAGTTAAAGTTAAATGGAAAACATTGATAAAATTTGAAATACACAATCATTGATAATTGGAGTCGACTGCACATGTTAGGGACCACTAATTTTTTTTTGTTTTTTCTCCTTTCTTACATCTTTTCTCTCCCTCCCTCTCCTACCTCTCTCTTCTCTCTCCCATCACTTTAGTTTGTGCCCCCAAATCAGGGACCATCATTGGTAGCGATGAGTAGCAGCAATTTATAAGGGCCACGGCGAGCAGAAACGGCTGCTAATAGTAGTGACAAGCAGTAGTTGTCTATACCAATGAGCAATGGTGGATGGTGACAACGAGAAGTAGCAGCAAGTGACCTCTCTCTCTCACTCACACACTCTCTCTTCCCTCTTTCTATTCTCTGTCACTACCAGCAAGAGGTGGTGCGGCGATCCAACATTCCACCCACGTGTTAGTATTCCCAATCTGTGAATATTACTCGACAAAAGCTAATTTTCCCAATGATGTCTAGCTCAAAATAGTAAAACAAAAATATGGATTTAAGTTAAACAGGGTTACAACACAAGAGTTTGTCTATACTTAAGGAAACAATCTAGATACATATATTACAAAATATTAGAGTTTTCAAAAACTTAAGCATCTAGTTAACAACAGTAATCAACTCGCTTGTAGCTTCAGACATATTCGGCTTCGGCTCCAAAGTAGATAGGGTTGTAGTTGTGTATATGCCCTCCAAATCTTAAACCACTTCTGCATCTCCAAGGTCTTTGACAGAATTCCCACCTATCGGAAGTTATAATCTAATCAAGAGTGAGTATAAAAGTATTCAACAAGTAAAGAAATAAGAAATAGTGCAATATGCTCTAGGTCAACTAATTTCAAGGATACTTAAATATTAGATTAGTTAAGGATTTTGAGATTTCTCCTCTAAAATTTTTGATGTAAAACAATTTTCAATTTATTATTAAGAACATTTTATTGAACACTTTACATCACAGGGTTAAGAGCACCTATAGCCCTCCTTTTTTGCCACGACGCAGTTCCCATCCTGAGAATAAAGAGTGAATATCCACATTTTACTCTACAGAGGTGTATTGGTTTTCCCACAGAAACTCTTAATTTGTATGTCGGTGCTTGTTAACAGTACTCCGCATTCTCTTTAATGCGTGATCAGATCAAGAGAACAAAGTTTTTCTCAAATCTATCCACTAAATACCTCTACTCCACTAGTCTAACCTATAACTCTTGCCTCTTGGATACTTTTGGGCAATATGTAAAAATTTTTGAATTATTGAGAGATTTATGACTTTTCCTAGATTATTCAGAGCAAACCGTGTCACTTAACATTTATATAATACGTTCTCGTGTGGATGTAACCTTAATTTCTAGATAACGTGCTACACTAGACTTATCCCATATTAAATTTGTAGTCGATACGGGTATTACGACACTAGATGAAAGTGACACTTGGTTATAAACTTTACTGCTTTTCATTCATAAAATAGATAGAGAAATTATTCAATTCCAAAATCTCATGCTCAATGACTTTCACTATTGTTGCCTAACAGTCTTCATGTGCCATATAATAACATACTAAGCCAAATAACATATACTCTTCTCAAGACTTTCAAATTATTTCCAGAAACTATCTCCTTTGATATAGAGTGATAACTTTAATTAGATAAAATTAGTTTATAGCAAATAAAAATCAACAAGCATGGTCAATATGGCCGAGCGAAGAAAATTTTGCTTGAAGAACCAAGATTAGAAATGGAGTTTAGTAAGTCACTCCGAAACTCCTCGTGAAGAACAGTCCCCGAGAAAAAAAAAAAATATATATATATATATATATATTATTATTATTATTATTATTTTTTTTGGTGATTCAAACATCTAAATGTAAGAATGAATGCACTCTAGCTCTCGATTTCCCAACCAGCGATCATACGACTGAACGACAAACTAATACCCTAAGTTCAAAGAATACAATTTTTAAACTTTTCATATATATATTATTTTAGCCGGTTAGAGGGCTAAAAGCAGGAGCGGATTCATGTAGACGTCAGTGGAATCTCGGATTTCTACTGAAATCAAAGAAAATACAAATATATATAATACCCTATTTAAATCTCAAGAATTAGGCATAAAATTCAAGAATTAGAATTCAATTCCAGAATTCTGATGTTTGACTATACACTAGAAATTGAAACAATAATTTTATATCCAATTTCATGGATTTCAATTATAAGTATAAATATGTTAGACGAATAATTATTCTTACCCCAAAAATTCGACGGAATTCATTTTTTTTTTCTCAATGATATTTTTAAAATTTTGATTCCAAATTTGAAGTTGCATTTGATTTCTAAATACAAATTTATATTCAAATTTGAAGTTTGAATTTTGAATTTTGAAATTCAAAACTCAAATTTGAGTTGTGAGTTTGAAATTTTGAATCTGAAATTTGAGTTTGACATTTCAAAGTTTTAAAGTTTTATAATTCAAAATTAAATTTGAAATTCTAAATTTTCAAATTTCAAACTCCAAATTTCAAATTTGAGGTTGATATTTCGGCAATATACATATAAAATTGTCAATATCATTCAGTTCTTAACTAGAGAACATCTGAACAAATATGAAATTGTGCTAATTACATTTAAATCCAATTTCATTTTTAGTGAAATTAGAATCCAAATGGGTTATAAGAGCTAGTTTTGCTTATATGATGTTTAAATGTTGGTAATTGAGTTGAGAGATGGTAGAGTTGTAATACTGAAGGGCTTGAATTCAATTCCGCATTGGGCGGTTAGAAATATTCTGGGAGGAGTACATCTGATGTCATGGCGATGAAGTCTATCAAATTTTATGGGATTGCGGGAAAGATGGACGCACTCCGTGAGTGGATACTCCCCCATAAATTCATTGCTGTATAAACGTAGGTTGCAGGACGGATACTATCCACAAGTCTAAACCACACCTCCTCGCACGAATAACAATGGCTGCTTCCGCTGTCTGCTCTCTCCAATACACTTCTCCTCCTCCTTCCCCTCCCCCTCCCCCTCGCCGCCTCCCACCTCCCCACCATTTCCTCCTCTCCCGTGCCGCGCCACCGCCGCTGCGACTGCACCGCCTCGGCGCGCCGCCTCCCCCTCGCGCCAAGTTCGGCAAGTTCGACGCCTCCGACGCCGCCGCAGCGGCGGAAGCAGAGGATGCCGCGGCCGCTGCGCAGCTGCCCGAGGAGGATGACAGGTCGGGCCCACTACACCTCTCGGAATCCGTGCTTAGATATGTGCATGCTAAGATCGTCTCGTAGTGATGCGGGCTGACTCTGTGTGTGTGTGTGTGTGTTTTTAGTTGCTTGCCGTCGGACTTGGATGGCGCGATACGGCAATCGGGGACGGCGAGCGCCGACTTCGTCAACTCTGGAGGCATGCGAGCCATTGTATGTTTTTGGTCTTGTTCTCTCTCTATCTACTTGCTAAAATGTTCGCCTTCTAAAGGCTAAGCCTTGTAAAAGTTGTGCTTGTTTTAGTTGGAATAGCATGGAAGCACTTCTTCAGAAGTACCACTCAAGAAGTTGCTCCATATTAATTTTAGGTCCTCGGTGAAAAATAACTGACCGTCGTTGAATTCATAGCTTCTGTAACAATCTCCATTATTGTGCTGAACTGCAGATCTTACATGCTTATCATACAGTTGTTCTTGAGAAGTTATACATGCTTATCATTACTGTAGGTAGAACTACTGATCCCTCAGTTGGAGTTCCTTAATGAGGAAGGAGCACAAGGGGAGGTCTGGGCATTGTCGAGAATATTTTTGGATACAGTTGTAGAAGAGACAAGCCAGGTTTGGATAGAAGGTTGTTTAGCAGAGAAATTTGTCGTTGTTTTTTTGTTTTCTGATCATTTTACAGTCGCAAGAATTATGGAGAGCGAGCTTAGGAAGATGTTCTAGTCCCTATTTCAATGATAGAAACTTGAAGTGCCCTATTTTATTGGATAGAAGGTGGTTTAGATATTTTTCCTGTACTGATTCAGCTTGCTGTTTACAGAAAGTCAAAGCAATTTTTCCTGATGCTGGAGCAGCTGCCCTTCTGAAGTATCAGTGGAAAGATGCACAATTCCAGTGCTCTAGGTACTGCTTTACTTTCCATGGTCCTCTCAGAAAGACGGAATGATAGCTTAGTGAACTTTTGATATCTTCTTCGTTAAATCAAGACTTGTGTAGACTGTCTATTAAATCTCATTTGTACATAACATAGCAGCCTCTTAAGGAGTGATACGAACAGACCAGTTTGTGCTCTGGGAGATGCGAAATTAGGCTGCTTCAGCTTTAGGACATTAATTAACAGTCAAGAAGAAAACATCATTAATTTTCTATCATTCTTGAAAATAAAACAATATTCAGCACTTCCAATCCTTGTTTTCCTGGTAGCAATGTTCTATTGTTTTTTGTTTAATATCAAAATATGTTTTTTAGCTTCACAACATGTTCCTAAGATGCTTGACTGGACCTTATTCTGTTTTGATTCTTCTCAAGTCTATATGTTCTTATTAACTTGTGCTGCAGCTTAAGTGATCGGAAGCCGGTTGATGGTGATGATGAAATTGTTGTTATGATTATCCCTGATCATCAGATGTTGGAATATGTTGAACGAATCGCATCTCAACTTTCTGATGACCCAGTATGTAACTCATGTCTGATCAAATATTCAAAAGTTCATAGATAAGCTTGCATAAGTTCATATGAAAATGCTACAAATGGATTGCATGCAAAATTGGCAGTTATACTGAAGGTGGAAGAGTAAAGCTTGCAGTTCTTTTAGAATTGTCAGGCAATGGTAATCTGGCTGGCGGCTGGCTTAAATTATAGAACACATGCTGTATTATCAAATTCATTACACTGCCTGTTTGATTATTCTGTTTGGAATAAGTGCTGACGGACCTACCAGCTTTTGGCCAGTCTCTCATCTGTCTCTGAATAATCGTCATTCCTCAAGTGGTTCAATTTTCTTGTAGATGCCAAAATGTAGGCTAAGATTTACTTGTCCGTCTATAGACAGTACTTTGCCATGCATGTATATTTGCAGAGGCCAAATGCATGTGCAAAACCTAGCAAATTTTGCACCATCAGATTAATATTTACTTACATGTCTGAACATCAGATGGAAGTGCATATGCAAGATAAATGCAGAAACATAAACTTCCATATTCATCCATCTTAGCATACATATACTGATCAATTTTCCTTCTTGATAACTTTACTATTTGTATAGATGTTCCATTCTATTTGATATCCTCAAGTAATTTCTCAATTCTAATGCAATTAAGCCAAGACCTCTCGTCATGTGGAACCCACGCCTTGTTAGTGGAGATGTTGGAGTAGGCTTTAATGTTCGGAATCTGCGCAGGAATTTTTTAAGGTAAGTCTGCTGAATTATCTGTAGACTGTTCCCTGCCTATACAGAACTATTATGACTTGCCCAAAAAACACATGTAAGTATTGCTTGCAGATACCAGAGAGTATGGACACGAACACATTTTCAAAAATAAACTACTTAAGTAGGTCATTACTTCATGAACTGTGTGTGTTTTTCTACTTTTTTGTTTGGTTATTGTTAAAACTCTGCACCTGTTCCAAAAAAGGTAAGTACAACAAAAAACTTTGCGCGGTCTCCTAACAGATTCTTTCTGGTTAGATAATACAAATTAATGCATATAGATTGGTCTAGTTTCACAGTAGTAATGTTGTCTGTCAAAAGATTTATTTGATTGAAGTGGGAAAACTAAGACACGGTAGAAACAGGATATAACTAATTGGTTTAGGATAATAAAGGATTGTGTTATCTATACTTGCACAGTAATTTCCTTTATCTCACATAATAGAAGAAACCAATTATGCCACTGATCACAGCGATGTTTGCAAAGGCTTAGCTGAGTTGAGCTTGGTATGATTACATTTATGGTGTTTGTACAGTTTTGAACATAATAAGATAGTATGCTCCACATGATAAGATTAGAATGGTGAAGTTCTGTTTGTGAGTAGAGTAATTGTCAAGGCTGGCGATTGGTAGTGGACAATTGATAGGATCAGCTTGGACTGGACAACAGATTTTGAACAGAGAAATGTGCTTGATGTTAACAAAATTGTGGTTAAGCAACATATCCAAATTGTATCAATTCAATGTATACATATTTTGTTCTTGACTGCAGTTCTCATTGAACTGGTGCCTGTTTTGTTCTTTGCATCATTTGTTTTTCCCCTCTTTTCCTGACATCCATTGCACACTTTGCAGTACTTTTACCACTGTTTACTCAATGAGACCATTGCCAACTGGTGCAATTTTTAGATGCTATCCTGGGTGAGAGCATAGATAGTCATTGTCCTTCTCATTCATATTTGATCCAAATAAAGTTAATTGGCAGAAAGGCTGAACGCTAACGCTTTATGTGACAGAAAATGGAAAGTGTTCTATGATGATCCAAATAGGCCCAACCGGTATTTGCTTGCCAGAGAACTGATAAGCCGCCCTGATGCAACAGATATTGAGGTTAGTCATCTGAATCAACTAATTTTTTTTGTTTCCTTTAACTATGTCGATTATTTTCTATCTATTAACACTTCGCATCTGTACACTGAAAAAAGTAAGTCAAATTATGTGACGGCCTATAGAAACTTCCAGGGCTCGGCAGTCAACTGCCTACTGTGTCATCTCTGTACAGCATTGTGTGGCTGCATGCACATCCAGCTGTCCAACTACTGACACTTGATACATGCCAGAGTATTTAAATAAAAATACCAATTTTTGCGGTCACTAGTCAACTGCTTGACTTTATATGCTGTTGTAATTTACTGGCGATGCTGGTATGGTCCACCAAAATTACGTTTTAAAAAATAACACCATTCCAATTTGCAGATGATATTTGGAGGTGCGGATGAGCAATCTGAGGAGACGCCATCCTTGTTGAATAATGTCATGGGCATGTTTAATTCCATGAGCCGGTTTATGAAAGTCATCTCCAAGTGAAGATTGCAGCTGATGTTCTCACTCGAAGCCGTTCGTGATCATTTTGATTGCTTGTTTGATGTCAATCAAGAACATGATTCTGATGCATCAGTGATGTCATTAGTATGCGACTATGCCTCTACCGCTGTTCAGAGCAATGAGGCGGCCTTCCAGCGTATGAGCTTACATGCACATACAGATAATGTTACTGCAGATCCTTCGATCAACAAAAGCTCCTGCACTGTGTGCTTCATGTATATCTCAATGACTGGATCAAAGTTGTTGCAGATAGATATTTTCCTGGAAGAAATGAGGATGTGAAATACGTATTTAGCATCTTACTCTATCATTCCTTGTGTACAAATGTATACGGCGTGTGCATAATCAGGTGTTTATCGAGCCACTACAATTCGTATTACTGCAGCGATGTGTCCATATGTTTTGTGTGTACATGGATTGTGTTCAGTTCTTGTGTATACGCATTTGCAAACTCTACACAATTTCTTTAGTCACATAGATACCTCACTGGGAGATGTACACAGATCTGCGCAAATCTAGCACAAGGTTCAGTCTAATTTATACTAACAGATCACATTGTTCAGCTAATGTTCCTCCCTATCCTTCACAGGAGACGCAGAAGCACTCGTCGAGCCTGACAACCCCAAAGATGTCTGCAGAAACATCTGTCCACTGGAACTCGGCACGGCCGCTGTCGCCGTCGACCTTGCCAGCAGCGCCGAAGCGCATGGCGCACTTGAGCCGCCATGCGCCGTGCTTGTCCCCAGCCCCGAGCTCTCCTCCCACTTGAGCCCTAGGTTATCCCCTCCGCCCTGCGCCGCCGTCCCCTGGCCTCCCACGTACGACGTAATGGCGGCCGCCAGCGCCGACTGGAAGCTCGGATCCGACGTGATCGCCTTCGCGATCGTGTCGGTTAGCACGCTCGGCGCGCTTCCAACCCCAACCTTCTGCATTTGAGGCAGCTGGTAGAGTGGATCTTGATGAGCACCTTGCCTGCCAATGCTGCTCATGGCATCTAAAAATGTGTTCTTGCTGCTGTTGCTGTTATTGTATGACATACCTCCATAGCTCAAGTACCCAGTACTTGGCCATGGCTCTGAGCTAGAGAAGTTGAAACTTGTGGAAGGATACTTAGAAGTGAAGCTTGAAGTGAACTTGTTGTTTAAAGAGAAGGCCTGTGAGGTGGAGGAAGGTGGCGAGGTCAAGTCTAGGGTGATGGTGGGGTAGGAAGGAGTGGAGGTTATGGCGGCGGCGGCTGCCGGAAGGAAGAACTGCCGGCCGGGATTGATGGTGGTGTCGACCCCCGGGAGGCCGAAGTTGAGGCTGTGGAGGCTGCCGGCCGATGAGATGCTGGGGGTGGCGATGGCGGGGAGCGAAGCGGACGGGCCGGACATGAGCATGGAGGCCGCGGCGGAGGTGGTGGAGGCCATGGCCGTGGCCGAGACCGGGAGCTGGTGGCTGTGGGTGCCCTCGTAGGTGGTGATCAGTATGGACATGTCTTCTGCACATCTTTGCACCTGGACAAACATATAATATGAATATTGTTTTGTAATTTGCACTGCTCGAAAAATTAGAGTGAATTGTAAAGCAGTTTTTATTAGATGAAGGGTTGAGATTAAAAGTTTAAAGCATGTTGATCATGATCAGGATAATGTTAGGTTATGGTTCTTAATATGAGAGACTGGTACTTTTTGTAGGGTTTTAGTTCATAAAAAATGGATCAGGGAGAGAGTTTTACTAGTATTGCGAATATCAAAATTGGTCAAAACAAGCTAAATTGGGACTCAACAGCTACTACCTAACTTTGCTATAACTAAGACAAACCCAATAACAAAAAACTAGTTAAGTTTTAATATGTTGCCCCAACCAGCATTTCTAGTTACCGAGCCAGTTTTTAGAAGGCCTGCGTACTGAAATTTTTTCATTAACCAAATCATCTGAAATGGCATTATCCTTAGCCAAATGTACGCTTTGTAGCTGTTGGACGTTGTTGTTCTCCACAGAATTTTCTTAATCTAGGGTTTCTTTTTAAATGAGCTAGTATTGCGAGTTTGCGACATCGAAATATGGGGGATAATATATATCTTGCATTATTCTATGCTATTCAATTTCTGTTTAAGCCATGCATTATCTTGATCTTATGTGAATACTATACACTTATAAGTTACTTAAGTCTTGAAGAGAAGTCTCTAGCATATGTATAAGAAATAAGAATACATACATCAGCCATCTTTGGTCAACTTTTTTTTCCCCAAAATTAATCGAATCAATTATCTGACTGGTTAACAAAAAAGTGAAAAACACAAATATATATAGTTTGTTTGACTTGGAGATTTAAACTATATGTAATTAATTCTTGCGTATACGGTATAGTTATGACTACCATTTCGTTTTGAAAATATTTAAATTGGCATTACCAAAAGCGTGAGAAGATCCTACCATTGCACTTGTGTTTCTTCAAATTAATTTTTCGTGCAAGCAATTCTAAATTTCCGGCTAGTGTTGAACTTGTTTAGAAAAGAAAAAAAGGTATTGTATAGTGTTGAAGACTTCAAATGTGAGCATGCATCAATGTTTAATTTCTAGTTAATTAGGAAAAAACTTTGTTTAGACTTCATCAAATTAGAAACACTCAAATCTATGTTTTGGAGGACGTCAATATATAATCAAAATCATTGCTGAATTAACCCAAAAATACCCCATTGTTTACTTGTAAACCCCTGGAATTTTGCTTTTATCCAAGTTGGGGATCTAATCTGTTCCATTGATTTATTTACTGTCTTTCGAGAAAATTTTGATCTATGCGATCCGCTCAATCTCAAGGAATGATTTCTCAATCAGACAGTCTATCCTAGCCAGCCTTCCAGCCAATCCAAACCGCAAAAACAAAAAAAAAACTATTTTGGATCTTGGTATATGAAATGTGTTCTTAACATATCATTCTCTTGAGACAAAATTAGAGAAAATTGCAGTGTGCATCTCATATTTTGAAGAAAGTTTTAATGAGCATTCAAAACTTGTTTTTTGTGTCAATTAACCCTTATTAACTAAAATATTGTTGCAATCAAGTCCATTTAAGACTTAAAAAAGATCTAGTGCTCAATAAAACTGTTGATGCATAACTACATATACATATCATTATTTATGCCAGCGGCATGTATAAATCACAACCCGTGTCATGATATGTATCAGAGTCATATCGATACTCTAATATATGTCAAGATATAGGACCGCAGTGTGGAGTATTTGTGCAACCTAGGAGTGAAATGTACTCTGATGACATCAATGATGATATATACCCACTAAAATTATTAATTGTCAAATTAATCAAATACTAAATACATTCTTTATGCCTCTAATAGACTCTATTGTAACAATATTTAGTTTGCGGGATCTGATTGACACAAAAAAGATTTTTGGAGTTCAGTGAAACTGTTTCAAAATAGAGAGTGCTTGCTGCAATTTCCTCGAATAATTAACATATGTGTTAGAAAAGCAATTTATATATATTAAATTTCACTACTAGTTCCCACGACAACACAAAAATTTCAATTTTATCCCACTTCTTTCAATTTTACAATCAAAATCTCATATTTTACTCAAGAATTGAGATGAATTCTCTATCTACTAAATTCCACAACTAATATTAACAATATTTTTAAAAAGTAC
This sequence comes from Pharus latifolius, assembly GCA_019359835.1. Classification (NCBI taxonomy): domain Eukaryota; kingdom Viridiplantae; phylum Streptophyta; class Magnoliopsida; order Poales; family Poaceae; genus Pharus; species Pharus latifolius. The sequence continues at coordinate 81,422,994 of CM033324.1, forward strand.
TAAAAAGTGAGACATCTATAATGCTTCACAAAACATATCAAAAATAGATTATAATTAGAAAAAATATTCAAAAAATGCAAAGTAAGTCTAAAACTAAAAACTAAACAGCATCGAGAAACATTTAGAAACCAAAATAATCATAAAATCATACAAAAAATTAGAAACTCAAAATTATCTTGTATAATAAAAATTATATCATGAAAACTATAACAACTATGAAATATAGAAAGATAAAAATAAAAAATAATACTAAGCATAACAAAAAAAATGACGAAACAATTACTTGTAAACAAACACTTCTATAAATTAAAATTTTGAATTTTTTTATTTTTATGAACATGGATTGAATAAAAATACTTTACAATTTTCTGTTAAAAACTTATGATAGAATTGCACTCTTTTATTATACATGTGCTATAATTAGTTTTCTTCTTTTGATATATTTTTCTATTTCAGCATATATTTATGAATCTATATGATATTTGATTCTCGTCACCCAAGAGCGCCTGACAAGCAAAACCCTTTTGTTTTTAGTACTTTTTAAAATATTAGCTATTAACACCACTTATGAAACTTAGTGTATAAGAACTGGATTATAATTTTTATACACAATGTAAGATTTTTGTGCAAAATTAAAATAAAATTATATTTTTATGTTGTATTAGGGATTATAAGTGAAATTTACACAATTTATATATAATTAAGGATGTTAATTACCTGCTTCCTGACAGGGCATCCTGGTGCAACGGTGCACCGGTAGTACGCGCGTGGACACGGGTTTCCCTTGGCTACCTTTTGCCCATACTTTCTCCATTGGCATCCATCGTTCATCTACACAACCAAATTCATGTAACTTTATTGTTTGCAAGTGCTTATCATGTTGTATTTTTAAGGTAAGTTTAACTAAATATCTTTGTTAAATATTGTTGACTATAAATATGTTAAATATCGATATAATTAGCTGTACCATATACTATCTAAAATGATAAATACTTTGTACCTGAGTAGTAATGCAGTGCACGTACCGTTGGCGTATCACACTTTGCCCTAACTGAAACCCTAGCCTTCTTGACCTGAGGTAGAGGAGTCATCTCTTCCTCGGCTTCTGCGCCGCTGCCGCCGCCGCTCCTTGAGTTCTTGGACACTTTGCTCGGCGGCCACTGCTCCGGCGTCACCGCCGCCTCGGCCTCGTCCTTGCTCTCCTCAAAGCTCCCATCAGGGCTAAAGGTCAGCACATGATCAGACTGTATGATCTTGCCAGTGTTAGCCGCAACAATTTTAAAGCAGTCTGAAAGTCCAAGAGAAAGCCCTCCAGCTTCTTTGCTCTCTTTCCCTTCAGAAGTAGTGCGCTTGATGATCTCTTCCTTCTTGTGCCCGGTTGCACATGTTCCGAGGCGCAGCGAGACGAGCTCCGGCTCGTAGACGGCGGCCGACGGGCCGGCTGGAGATTCTGCCGCCGGATTCTTGGCTCGGCCTTGCTGGAGCACATCGATGAAGTGCATCTGGAGAGACTTGTAGTCCTCAACTATGCCTGATAGAGTTGTTTTTAGCCTCTTGTTTTCTTCTCTCACTTTACCCATTTCTTCCCTTGTTAATGCAAGCTTGTCTTCCTAATCTCACAAAACAATATAAGTTTGATTATAATTCAAATATATAACATATGATAATAAACACAAGATGTAAATATTTTTTAAAACAAACAAAGAGAAAATTTGATTATAATTCTGACATTGTTTTGAGTCTTCAGGTTTGCTGAAGAATTCTTTGAGGTAGAGCCCATTTGAGAGCTTTCATCTGGGCTTGGTGAACGCACCTAGAGAGATAAAAATTTAAAGACAGAATATTCCAATAGAACAAAAGTTAATTAATTATACACATATGCTGTTAATAAGTTTATCTTATGACGAAAATATAGGTTGAGAAAAAACTTTGTTTCTTGATGTAATATGATATATATCGCGATCAAATTAAAGCTCGATCGGGTTTTTTCTTTCTATGCTTGCATAAATAGCTTGCTGACGAGAATCTGATGTGCATAAATAGTTTTTACTTATCTCTGATGAAGAACTTCTATATATATGGAAGTAAATGAAAAGAAAAAAAAGGGAAAAAAAGTAGGATTTAAATCTTGATTTTCTCCTAGCCAGCTATGATTCTTCCCATGTAAATATATATCATTGAGTGCTTAATTTAATTAGGATATATATGTATATATACCTCTTTCTTTGTGCATGATTCGTTTAGCAAGGACTTGAGAAAATTCCCATCCGAGATCCGAGCATCATCTTTCATCTGCAAAAATAACATATAACATTTCGTGATCAGCAACTCATAATCTAAACATGCATATCTCAAAAGAACATATATATATATATATATATATATATATATATATATATATATATCATGCATGCATAATATCCAAAGAAACACCCTTTTCTTTCATGGATCAAAAACCTCACCAAAACAACAAAAATCTTCAAAACACATCAAAGAAAGAATCAAACAAAACACATAACAAACTAAACAAAAAAAATCCAAACCTCAGGTTTTAATTGCTGCTCTCCATGGCTGCCAAGTTGCTCTCCCCTGATCATTTTCTTGACCTTTAATGAAGCAGATCAAAAAATTTAGCTATTAATTATTTTTTGAGCAAAACCCCGGCCCTCTCCTCTTCTCCTGTAAACTCTCTCTCTCTCTCTCTCTCTCTCTCTCTCTCTCACAGCTTCTATTCTTTCTGTACTTGCATTGGTGTTGTTTTTATAAAGGCTAAGTCCTTTCCCTATGCAGACTTTAGTTTTTGTCTTAAACAAAGTTGAAATCTATCTAATTAGGTGGTCACCGTCAAAACACAGCCGCACTAATGGGCGACTTAGATAGAGAAAAATAATTAAGCATATATATATTTATAGAGAGGAATTGATGCATACATTTCAACGTGTGTAACATGTTGTTGAGAGCTAGGCAATTAATTGAGCAGCCAAGTGTCGGTAGTATCTAGATTATGAAAAAAAATTTCAGTGTAGATTCTCTTAAGTGAGATCTGACTGAAACTTGTTTGATCATGATCTATACTATGATATAACGATTTTTATTATGTCTCGTGTGTAAATAGGATCACGGTAGAAATAGTCTATAACTCTGCAACTGCCACGTGGAGGAGCAACTTCAACAATGTTAGGCCCATTTGCATGTTCACACAAATCACCGCCACCACTGCGGTGGCCCATGCACCGGAAAAGGTGCATGCGTGGATATCTTGCACAGTATTCAATGCCAAAGGACTGCGTTAGAAAGAATACAGTCGGTGGTACGCAGTTTTGCCAACCGCTGCCTACTTGGCAGTAAGCATTACATACTGTTCATTTTTATACATAGTAATTTTGATATTTGCCAGTGCATGATGATTACAGTGAGCATGGAACGTCTCACAACCATTTGATCCAAAATCACATGGCTAAGATGATACTCAGGCTGAGTACAACCAGGCGCCTAGCCCCAATAAATTTTTTTTGTAAAAAAAAAAAGTAAGAGAGGAGATAAGTTGTGGATGTCTGAAAAAAAAAATAATTGTTTTTTCTCGATTTCTATATCATCAAATTGTATGAAATCTTTATTTCTTGATTTATGTATTAATCTAATTCAAATTAAATCTTGATTATATTTAGAAAATTGTAGTTTTTGAATTATCTTTTTATAGAGATCAAAAATCACCTAAATTCAATTTTGGAATTAAAAGTTTTTTGTATTTTATTAAAATCACTTAAATTCTAATAAATATCTAATTTACTTGTAGACTCGTGCGAGTAGTCTCCCTCAAGAGTTTTGTATTGGAGTGGTAGGTGTTTTAGTGGAGCCTTACACGCGTGATATAGAATATGCACAGAATATTTTTCTAAAGAGTCTATCCAAAAGTCTAAACATTGGACTCAATCTCATAGGAGAAATGAGGTCAATTTCTAGTGAATTTTAATTTGTCACCTTCATATACGTGTGTAGAGATGGACCAAATACGTCTTCCTCACAATTCAATGGTTTCACATAACCATTCGATCCGAAATCGCATGGCTGAGATGGCGCTCATGGGATAAATGGGGTCAATTTCTCATCAATTCTAATTTGTCACCTTCATGTTGGTGTGTACAGAAAGACCACATGCGTCTTTCTCACAATTCCATGAGTTTTCTTGACAGAAAAGTCTAGATTACTTTTATGAGCTAATTTGCATGCATGATATGGTGAGATCACAATGGAGACCGATCCGATTCACGAGTTCATTTAGTTTGTTCCATGTCAATACTCTAGAAGCTTGCGTGCATACACGACTATTGAACAAAGCAATTTACTACAGTAGTGACTAGTATTAATTTCAGAATGTGTATCAGTTTTATTTGGCAAATTCTGTCACGTAAGAATAGATTTTTGTTCAAGAAACTCATAGTTTTGCAATTTCTATACATATTTTTTCGGTACTGCTCATATCAAATATGTAACTAACCACTTGTCTACTGGACAGAACTAAATCCTCCGATAATCTTTCGTGGTCATTTTATTCATATAAATTATGAAGTGCATGATATCTTAATTATCTCACAAAATAAAAAAGAAAAAATTGAATTCGATAACATCAAAAATTGGCTTATGAAGATATACAATATTCTAAGGCACCTCTAAAGGAAGAGAATTAAATATTTATTGATCAAAAATTTAAAATAGTATTTCTTGCAAGGTGAATTCAATTAATTATTAAGTCGGCTCTACCTGCAAAGATTGACCATGACTATATCCTAGATAAAAGGTCTTCTCTTCCACAAGGATAGCAATGGCCACTTGTAAGGTATTCTTTGGGTGTATTAACAAATCAAGACTTAACAAATACAAGACCATTGACCTTAATCATAACTAATCTCATCGAATATTAAGAATAAGACGTAGTACTATGATCCAGAGTTAGATCTACCATTCATGTTTGAATCCTCGGATTTTGGATTATTCAACCACGAGGCTGAAAATCAACTACAGTTTTTCGGTGATTCTGACGTACTATTATTTTTTGGTTTTCTTATCTCTTGAATATTGTATTGTCATTAATTTATATTTTTAATGAAATAATATATTATCACTTTGTTGGTTTGGACAGGATCTCTCGTTACCATTGGGATGGTCTTTGAGACTGACTGATATATGATTGGTGCCATTTCAGAGGGATCTAAACATAATTCAATTTGGTCGCACAGTTTTTTTAGATCCCAATGCGTTGAAACCTTAATTTCGTATTGCCTACTTGCATTAGCATGGGTTGAAACCTTAATGTGATAAGAATTTAATTTGATGTTGTTTAAGCTTAATGGGTTTTCCCTTATGACGCAAGGCCTTTCGATCCAACTCATATTTGAAACCAGTTCAATTTTATGGACAAATTAACAGTATATGCATTATTTGTTTGCCTTGCCAATTTGAAATTAAATCATTAAAAAAAACTTAAACACTCTCACACAAAATGCAATTGAAGGTACATTTCAAGTAAGTTTAACATCTTGAGAAGATTGAACTCTTCTTCTCTCCTAACTTCTTAGATAAACATCCTAACAGATGGAGCCGACTTAATAATTAATTAAGTTTATCATCCAAACAGAACCTTATTTCACCTTTTGTTTATTTTAGATCATTGCAAACTTAAGCGAACAATTAAAAATACGTATTTTAGATAATGCTCGGTGGTACACCAAGCATATTACTTTTTTAAAATATAGGCCAATTATATAAATTGTGGGAACAAGCGAGCTCAAATTATAAACAAGTTTTAAATATGTATTAGATTTTTGACCTGTATCTAAAAAAATTAAAATTTCTTTAAATAAAATTTTAAAATATAAATCACCCTCCTCACCCATCCACACAGTGGTCAGCTTTATTGTGCATATGTTTGATCCCACGGAGTCAATTTTCTGGATTCCGGTGCTAATTAACACGGTGACACTCAATTAATCCATCCATTTTTTTTTAAAGGAATTTAATCCATCCATTCAATTCTGTTATTCACGACTATCATTTTCAGTTGATTACAGTGTCCTAGTCTTTGATCTGTCTCATCTCACATGTATCGACCTGGAATAAAAAAAGTTTTTATTATAAGTCAAAACTTTTTTCTAAAAAACTATCTTACAAGTATTAGTATTTGTTCTATATTACAAGTTATAATTTAGACCCTGTTCAATTGGCTGTGATATGTATACAAGCATGTATCCTAATCTGAATGCATGGATCAGAATACAGCTAATTAAGTCATAGTAATATTTTTTAGTTGAGACGTAAACATGTCAATTAGCTGTAACAATAGCAATGCTTTGGACACATGTTGATTAAATCAACCATGAGATGCATGCATATAGGGAAAAAACCTAAAGAAAGTGGTTAGATGGCTATCTATAAAAAATTAAGATCATTAATCACTTGTTTAGATGTAACCATGGCAAGGTTCCACTCTTTTCTTGTAATGCACATGGTCTCCATGGAAACACAAGCCTACATTTAGTACAGTGTCAAATGGTTTGGTGATGCCAATTAACTATTAAGTCAGAAAAAAAAAAGCATGCATATAAGTTTATTTGATCTTTGAATTAATATTGTAGGAGAAAACTTTATTGGTTTAGGTAACCAAAATTTGACAAATACAATAGGGTGGCTATAATATAAAAACTGATCGATCACACGAGCGCAATGAGAAGACTTGAAAGTATTTATATTTCTTTAATTAATTAATTAATTAATAACCAGGAAGCTTCAACTTGACCACCAACTTATGTCATGCTTATGCATGTATCATCCATTTTACAGTACTAAATTGGGGGAATCATCCGTGTCCTTGTTGCTTCCTATTGATCCAACACCAAATTAAGAAAATATATAGAAACTTAAGAATTTTTTTTAAATACCCATTAAAAAAGTAATTTCATAATTACCTCCTAAAAAAATACAAAACTGACCTTTAGTAGTTGACTCAGTTAGTAATTGAATTTCAGTCGCTGATTAAACCAGCAACTGAAAACATGGCACCACATGTGGTGACCAGCAAGTTACGTGCCATACAACATTGCAATCATTAGTTGGTGTAGTACATCCGCAATTACATCGTTCATTTAGTTAATAAACCACCTCATGTATTATTTTGTTGTACCTATTTATTTATGTATCATTCTGATGTATCTATGTATGTATCATTCTGATTTACCAATTTATGTATTTATGTGATAAACTATTTTATGTGTCGATTTGATGTACCTACTTATGTATTTGTGTGATAAATCACTTTTTGTATCGTTTTGATATACCTATTCATTTATGTATCGTTTGGATGTACTTATTTATATATATATATGTGTGTGTGTGTGATAAACCGTTGTATATGTCATTCCAATATATCTATTCATGTTTTCATGTGAATAAACCACTTTTTACATCATTTTGATATATCTATTTAAGTAATGTACCATTTTATCTTTCGTTTTCATGTGAACTTTCATTTCTTAACTGTTATGGCATTGATCGAATTCATTTTCCTTACGATAGATTTTTGTGTAATTATGTGTAATGACGTTATGTCTTTTGCTATATTCTGTTTGATATACTTATATGTGTTGATTTCAGACGTAGGAGATGATATTTAGCTTCCCAATTTGCTTCGAAAGCGCCATCAGCAGTGGCACCATTTACATCATTTGAGGCAAGGCACAGGTCTACATGCCTTATGCATGACGACGCCAAGAGAAATGCAGCCTCTAGATGAGTGATTCTCGTTGTACTTACCGGAGGCCGAGCTACTACCGTTTGCTCATATGGTTGATCGGACATAACATTTCACCTTTGACCAAGGTCTAATGATGGCATCAATTGATCACTGAAGACCCGAAACGCGCACCTTTCATTTTAATTTCAACAAGATGATTATAACCTTAGAGGACGTCAGCATGCTGTTCGGTCTCTCGATCAAAGGTGATATTTACGTCCCTCCATCTATTGATAGATCCGGCTAGCGTCTCGATTTCTTGCACCTGTTTTAGTTGGTAAGGCTGCATCCTGGGTTTACACAACTCGGAGGAGTCCTCCAATCCTAACTTCATCGAATGAAAAACCAGACTTTTCCAACCCATGCACCCGACTACATAGTGAGGCACCACATAGAGGCATATCTTCTTTGTATGTTTAAGTGGTTACTATTCCCTGACACCCACAAAGATATATGTGAGTCACTTTGTAAAGCTCGTCAGAGTTATCACTGACACCGACCTGGAACAGATGCCTCAACTTAGTTGGGCTTCAATCGGCGTTGTGCCACACCTGCAGAGGCCTGTGTCTGTGTGACGCCATCAGTAGGGATCACAGGGCATCACTCTTCACTGAATGCACACTACTACTGCAGTTATGGTCCTATAAGCACCACTTGTACACAACAATTTTATTTTTTTATTTTTTTTCAAACTCTATTGATCAATGCATAAAATTTAACGTAGTATTAGAGTCAAGAAATGTAATTATGAGATTTGTCTAGCATATTTATATAAAAAGAATAATTTTCATAATTAGAGGGTTCGATGTAGGTGAGACTAGAAGCTAGAAGTGATTATTCTAACAATTAGACCCATTTTACATGGACTTTTCACCTTGTATAGTGTTGAATTGAAGGTAAGTCACTGTAATTGGAAATACAGTGGAAGGATATGGTTGTATTTAAGACTTATTTTTATCAAAGACTATAAGAGTGATGTCATGAAGCTAAAGGCATCTGAGGCCAAGCTTTTAAAAAATGCAGTCAAACCAACACCCAATAATCAACATGGACATGAGCGGAAGGGTAGGGAAGACATCGGAGAAGCAAATTTTATAAAACTCAATTTCATATAAAAAAAAATTTAAGATTTATTTGTTTGTTTGAGTGTACAGAGTGGTGGTTGAAATATAATCGTGATTTATATCAAATAGTTATGTGATCTATATTGGGTAGTTATATGATCTAATGATCAAATAGTCCGTATTACATAGTATTATAAGATCATGTGTTATAATAAAATAATTGTGTGATCTATATCAAATAATTGTATAATCAAATGATCAAATGTCTATCTTAATACAGTATTATGTGATCATGTCTCATAATGTTTGGAGTTTTTTTTTTTTTTTTTTTTGGTTCATTGGAGTGAAAGAACTAGGCAACTCTGTTGGAGGGATAATCCAACAGTAATATATTAATTTCTAATAAGTTGCTTCAAAGCAAGTCACTCCTCCACGATAAATTAATTAAGATCTTGTTTGTAACGTAAAAAATTCCATAAAAATTCTGAAAAAAAAAAACATCCACTCTCATTGATTTATTTTTATGAAATTCGAACGTTCCAACAATGTTATAAAACCTCAACTTTTCTTTCTTTGTAAACTTTCATGGCTTAACAATATTGGGAGTTCCCACCCGGCATTGGCAAATTAAACATATGTATATTGTGCCTTTTTTCATGAGAGCGATGCTATCTGTCCCGAATTTTTTTCGTCATTCTTCCTGATTATTATTTGTGTAATTCATTATATGGAAGATGAAAGATGTAAATCAATTTAGGCGATTAATCTAGAAAATATTGTAAAATTAGAGAGTTCGCTAGAGAATTGGAGAGTTCGCTAGAAAGTAATTGTTGAGGGACTGAAATATGTATTACGAACTTATATATTAATGAGACAACATTGTCTTATAACTAAACTCAATGTTTTACCATGTTAAAGTGCAAAATGCCTTCTGTTTCCATTGAAGAGTGCACAAGTGGCATGGCATGACATGTGCTCACAAAAATCAGTAAAAGGATGCTCAACTGGTTCAAAATTCATCGTGGAAGAGCAAAGGTTTCGACATTTTCGTACGAATGTCCATGTTGACATTTAAATAGCCCTATGGAGCCTTCTCATTATGGTATGAAAACCTTAAAACATGAGGAGCGAGAAAAATTCTTTCGTGGGACCCTCATATGAGATTTTGTTTCACAGCTTTCCCAATCATGATCTGTGCTAAAATCTGAAGGTCCCTGGTATGTTCATCTCGTCCAAAAGTTTGAATTTTAGTTGGGAAGTAGACTCTACGTAGTTAATCACGTCACGTCAATTATACACCACAGTTGACGTAATGTGCACTACATTTTTTTCTAAAGAAGAGGTTGAGACCATCAAATATTAGCACATTAATTTCAATGTAATACTTATCTTGTTTGGGTAAGGTCATATGAGACCTTAAAAAGTTACTCAATTTTTAATTAGGAACTCTTCTGTTGTTATAATTCTTCAAATTTAGTAATGTGTGAAAGAAAAAGTTCATTTGTTTTTTGGTTAATTTCAAGAACCATGTGAGTTGGTATGACTTAGTTGGGAGTCCATAGATTTAATCTAGAATTTGATGCTGTGGTGCTACCAATTGGGGAATATGCAAACCTTAGTATTTGACTAATTGCAAATATATATTATATAATGTGCCTTAATTAGAGTAGGATCTGGTGTCCATGATCTGTCGCATCATTGACCCAATATGCTAGTTATATAGTCTCTCTTTTTTTTTTTTTGGTTGGTAGGGAATTTGGATGGAGTCTCATTTTCAATCACCAATCAACATGTTGACCTTAACAAAATTTAAAATTTAATGCTTTTTTTTTCAACAATTTTAATATCTGAGACCTTCTTCATGTCCCCTCTTGCAGAGACGAACAAGTTTAGATTTTTGCAATCCAAGTCCAACAACTAGATATTCTATATAAAAAAAAAACAACTCAGTGCATTACCACTTGATCTGAAAGTCCACTATAGAAGCACCTCTGGCGGCATTCGTTATGGATTGATTTATAAGAACCCTGTTAAAGATTATGGCTCTAGCAAATGTACTTCCTAATGGATAATGTTTACAAGCATATACAAACTACACCATAACTTGGTTGTATTCACAGTAAAATAGGGCTCAACCACCCTGGTGCAGACCAATGCACAAGTCCGATTCACACCAGAGTAGATTAGATTCAAGGATTTTATGAAGACATAAAAGAAGAAATGCACAGATAAATTCCATGTTCACCAAATTGTTATTCTGAGTAGAATTATCCCCCACAGAACAAGTAAAAAAACAAAGGAACAAGTAGGCTATATAGGCGCTAGTTTTCGTGATCAAGATGCAAAAGCATTCCTTTCATATATATAATTTCAACACTTGCGTAAACAAAAAAGTTTTACTGAGCATGACTCACCTGAAGTCATCTTGGTTTAATTTGAAGCAGTAAAAATTTGACAAATGCACAGCAGATCATAGGTTGCCAGTTTCTTCCACTGCCTGAAACTTAATCCATGCATACTGGAAAAAACAAAAGCAGTGATCGTGGAAGCGGTACATGTAATTTCCATATCGCACATAACATTTTCATTGATAAAATGCACAATCAGGTATGAAATATTCAAAACCATCAACATAGATTGGTTAGTTTCATGCCCTACACAACAATCTACCAATCTGCAGTGAAGCAATTACGTCTTCTACATTAGGAACTATGAAACATTTTATAAAAACTATGATTTCCTCTTTATAAGACAGTATGGCATAGAAGCTACCTCCAACATGAACTCTCTCTGCAAAGCGTAACAATGAAAGAACATATTAAGGTATAAGAAAGATGAAGCTGCATTTACATCTTAATTCAGCACTATTCCGAAAAGAAATGCAGAAAAACAAATATCTTAAATATGTCAACTAGTTAGATGCTTGTTTTCTTCCAAGCATTTCACTTCTGAATATTATTGTTTAAAATTACACCAACCATATGAAAGATTACATCGAATGTTTTATTTAGAACCTAACAAAATTATACAATATTTGATTTTTGATAAGGTCCAAGAATGATCAAATGACACAGCAGCCCACATGGAATTGAAAATAAGGGGTGATGTTAAATTGAAGTTTTGATGACTTAGATTTATTAACATATTGTCACAGTAGTTTGCACGTCCAGACAACAGTTATTATAATGAAGCAGGTCAATGCTTTCATCAAGCATTGAATTGAGCATGTCAATAATAACACAAACTCAATTGCTTTTTCTTTGGTTGCACTGCATAAGACTTACAAGCAAGATTTGATTCCTTACAGTTAAATAATAAAGCCCAAAACTCACTGGCCCCTTGGTATTGGCATAGCTAATTCTTTATAGGTGATTACGACAATTGAATATTTAACATTGCCATCAAAGCATATGAGATCCCATTAAACCCACTTCTTGGAAGACTCTTAAATGTTCTTCGATGGAAAATGACAAACTTCAGCAATGCCAATAATGTCAGACAAGTCAAATAATTTCCATATAATTCAAGTGCTTACCTACATGATCATGGAGAAGAGACCATGACCTCCATGGAAGGAAGCAACTTTAGAAAAGTATGATTCTTGTAAGGGAAAGATACAAAACCCAGATAGATTGAGTCAGAAGTCACAAGCCAGAGCACAACTAAGATGAAATTAAAGTTTTTGTTTTGAGAAGTAAGATGAAATACAATTACAATTTAACCATGCAAAGGTGGCTTGGAGGAAATAAATTCATCACACTTATTTCTGTACCTTGAACTGGTGAATAGTACTCCTCAAAAGCAATGATGAGAGAGTGCCAAAAAAAGGAATAAATCATACAAATTTTATGAATGTTCTGTTCACATTTTCTATCCTCTTGATGATGCTTTGTGTGTATATTAAGTTGACTTAGCTCTGCTCTATGTTCTCTTTGTTGCCACTTTTCTTTTGGGACAGAAAGTTGACAAATGTGTTTTCAAACAACTTGTCTGTGTGATACCTGTCATCCTCATCTTCCTTGAAAAGATAATATTTCTTTTTGTTCTGAAGAATTCAGATTAGCTTTCTAACTCTAAGAGTACTTATGTGACATAATTGTACAAATTCAACCCATGAAAACAACAAAAATATCTTAGTACCATATCTCAATTGAGAAAATTAAGAATTATTGGCCGCAGTAGAGGCACACAAATAGATGAAATTTGATAACTAAATATGAAAACATGGGAATCATCATGAATCTTTTGTAAAAACATGAAGAACTGTCCTAATTGGCGGCCTTATGTAACCTCCTCCAAATCAATTCTCTGGATATATAGTCAACTGCAATCAAATATTAGCAACCAAGCTGTAATCAGAATAAAGAGTAGAATAATCCAAAATGTCAATGCTCTATTGTCGTTCTCAAATTTTTTTCTTCTAGTGGGGAGTTCTTGCAACCCCCCAACTTTGGCCAGTAATAATCAGAATAAGCAAGCTTCCACATGGAAGGCAAAAGAAAATCGCAACTTGCCTATCAAGTCAAAGATTTATCCTAACAATATGGAACTCTAGATGATGCAATTTTGATATTAAATGGTGAAAGAAGTCATATTCCATTAGACCATCGAAAACTAATTGCAAAAGGAGACTTGGTAAGATATTAACCAGAAATATGTCAAGAAGCAAACAAAATTAAAAATTTTAAACAACGGTGAACAGGTATGTGTAATTGACCTGCAATCCAGGCAATCCAATCCTATTCAGCATCATGAAATCAAGAGGTAAAAATTGAAAAATATCGGCTATTCCTCTCGCTCTGACTGCTGCTACCCAACACAGCAAAGCGGTCTAGTTAGCCAAATCCTTCATGTGTGCCCATCATAATCTCGTATAGTGTGCAGCAAAAATTAACATCTCTATCGCGGAATACCAATTACTTACCACACCCCCCCTCATCTTTCAAGAAGGAAGCGCTTCGCCGTGGGCACCTTCTATTACTAATGTAAACGTAACAAAATTTATACAAAATTACGCAGCTTCACAAATGTAAAAATTTAAATACATAATAAAAAAAAAAGCATCAATCTCGTAGGAGAATCAAACAGTCAAACTTTCAAATCAACTTCTGAGAGGAGGAGGAGGCCTGACCAGGGTGGGTGTGGGTGGGCATTGTCGGGACGCCGTGACCAGAGAGGTGAGATAGGACAAGACGGCAGAGCATGGCCGTGGCTACAGAAGAAACGGTGGTTCTGGTGGAGATGGAATGGAAGGCACTAAGGCGATCGGGTTTGGGTGCTGGGCCGTTGGCCATCGTATGACCTTCCTGTCCATAGCCAGATGGGCCCAGAACAAGTTTTTTCTTTTCCGTTTTTAAGGGATGATGGCACTTTTTTTTTTTAGATTTTTATAGATATTTTTTTTATGTTGCATACATCTCTCTTCATTTTTTATCACATTCCTCTTCTTAAAATTAGTTTCTCTAAAATTCACTTAGTCTCATCTTTAGCTTCTTCAACACTGGCGGGTGGAGACAGGTAGTGGCGTTATCGACTCCATATTGAGACTGTGGGAGGTGGCAGTTGCGGAGGAGATGAGACGATGCGGTGAGGCGGTGGCAACACCACCGAGTGAAGATGGCAGTGGCCTGCAACAAGAAGATGGGGCGGCGACGGTGGCAATAGGTTGGGAGGAGAGAGATTAAGTGTAGGTGGAGAAAAGAACGGTGAAGATTAAATTAAATCTGAATATGAATGTGTAGTGTAGATAGTACAAGTTTAAAAAAAAATATGAGCATATGCATCCCAGTTTTTTTTTTTTGTTTGTCTTTTCTTGATGTTTGAAATACAAATATTGAATTTTTGTCGGTACGTCTAAGAACTTGATATGGTCAACGAAATGTCAGTGTTCTATTTGAGCCCACTTAGCTCGACTTCTTCAATTTCTACTTTAAAAAACCTGAAGCTAAGTCCACAAATGCATAATTTCTCACATGAACTTGTAGAAACTGAAACCATCAATTAAGGAAACTGAAGCTGGAATAGTATAGCTTCTGTAACTTCTCACCCACGTCAATGCACCCTTCAAACTCACACAATCAATATTTGTTACCAAACAACTCCCAAGTCTTAACAAAAATTCAGCTAAAGTTGGCTTCTTGCTTCTTGGAGACGCGACTAGGCCATGCAAAGCAACCAACTATAGTCCGTTCTCAAGAGAGAAATAAAAACCGATTACAATCCACAAATTAGAATGGGAAAAATCCATCAAAATTAAGAATTCAGCTGCAAGTGAACAGTTCAGTTTCAAACTTTCAATCCCATGAGGCATCAGGGTACTACAATAGCCTTCAGCAAAAACTGCTTTTAATTGGAAGATCATTTCTTTCATAACGATACAAAGCCATTTCTCAATCAATAATCATGGAAGAACTTTGGAAGGCAGACTAACATCTTAAGATTAAGGAAGCCTTAGAGGCTTACAAGCAGCATGCCTCACTTCGTAAGAGGTTTTGCCATTGCCTCAAGAGCTGAACATGTCCAGCAGATCCCAAAACCTAACCAACCTTGCTGTAAGGAACCCCCAAGTAAGAGAAAAACTGAAAAGCATTCGTCAACTAACTACATGGAAGATTACACCATATTATCAACCAAAGAAGAATTTCTAAACAACGCTTTGAAGGATTCCATACTTCCAATATGTTGCTCTTTCCCTTCAAGTACTGTCTTCGGTCAGACGGTCACCTTCGCCACTCAAATTCAGGCCCAGACTGTGGCCTAATGTATGCCTGTGACTCATCGGGTTTGATAGAATTTGTAAATGTGCTCCAGCCCATTAGATGCGGTATGATGTACTGCAGATATAATGATATGATAAACATCATTCTTGAGGATGAATTTCTCTCTTGTTATTGATCAGACTAAAACAAAAGGCACAGCTAGCATGATTTGAAGAGATGTGACAATATGACAGGTTGATGTTCACAATCACTTTGTATTTGAACCAAGGAGTAGAACAAATAATAGCAAAACAAGGTAAACCATCACATACATTGAAAGTTGATATAATAATAGCAAATTCTCCTTTGGTTATGGGGATGTAGATGCTCTCATCAATATTCAGAAGACGGTTTTGAACACCTGGGAGCATATGATGAACAAGTCAAACACTACAGTCAAAACATAACACAAAAATGCAATAAGAACTACTTACTGAGATTGAAAAACCGTCCATTGCCATCTGGTGTAGGTTCAACCTTCAAAACCTTGCGCACTTTACCTTCATCACTATAAAGAAAACACAAGCATATGAAGAACTAAGTTTTTCCACTTTCCAGAATGAACAATAAACTGAATCCTTAGATAACACCAAATCATACAAAATATAAAAATAAATATATAAGCATGAGAAGTTGTTCAAAGTTTTGATAATTGATCAATATGTTATAGAGAGTGATGTGGGGTAGCCTGCAGACTAATTCTACAAACCTGATTGAAGATATTGGAGCAAAAGACTAGGTTGGGTAACTTTCTTATATAGAAGGGAAGCATTATAAAAGCACTGGATTATATGCAAACATATAGATTGGGCAATAGACCTGTTTGATGACATCCAACTTCAGCATAGGTTTAATGGCTCAACATGAATGGCAATGAACATGGTCACAAAAACAAAGTTTGAAAAGAAGCCTTTTTTTGGCTAACTAATAGCGACCATCAAAAGAAATATTACAAAATCTTTGCCCATTGTCTTTCAAACATAGAGAATAAGATAAGTCAAATGAATGTGCTAAGCAATATTAAGAAGTCCTCAAACTATATTAGATTACAATGGCTTCTGTTTGAATCCACTTAAAAGAATTAGACAACTTTGATATGATGAAAGGAAATGGAACAGACATCCTAATGCAACTGAAGATCAATATGCAATGAAGTTATCGCTGCTTCATAACTCAGGAAATACACCTTAACGCTAACTGCTAAGGCATTTTCTAACACTGGATAGACAACTCAAGTAAAAAGAAATATGTTGGAAAAAATAGCTAAACATAGCAAGACAGCATAATGCTCTATATTTATCACGAAAGATGGCAACTGAAATGTCACATCTGTTCTCCACACACTTCTGCAAGCTAAACAGTCGACAAGGGCAGATGCATTAGGCGAAAGAGAGCTATTAATCATATTATGTTAGGAACAAGACCAACCTCCTCCCCTTGAATGGGTCATGAAAAAACTCGCACGAATCTGTTGGACCAAGAGTAATCAAGCTTCCCATCTCCCACACAGACAATGAGAACACCTGCATTGCATAGCATCAAACAAGTTCATGTAAGCTACATTATATGGTTACCTCCAATCACTACATCAAACACCACATTTACAATGACATATTTACAAAATTTGAGCAAAGACAAACAAAATAAAGCCAAAAAGACGACAATAAAATTGAAGAAATGGAGCTTCAACACATGCTTTCAGTTTATAAACCAGCAATTATTCAACCTGCTAAAAAAAAAAAGATTAACAGGTTGACACCTCATTACATCACTTGTGAAACCTTATTGCATAAATATCAAACAAAAATCTAAATTGGGCGGGCACGAACCGAATTATAAAAAATCAGAACTTAACTTCCACCATTCCTTTTTTTAAAAAAGGGAATTTTTCCTGCTCAAAATACTAATCTTCCTAAGAAAAATTGCAACTTGACAGAAAAAAAAGAGTGAACACCAAAAAAGTGAACCAATTACAGGTAGAACTTGGAAACCTGCTTGCGGCTCCAATCATACTGCCGGGTCGCCACTGCAGGAGCGAACTGGAGCAACACGAACCCCTCCTTCACCACCTTATACGCCCCAGACTACAACACATACACACAAGAAGCACCCAATTAAGGAAGAAGAAACCTCGCAGCTGCTTACTGAAAGAACCAAACAAACGCCATGGTGAACTCTACCTACATCAAGCGGCACGAACTGCGGCGCCTTCGGGTCCAGGGACAGCGCCGCCTTGCCCTTGTAGATGCTGTAGCTCGCGAACACCCTCCCCTGATGGCTCTCCGGGGGGGGCGGCGGCCGACCGTAGGGGTCGCGCGGCGGCGGCCGCGGCGGGGACCGTGGGTCGAAGTAGTCGGAGTGTCGCGAGGAGACGACGGAGGGGGACTTCTTGGAGAAGAACGGCGGGGTTAGGGTTAGGGTTAGGGTTTGGGAGGGTTTGGGGTGTGGAAAGAGGGGAGGCGAGGGAAGCGTGAGGAAGAGAGGCATTTCGTCGAACGGGTCGTGGGCAAGGTTTCGAGGGGGGTTATCTTGTTCAAGGGATGCCTCTGAAGGTCTCCCGGGGAGGAGGGAAGTATCACTATTCAGTATTCACATCTATCAGTCTCTAACGACCTGACCACAAACAGCATGCTCGGCCCGGCCCGACTCTAGCTCACTTGAGCCTGCTTTTCCCACACCCAAATCGGGATCCCAAAAATTAAAAGGCTTGGGCCCAAGTTCAAACCTGTTCAACCCAACGCCAATTCGACATGTTTAGTGGACTGGAACGGCTGAGCTATAGTCGGTATGATGAAATTGGATTTTATTTTATTGGCTCAAGTTGAACTCAAAGATGCTCAAGTCTACACAGTATGTTCTGGGGACATAAATCATGAACCATTCGATTAAAAAAAGAAAAAGAAAAAGAAAAGAAAGGACGACAAAAACATTACGAGCTACGAAAGGGGGCCTTCTGTTGGGCCTCCATCTCCGTCATTTAAGAGTTGATTGAATAGTCCACGCTCGTGCTCTTAAGATCATGTCCTTAGTAGAATGGGCTGTGATCAATCAGCCTATTTTTCTCCCCAGTGCACAACGCACTTGCTACATGTCACTATGAGTTGACCTTTTTTTTTAGCACTGTGATCAGAACAACCATTATGTCGGTGGCGTTCCTTTCCTGAAGCTGGACAGTTTCTTTTTTTCTTCTTCTTCTTGTAAAATAGACGGGGATGTCACTTTTGGCGCCCATCAGGTCCTTAAAATAAGCAGCGGTCAAGATTTGGACTGCAAAGACCCGACACCAACGAAGCTCTCCGATGATCGATCAACCCAAGGACGCATACCATATGCGTGTGTGCCGACTTCACCTTCTAAGACAAAAACTTTGAGAAGGCCAGCTTATGCCAGTCTAGTCTTCTTGCTTATCTAATACCGAGAAAGAGAGAGGTGAGACAACCTTAATTTGATGGGTTGATTGAATGATTGGATCACGTCGTGGTCTAACAGCTTACATTTTCAAAATCAAACTTATATATGGTATCAAAACAAGATCTTGAGTTTGAGATCAACCACATCTATATCTGAGATCATTTTAGTACTTTGTTAACAATGTTTGCCCAACCTTCTACATTTTAGAGTGAGATGATTATTATATAAAAATAATTAAACATGTTTGGCTGATGGCACTGGTGAATATATTTTAGAATGAGATGGTTGGTACATGAAAATCAATTGCATTACATGCATATTGCTCCCGTTCAATTTATTTTCAAAAATGGTGACATGCCATAATATAGTGTTTATCCTCGAGCATGTTGCCCATCATTTCATGCAGTGCGAAAGGAATGTTGGTCTACATATAGAATTTACATGGAAATTTCCATCATTTTCGTACACAATAATTTAGCGCACACCATACTATAAATTATTTTGGGATGAAAAGGATTAAGATGTCATTTTACAGTCATTCTGTTGTTTTGACTTGTTGGATGGTCATGCATTTTCTTAAACCCATTTCTATCGAGAAAAGTTGTAATTCGTGTTTCTCTAGAGAAACCAGGTACAAGTATATGGGCAGAAATCACTGTATGACTTTTAGTATGGTTTCAACTATTGATTATGATTACGAAGCAATGTATGTTCAACAATTTCTGATGATATTTTTTTTTTTAAATACTTCTATGCTCCACAACAAAAGGCTACCCTGTTGTTTGGCTCAGATTCTACTTTAACACTAAACGATTAGCCTCGGTTTTTTTCCAAAATTTGTTGTTTTTTTCTTTGCAGAGAAACCAATATCACGATAGGGTATAGATTGTGCGGCTTCTCACCCCAACGCAAAGGCACACAACGCACTGTACAAAAAAGATCTAGAAAACAAAAGTTTGTATAAAAAGTTTTTTCTTTTCTTTTACACATAAAAGCAGAAGAAAAAGTTTGTTTTCTTTAAAAAGTTTTTTCTTTTCTTTTACACATAAAAGCAGAAGAAAAAGCTTGGAGGAAACTACAAGACTTCTTGCAAAGATGCATAAACATTGGACTGTATTGTGAAGGGCAATTTAATTTGTAAAGATATACAGCTGCATTGATCTTGTCATGATCTCGAAAGGGATGATGTATATTTTCGTGCTAGGACAAACCTGCATGTCCCTCTCTTCAACAGCTTGCAATTCTACTCATGAGAAAATATTTATTTGTTCATGAACCATGCATGTATGGAGAATTGTTAGCCAACTACAATATTGGAGATAAATATAAAACCACTTTGATGGAATAACAATAATTTCTTTTACCAATGAAAAAACAACTATTTATTTTATTCGATAAAAAAGTGAAGAGGGAGGGACGAAAGAATAATAAACTGCATAATCTAGTAGTAAGGGGTTACAACTTATTTGATGAAATAAGCTAAATCTACACTTAAACTAAGTTGGATCAACCTCAAATTGAGCTAAACTCAAGCTCGGACAATTAAACGCCCCTAATAATCCTACATAATATGCTAAAAATAAAGCCATAAGGCATGGTTTAAGCTGTCAAAAACCAGCAAAAGACAATGCACTTAGCACCGGAATCATCGAGCCTCATGTCGTTATCAGCACTTAGATAGAAACAAGGATACAGACCAATGCAGCTAATACTAGCCATATCTGAATATATAAACATAAGTTCACACGCACGTACGCAAGAGTTATCTCTGTTGCTTCCAAAATAACCCCAGCTTGCAGTACTAAGGCTTTGGTCGTTCATGGAAACCTACGGTACTTTGGTGAAGGACGAGCTCAACGGCATTGGAGCTGGACAGGGCTTGCACGACATGGCGGCGCCACCGGTGACCGGCGGTGTCGACGGAGCGAAGTGTAATGTAAAGAGACGGAAGAGGGAGCCACCGGCGGTGGCGTCGGCGATGAGGGTGAGCAATGGCAAAGAGGCTTCAGGTGACAAGCCTGCAAGTAGCAGCGCGGCCAAGAGGAGCTCCAGGTTTAGGGGTGTAAGCAGGTAGGTACATGCACAGATTAATACTACGTACGTATGTTATTGTGTGCGTATACTTTTGGACGTATGTACGTACTTACATCGGTGCATAACTGCATATTAGTGTTATACGTTTTAGCAAAATCTAGCAAGAAGTACGTGTGTTATACATTTGCACGCATGGACATACATGCGTGTGTACGTAGAGAACTACATGTAGTAGTTTTTTTATCTGAACATATTATAACATAACGTAATATGTAGACATCGATGGACGGGCCGATTTGAAGCGCATTTGTGGGACAAAGGGACATGGAATCCAACACAGAAGAAGAAAGGGAAGCAAGGTGAGCAGGCCTAATTAAAATTATATATTCTATATATAGTCTACAAAACTATAACGGAAATTTTATAGTCCTTCAAGATATACAAATTTCTTTCTACTTCTATAAAGATATCATTTTAATCTAATTTTTTATTTAGTTAGGGCAAACCTGATATTTTATTTCAAACAAATCTATCTACTCAAACTGATCCGATCCACGTGATCCCAACTTCTCCTATCTAATTCAAAAAGAAAAAAAAGGTCGAATTAATTTAAAAGTAAAAACTTCAGATTTCAGTATACAAATTCCTGCTTCATCCGTCCCCTCCCCCTCTCGTAGTAGTTCTTCTGTTTTTTTAGGAAAAGAGATAAATCATTTATTCATTTATTGTGAAAAGGAAGAATGTACATGGACTCCCCAGTTGAGTTCTTAAAAAAACAATCAAAAAATTTAAATTAGATGTTATTATATGCTTTTCTTTTACATATAAGATTGCCTCTCTAATCTTTCCTTTCTTTTTTATTCAATTTCTTTATTCTCATCATCATGGTGTCACCTTTGAGTTCAAACTCCTCTATCTTTCCTGTCATCCTAGAAGAGGAGGAGATTGTGAAGGTGAGAGGTGGATTTGGAGAGGCTATCAAAGAGGAGATGGGGAAGAAGATTTGAATAAGGAAAATTTAATAGACTTATACAAATATTATAATATCTAACATCTTCTTTATCTATATAATATTAGTGGGGGTAAAAAAGACATTAACAAATATATACCATTTGATTTTAGTGATTTATATGGCTATAAAAAATATGAAATGATTGTAGAAAGACTCAAACTGTATACTAAGTATATATGTTGTTATGTTAAGGACTTGATTGTATCTTGATAAAAAAAAAAAACAGTTTATCTGGGTGCATACAACGATGAAGAGGCAGCGGCAAGAGCGTATGACCTTGCAGCGCTCAAGTACTGGGGACCTACCACCTACACCAACTTCCAGGTACATAAATTTCGATGCTAGTTTCTATAATTTTGACATTCGGATTCTGTACGCGCGTATAAGAGTGTTCTTTAAGCAATATAAGATCTGTTAAATTGTTGGATTAGCTAGCTATTTTTTTTATGTGATGTTACATATGACAGGTTTCTGACTACGAAAGAGAGCTGAAACTGATGCAGAACGTATCAAAAGAAGAATACCTCGCCTCAATAAGAAGGTGCAGATCTATAATCTATTCAACTTTCTCATGCAAATGGTGACAAATACGTTGATTACTATTTCCTAAAATATATCTAATAAGCTCTTTTACAATACAACCATTAGCTCTTATGAAGTAAAAGAAACCTTTAATCATGAGCATTCATTAATCAAAGAGATTTTATGACTTATATATGACCGACTTGGTAAAATAAGTTAATCTATCATCGCTCAACATGGAAAGGTTTTGAATATTAATTGGTTTTATTTCTTTCCTTATCCCTGATCGTTTTGCTCTAGCCCCAATAGGCCCAGACTGATTGGCTATCTCACGGACCATAATTGTACAACACATTAATTTTTTGAGATAGAATTTAAGGTCTGCTCTTCATCATCCATATAATCCATAATCTTAGATCTACATGGTTTTGATGTAAGCGTTTTTCAATAAATTTGCATGATATAAAAGTAAGCTCATGTGAATTATTCATCCAGATCATGAAACTTTTTTGAATTTTGATTCTAGTCATAAAATGGTATGGCACTATTAGAAATTTCATACAAATTTATCGTTATGTACTTTCTATCAGGGGAAGTTTTAATTTCTATCAAATTTCTTTCTATACAAGTATAAAATCATTCGTGATTTTTTAATTAATGATATATATGGAGGTATAAAGTCATTTATAATCTTTGTATGATTAATGGTGACCCTTATCTCCTATAAAGTATTAGAGTGGCTGTACTATAAAATTTTCCAATATGCAATAAACTATCCTTAATTTGCCTTTCTGGTTACAGAAAGAGCAATGGCTTCTCTCGCGGAGTTTCCAAGTACAGAGGAGTTGCAAGGTACGTACTACGTACAACCTGTACTTTCCTGTCGTTTTGACATGTTAATTACGTACATGGGTTAAACAGA
Organism: Pharus latifolius; assembly: GCA_019359835.1. NCBI lineage: Eukaryota > Viridiplantae > Streptophyta > Magnoliopsida > Poales > Poaceae > Pharus > Pharus latifolius. The sequence goes on from CM033324.1 coordinate 81,446,503, forward strand.
AAACCGCATGTTATGTGTAAAAATTAACATGCAGGCATCATCACAATGGTAGATGGGAAGCCAGGATCGGCAGAGTTTTCGGCAACAAGTACCTCTATCTCGGCACCTACAGTAAGCCCTAAATTAAAACTAGCTCATTCAAGCTTTGTATAATAGGGATGAAACCTCCGTATAAAGCGAAAATGAAGGTAAATCGGCTATCGCATCTAATATGGATAATCATATCAAAATGATATATCAAGAGTTTTGTTTATAGATAAATTTAATTGATCTGATTTATCTGTTGTCACAATCAAATGTGGAGGAATTCTTTTAACCGTCTCGGATAGGAAAAGACACGCAAATAACTCTGTGTATGTACGTAACATGCAACAGGTACGCAAGAAGAGGCGGCGCGAGCGTACGACATAGCTGCTATCGAGTACCGTGGTATCAACGCCGTCACCAACTTCGACCTGAGCACCTATATCCGGTGGCTCAAGCCCAGCGGCACGAACTGCACCGCTGCCGTCATCGCCGATGACAGCAGCACCCTCATGGCCACCAAGCCCATGCCATCCCTCCAAACCTTCGAAACCAACCTCCAACCGTTACCCCACGACGGCATGGTCAGCCACCTCCTCCACAACTCCCTCACCGTCAACGACATGACCTCCGCGCACGGCAGAAACTCGTGCGCTAGACCGTCGACGACGACGGCGCTCAGCCTGCTACTGCGCTCGTCGCTGTTCCAGGAGCTCGTGGCGCAGAACGCCGGCGGCGCGCAGGCACCGGCTGGTATGACAGTGCCGGACAATGTCGCTGACGCACAGAGCGGGGAGGAGGTGGGGCGGCCGGCAGAGAGCGACTTCGGGGAGCTCTTCTACGGCGGCGTGGACGCGGCAGAGGAGCCGTTCGCGTGCTCCATGTTCGAGCTGGACGACAGCTTCACGCGCATTGAGCAGTCTTTCTGGAGCTGCCTATGAACTGACAAGAAAGAGCACCACTTGCTTGTTCTTTCTTCATGTACCTTTCGTTTGTTCTTCTCTCTATGACAAGATGTAGACTATAGTATTTGGAGCAAATCATAGGAGACCTTGTGTGTGGAGAATGAAATACAGAAGGATATATATATATAGAAAAAAAACAAGCTAGTATATTGGAAGGAACTTTCAAGTACGTAGAGCAGTCAACGACCACGGAGGAGGAGGAAGGTACGTAGGTGAGCTTGCCGGCGAGGAGGTAGAACACAGCAAGGGACGACTCCAGGGAGCGGACGAGGGAATCGAAGGGCGGGAGGTCGGGGCCCTCATAGAAGAAGAGCCGCTGGATCGGCATGGGAGTAACGTGGCGGTTGGTCGGGTTGGACGTTTCGAGAACTCGCACTATAGATGAACTCATTATGCAACAAGCTAGAAGAACTAGCGAAGCTAAGCACGCGCGATTGAAGTACATAAACTACTCTCTCTATGACTCTCTGTCTTCTATGACTTTACAAGACAGAGAATGCAAATTTTTCTAGAGGGAAAAACTGCAGAAATATGATCACCGCTTTCCAAAGAATCCAAACACGATGGCTTGTTCTTGGACGTATTGTGAAATATCACTCTCTTTTCTTTGTTATGTTGCTTTCGGACTTCGGAGAGCTGTAGCTGCACTGAAATGTGTCGATGTTTTACATGAGGTCAAGATTTGATTTTCGATATTCTCTTTTCTTGTGTATGCTAAGTCCTAATTCTATATGTAGATAGATGAATAAATATGTATTGCAACATAACAAATATTATATTATACAAATCAGCTCATCTAACCTTGATTGAGTTTGGCCAGCCAAATTCGAGATTAGAGTTGGAGCCCGCCTTCCTATACATCACTTGAGACCCCCAAAATTTAGAAAGCCCATTCTAAACTGAACCTTATTTGAATTTGTTATCATGACTTGTTAAACCCGTATGACCCGACCCAAACCTTCTTATTGCGCTGGATCAAGGTCTAGCTTGCCTGATGGCTGGACTTTTTCTGCCCCGACTTGAGCACGAGTATTCTCAGGGCGAACTACAATGTGGCGAACGGTTGGGCCGGCGTCTTCGTTCTTTGCCATTTAGGCCGAGCAAATCCAGCAACATTCAGGCCACGGCCACCCGCGTCTGTACGCGGACTGGGTCGTGTGAGTAACACTGGGATGGCTGTATGTATCACCGGCCGTCCCCGCGTGGGGCCAACCGAACGAACACGCAGCCCACTTTTGTATCACACATTCACACTGGCTAGGTGACATTAAGTTGGCTGCCTCCGCGGTTTACCTCTCTGCTGCCACCACATGGGCTGGACGCCCTTCAGACTGGCTCGACAGCCCAGTAAGGTTCGCAAGCCGGTTTCATCTGGCGAACTGGCTGGTCTGCACTGTTGTTCTTGTTTGTTCATGTTTTGATTTTTTTTTTTGTCAAGTCCTTCGACAATTCAGACTGCAAACTAATGAATGTTGTTGTTCTTTTGGCAATATGGATGAATAAACTTCTTTTGAAAGAAAAAATTATGCTTAGACTTTTTTACTCAGTGTTCACTGGTTCCGCAATATGAAGGAATACACATGTCATGGCCTCATGGGAAGAAGCAATGCAAACAAACTTGGAAAGTGTAACTCACACGACCAAAATTTTTTAGAGAAAATTGTTTGATTTGCAATACAGCTATTCACTACTAACTGTATTACTTTATAGTTTATATAATTTAGTTTATGAAAGTACGGAATCGCTGCTAAATAAAGGTTAATTATTGATAAATAGAAAAAGATATAAATTAATCGGCAGCGTACAATTCAATTCAATGTGTTCGTATCAGCCGTACGTCCTCCCTAGGATTGCAGATTTTATTACGTAAAAATAATCAAACTGATCAGCACGCAGAACCTTGTAAAGGAGTACTCGCTGCTCCTGAAAAGTTGGCCTCAAATGCCTCCATGAGCGCCCGGTCAAGCGCCACCGACACCTGCACGCCGCCGCCCCTCGCCCCCAGTAGCGCCACCAGCTCCGTGTGGAACAGGGACACGAGCTCCACCCGGCTCGGCCTGCCCCAGCCAAAGTCAGTCTCGTACGCCATAAACTGGTTGGACGACACCATCATCACGAGCGTCTCCAGCGAGAGCATGTCAGCCAGCTTGAGCCAGCCCTCCACGTCGGCCAGCGGCTCTTCCAGGAACCGCCGGACCGCCTCCTGGACCGCGGATGCGGCGTGCACGAGCCCGTCGACGCCACACAAGTCGCCCACCGTGGCTCTCGCAAGGCACGGCGTGACGCAGTTGCCGAAGAAGCCCCCGTCCACCGGGGGGCGGAGCCGGCTGCGGCAATCTGCCGCGAAGACGATGTAGGAGTCGTCGGCGTGGTTCAGGGACTTGGCACAGATGATGGATGTCCACACCAGAGACAAGACGACAACGTTGGTGGTCGGTGGTTCGGGGATTTTGCTTTGAGAGATGTGCTGCTTCAGTGATCCGATCTGGTCGGCGCTGAGCAGAAAGGTTCTCCTTCGTTGACGCGTCAAGTCCAGCGTGTAGCATGTGCTCACCTGCTCAATTGTTGTTGATGTGCATGGCTTATCAAATCCAAATGACTCAATAACCATACATTAGATTACATATTATAGTTTATAGATCGCTAGAGATAGTAGCAACAACGAAAAATATATAAGAGGGTCGTTCCTAGCTCATGCAGATCTGTTTTGCCGCAATGATGAAGCCATGAAGGGGGCATTGATTTCTTTTGTATATAGGGGTGAACAGGATTTGTTTATACTCCCTCCATCAATAAAAAATAGACTTTAGTTCCCGATGCTTTCCTACCCAAATTTTAATCAATTCAAGGTGACAAAGGATTGCTCTCTTTATAAAATTAGGATAACGTTGAACCAAAAATCGCGATGACATATAAATTCATAAAACATAGTGTCTTTTTAGATCAATCTAGCATCAAACAATTGATTACATCCCATAAGACCCAACTCCTTGTAATTTTTGTGCGGCTAATATTTATGCTTTTACACATATTAATGGTTAAAATTGTAGTTTGAAGAAAAAAAAATAGCATTCCTTTAAGAGAAGGATATCTTACAAAAAGATATAGTTGATAAAATTAACTATATCAATAATTCTATAAAAAAATTGTCTGCCTATATCAATCAATCTATACAGATGAACATGAATACAAATAGCCCATCAAAAGTCTACCAGTTTTCATAGGTTTGTTAGTCAACTCGTTCAAAGAGCATTCTCTTCTTTTTCTTAAAAAAAACTAGAGTCGTGTTTTTACTATACACTCCTCCATTTCAAAATATAAGTCGTATTTTGATCACACACATATTAGAAAAGAAGAATGTAAGATAACATTAAGAGAATATAACTAAATTATCTTATTTAGAAATGCATTAAGAAAGAAAGAAAGTATGCTTTAATGAGAAATTATTAGTAATAAATACCAGAAAGAGTGGAAATAAATAAAAATAGAATATAAAAAATAACAAATCAATTTGTGCACATATCTTATATTTCACAATAATATTAAAAAATTGTATTTCTTATACAGTAAAGCGGAGCGGTATATTCGAGGACGAAGTGTTTCATAGTACTCTTGATCGTGACCACCGAGAAAAAAAAAACCAAGTATAGACTTAAACAACTACTGTATGAGCTGTTAAAATAATTGCTACTTCTCTTACAAAAAAAATACTTGCTACTTGCTAATATGATAAATAAAAATATACTGTACTCTTATTGTATTCAATCCGCTCTGCAATAGGTTGGAAATTTCGTTAAAATACAGCTTGGCCGGCCGATCCAGACATAAGTAATCAAAGACAGAGAGATCACAAATAATTAACAAGTGTAATACAGAGGTGTAACACGTACTCCGTCGGTTTTAAAAAACTTTTCTTTTTGATTCTTTATAGTTTGCATGATATAATTTTGCTGCCTAATTTTTAACTTACTATATAATACTCGTTTCGTTACTTTTTATATATTGCTTTAATTTCTAATATAATCTTTTAAGAAATTGATGTATTGTGTAATTAGTAGTTTAATATAGTAATAATTATAAGGATATTTTCGAAAAATAGAGTTATATTTTATCTTAAAAATATAAAATAATTTTTTATACAAATTTTTATTTTTAAAATAACAAGTAAAAAGAACATAGATACTAGTATATGATGTCGGCATTTTCATTACAAACCCTCTGATGTTTATATGGTCAATATGATGCCGAGGATTGTCTTCGGAATAGGAGGCGGTAAGATGATGGATGACAAATTTTTTCGACGGGCATGCATGGCATTTAACAGTAGTATTTACCGATTTAAGAGTAGTAATTACCAGAGGCAGCGCGGGCGCCGTTGTGCGCAAGAACTTGCGGGCTATCTCTACGGCTTGGGGGTGCCGAATCGCCGCCCGGTCAAACATCGGCGGCACGAGGCCCGGCCCAGCAGGCGAGCCCTCCCGGCTCGCCGCGACCCACGCCCGCATGAACTGCCACACCGACCGACCGTCCGCCACCGCGTGGTGAATGACCACCCCGACGGCCACGGCGCCACCGTCATGACCCGCAGGCCTCGTGACCTGCACGGCCAGCAAGGGGGCCGGCAGCTGCCCATTCTCCAACTCCGGCACGAGCCTCATGAACGCCTCGGTGTTGTGCTCGGCGTCGCTGGCCAGGCGGCTCATGTCGTCGGCGCCGCCGGAGTACTCAGCCTCGATGAACTTCACGCCCGGTCCAACGGCTGCCGGGGAGCAGTCGATGATGACATCGCCAGAGGAAGCGACGTAGGCGAGCTTTCCGGCAAGGGGGTAGAAGACGGCGAGGGTGGCGGCGAGGGAGGACCGTAGCGAGCGGACTAGGGAAGGGAAGGGCGGGAGGTCGAGGGCCTCGTAGAAGAAGAGGCGTTGAATCGGCATCCTAGTTACAAATATGGTGTCGAAGAAGGAGAGCTCGATGACGTGGTCGCCATGGGCGACGCTTTGATCAGGCTGGACATGGGTGGTGCTGAGAACTCGCACTTGAAAGCTCATGGCTTTGTGTTTGGTGCGTCAAGAACTAGCTCGCTAACTAGGGAGAAGGGGCTCCTATGGTTTGTTGATGTCCTCTAAATATGGAGAAATTAGCCAGTGAATACCATAAAAACTAGCGAGATGCCCGCGCGTTGCCGCGGGAAAGCCTCCGGGACGAACGCAAAGAGCACGGCCGGTGTAGGCGGCGAAGCTGGTCGGCTGGATGACCAAAATTGGCCATGGGAAGCACCGGATGATCGTGGTCAAAAGTGGCGGGAAACAGTGCGGAGGCAGCAATAGTCGCCGTGCAAAGTTGTGGCTGTGGAAACTCGTCGAAGGATGGTCGTGGTCGAAAGGAGCGGCGAGTAGTGGGGAGGCAACAATGGTCGCGGTGCAAAGTTGTAGTCGTCGAAGCCCGTGGATTCGCTGACAAAAACCCTCCTTGTGGTCGACGAAGGTGTCATGGTCGACATAACTATCATGGTAGTTGTGGTCGACATAGTTCTCGTGGTCGAAGCCGCCTTGGGTCGACAGGATGTGGCCGTGGAGATGGACGAAGGTTGAGTCGTCGACGGCAAGCAAAAGCTCAACGATCATCACTGATATGATTTATTATCACATCAAATATGTTTTGTTATTTCTTGTAGTTTTTGGATAGGATTGATACACTAACCAATTGCTCTAATTTCTAAAAAAAAAAGAGCTATACTATCACAACATTGCTATAATCTAACATTTCTTGATTAAATCTCATGTATGTGTAAATATCTGAAATTTGATGATTAATTCATCGACCACCGGATTGGTCGAAAAATAAAGTTAGAGTTGACTGTGATGCTAGTCGAATCGAACTATCTTCTTCCTTCCTTACACAACAAATAGCAAATGCACACACATACATCATCAGCTGCCCTTGTCGTCCAGTGGCTATAGCAGCAACAACAAAAGTGAGGATCGAAGCTTAAATTTTGTCAACCAACTCCAGCACAATTACATGCTTACACATACATACATTCAAACACACATACACACAGACATACAGAGATAGACACATGCATTCATACACACTTGTAGCGATAGTAGCACTACAAGTGGCAGTACATGGAGGCTCGACAAGGCGGTGGCCAAGGGCCGACAACGTTGGATAAAAGCAAAGGCATGTAGCCACGGCGAGGCACGTGGATGTGGCCATATTGAGTGTGCACCAGGACGTAGGCAACACGGCACACATGCGTGCCAGCGCGCGGTGGGCGCGCACGACAAGCGCTTGCCACACACGCCCACATAGCTGGAAGGCGGCGAGCTCGTGGCATGCGAGGTGAGCATGCGGTGTGCGCAACCTGCCGCAGCGCCCCACCGCTGCCACGCTGCTGCCGTTGCTTCAGTGCCCGCGCCGACACTGACGATGAGGCCGTCGCCGCGCCCCTCGCCGCTGCCGCAACTTCGGCGCCTGCACTGACACTGACGACAAGGCCGTCGCCGCGCCCCCCGCTGCCGCCGACGCAGCGTGGCTGCCGCAACGCCCCGCCACCGCCACGCCACTGCCACTGCCATTGCTTTTGCGCCCGCGCCGACGCCAACAACGAGGCTGTCGCTGCGCCCCTCGTCGCCGCCGCCGCTACCGCTGCGTCTGCGCCCACGCTGACGCCGACGCAGCGCGGCTGCCGCAGCGCCCCGCCGCTGCTACACCGCTGCCGTTGCCGCTGCACAGACGTGGAAAGATCAGAGCGGCGAACAGAACTGATCCAACGGCCAGAACAAAAGAGGTGACATAGCTCAACCAGGAGGGAGAATAGTGAACAGTAGCAAAATTAGTGGGTTGTAAAATGTTAATAATATTAGATGAGCTTTCTAACATGGCGCGGCAATCATTTTGTAGTGCGGAGCCAGCGTCCAAATATTAGTGAGGCTATCAGTGACTGTCTTGCTTAGAATCTCAAATATTTGATCCGAATTTCAATTATCTAAATTAACATAGAATTGGTTTACTATTTGAAGAGAAACTGTAAACTTCTTTCTTGTCTTATCTTAATTGTTAATTCCTCATATGAGAATTCAAATGTCGTTTCTCCTCTCAGAAGCACAGAATACGAACACCTACTATTCTATATCTAAACTTCCAGATTTTACAGTTACATAGTCAAATCTACACTCAAATAATCATGTAGCACGGAGAAGGTCCCATGATCATTACCCCTTTCTAGGGGTGGAAACAGAAACGACTTGGGTCGGGTTCAACTTGGAACTGGATCCGGATGAAGTCAGATACAAGACCACAACGTTGGCACAAATGATGGATGTGCACACCAGAGACAAGACGACAACGTTGGTGGTGGGTGGTTCGGAGATTTTGCTTTGAGAGATGTGATTCTTCGGTGATCTGATCTGGTCGGCGCTGAGCAGAAAGGTTCTCCCGTGTTGACACATCAGGTCTGGCATGGAGAATGTGTTCACCTGCTCAATTGTTGTTGATGTGCATGATTTATAAAAATGACGTGTGTATTAAAAAGTGTCTTTCTATTATAAATTTTAATTTAAGTTTGCTAAAGGTACTATATTAGAATGTGCAGTATTCTAATTGGTATGTATTAAAGTGATATTTGATAATACATCTGTAATCATATTGGTTCCTATTTATATTTGTATCCATATTTGTTGTGTTCGGAGAAAAAACATATATTAAGATATGGAATGCAATATCCGGTTATTTCCAATTGGTATTATTTATAGTTCTCCGCGTGTCTCCATCTTTCTGAGCACCCCCCCTAATTATTTTTATGAATATCCTAATACAAAAAGAAAATTTAAAACTAACTTTCAATCACGAGACGGGCACGTGACTGATTTTTAGTCGCTAACTAGACTAGCGATTGAAGACATGGCACGGCCCAATGCACCATTGACTCAGTTCACGTGCCACATCTGCTTTCAGTCACTAGTCGACTAGTGACTGAAAAAAGTATAAAATCGTGTCACGAAAACAGGTTACATAAATCAATTATAGTCTAGTTGGTGAAGAGACTCTCTCTCTATATGGAGAAACCATGGTTCGAATCATTGGTTGTTATTGAACACTTAGGTTTCAGGTGTCAGGAAAGAGATTAGCATTTTATATTCATGTCTATCATTAGATGATCATAAGTCAAGAAAAAAGTTAGTAGCAAGTCTGAACTCTGAAAAAATTTTATATTCATTGATCGTTATAGACATGAATATAAAATGCTAATCAGAAACACTTGAAACCCAAGTGTTCAATAACGACAACAAAATAACTGTATAAATTTTTTATGTATGGTTCATCCACTGTTTTATTGTTGATTTCGTTGTCTTTATAGGTTGTTCCTGATGCTATAGGAGGGCTTGATCGTCCAGAAGAACTTCGTCTTACTTCTAATGCCTTGGTTTCTCTTCCTGATTGCATTGGACTACTATCCAATCTGAAGATTCTCGATGTTTCCAGTAATAAGCTGAGAGCAATGTCAGATAGCATCTCAAAATGCATGTAAGAATCTTTGAATTATTTTTTTGGGTTCCATTATATTGTTTAAGATACTGATTATTCAAACTTCAGATCATTGGTCGAGCTGGATGCAAGTTACAACAGTCTCACTTATCTACCAAAAAATATTGGCTATAAGCTTATAAATCTGAGAAAACTATGGATCTATCTCAACAAGCTGCAGTCTCTTCTATCATTTGTATGCCACATGAGATCTTTGTGTCTTTTGGATGCCCATTTCAATGAACTCTGGGGTCTGTCATTTGCCATAGGAAATCTAACCAATCTTGAAACTTTTAATCTAAGCAACAACTTCAATGACCTGAAGGAGCTCCCTGTTTCATTTGGTGACCTGCTCAATCTACGTGAGCTTGATCTCAGCAACAACCAAATACATGCTCTTCCTGACAGTATTGGTCGACTCAATAATCTAGAGAAGCTTAACTTGGATCAAAATCACCTGGAGATGCCATTGATGGATGTGGTGTACAATGGCATATATGCAGTGAAAGAATAAATGTCAAAATGTTGGCTTGACATCTTGCTCGAGGAAGAAAAGAATATTGAAACAGAAAGCCCACAAGCATCAACGCCCACAGCTTGGTTGGTACACAGTGTGTCATTATTGAACGGAGCGAGTTTTTTTTAATTAACCCCACATAAAAAAAAGATTTCCAAAACTAACCCACAGTTGCAAAAAATCATAAAAATGAGCTGCCACATAAGCCTGTCGAGCGGTGGGAACTCGACAAGCTAGCTCGACAAGAGGCCTTCTGTTGGATCAAGGATGCCGACTAGAGGGGAGGTGAATAGGAGACTTTTAAAAACTTTAAACTAAAACAAATAATTGCAAATCAAGAACAAATAATATAAGCGAGAGAAGAAGAGAACGAACACAGCAGTTTTTACCGAGGTATCGGAGACTCGCCCAATCTCTACTAGTCCTCGTTGAAGCACTCAAGTCACTTGAGTTTTGCCTCAATACTCACGAAGAGTATTATCTACTAACGGTTGCTCCTTGTCCACTCCGGAAAGGCGAGCACCAATGCCTTCTACAAACTTGCCGAGCCTCTCCGACAATCTCCAATCTGGAGAGATCAACGGCCACACCTCCGAACCGTCTAGGTGAGAGCGCTCACGAAGAGTAACAGGCAGCGAGGTCTTCTCTAGACCTCCAAACACGCACCGAGAAACTAAGAGTATGCAAATGCAAAAGAACTGAAACTCTCGGTAGATCGAAAATACTCAACTTGATCAAAAGATCAAGATTTTAAGTAGAAAACTAAAGCTCAAGAGTGTTAAGAGAATTCTACTGCTTGTTGTGTAAAACTCATGCCCAAAGTCCCTATTTATAGCCTCAAGAATCAAATGAACCGTTCGATCTAGGGCTGAAAATCAGCAACTCAAACTGACAGTCAATTTGCCTAACTGACAGTCAGTTTAGTGCACAACGGCCGACAAAATTACGGATGAAAATTTGCTAGCCGTTCGTGGTCGTTTAAGGAAACTTAAAACCCACAACTGACAGTCAGTTATGCAAACTGACACTCAGTTCGACCACAGACTCGACCAAAATCAAATAGAAACTCAGTTGAAAACACTGTGGTCGAAACCCCAACTGACAGTCAGTATGGACAAACTGACAGTCAGTTTAGTACAAAAATTTTGAGCACAAAATACACCCTCTCTGGACAATTGTCAGTTTAATCAAACTGACATTCAAACTGACAGTCAGTTCAGCAAACTGACAGTCAACCTGAACAAAAATAGCTATAACTTTAAATCCAGAAACCCAAAAGAGGTGTTTAATAGCTCGTTTGAAATATAATTTCAAGAGCTACATTTTTGTCAACAGAAGCAAAAGCCAGATCTGCCTAGATCTTTCTAGAAAAATGAAAAACTCTCTGCTGTCAAAAACTGAACTGAAAATCCAAATCTCAAATCAAGTTCAAATCAAATCCAACCAAAATGATGCAATGCAATGACCTAAATTTCAATGTTTATGTTGGAGATAAAAAGAGAACTTTCGCCACCCCTTTTTATAGTACGATTAAAACTAAAAACAATTTTTCTAACCGATCAACTCCAAACGCCGAGATCGGAAAAAAACTGATTACCTTAGGTCCTTTGCTTTTCCGGCTTGCGTCTAATCTTCATGTTCGCGATTTGTGCTTTTAGTTCTTTTGCGTTGGATTCGTTTTGTTCATTTCGACTATGTTCCCAACGGAGCCCTGTATTAATCAATCTCAAAAAGCACAGTTAGTCCTAAACACTCTATTTTCATTAATCATCAAAATTAGGGTTAGGCATGAAGGCCTAAATGCAACACCTTCAACCACGACCAGGAGCTTGTCGAGTTCTGCCACCAGCTGCAAAAAATGTTTTTAATCGCGGGAACGGGATTCGAACTCGAGGCCTACACGTGAGAACTGTTGAATCTTGAGCCCTAATTAGGGTTTTGGTGATTAATGACACCCGTAAGATTTGCGACTAACCTTTGCGTGTGAGACTTAAGTTAATCAGAGGAGAAAGCATCAAGAAAGAGCAAAGCAAAGTTATCAAGACTCCACGAAGCGAAAACGACGAAAACCCCGACAAAAGTACAAGTATCTAAACCTAGCGTTTTTCCTTTTTGAAATTTTCTAGGTTAGATGGTCGTACTATTAAGAGGGGTCTTAGCACAAGTATCTTGATCAATCTTGAAGTCTTTGTATGCTCTAACTCACATGAGGTTTTGTGATGATATATGATTTTTTACGCTCTGATGCCCATGGTAGTTTATGCTCCAATGAGTTTATGATTTACGTTCTGACATTTATGCATACACTCAGGGGGAGCATTATTTTATCCTTGTAACACTTGTTGTCATCAATCACCAAAAATGGGGAGATTGTTGCATCTAGGTCTTCATGCCTAACCCTGATTTTGGTGATTAATGAAAACAAAGTATTTCGGACTAATTGTGCTTTTGAGTTTATTTGATACAGAGTTGTGTTGGGAAGAAATGCTCGGTATACAAGACGAACCTAACGTGAAATAAAAGCACAAGTCGCAAAGAGCAGGAACGAGATGTAAAAATCATGAAGATAAGAAAGATCTATGGTATTATGAGTTTCTATTTTTTTACCGATCTCGGCGTTTAGAGTTGATCGGTTAGGAAAATTGTTTTTAGTTTTAACCGTACTATAAAGAGGGGTGGCGAAAGTCCTCTCTTTATCTCCAACATAAACCGAGAAACTTAGGTCATTACATTGCATCATTTTGGTCGGATTTGATTTGAACTTGATTTGAGAAATTTGGATTTTCAGTTCAGTTTTTGACAGTAGAAGATTTTTTCGTTTTTCTAGAAATATCTAGGCAGATCTGGCTTTTTCTTATGTTGACAAAAATGTAGTCCTTGAAATTATCTTTCAAACGAGCTATTAAACACCTCTTTTGGAGTTCTAGATTTAAAGTTATAACTGTTTTTGTTCAGGATGACTGTCAGTTTGAATGTCAGTTTAATTAAACTGACAATTGTCCAGAGAGGGTGTATTTCGGGCTCAAAATTTTTGTACTAAACTGACTGTCAGTTTGTCCATACTGACTGTCAGTTGGGGATTCGACCACAGTGTTTTTAACTGAGTTTCTATTTGATTTTGGTCGTGTCTGTGGTCGAACTGACAGTCAGTTTTCATAACTGACTGTCAGTTGTGGGTTTCAGGTTTCCATAAACAACCACGAACGGCTAGCAAATTTTTATCCGTAAATTTTGTCGGCCGTTGTGCACTAAACTGACTGTCAGTTAGGCAAACTGACTGTCAGTTTGAGTTGCTGATTTTCAGACCTAGTTCCAACGGTTCATTTGCTTCTTGAGGCTATAAATAGGGGCTTTGGGCATGAGTTTGATACAACAAGCAGTAGCATTTTCTTATACACTCTTGAGCTTTAGTTTTCTACTTAAAATCTTGATCTTTTGATCAAGTCGAGTGTTTTCCGATCCATCGAGCACTTCAGTTCTTTTGCATTTGCATTCACTTAGTTTCTCGGTGCGTGATTGGAGGTCTAGAGAAGACCTCGCTGCCTGTTACTCTTGGTGAGCGCCCTCACATAGACGGTTCGGAGGCGTTGCCGTTGACCTCTCCAGAACGGAGATTGTCGAAGAGGCTCGACAAGCTTGTACAAGGCATCGGTGCTCGCCTTTCTGGAGTGGACAAGGAGCAACCAATAGTTGATAATACTCTTCGTGAGTATTGAGGCAAAACTCAAGTGACTTGAGTGCTTCAACGAGGACTAGTGGAGACTGGGCGAGTCTCCAATACCTCAGTAAAAACTGCTGTGTTCGTTCTCTTCCTCTTTTGCTTATATTATTTGTTCTTGATTTGCAATTATTTGCTTTAAGTTTTAAGTTTTTAAAAGCCTCCTATTCACCCCACCTCTAGTCGGCATCCTTGATCCAACATACACATGTATGTTTATATTTTTAGGATATTTATATAGGAAATATGTGCATATGTGTATGTTTGGAAATTAGGCCGCAGGGGGTCGAGGCCGAGTGGGCAGCACGACAACGAGACAACAAGTTAGGCATGGGCATAAGAGGGGTCGTCCGAACCCATAGTGAACATGATCTAACACTTTTATTTTTCAGTGTGTTACATTCATAATTTAGTAAATATATTATTTTTTGGATTAAATTGTGCTCGGTCGTTTTGAGATATGTAAATGCAGTTAATTAGGTTCTCGGCGATCTCATGGTTTGAATGGTCAAAACGAACAATGTAGCCTGCTTGCTCGTGAGCTTCCACCGCGGTGCCACTGCAACAAGATGTGTACAGTGCATATGTCCGCCGATGAACGGTCGCTCCATTTTCAATAATATATCTCTTACTAAATATACTTTCGTCTCACCTTAAACCCTAACCCTAACTATAAACCATAAACCCTAACTCATAAACCCTAAACCCTAAACTCTATACATATGAGTATGTGTGTATATAATATATCTCTCACTAAATATATATATACACATACATGTACATATACATATACATATACATATACACATATACATATACATATATGTATATAAATATATATGTATATTTATGTATATCTATATATATGTATGTATGTATGTATGTATGTATACATATATACATATACATACATATGTATACATATATACATTTATATGTGTATCTATATGTGTATTTATATGTATCTATATGTGTATCTATATATGTATATTAGAATAGTCTGAGAACTCGACAAGCTCCTGTTCGTGGTCGATACGACTTGTCGAGTGGAACTCGACAAGCAGCCTGGTCGTGGTCGAAGGCCTCTTGTTGAGAAGTGGGCATTCGACAAGCTGCATGCACGCGACAACTAGCTTGTCGAATTCCCACCGCTCGACAGGCTTACGTGGCAACTCATTTTTGTGATTTTTTGCAACTACGGGTTAGTTTTGGAAATCTTTTTTTTAAGTGGGTTAATTATAAAAAAAAAACTCCTTGGGTTTCAGGTGTTTCTGATTTTTTTTGTTGGATATCTTACTGAGAAGGGCAAGAAAGACCCGATCTTGGATCAGAGTTGTGAAAGTTCATTTGTTGCTCATGTATTGTGTGTGCGTGATGTAGATACATTTTGATACTCTGTCTAGAAAAATCGTTTGTTCCTAGCGCTATCATAAAAATACTGCTCCAAGCACTCACCTCTCTTTGTGATGACACTTACCCTTTGTGATGACAGTGTTAGCACTGGGACTCACTTTTTTGTTTAACACAGTCATTTGGCTATGATATCCGTATATGGTTTGGCAAGTTGTATTACATGGTTGAATAATAATATTCCCTCTACATTCCTTCCTGTTTTATCTTCATAATATCATATGAATAGCTATTTTTGCTATTTAAGAGAGAGAAAGTGAAACAATTAATTGTTTCAATTAATGTCATGCTATACTTAGGGGCAATATTGTCTATTTATATTTCTCTTCACTTAATTTTATAATTTGTTGGTTGATCGATGACATTAACATAAGAAATATGTATAATTAGTAGTAGTTAGTAAATTTAGAATGATTTACCACGCCAACGTCATGCTGTACTTTAAATCCGTTTTGTGTCAAACAACATATTTGAATATTTGATAAACTTGATTCTAATGGACAAACCTTTCTCTAAAAGCAACAATCCAAATAACCCCTTCTTAATTACTACATTTCTTGTCTTCAATGAGGGAATGGCTATCTATTCATAGTAGTGATAGGGCATGGTGAGATGCTTCAAGAAGATTCATGATTTTGTGATACCATATACTGCTTATAATTTTTGAATAAAATATTGAATAGAACACTCTAGAATGAGAAGATCCTCAAACTCAATTATTTTAGATAGTGTTGCTCTTTTAACTATACATTATCCAAATTTTCTTTCCCAATTCTCATCACTCAATGAGTAATTTTAGTTATACAAACAATTGCACAAGGACTACAAATATCTAATAGAAACATAAACAAATCAACATAAATTTACAACAAAAACAAAAAAAAGAAATTTGTAATACTAAGAAACTTACATCATTTTTAACCTACTTCTTGATATTCCCGATTAATAAGAGGGTGGCGGCGAGGGAGGACTGCAAGGAGCAGATGATGGAATCGAAAGGCGGGAGGTCGAAGCCCTCATAGAAGAAGAGTCGAATGATCAGCATGAGGGTGACGAATATGGCGTCGAAGGGGGAGAGCTTGACGGCGTAATTGCCATGGGCGACGGTCTGATCCAACTTGACATGGATGGTGATGAGAACTCGCACTTGAGAGCTCATGGCTTCGTGTTTGTGTGTGTCAAAGAATTAACTATAGTTTGTTGCATCTAGGCCTTTTTTGGATTGATTTTAATTATTGATGACATTAAGTGTTTAGGGCTGATCTATCTGCTTTGAGTATAATCAATAGGATTAGGTGAAAAGAAGAAAAGTCGCCCGAGGTCGCAAGCGCAAGGTCGCCAAGAAGAAAACAGCAAAGACCTAAGGTAAGTGTTTGTTTATTGTACCGATCTCAGAATTTGGAGTTTGACTAGATTTTATAAGAAATTCTTTTTAGTTTAAACCGTACTATTAAGAGGGTTTGCAAAATCTATTTTAGTTCCGACAAAAACTGAGAAACTCTTAGGTCATATGTTGCATTTGCATTCATTCACAATCTTGGTCAAGAATCTCAAAGAAAAACTGAAACTGATCATCCATGTACTGTTCATTTGATCAGTTATTGTTCATACGACTAGTAACACTGTTCATTCGACCATAGGTCACACGAGTACTGTTCATTTGACCAGACACTATTCATACACTGTTCATTTGATCAGTTACTGTTTATACGACCAGTAACACTGTTTATTCAACCAGTAACACTGTTTATTCGACCAGTAACACTGTTTATTCGACCAGAGGTTCCAACGGCTTTTTACTAGCCGTTAGAAGTCGAAACTAACTGTTAGCTGGTCTAATTTCTTTCCTTATTCGACCTAACGGTTAGCTGAGATGTTGGACTATAAATATATATGTTTTGAGCAGTATTTACACATCTCAAGCTACATTCTCATACACATTTTTTAGTAATCTCTATACATATCTTTGAGCATCTTTTCTATACATTTTGAGCAGTTTTTAGAAATAGGTTTTAGAAGAAGTTTTGAGCAGTTTTTAGAAGAGTCTTTGAGCAGTTTTAAAATACTTTTGAGCAAATTTTGTTACTGTTTTTGAGCAGTACTTAAAACACTTTTGAGCAGATTTTAACTACTGTTTTTGAGCAGTTTTTAAACACTTTTGAGCAGATTTTTGCTATTATTTTTGAGCAACTTTTAAAATACTTTTAAGCAGATTTTTGCTATTATTTTTGAGTAGTTTTTACAACCATTTTTGAGCAGTTTCTGTTCACATTTTCGAGCAATTTTTAAACAGTGTTTGAACAAATTTTGAGAAACTTCTGTTCACATTTTTGATCAGTTTTATTAACACTTTTGGGTAGATTTGGATCAGTGTTTATAAACAATTTTTTGAGCAGTTTTTCTAAAGAACCAAGAGATATATTTTTGATATACACTTGAGCCCAAGTGCTAAAATCTTGATCTTTTGATTAGTATCATTCATTGTGATTGAGAGAGATCCATAGAGAGCATTCATTTCATCATTTGCATCCTTAGAAGTTTCTCTGTATTTATTGGGGTCAAGAGAAGATCTTGCAACTTGTTATTCTTGGTGAACGTTCTTACCAAGACGGTTTGGAGGCGTGATCATTGATCTCTCCATTAATGGAGGTTGTCGGAGAGGCTCGGCATATTTTGTGAAAGGCATCGGTACTCGCCTATCCGGAGTGGAGAAGGAGCAACCTTAGTGAAAAATATTCTTCGTGGATATTGAAGAAAGACTCATTCATTTTAGTGCTTCAGCGAGGAGTAGGGGAGACCGGGCGAGTCTCCGAGACCTCAGGATAAATCACTGTGTTTACCTTTCTTACTCTTTCTCAGTGCAAAATATTATTAAATTTTTTTGTCAAAAAATTTTAAAGCCTCCTATTCACCCTCCCTCTAGTCGGTATCCTCGATTCTACATAGTTAACCATAGAGAAGGGGCTACCATGGTTGGCTAATGTCATTTAAATAAGGAGAAATTAACAATCAGACACAGTAAATGGATGTTTGAATGGCCCCAGCATTTTAGGGCTCGAACGGGACCAATGAAACCCAAGTCATTTGGGTTGACTCAAGTTAGTTCAACCCAGTTTAATAAGTATGTCGTATTGATTGGATTTGGATTGAGCGAGTTTAATTGAGCACGTTTAAAAAATCGGGACACCGTCTTAAATTTTTGGGGTTTACGGCTAGACCTCCCTGATTTCAGATTAATGTGGACCAAACCCGCTCCAACTCAAGCAAGTTGGGGGGGGGGGGGGATGGATTTTTTTTCAGGTCTAAACTATACTATATTAGTAGTGAGGCTGCAATTGAAAGATCAAACCTAAAATATTAATAAGACACTAGATCATCTAGTCATATACTAAATCTTTACAATTCTATCGAGCCAAACCACCACTTCATTCCTCCTTGATTCATAACTTATGTATTAGGGAAGAATGCCTTTTCTTCTCGATTTGGTAAATTAGAAATTGACAATCAAATTAAAATAGATAAGTTATAATTTTTTGTAAGATGATTAACCATTTTAATGTATTTTTATATTAATAAAAAAATTCAAATTATGATCCGATGATTGAGATTTTTTTTTAAAAAACTACATCATAGATATTTTTTTTAATAAAACAGAAGAATCCAGTCCCAAATAATAATAATAGCATTAAAAAAGTTGCCATCAACAGGACTCTTTCGAAAGCAAGATAAAAGTGAATGTGACATACATAAAAAAAAGTTAATTTTCACTAGTTAGTGTACTATTAGTTGAATTGATCGGTTCTGGAGTTTTTTTTAGTGCGGTGTTGTTAAGTGGCAGACTTTGACTTTTTTGTCCCACGCTGAGGAAAAAAAAAAAAAAAAGAAAACTGATCAGCATGTAGAATCTTGTACGGGAGGCTTCGCCGCTCCAGTAACTTGGGAGAAGAAGTTGGTCTCAAATGCCTCCATGTGCGCCCGGTCCAGCGCCACCGACACCTGCACCCCACCGTCCGGCGTCCCCAACAGCGTCACCATCTCCGTGCGGAACGTGGACACAAGCTCCACCCGGCTCGGCCTGCCCCACCCGAAGTCCGTCTCGTAGCCCATGAACCGGTGTGACGATCCCATCTGCACGAGCCTCTCCAGGGGGATCGTGTCCCACCGCTCGAGCCAGCGCTCCACGTCGGTCAGTGGGTCATCCAGGCACCGGCGTACCGTCTCCTGGACCGCGGAGGCGGCATGCGCCAGCCCGTCGACGCCACACAATTCGCCCACCGTGGCCCTCGCAAAGCACGACCTGACGCAATTGCCGAAGAAGCCCACGTCCATAGGCGGCCGGAGGTGGCGGCGGCAGTCTGCAGCGGACATGTGGTAGGTGTCGTCGGCGTGGTTGAAGGACTTGGCACGCACGACGGACGTCCACACCAGAGACGAGATGGCGACGTGGGTGGTTGGTGATTCGGAGATTTTGCTTTGAGATATGTGCTGCTTCAATGATTGGATCTGGTCGGCGATGAGCTGAAAGGTTCTCCTGCATTGGCGCGCCAAGTCTGGTGTAGAGAATGTGCTCAGCTGCTCATATTATGCCATGTAGAATTTTAGATGTATTTGTCTCAACCAGAATGCGGTATCGATTTCTCTCTTTGTTTTTTTTTTTTATGAATAACTCAATAAAAAAAATCAAAAACTAACTCAAAATTTTTAAAAATTTTAAAATTGACTTTCAATCGCGATAATTGATCTTCAATTGCTAGTTTAGCTAACAACTGAAACTCACAACTTTTCAGAAAATTTTCTTGGTGATAGAGACGGTGTACTATGACAACTTGGTTGATCTTCTTATGGTTGAGATGAAGCCCTTTTGGCACATAATTGGGGTTTGCAGAAGATAATTATCGAGACCGATATTGCGGTGTTGGTGGATCTTTGGGATCAGAGGGCTACTGGAGCTCAGTACGAGCTTCTCTTGCGTTCAGGTTTGTTTCGCCCATAGAGTCTAGAGAGGCAAATTGAGCAGCACATGTTTGCGCAAAACAAGTTTCTGTAGAGAATGGAAGGTGTATGTGGCTTAATAGTACGCCTCAATTTGCTATGGATGCAATCAAGGCTAAGCTTGTGCTTGCTTACCAAAAATAAAAAAAACGTTCAGAGTAGTAATTAAATTACCAGAGGTAGCTCGGGCGCCAACGCTCGCAAGAACTTGCGTGCCATCTCTTCGGCTTTGGGGTGCCAAATGGCCGCCCGGTCAAACGTCGGCGGCACGAGCCCCGGCGCCGCCGGCGAGCACTCACGCGACGCCGCAGTCCAGGCCTGCATGAACTGCCACACCGACAGGCCGTCGGCCACCGCATGGTGAATGGCAACTCCAACAGCCACGACGCCCCCATCATGCCCCGCAGGCCTCGAGACCTGCACGGCCAGCACCGGGGCCGGCAGCTGTCCCACCTCAAGCTTCGGCACGAGCCGCATGAACGCCTCGATGTCGTGCTCGGTATCACTGGCCAGGCGGCGCATGTCATCGGCGCCGCCGGAGTACTCGGCCTCAACGAACTTGACGCCCGGGGAGACGGCTGCTTGGGAGCAGTCGATGATGACATCCCCAGAGGAAGCGACGTAGGTGAGCTTTCCGGCGAGGGGGTAGAAGACTGCGAGGGTGGCGGCGAGGGAGGACTGCAGGGAGCGTACGATGAAATCGAAAGGCGGAAAGCTGGGGCCCTCGTAGAAGAAGAGCCGTTCTATCGGCGTGAGGGTGATGAATATGGCATCGAAGAGGGAGAGCTTGACGGCGTGGTCGCCATGGGCGACCCTTTGTTCAGGCATGACATGGGTGGTGCTTAGAACTTCCACTTGAGAATTCATGGCGGCTTTGTCTTTTTGCGTCAAGAACTAGCTAATTAACTATGCAGAACAGTAGAAGGGTGGTGGGGGGTGGGGTGGCGGCGCGCAAACCTGAGGGAGACGTCATCGGCGGTGTAGTTTATGGACTTGGCGTGCACCACGGACGTCCACACCAGAGACAGGACAACGACGTGTGTGGTGGGTGATTCGGATATTTTGCTTTCAGATATGTGACTTTTTTGGTACACCAAACATTACCCACTTGTCTGATAAAGCAACTTTAGGATATTAAACGGACCTTTCCAGATGGTAATCTTAATGTGGCCGATTTATCTTCTTTTGTAATCTTTCATGTGTAATTTCTATGTTATGTACGACCGTGTCTAAAGACATATCGGTTGAAATAGATTATTCTTTTTTCTCAAAAAACTCGTTCTCAAACTATACAAGTTTCTTCCAAAACATACGACTTTCTAAATGTATATGACGCTTCAGTGATTGAATCTGGTTGTTGTTGAACAACAAAATCTTGTAACATTTAACTGATAGATATGTCTTATGGATTGAATATATGGATTTTGCCTACCCCTTAACGGGTGTTATGACATTTGAGAATAATAATTAATTAATTACCAGAGATAAAAGAAATTAAGTACACAATTAAGATACCCACCATTTTTATATAAAAAAAATCACAAAAACTAAAAAAATACAATAACTTAAAATAAGAAATATGACAACATAAAAAATAACAATTTAAAATAAAAATATACGACAACTTAAAATAAAAAGTGACAAACCTAAAAAACGACAATTCAAAATAAAAAAAATGAAAATATAAAAAAATATGATATTAAAAAATTACGACAATTTAAAAAAAATATGATAACATAAAAAAACAACAAACTAATATAAAGAATACGATAATCTAAGAAAAATATGATACCATAAAATCTATTAGATCAAATTGTGATTATTATATCAAAATTTATTGATTGATTTCAAAAAGAAAGTAAAATTCATTAAAAAAAAAGCATTTTTTCCAGGCCATTCCAAAATATTAATTACCAGAGGCAGCACGGGAATTTTTTTGCCTAATAACCCAAAAAAATAAATTCGAAAACTAATCCAGACTTTTAAAATTTTCGAAAAATGACCCTCAGTCGCGAAGTGGGCTACACGACTGAAGACGTGGCTCCGCTTTCAGTCGCTAACCGGACTAACTACTGAAAAGATATAAAATCATGCTATAGTAATAAGTTATAAAAATCGATTGTAATCTAGTTGGTTAAGAGGCTCTCATGACTCCGCTTTCAGTCGCTAGCGGACGAGGGAAGCGAAAGGGGGAGAGAACAGCCTTCGGATGAGGCTTACGCACATGGTGTCGAAGAAGGAGAGCTCGACGCGTGGTCTCCATGGGCGACGGTCGGATCCGGTTGGACATGGGTGGTGCTCATAAGTCGCACTTGAGAATTCATGGCTTTGTGCTTGTGTGCGTCAAGAACAAGCTAGCTAACTATGGAGAATGGGCTTCAGTTCTTTTATGGTTTTGTTGGTGGTCAATGTAAGTGTACACACACACAATCGAATGGACACTGTGCACAGAGTGTTGGTATCTGCCTATGTTGGTTCTCCGGCCGGAAGGTCTCGCCGGTGCCGGAGAAGAACGATGCAAAAGCAAAGACAACACACGCGAACATTGTGGACAGAGAGCTTTTTGTGCTGCGATGAAGCTGCAGCTTTTCTGTTGTTCTCATCCTTTATTTATAGCGCAATACATGCAACTGGAAAGGAAAACGAGCGATCGAGTGTTACCGGCATTGCGCGGATTGATCGCGTCCATCCCCACGACCGCGTGACGCGCTCACGCACTCTCGCCATGATGTGCTGTGAGCTAATCTCCCCAGCGACAACTACGCGCACGACTTCCACACTCCGGAGCTCGCGCGCATGCAGGACCATGCAAGTCTAACGGATGCAACTAACTACAGCACCATGCACGCATGTACAGATCATGGCGCCTTGACCAAGCTAACTAACTAACTGAACAAAGATGCACTAGATACAAGGTCACACATGCAGGCCCAACGTACCGCAGCGGGTTTTAGGTCTCTTGGGCCACATCTCCCCCCAAAAAGCTAGCTCAATGAGGCGGTGCACCCTCACCTTTTTAAATAACCAATGTGGGACTATTCCAACAATCTCCCCCTCACACATTGGGCCAAGAATGTCTGGAACAGTCGGGCCACCAAGGCTCTGATACCAATTGTAGGCCGGGCCGCCCACGTGGCGTGCCCGTCAAGCACACCCCCAGGCTGTTGGCCAGCCACACATGAGAGAGTGCACCCTCACCTTTTTAAATAACCAATGTGGGACTATTCCAACAGTCAAGCGGTTAGGTCCTTAAAATTGCTTTGAACTGTTTATAAAATTTAATTTGAGGACATTCATGTAATTTTACACCATCAATATAGTGATCTTATTTAGTTATCACAAAAATTTTTTTACTCCATCAATATGGTTAGATTGATACATGTGTTGCCATCATCTATACCTCCTCATCGATCAACCACGGCTCTTGTTGATGACGTGGCTCCAATAATTTGCGGTGAGGACAAGTTGCATTAAACAATGGCGTATAATGGCAACTTGGTTACCTTATAACAAAAGGTAATCTTCAATAGAGAAAACAAACAGAACACACGACAAAACATGTATAAAACTGGTATTTCTTTCGCGTGAATTTAAATTCTACAGATAAGATGTTTAAAAGTTCGAACCAAAAGAACAAAAATCTACACGTGAGTTTGATTTGGACATATAAGAAGTTTAATGCACGTTTCAATTCGTCTAAAATTTAAACCATTAAAAAAAAACAGAATATACTCGTACTCCAACACATATAACAAAAACTCATGCAAATAGACCTCATACACCAAACACAAGAATTAATTACACAGCTTTGTCATGTTTCACTTGCACGTAAAGCACATCGATCATTGATCTCATGTAAATTAATCAATACACGCATGCTTTTACAAGCATGCAGACACCCCTGCCTTATCACGCATGCATGGTTTACGCAATTTGCTCTCTTCTCTGTCCTCTCGCACGTACATACTAGCACGGCTTGCCGACGCGGCAGCTGAGGGTGCCGGCGAAGCGTGTGAGCCTCCTGACGTAGCGGCCGTTCTTGGCCTTGATGAAGTCGAGGCGGTCGTAGCTGCGCACGTTCCGGCCGCCGGATTCGTTGAAGAAGGCGCCGTTGACCATGAGGTCGCCCTGCGACTTCCAGACCCAGTCCTTGTATTCCTCGTACTGCGCGTACTCCCTCTTGGTCACCGCCTTGGCGTGGACGTTGTCCGGGGCGATGAACCGGTTGCCCTGGCTAATGATCGTCGGGTTCACGCTGCCGCCGATGGCGTACATTATCCAGTGCGTGTAGTCATTGTTCACCACGTGGAAGAACCCAAACCGGCACCTGCCATGCATATGCATAATGGTCTGTCAAATACTGCAACGCATCACAGTGGCAAATGTAGTCTTTATGTGAGAGCATTTTGCAAACTAGCTTAGAACCATTTTGTGTTATGCATGTGACCATGTCACAAGAAAAATGTTTCTAGGCCGACCTTGCATTAAAGTTGCCACACCTTAAAAAGATTTTGCCTCGCGTGGAGAGCCACAAGTTTTAGGCATCATTTGATTTGGCAACCCAAAGAATGCGGTGAGATAGATAAAGTAAAGAGTATCTTTGGTTAACTTTCATAATTGGTGGAGTTAAAATTTGATTATACCATTATAATTTAGTTATTGTTTGATTTGTAATTAAAATTTGGTATGTTAATGAGAATAGGTGAATAATCAACATTGGACTAGCTTTTGACTATTTTTTTTACCGAATCTTGTGCAAGAATTTGGTCACCCCAAGATTTGATTGTTCAAATCTTCTTTTCTTTTCTCTATAACAAATATATTATATATTGGCTAATCAAATTTTGACAATCACAAAAATATATAGTTATTTGATTCGTAGACAATATCTTTTGATTGTGTCACATATTTAGTCATGATCATTTTTTTACTTGACTTTTTCAAGATGCAAACCAAATATACTTAAATTGTCTCAAGCGTGGTGCGCTGATGCCTCATACTAGGCAATTTAATTAGTCGCACCTAATGCGAGGCAAAACATGAACATCAATCAAACACTATCTAAGGTTTTGTGAGATATGGTCAAGGCGAGGTAATTTTGACAAGGCTAGGCCAAGCCGGACCAAAGATTGCTCAGGTTAATTATTACCAACCTTGGCATCCTCTGCACGAGACCTTTGCCGAAGTGGTTGAATGCGACGGTGATCTGCATCATCTTGTCTCGAGTGGACGAGTCGCTTGCACCAAACAGCAACACCTGCATGATCCAACAAGCGAATTAATACAAGAAGAAATTTAAATAAATTTAAAATGACAATTAATTCAAACATGCATGGATGTTCGTACGTGATCGTGCTTGGTGAAGTGGCCATTGGAGATGGTGATGGCGGTGGAGCCTTCGATGACGTCGATGAGGCCGTCGGAGCAGTTGTACATGGAGACGTGGTCGATCCAGATGTTGCTGGAGCTTATGATGGAGATACCGTCGCCGTCGCTCTTGGTGCGGAAGCCGTAGTGCTTCTTGGAGTCCCGGATCATGCCGCCGGAGTGGCTCATGGCGTGGTGGATGTGCACGTTGTGGACGATAATGTTTTGCACGTTCTGCATGGTCACCTGCGCGCCTATGATGTGCACCTGCGCGCCGCGGCCGTCGATGGTCTTGTGGCTGTTCACGATCAGCTCTTGCTTAAGGTTGATGATCATGTGCCGCGCGAACACGATCCACAGCGGCCGGTCCTGGATCACGCCGTACCGGAGCGTGCCCTTCTTCGGCACGATCAGCTCGTCGTCGCTCGCGTCCGTCACCACGTAGATCTTGCCCCTCAGCCCTCCGGTAGTCTTGTGTCCGAACCCCTTTACGCACAGCGCCAGCCGCTTCCGGTCGCTTGCCCAGTCCGGCCTGCAGCGCCAGCACCGGTCGATCGGGTTCGTCGCCAAGCATGGCCCGGTGTACTTCGCCAGAGCCCGCCGGGTCGTCGCACTGCTCATGCCAATCATGAGTTATGTTAGCCCAATACCATAATTTGTCTAAGAAAAATATGTCACACCCAAATACAACATAACACAATTTTGTGGTGAACAAAATAATGTGAGTAATTAAATTAAACAGACTCTACTCTATGAGATGATCATGAGATTTTAGTTAAGAGTCATGCAATTATAATATATTTATGATCTAAATCACAAATCTATAATTCTCAATTAGATCTCATGTACAATAAGATCCTCGCAGAAGTTGCTTCGGTGGCTTGGTAACTTACACATGCACGTCCTTGTTGAAGCGGTTCAAGGTGGCAATGGGGTCGCTGACGACGGCTGCCTTGTTCCTCTGGTGGGACTCCTCGGCGCGCTTCCGCCAGTACTCCTCATCGGTGACGTTCATATGCGCGGCGGAGACTGCGGCGACCGCGAGGACGAAGAAGAGAATGGACAGGGGGCTCCTGGCGACGGAGCCCTCCATTATTGTGTTGGGTATATGAAAGAGATATATATACCTGTATATGTGGAGTGGCCGGAGCTGGGGCCAGACGTCCGGCTCACCGCGGGTAAGGCTCAAGAGGTGTATGTGTCGAGCCCTCCCGGGTGAATGGACGTCCGGTGTCCCGGGCAGGGGGCGGTTGTATTGCAGCGGTCCGGGGGTGTATATATAGAGGCTTGGCCCCGTGGATCTCGGCGTGATCTGTGGCTCTGGTTCTCAGATTGGTGGGCGTTTCGTTATCGTCTCGTTTGGACAAAGCTTGGAGCGAGGAAGGAGCCGAGCCATACGTTCGTCTTTGTGCTGTTGTGCATGCATGCAATACATATGTGCCATGGAACCTGCAAGTTTATTAGTTTTTTATTAGTTAACGTGTGTTCAAAGAAAACTGTGTTTGATGTACTATTTCTCTATGTGTCCCTTTGATAATCATGTATATAACGATAATTTGTTATTTTATATGATTAACTGTTATAACATGGTAAGTGGTGATTCCATCAATCTGCAGGGTTGGCTATTTTACGGAAGGAATTAAATTTGCTTGGGAAGATTCTGATCTAGTTTTTGCTTTTTCTCTTTTTCTTTTTTTTTTTCCAATGACATGAGGAAATGGGACATTCATTTGTGGCGATGTGAAGGAATTTACTGCACCGCTGCTGTCACGGGCGGCCAGGTTGTGATCCTGGTAAACCGGCCGTTTCGATTCGTACGGAAATGCATGATTTCGAGCGATTCTTACCGAGTTTAGGGAGTTTGTGTTAAGTTGTTAAGGTTTTAGTTTGCCAGAGGTTGGGTAACACTTGGGTTGCCAGTTGCAACTTTCAAGTAACAGAACCTGGGCCAGAGTATGGTACTAACCCGTGACAAAAAAAAAAATCCAATCTGCATGGGCCGGCCCTACCATTCGGCCCGATATTTACAAGGGGGGTAAATGAGCTCATTGTTTTATTGTGTCATGCTGAATCATGAGGAATGGGGATTCCTAAATGCAATATGATATAGTCTTGGGTTGACAAGGCCTAATATATATCATGCTAACAGTTTGGGTTGCTTATTGATTCTATTGTTCTTTTTTCTGAAATGTGCCAAAAAATATTTATAACATAGAATCTCAATTTGTATATTAAATTTTTTTGTTTGATTAGTGATACAACAATTTATAAGACAACGAAAATGATAGGGGAAACCGCTTCCATATTCGTTTGCATTATTTCAACTAATATATACTGTGTGTTTTATCACTCCTTGCAAAACTACACATTGTGTCATAAAAAACATATATTAAAATCATATTTCTTTACAAAATTGCTAATTTTCCATGGGGATATAATTTCTAACAGTCAGTTCTGATGAGATGGCTCGTGAGTATCACAAAGCGGGGTGATGGACTTGCCCCTGCTGGTCAGCCGCGGAACGCTTCGTCTGTACCGTCTATTGCACGATCTGACGGCTGATAGTTATCTACTTCGCAGTTACACCTCCATTCTCCTCCAACCCCATGCCACAAGTCACAACCATCCATCTCGCCAAAAACCCTAACTCGCGCCACTCCGGAGGTTCGTATGGGCGGCGCCGCCGTCCTCCGGCGATCCGCACGCCGCGTAATTCGGCCGCTCGCCACCTCCGCCGTCCTCCCCCGAGCGCTCGAACGAGCAGAACCGCCTGTCTCCCCCGCCGCCGCCGAGCGCCTCCTCTCGTCCCAGGCCTCGCCGGAGCCTGGCGGACGCCGCGGAGCATCGGGGTCGGAACTGGGTCTGTACCCGCCCGAGCGGATCCGGAACTTCTCCATCATCGCGCACGTGGACCACGGCAAGTCGACGCTCGCCGACCGGCTGCTGGAGCTGACCGGTACCATCCAGAAGGGCCATGGCCAGCCTCAGTATCTCGACAAGCTGCAGGTACGACGCATAAGCATATTATTAGAAAAGAATAATAAATTGAATGAAAGATTGGTTCTTTGGTTTGGTTATGTCAAAAAAGACTGTATTTTTATTGCTCAATTTGATGATTCAGAGGTTTTGTGGAATCATTATTTGTAGCATTTCGTTTGGCAATTTGTTTTAACACTATACCTGGTTTAAACAGGTAGAGAGGGAAAGGGGAATCACGGTCAAAGCACAAACAGCAACTATGTTCTATAAGCATGCTACCGGGCAAATGATGACATCCCATGAGACCGATGCTCGAGGATATTTGCTTAACTTGATTGATACTCCGGGCCATGTGGATTTCAGCTATGAGGTATCCAGATCCCTTGCAGCTTGCCAGGGTGCTCTTTTAGTGGTTGATGCAGCTCAAGGAGTACAAGCACAGACAATCGCAAACTTTTACCTTGCATTTGAATCGAACCTAAGCATCATCCCTGTCATTAACAAGATTGATCAGCCTACAGCGGACCCAGATAATGTGAAGGCCCAATTGAAGAGGTTGTTTGACATTGATCCAAGTGATGCACTGCTAACGTCTGCTAAAACTGGTAAAGGCCTCGACCAGGTGTTGCCTGCTGTTATTGAGCGTATACCTTCCCCACCTGGAAAATGTGATTCACCCCTACGAATGTTGCTCTTGGATTCGTACTATGATGAGTACAAAGGAGTGATCTGTCATGTTGCGGTTGTTGATGGTGCTCTGCATAAAGGTGATAAGATTGCATCAGCTGCGACTGGTCGCACATATGAAGTTCTGGATGTTGGCATTATGCATCCTGAGCTTACCCCTACTGGAGTGCTTTACACTGGACAAGTTGGGTATGTTATAAATGGAATGCGCTCAACTAAAGAAGCACGCATTGGTGACACTCTTCATCAGGCAAAGAGCACTGTTGAGCCACTTCCTGGTACAGGATTTCTCTTCCTTTCTGAAGCAATTTTTCTGTTGCAATCTTTATTTTTTTACCAGTCTGATTCAGCCTGAAAACACCGTAGATAATATATTGGCAATTTCATTAGATTTTCTTTTTCTTGCTTTAGTCTTTTGTAGTATGTGACATCATAGAGAATAGCCTTTCAGGTTTCAAGCCTGCGAAACACATGGTCTTCTCTGGTCTCTATCCAGCTGATGGTTCTGATTTTGACGCACTTAGCCATGCAATTGAGAAACTAACATGTAATGATGCGAGTGTCTCTGTTTCAAAAGAGACAAGCACTGCACTTGGCATGGGATTTAGGTATCAATTTTCTGTATGCGAAGTAGTCTTTTTGCACAATTATTTTCATTCTGTCAAGTGTGATGCATGCTGTAATACATTGTTGATCTATGAATGAATTTATCTCTTGGACAGATGTGGCTTTCTAGGATTGCTTCATATGGATGTCTTCCATCAGCGGCTTGAGCAAGTATATTGTTTTTGCTTGCCTGTGTTTTTAGTTTATTGGTAATTTGCAAGTTTGTTGAGTGTAACTTTGAGTTGCTCAATTGAACCACTGTCACATGCATTTCTCCTCTCACTGAAGAAAATGATGGAAAATGGAGGATGATCTTATATCATGCAGTGAAATGATTTCTGCTTCCTATCATTATCCGAGTTTTAAAATTTGTTGTGCTTCATTCAGGAATATGGAGCTCAAGTCATATCAACCATACCAACTGTACCATATATCTTTGAATATGGTGATGAAAGGTGCAGGTTACAATGGTATTACTTTTGTTCTCTACTAGTACATTTCATCTTATATTGTTTTTTCCCCAGCAAGGTACAAGTCGAGAACCCTGCAGCTCTGGCTTCAAATCCTGGAAAACGTGTAGCGGCCTGTTGGGAGCCGACGGTTATTGCAACTATTATTATCCCTAGTGAGTAAGATCTGCTTCCTTTCTCATATGCTGTTTTAGTTTTAGCTTGTGACATTTGATCTTTAAAATAAAAAGATTGTGTTGATCTTCTCACTTTATCAGGTATGTTGGGCCTGTCATTATGCTTTGTTCAGAAAGGAGGGGCGAACAGCTAGAATATTCATTCATTGATGCGTAATTATCTTCTCTAATCACATTTTTTGTTAACATTCTTCTGATTTGGCTTATTCACTGCTATGTCGGATGCAGCCAAAGGGCTTTGTTGAAGTACCGAATGCCGTTAAGGGAAATTATTGTGGATTTTTATAATGAGTTGAAAAGCATAACATCTGGCTATGCTACATTTGATTATGAAGATTCTGAGTAAGTCTCTTTTCAACTCAACAGCTAGACAGTTAATAGTTTACTCCCTCCTTCCCTCTGATGAATAAAAATATCATTATTGCTGTTGTTATCTTCACTTCCTCGTGTGGAGATATGGTTTGATTATTCCTCTGTTTATGCACCTGATGTTGTTATGGGAAAACCTTAAAATGTGTAAGTTGTAGTAGACCTCGCTCATGAAGCATACAAACATAAAGAGCTCTTGCTTTAGATATTAATATTCTGGAGGCACATTAATTGATTGGACTAGGAACCATTCCACTTCGTAAAGGATGTGAACTGTACAAGTTGTTATCATTGTCTTGAACACTTTTCATTACTAGTGACTTGTCTCTACAAAAGGCGTACAGAAATTTGTTCCATGTTTAAATGAATGATGACAGAGCAAAAGGCGAAAAAGCCAGAACTTTGCATCATTCTCTCTCTCTCTCTCTCTATTATATTTCCTTACTTAAGTATACTTTTGACAGATACCAACAATCAGATCTGGTCAAGATGGATATTCTACTTAATGGTCAACCTGTTGATGCTATGGCAACTATAGTCCATAACCAGAAAGCTCAGAGGATTGGACGTGAATTAGTGGAGAAGCTCAAGAAATTCATAGAAAGGTATTGAGCTCCTATTTCCGAAATCTGGTGCATAAGTTAATTGCTTGAGTGAACTTCACATTAATTACATTGCTTTTAGGATTTTATGTTAATTAATATACAGTTTTGTATTATGAGATGGAAGAGAAAAAGAGTTGTGGAATTGGAAAATTATTAGAAAAAGAATTTGTTATGGGGCTCATGTTTATTGGCAACATTGTGTACCTTTCTACTGCAGCCCTCCATCTTTTGTTTCATGCTTTGGCCTCTCATAATGCAGGCAAATGTTTGAGATCACCATACAAGCAGCAATTGGTTCAAAGGTTATCGCGCGGGAAACGTAAGATATTCAAAATCCACTATAGTTGTCTCAGATAATTCATCATTTCTTACAATGTTCTTTTACATACCCAAGTACTTTGAAGTTGTTATTTTTATGCACTTCACTCGAACTGCAAGTGCATTTGATGTCCATTCAGGAAGATAACATGCTTTGCTGTAACATGTATTTTTCTTAGCTGGTGTCTTTCACCTTTTCCAGGTTGTCAGCAATGCGGAAAAATGTTCTGGCCAAGTGCTATGGTGGCGATATTACACGCAAGAAGAAGCTTCTAGAGAAGCAAAAGGAAGGGAAGAAGCGCATGAAACGCGTAGGATCTGTTGATATTCCTCAAGAAGCATTCCATGAGTTACTGAAGGTCTCCAATTCAAAATAATGAGCTGTCAAAATTCAAAATAGGTGTATGGTGGCAAATAGCTGCATCTTCTAGTTGTCTTCAGAAAGGTGAGTTTTCATTACACTGTTTTGCTGATCACTTTCTCCAGTTTCTAAAAGTCTAGCCTCAGTGCCTTTTGTCTTCTCTTGTAGGTCTTCTCTTGGTTCCATTGAGTACATACGGATGTTTCATACTGAGTGCACTAGGAACACTGTACATTGGCGCATCTCATATGGTAATACAGCATTATACACTGGCGGAGAAAAAATAGAATCACCAAATCTGGTTCTTACTTAACAACCTCCGGCAGTATCTGCACCCAGTACAGATGCGGCTTCCTGCTGATTTGTTACAAGCATGTAGCTACCACATTACTTAACTATTCTAGTACCATTGGTACTGCTTGGTCATTGAACAAGAGAGTGAGTTGAATAATATTCCTAGTGAGAAAATTTTCCATGGTTCTCCGCTCTGTTTTTTCTGGAGAACCGCAATGTAGAATAATAAATGTTGCTGGACATTACAAAGGCAATTGTATTAGTGCATAGTTCAATGAGATGCCAATTTTGCAGCTCTAAATGAGATTTATTTGGCATGTCCATGGTCTTCGGAACTGACATAACTTTGTTATGTTAAGGTAAAATGGCAACAATACATCTTATGGGCTAAAATTGTCTAGCACATGGACAAGAACCAAGAATATGGGTAAAAAAAACTTCTATCTTCAGTAATAAAAGTAGTAAAAATGTTTTGGAGAAAGAGGGAAGAAATATATTAAAAAACAGATTATATGCACCAGCCGGGAATCGAACCCGGGTCTGTACCGTGGCAGGGTACTATTCTACCACTAGACCACTGGTGCTGATGAAGGTATTCTCTCTTATAAATCTAATATCCCTAACCATTTGATAAAGGTGGCCACCTCCATTTCAGTTTATGTGCTTGTGAACTGAAACTACAGTCAAATGTCAGGCTTATTTCACAAGTATAAATTCTTGTTAATTAAAAATCCCAAATAAATAAAAACCAATAAAACTATTAGATTTATAGTTAGAACTCTAATAAACCAAGTACAAGTGTACAACTCAGCCAACCTTGTGCTTGCTCATTAAGACTGCCTACAACGCGAGACCAAGATCGGGCGCGCCCTGGTCGAAGCCGCGGTCAACCACGCGCGCGGCGCGCAGAACAGTGAAGAGGAGCGCGACCAGGCGGTCGTGGCACGGTCCAGAAATGGCAAGCCTCATCGAGCGTGCGGCGGTCGAAAACCCTCGTTGGAGCGGGTTGAAGGTGCTCGGCGGGGATGGCGTATGCGTTTTGTGGGGCCCGCCTCCTCTCCACGGCTAGCTCCACCTCCCATGTCCACGCTACGGGGACGAGGCGGCGAACGGGGATGGACGGGGCGGGGACGAGGTAGCGGACGAGGACGGCAGACGGGGGAGGAGGCAGGGAAGAGGCAGCGGCGGACGGGGATGGACGGGGGCGGGGACGGGGAGAACAAGGAATAGATGAGGTGGCAGATGGGGATGGGGCGGCGCAAAGGCGGCGGGGATGGGGGAGGAGCCGGCGAGGACAGGGACAAGGCGGCGGTAGGGAGGCGGTGCTGGGGCGGCGAACAAGGGAGGAGGCAAGGACGAGGCAGTGGCGGACGAGGATGGACGGGGCGGGGATGAGGATGGACGGGGAGAACAGGGAATGGACAAGGCGGCAGCGGCGGTGACGGCGGCGGCGGACGGGGCGGGGACGGGGATGGACGAAGCAGCGTGAACAGGGGACAGGGCGGCGCGGAGGTAGTGGGGATGCGGGAGGAGGCGGCGAGGACAGGGACGAGGCGGCGGCGGGGAGGCAGTGATGGGGTGGTGGATGGGGGAGGAGGTAAGGCCGAGGCGGCGGCTGACGGGGCGGGGACGGGGACGGGGATGGACGAGGCAGTGGCCGGGACCAAGAGGCTGTGGAAGAGACTTTGCATTGCAGAGGGAGGAGAGACTATAGCCTCTTGAAAAATCTGTGTATTAGAGATAAAGAAATTTTGATAGAGACTCTTCGCTGATGTGACGAAAAATATTCTTCTAGAGTGCCTGTCAGTAATTGTTAGGATTGGAGACAGTCTAATGCGGATGGAGTAGTATTGACCATGTAAAAACGCGTGATATGAAGCGTTGTATCACTTCCCCGATAATCGGGATGCCCATTAATAATACAGAGAGTTTTCTAAAGTTTCCATTGGCATTTGGCAGTTTGACACGCCACGCAAATGGATGACACA
Organism: Pharus latifolius; assembly: GCA_019359835.1. Lineage (NCBI taxonomy): Eukaryota > Viridiplantae > Streptophyta > Magnoliopsida > Poales > Poaceae > Pharus > Pharus latifolius. The sequence goes on from CM033324.1 coordinate 81,480,878, forward strand.
CTGTTATTATCAGCAAGCTCGCGTCGTCTTTTGATCTTTTCCCACCCTCACGCGCCCATGGCGATCTCGCCGCGCCCCTACCTCCACCTCCTCCCGCTCCTCCTCCTCCGCTCCTTCGCCTCCCTCCCCACCCTAGCCGCTGCCAGAGGCACCTCCGGTCCCTCAGGTCTCTCTCTCTCTCTCTCTCTCTGCGCCGATCCGAATCGAAGTAGAAAACTTACTGTCCGCTTCTCTGGGGGTTTCGAGTGGTTATCTGATGCAATGTGTTGGTTGTAATTGATGGAATTCGTCTCAGTCAGCTTATGAATCTGTTCTTCTCGTTTTGGTGGAAATGATAGGATTTGTCTCCATGGGCGAATGATACATTGCTGTGATTCCATTCATCTTTGTGGAGTCGGTGGGACTGGTCTCAGCTGGCGAGGGGTGTGGATCCAGGGGTGTATTTCATTTTTTGGTGGAATTGGTAGAGTTTGTGCCGATTATGGAAGGAGGTAGTGCGTGCAATTCAATTAATTTTGGTGGAATCGGTAGCGTTCATGCTAGTTATAGAAGCATAAAGGACCAGGAGTTCATTTGATTTGGTTGGAAGTGGTATGATCATCACAGGGATCAAAGGCTGTAATGCCGGAGATTGAATTCGTGCACATGCAATAGGCTGGGGTTAAGCTCCTACCTTTTATGCATTTGGGATGGTAGCTCGTGTAAGTGAGTATTTTTTGTCCATAGATCGATTGGATAGAGAAATATACAGTAACTAACAGTGTGATCCCATGTTCTAATTTGTAACTATCATGTGTGGGGTGGACACTAAATTTCCCTGTATCAACAATCACATGATACTGCCGTTTTGTTCTGATCTTATCATCTAGTTTGATACTTAGCATTTAGCATAGATTTTCTGTATGAAGCTTTCTCTGAGCTGGGATTATCTGTCAGTTTCATAATAGCACTTGATGGAGACAGAATATTTCCTTTTTGATTCATGTAGCATTTGACTGATTGACTATATTCTTTCTTCATAGTGTTCGATGCAATTTGCTGTATATTTAACCAAGGGCATAGCTGTTTCTACCTATGCAGTTCTTGACACGTTCAGTTACATTTTTTATGTTGTAATCAGGTCCAGGTGATGAAAATCATAGGTCATTTTCACGTAACCTACTTGATGATAAGCCTCAAATTACGTATGTATTCAATTAGAGATTTTTCTTTGTCTTTTTGCATGACAATATTGGCTGATGAGCATGTGGACTATGGTGTTGCAAATATTTTCAGGGAAGAAATGACTAATGGATATATGAGCAACTCTGAACTTCAAATTGCTGTGCAAGGCTTTGGGAGTCGCTGTGGTAATATATCCAGGATATACAGGTACATAATATATAGTACTTTTCTCCTGGGCAATGAATTTGTTTGGTGTTTCAAAACCTTCCTTCAGATGGTCAAATTTTTTAGCTATGTCATCATTGGTAAGTCTGGTACACAATGGAATCAAAATGTTCTGTTGATCATGATGGGAATCAGTGGTCCATGGATACAATTGTTAGTTCTCGTTACACTGATAGGTAACAGAAAGAAAAAGGCAAAAATGCAAATGGAGCATTTTTAAGCTCAACAATCATCACATATTAACTTCAAAAATCCAATTCCAACCCATCAAACTTCTCTGTATAATTAGTTGTGAATTTCTAGATTTTTGGAGGGTTGTCTGTTGAGTTTCATACATTAACTAGTTCACTTAAAAAATTAAACTGGTGAGAAAAAATAGTCAATCTACTTATACTCCAACACTCTCCCTCACGTCTAGACTTTATTTGAGTCTGAGACCTGATCTACTTCTGAAACTCTATTGATTGCATTACTAAACCCTTTAAATTTTTGTTTTCATAAATTACAACAACCAGATCTTGAACTCAGGATCATTGGGTTTTGATACCATGTTGAGTTTCATGTATTAATCAGTTTACTCAAAAATTTAAATTGTTGAGAAAAGACAATCAACCTAGTCATACTCCAACATTGTCCACCTCTCAAATTGCAAGCTTCAAAACTATCGTCCCTGGATAACCAAATCTTCTGGTTGGAATAATTCTGTCGTGTGTACTCTTTGTTTGTTATTCAGCTTTTGAAAGTTTCTTCAACTCATCTTTAAGTAACTATGTTGGGTACTTTATATGCTACTTCTGAATGTAATCTGTCACTAGCATGCTCATCTAATCAAACTTTGCTTACCTATTCTTTCTTCTCTCTTTGAGGGATTGCACAAACCTGTTATCAGCATTGGAGAGAGTGTAAATGGTTTCCCATTGGTAAGTAATTTCTATTAAGTTTTTTTTGTGCTTTGCATAGTGGTAATTTTGTATGCTGGAAATCTTTTCTGATTGCTTGTAGTGGGTGATTGAAATTTCGGACAAGCCTGGGCGAAAAGAAGCTGAACCTGCATTCAAGGTGTGTGGTTTCTTTATCCTTTAGACTATTAAGAAGGACTGTTCTTTTTTGGAATTTGGAGTGCTCATCAACAATGCTTTATTCTCCTCTGTGCTCTATTAGACCATGCCTTCAGTTTTCAGTTGCTTCCAACCATCCATATTCTAACATAGATGAATTACTCAGATTAATACCTAATTCTTTCCATTGATTGATTGATCTCTTAGAATCATGCTACAGAAGGATCTTTGGGGGTTCTGATACCAAGATTGTATTTCTGATGTAATTTCTACTACAAATTTTGCAGTTCATTGGAAATGTCCATGGTGATGAGCCAGTTGGAAGAGAAGTTCTTATACATCTAGCAAATTGGCTGTGTGATAACTACATGAAGGATTCCTTGGTATGCAGGATTGCATGATGCATCATGGGCCTATAGTAAGAAATTGATATGTGCTCTTTGTTCTCATGACAAGAAACGTGCTAATCAGAGACTAGAAACATGCTCTCATGACGAGTGTGAGCTGAACTGGTTTTTGGTTTTACCTTGAGTTTGCTTCATTGAATACCAGATAATTTAAGCTCATTGTGCTTAGTGTTTCATGTTTCATGTTTCTGCGTATACCTTTAGATGCATCATGCATAGATGCAATTTATCATAACCATGTTGCCAAAAAAAATTGTTGTACCACCTGATATACCGTTGAATGTACCGTTTTGAGGGTTGCCTAGTATGTTGCATGTACTGCTCAATATATTATGGCATCCCAAAGACATGAGACTCTAAGGGGCTCTAAGAAGAGAGAGTGTGCCATTAGGAGAGCCAGTGTGTCATTAGGAGGGACAGTGTACCATTTTGTTTCATTTTTCATTCTTTTAATCAACTTCGATAACATTGATTACTTAGGATATTAAATTTGGATAATTAGAAATAAAGCACGCCTTAAAATGGCTTAAGAATGGATGCAAAATGGCTTAAAATAGTTTAGAATGGCTTACTAACAGCTTAAAATGACTTAAACTAGCTTAAAATTTTTTTAAACCAGCTTAAAAAGTTAAGGCTGCTTAAACATACTTTTCTCACTGACAATTGGTTCCCAAATTACTGAGCCCACCTGTTAACGTCAAGGGCCAAGTGTATGCAGGTGTAGATGAGCGATGTAAGACGGTGAAGTTCATAAATTGTGTTGCAGGCATGCGCAAGCACTATCATGCGCGTGGTGGGGCCCATGCCTCCCCCTCGTGTCTACTGCTTCTGCGAGTGTTGTTGTTTGCTGCTCCGCTCCTTCTCTCTCCTATGTGGCAGCTAGTTGGGGCTCTTGCGCCAGATTAGGGCTCTTGTTGGATATGCCCTCAGTTATAATTATACCATTTTGTATGTATGAATTTGTTAAACTTGTGCCAATAAAAGCTTGTAATATTCAAATTAAATTTGCCAATACAAATATTACAAGATGTACAAATCTATATCTCTTGCAAAACTGCTAACAATTTGAACTATTTTGAATTGTTACAACTACAAGATATTCAAACAAATAATTATAAGTAAAAATACAAATTAATTATAAATATGAAATCGATTCTAAATTTTAAAAGCCTCCTTTGGGTCTGTACCATCTAATATATTGCACATCATTAAAATACAATATGGAAGAAGCTAAGTAGTACTATTATGCAGCTTGATATCCACCTTTTTTTTAGAAACATGACCTTATGGGTTATACTACTATTTAATATATTTTCTTTTATACACTCAAAACTCAGCAGTTAAACTAATTTCTGTAGGCAACTCTCATTGTGGAGAACATTCATCTTCATATACTTCCAGCAATGAATCCTGATGGATTTGCTCTTAGAAGACGTGGTAATGCAAACAATGTTGATCTGAACAGAGATTTTCCCGACCAAGTGAGGATACCTTTCTAATGCATTAGTTTTTTCTTAATAGAAGACTTTACAGCTCCTTTTTACTTATTTTTTTCTCATAAACTATTATTTATTGGAACCATTCAATTGACATAATCAACATTGGCAGTTTTTTCCTATCAATGATGATATGAACCATAGACAACCTGAAACTCAAGCGATTATGAACTGGGTAAAACAAGAACACTTCACGGCCTCTGCAAGTTTGCATGGGGTAATTTTTCTTCCCTACCACAGTAATGTGAAATTATCTATGCCACTTGATGAAAGTGAAATTTATAATAAGGTTTAACCATTTGTTTGTGGGAGCATACACTCTTTTATTTATGGTTGTTGTTATAATCTGCTTCAGTCAATATATAATGTGAAGATTTATGAAAATCTAGAGGATGGGGTGTTTGCAACCTCTGGAAGGTGTCATCTTAAATATGTAACATCGCGTTTAAGTTATTGGAAAAGGGTCATTCATCTACTATCTAGGTATTACAAGATTAAGAGTTAATGATCCAATAACAGGGAATTCACTAATCAGTCCATATTTCAAATGATCCTGCTTAGTCTCTTGCACTGCATTTTGATGATAGCCTTTTTCAAAACTTGCTCCTGAATGATATCTTTTGCCCCCTGATTTGAAATTTTGCAGGGTGCCCTTGTTGCCAATTATCCGTGGGATGGATCTGGAGATAAAAGGTGCTGCCTTATTTCTACTAGTAGTTTTCTCTATTCTAATTTCTGGATGTGTACATCTTACAAAATTTCAACAAATATGACATGTTTTTGATCAAGAATCCTCCATCCATTGTCAGTGTATGCTACAAATAATTTACTATTATAGCCTTTGTTTACCTACTTGGTCTTTACCATCTGGGTCCTGGCACATGTTTTAATGCCGTGTTCCCTTGATGGTCCATTCAGCTTTTGGTTGTTTTGGTGCCCCACATCACCCAACAACACACCACCACACCCCCCTCCCCCCACCCCTCACCACCCCACCCACCCACACACACACACACAAACCTACCTACTCCCAAACGGCTCACACCTTTCTTTTTCAATTTAGTGGGAATGTTTGCTATACCTTGCAACCAATCTATTTCTTCCCTGAATGCCATATCAATAGTTGCTTTGTTATTCCATGTCTCTGTTTGCTTTCTCCTTATGCTGATTTTTCACCTCTAGTCTTCAGGGTCTTTAGAGGTACAATTTTACTTGCTTTATTTCAAACTTTAGCATTCTTAACAAAGATTCTACTTCTTACAGTAAACAGTATTATGGATGTCCTGATGATAAGACATTCCGCTACATGGCGATGGTGTATAGTCAGTCACATTATAACATGTCTTTGAGTAAAGAATTTAAAGGAGGGATTACAAATGGAGCATTCTGGTATGGAAATGAACACTAGCATCCTATTGCTACTGCATATACTTGTACTTGTGACTTGTGTGAACAGAGAGAATTTTGTTAAAAAAAATATTTTCATGATTTGTGTATTCTCAACATAATATTCTATTGTTCGTGCATTAGGTATCCTATCTATGGTGGCATGCAAGACTGGAACTATATACATGGAAGTTGCTTTGAGTTAACCCTGGAAATCAGTGACATAAAGTGGCCAAAAGCATCTGAGGTGCTTTTTTTTCTATTCAGGCTAGTTTTACATTTATCATAGTTATTTATATAAAAAAGAGCATCTAGTAATCAGAGAAGAAAGAACATCTAGTTATCTATGCTCATGCTTTTGCTCCAGCAGATCACTTGATAATCTTCTTTTGTTCTGTTGTTTCTGCTAATCTTTTTCTTCAGCTTCCTGTCATATGGGAACAGAATAGGATGAGTATGCTTGATCTTGTTGCAAGTCTTGTAAAGGTAAGACACTCCCACTATTTTGTCTGTTTATGCACTGAAAGTAGTTACATGAGATCGTACTTGAGATCAGATTGTGTTAATTGGTCAGTGGTTGAGGTGCATGGTTCTTCATGTTTGTAACAGCATGCGGGCCCTATACGGGTAACTGTAAATAACCTGGTTATACGCAAGGTTTGTATTACCATAGCTAGCTAGCTAGAGTCTTCCCATAACTGAAACTCCTTGCCAGGCTGCATTGTCGAAAAACCAGCCGGTTTAGAGTAGGGCTTTTTGTGGTTTTTTCAGTGCATTCTAAGGTGCACGAGGTGCACACCTAGGCACAAAGGTGAGGCCCAGCGAGGCGAAAGCGCCTTAACAATGCACAGCACCTCAGTGAGGCGCGTGTCTTTGGCAACAAGGTGCAAGGCACTAAGGCGCACGCCTTTGGATATAATATATTAATTTATTTGCTAACTGCTTTGCATGTGTTATATATGTTATGGTATTACATATTTTGATCTAAAAGACATGCTACATTTTTACATGTGTCTTTTTTCTAAAATGGATTAGTTGTTATGTGAGATAGCCAGGTGTAAAGGGTACATGACTTTCTTCTAAAGTTTCATTAAAATTAATATGGAGTAGTTGACTTCCACTTGTTCTATCCTAATTGTGATCTAAATAATAGGAAAATCTTATGTTTTTTATCTTTGCGCCTATTGTCTCTTGGGCGCACGCTTTTTTTTTGCACCTTGCACCTCAGGTAATTTAAGGACTTAGCCCCTTAAGTGCATCTTTCGCCTTTGAGTACATTGGGCTTTGTGGCTCTAATTACTCTAAGTGTTAGACAAGTTCAACCAGTTCTTATTGATCTCCATATTATTTTTGCTCGAAGCGCAATATTTCACAATTTTATTCAAAAAATGTTAACATGTTGCTAAACTTGCTTTTTTTTTAACAAGCTTTATGGGAAATTGATGACTAATTTCTGGTAGGTTCTGGGCAGTTCATGGCTGCCTGAACCTATAGGGCATGGTGTCCCATTTGGTACCAAATGGACTAGTGCTAGTAACTAGCCGAATAGCAGTACTAAACTGTTTCTGAAAAAATACCGGTATCTAGTGGTGTGCTGGAAAATAACCAGTTTACAGTGGTTTCTTGGCCAACATTTTGTTACCCTTTCTCTTTGCATTTTATCATTTTCCAGCAGCCAGATATATACCTTGCCGTTGCTTTTGTAACTGGGCTGGGGGTGTTAAGAGCCACCCTAATCGATCTTGTGAGACCCTATCAGTTTCTGAAGGGGAATTTTTCCCTTTAATAAAAAAAAGATATATATCGTGGTTTATCAGTTTGTCTATCTTATTGACTCTGCCATCAGACAGGAGTTCATGGAAGAATATTTGCGGCAGATACTGGCCATCCTATACCCGCCTCAATAACGATAAAAGGAGTTGATTCCAAGGTTAGTTTTTTTAGGCAGTGTTAATCTGTCAGGTATAGTGGCCTTTTGCATCTTGTTGCTAAAAATTAGTCTTCTGTTAGGTTAGAATGAGCGAGCTGATATTGTACCACTTATGGAGTTGAGAGAAATTTATGGAAGAGCTTTTGAGTTCCATTTGAGAGAATCTAACCTATTACATCTTTGTTGCCTTAGGTAACTGCTAGCAGGATTTATGGTGATTACCATCGTGTACTCTCACCTGGTGAGAGCTATGAAGGTAGGGTTATTGTTTTTCTTCCATCTACAACATGTATTGGTGGGTGAGATCACCTACGTTTATAAAACATGGATAAGGAAATCTAAGAACGGCACATCTTCTAATCTGATGTGATTTTTCTTGCTTTCTATTCTTTCTTAATTCACATTCTTAGTGCTGGGCAAGTGGCAAGTGGTTGCAAGCTTGGATCTAAAATGTCGATTAACATGAAGTAGTGCAAGTTTTCTCATGAAAAATGAACATTTCACGCAGATGAGACCTACGATCTAAAAAGCAATCTGCTATAATTTCAGATAATCTTATGGCATTTTGGTCTCTGTTCCTATCAGTCGTGGCAGCAATGGAGGGCTTCCAACCGAAAGCTACACGGATTGTGCTAGAGGAGGAAGCTGTGAACTTGGATTTCATATTGAATCCAGAACAAGCTCATGGGAAGATGAAGCTGTTTGGTCATGACTTCGGTTGTGGCTGCGATGATGACAAGTTCTACCACATTCAAGGAGCTCACCCAGTGTTATATCTTCTCGTTTTGTTCGTGGTCCTGTCCCTTTTTTACCTCTTAAAGAGAAAAACCACACCAAAATTCTCCACTCATAGACACTCGCCAAAACGACCTTCTGTTGTATAAGATACTAGAAGTTTTACCTCTCTACTGACTAGTGTATTATGCATAGTGCATCTCAACAGGCGTTTTGGCGAATGCGTTTGAGTTGTTAATGTCTTACTATCCTTTTTTCCTTCTAATCATCCTTAGGGTGTGTTTGGTACACCGTGTTTTTGTTTACTTGTAATATCAAAATTCACCACAATCCTTTTCATGTAATTTAGGATTTAAGATTATTGTATTTGGTAGAATTAATGGTCTTATTAGATCATTACTAAGAATGTTAGATTATTATTTTTGATGTGATATAGTAAGATTCTCCGTAATCATTGTTTGTTAGTTAAGTTTTGAATATTATAGCATGTAAAGTCATATATTGAAATATAACGTAGGCCTCATTGTCAAAGTTTGTTGCATGATCATATATTAGAGATATTTGGAGTAAAACAAAAAAAAAATTGATAACAGTTGCATATTAAGATTATGAGTCTATAATACAAAATACACACACTCATATGTCAGTAATTTTTTTTCAATAAACTATTGTAATTTTTGTTATGAGTAATCTCATATTATATTTTTAGATTTTGTGATTATTTAGCCAAATGCAAGAATATTTTAAAATTACAGTAAGAATCCATATAGTCTCAGATGGTGTACCAACACATCCTTAGGAATTTTTTTTAGACTAATTATCCTTAAAAGAACTTGAGGGGCATGGATGTTAATGCATGGATCTTAACTTGGTGGATTGGTGCCATCTATCCATCTAATGCCTATCTTTGTATAGACTAAATCTACACCTAATTGACGGTCAACTAATGGATCATGTGTAGAAGGTAGTCAACAAATTTTACAAGCATATATTTGACATTGCAACATTAATGAGGATGTTTTTTTTACCGTTACAAAGTATTTTAGTGTGTGTTTGGTTCGTAGAATCTTTCAAAAATTACCAGTAATTATTATGTAATTCTAAAAGATTATATTGTTTAGTAAATTTATGTGATAATTTAATTTAGTAATATAAGATTATCATTGTAATCAAATTATAATAAATTATACAATTTGATTACCACTTTAAGGGGTAAGTTCTTAGATTAGGTGGATATCTTAGATTATAGAGGTTCTGCAATCTTTAACTCTTATACTTATATGATATATTTAGAAATTTTAATTTAATAATTTCAATGTATATTTTTTGAACTTATAGAAAAAAATTTTAATAAAAAAGTTCAGACTTAGGAGCTTTCAAATTTTTTTATATTAAAAAATTTGAATTTCATAATTTCAAACTTGATATTTTCAAATTTTAATTTCTGAATTTTTGATTTTGAATTTCATATTTACAATTTTTTTTTTCAATTTTCAATTTAAGATTTGTAAAATATTCATATTTTTTCAATATTCAAAAATTTTCTGAATTTTTAAGTTTTGAGTTGGAACCATGAAATTTTGAATATTTCAAATTTCAAATGTAACATTTTTATATTGGAAATTTCAAAATCAGAATATTGTAATATTTCAAACTCAAATTTCAAATCTCTAAAATTAGAAATTTTGAATTATATTAAAACTTCAAATTTGAAATTTTGAATTTTGTAATTTTAATATGACATTTAAACTCCTTTTATATCCTAATTTTTAAACCTTTATGAGTCCAATTAAATATATTGCAGAACTATTTTGTAATCTTCGTAGAGCATATCAAATATTGTCAAGTAAGATTACTAGTTGTTTGATTACTAGTAATTAGAATGAGGAGAATCTTAGAGTTACAGAGAATATAGGATTACAGTGTGGGGCAAAATTCTCTATACAAGGAACTCTACTTCATACAAACCATCAAATATTGTTTCAAGTTAGTAGAATTATAACCCATGCATAAAGTTCAACCAAACAACAAAGATTAATGCACTGTTTTGTTTGAGAAATAGAATAATAAAAAAATCATCTAATTCAAGAGTAAAGTGTTTGGTTTGAGAAATGGAATGATCTATTATTGCATCAAACCATTACTCAAACCACCAGATAAATTTATTTGAGTGGAATTAAATGATTCCACTAAATTCGAAAGATCACGTAATTCATCACTACTCAATCATTCATCATCTAATTTCTCAAATCAAACAGCCCATAAATTTATCTCTTACTTTAGGATGAGCTGTTTCAGCATATATGCTCTTCATGTGATGAGTTTCTTAAAGCAACCAAGCTATCCTCACATGAATGCCCGGATGCACCAAAAGTTAGATACAACTCAACATATGTTGAACTGTCCAATTCTGCAACATGGAGAGATTTCAATCAGGGAAATTGAGATGGAAAAGTTAAGTAATTGATTCTTCAGAAAAACAAAAGGAACATTGCTTCGCAAGGAAAAGGAAAAAAAAAAGCAGCTGCATTGCTTTGTGATCACAAAAGCCAAATGATAATGAAGTTTCGTTAAAAGAGTGATAACCACAATATTCTCGTCACCATTGATAGTGCAAGCCAAATGCTGTTTGAGAGTGTCATTTTCATACAATTCATAGCACATCGTTCGAAAGAGACTGTAGTCTGTGGTCATGACATCTGAAAGCTCATACATGTCACTCTAGAATACCTTTCTACACTGATTTTATCATCACCTGGTAGATTGAGATTTGCTCTTATGATTCTGCGATGCTCTTTGCTAGTGATTTCGTCGCACAAATATGCGCCATGCCTATTTTGCATCCTTTCATTATCAGTCATCTATTTTATTCTTCTAGTGAATTTTAGATGCAAATCTTTCTTGAAGATATTTATGCAAAATAAATGGACAATATCAGAATGCCAAGATTTGAGAGACATTTCAGAGAGAGGAAGATTTCTGAAGCCTGGACAGACTAAGGGCTACAAAACCAACTTTAATTTCAAAACAGCTAAAACTACATGCTGCTTGCAGTTTTCAAAATTCTCTTCTACTTGGAAGAGATCAGCATCAGAGCAAACTTATTATTCTTCTACTAGCTTCCCTAAACACAAGAACTTGAGAATTAACAAAGGGGGCCTTCTATGCAAACTATTTTAGCCTCCTCCGAGAAGCATTTCTTCTACTGCTTCTGCTGGTCAGAGTACTGGTGCTGTATGGGCTATGGGCCGCTGCCTACTTCTAGCACTTCTCCTCCCTCAAGGCTGTGCTTTGCATGGCGCCGCTGAAATGGCCTCCGCTACGCTGAAATACAAGCGGTCTGACCTGAAAATCTCACCAACCGCGGAGTTGAACATCTTCTCGGTGACTGATCCCACTGGGTTGGCGAGGACTAGCTGCAAAATTCATGACAAGAACATGTAATGTTATTCAGACATACGCCTGATAACTGAATTAGCACTCTTGACATGAAGTTATGACTAACTTTTGTAAGTACCTCAATTGATCTTTTGTCCAGAACTCTATTCAGCTCTGCCAGCGCATCTAAGCCGCTTGTGTCAATCGCCGTCACAGCTGCAAGTTGCAAGACAAGTACTCATTAGTCTCTGATTTAGCTGACATTTACCAGAAACAAGAAGTCTTACTGATTCAGATACTTACCACTCATGTCCAGAATGACACATCTGATGGAGCTCTGGTTGGACTTGATGGCCCTCTCCTCTTCCTCCCTGAGCCATCTCATTATCCTGCATCACAACAAAGAGAGATCAGCATCAAACTGCAATCACAATGTCATCAAGAAACGTCACATTGGTCCATCCAAAAGTGCTCAAATATATCATACCTTTCGACGAGGTACGTCGAGTTGGCGAAGTAGATTGGTGACTCCACTCCAATGATGACAAAGGATGGCACCCTGACAGCCTCCTTGTACTGAACCATGCTCCGGTAGCTCTGCGTGCCGGGGATGACCCCTTTGATCACTGTGTTCGGCCGCGTCACTTGCAACAAGATCTTAAACACTGAAATGCCAACCTTCAACAACAAAGAACAACAAAACGATTGAAAAGTTGGTTAATCTGGTTAATCAGAGATAAACTAGGAAGAATAGTTAGTACAGAAGTTACACTAGTAGTGTGTGTTTGTGTGCTTACAGCAATGGAAAGGCCCATCTGGACAGAGACGAGGAGCACCCCCAAGAATGCACACATACAGGCAAGGAAGTCGAGCTTGTCGACCTTCCACAACTTGGCCGCGCCTTGGACGTCGATAAGGCCGATCACCGCCGTGATGATGATTGCCGACAAGATGACGTTGGGCGTGTAGTGGAAGAGCGGCATGAGGAACAGCAGCGTCACCAGCACGGTGGCCGCCATGACGATGTTGGACACTGCCGTCTTGCTCCCGGCGCTATAGTTCACCGCCGATCTTGAGAACGACCCTGTGCCATCATTGTGCAAACACACACACATTAAGCCATGCAATAATTGTGACTTGTAAATTGTATCATGTTTGGTATTGTCATTGGCATTAACCAACCTGTGGTGACGTAGCAAGAGGCACATGAGCCACTCATGTTCATGATCCCTATAGCCATCATCTCCTTGTTGCCATCAACTTGGTAGTTCTTGATGGATGCAAATGTCCTTCCCACTGCTATTCCTTCCTGCAAATTAAGTAAAAATTTGATCTTTTTTCTTCTTTGTTCAGATTAAACACAGCAAGATCATGATTATAACTTCAATTAGATTGTATTTATCTTACAGTGAGAGCTAAGATGCCTGTCATAATTCCTGTCTTGACAGCAACTCCTAAGTATGATCCAGTGAAGGTCAGCATGTTAACTGAAGGAGGGTTCACTCCTTTGGGGAGGTTGCCAATCTGTGTAAAAATTTCAGGTTTAACAAATGAGTAAGTAATAAACTAATAATTAATTGTTTCAGGTAATTTTGAGGCTTCCATTAATGTGAAGTAGCTAGATTGGTAAAAATAAAAGTTACAATTTTAAGATACTTACAACACTGATGCCCTGAGCTTTGCAGATGAATGAGATTAGGGTGGAGATTATCACTGAGGCTAAGGGAGCAGCTGCTGATACCCAGAAGAGTTTTGGATTCCTTGCACTCTGAAAAAAGGAAATAAGAACAAAAATTTGCACTTGATCAGTTCATATTCGTATAACTAGGTTAGCTATTTAGTATTTATCTAACAAGTTTGGTAGGTTTTGATTTATCTTTGGAAAACTTTTTAGATGCAAATTAATATAAAGTTTTGTTAATCTCTGAAGAATTTTCTAGCATGGTCAATAGCATAATTTTTCTTGGGAAGAACAATAACAAAAGAGAAAAAAAAAACTAATTGAATTGTACAATAAATTAGTCACTTTTTTTTAAAAAAATTTCTTCAAGGAGATATTGCCCCATGATTTGCTTAGACTAGCTCATGAGAGAATATTAATTACTGTGTATAATGGTGCTTGATTTAGAATCAATTGAGGCGTTTTATTTATCAGTCATTTTCCAAAGAATGGAAGGAATGAAATATCCCAAGAGATTATGACGTGACCAACTTACTTAACAAATGACACACCCAAGGGCAAATTAGATCCATTCTCTCCGAAAAGGGAAATGGAAAAGGTTCCAATGTACACCATCTTTATTGGAATAGATTCTAAAGCTTCACACACATCTTACTTTAGTTGATGCGTGTGGTCTAGTCACACACTATCAACTAGTTAAACACTCATTCATCATCAGATCATACATATCATATTGATCCAAGGGTGGAAATGAGAGTCTTGATACAAATAGTCTTTATACAAGTTTTTTCCTTGTAAGATATGTTTTGTACCCATGAATCTTAACTAATTGGAGATCTTGGGAAATTAGGTCTATGGTCCTATGGAAGAACTGAACCTTTCTTGGGGGTGTAAACTTGTTAGATATTTCGGATAAGTCTAAAGCATCTTTAGCTTAGAGGCTTAGATAAACTAAAAGATTTTTTTTCTAGTTTATTGACTTTTGTTATAGAATATTTATTTTTTCCTATTATAAAAATCAGAATACATGTAGTGTACTTCAGGTACTTTTCTGTAATGTAGTTAGAGAAAAAAAAACTAGAGTAAAAGATTCGGATTTTACAAAAAAAAAAAAAATCAATGGAATTGTCTTTGGACCAACCAATTGTAGGGTCTCAACAAATAGAAGCTAGTTTAAGCTCTAAATTGTTTATTAGCTATCGATTTTTTAAAAGAAAATTAGATACAGTTGGTTAGTACAGATGTACAGAGTAATTAGATCATACGATCAAATCTAATAAAATTCGCAAATAACTTTTACAATAATCTGACATATTGATTGACCACCATCGATTGACTATTAGCCATTAGTTAAACTCAGTGGAGTGCTCTAATTCCATATTAGTGGCAAGCACCCTTTGGGACCCACCATGAACTCAAGGTTACTTTTAAATAATGGTTTTAATCACTACCTTTCCTTTTTGGCAGTACTATCCCTCTTAACGGTGGTCAAATAATTACAAAGAATTTTGTCCCAACAAATTAAATTAAATTAAGTTAAAAGAGGAAGAGAGATGCATATCCACTTTGTCCAGGTGTACGACGTCCCGAATCTTAAGGCACATTTTGTACGTGCGGCTATTGTGGCTCCGGCTTAGTTTGGCGCCTAATCATTTAGGAACCTCTTGCCACTAATGGCACTCTTAACTATATTTTTATGAACTTTTTCATGATTAAACAGGGAATTAAAAGAGATTAATTAAAGGGAGGGAATAAAATAAAAAAAAATCTTACAATTTGCCGTGTCGTAAGGAGGAGAGCTAGGAATGCGATGCCCATCACAATCGACTGCCATTCCCACTGCAACCAAAATTTGTCGCGAAAATTTGTCATATATCACTCAAAAAACAGCTCAATATGTAACCTCGATTTAATTAATTATGTGTCACTCTATAGTACGAGTCATTACGGGGAGTGCCGGGTTTTACTTACCTCGTCGCGGCGCTGGAGGACGGAGTACATGACCTGAACAAAGCCCATCTGGGAGGTGAAATGGACGATACCCAGTAACCCCTTCAGCTGCTGCAGCGACACGATGATTGCCGCGCCACCCATGAACCCCGTCAGCGTCGGCTTCGACAAGAAATCCACGATGAATCCCAGCCTACACCAATTAAAGAAACATTGAGTTAGAACAGTTGATCAAATGACAATGGATCAAGGAATGCCATGCCCGAGAGTCATGGTTTGTGGTGGTGGTGGTGACCTGAGGAAGCCCAGAGAGGCCTGGAAGACGCCGGCGAAGAAGGTGGCTGTGAAGGCGAGCTGCAGGTACATCACCGGCTGCTCGTCGGGGGAGACGGCCTCCTTCAGCATGGACCCCATCACCAGCGACGCGATCGACACCGGCCCCACCGCCAGGTCCCTCGAGCTCCCCAGCACAGAGTATATCAACGGCGGCACAAAGCTCGAATCTACACATACACAAAAAGACATTGCCATTGCCCTCATTCTTGGTTGCTTAATTTACTCTGTTTTTTTCTATCACTTGATCAAACATGAAATCAACTCTTGGACTTATAGCAACTCACATAGGCCAATGATTGGAGGAAGGTTCGCAAGCTTGGCGTAGCTAATCCCCTGCATATAACAAGTGTTTACCATTGTGATAGGATTCGTGCTAATTAGGATGGTTAAAAACAGGGAAGAGCAAGAAACAGGGGAGTGTGTGTGTGTGTGTGCGGACCTGGGGGATGGCAAGGCTGGCAATGGTGAGGCCGGCGATGGCGTCGGATCGGAGGAGGCGGAGGTTGTAGTCGGAGCCCCACTGGAAGATGGGGAAGAAGTACTGCAGCGCGAGCACGAGCTTGCGCGCGAAGGACTGGTTCTTGAACTGGTGCAGGGGATCGTCGGGGAAGAACACCTCCCCGAGTCGCTGCTGCAGCGCCCTCACCGTCGTCCTCCTCTCCGGCAGCGACACCTTGTGCATCTCCACGCCTGCACCTCCCACCATCACCGTTTGTTGCCACGACGGCGGCGGTGGCGGCGGTGGCGGCGGCGGCGTGGTGGACACTGGTGGCGCCTCCACGTCGTACGAGAGGCTGTCCACCTTGTTATTGACCACCATGGCGGCAAGCACCAAGAAATGGTGTGGTCTGGTTATTAATGGTGGCGATCTCCTCCCTGCAACGAAGGAAGCTGCAGGGGAGGCTGTGGTGGCAAGGGGAAGTGGTTGCCTTGTGGCGAAGCGGAGGTGGTGGTTTTATAGGCGTCGCGTGGATGAAACGTATGGCGGGAGAAGACAACTTAATGAGCAGGTGCTTTAATTAATTGTGAGAAGGGTTAATTAGTAATTAGTAGGTAGTTAATTTGGGCTTGCTGAGAGAGAGAATACATAATTATGGTTGGTCAGGAATAGGCACGCAAGTTTTGGTTTACAGACACATGAATAATTTGATGGTAACTGGATAAGGATTATATTTGCTGGTAATATCCTTTATTGATCTCGTATTAAGATTGCACGTATACAAGAATCCAAAGTCTGGTCGGGTATTTTGTGTATGCTTTCTACTTGTTGCAGGCTTAGTATCGGGAAAAATCATAAGATTTTCGTTCTGTCTTCGACAATAAAAAACACGTGTTTTTCCTTTAATTTGAACCACTCGATGAGAAACTAATATTTCAGAGATGATGAAAAATTAGAATTTATTACAAGACGATAAATTATCTCAATTTTTCTTCTAGATCAATATACACTATTTAAGTTCTAATTTGGTGATTAATATATTGAGAAACACACTACCTTTTCCTACGAGGAGAGATGATCTAATCAAAATCATGAAAGGTGAGCTTAAGAAATCAATCAAAGAAAGACAGTCAAGACAATCTAAATTAGAAACAACAAGGACATAAAAAAAAGAGTTATAATTTTTTTGAGTAATAGACTCTTTATATAGGACGGTAGTGAAAGCAACTAAAAGATAGAATTGTGAGAATGGCAATTTCTTTGTTGTTTTCGAAGTGTGTTCAAGAATTTGTTATCTTTTTTCGTCAATCTTTTTTCTTTGATTATCTTTTCTTTGCTTTCCGTTACTAGATCTTTCTATTTTTGTTCTCGTTAATGTGTGCATTTCTGTCGTATCTTATAAAATAATATCTAATCTATAATTGAAGTTTCCACTAATAGTAACGTATGAAAATGAATTTACCACAAAGTGTAGTATCTATTAAAGTCAGCTAGAATAGATATCATGATTTAGCACAATGTACATCAATTATACAAAAGTATACCATTGGCATCAAATTATGCATAACTGAACTACAAATATATATCACGTTATTGCAAAATGCACATGCTGAAGAATAGCAACTATTTAATGTACTCGTAAGTATTTTCTGCGAAGTATTGTTGTCACACTACATCTAAATGTTACAGAGATGAGGGTATTTTTTAAAAATATGCATATAAAAGTTTATTTTGATGGCTCTGTATTTAAATGGGTTAAATTGATGCTTTTATTGTGTAAATCGGCTCAAAATAGTTTTTAAATCTTAAACCGGATTAATGTAATGACTTGGCGCTTAATGGACGATAGATAGGCGCACATATGGCCGCTCCCGCTCCACGTGGAGACGACGGAGACGGCGAACGGCAGTGGGGGAGACGGCCAACGGCACGTCGTCGGGCACCTCTCCCCGCCCCGTGGCAGCTCGCCGTCGCGGCCTCTTCGCACCGTTCCTTGCCGCAGCTCCTTGCGGCCGTGCGCGGTGGCGTCGCCGGGCCTCGCCTCGCCCACGCCCCATGCCGCCACGATCGAACATTAGAATCTGCCTCCTTGGACGCCCGGCGCCTGCTCGACGAAATGCTCGGGCGCCGCAACCTCTTCACCTGAAAGTCCCTCCTCTCCGTGTATGCCAAGTGCGGCCGCCTGGCGGACGCCCGCGCTTTGTTCGCCGAAATGCCCGAGAGGAACTACGTCTCCTGGACCATCATGTATGGCAAGTGCAGGGATGCCAAGACGGCGAGGGCTGTGTTTGAGAGGATGAGGCTGCGGAGTGTGTGGAGCTGGAACTCAATGGTGTCCATGTATGCATAGCTGGGAGGATGGACCTTGCCATTTCCATGTTCGAGGAGATGCCAGACCGGCGTATCGCCTCGTGGGATGCCATCATTGCCGGATACAAGCCGAACGGGTTGGATGCGATGGCGTTTAGTTCTCTCGAATGCCGAGCGATACTTCCAATGGCCGCCGCGATCCGCCGGTACTGCTGCCGCCGTTCGGGGTCTCACGCCTCACTGCGAGGGCTCAGTTTGAGAGGATGAGGTATGGAGCGTGGGCAAGGTGAGGCTTGGCGACCCCACGGCTCATGGCCGGTGAGCTGCCGAGGGGAGAGGTGGCGAGGAGCCGCGGCTGCGGCGAAGATCACGGGCTGTCGTGAGGTGTATGTGCGCCCACCTGTCATCCGGTCAATGCCATGCCATCACATTAAACTTGGTTTTAAGATTCAAAATGAGTATTTTGAGCCTATTCGTATAGTAGAGGGATAAATTTAGTTTTTTTGAAAATAGAGAATCAAAATGATTTTTTTTTAAAATAGAGGCACTAAAAATACACTTATCCTAATGTTATATATTATGTTTGAATCATGTGTGAAGTGTAACTATAATAAACAAATAAATTGATGATTATATAATAGCTTAGCAGTTACCAGTGATGTACAGAAAATCATGCAGTTCTATGCTCCTTGGAATTTGTTAAGTTAAGATTGTCTCCATCAGCGACGGTTGTGGCGGCGCGCGTTGATAGAGGCGAACGCATGCTTGCCATTTGCTCGGTATGATGGGACGCACGCGTTCTTCGGTCGGAGGCTAGCGTGAGACGAGCACGCGGCGAAGCTCGCGTCGCCATGGAGGGGAAGAAGATGCAAGCTCACGTGTGATTGCGGGCCCCACCGAGAAATAAATCAGCTAATCTTACTCGCGAATTTTTAAATCTGACAAGTGGGTCCACGAAACTAATGGTCCCACTGTCAGTGAGAGGTGTTTATAGTGCGTGCATAAAATGAAACCAGAGGCGTGGAGCCCACAACTGGCGTAGTGCGCGGTGTCAGTGCGTGCAACACCAATCCACACGTTAGTCATTATCACTGATATCTGGGTCCCACAATCAAAATCCTCACATGTCAATTAGAGGGTCAGATTTGTTTTCGTCGCACGCGAGCGAAACACGTGGGCGCCACCTGACGCGGTTTATGCATGAGTACGCCAGCCTCGATTTTTTTGTGTACGCTTTCGGTTTCAAGCCTGAGTCACTGACGTGCGGGCTCAGTGACAGTTGACCCCACTTGTAAGTGAAACATAATATTTTGCTGTGCCGTGTCAGTGGAATGAATTTTTTTGGTGGATCTACCTGTCAGTGATACGAAAATTTTAATAAGTTTATATATTTATTTTTCAAATCATTAAGAGTTTGGTAAGACTTGATTGTTGCTTGACTCTCTAAGTTGTGTTCATACACGTGGTAAAAAATATTCTGTTTAAAAGATAAGTTAGAACCAAAAGAGTTGAAATAACTTAATGGGTTAAGAAAGGTTGGAACATGATTTCTTGCTGGCTAGCCCAAAATTCTAAATCAAAAATATATTATTTAACTCTTTGTTAGAAATAAAATATCTATGGACGTCAGTGAATTTTGTCTTTTGGACAACTTTAATTTTTTTCCTCTATCTCTCTATATATATACACACAACATGTAAAAAGATGAAAAATTTAATAAAGAATTTTACTATTCATTCTCTCTATTTTTCTCTCTTTCTATGTAAATATTGTGATTGATGTGTGTAAAATCGACATCGAGCTAACATGAATTCAACACCCTTGCAATTATTGAACATTCTTATTTTTTTTGAAAATTATTTGAAAGATGCTGTGAAAATAAAATATTACTATATGACAAAATGAGATATAAGTTTAG
The DNA here is from genome assembly GCA_019359835.1 of Pharus latifolius. Taxonomy (NCBI): domain Eukaryota; kingdom Viridiplantae; phylum Streptophyta; class Magnoliopsida; order Poales; family Poaceae; genus Pharus; species Pharus latifolius. The sequence continues at coordinate 81,501,291 of CM033324.1, forward strand.
AGTCTACTTGTCACTAAGGCATCAACATCCTATATTTAAACTCATAATTTTTTGAGTGTCCAAAAGCAAATTACTCCTATTTTCTTTTTTTAATACAAATCTTAATTACAAAATATAAAAATGGTTGGTCTCCGTTTGGAATCCATTACAAGACTAATTCCAAAAGAAATGCAAGGAAGATTCATGTCAAAAGGGTCTTGAAAAAAGATTTTTTTTTTATAAATTATTTATTTTTTATTTGCAATGTGATTCTAGAATGGTTGAACTTAATTGGCGGGATAAGTTTCTGGATCATTTCTAGTTTAGTGGGTTGGCCAATTTTAACGGTTGTGTATATCCTGTGATCATGATTAATTATTAATTATGAGGCCAACTTTGGTTTAATTAATGTAAAAGAATTATTCTGAGGTGACATGCTGGCTCCATGTTTGCACAGGTGGGCCCACACGTGTATCAAACACAAAGAACATGTGTAAGCATTATATTCAAAGCGTTTACATCCTTTTCTAATGGCTTTTAAGAAAGGTTAATTGTGTATTGTTTCCTCCCTTTTGGTTGTTTTTTTTAATAAAGCAATTCCACAAACAATTAAAGTACATAGAACTCTTCATATAATTGAGATACTCTTGAAATATTAATCCTAGAAATACAGAGTAAACTCCATCCTGTCCCTCAATTAGGTGATATTTTTATAGTGCCAGGGTATGATGTGGCTTGTGTGTACCAAAAAGATTTTTTGGGGAGAGAATAAAAGGCTGATTTTACTGTTCAATCTAAAATTGACATTCAGACTAGTAGTGGTATCATATAGTTTTTTATAGGTTTTTTTTCGTGTGTGGATTCGATCCTTCAAATTATCTGTGTGTAAAAGAGAACTGTACGTCACACCATTCTTTCAAATAGAGATAAGGATATGTGGGATATGCAACAAGATGAGATTCGAGTCTTTAATTAGTCAACTCTAATACAGATTACAAGAAGAGAATTATACAAATTCTAGATCATGTTAGATGAAATTATGTCACATAGTGGAGTGGCATATATTTATCTCTACATTCTCAAATCGGAGAATTTTCATGCTTCATATGATGAGAAACACACATTGTTTTTGCACCAAAGTGAGATAATGCATTTGAATACATGCAAATTCTTGACACATGTTGAGCTAGCATCTTCTCAACCATCAATTGTGACAAGGGCACCAAGAGTTATCTATGACAGCAAAAAACTATATTTCCATGAATTATTATGATAGGCCAATCCATCACTTACAATGTAGAGTGGAACTCCCAACTCTACATGGAGTCTTTTATCTTCACCTATCCTACTAAAGTTGCATGAGCTAAGAATCTATGAAGCCCTAATCTTCCTTGCAAATGTTCAAGAACATTTTGAATGCAAAAACATAAGTGGATTACCATGTGCATACATTGGATAACTCCTACATATTTTTGGCCCTAATTGTGGTGAAAGATGTGATATTATTAGAGGCCAATTTGGCAACATGCAATTGTCGGCCAGCAATGCACCTCCAAATAGATAGAAGTGGAGCACCAAAACTAGCAGATGCTAATAGCTAATTTCCATTTGTATTTTCTCTCCTCAAAGTTGGTCATATCCTACTCCTCATGCATGCTTGTTCTAGCTATTCTGGCCAGCTGGCTTCTCAATTTTTTTCGGCTATGTTACCATCTAACATCTTTTAGAAGCTCAATATGTGTTCGATTTCCTGTTGGAAGCCGGTCAATAACTAGCTTTCCCAGTCTAGACATGATTTGCCATTTTTTTTAAAAAAAAATGTAAACCAGTGATTATAAAAAAGAATATACTAATAGGTCAGAATTTTCGGAAAAACCACCCAAATGTTTAGTAAACAGAACCCGGGATATATAGAAGTATGTAATCTATGTTGGAACAAGCCAATAATTCAATATTCCCCAAGTTGACATAAACAAGTTGGTACCTAGAGGTGAAACGGGTGTATCTTTGCTTCATGTGACCATGCCTAGTTAGCTATGGCATGTTTGGTAAGCCATCACAGTTGATATATCCTCGTATAAGTTCATATATGATACATGAGCTCCGTGAGTTCGATATATATAGTACCGGTTCATGGAGGTTAATCAGTGCTAGTTTCCTACAAAACCCTAATATGTTTGGTTTCCAACAAAACACGCTTCAGCTACGCCCTATGTAGCCTAAGCTAAACATATGTATCTAACTTGTGTTTTCGTTCTTGTTTTAGACAAAAAAAAATCAATCCGGAATCAGTGTTGTTGGTCCCTCTAAATATTATATTTATATAGACGTACTTAATCTACACAATTTCTAATACAAGATTAAAGTACACACATGAACTGTTTAGACTATCCAAACTGGGCATAAGTATCACAAGTTAGTGAGAGCATATAAACTTCTGATCTGAGACATCCGATCAACATAAAAACGAATTACATTCTTCAAATATGCATCATAGGACGCCAGTATTGGTAGCTTCCTTTAGGACGCTAGTAACAATGGGAGCGTTCAATGATAAAAAAATAATAATAAATTCTCCGCACATTGATCGGATGGTTCATATCACGATTCATATGTTCCTATTTTACAGTAAATTCTCACCTGACATGTCTCCACTGAAGTCAACATTATCTCATTATGGGGGGAGTTGGTGGTGAGGTTTTGAACTTTTGGTGTTGCACTTGTAATTTTATACATACATTGTATAACTAATTTACGGGTTAGGGAAGCACAAAATGACATATATCATAACTTCACATGTAACACAAAGATCAGCTACATGAACTCAAGATTCGCCTCATCATTTACAAATATTCCAGAATTTGTCAAGATGCACTTCTAGTGATCATCTTAATTTTCTGGTTTGCCACGCGACTACAATTGAATGGATTTTCATGTAAATGATTCGTTGGGCTCCATTATTAATCCTCTAATTTTTTTAATATTCTTAGCATTTTCTATTTTGATAGTTCCTCTTGGGAATTGTATTCTTTACCTTTTAAATCTGAAGACATGGTTTTATCTTTCTTTCTTTTTTTTTTTTGAATCATTCATCGGAACTCGGGTAATGTTTGTGTGTGGGTGGAGAGGATTTAGGTGGTTAGTTGTTTTGCACAAGAATTATTGAATTTTTCATCCATAAGGGTGGAATTAGAAAATTTCTGAGAGAGTGATCAAATATCTAGAAGTGAATGATGATGAGATCAAATAAGACTATTTTACATGTTTCGTATGAAAAATTATATGCATGTAAGAGTGTGTGTCTATCATTGGCGTGTTAGGTCCTCATCTTTCTCCTTTTTCTCTGTCATTGCTTATCCACTTTGATATAAAGTGTTGATTAGATATAGAGAATATATTTTTTGAACTATATAGTAGAGCATACGAAGCCAAGAATATTAATACATGGTTTGTAATGAGCAACAGGAGTTGCAAGCAAAAGAAGAAAGAGCAAATCAGGCACGGCATGCACAAACACTAGCAAGAGAACTAGACTGATGGACAGAGGTTAGCTTTTGCCTAATTTATCTCGTCCGAAATAATTGGATTTATTTTTCGTGTAGCACCCTGAGTCTGGTCCGACCAGATAAATTATCGTCCAATTCATTGATTATTAGTCCAATCAAAAACTTTCTTAAAGAAGTCCAATTAAAAAGAGAAATAGAATTGACTGAAGTAGAAAGAAGGCAATTATCTATTCTACTATATGATGAATTTTGAATCTCTAAAAATCATTTTTTTCTTTGATTGTCTCATTCAAACACTATTATTCATTGATTTAGAACTTACCCATTAAACCATCCAAACAATTGACTATTGTTAATTAAACACCACATGTAGCAAATTTTGCCATATCTTTAATTAATAAGCTGTAAAATAAAATTTTGATTGACGTGGATTTCAGCGTAATTTCTCATGTAGGGAGGTTAATGTCTTTTTTTTTTAAATAAAACCACATCCTTTTCTTTTTTAGAAGAGGAAGAAGAAGTCCATCTTACTTTTTACGAGGTGATTAAAAATAAAGAATATATACAGTGTTTATTGCACGCGCCTTCTCCATTTCCACTTTTCAATCTTGCTTTAGTATCATGCTTTCTCATTAATTCTTTTCACATGGTAAGTACAATAATTCGTGATCTGCGAGATTAGGATCACAACTAACTGATATCATCGGAATATATATACTAGGCATGCACCGATATAGATATATATTATCTAATTGATAATTAACAAGGCATGGAAAGAAGAAATCCATAATTAATTGAAGCACGCAACGATCAACTTCAAGTACGGTTAGATCATGCTCTCAAATTTTTTATTTTTTATTTTTTGTAAATATGAGATGTGAGAACATTACATTTTTATTCTTCTCTTCTTAATTTAGCTGCAATTTTTGTAATTCCTCAATGATCTAATGTCCCTTCTATCTTGAGAGGTTAGGTTCGACAAATTTTTGATGTGAAATTTTCTATTTTAAAAAGGATAATGGGTTAATCTAACTATCCAATCTGAAATAGATAATTAAATTAATGTGATGCATAAGAATAGTCTTAGATTATTAATAGTTTAATCAATTTAAATTGTTTGTTGCTATCATCAAATGACTAGAAGATCATTTCTATGCTCTTCCCAGATAGAAAGTTTTGTATACACGCATGGCTATGTGCATATGATATATTTGCTTTTTTTATTTCACCCTCCATCTGACTCTGAACCGCTGAGAACTTGAGATGCATAGGCCAAATCTTTTCAAGGATCTGCACAAAAAATGGCCACACATATATAGTTTTGTTGGAATTGCATGTCCACGGTGATATGATACGGATAACCTGATCAGATTATGAAAGTGACCATCCAACTCCTATTCTTTTCTTTTGTCAACCATTTAATTCATTACAGATTTTTATAGAACTGGTTTTATAAAATTATATGTGATATATTTCTTGGTTATTAAATCATATAATTTGTGATTATAATTTGAATATAACTACTTGATATAGATTACAATTCTATTTACTATAGATTATGGATGCATCTCAACCATCTTGTCTATTAGAAAAAAATTAATCTTATATTTCTTATGTAAAATTGAATGTTATAGGATTTGTTTTCTATCTGTAAGTAAAAAAAAAAAGTTAAATATGAGAGAGAAAAGAGGTTGAATTGGTGGGCAAAAGCTTTTGTCCTGCCACTAGTAGAGATGAGGTCAACGGTAATGAATGTCCGGGAAACTGAATCCTCTATAAGTGCGTGGTTATTGTATAATTAATGTATATTTTTATCTATTAGATTAAATAATAGTGGTATGATTGATTTTTTAATAATAAATTAATATTTTTTTATTTTTCAGTTGTCTGTTATAAAATCTAATGACTATAAAAACATACAGTAACTTTTGTACAATAAATCTGTTGCTGTAGAGGATCCCGTTCCAAATGTCTGGTGTTGTATATTGAGTTCAATTGGTGTGTACTTTAGGTCGATCCCGATTGTACTCGACGGAAATGATTGGAGCCACTCAACTCAGTAGCAAAAGATATTGTGAGTGGGTCATTTAGTCCATCAAGGAGCACATAGTGTATTAGGTGATAACTCTTTTCAAAATAGGATTATGAACTATTAATACATGTGTAAATTATGATCATCAAATTTACATCATAGAATGAGAACAACTTAACTTTTCATGATCAAATAAATGATAATCATTTCTTATTGATCAAATAGTTTAGATTACGAGTTTGCATTGTCCTATTTCAAGAATAGTTTTCACGAGTAACATTTGCTATGTTAGACAATTAAAATATACACAATCCACAAAGAAGTATAGAACTAAAACCATCCACTCACTAACGATTCTAATCAATGTAAGAATGTATTATGTTTATCAAATCTACATTATAGAAGACGAACAATATTAGTTTTTCATGATCAAATGAGTAATAATTCTCTTTATATTGATCGATAAACTCAAATCCTGAACTCATAAAATCCATACATTTCATGGGCAATCCACAGAGAACTAAAACCATTCACTTACACATGGAATATCACAGCTGCCATATCATTTTCTTGTGAGAATAAGGTTCTCTCGTGGCCAGACATAGCCCAACCTAGGTTGCAACCAGCAGTTTACGTTTCTCTTTCTCTTTCAAAAAGTAAAACATTTTAACACTCCAACATTTCAGTATTTGATCATTTCAAGACAAACAAGCAACAAACCAATCATCACTTAAGAGAGTAAAAAGGAATATTATGTTGATACATCATAATTAAATGAAATGGGTTTGCCATGGTAAGCTAATAAAGAACTCCAACTTTGAGAAGGAAAAGAAAAATCTTGGAAAAAAGCAGAGGCCAAACGCGTTGACACATCAAGGACCAATGACCATTCGATCGAAGTGAGGATACAAAAGGAAAGGAAAAGAAAAATAAAGTGGCAACTGATGGAAAGAATCCGCTTCGTTAATTCCTTTTCCTTTGGGGAAGCGGCGGGTGGTAGGCGAGCGGTCTTCAGTCTTTGCAGGTTTCCTCTTTTTTTTTTTTTTTTTTTTTTTTTTTTTTGCATTGGATTCTCCTTTCCGTCCTTTCTTTTTTGTGTTCCTTGGTCCTCCACTGTTCATCGCTATACCCCCAGCATTTGCTTGCCTTGTCACATGTGGGTCTCTTCAATTTCACCTTGGGTGTTAAGTTTATTTGTCAATTCCTGTTCATAAATATTTTATAAAAATCATATACTATTTTCATTCTAAAAAGAGTGTCGTGTATGTTTTTTTCTTTTAAAAAAGTGCCACTCATTATTTTTTGATATACTTTTTTATTGAATTACTAGTAAATACCTCTTCTTCGCAATTTAATTTTTAGGTTTAATTGTAGACACTAGTGTCTCAACCAATGTGTGCATTCGGACCCTACATTTTAACCTCATAGTTAGTATAATACAGCAAACTCTAATTTCACAGTATCCTTTTATGTGTACTCTATTCTTGTATGATATTTCTTTTTTTTATTTTTTGCCAAACAGAAATAATATTCATGTGTCAATTCTCTGCCGATTATACATGTATGGAACACACTATTGATGTGTCAATTTCCTATCTATGTTCATCGATTTATTAAAAAGAAGCACCTCAATAAAGCACAACTATTTCCACAGAGTTCTTGTTGGTTCTCCTCAGTTCAATTGGATCCAAACCAATGGGTGTACCCCAAAAAAAAAAGAAAAAGAACTAAATCCAATCATTTGTATGGAACCGCATAGTTTGTTTGTCCATATATCACTAAAGTAAGTTTTAATAGTAATAGCTCGTAGTATTTGACCTACTCATTGCACTTTATGAACTCAACTCTTGCCTTTGTTGTATTGTCATTTGTCATACCATAGTTATTTAGTAGTTTAAATGGAATATTCTAGGTAGATTCTAGGTAGATTCTAAGTAGCTTAAAAGTTTCACTAGCACTCTAAAGCTTATATGTGTGTGTGTGGCTAATGATTGATCTTTCAATTGGATGGTTATTGTTTAGGGAACATATGCTTTGAACAGAAAAATGTAGGGTTACTTGTCATGATATTATGTATTCGTTCAACATTTGCTAGGTTGGTATTTGCTAAATTAGTAATCATGGTGTATGAGAATCAACACAAGTAAAAATTTAGGATGTTAGTACAAAACAAACAATTTATTCATATTTCAAAGCATTTTCTCACGCATAGACTCACTCAGGCCTACAATGTAGGATCAATTTAGGTGAAGACCTGATTTATCCTTGAGACACTTTTGGTGTTGCATGTCACCGGTCATCAGTTGAGTTTTGCACTATCTTAATTATTTTCCTTATAATTGCATCAAGTAAGTTTCGTATTCATGATTTCTGACTATGATATAGGATCATATTGAGTTTATTCACTAAAAAGTTAAAGTTATTAGAGAACGACAAATAATCTACTTATATTTCAACAGAATGCATGCGAGATTGTTTGATTCCTTCAAACAAGACTCAAACAACATAAAGATCTCCAATAAAAAAAAACAAAATGAAAAAGCGAAAAATTTCTGGCCAGCTAGTGGATGCATGGATCTTGAAATCCTGGCAGCTGGCATTATTCTTCTGTTTTTCCAACGAAATTGAAATCATTGATGGACGTTCATCACAGGACATTGTACCAAGAAAAAAAGTGTCGGAAAATTTGATTGGGCAGATCAGGAGTTTGCGGCCAGAGACGAAGTTGTCCAAGAAAAAGCTAACAAAAAGAAAGCAAAACGAAATGGTGCACACTGCACACTGCACAGGCTTTCTGATCTCGTTGCAGTCGTGCAGTGTGCTGTGCCCTGTAGCAACCATCCATCCATGATGCAGTACAATCTTGCCTAACCACATCAGAGATCACAACTCACCCCTCCCCACTTGCAATTTCATAGAAAACTTTCTATTCTCAAGAGAAATAGAACATTAATCATACATTTAAAATGATTTTCTAAATTCTGACCAATCTTAATTGTTTGTTGTCGATTATTGAACGGTCAAAATGATCTTATTGCCCGAATCAGAAAGCTTTGTATTTATTTTTATGCATGTGGTTACATCCATGTGATGAAGAGCACTAACACACTAGTGGGGTGGCTTTCACTACGCCACTTCTCCTTTTTACTTTTTGGCTGTGGGTCAAATGAATTAAGAGTGTGAGAGGCATATATAAACCCGTGTTAATACGAGAAAACGAGTATTTTTTTTAGGAACTGCTTTATGTATAAAATGATTATGGTATAAATATTTTTATTTTTTTTATGTAAGAGTTGTGCATATTTTAGTCTTACTCAATTTTTTTCTATGTAAGAATTTTGATTATCAGTTATATCCAAAAAAATTTTACATGTAAAGATTATGATTACTTAAGCCATATCCTTTTATAAACGATCGTATCACATAAATCCTAACTCATCTCTCATAGACACATAAATATAAGGTACCCCAACAAGACACAAATACAAAAATAACTGATGTACAGCAAATCGAATTTTTTTTCCAAATAACCCAAAAAAAATAATAAATTCAAAAAATAACTTAGACTTTTTAAATTTTACAAAAATAACCCTCAGTCGCGAAGTGGGCCGCGCGATTGATCTTCAGTAGCGACTGAAGACATGGCGCGGCCCAATACACCATTGGCCCAATTCACGTGCCACGTTGCGGGTGTGGGATTCGAATTGTGGTCTCTCCGGAGAGAGAGATAATCTCTTAACCAACTAGATTACAACCAGTTTTTATAACTTATTGGTATGCCATAGTTTTATGTTTTTTTAGTCCTTAGTCCGGATAGCGACTGAAAGCATACGTGGCACGCAAACTGGGCCGCGGGGTGTTGGGTCGTGCCACGTCTTCAGTTGCTAGCTGGGCTAGTGACTGAAGATTAGTCGTGCGGCCCGGTTAGCGACAGAGGGCCATTTTTGTAAAATTTAAAAAATCTGGGTTATTTTTTGAATTTGTTTTTTTTTTTGTGGGTTATTTGAAAAAAAAATTCTAGCAAATCACAGCCCAGCCCACTCCTATACGGCGGAACCCTATAATTCAAAATTCCTTAATAAAGTAATATTTTTCTAGTTATAGACATTAGATATTAAGTTAGCCACTCCTATTAAAGTACTTTAACACAGTTTATTACATTGACGTTTATAAATTTTGATTCAAACTCTACTATTGCCTTCGTACTTATGCATACGCCAACACAAGATTCAAACAAAAAACATAAATAAAATTAAATGGGATATGAGTCAGCTCTTTCTATAGACACACACTTAAACGCACACATGTAAGCGGAGAAGAAGTGAGTAATTGACATCAGGCATGTAAGTCAAAGTAGTGGCTGTCGGCCGGCCGGGCAGCTGGACCGGCCGCCATGCGAGTGGCCGACGGTGGGCGGCACGCGCCAATACAAGTCTCGTTGAATTCATAAGTCGTCAACGACATGGCTTAAAAGTACTCGCGTGTTTGAAGAAGTGGGAGTGATGCATCATGGTACGTACGTTACTGGAAGGTTAGCTTATTAGCGCTTTTTACCGGTCGATCGGTAGGTATCTGCAACTTGAAAAAGCGGCGCCGAGTTGTAGTTGTAGCTGGATTAGTGTATTATTATGTACATAAAGTGTAGCCTTTTTTACGTTAATTAAGATCATGGGAGGATCAAACGCGCGTGTTTTAGTTCTGTAACAACGACCGTAACGTAGTAATACAAGCACGCGTCATGAACGCTCCTTACAATTTCGAAATGATTGTTAAAGTAAACTCGATCTAGTGTTGAGATTAATGCACGTGATAAGCTCATTCTACCAATTTTTTTAACGGTTTACACTCCATACATTATATTAGGGTAAATAGTTACTTGCGTACACCAACAACACTCGTATATATGGGATGAAACTTATATAAGAAGCATTCTGGGATAAATTCCCGCTCTCCGATTCTCAGGTCGATGTGTTTTACATTATATTTGAATTTCATATTTGAACAAATTCAACTTATACTGAGTTTTCAATTTGAGGTTTGATGAACAAATCAAGTCTGATTCAACCTAACTTGATTCCAACATGATTGATTTTTGCAATGTAAAATGATTTAGTCAGGTTGGCAGGACAAGTGTCCCACCCTAAGGTCGGCTTGGGCAGAACCTACGCAGCCTAGAAGGACTTGGGTTTTTTGAGTGGCCTAGTTCAAATCCGTCATGATCCAAAATTTACACAGGTCTAATTTGCACCAATTTGACGATGAAAGAATAGGTCATTGTGTGCTCATAAAAGATCATTCCCAACATCTCGTGCCATCACTCACTTGTGGACTGAACTTACACCCTGATCTCATGCATGTTCTATGCCAGTGCATGCTTCTGTAGAGCATGTAGTACTCTATACACGGTTCTAAAGTGACTCAACTGACTCTATACCCTCTATTGTTCGAACTGGCAGTAGCCAGTTAAACCAGTGGAGGGCTGGATATCGAATCTAACCAAGCTAATCTATATAGTACGAGTCTAAGACCAATACCAACCGATTGTAGTTGATATCCAACGACTTCCAAGCAACACTACCACCGAGGCACCGAGTAGTTTCATAGATATACGGTGTAGGTGCATGCGTTCCATTGGATGGCTTAAAACGGATATTCGAGGCATATTATCCTCCGGAGCTCACTTTTTCCGACATTGGCATCATCGTCTAATTGAATTGAGTTGAATTGACTCCTCTTTTTTCCATCCGTTCGTCCTACCCTTTCCTTTATTTCCTCCTCTTCTTTTCTTTTCTGTCGTGCCTTGAAAAAAAAAATGCTAACCTAGCTTGGATAAGATGGGAGAGCTCAGCTCACTAATGGCCGTCGGTTTCTCTAGCTATCAGTCATGTCTTGACCGGCTCCGCTTCCATTTAGGATTGCACTACAGTGTCACAATGTAATATAATTAGAAATATATTTGCCTTATTCAATAAGATATGAGTGTTTCTGTGTATCTCAACTGACTGCCATATCTTCATGGCATCGGCTGAAGAAATAAATAAAAAAAAACCTGTCATTATGTATCAGAAAAGTATGCTATTTGTGGATTTGAAACATATAGTCTGGCACGATATTACTATATGTAAGCAGTTAAATATGACAACATTTGAAAGCAATATATGAAGCCAACTGCAATGTCAGACAGGGCATTGCTTAATGAGTATATGTATTGTTGGTAAGCATTTTAAGCGTGCTTGTTTTGATATGTCACTGGCTCTTGAGTGGGTAAAGCACTTGCATTGCCAACATTTGCCGGGCAAGTCGTTTTTGGAAATTGGAGGTTCTATTGCTAATGCTTGAGTTCGTGGGCGCACGGTCCACGTAACTACTGTTGCACGGTCGTGACATTTCTATGTGTATCCTCTCTATATCCTAGTAAATGATAAGGATTACCGACTTAGGCATCATTTTACATCTTGTTATGACGTATTGTTGTGTTGTATAGTGTGGTAGTTATGATAAATATTTGTATCATAGATCTAACAAGATATTTATTAGATATAAATGGTTATCAAATAGTCACATTTAAAATTAAATTAATATGAAATTAAATTAATATGTCAAACAGAATTTTCAGGAGCTTTTGTTCCTCTCGATTAGGCAACTGAAATGGATTTTTTTTTTTTTGTTGATTCCTTATTTGATGTTCTTTCCTGTGGGGACTGATGAGCTCTTGTCTGGCTAGCTAGCAAGTTGAGATGGATTTGCAGCTAGAGAATATGAGAAAGTAGTAGTTCGTGATAGGGAGAGGAGAGGGGGTGGCACCATCAAAATATTCGATGCATGCACAGGGTGGCGAGCTTGTCGATGAATCAAGTCAAAAGAAAAGTTTTGAATTTAAGATAAAATATTTTGTATTTTATGCTTAAATTGTAAGCTTCTTTAATTTTAGAATGGTGTATTAAGCAAGAAATTTAAAATGATCTTGTCCATATTTCAAGAACACAAAATTATATAAGCATTTTCCCTAATAAGATATCACAAGAGTATTTTTTAAATTCTCCCATTTGATAAAATAGCCATTTAACGACTTATCTGATAGAATTTAACCCTAGGGGTCAGATAGATTTTAATAGGGAAAATTTAGAGAGAAAAATATGCATAAAAACTTAAAACGACAATTTTTTTTGCAAAAAAGATACCACACGACAGGTGTTGGCAGATGGAGGTAGTATTTCAATAATTAAGGCAAAAAAAAAGAGAAGAGAGAGAGAGAAGATTCTTGTGATCCCTCCAATGTTCTTCTTTTCTAAGTGTGGCCATGTGGGTGTGCTTTAGTTAACTGTAACATCATATAAACCCTGCATTATCTTGCCGTTGATACTTTTAGACGATTTCCACGACTTCAAGATTGATCTTACCATATATGAGAGAAAATACTCATCAGAAAAGAAGCACTACTTTTGTTTGAGTAAGATATATAATACGACAAAACCCAATAGCACGGTAGCTTCTCTATTTGATGACACGTTAACACGTGATACATGAAAACACTGTCTACTCAGAGTCTATTATCATTGAAGCCTTTGATGGTTTCTAGAGGTTTAGGATGGAAGTTGAAGTATTATCTTTCGGTGGCACATTTTGTTGCTCATAAGTGGGAACCATCTGCTATATGTGAAATCTTTATGGGTAATGGACCATACAAGAGTTCACTTAGATGCACTTATACCTTCTAAATTTCCATACCTTGTTAACTATCCCACCGTTAAAAAGGTTATTTTTAGTGAATTTTTAAAAAATTGGCTATTGATACTCTAAAATCGATCTATTTAAAAAATAGTATCCTGAAAATATTTTATATCTGTAGGTCATTAAAAAATAAATAATATTAGTAATATAATATTATTTAAATCTCAACTATTAGTTTGATTATTTATATTAATATCCTTGCCATCTACAAGGACAGCGTGGACGTAGAAGTCTGAGTTGTGGATGTGGCGAAGTGCAACAGCAAAGAGCTAACGCAATGTGGTAAGCAACAAGGGTAACTTTGATACAAATGTAGTCTCCATGAGGGCAACATAGTCAGAGGATGTAGTGTGTCGGTAGGATCTTGTCAAAGACAAAGGAAAACAAATAAGCTTGTTCGGAAATAAGCCAAAATATGGTTCTTCCAAGCTAATACATGTTAGTCAGAAATCCTATGGGAGATAGCATAAACAAATGCACTTTTGAGCTATCAAGGCAGTATGACAGTATGACCGTATGACAGTTCGTTGGCTGCGGTACATTAGACAAACCGGATCGAGTCACTAATTGTGTATCTGAACCGAACCTTAGAAAATATGATTTCACTAGTTGCATGATGCAACATTAGCCTTCAGTTCTTGCAACAATCGCTCCTGATCCGGTATTGGCAATCCAATGGAATAATACAAAGGGCAAGCTTTTGGTGCCATATTCTACAGGTAACCTTATCAAATAACACAAAATTACATTGAATGGCTACGAAAATTTTGATCTCCTAGAAGATGTTATGGCTATGGTAATGTAGCATATACTACACATTTCTATGAAAATTATTCAAAGCTCTCCATTCCATTCGACTCTACACCCAACCATTCAGGAGGTGAAAACTGGGCCTGTATGAAAAAGTTGCACGGAGAAAAGAATTGCTTGTGTTGTCGCCAAAAGCAGCCTGCCAGGATTGACATCATTAAACTAGAATCTGCTCTGCTTCCATATATCAAGTTTGTGGTTCCTTATGTTGGTTCAAATGACGCCAAGCATAAATCAAATCCAGTTCTTTATGTTGGGATTGCATTGGTTACCTTATAAAAGAACAGGTGCAACCATTGAACTATTGAACCCTCCTCCAAGGTCCCTATTCATGAGGAGTTAGCACTGCAAGAAGCAAAGATAAAGAGTAATTAAGTGTAATACTCAAAAGGAGAAAAGGAAATCCTTTCTGGAATTAAAAATAATAACACTTGCTAAGATTGAACAATTCTATTCAGGCACTAAAATGGACAGGCACCCTTAAATCTAAAGGTTCCTGCTTAACCACCAGATGACCATTTCTTGGACAAAATTACATCAGTTTTTGGATAAAGTACAAGCATCTCCATTAATGAAGTAAAAAGAAAGATATAACAGAACTGATTTGGCAAACCTTGTTTCAGGAAGAAAATTATAAACTGGTGTACTAGTAGTGTATATATTTATTTAACCCCATATTTGGATAGTCATGGTGTATAATTGAGGTATTTTGGTTTGCTTTCCTGAATTTGGAGCACAAGACGGGTTTAATAGTCCTATAACTTGGGGGCAAAGCCAGTGGAATCACCATAGACAAAATTTGGATTTTTACACTTGCCAAACAATTGCTTTTAGGCTGACGAAGTTCCTTCAATGTTCATACCCCACTGTTCCTCACCCTCATTCCCGTTTACAAGAACGGCCTCATCATGGTCTTCAGCATCAACTTGGAGAGCTTCCTCGTTTTCCTCCCCTTTACTCTCTTCCATCACCTAGAAAGGGTCATTTTCAGGAAATTCTATTGTGAGAAGCGAAGATGCATGATTTTTATGGCCCCTTAAATTATACAGATTAACTAAACAAAGCCATCATGAACTTAAAAAACAAAAGAAAACTATATGAAGGATGCATCAGATCTGCAAATAAGACCAGTGCATTTGACACTTTCTGTATCAGAAATATGTATTTACACCAAAAGGATTTCTTCTTTGAACATGTAATGCATTGAATAAAACCACAGATCTAGGCAATCTCAACAATGAATAGTATACACATTATCCTATTGATGAAACAGATCCTAAACCAAATATTGAGAACACATCCACTTATCCCTGATATAGGCATCTAGGTCAAACAGAACTTTCCAAATCATAGTCATCTCTCTGAACTTCATGACAATATTTTCACCGAGGAGCTCTAATTTTATCCACAAACCACCAAGATAATCAATCATTGGCTTATAAATATTAACTAGGCTTTTTGAATTTTCCTATATTTTTCCCTACACTAATCCAAACAACTTTTTTGAAAAATTTCTATGATTTGAATCCGGTAGCATTTCATATGACACCAACTCATTCCTGCATTTTCCTATTTATCACATTTTTCTTCCTGCAATCCAAACAGGCCCATAATATATGCATATTTCAACAAAACGAGTTGCACTTCCAAAAAGCTTGGAAATATGCAGGATAGTTTGCTTAGCAGATAACTCTTGCCCAAGCATCATTTCTAAGCACGAATTAGACAAAATGGTTGCCGATAGTTGATGTTTCTCTTCTTTTCAAGGACAAATGGCTGACAAAAGCATTGTTATCCACCTCATAACTAGGAAGGACAGTCTCCTAGTGTAAAAGAGGCAATTAATCAACATATATATCATATAACAGTGATAAGATGGAAAAGTTTGAACATGAGATACCTCTGGATCAGGATCCCCATTTTCATTCAGTGCATCCACTGGGGCTTCATCTTCAAGGATCTGCATTCTTTTGAAAGCTTCAACAAGAGTTATGTCTGACTTCCCAGCATGACTCAAGTACTCCTCAGCAGAAGGATATTGGCCCCTGTACATACAAGACTTATCATTGCAACAAGTGGATTTACTTCAGAGACTATTAGGTGACCAAGAGGTTAACAAACCATATTATCAATGGCAACGAAATCTAACAGAGAGTGCAGTTTCTGTGTTTTTTTTACCTTTGGGAAGCAATATTTTTTTCCACAGCAAGTGCAACTTGCCAGTCTTCAAATAAATTTGGATACTCAGAAGGATCTGCCAAAGACTCTGCAGCTTTTGGATTAACCTGCATAAAAGGACCAAATGACCAGAACAAAGACTTAAAAACCAAGTACATATAATGAAAGAGACTAAAAAGGAAGTGCCAATTAGAACAAAGCAGTTTGAAACCATTAAATATAGAATAATTTTTTTTCATGAGACTGAAATTTTCAGAAAGAGATCAAGAGCTGATCAAGTGAAAGAATTTACCTTACTGAGGTCATTTCTCCATATTGCTACTATATCTGAGACTTTGCTTGGAAGATAAGACCGTGCCATTAATGCAGCCTCAGGTATACGGTTGCTGGACAATATGGAAGGTGCAGTTAGCATTGGAAAGAAAGTGCATTACAATGAATTTGTTGCCGCAAACAAGAATTACCTCTCTACCAGCAACTGTATACAATCTTCTAATTTACCAAGCATAAAGAGGCACAAGAAAGCAACATTGTTTTTTCCATGCTCTTTCGCCAGAGATGAAAGCTTTTCAATTCCTTCAGCATCTCCAAGAGATGAGTATAATAGCAACAAGCCACTTAAGTCCTTCGCTTGCAGAAGGCAGTCTTCTGCCATCTCTAGCTGCAATGCAAAATTTGTAGGATATCAAAACTATAGTTAGCATGCCTGAGCTAATCTGAATGGAAATTTGTGAGAAGGAAAACAGTCAATATACTTTTGTCTCAAATGAATGGTTGCAATAATCCTCGCCCATTTTTAAATTTCCAAGGAGAGAAAATTGGCAGTCAATTATGGAAGGATACAGGGTATGGTTGTGCCAACTGTCAATGTTATATGTGGTCATAGCTAATTGTGACAGAACAAAAAAAAAAAAAAAAATGGTGCGGATGTTTGTTTCAATGTTTGGTTTGTAGCCAACTCACATGGTGGCCAAAGCCAAATTTAGCTACCAAAGTGTGGTGAGCAAATAATCCGCTATAGATTTGACAATGGATGGTGTAGAAAAGTGGCCAAATCTCATTGGTTTATACAATGTTGGTCACAAAATAAACTAAAGGCCATATTGCTTTGACACTGCCAAGATTTGGCTTAGTATTGGTTACCAACCAAACATACCCACAGTTTTGAAGCTCCTTTGAAAACCATGTTTGGTTTGACTTTTCATTTATGTTTTGAACAGAGAAGAATTTACAATTGAAAACTATCTGTTCATTAACAGGAAAAAAAAAAATCTAACACTTCAGCAAACTAAGTGGCATCATAGGCCACTGTCATTAGAAAAGTAAAACCCTGTGAACAATTATACATGGAACATACCAAAATTTTTGTAAGATTTAAGAACCAACCTTGCCTGTGGACATAGCTAGTTCTCCCAGCTGTTTCCACTTGGATTCATTTTGTGCTTCAATGGCAATAGCCTGCATAGCAAATGACCACTAAGAGATGTGCTATGCCATTTAGGCAAATAACTTTGCAGCATAGAAGATCTTACAACACAATTCTCTCCATAATGTGGAATAAGAAAACATATGACAAACTATACCTTTGCAACTTCTAATTTTCCAAGCTGCACAGCTAGGTCAAACTTGTAATCAGGGTCAGTAGCTATTGCAAGAGCCTCCTCCAGCATTCCTCTAGACTCCAAAAAATGAGCCACACTGCCACAGGAAAACAGCAAAAAAGGGGGGACCAGAGATTAAGGTTAAAATAGAACAGTATCAGAACCAAGTTGAACAAAACATACGAACAAATGAAGAACGAATTGCATGAATTTTGTTATCTGCCATCAGTGTGGATGGATTATGAAGATACACCTCAGAATAAGTTAACATGAGATATAATTCAAGCAACAGACTTTATCTAAATCTTGCTACCAGCTGAGTCAATATTCCAGCATCATGCTGCAATACAGCATGATCATGCATAAACACAGACTTCACAAATACTGTCAGAGTAACAACATAATTTAGCATATAAAAGTATCTCCATTTATATAATTGATTTAGTTACCGCTCTAAAAAAACGTAGGAAACATCAATTTACAGCATTCACCAGTTGGAGCAAAAGACTGTTGTAAAACAAAAGTAACTAAACAAAAAATATATCCTTTTGGAGCAAAAGACAGCTACTAACCTATTATATTGCCCCTTTGGTATGGAGGGTAAAATATCATTTGCACATTCCAAATCTCCACGCATCACAAGTGTCTTGTACTCAATTAAACTAAGAAGTAATGTGTAACCCATCACACTGCAATGTGAAAATTTGTTAGATGCAGAAACAAATAAAAGATGCTAATGTGTTCAGGAAGCAAGTTTTCCAAGAAAACACACTTAAACTCCTTGTCAATAAGATAAACTCGACTCTGATTTGCAAGATATCCCAACAAGTACATAGGTCGATCCAAGTGAAACATTGTGGTGACCTACAAATATGAAACATATAACCATGTAAGAAAATTAATGTATAGGGCACAAAATATCCACATAGAAAAAATGTTAAGAAAAGAAAATGTTTAAGTGGAGTACAAAATCTTTTACCTCCCCACCAACACAATAATTTAGGCGCCATGAAGAGTTGTTATAAATGAAACAATCTCCAACCCAAATCCCTGTCCGCACTCGTTCATTGACCTCATGAAGCAGCTCAAAAGCATCTTCAATACCTTCCTCATCCACAGGCTTTCCACCTTCTATATAAGATGCAACAACCTCTCTCTGCAGGAACCCAAATTTAACAAGATTTAATGTAATAATAAATTTAAAAGGAGAGGAAGAAACAATTCTTATCAAATAATAAACTCAGGAAAAAAATACTGACAAAGAAACATGTAGAAAATGCAGTAACTCACATTGTACTTTAGGATGTAGAATGATGTATCACTTGCTATTGCAACAAGATCACCACTATCAGCCCAATAGAGATTCTAAAAAACAGGCACAAGGTACTATTTTAATATGAAATCCAGATATGCCTAAAAAGCATAAATTTCCTTAACAAATATTTGACTTACCTTGACATTCACATCAATTCGGCGAATTAGTCTACAATCAACCCAGTCATAAAAGCAAATGAAATCACTGGAGCACACTGCCAACAATACTCCACCAAAAATACGCTCCGCATAAAAAGTAGGACGGACAGCTTTCTTCTCCTGGAAGCAAAATCATTCCAAACTTCAAATTGAGTTGACAGACAAGTAATAAAAATTCCCCCATAGAACTGCTTTCCATTTTACTTTAACAAATTCACGGGTAAAAATGTGCCTAGATCTGTGTATGGCTAAACTTAAACATAAGTAAACTGCATCCTTTAGGCTGAGAAATGTCAATAGAAAGCGGAAAAAGATGGAAGGAAAAGCAACCAGAGACCTCTATTAGATAGCAAAACCTATGAAGGCCAATAAGATCCTTTCATCAAGTATGATGAATCATGGGACCCTCAGAAAGTAATAGACTAACAAGTAGCTAAGAGCATGTGATGGAACTTTTAAATGTATTCACTTCAGAGCTAACCAGAGACGTCCATTGGCCTAAGCAACATGTGATGAAATCAAAGACAAAGTCTTCCGAATATTGCAAAGTTCAACCAGAGCAAAAGCCAGAAGGGGATTTGATAAACATGAGAAAGCAGCTTAAAACAGAAGTTGCATCATGTAGGATGGCCATAGGACAAACGTCACCTGGATGTTAGAGAGCAATTTCATAACAAAAGAAGACTTTGAATGAATGTCAAACACACACCTGGAACGATTTATTGTAAATCTTTACTCTCGATGTACTTTCTCTGATGGCATACTCTCCTTCTGATGACCAAACAAATTCTAATGCAGATCCAAAAGATCTATTTCTCCAAGCCAATGCAGTATATATGATGTATTCACCGTCTCCACATACAACAACAAATCGACCATTTGGGTTGTGCTTCAAGCTCTGACCAAAGAAAAAGATCAGCCATGGTAAGATTGTACACTCTTCGCGACACAAGAAACAATTACCATTATACCATAAAAGGCTAACACAAGTTGTATCTGTAAAAAGCATCTCAAGTCAGTATTACTTAAACAAGGAATAAGAATAAAATCAAGGCACCAGTAAAAAATAGTTCTGCTAAATATCAGAGTCTATAGCAGGACCAGGGTGTCATTGGGCTTGTGATTCACCAAATACCAAACTCCATATCATTGCTGCCGAAAAGTATCTGTTGATAATCCTTATTGGAGATTATCTTTACACAAGGGAAAATAGCAGGTATATAAAAATCAACAAAACATTATACAAAATTCATTTGTGAAGCTTACTAGCTTCATGGTCACTAGGGGTTTTGGGAAAGGGATGGCAGCTGTTTGTATAGAAGTTCAGCCACTCAGGTACACGACCATACTGAAGAAATATGTTTTAAAAAATATCGAACTGTTGAAGCATCCAAGCTTACTTGTGGATAAAGATCACAGCTTCCTAACTCCTTTACAGCCAGGGGCAATCTTTCTCCATCTGTAACCTGACATAGAAAACATAAAAAGTACAGTCAGATCAGCCTTTTGATTCAATTATTTCATTTTAACCGACCAACTGACCTCAAAGCCTGCACCAACGGTCTTGATATTCACAGTTTGTATCTCATTATGTTTTGCCCAAATGATTTTTCCACTGGCGTCCATACTTGCTACGGGTACTTCACGGCCCATTTTTATCATAATAGTTCCCTCATCACAACCAATCACCATCCTAGAAAATGGTATTTTCATTTCAAATTATATAAAAAACTGTAGTAGCAAAAGGCAGGGACCAAAAAAGAAAAATGAAAAACAAGAGGCACTACTTATTGGATGCATTCAAATAAATGAAGAATGTTAAAGTGGCTATGAGTTGCCTAGCACAACAAAGGTATAGAAGTGACCAGGGAAAAGACATGAAGACAAGTAATAAGTAATAACCATCAGTTGACAATGCTTGGGGTTTGATGGTTTAGTGTGAAAAGGACATACAAATCCTTCCAGCCAACGATGTATTGCAATAAGGCCTCAGCAAACTATTTTAGATGGTGTAGCACTTATATAAGCAAGCATAAGAGAACTGATTTATCAAGTATGATATAAATAGACACATCTATCAATCATGAAAGTGAAACAGGAAGAACAGCAGTACATATCTATATAATAGGATAGATGTCTAGTAAGTAGAAATGTAGAATTTAAGATAGTCGGCGTCCATTACAGAAATGATGGTGCCAGAAAAAATGAAAATAGAACACAAATACTCTTCCAGTTACCTTCTTGATCCCTTCAAGTATCCAACAGCCCAGACTCGCTCAAGGCCATAGTTCAGCGTGTTCTCAAGCCTACAAGAAAGAAATAAGAATGTTCGTGTGTCCCTGCATTAGTTCAGGGTTTTGAAGAATACAAGAAATGATAAGGAGATTCTTGTGAATATTTTGATTAAATGAAAAAAGTTGGCAATCAACTTAAAGTGGCTGAGCATGAGAACTAGGAATACATATCTAGAGTCCACATCAAAGAGCATAACAAAAGTACTATTTGTAGACAGAAAATAAAGGTAACCTGTAAGTTGTAGAATGCCATATTCGAACAGTCCCATCTTCTGACCCCGTAATAATTATAGGAAGTTCAGGATGGAAACAAACAGCAGAAATGTTGTGCGTGTGGCCTTCAAGTGTCTGAACACAGCTCTTGGTTTGGTAATCCCATACCTGGTTTACCAAAACCACATCATTTCAAGACAACTCTAAACATGCAAACATTATAATGAACATATCAAGATAGGAAAGACAGGCCTTAGCAGTGGAGTCATCAGAACCAGTAATCAAATATGGCCTGTCACCACCAGTAAAATAGTCAACACAATTCACACCCTTTTGATGCCCATCTAGTGTAAAATTTGGATCTGGAGAACCCAAACTCCATATCTGCCGATACACATTTACAAGCATTCATGAACCATAGTATATCAGGACTAACATTGCACTACATTAGAAAGATTCTGAAACAGACCTTTGCTGTGCGGTCAAGGGATGCACTTGCAAAAGTATTAGTGTCCTTTGGATTAAAAGTAATCTGCATCACATAGTGAGAGTGCCCCTCAAAGATTTGAGTACATATCCAACCTTTATCCCAGTCCCAGAGCTTTATCAACATGTCATCGGATGATGACAACACATATGGAAGGGTTGGATGGACTGCAACACATCTGATATAATCAGTATGAGCCTCAAAAACTTTAACTTTGTCCATGGTATTGTAATTGTAGACACGGATGAACATATCATCTGCGCCGGCTACAACCCATTGCTTCCTTGCAACAAATTTTGCTGATCGTACTGAAAATTGAGTGTAAATGTGTTAACATCAATTCTAGGATAAGTTTCTTTTATGGTGAACATAGGAACACGACTGCATACCTGGCAGCTCTGAGACCTCAAATGATTTCACCATAGCCTGCAAGGATATAGAAAAGCAAATATATTGAATAATCGAATTCAATGGAAGTGGCTTATTACTTTTTAATGACACTATCCTATCACATCGTATTTTAATTAAACAGCTAAATTTGTACCAGGAAATACTCCATTTAAAAATATAAGGCATTCTACACTCCCTGGGAAAATTTATTACATTCTTTCCCTCAATACCCTTTACCTAGTTACACCACCCTATGTGTAATCAATGCACCCTATTCATTAAATATGCCATATTGGTCATTTTATCAATACCTTAAATCTTGTGCACAAGATTAGAATGCCTTATATTTTGAAGCGGAGAAAGCAATCTTGTGCCACATAGCCACATAGGAGATAAGGGTACCAGGGAAAGCCACTAGCACGGCCCTCTTATGCTATATCTGCTCCATTTATTACCACCAAATAACTTTCCTGGTTCTGCCCCTAATGCCACAGGGCATCCTCACGTTTTTCTGATGAAACTCATCTTAATTGCTTATCCTAGTTAGGTAGTATCTGTCTAAAGTTTAGAATCATAACTGTTGCATTGTTTTGTTTATGTCATAGGATGCTTTTGCTAGACCTAAACATTTTTAGGCCTGCTTTAATGCAACAGCAGGCCTACCATAGAACTTTTTAGATGTTTGTTTCTTAACTCCAAGGAAAATTCATGATCCAGACAAGGAACAAACTTCCAAGGCTTTCTAGTCTCTACAGATGCAAGTGTAGCACAAAATTGGTTTTGAGATGCACATTCAAGTCTACATTGAATCAGAACCACCACTATGATAGTGATGACAAAAAAATTAAACTGCAACAGACCAATCCATAGGAGGATGTACAAGGTCATCAGTTCACAATGCAATAGATCACAAAAGAATGAATTTTATATGATTGCAGTAACACTCAACAGCACCTGACACCGAACCATCCTCAGGAGCCCAGGACTGAATCTTCCAGTGTGGAATCGTAATAATGCTCACCAGTGAACAGCTAGATATTGCTCCTCACAGTATACAAACAAAGCATAGAGAGAGCACCATGCAAGCACAAAGTTGGTCTTAATACCATGGGGGTGATTCTACACAACCGAACACTATGCAACAATGCACAAAAACAAGAACACAGAAAAAACATAGGAGATCAAGTTCTGTTCAGACATTGTTCAAGCGTTGCTCAATTAACATTCTAAGTTATTCGGAAGTAATTATAGGAGACCAAACATTAAACAGACCCAAAAAAAACACTTTAGCTAGGGCACTTGCCTGCGCTTGATAGTCCCAGATGCAAACGCTCCCCGAGTAGAGGCTCGATAAGATCCTATACAAGTGCAGAACAACATAGTTAAGATAAAAAAAACGCATTAAAACCAGTTCAAATGAGATTAAAATGCACTAAAAAACAAAAAAAAAATCACTTGCCATGGTTCGGTCGGGTGCAGATCCACCGACTTGACTCTCTCCGAGCGTTGCGCAAACTTTCTCTAATCACCACCAAAAAAATCACACAAAAATTAAGGCAAAACTAACTGCAACATACACAACAACGAGATCGAGATCTAGTGATGGAGTCGAGTTGCCGCACCTTGATCTCCAACCTGAGCGGCTGAACAAACCACATAAAACAGAACACAGCATTGATCAGATCTCAGCGCATACATCACCAATTGTGCTCGAAAAATTCGGGAAAAAAAGCGGTGAACAAATTGGAGATTCGGAGTTCAGATCCGCGTACCATGGTGGCGACGGCAAGGAGGGGATCGAGCAGGACGCAGCGAGCAAACCCGAGAGATCTGCGACGAGAGGGTGGTGTGGCGAGGTGAAGCGTTGTGAGAAGGGAGCAAATCGGATCGCGAGCTCGGGGAGGTGGAGCCTATAACAGAAGAAGGGGTTTTATGTGCAATTTATTTATTTATATTTCAAAAATGCCTACCAACGAAATAAAAATTATACAAATTGCAAAAACCACCTTTGTGATTACTAAAATTTAGACACCTTATCAGGCCCAGTTTAACTCGTATCTGGGCCTCCATGCATGGCTCGGCCCATTTTTTTCTCTTTTGGCAAAAAAAAAAAAAAAAAAAAAAAAGAAAGTAAAGAACTTCTTCTTCCTGACCTGATGGCTAATCGCAAAAACAAAAACAAAAAAAATAAGGAGAAAAAAAAAAGTGAAAAGTTGACGAGCTTGGAAGAGCAAGGAGGAGAAGAAGCGAAATCTCAGTTACTCGACACTCTCCATCTCTCCATTTCTTATTGGAAGAACTCTTCTTTTGTTAGATGCTTCGATGTATCTTGTTGTTTCAATGTGGAATTAATCGAGAATCCTTATGAATCGCGTTCTTGGACAGGTTCTTGGTCGATATGCCGGAATCGGGTTCAGATCCTAACAATGGTAAGAATAAGTCGTCCAAGAGAAATCTCCCTTCTTGGATGGGTTCTAAAGAAGGTGGTGGGGAGAATTCAGGCAAGAAGAAGCATACCAATACCCAAGAGCATGCTCAAAAAGGACCTGGATTTTCTAAACTTTTGGTAATTATGGGTAGCTATAGGCTTGTTTCTGACAGAATTTCTTGCTTGGATTGATATGTGTTACTGGCATGTTTCCATATGTTTGTTTGGGCAGGATGGGGTCATCTTTGTGCTGTCAGGGTTTGTGAACCCTGAGAGGAGCACATTGCGCTCCCAAGCGTTAGATATGGGTGCAGAGTATAGGCCTGACTGGATGGATTGCACTCTCCTCGTTTGTGCATTTGCCAACACTCCTAAGTTTAGACAAGTTGAGTCGGAGAATGGAACTATTATCTCAAAGGTGACCTTTTTGTGTTGATTGTTTCTGAACTTGTGCATTTCCTTCTAGATAGGAGTGAAAGATCTCCCTTTTTTGTACTCGATGGCATGTGTTCTTATTTATCTTGTTGTAAACTTCTCAACATGTACTGATAGAGAAACTGATTGTTCTGCAAGGTGACCATTTGACCAAAACATCATTGAGAATATCGAGATAGAACATAGTTACATGGCAGAACTTGTGTTCTTGCCATTTCCATTGCACTCATCCATGGCACAATAGTTGCATGGGCAATTGTAAGGCTGATGATTTCAAAAATGTACAAGATTGGTTATAGGCTATTTTTAGCAATTTCAGAATCCATAGGTGCATGCTTTGTGAGGCACCATAGGTTCATAATTATTATTGTTCAAGGCAAGAGTAACCATGTGTCATAAAAAAGACTAGCCACCTCATGTCTAGAGTAGACCTCATTACATATGATTTTATTGGAAAGCAAATCAGAGAAGGATAATCAGTTAGCATCATTACTGGAATACTGGGATTATCACAACGTGTTACTCCTTGTTTGTTGGCAAGTCACATCAATTGTCTTGTGCATGCTGTACTTAAAACTTGATTGCTTGGCAACATTAACTGCACACCAGAAAAGCATACTTTATTCGTTGGTACAATGGAAAGATAGCATGACATATATTGACTGTAATGTTGTTAGTCTAATTTACACGCGTTGCCATCCTGTAATCTTGATCCAATGCTCCTTAGAGTGACAGAACTAACTATTTTTTCATTATCTTGCCTTGTCTCAGGAGTGGATCTCAGAATGTCACAGCCAAAGAAAACTTGTTGACATTGAGCCTTACCTTATGCATGCTGGGAAACCATGGCGAAGAAATAAAAAGCCAGTTGAACCTAATCAAGGTGATAAAGTTCAGACTTCATCTGAAATAAGATTTTTATGGGCTCAAGCTTCTCTTATGTTGTCTCTTAGGTTGTTCATTTCAGTTTAGTGATCTGATTTTGATCTGTGATTTTTTTCTCAGATCAATATTTGCATCTCTGGATGCTCTTTTGTAACATTTAATTGGTTTAGAGTATCCAATGTTATTTTGAAACCCTTTCATCTTTGGAGATTATCAAAATTATCATATTTTTCTGTTTATGAGTTCATTTGCATCTATATTGATCAATATATTTATTCTACTTTCTTGTTGCTGTTGGCTAGTGTGGTGAACATTGACTGCTATTGCCAATTTATCAGGTGTCCGAAATGCTTCTTATTTACTTTCATATGATGTTCTTGTTATGAATTTTGTATATTCATATGAGAGTCCGTAGGACAAAAAATATATATAAATTACAGAGATGTTTTAGGAAATAAACCCTAACAAACTAATTAAATACATATCTCTAACAAACTAACAGAATACATATCTCTAACATCCTCCCTTAAATTCATGGTGGGTCAGTAAAACTGAGTTTGGAGAGAAAAACATATGTTGCGCCCGAGTTTGCGGCTTGGTGAAGAAATTAGCAAGCTGCAACTCAGAAGGTACATACATACTCTAGAGAAATCACGCGCTCCTGCACCTGCGACCGTGTGTACGAAGCATCGACACCAATATGTTTGGTGAGCTCATGCTTTATTGGATCACGCGCAATATTAAAAGCATCAGTACTGTCCGACATCAGAGTCGTCGGGTCCGAAATCAGGACACCAAAGTCAGCAAGTAACCAGTGTAACCACGCAACCTCAGCAGTCACAGACGCCATAGCTCTCAACTCAGCCTCAGCACTCGAACGGAAAACTGCAGTCTGCTTCTTAGTCTTCCAGGCAACAAGAGAGAAACCAAGAAAAACACAGTAGACAGAAAGGAACCGACGATCAGAAGGATCACTGGCCCAGGTCGCATCACAATATGCCTGAAGCTGAAGAGTACTAGTGCGAGGGAAGAACAAGCGGCGAAACATCGTACTACGAAGATAACAAAGAACACGAAGAAGATGACTATAGTGAGTCTGAGTGGGCGAACAAGCAAACTGACTGATAATGTGAACCGCATGAGTGATGTCAGGGCGAGTGATGCCGAGGTAGACCAAGCTCTCAACCAGCTGGCGATAGCGAGTAGGATCCTCAAGAGGAGTGCCATCCGTGGGACAGAGCTGCAGGTGAAGCTCCATAGGAGTGTCAACAGTGCGCTGATCAGTGAGACCAGAACGAGCGAGAAGATCCTGAAGATACTTCTGCTGAGAGAGGTAAAGCCATCAGGTGTAGAGGTAACCTCAATCCCCAAGAAGTAACGTAAAGGGCCCAGATCAGACAGGAGAAACTGCTCACTAAGACGCTTCTTCACAAAGTCAAGAATGTCATCGACATAGATAGGAAGAAGAGTCCGACAGCGAGATGAGGTGTGAACAAAAAGAGCAGGATCATGAGAGCTAACAGAGAAGCCAGCAGCAGTGACAACAGAAGAAAAACGCTCAAACCAAGCCCGAGGAGTTTGCTTGAGACCATAGAGGGCACGACGAAGACAACAAACATGACCCTCAAGAGCAACGAAACCCAGAGGTGGCTGTATGTAGACTTTTTCATGTAAGTCACCATTTAGGAAGGCATTCTTGACATCCAACTGAGAGAGAGACCACTGTCGAACTGAGGCAACAACAATGAGAGTGCGAACAGTAGTGATATGGGCAACTGGAGCAAAAGTCTCATCATAGTCCCTACCATGTTCCTGTTGGAAACCACGTGCAATAAGACGAGCCTTGTAACGCTCAATGGTTCCATCAGACCTGGTCTTGATCTTATAAACCCACTTACATGTGATAGGAGTAGCATGAGTAGACAAAGGAACAAGATCCCAAGTGCCAGTACGCTGAAGAGCGCTGAGCTCCTCGGTCATGGCAAGCTGCCACTCAGGATAGGAAGCAGCCTCACGGTAGGAGCGAGGCTCAAAGAGAGCAATAGTAA
The DNA here is from genome assembly GCA_019359835.1 of Pharus latifolius. Classification (NCBI taxonomy): domain Eukaryota; kingdom Viridiplantae; phylum Streptophyta; class Magnoliopsida; order Poales; family Poaceae; genus Pharus; species Pharus latifolius. The sequence continues at coordinate 81,529,781 of CM033324.1, forward strand.
GAGCGGACGCATACCGATCCGGAGGGCGGATGGTACGACGATCCCGAAGGTGATACCGAGGAGAAACAAGAGAGGACAAAGACGAGAAGACTCTACTGGAACTACAATAGAAATGGAGGGAACAGGTGGCCGAGAAACAACCGGAGGGCACCGAGAGTACTGAAACTGGAAAGAAGACGCACGACTAGGCAGAGACTCAATGCAAGTTGGGGCAGGGAGAGTAGATAGGTCAGAGGGAGAAGGCGCCATAGGAGTAGGTGGAGGTAACCTAGGAAGAGGCAGTGGCGATGAGTCAGGGATGGATAGAAATGAAAATGTCTCAGAGGGAGTAGTAGCCTGGGGGGCAGAAGCACGATAGTAGTAGGGCTCTCATCAAAAGTGACATCACGGGAAACTCTGATCTTCCGAGCAAAAGGATCATAGCAACGATAACCCTTATGCTCGGAGCTGTAGCCAAGAAAAACACACTTGATCGACTGAGCAGTCAGCTTTGTGCGTTCTCGAGGCTGCAGAAGAACGAAACAGGTGCAACCCAAGACATGAAGATGAGTGTACTGAGGAGAACGATTGTAGAGACGTTGAAAAGGAGTAGTCCCCTGAAGAGCAGTGGACAGCTGAAGATTGATGAGATAAGCAGCTGTGGAGACAGCCTCAGCCCAAAACAGAGGCGGCACATGAGAGGCAAGCAGTAGAGTGCAGGCAGTCTCAATCAGATGGCAATGTTTGCGTTAAGCAACGCCATTCTGAGTATGGGCACCTGCACAAGAGTATTGTACAATAGTGCCCTGCTCAGAAAGAAAATGCCGAAACGCAGACGACTGATACTCACCACCAGAATCACATCGAAAGGTGCGAATAGCAGAGTCAAACTGTGTGCGAATCATGGTGGCAAAAGATTGATAAATAGAAAGAAACTGACCACAAGAAGTTATAAAATAAAACCATGTGAAGCGAGAATAATCATTAATAAAAATCACATAATATTTATGACCATCCTTTAAGGTGAAAGGAGCTGGACCCCAAACATCAGAATGAATGAGGTCAAAGGGACGTACAGAAATGGACTCACTCGAACTATAAGGGAGTTGTAGCTGCTTGCCAAGCTTACAACCCTGACAAACCATGGCAGTATCAACAGATATGTTACCAAGAACACCCTGACGTACTAAAGACGAGAGACGAGACCCACATAAATGACCTAAGCGATGGTGCCACTGAGCAAAACTGACAGAAGCAGCGGCGGCAGGAGAAGTTGATGATCGAAAAGAAGCAGTGGAGGTGGAAGGAAGGTGAAGTCGATCGAGGATGTAGAGACCCTGATGATGATGTCTACGGCGGTGGCCAGTAGCAACTATCTTCTTTGTCTGACAATCCTGAACAAGACAAGTAGGACCAAAGCCAACACAACAGTTATGATCAGTGATAAGACCAACAGATAAGAGATTCATAGCTAACTGAGGAACATGAGAGACATCAGAAACAGAAAAATGTGAGGTAGACAGGACACCCTGAGAGGTAACAGGCATAGGAGTGCCGTCAGCAGTCTCAACAGAAAGAGGAACATGTGAAGATCCGATGAGTGTAAAGGAGGATGAATCAGGCGTCATGTGAAATGACGCACCAGAATCAAGAACCCAAGGAGAAAGTGTACCTGGAGGCGACTGAGCAGCAAGACTGGCAGAACCGGAAGGTGACTGAGCAGCAAGACTGGCAGATCCTGAAGACGAGTCGGGCTGAACGAGACGCTGGAGGAGACTGATCAGCTGAGTGGTCACTCTGAGACGGTGCGAGAGTGGGAGGACCAGAGGACCTTCTTGAAGGACCCTCCATGCGGTCGCCACGAGTCTTGTTCTTCTTCTTCCGGGCATGACAGTGTTGATAATCATGACCATAGCGATGACAGTAGCTGCACTGGACACCAGAGGGCGGAGTGGCAACTACAGGGGCTGCAGTAGGTGCACCAGAAGTAACACCTGGAGATGAAGAAGCAACCAAGGAGCAGCGGCAGCTGGGACTGCGAGAACAGTCGAGGAAGCCGAAGAAGATGAACCACCAGTACTGAAAAGGTGAGTCTCCTCGGCACGAAGTGCAGCAAGAGCCTCGACCATAATCGGTGGGGGAGACCGACTCATCAACTGAGCTCTAGCAGGCTCAAACTTCGGACGAAGAAGCATGACAAAGTCGTAGAGACGACGCTTGTCAGCATGATCCCGAGTCTTTGTGCAGCAGACACAGGTACGACAGACCGTAGGATCCAGGGAGTCAAGCTGTTGCCATAAAGCGATAAACTGACAATAGAAGACGTCGACTATGGAGTCATGCTGCTGAAGAGTCTGAAGGTGCTGAAGCAGAGAGTAGTAAAGGGCATCACTACTGGGAAGGTAGTGCTGCCGAAGGTACTCCTACATATGACGTGAAGTCGGTAAAATAACGATATCCATCGAGATGGAAACATCAACACTGTGAACCAAAACATCCACCACTCTTGCCTCATTAGCGCGCCAGCGCTCATAAGCATCAAGAGCAATCTCATAGGATTCGTGGACATTGGTAACAGCATCCACAATGGCCGGGTCATCGAATGCAGGCGCAAGAGGCACGACCGAAGGAGGAGGCGGCAAAGGAGGACAAGGAGTCGTCCTAGAAATGTGACCCCAGAGACGAAAACCGTCAAGGGTAACACGAAGTAAAGCGGACCACTCCCTGTAGTTGGCGCCATCAAGCCGGACGACAGGAGACGGAATGGCTGCAGGAGGAACCGACGACATTTTTTTTTTTAAAAAATCAAAAGAACTAGTTTAAAAAAAGGTGGGCCACAATGCAGCCCACAAATGCCCGATGGAGGCAGCCCAAAGGGAGAGGAGGGGGGGCTTGGCGGCCCGTCGGGTGGCGGCGATGGCGGCCGTGAGGGAGGTGGTAGCAGCGGTTGCAGGAGGCGGCAACTTGGAGGCGGCGGCGACCCGTAAGAGGCGGCAAAGGCGGCCCGTATGGCGGCGGCCTGTAAAAAAAAGGCTTAGGGTTTAACCTCTTGCTCTGATACCATGTTATGAATTTTGTATATTATGAGAGCTCGTAGGGCAAAATTACAGAAATGTTTTAGGAAACAAATCTTAACAAACTAACAGAATACATATCTCTAACAGTTCTTGTGTATCTCCATTGTTTATTCTTGCTAATTGTCGCCATTTCACCTTTCGGCAATCCTCCTTGCAGATGGTGTGTATGTGTCACATTATCAAGTTAACAATGTGTTGGACAATTTCCCCACAAATATGCCAAACAATAAGTTATTTCCTCTGCATGTCAAATCACTGGAGGGATATGGTGTCCTATGGCCCTGTGAGGGCACAGGACCCACTGAAATTTTGCAATTAAGCCCTTCAGATATAGTATAACTTTGCTATGCAAAAGTCCAAAAGAAACTCTCTTCACTCAATTATTTGTATCTGCGGAGGACTCCTATGCAAAAAGTGTTGTTGCTCCACCAATGTGTCAAATAATTGTATTTCTCTGCCCTCCTTGGGAAAGTAAGGCATTTTTACTGCTGCAACTCCATATTGTCACACCTGCATGAGGAATTTATCAATACTCATTTGAGTCAGTTATGCACATATCAGATGTAGCTCTGCACTGGTAAATAGGATTGATTTGGCATTTTTCTTTCCATGTTTTGACTGAAATTATGGTGAAATATTGAATTCCAGCCACCTCAATCAAGCATTTTTTGCTATCCATGAACAACTTTGTGACAGTTGAATAATCCTTGCAGCTCTGGAGCAACAGAAGAAACAACATAAAGAGCATCAGAAGCAAGTTGAGCAATCCCATGTTAAGGCAGCCCGCTCTGCTGTCACAGAGGTCTGTTAAAAACTAAAACCAATGAAATTCCCCTAGAATAATGCTTCTTCCACTTTTCTCGCAAGTTTGACAGGAGCACATTTGATATTGATAATTATAAGGCTTGATTTTTGAATTGTTTCTCAGTAAGTATTGGCCGGCAACTAAAGCTTGATATCTTGTGTCAAAAAAAAAAAGGAACTAAAGCATGATATCTGCATGTGTAAATTAAACAACTGGAGATAGGAAATGACCAAAATCAAGAAAACAACCAAGGCAACTTATGTCCAAGTTTTTAGGAACATCTCAACATCTTTTGATTCTGCAAGAAATAACTTCCCCAAGTGATTTTTTCCCCCCTTACATGTGTTGTTACTCAAAGACCTCATGGTACTTAATTCATGTACAGACAGGACATGCAGATGCTGCAGACAAACATTTTCCTCCCTCCAAAGTAAAACAATGGGCAATGGATGATTTGGCACAAACAGTATCGTGGTTGGAGAGTCAAGAAGAGAAGGTGAACAATTAGAGTTAAAAGAGTCAAGTGATGGCTGATGAATTATATTTTTAGTTTATAATCTTTTCATCTGGACTGCTTTGGTATGTCATGGAAAGGACTCATATAAGCACAGTAGGACCATCATAGAGATGATCTGCCCTAAAGTGACACTACTATAGTGTTTCCTCTGAAAAAAACGAATTTATTTTATTTTGTGCTTTTAGTTTTTGTAGACTATGTTATTAATGGAAATTACTATAGATCAAGACCTTTTTCTTAGGGTAAACTCAGTAGCATGCAATGGTTACTATGATATTATTTGGCATGGAGAAACAAACCAAATAAAGCCATGGAGAATAATCTTGTCATTAGGTAGCAAATGATAGAGCAACTTGTAGCTTATCATTTTGTTAGCACTCTCTCGTGCCCTAGGTTTGTTAGGAGATGAACTAATGTAATTGACTGTTGTGTCTGACCTCTTTTACTTCTTTTCTGATAGCCAGAGGCAAATGAATTGAGGGCAATAGCTGCTGAAGGGATTATCACTTGTCTGCAAGATGCCATAGAATCTCTCGAGCAAGGCAATGTAAGTAATGCAACGTCAATCTTTTATCTCAAAATAGATAGTTTAATGCAAAAGAAGCAAGTATTCTGCTTTTATAATTTAGTACTGTTCTTTGAGTTAAGAAAGCAGTATCTAGCAAACATTGTGTTAACTGGATATATAAATTAGATAAATGGCTGTTATAACCTAACTTGAATGGTTTAGCAGGGTGCACATGTGGACCAAAGGTACTGCTCTTAAGTGAAAATCACTGATAAGAAGCTTGAAATGCTGCCTTGGCTCTTGTGAATCTTGATCCGGGTTGATATGATTATACTTCTGATGAGATCCTAAGGGAACTCAATAATCAATCAAACATTTCTTCAATACTTGTCATTATGGTTCTTAATGGAAATGCACTCTGCTCTGAGTTAACCACGCTCCACCCCTTTTTTAGGATGTCAAGAGAGTGGTGGACCAGTGGAAATTTGTCCCCCAGGTCATCAATGAACTGGCAGAACTAGATGGAAGAAGAAAGGAGGGATCATTGTCAAAAGAACAACTCTCCCAACTAGCAACGAAATTTAAGAAGATTTACCAGGCTGAGTTTGACCACTTGGATAGTGATAGCAAGAAATGCAAGAAGCGTCATAGCGATGCTCCTGAGATTGAGCATCGCAGAAAGACCAAATCGGATGATGCTCAATATGACAGTGATGATACAATCGAAATGACAGAAGAAGAGATCGATCTTGCTTGCAGGCAACTCCCCAGGACATCCGGATGACACTAGGCTTGGTCCATAAGGATATAACTGTTTCAGAAGAAGAATGAAGAATTCCCCTATTCATTGGGGTTGTTTGGATAGCTTTCAGGTGTAAAATGAGCATGATATGGTTAGACACAGACCAAAATTGATATAATATGACTTAGAAAAGTTTTTCTTTGTTATTTGTTTCGTCAAAAATAGTTTGCACTGCTGCGAGAGGAGTGAAAATATCACTCTACAAGTCTACATCCAATATAATTATAGAAACAGGTGGTTATAATAGAACATCGCCATACAAATACTGTATGGCATTCCATAAAATAGGCCAATATAGAATTATGGATGCATTTCTTATGCTCTGAATGGAACATAAACAAACAGAAATTATGTTGGTGTACTGTAATTTGTAAAAGTTGGATTTCTGTTTATTAGTAAGAAAAACCTACATCCTGTGGCTAAGAGAGAACAAATCTATCTGTTTTCAACTATCACATAGTGGAATCTACAATATTGATGTATTCGTTCCTCGGAGTCGTAACTAGCAACAGGAGCTTGTGAGTTGATTAACGAAACCATAGAGGTATTTAGTCCTCTCAAATCAACAAGAATACAAAATTTTGTATCCATGATTCGTGCATTTCTCTTCATTTCTTTTCATTTCAACAAAATAGGTTGTCACGTATATATGTGACCATGATATGTGGGTTTTTCCCTTTTTCTCACCACAAAATTGTCAAAGTGTGTCACATAAACTTCCGTACCTCCAAACCGCGAGTCGCCATTCCTCCACAAGTCCAGATTAATACAATTGTAGTTCACGCCACCATCATTCTGCATGAATATATATTATCACAACCTGTATTCTAAATTTTGATTTGTGCAAGTTACTATTATTGACAAGTATGTATGGTTAGAAAGAAAGAGAGCATATGTATAAGCTCATAAAACATACATAATGTTTTTGAAAACATAACAAGTTTTGAGTTTTTTTATTATTATTTCACAGGATTTGCGATCTTTTTAAATGAAATGTTGCAATCTTAGACATTTTTGTGGCTACCTTGAAAGAGAATTAGAGACGATTCTTTTGTAAATTCTTTAATCTATTTACGTGGCAAATCAACATATCTTTCAGATGAGAATAAAGATATAGATTGAATACTTAATGTGTGGTAATTTTAGGGTAATACAAGCTGGTATGATCATTCTTAGTTTAAAGGCTACTGCACAACGGCTTAGTCGCCGTACTAAATAGAGACAGCGCCAAGGGATCAAGAAGAGAAGACAGCAGGAAGCACTCTGTGAAGGCCTTCCAAACTCGTCTATAAAATTTATCGATTGGCCGTCGAGTTGTTCGTATCCACATGAGCACGATCTAGCCTCCCATGCTATATTGTAACTGGGACTAGAGTCTCCATGCACTTATGTTATATTGTAACTGGATCCAGTGCTGACCTGATGCACTATGACTTGGTTCTGTACTATGTTGTCTACATTATGAGATTTATATGGGTGCTTAGTGTTTCTGATCCGGGAGGAGCTGGAGTACTCGCGAGGGTCTTAGATAATAGTTCAGATAGATACAGGTAGAATAATAGTTTGGTCTTCGAATAATTTGGTGATTAGCTAGCCGATGGTACATGTGCATGGAGGACTTGATCACTGCCATGCGGTGCACGCAAAACAAGTGTGAAACTTGTTTTGTTGGTGGCATTCCACGTTGGATGCACAGCCAAACTGATGTTAATTGGCCGATTGTTCAGCACGAAAGCAAGCAAATGAAATGATGTGGGTTCCTCAATTGCACGAAAGGAGCAGTTCGGCCACAGGATCGCACGTCCAAAGAAATTTCATGCGCCCCAATGTGTAGTGCCATTACCAATTGTTATGCCACTGCCACCTAATTAGCTCCCTTGCAACAGCGGTTTATTCTTTTGCGGTCATTTGCACCTACCACTCTTGTTGTACTTTAACAAAATACTATATACACAAGGCAGCTTGGCCATGGTAACGCGCAAGGCAAATGTCTCATCCATGCGGTTAAACAAAAATTAGACACACGTCGGGATACATGGCACATCTTATACTATGAACACTTTTAACATGCAAACACTTTAGCTAGTCACGGTTAGTTTCTTTTTCATGTTTAGCCCTTTTTGTTTCTCTGGTTATAAATAGCTAGTCACGCACTCATGGTAAATAGTAAAACTCAGTTAGGAGTTGTTTAATTTTTATATTTTTTTAAATATAAAAGTGTTCTTTTCACTCACATATCTTGTCGTCTTTTGTGTTTGCCTCTTGTCGACATATTCTTCTGCACGATCCGATTAAAAGTATCGTGTTCTATCTCCTTCAACTAATTCAGATAAATTAGTTTCCTATATTTTATTCATTGTTCTAAATAATAATCTCTCAAACCTTGTATGCAACCGCATACGCAGGTAGGGGCTACCCTACTGCTCTGATAAATTCCGAGTGGTACAATTTACCGGATAAGCTGCTTAATTGGACTGCATATGCGTGTTAGCAAAGCCTTGAACCATTTAAGTGGACTAGTATATGGATCATTCTACTCTTGTGATATTTACTATTTACTAGTTCTTTCGAAAAAATGTATAGATAGTTGAGTTAGCTTTTCCTTTGTTTGCCTATTTGAACAAATTGCATTCTTATCAATTCCCACCATATAATATAATTCTACTTCCAGTTCTTAAATATAATACGGTGAGTTTATATTTTGTGAAAAAATATAGAGTGCTAAAAAAATATAATGTAGCTCTATATCTTATTTTCTAACAATATATATGTATTTATACTCCATTATATTTATTTGTTTCTTGATTTAGTATATATTCCATATTATTCTATGCATAAATGTGTCTATTTATTAAATAGAAAAATCAACATACAAGACCACATACCACATAAGCGTTACAAGGTGAGGTAATTACTCCTTAACCGCTTACCATTATTTAAAACACTAATTCTATTCTCGTTTGTTGTTGACTTTCATGTTTGCTATTAAATTTTGTGAATGCTTAGAGTAAAGATAAGATGAAGTCCGAACAAATAGGAGGCTTTCAAACTTACCTTTTAAGGGAAGTATTTTTGGAATTAGAAACTCTAAATAAATTTAAACTTTTCTCCACTAATTTATTGGACTTAAAAATTTAAGCCAAACTAGATCAAATGCCCTCATTCTAAGATTTGCTTGAGAGATATCGTCAATGAGCATCTCCAACATGATTTTGTCTCTGGTTTACTGCATTGTATTTATGTCTAAATGATTTTGACGACCTTGAATTTAACAAGTCATACAGAAACAACCCTTAAACGAATATATATTCCTTTGACAGTGATCAGCACAGTACTACTACATTGCACCCGGGATTCTTCATTATACTCAACTGGTGGGGTCTTTTTTGTATGTGTACATGGCACACAAGAAATAGGTAATTCAATTGACACTTAATAAAATTTTGTCAAAAATCGAGCACTGTGTTTTTCCTGACAGCATAGTGCATCTATCACACAGGATAATAAATGGACCTTGATCTCCACAAAAACTTTTGATCAGCTTGGTATAGAGCTTTCATAACAGGATCCAACTTTGATTTATCACAAACATGATTTCTCTGCAACACCATGTTCTTTCAAAACATAAGAAATTGGCAGGAGCTATTACATACTATAAAGGTCACCTGATGCACAAGGAAACAACTATCCATTTCTGTTCTGTTACCACCAGGAGGCCAGGAGAGCTAAATCAGAATGAGCTAGGTCAAAACTGGTCAACCCAGTCCTGCCCATCCGCTTTACAGTTTATGCTTTACACCATGTCTTGGTATACCTCAATCCTCGCGCTGCATAGCCATGTTCCTTCACTTGCTTAACTACCTAATGAAAGGCAATGCTGAGAGCTGATTCCAGCACTAATTTGCAAAACAAGGTGATTTTCATCCATTTCATTTATTGATCACTGGGAGATGTGCACTCCATTTGAACATTTTGTAATCCCTGGCAATTTCCTTGGTCTGCCTCTATTAGCCGATCTTGCAGGAGGAACTTCAACTGTAGCGTCTACAGAATTAAACTCCAAGCCTGAGGTTGCTTCATCAGTAGCTGCAATCTCCCTTACTTGACTTAGAAGCTTGCTCAGATGCCACTGTACATATTCAAAGCGACCTTTGGTGATAGCCGATTCCTGAATAATAATAGAGGCCAGGGACTTCAGTGCTTGGGAGCGATACTTGTGACCGCTACACTTGGGAAACAATGAGGTTTCACGGCGCCACCGGGGTATTAGGTACTTCTCAGGGACAACGAAGCCATTCTTCAGAGAGAGTACCTGAAGAGCGTGCCTGCACAGTATCCCAGAGCTCTCAAACTCCTTGCATGTGCAATTAAATTCTTCGCTAGAAGGAAGGCAGTTCACTATATGCCCTCTATCAGTCTTCAGATGATGCTGGACTAGATAGCTGTCCCTTGATGTCTCATACACTGCATATTGTGCTGACAATGTGATTTCCTTCTGAAACATCTTAAAGGCATAATGAGTTAGAACTGCGGAAGCATGCTCTTCAATGGGCGAGCACGTTTTAATCTCGAGATTTTCTTGGCTTTGTTGCATTGTTGCTTCTTCTGCTTCTTGGTTCTGGAGATCAACTGCAACACCTACCTGCAAAAAGCTAACCAACCTTTTAAGATTTGTACAAGAAAGTTGCCAAGAGAGTAACTAACATCCAAGAATGATTTCCTTTACCTGCTCAACAAAATCCTTAAGACATGTTTGTGAGTTCGAGAACCTTTGTAAGAAAGACTTGATAGGCAAAGAATGGCTGGTTGTTAATAGGCCGCCAAAAAACCAGCTTCGCAGGTATGGGACTGCCCAATGGTAACGATGAGCAGACAACATGGCCATGTGTCTATCTGCAAGCAGTCCAAATTCCATAACCATTTGTTCCAATCCATGCTCAAATTCCTCTTCACTCTCCAACTTGTATATTCTACAGAATTCAGACTTGAACCTCTCATATTGCTGTCCAAGAAAAGCCGAAAACCAGCTTGGTAACTTGGCCTCAATGTGCGAAAAAGCAAATGCATGCTTTGTATCTGGCATTTCATTCAATATCATGTCTTTGAGCCCCAAATTAAAGTCTGTCAATATAGACAGTGGGAACTTCCCATCCATCAGTCGAAGAAATGCCTAGAATATTAAGCAAGACGTATGAAATAATTATGAAGTTCAAAGAAAGAAAAGTTAACAATTTGAAATTGAAGAGCTCTACGCCCACCTTCAAGGCCCATCTATAAGACTCCATACTTTCATCAATCAATATAACACAGCCAAAGAATATGATATGTCCATGGTTGTCTATACCAAACCAAATGCCAATGGGCCTGTTGTATGCACATAGACGGTGTGTTGTATCAAAGAATACTACATCTCCAAACACCTTATATGCGCGTATTGAGCCCACATATGACCAAGCAATATGCTCAAGTTTGTTGTTCTCAAAAGACGTAAACTCGTACAGGAAATCTGGGTTTTTCTCTTTCATAGCCTTGCATGACTTAAGGAGTTCGGATCCGTCATTTTCTGGGTTTATGCTTCCTGCAGCATGAAGAAAGTTACTCAGATCCCTCTCACTGAATGTCAATTGGCCAGGCTTCACACCGCGTTCCATCTCAAGCGCTCTCATTATAAGACTCACATTGCAGCCACCCTTGGCAAGAGCTAAGATGCGCTTACGGTCAACTTGTGAAATATACCGGTGGCCAGGAGAATACTGCATTTCGTTGCTCCCCAGCAGCTCATGGTTATGCACATTACTGAAATTAACAACCACCCATCTGGTCACTCCACTCAAATTATTCTTCTTGATCACCATCTGCGCTTCACACTTGCATCGAGATGGTTTTTTCTTCCTGCGTTTAGCTTCCCCTAACTTGACAGGTAAAGGGGGGCCTGCCCGATGGCAAACAAGCTCCCTTTTGTAAACCCCCATTGGATGGTCAGGGTTTCCCTTCGACCGCTCACGTCTCACCAAGAATCCATTGTTTCTTGCATAACTGCTATAATACTCTAGGGCCCCATCATCACTTTGGAACGACTGCCCAACATATGGAGGAGGGATGACAACCTTGTCAGCGCCGAAAGAAACACTTGGCATCTCAAGAGAGGCACTTGGCTCCAAAAGGCCAGAAGAATCAATGAGTTCATCATCTTTAAAACCTTCAACCTCAAGAAAGCATTGGGAATCTCCACAAGGGCATGGCCTCAGCTGACCCACACTTCCCATATTTACCATAGACATGCTTGCCAACATCAGCTCAAGTGTACCCTGCTCAAATTTCAAATGGTTTCAGACTAACTGGAGATGCTACAATAGCATACTACAAAACAACAAAGAAAGAAAAAGCCTACACAGGTTTAGCCACTAACTAATGCAGGTTCCTTGATTGCTTTCATTTGCTTCGACAATTCGACCCTAAATTCATCATGTTATTCCTCGGTAACTAATCCTCATTTCAGCAATGCGGTATTCTTCTACCATCATTGAGCAGCTAAGTGCATTTCATCAAGCTGATTTGTACAATTTGTCCATTCACCAATGATATCTATGATCCCTACTAAGCAACAAATAAAACAATGCTCATGACAGAGAAGCAAAGAACTAGCTTTGGAGCACATCAAGCGCACTGTAAAAAGCTACAGATAATACGAGCTAGATAGGTCCAAGACAAGGATTCTTTCTTGACCGAATTCTAGAATCTAACAGACAGAGACTAAATTGTGCCGCCATCCTCCCATGATCTTGGACCATTCCCACTTAGCTCACTTCATAGTTCGCTTTCTTTCTTCTCTCTATTCTTTTAGTGTCTGAAAATTTGCATCAAAAGAGAGGCAGAACTGACAAATCAAGATTCCAAGCAACTCAGGAGAGGAGGAAGGAAAAAAATGATCAAGTAAGGTAAGGTTATGGTTCGGAAGGGCTAATATGTACCTCAAATTTCTTGTGTTCCTATGGGTTTAGGGCTTCCAGGCAAGAGAATGGGGAAGGCAAGAACTTGCACAGAAAACAAATAGGGTAATTTTGAGTATCCGCCCGTCAAATATTATTAACTGAAATATCCTTGTATTATGCGCTATCTCATCCGTAGATGCACTGATGGACGGCCAGGATTCGGGTATTACTTGGGAGTGGCATATAGCTTTTCTGCTTCTGGCTACTCGAGCAACCCAACCCAAGCCACGAGCTCCTCCTACGCCGCCTTGTTTTTTCTCCAATCCCACACGATTTCTCGGAGTCTTCTGCTCGATCCCCGGCCGAGACTGCCCCCGTGCACCTCCCTTGGCGTTTTTTCGATTAGAAGCTGAAATTTTGGATCTTGAGGTGAAAAGAGAGGCTGTTTTTGGCTCGCAGTGGGAAAAAAGAGGATTTTTTCGATTCCAAGTTGAATTCTGGTGGAAAAAAGGTAATTTTTCGATTTCAAGTTTAAATTTTGAATTTCTCGATGAAAAGGTGTATCTTTTTAGTTTCTCCTTATGTTCTTTGCTATCCCTGATCTGGTATGGAGGAAATTTAGCTCGATTTGAAAGTTTTGATTTTGTTCCAAAAAATGGGCTATTCCTTCTTAGATATATCGTATAGTTCTACGCAGATATTGTCTGTACATCCTTTTTGCATCCCAAAGATTTTAGGACAACTCAAAATTTGATTCGAATTGATTCTTGCGAGCGTTAATTTCAGAGGGGAAATGGAGATACAGTCATCAGGGAGGTCAATAGATACGCTAATGGAGAAAGTTCTGTCTGTGAACATCCTCTCGTCGGACTACTTCAAAGAGCTTTATAGGCTCAAGACGTACCACGAGGTCATAGATGAGATCTACAACCACGTTGACCACGTCGAGCCGTGGATGACCGGCAACTGCCGCGGCCCGTCCACCGCGTTCTGCCTGCTCTATAAGTTCTTCACGATGAAGCTCACGGTTAAGCAGATGCACGGGCTGTTGAAGCACCCGGATTCCCCTTATATCAGAGCTGTAGGTCTATAGCTTGGTTTCTATGATGTGCATTTCTATATTTGCTTTTATAATCGTGCATTGCATGCAGAGTGCAATAATAAAACACCTATTTTGCAGATTGGATTTCTTTATCTGCGATATGTTGCGGAACCAAAGACATTATGGACTTGGTGTGAGCCGTACATCAAAGATGATGAGGTATTGCCTCTTTGGCTTTGGCTCTCCTTTTCTTTTGCATTTTGTTTGAGAAGATTAAAGCAACCAGAACACAATCGTTGTTCTTATTCTGTATGTCCTGTGTGATACATTGAAGTGTTCAATAAATTTGCTATACCATCCAATTAGGTGTTAAACTTGAGTAAAATAATCAGACATCATTTTACATAAAGCCAAAGCTGGTGGTTATTATCATATATTGGAGTTGGAAAGGTATTGCACCTGCTCTTTATTAAGAATAATGCTTGTGACAAACTAGAAATAGTTTGAATAACAATATTAAAGCTAGCAAAAGATAGTTCTTGTCATATCATATTCCATTATGCACTGTCCTTTGGTTTCATTGATAGGGTATTATCAGAATATTAACCTGCCATACTTTTCTTAATATAAAATTATAATGCATCTTGATGCAACATGAAAAATGAGAGGATGTGCCTAAGAATGCACGTGAAAACAAATGCGATGCATTTCTTTTTGCTGTTTTTATAGCTGTAAGATTTTGTATGCCAGTGATTCTTTATGATGAAATAGTTAAGCCCTTTTCAGTTCTTTTCAACATCTTGGGTCTGTACATCATTATATAATCCAACTCCACATAATTTATCTTATATTGCAGGAGTTTTCCCCTGGATCTAATGGTAAAATGACAACCATGGGTGTTTACGTGCGTGACCTTCTCCTTGGTCAGGTACATCTCTTAAGCTTCCCTTTGTTTTCCAGCATAAAGAGCATTGTAAAGCTATTATTACAGTGCCCTTAGTTACCCAATCACACCCAAGGGAATGGATCATTAACATATTATTTTCTGTGCCTAAATGCAATTGATGTTTGTTGAATTACTCACCTGTCGACTTGACATACTGAGCGGAAATTTCAATTGTGGAGTTGCTTTAAGAGGAGACTAGTGGCAATTTATTTTAATATTATTTTATTATTCTTGCCAGTTAGCAGACACTGGTAGCAAATTGTAATGCCAATTTTCTGGGTGAGCAGAAACTGTGGTGAATTGTGGTTCTTTTTGGGTTCAGTGGGCCATTACTCTTCACTTTTGAGAAGATTGCTCTCTCCATTCCATTTATGGGTCCAGTCTTTACAATAATGATGGTTGACTGATTTGGCTGAAAGGAAACACAAAGCAACTAAGACCAATTTGTGATTTGACAGTTTTTTCGATCCCAAACATTTTATTCTGTTGTAGTCTGTGTCTTCATGTCTGATGTTAGAGCAGCATCTATTGGACAACTCCTATACCCCCTATGCATGTCTTCATTCAGTGCCTGGTGCTGTGGTGTGCATACGTCAAATTAACTGTACCATCGGCTTCGCTTTTTGTTGACCACTTACTGTTCAGCAATTCTTTTTCGGGCTACCATTCAAGCAGCTTCAGTTGGGAATATTATAATAAATTATTCACATAAACTAATTTTCCATGTCGTTTATTGTTATATTGCAGTACTACTTTGACAGTCTTCTGCCACGAGTGCCTCTCCCAGTCTTGCGACAGATCACTGGCCATCTTGAGAAGATGAAGCTCCCAACAAAGCAGTCGGGGGTGACTGGAGATTCTAGTCGGCATGGTTCAGATGACACTGCTCGACGTCCTCCTTCAGTAAAGGCTTCTTTATCTGTCTCTTTTGGTCAGCGTGCTCCACATCGTGCGTCCACAAGGGACTCATCCCCTGTCCGAAAAACACTACCTTCAGTACGGGATAGGGAAACAAGTCATGATGGTGATCATGCAAGATCCTCACCAAGGAAGCACCGAAGTAGGAGTCGTGAGCGTGATCATGAGTCTGAGCGGGGCCATTCAGACCGTGATCGTGGTCGGTACAGGGACAGGGAGCATGAGCGACATACCCGTGATAACAGAGATCGGGATTACCATCGCTCGAGTTATTCAGATAGGGATGGTGAGAGACGAGGTCATGAAAGAAGGGATAAGGACAGAGACAGGGACTCTGATCGAAATGGGCGTTCAAGCATCCATCGGAGCAGGAGCAGGAGTCCAAATCGTGGTAAAAGTGACCATGACAACCATCGCCATAGTCCATTTGGTGAATCAAGCAAAGCACCTGTCTCATCCAATTTAGCAAAACTGAAGGACTTATATGGCGATGCAACAAACTTGAAGGATGATGCTGGTGATGATAGAACTCGCAGGGATTCAGGAACTGAAGAGGTAATCAGATTGGGAGGCGCCAGGTGGAGGTGAATGTGAAAGGAAAAATCACAAGACCTCCTTTTATCCTTCAATTCTTGTTGTACTAACATCAACTTTACAATGTTGAGATTAAACATGGTGGCATTCTTCCCCTTGAACTGGCATTCCCGTGCAATGTTTACAGGGAGGGAAAGAGTTGATTTGTTAAACTTACCAAGCTTGTAGCTCGTGGCTTTGCTTTACCTCCATCCTACGAAATGCATCTTTTAACCAGCTAAACTAGTTCTTGGATAAAGTTATTTGGATGGCCGAATTTTTGTATCTACATGTTTAGCGTTTGAGTTCATGGGTTTTTTTTTTCCTCTAGTTGCTGCATACTGCATTGGTCATCAATGAATTTTCATATGCTTCTTTTGATTTGTTAATGAGATTTTCATGCAATGTATTTTCATACTCAAAACCGTCACAGTAGAGGGATATCATATGCATGTATCAAGCAAGAAGTTTCTTCCTGGCTTAAATTTACAGTTTAACAAGATATGGATGTATGCAATGTTCTGTATGATTAATTTTCTCCTTTCATCTCTCTTGGCTTTCAGTGCATATTATAAGTAATCTCCATTTCTACCAACCCAAATCAAGGAGAATATCCTTGCCTGTACATTATTTTTTTTAAAGGCGAAGGTTAATGCACATTCAATCGAGTGATTATAAAGTTCCAGTATATGCTGAAAACTCAGATCAAGTTTCTTTTGCTCATCCTTCAGCATATCATACTTTCTCCAAGGAGTCCAACAAAGCTCATGTTGACAGATAACATTGAACATCTACAAGTTGCCGCTGCTAAGTAAAAGAAACCGTGTTTCCATCTGATCTGATCAATAATTGATACATCAAACTATGTCTGCCACCCAAACTATAGACAACCTAACACAGTATGTCTTGCCATGATGAAGTTTCATGATGACCCTCCTGAAGACATAAATAAGAATGAGAGGACGGTTTGATGTAAATTGAATACTAATCAATGCACAATGCAGGGAAAGATACTGGCAACTCCTGTAGAGATGTTCTTACAATGGCATCGGTTGGGGCCACTAGATTCATAGATGCATATGCATCCTATCATGGCCAGCTCCCTGCCGGTGACACTGCCGTTTTGCATATGAATGCATCATTTAACTGGAATCAGCCTGCTTTCCATGGTGAAAGTGAGATATTCCAGCTAGTTACTTTCCTCACACCTGCCAGGAAAAAAAAATGATCACATAGGAGTATAATTGCAAAAATGACAGCAGATGTGGTTAAACTTACCTCATGACAGGTGCAAAAGTGAACCAAACATGCCAAACTGAGAATTCCACCATTCTGCATCGATGCCAATGTAATAAGGGCAAAGAAAATCTCATGGAATGTGGAAAGCCATCAGGAGCCAAACAGCTTTTGCTTATGCCCTAAACGGCTATGCCCAAATTGAACTAGTTACACACAGAGCATCTATTCTGGTCATGTACTGAAAGCATCAAATCTTGTAAGACCAGCTCATGATGCTGCAGGACACAGCACTCATCATTTTTCACCGTGTTTGGAAGAACAGGGTAAACAATCTGCCTCATACTGGAAACAAAGGCTATCATCTCATTAGAACAATACCCCAAGAGCCAAGATGTCAAAAGATGCGCATTTACATCTATCCATTCGTTTGTTGATATTATCTGTTTGATTCAAAAACTTGCTCTACAAAAATAAACAGGTAGCATCAGATCATAGCTCGACATCACAAATCTGCTGGATTGATGCTAAATCCAGCTATAGCCAACTTCTTTGTCAGATGCGACGCTTTTAATTTGACTTCTCAAACTTTCAATCACACTCCATCTGTTGGCTGATCCATGCACATTGATGAGATGCAAATAAGGCATTTTCCAAAAATGATTATTTGCAAACAACTGATCCGCAGCATGCTCTGCTAACTTGTCATTGCCATTCAATCTGCAACTGCTCAAGAGAGAGGTCCATATTACTGGATCTGGTTCAGGTGGCATTGACTTCACTAGAGTTTCAGCTTCTCGTAAAAAGCCTCCCCTACACAAGAGGTCAACTATGCAAGCATAGTGCATTTTATTAGGTAAAATTCCATAATCACGCCTCATCACATTGAAGAAATGTTTAGCTTCCTCCAAAAGGCTCATGTGATTGCATGCAGAAAGTACACCAAGAAATGTGATGTCGTCAGGATCAACTGGTGCCATTTTCATAGTCTCAAACATTTCAACAGCATCCCCGCCAAGACCATTGAATGCATATCCATGAATGATTGTATTCCATGTCACTACATCCCTCTTATTCATCTGATCAAAAATGTATCGAGCTATAATCACTTCACCACACTTGCAATATAGGCTTATAAGTGAATTCTGAATTAGCAAATATGACTCTAGTCCAAGCTTGACAGATGCAGCATGAAACTGCTGACCATGAACCATCATAGAATGCTGTGAGGAATAGCTGATGAAGCTAGAAATGACTGATTCACTCGGGCTTATATTTGATAATACCATCTTCTTGTATAGCACAATTGCTTCATTGATTAAACCATTTTGGGCAAGCCCAGTAATGAAACAGTTCCAAGACGTAGCATCATGCGCAGGAGATTCATCAAAGAGCTTATAAGCTTCAGTAACCTTACCTTGATGAAGCAAACCAGATATCATAACATTGTACGTGACAACAGTCCTTTTACGCATCCTATTGAAAAGGTCCAATGCATCATCTAGATATCCTTCTTTCACATATCCAAAGAGCAAAGTTGTGCAGGCCACTACATCTACTTGAGGCAACATACAGAACAAATTCCGTGCTTTGTCAAGCATTCCATTGTCTATAAACCATGACATCAAAGCAGTAGCTGCCTCCACGTTCTTTTCAGGCATCTGCAAGTACAACTCGGTAGCATCAGCAATCCTGCTATCTTTTATATAGCCGTTAATTATCAAGTTCCATGAGATCTTATCTCTGATAATCATGGAATCAAAAACTTCTCTAGCCTTATCTACCTTTTCCGCATCAATATACCCACACATGACAGTATTCCATGAACCAACATGCTTGCTTTCCATCTTATTAAATTCCAACCATGCTTCTTCAATATCTAAGGAGTTGCAGTACATCACAACTAAAGACCGCTCAATGCTCTGGTTAAGAACAAATCCAGACTTCACAGCAAAACCATGAACACATCTACCTCCTCCAATATTTTTCAGGCCAGCATAGGCATTTATAATCTTAACAAGAATTGCACTTGTCATTTCCTCCGCACATCTCATCAATCCATTAAATAATTCAACAGCCTCACCAAATTGCTTATGGTGGACGAATCCTCGGATCATGACGCACCACGACACTGAGTTCTTTATGGGCATCAAGTTAAACAGCTCAAACGCCAACCCCACCTTGTGCACCATAACGTACCCTTGTATCATGGCTGTCCAGGACACAACATTACGCACTGGCATCTGATCAAACACCCTGCGAGCGTCAGCTATCTGATAATTCAGCACAAGGCCCGATATTAGAGCATTCCACAAGGCCACGTTTGGATTGTCCACACCATCTAGAACCTGCTTCAGGCAACTAAAGACCCCACAGTTCGCATACATCATGATCAGCGTGGCACCCACAAACACATTGTCTGAGGACCGGGTCTTGAATGCAAGCCCATGAGCACATTTCCCAACCTCCAGAGCTTCCAGTCGCGCACAGGATGACAGCACGGTAGAAAACGAGGTGTGGTCCGGCCGGAATCCACAATGCCTCAACTCCGAGAACGCCCTTATCACCCTGTCATGCCCACCTGACCGAGCATACACAGCCATGATGGAGTTCCAGGACACAATGTCCCTCTGCATCATTTCGTCGAACACCTTCTGTGCTGCCGCAAAGTTACCAGCTTTCAAGCGCTCACCGATCAATCTGTTCTTGGAAGTGATGTCGTAGGCGCACAAGTGCACCATGGACACCAGGGAGTGAGGTCTAGCGCAGCGTGACATGGCCATTTTGAGGGCATTGGTGCACCGTGCAATGAGCATGTCAAGCTGTGGCTCTCAACATCTCATATGTGACTGGACACGAGGAGCGACATGGAGTTTAAACCTTGGAAGCTACTACTAGCGAGAGATGGAGGAGAAGACGCGGAGGAGGGCGTCTGCGAGGAACCACGAGAATGTTTCGAGTAGACAAAATTGCATAGAATATTTGATATTTTTTTTCTTTAAGTAATTTTGTTAATTTCAACCTCTCAATTATTCAGAATTGTCTAATTGAGCATTTCAGTTCATATTATTTAACAGGTTGATGACATAGTCGTTAATTTGGGATGATAGCAAATGCTAGCTTGTTTCTTGGACATGCTAGACTGTTCAAAAGTATGCTGATGAGTTTTTAGAGCGGAAGGGCTCGATGATGCAATCTTTAATTTTAACCATATCGGTGGAGAGAGATTTTGCTTGTGAAAAATTGAATACTAGAGGGGCTCAAAATGCAATCTTGTCTCCCAAATGACAAATTGGAATAATTATACTCAGAACCATCCCCGTTAACATTTCCATCAAAGGTGATTAAATAAAGGCTTAAAGCCGCTGCCGGTGCCGTGCGCGTGCCGCGACCGTTCGGACGCGGCCGCGGGCCACCCACCCATAGCGCGGTATCAATCACGTGATGGCCAGCCAGGCGGTTTCTGACGCGCGCGCAGGACGTGTCGTGGAGCTCAACTTCGCCGCATGGCGCGGGCGGCTTCGCGCTGGGCCGTGGCCGGTGCCGCGCGCGCGCCCCCATTGTCGTGCCGCACCAAGCAGTTTGTGTTGTGATGCACCCGGCCGCGTCGTCACATGCGCGCAGGGCGTGTCGTGGTGTGACTCGGGCGAAGCGTCCAATGATTATTTGCCTAATTGCCGCTCTGGTGCAAAATGTAACAACACTACAACTCTACGAGTACCTCATTTTTCTTACCCGAGGACTGAAATTTGCATGGACCCCTGGCCCATACGGAGTTATGAAGATACAACTAACAATCTGCCCTATAGATGCAACAAAAGCGAGTGGTGGTGCTCCATCAGCAACAGGAATGGATCCTTAAATGTCACAACATAAATGACATTTGTACGTAACATAGCGATCCATCCCATCCAGAGGAAAAAAAGACAAGCCCCCAAATTAAGACAACGTCCACATCAAACTCGATACCGATCCCATGCATGGCAATTGCCTCCTAACGATCTGCCAGGCACTGCACTTTGTCACTATGGGTGTTCTGTACACTAGTCATCGTCTACAGGATGACATAACTGTTCTATGGATCATCCAATAATAATGGCAAAATTACACCGGACACATTTCTACTATTCATAATTATCATCTTTAGTGTAATTAGATCTCTATACTTGAATTTGAATTAGATAAATATCTATGCTATTTGAAAAGATAATGCATTCTATCACTGACTTGGTTGGATTAATTTATTAGGTTTGACATATGAGACTCACATGTTAGTGAACACCATTTTAACAAAAAATTGGATGAAAGAATCTGATTGCATCCGTCTAAATAATAGAAGACTTATTTACTCCACTTTTAAGTAAAAAAAATAAAACAACTCTTAATACAATTACATTATGTGTGAGATATATTGTGCTACTTTCTATTTTCATCCTAATATAATGACCTTTAGACTACCTTCAATACTAGTTTATTGCTTATGTTATCACTTAAACAAGCATCTTTATCTACAATACAATCATCCACTTAAAAGGTGTTTAGTTGGACCTAACTCCTAAACTCATCAATGAAAAGAATTATCTGTCCTGCTTTTATAATAAGAGTTTTTTTTATTACAAACAGTGATGTTTAAGAAAAGACAAAACTTCAATAAATAGGATACTTTCTCTTTCTTTAAACACTTTCTCAAGAGCCCCTGTTGCAGATGGTATAGCCCAAATGCACTATTTGATGAACTTTTTTATGACATTATCCTCATAATCTCCTTAGACTCTGTTCCAGTAGCGGTCATGGAAAGTCAATTCTCCTTATTCAACAAGGATAGTATGATTTATTATGTTTTATTTTTCCTTGATTTTGAGTCTTTTTTTGTAAGAAAGTAGGTCAATTGTATGAAACGGAGATCCGAATGGTAGGACTTAAATGAAAGTGTGGGGTTAGACGGTGTTAAAGATAGCAACGCATCGTCTAACTTCTCATTTGCTGAAAACATAGAAAGCACCGTTTACATTAAAGATAGCGATGGTGCATGGTCTAATGATTCAGGAAAAATCCGTAACTTGTGAGGCTGGTCTTAATCTAGTGCGGCGATCAGTTAAGAGAGCAACTCCTATTCAATGCCACACTATTAAGAATTAAAAACGAAATTTAAGCAGTATACTCAATAGCCTCCTTAATTGTTTAATCATCAATATTAATGGCTATTACTGAGACTAATTGCTATGTTCCCCTTGGACATGGGCCATGCACACTTTCAGCACATGTGATGCTGGGAGTGCTGATGTGGAGTTCTCGGCACTAGTCAAATCAATTTCAAAGTAACGTATACCGAATCCTAACCAATTTTATTTTAATTTTGTCTAAGTTATGATCAAACCAGACCAATTCTAACGACTTACGGCAAAGTCAAATCAACTTCGGCTTATTTTTCACCGAGTTCATGGACGCGTCGGTTTTCAAGAAAAACCTGGTTCCTAATTGGTTACGGGTAAACCGGTAGGGTCCATCAACCATAATTCCAATTTGGATTCATAGGTAGTATGGATTAAGAACTCATCAAAAGAAGATTGTGCAGTTAGCCCCAGTCATCTAGTTCACATCTCACAACAATTCAAAATATTCAATAAATTCTTCTGAAACACTCGAATATATAACCATCTAGATAGTTAGAATATGTATCCATACAAAGAGATATTGTGAGTTCTTTAACTCTCTCTCTCCCAACAATTCAAAGTGCTCAATAAATACATATGAAGTACTCAATATACAGTCATACAGGTAGAACATGCATCCATACAAAAAAAGTTTGACTTTCGATCCCCTTATTTTCTTATATGTGTTTAATTTGAACATTGTATAACAAAAAATATAATATTATCAATATAATAGGTGCTACTGTTTGTAAATACAAAAACCTGCCAGATGGCATGACGGCTATGCCATCCAATTGTGCACCTTTGGGTTAGGTGTGTGCCTGTCTTGTTCAACCGGGCCTAGCTGGAAGAAATAAATTGTGGAAGCTATGCAATGCGACGGCAATCTATCTATCTTTGGGCTGTCATGGGACCCCTCCCCCTTCCACACTGACCAAATCACACCAAATGCGCACACAGTCGTTGGCTGCCTAACACCTACCACCAGCTGCTCCCTGCTTCATCAGTAAAGGCATCTTACATTACATATTTTAGGGCATATCCAGCAAGAACTCTCTTAACATAGAAAAAATGTAAACTCATAATCCATACAGTCTGATCAACAACTTAATAAATCACAGAAGGAATGGACAATAATCTTCCCCACGAAGATATTAGATGGGTTCATCAACTTCAAAGATGGAAAAATGAATAGCTGTTACTAGTGTATGCAACCATCAAAACTAATAGCTACAGATGCTTTTAAGATGTCAATAATTTTCTTTTATTGTAAGATACAAGCACTCGGACGCCAACATTGCTTGCACGTTGCTTTAAGCCACTTTACAGTTCAACCTTCCAATTAACCGAAGCTGTCATGCCATCACGACAGCTCTTTGATGGACTCTTCAAGAAACTTTTCAGCAAATGGAAAATTTTTTAGCAGTTTGTTGAATGGTTGGATCATTAGATGCTAGAAACAACTTCCACAGCCAAAAACCAAAAAAAGAAAAAGAAAAAGAAAATAAACAAAAATAAACACAAGAAAAACAAAGAATGAAGAAGATAGATTTGACACAGTAGATAAGCACCCACCAACCCCCCCCCCCCCCCCCCCCCCCCCCCCTACAGAAGCTAAGTATTTTTACAGAAGAACTGATGGAGAAGTTAGCCCTCCTCCTGATCTTTCATGCCGATCAAAGCAGTCATGAACCTTTTGAGTTTCGAGCATCCGACACCATGAAACATTCATGCGCTCTCAGCTGGGAACATTCCCATGTTTCCCTCACCATGTGCTTGCTTTGGTCGCCACTCAGTGTGCGCCTTCACAATATCAGCTCCAGATTCGAGCTGAAGAAGATGGTCACACTGGATGGAAGCCTCCTGGGCACCATCAATGAATTCATCTGAGACGGTAGTAAGCGACTGCAGCACACTGTCGCGCCCACACTCCTTCCTGTAATCAAGGGTCATGCTCGCAAGTTCATGCTTTTCCAGGATTGAAATTGGAGCACTCTGACAAAAGAAAGGAAAAGAACTCAGGCATCTGAATACCTTCAGAATATAATAATTGAGAAAGTTCAGCAGATAATTAGGAACCCAACCACCAATAATGTTTACTTTACAGACCACCTGATGCTCATCAAACAATACTAAGAAACATGCCTACATGCTCCTCTATAAAAACTGACATATCATAAAGCGAATTAACTGACTGTGATCAAGATAGAACCCAAAGAAAACCAAATATTCTCCTTTTGCCAGATTTGGACATGTATATGAGCAAAATTTTGTCCGGCGAGTGAAACGGGGGGTAAACAAAATTACCTCAAGAATCCAGCCAATATACTTAACATTGTTCACATGCTGGTTGACATCAAGATCACCCCACTTAGGCTGTTGAAGATTTAAGGAATTCTGTGAGAAATCTTATATACAAGGACAATTGCAAAAACCAAAACACAGCAAAAGATAAGCATGTGTAATTGACTCACTGTAAGTCCCTTTCTTATGAATTGTTTTGTAGCATCACCATCAGTTTTCTTCCCAGGCTTAGCCAATTTCTCACTCTGCTCCTCTGTTATAGCAGAACGGTCATTAAAGTATGGACCAATTTCAGCTCTAACTTCGTCTGGCATTTTTGAAAGTTTTCTAGTTTGCTTATTCATCATCACCCAAACACTGAAAAAAGGTCAAAATGGGGCACAATTAAAACCTACAAGAGATGCAACCAAGCAGCATAAATTGAAGATGGAATTCCCCTGAATAAAAAAGAATGCATTTAATAGGCAGAATCCAAACCTTGTAGCTCTCAAAATTGTTTGACCAGAGTTGTAGTCACGAACATGCCAGTCTCGACGCATTCCATTTTTGCCAGCAGCAGCTACCCATGTGTCAACTTGAACCATATCTCCCCTAATATAATAGCAGGGCAGAAAACAATTTATTTTCTCATGCCTCAGTGTATAATGTGCGCACAAATGTCTAATACACCTAAACTATCCCCAGAGGGATTGCAATTTGAAGTTGTTTCCCCTTTTTTAAACTAGGCAAGCTTAGAATTGGACTTATTGATTAGCCGCTTGAACTAATGCTAATTAAATAGTAGATAATAATTTATTGAGCACTTAGGATTTTGAACCGACAATTGCTGAAAGTAATAACAACTGTTGGAGCAAGAGAAGTCTAATGATCTAGATTAAGAGCTTCATCCTTGGCAGATCAGCGCATGTATCGCTTCTTCCTTTACGCAATGAACATCGTTTACTCCACCAAGGCAACTTTTGATCACTTGATGCGTGATGACCCATTCAACCTCTCTTAATTCAAAATAAGTATGGAGCAGAAACTATTTACTTTTGAGCAGGCAATGAATATATTGTCTCATCACTAGCTTCCTTTACTTCTTCAATTTAGACCCAACTATGACAAAGGCACATATATTGTTATGCTTGGGTGTAAAGCAAGGAATTAAGGCAGTTATTCAGAGGTGTTGCACTCATGAAAGAGAATGCTTGCAGTGACTCAGTAAGTAGCTACAAGCTGTGGAAAAATTGATGATAACTGATAAGCTGGCTCATCTCCATAGCCAAATAGATCTGACAGCTATCAGCGAGAACTGCTTTCATGTAGCATGAGAGTTACTAATACCATAATCATTAATAACCCAGCATGTGGCTCTGATAGCTCAAGGATAATTCTAAATGTAGTGACAGTAAAGTTTTGCATCAGCCAACCATGTGTACAAGAATCACTAAAACACTATGATATGCTAAATTTGACAAACAGGGTAATGAGAGATGATCCCACATTAGTAATATACAATCAATAGTAAGTCTCTTCTCAAACCAAAAACATGGCGTTGTGCAATAATGCAATGAAATGTGACAGTAGACAAAATTAAACTCTAAAGAACAAACAAGACAAGATGAACAGAATGAACGTGAAGGCAAAAAGACAGATGTGTTTTGTGCGAATTAAATTGACAACGAAGAAAACGAGGTATTTGGCAAGAAAATGACAAGAGCAGCTATGTTTGCCAAAAAGTACCATGATGGGTATTGCTCGACAAGAAGCTGGATTTTACTGACAACCCAGATCAAGTTCCGTTTGCTCATCTCTGGTGTAGCACCAAAACCATCTCCAAGGAGTCCGGCGGTCTTCACATGGTTAAGAGCCGTTTCCTTCAAAATGTAAAATTACTGTGAGCTTAATAAACAAAATGCATCAATAGTGAAGAGGAAAAAGAGAAGGAAAATAAAACTGCAAGTACCATTATGTTACCTGCAAATGATTCATTAATGTCTCTATAGAAGCCGTACGATCAGCGCCAATCTCATAGGACCGAATCAAGAAGTTCTGCCTGAACACCAGCCCATCCTGGATGATTCTACCAAAGCCAAATGAGTCAGCAAGCATGTCTGGCCGCTTTGGCTTCCAGTCAAGCAGTGTCCACTGTTTCTCGGCTGCCAGGAAGATGGTCGTGACGGCAGCAAGAAGCATGCTCCAATCTGGCAGTTGGTTATAGAACGTCTTTGGGGCACTGTACGGCACTGCCTCCTCCATGTCTGGGCTCCCAGTCTTGAGGTTAACCTTGGTGCCATTAACCTTGGGAAGAGCCTGGGCCTGTGCCTTTACTTGCATGGCCCCGGGAGCCGAGTTAGGCTTTGCAACAATGCCTCGGACACTCAAACTATCCGGCAATTCGCCAATCGTGTCCTTGGAGCCTTTCGCCGATGTAGCAGGAGAAGACGCTGGGCTGGGGAAGAATGCCGAGGCGGCAAGGGACCCAGCCATGAGGGAACCGCACTTCTGAATTCAAATTACTCAGAACCACACAGCGAAGCTCCAACCTGAAGAAAGAAGCAATGAAAAGTGGCACTTCATCAAAGACTATATATTCAGATTCGCAACAGAAAATTTTTTTGTTTCAACTGCATCGATGAAGAATCATTCACATCGTGTTCTTTGGCTGGGTCAGAAAGTAGAAAATGTACAGCTTTTGTTCATCGTGAAAGGGATCTTGAACGGAAATAGCGTGAGCTAAATTTTTCCCGGTTTGAGCTACAGAATCGAGTCAGCTACAGAAAGGCAGAGATAAAAGTTTCCATATTTGACCTACAGAATCTGGCTCAACAACTTGTTTGCTGGAAACTTAACAAAAGTTCAGAGATGAACTACTGGATCCAGATGCTAAAAATGCCTCCTTTGGGACAAGAGAAGGCCTCTATCAAAAATAGAGTCCCCAAAATTTTCAAAATTTTGAAACTATTTGAGCCCCATTTGAATCAATTAGGAAACAAATTGGACAAAACAAAGCCTACATCCCAACCAGAAAAATAAAACTTCTTCACAGCTAGTTAAGCTGTGCTCAATCAAAAGCATTTAAAATTGGCGTAAGAACTAATTATGAATGTGTAAAAACCTAGTTCAGAAAAATGCCACCTTTTCCGCTGTTCAGCTTCGTTGCAACAAACTTGGGGGAAATCCTATAAAAAAAAAAAGACATACTAGTGCTATTTGAACCATGTTTCCAATTGAATTCACCCAACAAAATTTGGACAAAGTATCCTCATTTTTTACGAGCACAGAAGGACATTGCAATACAAGCCCACCAAAAATCCAAATTTTCCCATTGTTTGGCCCCATTCATGCACATTTCACCCCGAAAATGAAAAAAAAAACCTCATATTGGACAAAACCAGGCCTGCATTGAATCAGAAATCCCCCCAAAATCCTAACTTTTCCCACATGAGCTCGAGCTCCATCCAATCCAAATCCAAACAAAAGAAACGAACAACTAAAAACCAGTCCCCACCATCCTGGCTCCGATACAATTCACCACAAAACCGCCAGATCTAGCAAACGAAACCCACAAAAACACAAAAATGCGGGCGAAAAATTCACCAAAAAATCGCCAACAACATCCTCACGAGTCAGAACCACTCGCCAACAGATCGCCAATAACTCACCTTACGCTCCACCAATCGAATCCAAATCAGGCCCCTTCCAAGCCTCGAGTTTCAGACCGTCTCCTCCCCCTCCTCGCCACGCTCGAGCGGATGGATACGGACGGATTAGACTTGTGGCCTCGCTTCTTGGGCTCGCCACCTCACGCGCGAGAGCGAGAGATAGAGAGAGGAGTTCTTTTTTTTTTTTTTTTCTTTTTGCCTTTGTGTTTTTTTTCTTTTTGCGAGATGGCCACGAAGCAGAGCCGTTAATGTGGCCGCGAGTATTTATACACAGCCGCGTACGGTTTCCAGGGCTCGTATGCGGTGAAGCAAGACGTATTTTTCTACGATTTGTGAAAAGACGATACTACCCTCCGGTGCGGTTTGGTCAGTCCAGGACAACGCCTATGGACTTTTTTTATTTCTGTCAGATGATCCTACACGGAACAGTTCTGCATAGTGGAAGGTGAGATGCTAAGAAAGTGAGGTTTCTCGAAAAGCTAATACTGACATATAAGCAAGGTTAATGGTATTATTTTAACAGTATTTAGTATATTATTAGTTATTATTAATATTTAGGGTGTTTGATCGAGTTTTATTTTAAATTTATTAGTCAAAATAAGTTCAAACTGTAGCTGAATGTCTAGTTCATGGTGAAGTTTAAATGTAATTTTAGTCTATCTAATATATTAAATCGTAAATAAAAAGGATATATAAATATGTTGTGATGTTTTTTTAGAAAAAAAAGGAGATGTGTTGTGGTATGTGATGTCGTATTTTTTTCTTATTGGATTTATATCGGCATTGCGGATATTAGGTTATTAAATATGGAAAGTGGCAGCATTTTTTTTTTTTTTTGCTTAGAGAAATCCAAGATGATTCTTTCAGATTTCACCTTATAAGTTGTGCAAATTTTAGTAATAATATAATACAGTACCAACTTAACAATTGTACAGAATAACAAAATTGACTGAATCACACTAAAAAATTCGTCGCAAAATGCATGCCATCTTAAACTAAGATATAAACAAGTATGGACCCAAAGCCACAGGTCAGCTCAGTGGCAAAATTAATGGAAAAGTCCAACCATTTAACCATTTCTGTTGGTGCTAGCGCGACTAAATTGACCCTGGCGGGCGGGAGCTGACTGAGCATAGATGCTCCCGAGGGGCATTTTGGAAGTATCAGTAGGTTCGAGAAGTCCGTAGCCACGTGCATGGCCATGGGCCGATGGCCGGCTTTCCGGCCCAACTCCCTCACCAAACTAAAAAGCAGCTGCGCACACGCTACACCGTACATTCAAGGTGGAGTAAATGCATCGGAGACCTTCTTTTTTTGTTATATCATTTACATTTATTTCTTCGCTTAGTAATACAAAAGTATTGTTATATGACTTGAATGATATACCAAAATTAAGTAAAGTCAGTCACTTGTAGTGCCACACTTAAGCCAACAGTATTGGAGCTTGAGCCAGCATCTAAAGGAAGGCCCATAGAATTAACTCTATCAGCAATCTAATAAAAGGGACCAATTTAACACTTGATCAGTAAATAACTAACACAAATTAATATTTCATTACGAATTTTCAAATTCTTTTTGCCCAGGCCCAACAAAGATCCGCCATTGCAAACTGATGGATAAACTCAAAAATAAGACAATTGAACAAGTTTTCACGGTATATTACGCTAAAATTTAATTTTATGTATCTAAATGGTGTGACGAGACAAGTTGAAGGGTATTTCATGCATGCATGCAGTCATGCAGGCTGATCTGTAGTCTTTAGCACCTTAACAGCAATAGCCGAATCAAATCAGTGATCCATGGACATCAAGTTTAGAGAAGTAATGCTGAAATCATATGAATGTGATACTACAGGTGACAGGTCTGGCAAACAACCATTGAGTTATTACATACGCACGCACGGACTGGTCGTGCAAGGACCCATCAAGTTGCTTGGATTAGCACACTGTTTTTTTTCCCTTTCTTAAGACTGGATTAGAACAGTGTTTAACATGTGACAATGAGTATCTGGTTGGTACAGCATCGATATTGGTTTAACAGACAATCATTGTGTGTCATATGAGCAATGTTTCTCACATAATAAAAAAAATTACAGAATCTAATTAGATGCCGTACATCACAGGTAGATGATGATTGATATAATATGCCTTTAAAAACAAAAGATTGTTCATCTCAATTTAGACCGTTAGATTAAAAATTAATGATCTAAATCAACATAACTAAAAAATTTAAATTTTCTCATAAGATAATTAACCACTTTAATTTCTCTCTCATATTAATATAGGTCATTCAAAATTTTGATTAAATGATTTAGATTATAAAAAAGATATTCTATGTCTTCTCTTAAGCAGCAACCCAGAGGATACCAATCCGTATATATTGATTGCAAATCAAATATTACTTATTTTCATACACCACAAGTTAACAAGTGTTTGATATGCAGGACTCTAAGACCAGCAATCATGGTGATTGGTGAACCACCAAACTATCACTAGATTAGTAAATTAAAAATTATCACCACAAGGTCAACTTAATTATTTAAAGTCTTAAAGAAGATGAACATTTATATTGTTGATTATTTCTGTGTTAGAAGCTTGTGGATTTAGAGTTTTGCTTGTGAAGTTTCAGTCCAAACCAAAGATCACATTCTGATTTCGGACAACCAAAGTAGTAGAATAAAGGAGAAGAGAACATGTTCCAATAAGTGAATGCGTGTCGTTGCCACAAGGACTTACTAGTTGTGACTTTCCATGTTCCAAACTCTGGTGCTACTCATACAAAGTCATGCAATTTTGTCTATATTAAATTGTTTTGCAAGTCACTTTAGTGAGTCCTATCAGGTTTGAATCGTTCATCTTTGCACCAACTTTTCCTATGAGATCAAGAAAAACTAGAGCACGAATTCTTGGACAATACAAGCAGCATAACCATGGTCCAACGTGGAAGGCTGGTCATATAAAACACATAATTTTTTTAATTTTGTTATAAAATATAAGATATGTATACAAATTTATTTACTTCTCTATTTTTTTGATATTATTTATGACTATTCCTTCTCATTAGTATTTTTTTTTAAATTCATAATTTTTTTAATCTATATACGGTCAAAATAGCTTTATATTTTGTAATAAAAACAGGATACGGCAAATAACAAAAAGGAAAAGGAAACTAACTCACAATCTAACTCTACATCGAAAACCTCTGCTTTGCAGTATTGGATTGTTTCTGACTCCAGCAGTTTCGAGGAAGAAACTTGTCTTGATTTCTGTGCAGGGGACTTGCTTATCGAAGTCTTGTTTGGCGACACATAGTAGCAAGGAAGAACAGCGTTGCATCACTCCAATTAAAAGCCCATTCCATTTCCATACGAGGTGTATGATGCAATGTCACATATAGCTGGCACGTATGTCACCTCTGTCCATGAACAGCAGCCAATTTTATCGTCTCGTGCTTCTACAACGCAGATGGTAGGCCCGATATGAAGCTCTCATTCAATTGTCCGATTTGAAACAAATAATCAAATTCATATCAACTGACAACCTAATTATCAAGATATCTATTTGTCAACAGATTTAATCATTCTAAGATGTTTTCTATCTATGATAGAATGGATGGATCAATCTTCCTATCCTCGGTAGAAAGTTTTATATTGGATTTCCATGTATGATAATTAATAGTGAATTTGTCAACATTTATGATGATGCATTAGTGCTCATATGAAAATGTTTCAACAATGAGAAAAATTATGCTTTGTACAACCTGTGAGTTGAAATCAGTATTCGAACATATGCACATGCACGCATTGATGAGTTAAAAACCAAAGTTATTTGACTGTCTGTACTTTTTTTACTGTAGATTGACAAACCAGTTTTGGAATTAATTTCTATCCATCCGAGGTCGACGAGATCACAAGCTTATCTAACTCGAGTTGTAATGCAGGATTGGCTTGGGCCTTTTGAGCTGTTCGTGGGCCGGCTCGAGTCGAGACTACAGTTTAGAACTTTTGTGCCGAGCTGGGCTCAAGCCCATTTATGTCAAATATCAGTTTAGTATCTCCAAGAAATAATATAATTTTTTTTACTCACATCTCAACATTGATGCATTTGTTTCTCCAACGCATTTGTTTCTTCCTTACCAAAATTCATTCCCTTTGCATCAAAAGCACTGATGGTGCAGGAAGGATGAGCTACATATTATTTTTTTTTGACATAACTTAATTGATTTGATCTAATTTGATAAGATTTGACCTATGATTGACTATATCTCAATATTTTTGTAGTTGGTTTAGGCCGACTTGAACTTGATGCAGTTCAGTTCAAAATATATGTTGAGTTAGTCGGTTTCTGGCTAGTCAGATTTAATCAAACCACGTCTAAAAATCAAATTGATCTAAATCAAATTGAATTTTTTAATTTTGGAGATTTTAGATTAAGTGTAAAGAAACCCAAGTCCGATTTTATTTAAAATCGGGCTATGTGAGCTGGATTTTCTCATATGTATGACCGACATGGTATTTAGGGTCGAATGGCGTTAAATTTAGCAAACCAGACTTTTGCAAGATAAGCTAAAAAAAAAATTAGGTAAAACGCTGTCCACCCTATGCGTAGGAGTCACACCTACAAAGAGTAAAGGTAATTAGTTGCCATATATAATTTCGGCAGGGATTTGAAACCTATAATAGTCTTTTCTTTCCATATCAGACTAGCAAATGAAAAAAAAATTGACAGAAAAAGAGATGGAAACAAATCCACTCCAATAATCTCATGGCATCTGTGTGTGTATACATAAAAAAAGAGGATTTATTATTAACTATGTAAAAAAAAAGGCCATCTTAGCCTCGTCCTTGCGGTATATTCCTTAATCCCCATCCAAGCAACAACCCAACCAAACACCAAAAGCGAGCGACGACCGACCCACGCCTCCGCCGACGCCCAAAGCCTCCTCCCTCCGATCCCTTTCGTCACCCGCGCGGCTGCCAAACCGTAGGCGATCTCCGGATCACGGTGAGTTTTCCCACCTCGATTCGGCCCTAGCATGTTCGATTCGTTGCTGGATCTCGACGGATTTGGAGCTCTTGATGCTGCTTCCTGTGGTGCCCCATTTTTGGGGGATTTGGGCGAGGTGGTTGTTAGAAATTATTGGGTTTCTGCGCGTGTTTAGGCGTGCGTAGGTTTGTCGATTTCGGAGGGTTTTTTGCTCCAAGTGTTGGATTTTAGGACGATTTTAGGTTGTGTTTGGATGGAGGCGAGTAATTTGCTCAAAATTGCTGCATTTGGCTCAAGGTTAGTTCAGCATTGCATATGAAGTTATGAACTTATACGCATGTTAAAATCTTCGCATTTGCAGGGGAGATTTGCTAACCAGAGGATCTCATGCCTTGGTTTACCAAGCAATCTTACTAGGTTTGGTTTTATTTGCTGCAAAGGCAACCAAACTAGGCCTCTGATGGTCGAGTTATGAGTGATTAAGACCTTTTGTTCCATCCATCTCGTTAAACTAATGTGAGCTCTGTCAATATGACTGCAGTTGCAGTGTGCATCAATTAGCCTAGATCCTACATAAATGATAGGTGCCCTCTCTGGGTCTCAACATAGTTCCATATCCATGGTACTCAATGGTGCACATGCATTGTTTAGCTTTCTGTTAGTTGCTGCCATCCTATCCAAGGTGTCCTGTTTGAGTGTAAACATCAGAATAGAAAAAGGCTAACTTTGTTTGAGATAAGCCAAACTGACTGTTCACTAATGCCATTAGACCCATGATGGTATTTTTATGATCTTTTACTGTTTTTATTGGCTTGAGCCTGATGTCAAAAGTTTGGTGTGGTAATTCACCACCACTAACCCAAGTAATGGCAATTCCAATTTGCTCAACTTCAAACTTCAGAGTGGCAATTTGCTCAATTGCAAAGTTTGGGCCAGCAGTTCACTAAATTCCAAACTTTTTGAGTGTCATAGTCCCAATTTTCACTTAGAATTCTTACATGTTTCGTTTCTGTGTTTGCCCTCGCATGAAGACATTAAGCTTGCCTCAACTCTTAAGTCATCTTTTAGATGTCTTTTAGATGCTAGTTATGATGTAATGAAGGACATGGGTGTTAATTCATATTAAAGTGATTCTTTTTATTTTGCTTGCCCCAATCAAAAGGAATAAAGTTTGCTCATTTCCTTTTTGTTTTAGAATTGTTTTGTTCATATTCTTTTCTAAAACTAAACTATGTGTTCTTTTAGGTTGAACCATTGTTCTAAATTAAGGCCGCTCGGACCATTAAGCATCCGCAGAAGTGTTAGTAGTAGGTCTACCGCTCCGCTACACCGCTCAGCTACTTATGTGCTATTTTCATGTACATAGCAGTTAGCACTTATATTTTGTATAAATGTAAAGTATACTCAAAATATAGTTGTACATCTAAATATAGAATGACAGTTTTGGGCTAATCAATGAAGTATAAGCTTTTATTTTTTATTCATTTAGTATATATGTCATTGCAACATTCATATAAATATATCTATTTTCTAAAAGTTAAACCGCTTATAAGGCTGCATACTGCATAAGCAGTGAGCAGTAGGGTGACCGCTTGCTTACCCCTTACCACTCATCACTTACTACTATTTAAAACATTGAGTTGAACCCTTCTTTTCCATAGTGGAACAATTCATGATCCATATGATATGAATGCTAGTATCTGATTGATTGAAATGTGTATTAGAGTTACTGTTTTGATATGATATATGCAAATGGAAACAAACTAATAGTATTTTTTTTGCTGTGTTTTGTACAGAAAGAATATCTTGATAATCTGAACATAAATATTCCTTTGAAGTTGGAGTTGTTAAAGCATATGAAATATCTTATGTAAAAGTAGAATACTCATTTCTTGAGGAAGACTCGTGAGGCTTCAAAATGTGGCAACCCAGTGCTTGCATTTGTTACTTTTGAATGTTGATGGCCGCAGCTTCTCATAAGTCACAAATTCAAGGTCATAGTGATATGCGCACTTCGAGGATGCAACAAACAGCGAGTGTTAGTGGTCAGGAGCACAGAATCGATATTCCAAGGGACACTGGTCCTTCTGTTTCAGTTTCTCATAGTGTTGATAGAGATAACCACGAGGAATTGAATGTTGTGGATGGGCCTTCAACAAGAGCTCTAGTTCCTGCCTTGCAGACACCATCAGCAATAGCTACTGTAACTAACTCAGGGAACACAGGCACCAGGAGAAGTGATAATTATGGACGTCGACACAGGAGCCCTTTGAATTCTGGTCTATGGATATCAATTGAAGTTATCGTCAATGTGAGTCAAATTGTGGCCGCCGTTGTTGTGCTCTCTCTGTCAAGAAAGGAACATCCACCAGCTCCGTTGTTTGAGTGGATCATAGGTTATACAGTTGGTTGTTTTGCTACATTGCCCCATCTTTATTGGCGCTACATACACCGTAATACTGCAAATGGTGAGCAAGAGGCAACACATGTTCTTCAGGGCTCCTCTCAGAACAACTCGACTGAGCCCACTCCTTATGCAGCTGTTTCTGTGGCAAGCGCATCAGAACGCCGTAGGAATGCTGCACGGAATGCTGTAATTTCTAACCCAAGGTACTCTGGACTTGAATTGGGATTCGCAGAATCTTCCTTTCATTTGTTCTATTTGTTTTGCTTGTTTAAGTACTGCATTCTTTTTCAACATAAAACTGTTTTCTGTTTGGAACTATAACATGTATTTAAAATGGTTCTAGACTTCTAATTTTCCCGCCAGCTTACTTATCTTGAGTAGTATGGTTGGATTTGTTTAACTCCATTATTTTTGTTATTTGTCCAGGAAAATATCGTTTGTGTTGTTACCAACTAGATTGCTATATTTGTTTTGGTATTTGTTTGCCCTCCATGCCTATTTATAATCTCCCTAAATTCATAGTTTTGTTGTTCATTTACGGTTGTAAGTTTGTAACAGAACAACTCTTTACCTATTTTCGAACTTGCTCTAAAAAATGTCTTTTGATAATGTATTAAAAATCAATGCACTTGGTCATTTTCAGGATCAATGCCCTGTTTGATCATTTCAAGATGGCCTTGGATTGTTTCTTTGCTGTGTGGTTTGTTGTAGGAAATGTGTGGATATTTGGTGGGCGCTCTTCTGCTACTGATGCTCCAAACTTGTACAGGTAAATAAAAAGCCACCTTATATGATTGAGTTGTTGCCTTCCTATAGCCTTTTGCTGACTTAGTTTTCTCCTTAGGTTATGCATTGTGTTCCTCACCTTTAGCTGTATTGGATATGCCATGCCCTTCATACTATGTGCAATGATATGCTGCTGCCTGCCCTGCATTATATCTGTTATGGGTTTTAGAGAAGATACAAACAATACAAGAGGAGCTACCTCAGAGTCCATCAATGCTTTGCCTATATATAAATTCAAAACCAAGAAACGCCGCCATGGTGGAAATGATGCTGAAGGCCAAGCTGATGGTGGGATATTGGCTGCCGGGACTGACAAGGAGCGGGCACTTTCTGCTGAAGATGCTGTATGTTGTTCCATTTCTTTCCACCTTGGCTTGTGATGGTAAACCAAAATTTCTGTGTTATGGTAACTTATTGTGTTTTGTTTGTTCTGTGGGATTGCAGGTTTGCTGCATCTGTCTTGCAAAGTATGCGCACAATGATGAGCTTCGTGAACTTCCCTGCACACACTGTTTCCACAAGGATTGTGTTGATAAATGGCTAAAGATAAATGCACTTTGTCCTCTATGTAAATCTGAGATTGGAAGCTCATCTAGTTCTTCTGACATGTGTCGCTCTGAACAGACAGCTAGTTCGGTGCAGGAGATTGAGATGCATTAGACTTGTATACTTTGCGACGCGATATGCAAGAAATGATGGCTCCAGGATGCACCATCTGCACATATGAAGATGACACTTTGACTGGATCATAACAATGTCCAGGGTGCTTTTCAATCCTTTTGTGTTATCTTGAGGGAGTTACAGCTTCTCGTTGTTAACAATGCAAAGGCAGTATTTAGTCTATGGGTTGCCCAGATTCTCCTCTGCTATCCTTCTGAAGATGAGATCACAATTGACATCCAAATTAAGCTTAGAGTGAAGCAACAATGATGATGCGTTGGGATTTTTGGAGAGATCGCTTCTTCAAAAAGTAGGAAGTTGGTAAATTTCTTATTGAGTGCAAACAAAGGATTTGCCAACTCCTATTATTATTGGTTACGGTGCTGTTAAATACTTCCAGATATTGTCATAAACATTTGCCAGGTGGTTTGAAGGGCCTCCTTTACAAATAAAAGGCCTTGTAAATTGCAAAATATGTTGTATGGCATTAGCAATTCCTTGGTATGCTTTTTATGAGGTGGAGTGAAGACCAATTTGCATTATACAGCCACTATATTTCCTGGCTTTTTTTTTTCTCTGTTGCTGTTTACTCTGTTGGTGATACATTAGCTCCTCTTGTAGGGAAACTTACGGTTTGGGTTGTGAATTGGGTGATCAAAGCAAACACTGTATATATTGCGTGCTCGCTTATCTGTTTTGTTTTGATACAACATGTGCCTTAATCGATTAGCAATGCAGATTGTCATGTTCTCTCCTGTTGATTTCAATTTAGGAAAGGAAGGAATACGGGAACGAATGATGCATAAAAAATCTAACATTGGTGGTTAAATCTTGATAAGAAATTTTCCGTGGTTTAGACATTCTTTGCTATAAACATAACGGTATCTTTTGCTGTGTTTTGCTGGCTCTGTTTAGTTACAAGTATGTTCAAGTTTTATTACCAACTGTCTGCTTATGTTAGAATCCTTAATGGCAAGTGGATCAAATTTTTTTATAGTAGTCATATGGATCCATCTTACCATCTTGGTCCTGGCCATAGACCACAGGATTATTGGTCATGCGCTGGTAGGGTAGTTCATCGTGAAGCTGTGGAGATTTGTCTTCAAGTTGAAGATTGTTATTCAGCGAGAAATGCTAAACAATTAGTGGAGTTTGTACTGTTTTGTCATAGATTTCTATTTTCTAGTTCTCTATCAACAATTAACACGTAATAGCGTGTCTTAATTTCTTGTTGCTTATTTTGATGAGCAACCCGCTTTGGTCAAAAATTGAATTATTTTCCTATCTGTAGATGACACAAATTTTGAGGGTAGAACGTCTGACTAGTATCTAAAGAAAAGAGTGCAGAAAGAGCAGAAGGTAAGTATTGTTCCACTAATTCTAGGCATCGTATTAGTCTTATGTCATCTCTTAGCCACTAAGTAAAAAGGAATACCAAATGGACCTGTGGAAAAGAAATCTTTCCTTAACAACGTGCAAGGGATGACAAAAAAATAAGGTGGGGTTAGTAGTTGTTGAATTCTGGAGTCAATACAAGTACTCCCAATTGTAAAAAAATTACAAGTAGTCCCAATTGCATTATTATTATTATTGTTTCTTGGCAGAAGCATTGATATTTTATTTAGATTGGTACAGAGAAGAAAGCGTTTTTAATGTCTAACTTATCAATAGAGTAGATCAAGAGGGAGTTGGACAAATCCAACACTTTGTTTTGGAGCGTTGGACCAACCAACCTGAATTATAGAAGCATTTTCTATGTCCTCACTGACCTGTCCTTTGTTTTGTTTTGTTTTTTTTTTTCTGTGTTTATCCATGTTTCATGTACACATACCACGTCTTTGCACGCCATATGTATAGCGTTGGCACATCGGTGCCATCGTAATGACATCATTAGCGTACACGGTTCGGTGAAAACTGTGAACTGAAGATGGACTTACACATGTCTCATGGATTCAATCCTGCCTTTGAAGTTAAAAAAACCTTTGTACCTTCCAGAATACATAGATCGTTGGATTGAGATTTAAACACCTAATTTAAGGCAAAAAAAAAATTTTGGATATCTAGTGGAAAGTTTCAAGTATTTTGAAAACCTACGTACATTCATCTAAATAGTTGATCTACAATTGAAGTGTCTTTTTAGATATGTCTTCCAAAGTTAGGGGATTTGAATACATGTTTCGTCGATTCTTTGTGACTTCACTTGAATATGTACGTGCAATTTTCGTCCGCTTGTGCATGTTGTTCTGAACTTTGCCCAGCAAAATGACGTGTAGAAATCTTCAACCCTAAGGAATTAGAATTACTACCAAGTCATACATGAATCCACAGATAAAAATAAGCCATGTATGACCATATGAGTGACCCATTTGTCTGCATATGACGAGTGGGGTAGCTTCCAATGTGATAGATACATCATACACACTTGGCATTGACAACATGTTATGCCTTCCATTTTCTATAAATACATCTATTCCAATCCAAATGCTACAACAATTTACAAGATATAGGAAAAAACTAGCACTGTTTTAACTCGTTAGTTTGCAGTCTATTTGAGGTTTTAGAAGCCACAGTTTAGAGAAGAGAAGATGTATAATCCACCGGCGCCACAGGATATGTCTTACTACGACCATTGCCAGAAGCGTCATGATGAGAAGGGCTGCCTCTATGCATGGTGAGCCTTTCTTCCTTCCCCCCTTTCTTTGTTTAGGCTTATAGGAAACATATGATGTGAGAATTTTTTTTTAAATAAGAGAATATGGGTTTGTAGTGGGAGCCGTCCTGCTAATTAGCACGAAGAGGATTACCGTCTCTTTGATTATGAGAAATTAATATTGTAGTGTTTTGTTGGAAACTAGTGTCAGAGTGATTTGGATCATGAGTTTGTATTTTTTCATATAAAGCATGTTTGGAAGGACAATTTTTAACTTATTTTTATGGGATTTTTATGGACTAATTTTAGGATACTAGTTTAATTGAATATAAAATTTCAGTAAAATCCTCTTTCCATGAAAAATTTTCGTTAGACTCAAATAGAGCCTCAGTGGGGAGCTATCACCTGATTTATCCTCAGGCTTGCATACAAGCAGTTTGATTTGATTGTGGGATCTATTAAAACCTTTCTTTTCTTTTCTTTTCTTTTTGAGAGCCCTTTAAGAGTTGTTGAATAACTTGGGAGTGTAGCTTTCTATGCATTTACGATCTTTTGTTTTCCTTTTCCTTTGTTATTTCCCAAAAGGAAATTCATAACGGAAGATGATGAAATCCAAACAGACTTTTACGCAAATATGATCACTTTCTAAGTGTAAACTGCAGGCAATTCACCACTTTACTAATTTCATCACACCATAATTAAATCAACTGGGTTCAGTGTTTTTTCTTAAAAACAAAAACAATGTATTGTGTCAATGAAACACAGAGGATCCACGAGATATTTAGAGCCATCAAATTGCACTTTGTTGTAGGGCAGGATGTGACCATGGGAGTTAGTGGAGGGGAAAGCCTGTGCATACTAAAAAATAAAATAAAATAAAATCTTTAGGAGCTATCACCAAATACCTAGGAGTTAAGTTAGTTGTTTATCACACTTTCCCGCATTCTTCTTAAATAAGTTTGATTTTTTATTACCATGCTTTGATTCGCATCAAATAGTTGAGATTGTGCCATATTCTCTTCACCATGTGGCTTATTTGTCATAAACATATTTTTTTTTATCAAAAAATTTCCCTATGCTTGTGGGGGTCATTTTGTCCGGCACACAAAAAAAAAAAAATACAGCGCATCACACACTATACCAAAATAAAATATGATAATGTTTAGCATCTAACCAAATAGTTCCCGACTGACAGATGGGTCCTTTTTAAAATTTCACCGATCCACAGGGCTCACGTGCCAAAAAGTATTAGATAGTTTCACAAGTAGTTGACAAGTTTAAAGGAGGCACATGTTTATTGGTTAGATCTGGCATTCGTTCCAGCCTATCACAAAAGACCACTTAGCAGCCTCGTGCTGCACGACAAGTCAACTAGATGATCCAAAGTCATGCAACGGAAAAGAATTATAATAACAAAAAAAAGACTATTGGACGAATGGATGCGAGAATAACGTCCTAGTCCAGACGGTATTGCAGGGGCTAATAGGTGTTATGAAACTGTCTATGCATCTGTAGTGGAGTTTTTTCGTTTCGACATATCATACAAAATAAGGACCAATTAAGTTCTCTTCATCTGAAAAGCTTCTAGGTTAAAACCGTATCGACCATGTGAGTCCTTTGAATTCTATTGTGAATTTCAGGTCCATCTGTCAGTTACTGTTAGTACAAACTTCATTAAAACTTCCGTTGGTATGTGTAGCCGCGCTCTTGGTTACGAAACTGGTGGTGTGAAGTATGAAGAATTGTAGCCCGTAGGTCTTCCCTTAGCCTCTATAAATAACATCCACTCCTTTCACCAGTAGATAGAACAACAGTAAGAAGGAAGAAACCTGTCTCTTCTTGCTCTTCTCCCTTCTCCTCACTTTATCCTTCAGAAGTTAGCAAAGAGAAGATAGTAGTGAGAAGATGTATGACGCTCCGACGGCCCAGGAGATGTCCTACTTTGAGCATGTCCAGAGGCGCCATGAAGAGAAGGGTTGCATCTACGCATGGTGAGACTTTCCCCTTCAGATATCTTTCCTTCTTTCTTGGAGAGACAGAGGCACAGCAACAAGGGATACAAAATGTTAAATTTTACAGCCTATATGATTCATTTCTTGCCTGAATATTGCAAGATCCGAAACTTCTTTGCAGATAATCCTTTCTTTTCTTTTTTGTTTTATTTTGTGTTCTGTGGATGAATGACTGAATGAATTAAACTGTTTTTCTGGGGCACCTGATCATTTTCTGTACTGATTGCTGAGTAATCTGTTTAGGTCATGTATTCATTTGACCTAGTCACTGTTTCTGCAATCAGACAGTCTTGGCTTAGCCAATTCTCTGATGTGATGCTTATACCTTGGTTTGCTGTTTTTATAAGCTTTGAATAGAATTGTAGATCTGAGGATAACCAGCATCCTACAGTGCTAGATTCAGAGTTTTGCAAAAGAATACCATATGACTTTGCTCTTGGAAAGTTCTTTGGTTACAGTTTCTAGATCACTGAAACCCTTTCTTGTTTGTGCAAATGTTTACTGCAGCATATTCACTGCCCTGTGCTGCTTCTGCTGCTACGAGACCTGCGAGTGCTGCCTCGACTGCCTCTGCTGCTGCTGCAACTAGGGGCCGTCTGTCAGAAAGAGCAGTATTGTTATCAAAATGAGATGGAGTGTCTCCACTCTCCATCTCTTATCGGAAATTTAGAATAATCTTTGTGTGCAAAAATAAGCGCGTAGCAGACTTTGTCAGATCAAACATTGTGCTCTGAACTAGATTGTTACCATGCGTGGTTTGGAACTTTGAATTTCTGTAGCATTGTCTTCCAGTTCTCAAAAATTCTGCCTTGCAGTCTTGCTCTGTGTGATTACTGGCACACCAGATTTTCCATACCACTCACTTTACTGTTCTTTCTGAGTGCACTGACTGGTACATCCAGAAAATGGTGACCGCCCGCACGACAAGCTGGGCAGGCAGGTAGCTGACTTACCAATCAGCATGGAATTATGCACAAATGGTTTAGCC
Organism: Pharus latifolius; assembly: GCA_019359835.1. Classification (NCBI taxonomy): domain Eukaryota; kingdom Viridiplantae; phylum Streptophyta; class Magnoliopsida; order Poales; family Poaceae; genus Pharus; species Pharus latifolius. The sequence continues at coordinate 81,572,708 of CM033324.1, forward strand.
TATGACATCGAGTGCTATGACTTAAGAAAAACCAAAACTTGTGTCTCTTTTGTGCTGTCTTCACAACTCCCAACCTCCTTCAGAAGGATCTGACCCAAATTTCTACCACCCTGGCTGTATAATGCATGAAGCGAGACAAGAAAATTATCAGCAAATTTAGACTTCAAGCAATACTATGAAAGATCAGAAAAGCTAAAGTTGTTTTATATTTGATGACAAAGGGACGACCTGAAATGTTGGAAAGAATCAGGAAAGGCTAGTAGGCCCAAAAAATTATGCTTAGGATGGATGATAGAACATTGCATCCATACTAGGCCAGTGCTGGACAAGGAAAAAGCAATATGCTTAGCGGTTGCTTTAATAATATTATTCCTTTTCCTCAGAATATAGCTGCAATATGATGTTTGGAATATGTAACTTTGGCCTCAAATTCACAGGCTCTCTGTTCAGTAGCAGATCCAGGTTCGTTGTTAAAACATTGGCCAACACACAACCTTTGTCGTTTCTCAAAACACACACATAAACACAATCTTTGTAAAAAAAATGGGTTCCAAGATGGTAGTAGGTACTAATAGAGAAACAAGAAATTTTTTTTACTTTCAAATTTAAATTGGGAACTAGTGGGAATTGGTCGGTAACCATTTGACTCAAATTTTGTGTTTAAATTTGAAGTGGCAAACCGTTCAGTTTGTTTACAATTCCCAGCCGGAACTGGCTAGTAACTGAAACTGGCCTGCAGCAGGGAATTTTTATGGAACTGAAAATTGGAACCTTGGCAGCAGTGCAGCACAAATGCCCAATAATGCTGCATAAAACTGAACTGTTACCTCGTGATGAGAAAATGTGCATAGATATCTCCTGGTCATTTCTATATCATCTCATGCCACTGGAATATTTGGTTCACCAAGGTTCACAAAAGCCTCAGCACGCATCATGCACAGGGTGACAGTGTTCTAAGAGACATGATAGTCCATAACGTTGGTAACATATGTCCGTTTATCATCCTGCATCATTTAGAAGAAAGCACCAGTGTGTTTTTTTTCTCAATATTAGTACCAACTTGTTCAACTTTAGAAGTGGGTAATAAGCAGGAAAAGAAAAAGGAGAGCTAAGGGATATCATGTAATCTAGGTAGTAAGCATGCTGAGCACGAAATGAGATGTGTCAATATTTAGCACAAAGTAGGATCCAAGCATGAGTCAATTTACTTACCTCCCACAAGTCTAGGCAGATGATTGGCTGCAAGGAAAAAAAAAAGATATAAGATGATATTGAAGATGTCTTCCAAAGATTTAAATAGAGAGCATACTGACAGACAGATGGCTGAGTAAACATACAATATCACCAAAAGCAAGCGGGCAGATGGCATTTTGTGTATTAACTACTGAAAGCTTTCTCTCTTTTCTCTTCACTGCAACAAACAGACGTGCAGCAGAGAATATGACTCAAGCTTAAGAAGGTATCTTTAAAAAAAATGAGAGTTGAAGTCCGCGACTAGCATCATCAGTGCCAGTATGTCATAAAAAAATAAAAGGAAACTTACAGACAAGCCAAACCAAGCCAGACCCCAATAGTGATAAGGCTGAGCGAATAAACTCTTCCCTGAAATTAGCAAACGAGACAAAGTCCTCCCTTGGGTAAGTTGCCACCGTCTGGTTGCATTGATTCCCAGAAAAAGTGATGATTCCAGACCTGCATACCAGAAGATGGAAGGTTGAAAGTTGAACAATCATTACAAGATGAACCAGGATGATTGTTTCTTGCCTTTTAGACAAAACAAATGAAGTTGGTGTGAGAATTACCTGGGCTGCATTATTATACTCTGGTAAAGGGTTGCCATTGTTGTATGCTTCTTTTATCAGCTCCTTCAGAGTGTCGCCATATAATGAACTAGCAGCAAGCTGCTTATTCAAGCCATCCACATAATCCTGATGATGCTTACCTCAATGAGGTTCAACCGTCCTTTTTCTCATATAAGGTTCCAGCGCATCCTGGGTGTCACAAAACAAGCTACAATGGTCTGTTTTGACATCTGTACTGTTGGTATGTGAGTCTGTTGAGAGCAATATCCATAAGTTGACTGCATATACAAGTTTGTGTGGAGAAGTTGTGAGACCATAATATGACACAACTTTTGAATATCTTCAGAGACAGAGAACCCTGCCTCTCTCTTTGCTGCAATGAATATTTGGCATGAATGTTATGAACAGTACAGAATCTCAAATTTCAACGTTGCGGAAGTACAATATTAATTCCAATTCATTTGGGTGGCTTCAAGGTTACAGGAATGTAATGATTATGTAGACAAAGTGAAGTCACTAGACAATTTTTGACAAGAAAAATCCATGTAGTGCTATTAGTTTTGCTCTGATCTTATTCACGAATCTACTCAGTTTTGGCAACTTGAGAGGTTCATAAGTATTACACTTAAGCCAAAAACTCCAAGAAAAAGCATTGCTGATGAAATGCCAAAAAATATATGCAGTGAGGCGTGTGTCATGCAACATATACATTTTAAAATATTATTTGCACTCTATACTTTTAATCATGGATACTTTTTATTAGTACAAAACACTTCAAAGATTTAAAACCAATATTGATGAGCCATTAACTAGGATAAGGAAATACAATCTGAAAAAAAAGAAATAATAGGAAAGCTACCGTACAGTGCCAAGTAATAACTAATAACCGCACAAATCCTGTGAAACCTTGGAATAATTGCTGCTCCATATCCGAAAAAAGACTGTTTTACTTGTTGAAAATCCTGAACTAGTTCGACCAACAAAAAAAAACAAAAGAAAAGAAACTACTAGCTAGCTGGATGTGTAACATGCAAGAGCAAACATGTCAGGCCATGGAGCAACTTTATCTACTTGTCCTCACAAATAAGAGCGGACCAATTTCAATTGAAACAATACCTACAGTATATCAACTCCTCAAACACATTTGATAAAAAGAGTGGGAAAAGCAAATAATTACACCGCAAGTCTTTGACAGACCACGGTTGCAAGCTTCTTCCAATTGTTCTTGCAATAGTTTGCAAGAACAATATTATTTTAATTCCAAGCTTCGGCTAGTTTATAGCTAGGTTGTCTACATTCTAGTGTACTTGCACTGCAATGTGAACTAAACTAGCAACTCACGTCTCAAATTCACGGTCCATCTCATTAGACGTCTCGTGAATCACGTAAACTGCAATGGAATCTCCAATGCCCACAAAGCCCACAATGTTTTCAATAATAAAGATATGAACTAGAGCTTCACAAGCCTATGTGTAACACACTCAAATTCTCTTGGCCATATGGGCATACGTTCAAGCACCACCTATGCACCCAAAAGGGCAAGAGAAGGGCTTCCCATGTAAATTTCTATACAGGTTTAGTGACCCAATGAAACATCTCAGCTTTCACACGCACACCCCAAGATATGGAGGGCATTCTGGGGCTTACTGAGCGCAGCTGGTGGCGGCTGCTGCTGTTGCCGGAGAGTTGGGGCTGAGGATGGGCGGCGGTCGGCCAGCAGGGCGGCGAGGGGAGGAGGCGGACGGCGGAAGACAAAGCCAAAGCCGCCATTTTCTTCAAACTCTTCCACCGCGCGCGTTATTGAAATCTTTTGTGGTTTTTTTCTCCGTCTGTTGATTAGCCCAGGGCAAAGTTGTAATTATCGGAAAAAAAGTGCTCCCAAGTGCGTACCTACAATACAGTGGACCTTTTAGTTTTTATGTGAAGAAAAAAAATTTATGAGTCATTCTAATGCTTAGTAATTATCTTGTAAAAATTGGTGAATTATTTATCTCTATTAAAAATTCTAACTTAACATTTAAACAGTTAATAGGAAATAAGGTCAATAGTATGCATAGGCACATAACTCATATATTAGTGTGTATATTGATAATCGCATTGACTCATTATTGGCAAAAACTTATTTTCTTCCCGAGTTCTGACTTCTAATAAAGAGTTTGTGTGTAAACAGAAAAGAAAGGGAAAAAATGGTTAGACACAAAAAATTATTCTGAAAGTGATTATTGTTGCTCATTATTTGACCATTAACTTAAATAAATGGTGATAATGTTAACATTATGTTTGGATCTCAGAAATTATATTTGAAATGTAGAATTTAATTATCATTTTATTTTTAATAGAATTGGAATTAATTAGAATTGACCTAATTCTATGTATTATTTGGATAACCACTAGTTAGAATTGAGTGGAATTAGTCCATTTTCATTTGTATATTATAGAAATCTCACCCTCAAATTTAAAATTTGAAATTTGATTTTAAAATTTGAAATTGAATTTTGAATTTTTGAAATTGAATGTTAATTTGAATTTTAAAATTTGAATTATGAAATTTCAAAGTTTACGTTTCAAATTTTAAATTTGAATTTGAATTTGAAATTCAAAATTAGAAATTTATTATTTGTAATTCAAAATTTGAAATCTGAATCCAAAATTTGGAATATGAAATTCAAAATACAAAATTTGAAAATTGAAATTCAAAATTTAAAAGTTGAAATTGAAACTCAAAATATGAAATGTCAAACTCAAATTTCATATTCAAAATTCAAATTTTTAATATAAGATTTGTCTGAAATTTGTATTTAAAAATCAAATCCAAACTTAAATTTGGAATCAATGTTTTAAAATATTATAGAGAGATGAAACAAATGAATTCTATTGAATTCTTGAGGATAAGGATAAGAATTTGTCTAACTTATTTGTAATTATAATTGAATTCTATGAAATTGTGTATAAAATTGCTTATTTAATTTTTAGTATGCAATCAAACACTAAAATTCTGAAATTGAATTTCAGTTCCTAAATTCCATATTTAATTCCTGATATCCAAGCAAGTGTGAGAGGTTTTTTTAAAAAAAATAGTATAGAGATAAATAGTTTAAAATTGCTTGTAAATACAAAATATATGCAAATGTTCGAGACAAAACTAATTAAAATTTAATACCCTCTCTAAGCCTTTTTCCTTCTGTTCGGATAGTGTGCTAATCTATGTGATTTGTCACTAGCCCACCCTACTCCCAAAACAAAAGTTAGGGTTTGCTTCGTTCCAATCCAAAGCAAACCACTCACACGGCAACTCTCCCTTCCTAAGCACTGATCCGGCGTCGACGGCAGCAGCTGCACAGCTCGAGGAGCAGAGGTTGGATTGGAGGCAGCAGAAGCTGCTTCAGTTTGTTTGTTTCGGGTGCTTAATTGTTTTGTCCCAGCTAATTGTTACTTTTTTAGTTGTTAATTGGGGAATAAAGTTTATTGGGGAATTGGAGTTGCAATTGCAATTGAGAGGCTCTTAACAGAATTCTGGTTTATGATTTTCTTTTTCTCAATTTTTGCTCTATATCCTGTTTCCTAATTGTCCCGAACAAATTTTGCACTGGTTTGGTAAAGTTGCACTGTATGCATGCTTCTAGCCATGCTCAAATTTTTCATCAATATAACTTTGCTTGGTACTAGTTTGCAATGCTGCTGCAGCTTATTTGTGATGGTTAACTTAAATGAGATCATTGCAAACTTCTTGTAAATTTAGAATATTACATCAGAATGGCTCAATTTCAGTGTGCTAAATTTAACTGGTTGTATCTCACGTTTCAAAGAGCTGTGGACTTGCATACTGGTCATTCATCATGTGATATAACTCCACATGCTCTTGTAAAATTTTAACATACTATTAAGTAATTTTAAGTGACTTCACTGTTCGTATCTAGTTTATGATTACTCTTATATTTGCTATTGTAGCATATGTTCCTTCTGAGAACTCAGTACTTGTTTGTGTGCTCATATAGTACTTAAATGAGGATGATGATTTAGAATTTTAGATTACTTATGTTTTTTCTTCACTATGATCTCTTTTATTCCACATAAAGAATTTTTTATACGATTATCACAGGCTATTGGACATCACGTAGTGTTTGGGATGGGTGTGGCATCTGTGCACTCTCCACCTGCTAGTAATTTAATTTATGAGGAATCTGCTCTTCTTTACTCCAAAAGTTACCGTCTATTCCCTCTTTGCTATCTGAGATGCAATTCGTCAGATTCCACGCCATGCCGAATGCTGGTATCCACTTCACCTTCAAGGGTATGTTCTTTCCAGAGCTGCAACGCATCAGTAAAAAACCTTTTGTGTTCCAGAGTAGATTTTCCCCTAAAAGTAGAACAAAAATGGATTATGTTGTGTGAACTTCTTGGGAACACCATTAGTTTAAAGCATGCTAGTAATGAGTTAAGAAGATGAAAACTGCTGCACATGAGATGCTTTGTGAGTAGAGGACAACCTATTAGTATGTCTGTATCATTCATAGCATTAGCACATTTGGCATGCCTGAGTTCCTGAAAAAAATTTCTACCTTTATAATCCCACACTGCAACTCTTCTTTCTTGTACAGGGATTGATTCAAAGAGTGGCCGCGTTACCTGATTGTGATGATTTTTTCTGGGAAAAGGATCCTACTCCAATCCTAGACACAGTTGATGCACCAATTCATTTGAAAAATCTATCTAGTAAGGTCGTTTGAGTCACGCTATCTTAAGCAGATTTTCTCATGATATATGATTGATTATAAGTTGACATTTTGATATCTAAAAACAGGAGCTAAAGCAGCTGGCTAATGAAGTTCGGTCAGAGATATCTTTCACAATGTCCAGAAAAAACCGGCCTTTTAGTGCTAGCCTTTCAGTGGTGGAGCTGACGGTAGCTATACATCACGTCTTTAATGCCCCGATGGATAAGATACTATGGGATGCTGGTCAGCAGGTATGACATCTCTTAGATAGCTACTTAATGACTAGTCCAGACTATAAGCAATTTTGCCACCTTCTGTGCTCAATGATTTTCTCATCAACAGGTGTATGCACACAAGATTCTCACAGGAAGGCGCCCTCTCTTCCACACTCTTAAACAGAAAAATGGTCTTTCAGGTTTCACGTCTCGTTTTGAGAGCGAGTATGATCCATTTGGTGCTGGACATGGATGCAATAGTCTTTCTGCTGGCCTTGGTACAGTATCAGTTCTGTGGTGGTTTCATGTCTTGTGAGTCAAGTAGTGTCTTTTACTTCCAGACTCAACCTGCTATTGCAATGCATGTGGAATATGCAAGCTACTCAGCAGCATATGTTTTATTTATGGTTTGAACAAATAGAAAATTCAAAATCAGTTCATGTTAGTTTTCAAAGTACACATGCATTGTGAGAGAGCACCAGCTAAAAATATAAATTGTCAAATCTAATATATATGTTTTTAAGAATATGATTAGATGAAACTAATGTTGCATTGCGAGGTGAATAGATGTCATAGTTTTGCCCTCTATCGCCGAACCCTTGAGAAGAGTTTTAGTATCACTGGTTGCAAACTTCCACTTGCTATTTAATGTAAGATCATCTACAAATTGCTTCCTTTTTTTTTTCCCTTTGATATAGTAACACTCACATTTTGAATTTTTTTTCACAATATGCATCTTGCATAGAATGGCAAAGTGATTTTGTGGAAAATTGACTCTGGCTGAATCTATTTCAGAGGTTTAGCTATATAACCCATGTGCTTGACTAAGACTTAAGTATGTCCATTAGCTGGTTCAAATGTTATCTCCTTTTTCCTTTTGAAGGGGAATTCCGTATTGGCTAAGCCGTTAAAATAAGTTTAGGCCCAGTTGTGAAGAATTGAAATTTTATAATCCAAGTGCAACTTAAAGCAAAATGATGACATTAACAAAAGATGCCTGTTTTACATGATTCAGCTACGTTTTAGATGAAGGGAGGCATTCATTTCTACTCTAGGATATGTAATGTAGTACGCGACACCCTATTGTAGTTTATGTGCAAGGTCAGCAGTGAAGGTGCACATAAAATCAGAAATCTCCAAATGATCGTGTGCTACTAGTAGGCTGAATAATTATTTTAAAAGTTTGCACAGCCTTTTTTAAATCCTAGCCCTGTTCCTAACTAAATCATTAATCTCCTAGTTCTCTCTTGTTTTATATTATGTTATTCTGTTGAATCATTAGCTTGAAAACTACCACTTGTCAGGAATGGCGGTTGCAAGGGATATAAGTGGAAGGAAAAATCGAATAGTAACTGTTATAAGTAATTGGACGACTATGGCTGGTCAGTTGTACGAGGCAATGGGCCATGCTGGTTTCCTTGATTCTAATATGGTAGTTATTTTAAATGATAGCCGGCACACATTACTCCCTAAAGCAGACGGCCGGCCAAAGATGTCTATTAATGCCTTTTCTAGTGCTCTGAGCAAGATTCAATCCAGCAAAGGATTTAGGAAGTTTAGGGAGGCTGCAAAGGTAAAAGTTTCTGTCCCTTTATAACATATAGTGAAGTTGCTATTCATTAAACTTGGGGAAATACAACTATGTGATTCTGCAGTTTGCCATTTATCATGATACTGAGATCAAGTCCTATAGTTTAATTGGCACTCAGTTCCTGTTTTTCTTGATTTTGGTTCAGTTTCTAGCAGATCCATTTTAATGTGCAGCACTGCTACTACTTTTTTTTTCTTGGGTTTCTAATACAGATTTATTCTTTACTTTCAATTCAGCACTTGCTTAAAGCCTGGTAGATATTAATTTATCATTTTACATACGGAGATTCACCTTTTGACATTGGAATTTGTTCTTTCCAGGGACTTACAAAATGGTTTGGTAAAGGGATGCATGAATTTGCTGCCAAAGTTGATGAGTATGCTCGTGGTATGATAGGTCCTCATGGAGCAACTCTTTTTGAAGAACTTGGACTATATTATATTGGGCCTATTGATGGACATAACATTGATGATCTCATCTGTGTACTTAAGGAGGTTGCCACTCTAGATTCAACTGGCCCCGTACTTGTACATGTAATTACAGAGAATGAAAAGGATCCACATGACAATTTGAAAAGTGAAATCACTTCAAATGTGGAAGGTATGCAATCACAGTTTATTGATAAAATTTGCTGCAGTCCTGTCCTGACATGCATGCCTTTTGCTTGCTTGCTAAACTAGAGGTAGTGCAACTGCAAACTGGCATTTTATTTTGACTGTGTTATGTTCTGTTACAAGTGCACTTGGTGTTCCATGTATGGCAGGAAGGTAATAAGTCTGTTGTGAAGAATATATTTTAAGCGGCACTTTACATGCCAAAGCAGTATAATTTTTGATAAATTAATGTTTTTTGCGGTGGACATTTCAATTGAAAGGCTTAACTGATCTCTCACCTGTAGTGTAACCAGTTGTATTGTTGTAGTACAGAAATACTTAAGAAGTTACTTCAAATGTGCTATTTTTTTTTGGGAAAAAAGTTACTTCGGTGTGCATGCAATAAACACTAAACAGAGGAAAAGCTGACTTTTTTATTTACTTAGTGTTTTTCTCATACTTGCTGTGGTGAAGATATGTGTTTTTCTCTAATTTGAGTTTGTGCCTATGTCCACATATTCTTAGTACATGCCTTTACATATGCTTTATAGAACAAATGAGTCTGTTATTACTAATTAATCAATTTTTTTCCACCAATATCAGGACCTTCAGATTCAAGTCAAGATCTTTTTAAAATTTTAGAAAATGGCCTTTCTAAGACATATAATGACTGCTTTGTCGAAGCTTTAGTAGCTGAAGCAGAGAACGACAAGCGCATTGTGGTGGTCCACGGAGGCATGGGAATGGATCAATCACTCCATTCATTTCAGTCTAGATTCCCAGACAGATTTTTTGATGTGGGCCTCGCTGAGCAACATGCTGTTACCTTTTCTGCTGGTTTGGCCTGTGGAGGTTTAAAGCCTTTCTGCATAATTCCATCCACATTTCTTCAGCGAGCATACGATCAGGTGTCTTGTCGGTTCACATCTATGATTCAGCATAATAGATTAACATAAAAGGTTCTGACATTTACAAAGGATATGAATGATAGGCTTCATGTCAGGAGGTACATGATTTTTCCTATGGATCAGTATATGTATATATATCTACCAGTCATTCATCAGTATCCAGTATAAAGGCCAGTATAGGGGTTAAAACCAATAGAATCACAGGTAGCATCATAACAGTTCTGGCCTGTCAGGCTTGGTGCAGGCAGCGCACCATAACTCCTAATATGAAATATAGAATAAATGGTTAACTTGTCTTATACATGCAGTTCAATATTTTCCTTTTGGTACTGGTGGTAGTGTCAGTTTAGTGGCCTTACCAAGTATCACCAGGAGCATACCAAGTGTAGGTGCATGAGGCTTTTGACGAAACTAATGATTGTTGTCCTGAAATTTATGTCCTGATTCTTTGGTACTACTAAAACCAACTCTAATGTAGAGCCGCCTACTAATCTACTTCAGAAGGTTGTCTAAAGCATTTTTATGGTCTTGTTATGTTATTTCAAAGCGAACTGGTAAAACCAAGCATTCTGCTTTCATTTCACTTATTCAATAATCGACATACATGCTGTCACTTCCAATTCATGTCCGACTGTCAGGGTTCTGTTTCTCAGAATTTTTCAAATCTCTCCCCACTGGTAAGCCGGTAACCTTCCGGTTCTGGTCTTATTCCAGTCTACTTTTTTCATTGTATTTTCTCAAGTTTTTGTGGTTCCCTAGCTTGGGTAATTATTAGTTTCTATAATTCAGAAAAATTGCATAGATATACCCCTCATATTGACCGGTTTTCGAATACCTGCTCCGTACCAGGATTGCTGGTGACAGGCCAGTTCCTGCCGGGGGAAAAGAACCCTGAGTGTGTCTCTGACCCGGACACTGATGTCTATGAACAAGAAGCTGAATGACACTCATTAAAATTGCTGTTGTTTTGTAATTACTTTATTATTATACCCATACATTTGATCTAATGCTTTGAAGCCAAGAATGTAGTATGTCATCGACTTAATCTGGAGAGTTGCTTTGCTGTTGTGTAAAATTGAATTTGATAATGTATGGCAGATAGTCGAAGATGTGGACATGCAAAAGATACCAGTTCGCTTTGCAATTACAAGTGCAGGTCTGGTGGGAACTGACGGCCCAATTAACTCAGGGCCGTTTGATATTACATTCATGTCATGTTTGCCAAACATGATTGTTATGTCACCATCTAATGAGGATGAACTTATTGACATGGTAGCAACAGCTGCAATGATTGAGGACAGGCCTGTTTGCTTCCGGTATCCTAGGGGTGCCATTGTTGGGACCAGTAGCACTTTAACATATGGGACTCCGCTTGAGGTAACTTTCTTTAAATTTGTTTTGTGATTCCTGGTATACACAGCAGTGATGAATATTTAAAGTAAATGTGACCTTTCGAGCAGCTATCATGATACTGGGATGAACTCAAAATGTACCTAAAGTTCACTTGTCTATGTTGGAATCTTGTGTCTTCATATAATCATATCAACATTTAATTCCTATCAAAGAATAATAAATAATACTAGAAATGCTGTACAGTGTTTACTTCAAAGAATAGAAAAGAAAGATTTAAGTTACCTTCTCAAATGTAATATAAGTGCTCATTTTCTTTTATCAATGGAGCTCTCACCTAGACGTTGATATAGAAAGTTCCAGCAAGAACAATGTAGGCTAGTGGTGTAAGGGCGACTCATAACAGTGCCCTTCTTCTGTTTAACCCTTGTATTTTGCATGTAAGAAAGTTGTTGCTCCACATGTGGGTTAACATCCAAGACATAAACGGAGAAGTCCTTTGCTTCAAGAGAAAAAGGTCCCCTGTAACAACAAAAGGTTTGCCTATAGAAAGTTCTGATAGACTGCTGCATATTTGATGAATTCTTCCTAGGTAGTGTCTGCTGGATGTAACAGAGTTATTTTTTGCTCCATATGGAGGTTAACTTCCAAAGCATAAACAAAGGAGTCATTGTTTTTAAGGAGAAAGTGATTCCCTGTGACAACTAGATTTGCCTATATAAAGTTCTGATAGACTATATTTGATATTTTGATCAAATCTTCTTCAGTTCTTCCTAGTAGTGTCTTGAAGTTGACAACCCAGGTTGTGCTAGATATCTAACCACACAGGTTGGATATCAAATTTGTTTTGCTGACCTTTCAAACCTACTTGCCTGTACTGTCTCAGAGTTAGCTAGATTAATTCATATAGGGGCAAGGTAAGTACCAAGGACAAGGTTTTGCTAGCACCCATGTTGTCCAGAAAGCTGCAAGGTGCAATCTGCTTTTAAATTTACTAAAAGTTCTCACACTCTTTCAGATTGGGAAAGGAGAGATTCTTGCTGAGGGAAAAGATATAGCTTTTCTTGGCTATGGTGAGATGGTCCAGAGGTGCTTGATTGCTCGTTCTCTTCTATCTAACTTTGGCATCCAGGCGACTGTTGCCAATGCGAGATTTTGCAAGCCACTCGACATTGATCTGATCCGAGTGTTGTGTCGGCAGCATGATTTTCTAATCACAGTTGAAGAAGGAACTATTGGTGGATTTGGTTCACATGTCTCCCAATTCATTTCACTTGATGGTTTACTGGACGGCAGAACAAAGGTATGGATTCACCTTGACCATGACAGTTAGCTTTTCTAGTCATTATCTTGCTATCTAGCACAAAATTCATTTCACATTCTTCATTCTTGTAATGGGGTTTTGGTCACCATACATTGCACACCGTACTCTGTATGAATCTAAATCTTCCCTGAAAAAAAATTCTGTTGTTTCTGCCTGCTAGTTTCAAATGAAACCATCTTCTTTTTTACTTGCAGTGGCGACCCATTGTATTGCCAGACAGGTACATAGAACATGCTTCACTCGCTGAGCAACTTGAGATGGCTGGCCTAACTGCTCATCATATAGCAGCAACTGCATTGACCCTCCTAGGGCGACATCGAGATGCACTTCTGTTGATGAAGTGAGAAGATTTTTCTCAAAATGGATGTGAAAAAAGTCACCGACTCACGATGCTGTTTCACCGTTTGCTTTTGAGGAAACTGCATGGGAGGGGCCAGTGTGCGCCATTGAGAAGTGCAACGGCACAAACCTGCAGTTTTTTGCTGCCCAGCTGCTTATTAAAATTTCTGTGATATGTTGATTAGGGTTTATATCTAAACACTTGTTGTTCACTAGAATTCTGTGATCTGCCAAGCATTTATAGGAAGAAGACACCTTATATATGTAAAATCTTTGTATGGTTGAGGGGGGAGAAGCTGTGTGCGCGCGCGTGCATGAACAATTCAAAGCTGAGTTTTGCGTCTAATGAATCCTTGTAAATGATGTGGACCAAAAAAGGTGCAAAAGAAAGGGATGCATTGTTCTGTCTCTGGTAAGGCTGTCAAATCATTTTATGTTAATAACAAATTCTTCCAAGAAAAGAATTTACTGGGAGCTGGAGAATTGAAGTCCGAATTCAAGATTCAGTGTGACCGCAGCTTGCTTGAGTCTTAATAGTGTGAAGATGTATTCAGATTAGGGTTTTGAGAGAAATCTCCCCTTGGTTATATACAACTTAATTGGGTTTGGGCCTATGAGCTTATACACATATACAGTAACACTCCCCTCAAACTCCGGATGGGGCTGGAAACTCAGACATATTGAGTTTAGAGAGGAGAAAACTATGATACTCTTGAATTTGTGTCTTGGTGAAGAAGTCAGCAATCTGAAGCTTTGAAGACATGTACTGAAGAGTAATCATGTCAAGATGACAATGAGACCGGGTGAAAGATGCATCAACACCAACATGCTTGCTCATCTCACGCTTCATCGGATTCTTGGCCATCTGAATGGCGCTAGTGTTGTCACACAATAATGAGGTGGAGGTAGGATACTCAACACCAAAGTCAGTCAATAGCCATCGAGGCCAAATGATCTCTCTGGTAGTAGCAGCCAAAACCCGAAACTCAACCTCAGCACTGGATGTGGAGACTGCAGTCTATCTCTTAGACTTCCAGGTGTGTAAGGAAGTCCCAAGAAACATACAGTAACCTGTGATAGAGCGTCGATCATCAGGGTTGCTCGCCCAAGTAGCATCGAAGTAGGCACAGAGTCGTAGAGGACTCGATCTACTATAGAACAGTCATCGTGATTGTCCCACGGAGATAGCGCAACACACGGAGTAGATGACTATAGTGAACAGAAGTCGGTGTACTAACAAACTGACTGAGAATGTGAACTGTATGAGCTATGTCAGGTTGAGTGACTGCCAAGTAGACAAGACTGCCAACAATATGCCTGTATCGAGATGGATCCTCAAGTGGAATGGAGCTGAGCTCGAAGCTTCATGGGTGTGCTGGCCGTTCGTGTATCTGTGATAGCAAAGCGAGTAAGGAGATCTTGAGTGTAACGCTGCTGTGATATGTAGTACCCCCCTCAACAGAAAAAACCTCAAATCCGAAAAAATAGCGCAAAGGGTCCAAATCGGACATGAGGAAATGTTCACTCAGGCATTGCTTCACAAAAGCAACATACTGCATATCATCACCGGTGATGAGCATATCATCCACATATAACAATATCAGAGTCCGACCATGAGGAGAAATATGTGTGAACAAGGCAGGATCATGAGCACTAGCTGTAAAACCAGCTGCAACAATCACAGCGCAGAAGCGCTCAAATCAGGCACGAGGGGCCTGTTTGAGGCCATAGAGAGCACGTCGAAGACGACACACATGACCAACTGGAACGGAAACACCTGGTAGAGGCTACATGTAGACCTCTTCCTGTAAATCACTATGAAGAAACGCATTCTTAACATCCATCTGACAAATAGTCCAAGAACGAACAGCAGCCACAGCCACAAGAGTACGAACAGTAGTCATGTGAGCGACAGGGGTAAAAGTCTCATCGTAGTCCCGACCATACTCCTTCTGAAAACCACGAGCAACAAGACGAGCTTTGTAGCGCTCAATAGAACCATCAAACTGTGTCTTTACCTTGAACACCCACTTGCAGGTAATTGGAACAGCATGTGTAGGTAAAGAAACAATCTCCCAAGTGTCTATGCAATCTAGAACCGCCAACTCCTCGGCCATGGCCAACTGCCACTCAACACTAACAACGGCCTCCTGGTATGTATGTGACTCAGTAGTGATAGCTGCAGAGAGAACATAGCGAGTAGAGGAGCAAGAGTAGAGCGATCACAAAGATCATACCGTGGCAGGGTGGCAAACTCCAACTCAGGCGGATCATCGACAGGGACGCTATCGGTACTGGCCGGCAGAACAAGAGGAGATGGCTGAGGAGCGCGAGAGCGACGACTGTAGGAGTGACAGATTGGAGGGCGAGGAAGTGGAGGTAGTGGTGGTGGAGGAGTACGCGCTAGGAGAGAAACGGAGGAAACGACGGGTGAAGGTGATTCTCCTAGTGAAGGGGGAACATGAGAGGAAATAGAAGATGTCGTGATGGGAAGTGAGAGAAAAGAGAGAGACTCAGAGGGACACACATGAGGGGTGGTAGGAGAGTGGAAGAAGGGACGATCCTCAACAAAGGAAACTTCACGAAAAAAACGCAGGCGACGAGCATGAGGATCATAGTACCGATAGCCTTTATGCTCAAGACTATACCCAAGAAAAACACACTCAACAGACAGCGAGGTCAGCTTTGTGCGTTCTTGAGGGGCAAGTAAGACGTAGCAAGTGCACCCAAACACACGGAGATGATCGTATGTGGATGGAGCAGGAAGTAAGAGTTCCGTGGGGCACTTGCCATCAAGACGAGTAGACAGCTGAAGATTTATGCGATAAACAGCCGTGAAAACTGCCTCAACCCAGAAATGATGGGGGACATGAGAGGAGACGAGAAGTGTACGAGCAATCTCAAGAATATGACGATGTTTATGCTTGGCAACACCGTTCTGAGGATGAGCACCAAAACAAGAGAGCTGTGGAAGAGTGCCCTGATCTACAAGAAACTGTCGAAAAGCATGTGAAATGTACTCTCCACCAGAGTCAGATCAGAAAATCTGAATGCTAGCAAAGAACTGAGTGCGAATCATGCGAATGAAAGTCTGGTATATCGAGAAAAACTGAGAATGATGAGACATTAAGTAAATCCAAGTATATCTGCTATAATCATCAACAAAAATGACATAATACTTACGCCCACCCTTACACACAAAAGTAGCAGGACCCTATACATCAGAGTGTACTAAGGCAAAAGGATGGTTAGTACGAGAGACACTAGAGCTATATGGGAGTTGTATCTGTTTACCAAGCTTACAACCCTGACAGACAAAACGCGACCTAATCGCAACAGGACCTAAGACACCCCGACGCATGAGTGCAGAGAGACGCGACTCACATAGATGACGCAGTCGATGATGCCACTGAAAGGAATCGGTCGTAGAAGCAGCAAAAGATGATGGTGTAGAAGTGGCAGAAGGACCATGCAGAGGTGGAAGGTGAAGATAATCTAGCACATAAAGATGACGAGAAGAGTCTCTACGGCGATAGCCATTACCAAGTAGTATGCATGTCCGATGATCCTGCACATAACAAAAAAGCTCATCAAACCCAATAAAACAACCTCGATCAATAAGTTGCCCCACTGAAATGAGACTCATAGATAGCTGCGGAACATGAATAACATCCGGTATAGTGAACTGAGCAAAAGAAATGCAGCCCTGAGAAGTAGCAGGCAAAGAGGTACCGCAGGCTGACAGGATGTGCAGGCCATCAGTAACCGGTTGACACGAGGTCAACTGGTAATCGTCTGGCGTGATGTGAAAATTGGCACCTGAATCCAGATGGTGATCGGATGAAGCCGTACCTATTGACGAAGTAGGCGGAGTGGCCAAACCAGCAGTCGCACCAAAAGACGGCAGAGGAGTAATGCCGAAAGTCAGAGAAGCAGGGGCGCACTGCTGCTGAGTGGCGGAGGAGGAAGCTGCATCCTCCTCAAAGGCAGCAAAGGAAGCGACACCTCCACGAGGAGGTCGAGGCGGACATCGATCAGTAGCGGAATCACCTCGAGGGCGCCAGGCAGGCGGTGCCAGCTCAGGATGAAGCCGAAAACAGCGCTCAGAAGTATGACCATGCTTCTTACAGTGAGTACACACCACAGAAGTACGGACAACTGCCACCGCTGGCACCTGAATGGGAGCATCAGCAAACGTTGAAGTAACAGCGAGGACTGAGAGGTGCTGCTGAGAGGCGGAGGCCACAGGCGACTGAGTGCGCAGATGGTCTCCACAGCAAGAACGGCCGTAAGAGCATCGCCAGGGTCGGAGGAGTCACACGACCAAGCAACTGGGCACGAATGCTCTTGAACTCCAAGCGAAGCCACATGACAAAAGCAAACATGCGGGACCACGCCTGATGACCACTTACAACAGTACAGCTGGAGTAGCTGGCGCTCAGAGAGGGGGCAAGCGCATCTATCTAACGAGTGAGAGCACTGAAGGCGCTGTAGAACGCCTGCACAAACAAATTGCCCTGCTGAAGATGCTGGAAACGCTACTCGAGAGCATCCAGCTGATCAGAGCTGTCCTGCACGTAGATCTTCGCCAAATGCGTCCACATCGCTTGAGCGGAAGGAAGTATGGCAATCTCCATCCAGATGTCCATGATCACGCTGTTGCAGATGAGCTGCATAGCGCGATCATCATCAGTGACCCATGCCTTGACGACATCCGAGGAGGTCGTGGGAGCCGACTCTGTGAGATGAGACAATAAACCAAGACCCCTCAGATTGACGTGGACGGTAGTGGACCACTGAGGATAATTGGAGCCATTTAGCTTGACGTTCAACACAGGAAGAGCTTCACGAGCCATAGAGAAGGCTCAAGTGGCTCAACAAAGGGAGCAACTGACGGCTCGGCTCAAAACTAGCTCGGGCAGATTGTTGATGGCCAACGGCTCGAAACTCGGCTTGCGGCTCAGCCCAAAGCTCAGCTCACGGCTCAGATCGCGGCTTGGCTCAGATCTAAAGCCACGGATCTGTTGCAAGAGGCCTCAAATCTGAGATGCAAGACGGCGGAGGCAACCAAGTGGCGGAGGCAGCGATGACCACGCGACCGGGGGGGAGCGTTCTTGTGCGTGAGGGCGCTCGAGGTCGTGGCCTCGTGCTCGGCACCGGCAACGACGCGGCTAGGCAAAGCGGCGGCGGGCGCGGCAGCGCTCGGCAAGCAGAGGCGCGGCACGCGGCGAGGCGTGGCGGCGCTCGGCGACGAAGCCCCGCACGCGGCAAAGGCGCGGCGCTCGACGACTCGGCGCGTGGCTCCTCGACAGGTGAGAACGACGATGGCTCCTCAACAGGTGGCAGCAATGGCGCAATAGGCGAGGGCAACAACGGCTCCGCGACGAACGGCGGCGACGGCGCGAGCTAAAGCCCTAGCTCTAATACCATGTAAAGATGTATTCATATTAGGGTTTTGGGAGAAATCTCCCCTTGGTTATATACAACCTAATTGAGTTTGGGCTCATGAGCCTACATACATATACACATATACAGTAACAAATAGAACTACCCAAGTCTACTATTCTATATTGTAACCCCCCATATGTTAACTGATGATAAACCAATCAATAGGAATTTCAACCTCCCCTTAGAAGATTACACTCAAGATGAACAAAATAAGTTTATAAATTACTGCCTCTACAAAAGGCCGGGTCTCACCCCACTTGGTGGTTGGTACGCACCACTCCTGCTGCCTGCTGGGACGCCATTTCGACAGTTTATACGGGCCACGCACTTGGGATGTTAACAAGTAGTGCGGCTCTTTCACACAGAAAACAAAAGTACAATGTACAATGTACAAAAGCACCGTCGTCTACATAACACTTGGGATATTAACAAGTACATAACGTTAATATTGCTATGATTTTGTTTGCCACTTAAAAAGCAGGCACCAATGAAATGATACAGGGACATTTGCACTACTTGATAGATTATACAGTGCAATTTATTGCTTAATTAACACAGATGCATGGGTTGTGCAGATGAGAAGCAACAGTGTACTTCTACCCATTAACTCTTACCAGTTCAATCATCTGATTCCTTTCCACCAGCTTCCTTTTCATTTTTATCTTCTGTAAGATCACCCAAACACAAAACTTCTCATATGTGGAGTCAATAAACTGGAAGTATCCCTTGCTCACTGCCTTGCTGAATACAAGCAACCACCATACAATTAAGAATCCAAATCCGAATCCAAGTCCCGAAATTATATACAGCCAAATATCATGGTTATTCTTGTATCCTCCAGGACCAATCGGATTGTCCTTGTGTTCAAAACAGCTCTCAGAAAGTGGTTCAATAGGGCAGCAGAGATAGTTATTGCCTGCATATATGTATCGGTCTTCATCACCGAGGGTTTGAAGCTGAGAGCCTGATGGTATCTTCTCAGAAAGATTGGTGTAAGACAGATTCAGGCTGCCCAATGAGTTTAGTGATACCATGCTTTGGGGAATAACTCCAGACAGTTGGTTCCATAAGAGATCAAGGGACTCCAATGAGTTCATATTGCCAATTATCTTCGGAATATTCCCACTGAGGCGAGCTCCAATTTCATCAGGAATGTTTCTCGTTAGATCATTCTCTAATAGGTCAATACTCTTCATCAGATAAAGGGTTGTTGAATACATTCGTTCTTCACCTTTTGTAGTAATGTATAGGTTCTCATTGTAATATAGAGTATCATCCTCGACGAAAACAAAAAAACTTGGTTCTGTCGATAGTGAAAACATTTCATTGAAATTGCCTGTTCTTACCAAGAACCAGAACTATAAGGCTTTTTAGTTGTGTTATTCGGCCGGAATGATTCCGTAGAACTGATTCGATCTTAACCGAAGGACCATGAGGGCTTGTAGATTCTCTCCTATCCATGCCGGTATGGAACTAGTGAAATGATTCTCTCCAAGACCAAGGAAAAACAACTGCTTGCATGAGAGTAGAGAGGAAGGCAACACTCCTGATAGCTTGTTGTTGTTTAGACGCAATGAATAAAGCCCAGTAAGAGAACCCATGCTTGATGGTATTTCTCCTTCTAGGTTATTGTTTGAGAAGCCCACAAATTGTAGTCTAGTGTTCCGCTCCCAACAGTCTGGGAGTTCATCGGATAGGTTGTTGTTTGATATGTCTATTACCGACAACCGTACGAGACCGCAAGGTATGCAGGTATACTTCCGTTTAGACGATTGCTCTGCAATAAGACTAATTGTAAATATTTCTCTCCTAAGCTATTGGGCAATGTTCCAGAGAAAGAGTTATCAAAGAGATCCAGACTTTCAAGACTATCTGCCATATCAGGAATTTGACCCTCCATATGGTTAGAATTCAATACAAAAAACGCTAGTGTTTTCAAATGCACCAGAAACGCAGGCAGTTTGCCTGTGATCAAGTTGTTAGAGAGATCCAAGGTGTAAAGAGAGGTATATGAACTCCAAAACCAGTCAGGTAATGGGCCTCTGATTCCCGTGTTGCTCAAACCCATAAACTCAATTCTAGTTTGCGTCCGCAGCCATCGAGGGAATTGTGATTCTAGTGGGATAGAATTCAAAAGAAGTTCAGAAAGTTGAAAGCGTGGCACCCAGTTTGCATCCACAACAATCTGCAAGGGGTTGGAAGGCACACTTAAACTAGACAAATTAGATAGACTGTCTAGGTGTTGTTCAAATAAGATGCCTTCAAGTGAATTGTGAGAAAGATCTAATTCACTCAAGTGCGGGTGCTTACTAATATTATTGAAACGTGCAAGACTTGGTAGCGAGTCGTTACTTTGATCAATTGTGTGAAACTCAAACCATTCAGGTAGGCTCCCAGACAGTTTGTTACTCCCAAAATTGAGCACAAGTAGTTGCTTCATGCAGCGGGACATGGTCTTCCCCACCTCAACGATATCACCTAAGAGATTGTTTCCAGACAAATTTTACATAGCCTGCCTATTGATTTTGGAATTGTTCCTACCAAATTATTTCTGGACAAAGAAAGGCTTTTGAGGGCGGTTAAATTCCCCACAACTTCAAGGATCGATCCATAAAGCCAACAAAAGTCCAATCTGATGTCTAACACATAGTGTAGATCCATTAGCCAATATGGGAAATTAGAGCTGAAATAGTTGTTGCTCAGATTAATTGTGTAAAGAACAGTGAAGTTGGACTGAGATAGAGAATTGAGGTTGGTGGGAGGGAGATTATTAAATTCTAAACGAAGCTCTTGAAGTGAAGCAAGCATGTTGAGTGACTCTAGCCAGTCCGAAACAGCAAAAAGGTTCCAACCTGACATGTCAAGGTACATCAACGAAGAAAGCCGAGACAACCAAACAAGATTGTCACTACTCAAGGTAAGGCCTTCATTTGGATAGCTAATATCAAGATGATTCAACTTCGACAAGTTTTTGAGTTGAGGGGGGATTTTCCCACTGAAACTAGCAGAAGACAAGTCAAGATACCTCAAGTTCTTCAAAGAGCCTATGAACTCAGGGATGCTTGCCCCACCGAAATCAATATGTGAAAGATCAAGGTGTCTCAAATGAGTTAAAGAAACTAGAGTTTTTTTTTATAATTAACCCAATTAAAAAAAAGAATTCCGAAACTAACCCACACTTGCAAAAAATCACGGAAATGACCTGACACGTAAGCCTGTCGAGCACTGAGAGCTCGACAAGCGTGTTGTCGCGTCCAACCAGATTGTCGCATCACCAGTACTCGACAACTCCTTGGATCGAGCAGTGCCAGTTTGTTGTCGTGGTCTGAAAACACGACAAGCATTATCGAGAACGACCAGTAACTTGTCGTGTGCTGAATCCACGACACGAAAATGTATATTAAAATCCCCGGCTCCTTGAGAGCAGATAGAAACTTTAGCCCAATTAGTTCGTAGCCTACACAGCTCTCCGTGCGACCCCGGTTCGATTCCCCGTGCCAAAATTAAATGTTTATTTGAAGGGTTTTTGCTTGTCGAGTTGTGGGAACACGACAAGCCACTGGTCGTAGAACTTGTCGAGTTCCCAGAACACGACAAGCTCCGATCGTGCTGTTGTGGTCGTGTAGCAGAGTTGTCGAGCACTAGAAGTGCGACACGCTGGTCGCACGTGACACCCAGCTTGTCGAGCTCCCAGTACTCGACAAGCTGATGTGTCAACTCATTCCTGTGATTTTTTTGCAAGTGTGGATCAGTTTTGCAATTCTTTTTTTTAATTGGGTTAATTATAAAAAAAACTCAAGAAACCAAGGATGGACTAATATAACCTAAGGGAGCATACTCGTCATCATAGGAAAAATTGCTGAGGTCGAGTTTGATGATGCCGTTTGTCTTATTGTTGCATGTCACACCGTACCACTGACAACAATAGAGGCCCTTCCATGAAGACAGTGCACCCCGAGGATGTTTCAGGGCAGCCTTGAAGTCAAGGAGCGCATCCCTTTCCTTTGTAATGCAACCGCTTGCCGTCGGAGGGTTGATAGCTAGAGGCAAAAGGAGTAGCAAAGGAAGCAGCAAAACGCGCATGATTTCTTTCATGCTGGCAATTTTGCAATGTTAAGAGGTTTAAGAGAGAAGGTTGATTTCATGAGAAAAGTAAACAATCCACAAAGACAATATAAGGTTGTCCATGTCCAGTCCACTGATGGAGTCAACACGTTCAACAAAAACCGTATAAATGCTCTAACAAACTTTCTCCGGCTAAGACTGACTACAATTACATTTTGTACGTCCACACTAAAAAATGCATTTTACCCGTAAGAATACACAATGAGAAATGTTTCAGGAACTTTACCAAAAGTGAAGTTGTTCGTACTGGTATGCTCTAGCACATGTATCATGCATAAAACATCAACTCAAGATGCAACTTGCAAGAGGTCTCGATACTTGATCAATCAGAAAACAAATTACTGATACAGCAAAATCTCTGACGCTCTCACGCCAGCGTACAAAGCCTGCGAAGTGTCTACATAAAATTGCCATGGGAAACCACATACTCGACTTCCAAGCAAGGTTTCGGAGACGGGGACATCAGGATACATGGTAAGCAGTATCTCATCTTTCATCAAACGAAGCAGATCTGATCAATATTCTGTCAAAATATCAACATAACATAGACCAGATTAGGCTCAAACCCACCCTTATTAAGCAAAGCAATGGAATGCAGTAGTTTGCATGCGTCTGGGGTGGTGGGATGGCTTTCAAGTGTATGATCATGGCTTGCATACACCTATGCATTTTATAACTGAAACAATTAAATAAGAAAAATAAACATATTTCGTTTTGTGAACCAAACCTTGCTCTACTCCAAGTAAATCTTGGTTGTAATTGCAGGGAACTGCTTGCCAGATGACTGATGCAATTCATAGGTGAACTCCATATCCATAAGACGATGATTTTCCTTTGAGCGAACCATCTCAAAAGAAACCTTAACATTGTCCCCTTCATTTACTCTCAGAGGTGGAGTCAGCAAGAATACCTTCAGCAAAAAAAAAGAACCAGTTTCTGTTGAATCCGACCAGACAATTATGACAGTACAGATTTCCATAATGATAATTACAACATCGTATTGTTTCAAAAAGAAGCATTTATATATGGACAAATGCCATCAAAATAAACACTGCTCACTTATTTATACACAGAATTCCTAAATTTGATAGAAAAGGTTTACTATTCACTCCTATTTAAAGTAAATTCACCAAAAGGTCAACGTTTCTTTTCCTTCTTTTGAAACCTTTCTCTTTCTATTCTTGGGATCAGTTCTCAAAAGTTGAAGGAGAACAAAGGATTTAGTAATCCTTTTAACTATAACTGATAACAAAGTTTGTGCAATGACCAAAAAACAAAAATGAATATTCCAGGAAAACCAACCTGCTGGCCCCAGTGAGTCCCACCATTCTCATCTGGAGCTGTACTTAGCTCAACTTCCTGCAATGCAGGGTTTTGCTTGCTACCCTACAACAAATAGCAAATCAGGAAAAAACATATAATGAGCATCTCCTGTTGGGTAAATGTAAATCTGTCATACAATGAATCCAAAACATATTCAGTTTAGCATACTCGAAAATGAACATCAAACCACCCAGCCAGTGCTGCTAATCTTGTTCTGTCCAGAGTGATTGGCAAGGTAACTTGTGCTCTAACATCACGAATCTCATCAATTGTTGCTGTCAAGCAATCAATTTCCTTAATAATAGCAGCTTTCCCTATAACTTGATTGGGATGAAGATTGTTCCAAAATGAAGTCTACAGAAGAATACAATCATTTGTGCATTAAGCATATGGTGAAAAATACATAAAAAAAAATGACATTGCTATTACCACT
Organism: Pharus latifolius; assembly: GCA_019359835.1. NCBI lineage: Eukaryota > Viridiplantae > Streptophyta > Magnoliopsida > Poales > Poaceae > Pharus > Pharus latifolius. The sequence continues at coordinate 81,596,874 of CM033324.1, forward strand.
TTTATACGCTGGGTTCAGGATCAGCACTGATGATGACAATCATATTATCGTTTAATAGAAAACGTATCAGACCGCACTAGCGCACTACCAACGTATATTATAATTTTTAACAAAGCAAATCAATTTTGATGCAGAGAGTTGCAACTATTTGCATGCCACGTCGTGAAGATCAGGGCTGTGCACCTGTGCCATGATTCATATCACTTTTCCTAGATGAATTCTTATTTTTCAATAACCACTTAAAGATGTGAAGCTAACAACTACAACCATAGTTATGCACAGGTGTCAAGAGGCCACCTAAAGCTAGTTGTTCTGGTTGCATCTTTTTTTAGAAGGATGTTCTGATTGCATCTTCATAAGAGCACATGTAATCCAAAGGAACAATTAGAACATGCTGGCCTTTGTACCAACTCAACATACCTTAAGATAGTATTTTTCATGTTCTACACGATACGCCTTTGTCAATACATCCATGTTCACCCCATAATAAGACTCAGTGTCATCAACAAAGTTTTTCCAATCGCTCATAGCATTATCAAAGTCCTCCATTCTTTGGTCACCCAAACCAGTTCTTAAGGGTGCTAGCCACATCCGAGCATGACTAGGGTACCTGCCAAAAAAAATTTTAATGTTAGGTGCATCTGTGCCTTGATTGCTGCCAACAATACTATCAAACGCCATCTTTTGAAACCAAAAGAATCAAATATTAGAAAAGCAAGACCACCCTAACTCCTTAATGACTGCACTAGAGGCACTTAGAGCAAAATGGCAGCATTTTTCAACTACATCGTTATCCTTCATGCATACGACACTTACATTACTCCATCTGGCTTCAGCCAGCGGTCCCGTGCGCAGATGACAGAATCAAACATGGACTCCCTCAAGAGAAAGTAGCCCATCCACTCTGAGATGATGACATCCACTGCCATTCCAAAAAAATAGCACATAGAAACAACCATCAATACACCACCCAGAATACATTGCAAACCTCGCAATTCAAAATCAAGCCTTGCCTTTTTCTGACAACACGATGTCCTCCACGGACCCCTCGATCACCTCGACAACATTCTCAACCCCGTTGGCGCGCACGAGCTCACGGGCGTGCTCCGCCATCTTAGTCGCCTCCACGGCGTACACCTTCCTGGCCCCGGCTTTAGCGCTCCAGATGGCAAGAATGCCGCTCCCGGTGCCAACATCCAGTACCACCTGGAGAATGCGCCAAATCCGCATCAAATCCATTAAAATCGGAGCCCAAATTTCTCGTAAAGACCAATCTTTAAGGGGTTGTGGCACAAAACCCATCAAACCAGAGCCCAAATTTCTCACAAAGTTCAAATTTTTAAGGGATTGGAGAGGTGAAAAGAGGGGCTAACCTTGCCGCGGAAGTGGGGTTCGTTGCGGAAGACGGCGGAATGATAGGCATCCATGCGGACGCGGTCGCAGAGCATCTCCTTCTGGTGGTAGAGGTAGGCGTAGGTGCAGAAGTAGTTGGCGAAGTCCACACCCTTGTCCACGGAAGAACCATCGCCGGCGGCGGCGGAGGAGGAGGAGGGGGAGGCGGCGCCGTTGGGGAGCGACGCCATAGGGAGAAGTGGAGGCGGGGAGGGTTTTGGGTGTTTCGTTGGGAGAGGTGGGTGCTAGCCTGCTAGGGTTTATGGAGTTGTGACTTGTTAATTGTGATTGTATTATGGCGGCTCTCCTCTCCTCAATGTACACCGTTGGATTGTGCTAATTTTTGTGCTAGAAATGATGTACGCAGAAAAATGCACTAGAGGTTTCGAATTTCATACCAAGTGAACTTTCAACGTCATTATTTTATTTTGGGCGTCTAGGAAACAATTATTATTTTTTCTTCTTCAAAACTTATAACACTTACACTATATATTTAAAAATTAGATTTAATTTTCATCCTTCCTTCTCTCCACACTTCTTCCTTCTCCCCTCTACGAGTCTGTATTTGTTTCATGGTTTATTCAATTTGATTATTTCAGTTTTTTCAAAATTTCAATTATATAAAATCAATACCCAATTAACCAAACTATATTTCGATTTGATATAGGTATATATCAAATAAAATTCAATTTGAACTAGTAAATACTAAAATTACCAAATTAGCATTTTTAGATGTGGATGATGTCACAATTTTAAAATCAAAATTTACACTACCACATAATATAATACTAAAATATAAGTATTGCACTACCTATGCACTTTATACTTTTGAAATTCAAGTTTTACTTAATAATGTTGTCTATTACAGATAGTATAATATTTAAAATAGTATGTAGTCTAATGAAGTTTCTCAGTTTAATTATTTCGATTTTGTTAAAATTCAGTTTTCAAAAATGAATAGCAAAATAACCAAAAAGTTTGGTTAATTTAATTTTATTCAACTTTATTATTTCAATTCAATATAGTTTTGCACACTCATATCTACCTCGATTTTGTTGCTGCCCCAACCTATCTCTTTGTTCACTCTTCTCCTCCCCACCACCATAACTCCGTGTCCAGTGGTGCCTCTACCATCGTAACTCTGTCTCTTCTGTTGCTCATCTCCCTCACTATCTGCCACCATTCATCACCGAACCACCATCATTGGATAAGCTAAAAAGATTATATGAACCATAAAAAATTAGATCTAAAGAGGGATATTTGATCTAATAGTAAATACACATACACACGATATTTTCTCTTAGAATTGTATCAGTCAATAATTTTTCATAAATTGGTCTGTTATAAGTCGGGACCACCAGACAGATGTTTAGATTTTTTTTTTGTCAATTAATGTGAAAATTTCTTGATTTTTAGGTAAACATGGGAATCCAAATTTACTCTAAAACTAGTAATATATTATGATTTTTTTTCTTAAAATCTTTGAGTTTGTGTTAGCGAAGGTTTCAAAAAATTAATATTTTTAATTTCAATTTTTTAACTTTTATTTTATATTTTGCTTTAGAGTTTGTATTAGTTTAGGTTTCTGAAATTTAATAATTTTTATTTCAAATTTATATATTTTGTTTTAGAGTTGTGTTAGTTAAGAATTTAGAGTTCGTATCAGTTAAGATTTTAAAATTTTAATAATTGTAATTCTAAATTTTTGTTGTTTTTATTTTAACGTTGTATTAGTTAAAAAAAAATTTCATAAATCTGCACTATTATAACTTGAAACCACCCGATTAGATGGTCAGATCTTTTTTTTTTCGATTAACATGAGAATTTTTTATTTTTTGCTCGACGTACAAGCTCATATTTGCTCTGAAATTAGTAGTAATATATTTATTTTTTTAGAATTATATTAGTTGAGGATTTTTGAATAAATCTGCACCATTATAATTTGGAACCACCTGATTAGATGACCAGATGTTTTTTTTCTATTAATGTGGGATTTTTTGATTTTTTAGGTTGACATGGGAGCTCATGTTAGTCTGAAATTAGTAATAATATATTTAGATAGATATAATTTGTAAAACAAAAAAAAAACCCGTGTAGGTAGTTATTTTTTTTTTGAAAATATAGATAGATACCTTGCATTCTCATGATGGGTGGGTACTGAAGACTGAAGTACCGTTTTGCACTTTGCAGGCACATAATAATAAAATTTTTAAAAATCAATATGTTTACAATCTAATGATTATAGTAATATATAATTGAATTTTGACCACACATACAGTAATCAATTTTTACTGATAGTAATTTTAGAGTTTTTGCTAATAAGTCAATATGTTTTTTTTTCTTATTTTGTACGTGTCTTCCTCCACCCTTGTATTAAATCTTTTTTCTTATATATATACTGAAATGAATCATTACATTTTTTTACACGCACTTATTGCAAATAATTACAACCAAGTTGGCCCACCAATACGCTTTTCCGGCTCATCTTCTGTACTCAAGTCTCCATCGCCCCCAGCATGTGGAAGCGCGCCACCTCCCTCCTCCTCTTCCGCCACCGCTCTCCGGCGATCACCGGAGCCTCCTCCGTGGCCGGAGTCTGGCCCCCACCGGCGCCACTCTTCTTCTCTACACTCGGTAACGCCCGGCCCACCCATTCCTCTCGACCTCTAACCAGCCCCGAACTGTACCTCCGATTTGATGGAAGGGCTCTGTTCCTCAGACGCGGCGCAGGTGAGGAAGAGGGTGGAGGACGTGATGCCGATCGCCACGGGCGTCGAGCGTGAGGAGATCGAGGCCGAGCTCCAGGTCTCTCCACGCAGCCGCTTCGATGTCTCAGCATCTTGTTTCTTGCTATAGTTTCTTTGATGGTTGGTAATTTTTGTTGGGTTTTGTTTGTTTTTTTTAGGGGAAGAAGAGGTTTGACATGGACGCGCCCGTCGGGCCCTTCGGCACCAACGTCAGCGCTTGCCATTTGATATTCTTGTTCTCGTTTTTTCGATACCTGCACAATTCGATTGTTCAATTGTTTTTAGGATGTAGGGCAGTAGAAGTGAGTGAATATTGAAAAGTTCATGTGGTCATGGATGCAAAGTTGTTCTTTTTTCCGTAGAATTAACACTTTCCCTTTCATAAAGTCAGAAACTTGTTTGTGGAAGAAAATTTGTGGAGCTCCTGAAGAGTATAGCCTGTTGGTTTATGAGGTGTTTGTGTGCTAATGCTCTATTTGAGTGAGTGGAGAGGGGTGGATAGAACATAGTGGATAAATAATGGTCGGGGAAGAAGAAAATTTTTCTCTGCTCTTTTTTCAATGCATACGATGGGAGAAGAGAGTAATGTTTTTGTCACTTGTGCAGTTCGAGTTTTCGGTAAGGTCCAGTGTGGGAGTGTTTTTTACTTCTCCCAAAAGTCTCATAAGTCGGGCTTCTTAGAGAAGTTGAGGGCAAAGATTTTCAGCTTCTCAATACAAAAAGGGTTTAACTTCTTCTAAAAAAAAACCCCTCTATTTGCATCCTATTTGAAAGGGCTTAAGCTTTCGGCAGCTTTAAACTTAATCTCGAATCCTCCTAAATAGAGCCTAAAATTTGTATGGTTGTACTAAACTAGACCTAAGTAGGAAACTGCCTACTCAACCTAGCCAGGCCAAGTTTTAGGGCAGATATAATCGGGCTTTTTCCTAACTAATTTTTGGCTTTCTTACATATTTGTAGGGCAGATTTTCTGCAAATGGGCAATGTGTCAGTTAGATATTCCTGTTTTTTTAATTAAACTAATTTTCTCTTTTTTTATCACACTGGTTATCCCTATCTGTTTCTGTAACTTTGTAATCCCTTGTTTGGGTTTGCAATCTCCCTTAGATCAGTTGGGATCTGAGGTTAATGATCCATTAATAGGCAGTTTTGGCGTCTTCATACTGTTGGTGAATCTCTTTCTCTGATGTTGTGTTGTATTGTTTAGCTAATTCATGATTTTTTTTGCAATTAAGTTTAGTTTAGTTTAGTTTGCTCCTATATGGTCGAACTGAGTTAAACAGTAATCCATTTTGTTCTCTTCATAGGAAGCTCCTGCTGTTGTTCAGTCCTACTACAACAAGAGAATTGTTGGCTGCCCTGGTGGTGGAGGAGGTGTATTACCAAACTAGATTTCTATCATTACCTGGCATACTGAATTACCTCTTTCTCATCAACAAAGAAACTTTCAATATTTCAATGCTCTTATGCAATCGTATCTAGAAACATTCATCAGTCCAATATACCTAATTAAGTTCATTTGTAATCTTTATGTATTTGCAGAGGATGAGCATGATGTTGTGTGGTTTTGGCTGGAGAAAGGCAAGCCACATGAATGCCCAGTCTGTACTCAGTATTTCATGGTATGTTGGTAATTTCTCTGCTTTGTAATCTTTCTGGGAGCGATTCTTACATATGATGCAAAATCATGCATATGTACATTGCCTCCATGTTCACTGAGCCATGGACTTGCAAATTTTCTTTTCACAGCTCAATGTGATCGGAGCAGGAGGATCCCCTGATGGACATGAGGATGATGATGACCACCATCATTAAGATTGGAGGGGACATCTCTAGTAATAAAGAGAGCATTTTTTTTCAAGTGCTGTGAAGATATGGAGAACTTAGCCATTTTGCTTATAGAGTTTCCTGCCCATGTGTGAAGCAGTTGTTCAGATGACTTGAACATACAATGGGGGCTTTGGAAAACATACATCTTTCAAAGAATTGGTTACACCAATAATGGGAATCATTTAACAAACTTGTATCTTTTTTATTTTTCATTTTCAGCATACCTTATCATTCCATCAAGATAGGCTCAGTTGTTCCAATGATTATGTGTCAGCAACTGTCCAAATCATTTTGTTGGTTGATGTGTTGATGATTTGAGATATGAACATAGCCCTATTCTGCTTAATGTACTCTGTAAATGACGCAGAACTTTCATCTCCTTTGCTGGCACTCCCTGGAAGGATACATAATTATGGAATCGTGCCTGCTGAACTTCTGTTTGACAGTGTGGCAATGGAAAAGAGGCAACCTGGGTTTTCAATTTTCACAGACAGTCTTCTCTGTGAGCTCCAGCCAACCAGCCATCTCACCAGCACAGTAGTGCCTCATGGCTCTTGGCCGTGCCTGTAGCAGTGCCCTAATGCTGATACCATCTGATCATCGCCGCCATGGTGCCTCCTTTGCTGAAAGTGCGTGCCTTGCCTGCTGAGGCACTGACATTGCCAGTGCTGCCTGTGTTGGTGAGGAAGGATGGAGGACTGAAGGTTACGAAGAATGATCAAATTAGTAACCCAACCCATTTTGTTTCTTTGAGATTGGTGCTGACACATGGAAACATATCACTTGGGTGTCATATTAGTGTTTAGGGTTTTCTTTTAGCTGTTATTCTTTGGTGTGCGTGTCATCATTGACGAGATCTTTGCTGCTCCTGGTCATGTACTCCTGTTTGTCAACTACTTTGCTAGGAGTTGTCCAAGCTTGGAAAACGACTGTGAAGTTGGCCTCTTCTCCTTTAGATCTTCCGACAACCTAGGCTTCTAACTGTGCATTACTCTTGTCTTAAATTTTGGAGCCCACAATGCAACAAACAAGCAACTTGCCTGCAAGTGTGCGGCTGCAGGGTCCATGATTCATCAATCATCATGGTTAGAGGGCTCTGTTTTGTGGTTGATAGCTTCTAATAAGCAAGAATTAGTACACGGAGACGATGCAGCAGGACCGTATTGTGGTGCGTTTAAGAAAACATTGTTTGACCTTCAGTAGCTTGATCTTTCATTTCCAAACGCAACGTGGCAAATGTACGTCCTCGGTGAAATCTCCAACTTGGATTGAATAAACGTGTGGATGGAGTTTTTTTAATAAATAACTCATATAAAAAATCAATTACAAAAATAACCCACAGTTTCAAAATTTTGCATAAATGACCTGTCATGTCAACCTGTCAAGTTGTCGGGTGGGAGGGACTTGTCGACTGTGCAATGCTCGACAAGCCCCTTGTCAAGTGCGACCGTGACCTTTATCGACCAGGGGCTATGACTAGTTTCAGATGACTCATTGTAACTTAATATTACACTATCCAGTGGTTTTTGGGCAATAAAAGACTCCTAGCCCAATTAGTTACCACACCCACTCTCACCCCGTGACAAGGGGTTTATCGAGTCCTGAGCACTCGATAAGTCCTTTCTACGCGACAAGTCACTTGTCGAGTTTTCTGAGCTCAACAGACTGATGTGGCAGATCATTTGTGTAAAATTTTAGAACTGTGAGTTATTTTTGTAATTAATTATTTTATGTGGGTTATTTAAAAAAAACTCTGTGTTGATGTCATGCGAGCCCGTCGAATTAATGCGTAATTACCTTCTTATAATTGACCAAATAAAATACCCCTGCATTGCTTTGCTTGCTGCTTCGATGCACAAGAAAAGGACGAGTTTTCGGTTGCTTCGGTGCACCCCGCGGTGACAATGGCAAGGCGATCGTTTTGATCAGGTCAGCGAGCAGTTTATTTCTAAGTATTGCCCGTTCTTTATTAGACTTTGGACACCCAAACCAAATTCATTCTGTATGCATAACAGTAGTTGAGGTGTCTCTGTCATTAGCAAGTTTTTCCAATTTACTAAGCAAACGAGTGAAAGCACCAAGAATTCGGCAATGGCAGTCGCAGAAGAGATGAGATGATCAGCTGATGATGGAAGGCAAGAAGGCCAAGATCCTCGCCGGCGTATCCGCTGCCGTGCTCGTCGTCATCATCGTCACTCTTTACCTATGCTTCCATCTGTCCAAGCGGTTCTACCTCTCGACAGCCGCGATCTTGTCGGCCGTCTTGGTGGCAGCAGTTGTCATGTTTGTACTCCACACCGTCCACGCAAGAATGCGAGCCGAGTCCATGGCGAGGCGGCAGGTGCTCGACGGCGAGGAGCTGCGCGTGGAGTACAGCTTCTTCCGCAAGGTCGCGGGGCTCCCGGCCAAGTTCCGGTTCGAGGTGCTCGCGGCGGCCACGGACAACTTCCAGTACGTAGTCGGGCGGGGCTCGTCTGGCACGGTGTTCAAGGGCATCCTCGACGACGGCACGGCCGTGGCGGTGAAGCGGATCGACGGGGCGGAGCGCGTGGACAAGGAGTTCAAGGCGGAGGTCGCGGCCATCGCCAGCGTGCAGCACGTTAACCTGGTCCGCCTCCTCGGCTTCTGCCTCGTCCCGCACGGCCCCCGCTACCTCGTCTACGAGTTCATGGAGCACGGCTCGCTCGACAAATGGATCTTCCCTCACGCCGGCTATGACCACCGGTGCCTGTCGTGGGCGAAGCGGTACCAGGTCGCCGTGGATGTCGCAAAAGCTTTGGCCTACCTGCACCACGACTGCCGAGCCAAGGTCCTGCACCTGGACGTCAAGCCGGAGAACATACTGCTCGACGACCGGTTCCGGGGGCTCTTGTCGGACTTTGGCCTGTCGAAGCATATGGGGAAGGAGCAGAGCCAGGTGGTGACAACCTTGCGCGGCACGACGGGGTACCTGGCGCCGGAGTGGCTTCTTGGCGTCGGGGTCACGGAGAAGTCCGACGTGTACAGCTACGGGATGGTGTTGCTAGAGATGGTCGGCGGCCGGCGGAACCTCCAGGAGGAGCAGGGCGAGGACGGGTCGCACCGGTGGTCGTACTTCCCCAAGATCGTGGCGGGAAAGGTCCGGGAGGGGCGTGTGATGGATGTCGTGGACTCGCGGCTGGCCGGGGAGGCGGCGGAGGCGGACGTGAGGAGGCTGGTGCATGTGGCGCTGTGGTGCGCGCAGGAGAAGGCCGTGGCGCGGCCGGGCATGGCGCGCGTGGTGGAGATGCTGGAGGGGCGGGCCGGCGCCGTGGAGGCGCCGCCGGATTCGGGCATGATCGTCGTCGATCTGCTGGCGGTCGACCAGCCGCGAAGGATGGACGGCGTAGCGTTTGCGGCGCTCCGGGACGGGGGCGGCCAGGGCGCGTCGTCGGTGGTGAGCAATTCGTTTGCAATGTCCTATATCTCCGGGCGGTAGCGCAATGTCCCAACATTCTTGAGAGATCAGCTGCTTCACACACTCCTGCACCAGAGAGAGGGGAAATCTGAAGCATCTCAGCAAAAGATTCGGTTCCTCAATTTCAATTTCTCACTTATCGTGATCTAATGTCCGTTTTCCCATCAGATACTCGGAACAGGAGAGGGATGTAGGTTTTTTATTGCACCTTATCCCAATTTGAAGGGAAGTTTTGAAGGTGCAAACTAGAGAATTGCATCAAACAAACATGTTACATATAGCACGTCCAGCTAAGAATGATACGGGGTGCTCGATCTTCACGACGTAGGATCGTTGATAACTCGTTGATTCGTGTAACCTGACGAACCGATGGCGCCAACCACTGTCAATACAGCAACATGCGACAAAAGAATTCACCCAACCACACGCTTTGATCATTGTCTACTTGACTACGCAAAGTAGACGCACTGTTCCTGCAATCAACGAAGAAATTACAAGAACAATGGTAAAGAGCTCCCAATTCTAGGCGGTGACTTATGAGCACAAACCCTAGAATAAGAGCAAAAGTTTCTCTGAAAATATTTTTGTATTCAATTCGTGGTTGTCTCAAAATTATGACCATGTCTCTCTTTTATAGAGGGTGGTATTTACAAAAGATAGAATGTTTAAACATAATAGAATCCTAACAAACTATAAAAAGAAAATCCCGAGCTACTTTTCACGGATCCGAAGAGGACTCTTCCCCCTCGTGCACTTGCCATTATTTTGGGTCTCCTGGTTGCATACGATGTCGGAATTCGATGATTTTTGATGCGTTAGAAAGCTCTTTCGATTACCTTTCTAACAAGTACTTATACGACCTACTTGGACATCTGTGATGAAATTGGCGATTGGTTGAAGTCGCTGAACAATTATGCTTGATCGGCAGACTGGATGGTCTTCAGGTTGCGATCATATGTCTTCAAGCTTGATCGGCTGCGACCATGAGCAGTGTTGCGACCTTGAGCAATACTGATTATGCGCAGAGTTCTTTTGATCGAGAGCAAAATTCTTTTGATCGATCATTGATGCAAAGGATGTCCTCATCAAAGAATGTTGTAAATTTTTTTTTTTTGTTTCTAAAATCATTTTTCCATTCATTCTAGCTCATACAGATCCTAATGAAATATTATATTCCATATATTTCGCAATCTTTTTATTATGATTAACCGTCCAAATAAGAGTTGATATGATATTAAGATATTTGAAACATCTTATAAATTATAATACTTTTTAAGTTTTTTACTCACATCAATCTTAAGCTTTTTTTCGAAAATAGCAACTCTAATTATCTAGATTGAACCATGTAATGTCCACTGACCTTGGATTGTAATTTGTTATTTAACTTTAAGGACAGGACGTCATCCATGGTTACACTTACATTTGCACGCTGTTATCCGTTCTTATTGGGGATAAAGCCAAAGAGCTCACGGAGGAATGGGTGACGAAAGTGACATTACTGGCCGGTTTCAGCCAAAAAAACCTAGGAGCGCACCCATTCAGACTTGGAGCAAAACTGAGGGCAACCGCACATTTGCCCCCCACAACTCCTCACTCTCGCTCCAATAATTGTAAGCCCAATCTACCAGAATTAATTGACTGAATGGTGGTGTCTCAATTAAAATTGAGCAAATTCAGCATTATTGCATTTGAAGCCAGACAATTAAATTGGACCAAATCAGGTTTGATGCTGCCCCAATTGTCTGCCATGCAATCTAGTTTGAATGGAGCTGGACTTTTCCTAATGGGCTAGATGTAAAGAGATTAGATTGATTTAATGGTAGAAAAAGATGTATATAAAATAAGAAAAAAATTAATGCATACACTTTAACAAAACTCAAAAAAATTGAATAGTTATATTTGTATAGAGTTTTGTTAAAGTGTATGTTTTATTTTTTTTATGTTACATACACATTTTTTTTACTATTAGATTAATCTTTTTTCTTAAATCTAGTCTTTTATAAAAATGAAGAATATAGATGGTGCAAATTTTTTTTAAAAAACATGTACATGTGCGATAGACACCCTCATTTGTATATCATACAGATTACTTCATTAGATTTTTTAATCTTGTCATTTAATATACATACAAATCAAACTTTATAAACTTTAATTATTAATATGAAAAAAAATCAGAATTCACCATTTGAAAATAATATTAGTAGATTTGTCGCTAAATTTATTTTCATATGATAGTTGTTTTATAATTTTAGTCGGTACACAATTTTAGAGAATAATAGTCAAAATTATATCATGTAGACCACAAAAAACCTAAAATAATAAGTAGAAAAGAACTAGATTGTATTTTTTTTGGTTGGTTTCATAGTGTGTATACAAGTTCAGTATAGTATATGGATTGAGACATACACTATTTCCATTCAAATTAATTACCAGTTCTCTCAATTTTGGACAATCTGTTTAAGTCATTTGGTGGTTTTGAACATTTAACTCCAGCTGCACCGCACAGGACTAAAGAAAGACAGACGCGAATAAACGGGTCCAATCCAATGCACTGACCAAAGCATCCACGGTCTTCCCGAGTTGTTTTTACTAATAACCCAGATTTAAAAATTAATTACGAAACTAACCCACAGTTATGATAATTTACAGAAATGACCTGCCACGTCAGCTTGTCGAGCTCCCAGAGCTCGACAAGCTGCAAGTCGCACAGCCACGTGCTTGTCGTGGTCGGAAGGCACGACTAGGGGCTTATCGAGTCCCTCGACCACGACTAGTTCCCGCGAGCTTGTCGCATGTGGAGAATTCAACAACAGAAAAGACATAATTGCGGGAACGGGGATTCGAACCTGGGCCGAGAACACAGGAGCGAGCGCGCGAACCAGTTGGGCTAACACTCTTAGCTGCACTAGAAGGGTAAGCCTAATTAATATCCCTCTCTCATATGTCGTGGATCCAGAGCTCGACAAAAGGGCGCTGGTCGTGTACAGTAGAGGTGGTCGAGCCAATTCTGGACTGATTTGTAATCTAATTTCACAAATGAGTATAAAATTATACGTTATACTCATCTAGCAAGAGATTTGATAAAATATGACTTTATTTGATGATTTTCGATATAAACTGAAAATAGGGTACTTTAAGGTAAAATAAGATCTGAGTTTTGTCGATTTCGAATTATGGCCTTTAAGATGTGATTTTGTAATCTGGACAGAAGAGAAAATTATATCAAATAGCATTTGAAAGAGATTTGCTGAAGAAATTCTGAATTTGGAGTTAATCTGAAGATTTTAGCCTTTTTGGGTTTCTAGATATCAGATAAATGACTAAATTACGATATAATTTGGACTGATATGTGAAAAAGTCTTAGATGATATGATTTGGGTGCCAACTTTCTGGATTAAGGTATTGACATACCCATGATCATAATCCAAGAATAATTTGATCTGGATTAGGTCAAGATTTAGTTAAATCTGAGTTCTGAGTATTTAGGGTAATTAGAATAGTAATTAGAATCCTGTTTTCGAAAACAGAATAGGATTGATAGATCTGAGAGTTAGAATGGAATTGAATCTGGCTTCTGAAGACTTTTATGTTTGGCACTAACAAGATCAGTTCAACCCTAATCTATCTCAAACCCTAAAATATCAAAATCTATCCTGTGAACCCAAATCAAGATCAGTGGGGATTCGAACCCAGGTGGACAACGAGGTAGAAGAGAGTTCCCACCAGCTGGGCTAGGAGTTTTTCCCATCATATTGTACATACATAAATACATACATACTGTATAGATATATATATATATATATATATATATATATATATATATACGCACATATATATATATGTATATGTATATATATGTATAGAAATATATGTAAGTATGTGTATATATCTATGTATGCATATACATATAATAAAAATATATAAGAAATCTAGTGAACTGCATGATTCATTTTGAATGTAACACACTGGAAAATAAAAGTGTTAGTACATGTTCGCTATGGGTTCGGACGACCCCTCTTATGCCCATGCCCATGTCTATCTCTCTCTGAAAAGGAGATGGTGAGTACGGATCAGGTGGCACATGTGATCGCCGCCCAGCCGCGGTAGAAGGACCATGCCGCTCAGTACCTGCATGACCCTGAGATGGCTGTGTCGGTGGAGGGTGATCTTCGAGCTAGCTAAGCGCCAACTGATCCGGTTGGTAGTACTGATGTGCATGAGGGTCGTGCAACCCTAACATGCTCGAGACCCAGTCTTGGTTGTCCCGCTGTTGTGCCACCCAACTGGGCTCGGCCCCTTGCGGAGCATAGTACTCACGATCGTCATCCACATTCATGTGGTCGTGGGCGGGCTCTCCCCCCAACTCTCCCAAGTAGACCCCCCAGAGACTGAGTGTCTCTGTCCCTGGACAGCCTGCTCAATATGAGCCTGGCCCCAATCTTCGTCAGCTGCAAGCCGCTCTGCCAACGCCCTACTCGCATCGTCCCTGTCTTGACGACGGATGTCGTCCTCATCATCAGAGTCATCTGAATCAGGAGTGCGATGTCTCGACGGGCCCCAATATGCAGATCCCTGCGTCGAGCACTGTGCATTGAAGAGGAACGATGAAGCCGAGACGGGCCGGCGGATGTCCCTGGTATGTCACCTCCCCAGGTCGACGATGTGTCACGATGACTGCGCTGTGCTGACGAAGTGCTCTGTCGAGCACCACCCAGGCTAGGCCGGGCTGACATCGGGCTAGGTGGCCGGGCCCTTCTCCGGTGCCGAACCGATGCATCTGTCTTTCGGCCACAAGTTACGTTGAAGAAGATTCGTTGTGCTGCTACACGGATAGAATGTAGGGCAGCACGCGTCATCGTCTTGAAGCGTCGTCCTCCTTCCAAGCCAGACGACAGGTTTGCCGCCTGCCTGTCGATGGCCAACGCTAAGTCAGCCTGCACATGCGAAACTCATATGGGAACTATGGAAAAATAGATAAGATAAGAGACCAACATAAGTATCCAGCGAAGACGAACATACCGAGCGATGTATCCGGCCTGGGAAATGAACATCAAGGCCGAGTCGAAGACTGTCTTGATGTGATAGTTCTGTCGGTGAAGGGGGGGCCGCATGAGCGAGTCGCGTGCGGGTGCGCGGCACGTACCTCTGAAGATAGGCTTGGTACGTCCCAGGGTCATACGACCACTCCTCCACAACAACATCCGTCGCTGCGTGGTCCTCCCACTCGTCGACCTATTTGGAATTCTTGATCTGCCAGTTGTCGAAGTGTTTTCCTCTACGTGTTTGTCTGCAAAAGGTGACGCGATGCACATAAAGCAAAGAAATAAACAAATATGAGTGCGTACATGACATATAGAAAATGTTCAAGGCATACACGTGAATCTCCCGCGGGAGATGGCATTGTCGATTTCTTTCCGGGGGTGGTATCTGCTGATGTAGCCCGAATTGGCGCATCACCCTCTCCGGAAAATACGGCTCCACCACATGTGAGAACACCATGTGCCGGCGTGTAAGCCAGCAGTCCTGGCCCGCGGTGCAATGCGAGGAAATGCCATGCGGTGCAACCTGGGAGATGTGCTATGGTGCCCATGGTCACCATATGACGCGCGCGTCCGATAGGAGATCAAACTCTCCCATGTACGCCAAGTAACAGCGGTGAATCTGTGACGATGACCACCTCGGCCGACCTCCCAGCCAACGGGCTCCCATGGTCGGCCGATCCACCCAATCCTCATAGTCCGCTGGCGCACCGTACGGATGGATGGGTTGCTGTAAACGCGGCCGACCAACGGGGAAGTGCTCCCATGACCACAACTGCAGCAATACAGGGCATGCGGAAAGCAATGATCCAGCTGCGGTCCTGCAACATGCCTCGCAAAGCCCCCTGTACGTCGCGCACAACACTGCCATCGCCCAGTTGTAACGCGGCATGGCCCCTGCGTCGGCATCGACGATACTCTCGACCAGAGGAATGAACCACGTGTACACAGTGTCACCGTGCGTGGAAGGGAACAAAATATACTGCAGCGTCACCAGCAAGTAGGCGAAGAGATGCTGCCGAACTACATCGGCGGGGGCATCATCGGGACACTCACGGTAGCGCGCCAGAAATCGGTGGGGGACAACACGCCTGGATGCCGGGATCTCGTCAGCGTGGTTAGCGATGTTGTATCGGAGGTGCATCTGTGCACGCCAATCTAGGCGTGCTGGCCGAGGGACGATGGGATGTCCACTGCCAGGTAAACCAATCAGCATGCTCACATCCTCCAGCGTGACTGTCATCTCCCCCCAGCGGAAGTGGAAAGTGTGGGTCTCCGGACGCCATCGATCTACCAATGCGGTGATCAACGACCTGTCCAGTGTGAGATGCTGACCTATCTGTAGCATACGGGCGAACGGCAATAAACCTGCATCCCATAGGATGGGGATATAGCCCTCATGCAGAGGCCAGTACTTCAAGGGAGCACGGACTACCAGCGGCTCCAAGTCCTCGCCCTCGGACAAGATGCGGCCGCGATGTCCACGATCACATGTACTGCTCAGCAGCTCTGGAAGATCTCTATCCCCGCCAGCCATGCGTGTCAAAACATAAAACAAGAACCATTATTGAAAGTAACATAACATACAACGGGAACCGTTATTGAAAGTATCATACCCATGGATAGCACACGACATGAAAGTAACATAACGGAAATCATATTACAAGGTTTCATATGGATTACAACAATCCAATGCAAATGATAAGCGTATTACAAAGTTTATTACAAGGCTAGGTCGATGGTCCGGGTGCATTCAAACAATCCTTCCTGCTATGTCCGGGCTGCCTACAGATCGAGTATTTCCTAACTCGTGAGCTACCCCCCTGTGACTCATCCATGTCGTTGTGTATTCGGCGTGTCTTCCGTCGCCCTGGACCCGTTCGCTTTAGATTTACATCTGGGATCCAGGTAGTCTCGCCAGCAGGGATAACTCTGTAGTCACCGAGTGTCATAAAAACTCTCCACACGCCACTCCACGTGTTTGAAAGGTAGTCAAGGCTGAAGTACTCCGAAAGGTAAGGCGCAGGGCTCACACCGAGCGCCGCACATGAAGTAAGGACATGAGAGCAGGGCTTGTGCAGTAGCTTCGGTTTGTTACATGAGCACTCAGCGACATCCCCAAGAATGACCTCGTGCACCCGTCCAGGCCTCAGTTGGCCGCTCACGTTCTTCTGCCGAAGGCGGACTTGAATGATTCGGTGCAGTCTGTTTATAACTGTCACGTCGTGCCGCTGCGCCTTGTCTACGCGAGCAGTCAAGTAGGACTGCACAACATCTGGCAAGGTTCTCATGGGATCGTCGACTAGCGTTTTGGCGGCTACACTTTTGTTGTTGAAGTACTCGGCTGTGCGGTACCATGTCATCTCCACTACAGCAGTGACCGGCAAACACCGGACTCCCTTCAACACATAATTGCACACCTCTGAAAGGTTGGTCGTCATTATTCCAAACCTTGCGCCGTCTTCGTCGTGCAGCAAGAACCATTTCTCGATGTCTTTGTCCTGAATCCATTGGGAGAATTTGCTCACGTTCGCATCATCGGCAGCATTGCTGGCCCTCCTCGTGGAGTACTTCACTGTCAGCGCCTCCAATTTGTCGAACACAGCCTGGAACTTCCTCGGTTGATTTTGCATGCACAGCCGCTTGAACAGATCCATGATCTGTTTACTGCGGAAGTGTGTGAAAAGATTTGCTGCAATGTGCCGCATGCACCAACAGCTGCGCACATCCTCCCATTTGTACAGAGCATCTGGGGCCCCGCGCATTACCTCAATGGCATGGAGCAGCCCTCAGTGGCGGTCCGATATGATGCACACCTTCTCTCGATCACCAACAACTGCCAGCTTCACGTTGACCAGAAACCACAACCAACTTTCTGAGTTTTCAGACTTGACGATCGCGTACGCCAATGAAAGCAGTTGGTCGTTAGCATCCGCAGCAACAGCAATGAGAAGACTGTCCTTGTACTTTCCGGTCAGGAACGTACGACGCATATGACCGGGCGACAATAAGCAAATGCCTCGATGCACTGGCAGTATGACCAGAACAATCGACGGAGTACCCGAGTGTTTTGTATGGGGCTACCATCTCAACGTGTAGCTGGCTGATCGAAGAAATCTAAAAATGTGCCTGGGTTGGTCTGAGCGATGTTGCGCAGCAACCGCATCACATTGTTGTAGGCGTGGTCGAATGTGCCGAACATGCCCTCAATTGCCTTCTGTTTTGCTCTCCAGGCCTTTGCATACCGTATAGTGTACCCACACCTATCGACAACTTGCTTCATTATTTCTCTCGGCATTATCGAAATGTTCTCTCGCACGGACAGCTGGATGATATTACCGACGTACACCAACGTCAGGTTCCTGTGTCTGTCCAGTGCCTCCGTGAGCAGGCATGTGTGTGCGGTAACCCTTGTCACCACAAAACCGATGTCGTCCTTCGGCCGCATCGCACGAATCTTTCATGGGCAGCCTGCTGTTACACAGGCTGCGACAAAAAGGTTGGGGTTTGACTTGACGATCTTATATTGCCGGTTAATTGCGAGGGACCAGCTCGCCACGGCATTCTTTAGATCTTTCTTGCTTTGAAACTCCTGCTCTACTTGTAAGCCACCGTGCTCGAAAGACCACCTCGAACCCTGATCCCTTGGCAACACAGCTTGACTGTATGCTAAGTGATCTAGCCACTCCTGCGGGGGACCAGGAGTATCGTCATCAGAGCCATCGGATACCTCCGAGTCCGTCGAATCATCTTCGTCGGACACTGATGGAAGGCAATCCAGTACCTCGCACACATCTACGTGAGTATGGCAGAATACATCCGACCACTCGCTAGCCCTGAATCTCGCAGGACCGGACATGACGCTTGGCTCACCCTCCACCGCACACTCCGCTGCTCGTACGTTGCAGAACTGCACATACATCGCGAACTGGCCGAGCAGTCCGCCATGGGGGTTTTCCACTCTTCGAATATAAGAACTCCAAGATTTGCCCCCTTTAATTTCGCGCAGCATCCAGTATGGGTCATTATCTACCTCACGAACGATGAGCCCTTCAATTAGAGCCATTTCATCACGAGACCGCTTCTCGAACATATTCAGGATCCACAAATTCAGCTCTAGAAATGAGGTGTTATGTACGCTCAGCTCGCCCGTCACATACTGGCAACGGCTCATATCAACCCCGCTTTGCCCCTCGCGAATTATGCCGTCACCATAAAATATGGAAATTTTTTTCGGACTCTCCATTCCCTACACACATTCATCTCACGCGTAAATAACATGACACCATTACATACACATGCACATAGTTCCTAAAACCATACATATACATATACATTTGAAAAACATAATTTATAAACATAGAGCATGCATGTATGCATGTAATTGAAAATAATCTAGTTTCATAATTTCTAAATACATACGCATATATGTTTTACAAAACCTAATTCTTATATATAGAGTATGCATGTGCACAATTAAAAATAACCTAATTTTATATGTTCTACAAACATACACACATGTACATAGTTCCTAAAATCATATATACACATATACATTTGAAAAACATAATTTCTAAACATAGAGCATGCATGCATGCATGTAATTGAAAATAACCTAGTTTCATAATTTCTAAATACGTACGCATATATATTTTACAAAACCTAATT
This sequence comes from Pharus latifolius, assembly GCA_019359835.1. Lineage (NCBI taxonomy): Eukaryota > Viridiplantae > Streptophyta > Magnoliopsida > Poales > Poaceae > Pharus > Pharus latifolius. The sequence goes on from CM033324.1 coordinate 81,615,986, forward strand.
CTTACACATAGAGTATGCATGTGCATAATTAAAAATAACTTAATTTTATATTTTCTACAAACATACACACATACACATAGTTTCTAAAACCATACACATATACATTTCAAAAACAGAATTTCTAAATATAGGGCATGCATGCATGTATTTGAAAATAACCTAGTTTCATAATTTCTAAATACATACACATATATGTCCAAAACCTAATTTTTAGACATACAGTATGCATGTGCACAATTAAAAATAACCTAATTTTATATTTTCTATTGTGTGCACATAGTTTCTAAAACGAAATACACATACATTTAAAAACCCTATTTTCCAAACATACACACATACATTTATAAAACCCTATTTTCCAAACATATACACATACATTTCAAACATACACACATACATTTAAAAACCCTATTTTCCAAACATACACACATACATTTCAAAAACCTATTTTTCAAACATACACACATACGGACATAAAACCCTATTTTCCAAACATACACACATATATTTCTAAACATACACACATACATTTCAAAAACAAATTTTCCAAACATACACACACATATATTTGTAAACATACACACATACATTTCAAACACCTATTTTCCAAACATACAAACATATATTTAAAAACTCTTTTTTTCCAAACATACACACATATATTTGTAAACATACACACACACATTTCAAAAACCTATTTTCCAAACATACAAACATATATTTAAAAACCCTATTTTTTCAAACATACACACATATATTTCTAAACATACACACATACATTTCAAAAACATATTTTCCAAACATACACACACATATATTTGTAAACATACACACATACTTTTCAAAAACATATTTTCCAAACATACACACACATATATTTGTAAACATACACACATACATTTCAAGAACCTATTTTCCAAACATACAAACATATATTTAAAAATCCTATTTTTTCAAACATACACACATATATTTCTAAACATACACACATACATTTCAAAAACATATTTTCCAAACATACACACACATACATTTATAAAACCGTATTTTCCAATCATATACACATACATTTCCAAACATACACACATACATTTAAAAAAATTTATTTTACAAACATACATACAGATGCACATATTTCCTAAACATATTCCTAAAAACATAATACCTACTCTTGTATACACATAAACATAAATATAAACCCTAATCACGTTATTAGCAACATAATTAATAGAATCTTAAATGTATTTCGAAAAAATTTACCTCTTTTCGAAGAACTCGCAATTCTCTATAACTTTCTCTTCTACACCGAATAAATTTATCGGACGGATTTTACTAGATCTAGAGTGGAGTTCTTACAAGTGTGTGTGTGAGCTGCTGCTGCTTCTCAAATGAATGAGTGTGTGAGTGAGTTAGTGTACAGGACCAGAGAACCAGAGGAATAAAGAGGGGACCGCAGCTTGTTGAGTTCTGGAAACTCGACAAGCTGCACAATATTAAATTGTGCAGTGCTCATATATCACATAAGTGTCTTAGCCCAACTGGCTCGCACGCTCGCTCCTGTGTCCTGCCCCTAGTCGTGCCTTCCGACCACGACAAGCACGTGGCTGTGCGACTTTCAGAGCTGACGTGGCAGGCCATTTCTGTAAATTATCGCAACTGTGGGTTAGTTTCGTAATTATTTTTTAAATCTAAGTTATTATTAAAAAAAACTCCGGTCTTCCAGTCCACTGATCACGCACTTCACTTCATGCTGTCTATAAAATTCTGAGCCCATTGCAAGATCATAACACACACTTCCCTTCCATTAGCCACTTAATTTGATCACAGGTACACAATTCACACAGGATGTCTTCCGTCTCCTCTTGCCTCCCTCGATCAGAGCCGTGCCCTCGCAAAACGCTGTGCAAGAGGTAATTATAATGTTCTTTTCTTGAAGTTTTCTTCTGCTTTTGTAATGTCAGTTCCAACTAAACTTGCACGGTGCTTATTATATTTTGGCTTGGATGAAACAAACTTGCAGAGGCAGCCTTCGCAAGGGCCAAAGGAGCGGTTGTTGCTACTGTCGCGTCTACTATTCCCACTTTGAGTTTACTAATGGTCCATGTTAGTTCAACTTGAATTTCATATCCTAATTAGTTCATTCAAAAATTTAATTTAAATTATTAAAAAACAAACAATCTATTTATACTCCAACAATTCATGAAATTAGGTGCCGTTATATATTAATCATACTACCAGCTTTTTATCAGTCGGCGAGTGTGAGGATGCTGCCATGGGCCAAAGCTTACATCAACCCCACCGGTCAGGTGCTCATCATCAGCACTGGTACTGTCTTGATCCGAAAACCCACACAAGAACTGTCTGATCATATGTTCTAAAAAACAGTTGTTCGATCATCATTGATCTAATTGCGATATTTAACTTTGCTTAATGATTTGCATCTGCGGGCATGGCGTTCTTCATCGTGGCCGATAAGACGGTGGTAGCATTGGCGAGGAAGCACTCCTTGGAGAACGCTCCTCCGGAAGTGAAGGAATCCTTCCAGAATGCTCGTCGTCGTCTTCCTCGTCCACGTCCGGGCTTCTTCAGGCCTTGAGCTGCAGTATTTGATCAGTACTATGGATAGCATGCGAGTTCGAATAAATTTTAATTTTGTGCATGGCTCTGTTTGGAGAAGGTGGTGTGTGCTTTAGGCCACTGAAGTGTATCCTGCACTGTTGGTGCTGGAATTACTAGCATTTTGTTTTACTTGCTCACTGTAGCATTTTGAAATCACAACTTTCCGTTCGTACCTTCTTATATACACATATTTTGATTATCACACCCATCACTTGTAACTTTGCTTAACATTTATCAAATCCACCACTCTTGACTCTAAATGTATACTCAGGGAGGTTGGATGAAAAGTATATGTCATAGAGGGTTAGGTTGGGTAATGTTCAAAAAATCGAGTGAAACAAATTTCATCAAACATCTATTAGAAAACAATAGATTTTGTAGAAAAAAAGATAACCCAAATATCTCAGAGACTGACAGACATACAGCATCAGTCCATGACGTAAGTGGGACCGATTTCAGCCAAAAACTAGGAGCGTCACACAGAATCCAACCAAAACTGAGGGCACATCACATAAGCTACATCTGGTTTCTCCTTTACCTCTACAGTTTAGGATTGTTCGGATTTCATACAATCTCGATTGTACACTCAAAATTTAAAGGTTAAAAACAGATAGTAACATTTCATGGACGTTTCTCAAGAGTTTTTTTTCTTATTCTTCTGAATCAAAAGGCAGGAGCTCTGCCATTCATGCATTAAGAGAGAAGAAGCAATTTACAGCTGAAAAGTTGTTTCCCAAGAGTTAAAAGGTTGAAACAGATGGCTGAAATGTAAATTCGTGGATAAAGACATGTTATTCGTTGTTTTTTTTTAAGGTCTCTTATCCTGCAAGTTACCGGATAATTGAGATTCTGAGTTTTATTAATGGAAAATTAAAGGATTACAATAGCATGAGAGTCTTAAACACCTGGGTAGATAGACCTATCAAAGCAACTTCGTCAGTATTCAACAACGATCGGCATTCAGTCCCCTTGCAGCGTATCTAATCCTTCCAACCAACTTTGCAATGTGGAACTATTTTCTTGGCTCATTCTTCCTACCCACAAGCTCAGTGTCTTCAGCGTTCTGCTCTTCCAACCACGGACTGTTGGATTGCTTTGTCTGAAGACTAGTTCATTACGAACCTCCCAAATATTCCACAATGTAGCAATTATTATTGCTCCCCAGGATTTAGCACTCTGACCTACTGAGTTCGACATATCAAAAATGCCTTTTTATCTCTGACAGACAAGATATACCTCTGCAGGATTTAAACCTAGCTCTCTCCAACAGTTTTTGGCAAATCGGCATTCCAGGAAGAGATGCCTGCCACTTTCTTCCTGCGACAAGGTGCATTCCTTTAGCTCTAAGGTTGTCTCTGGTATTGAGCTTGTTTTTCAAAAGAAGCCAGGTAAAAATCTTACATTGGATCATTGCTCCATTCTTCCGAATGTTGGCGTAATTAGCATCTGAAGGCAGTGATTGCTGGAGTCTTTTGTACACTAAACAAGTCCCATTCCTTCTGGATGATGCTCCCTTTGGCTGTACTGTGTCACTCTCTTCTCTAAGCTGAGCATTACCAATAATGCTTCCCAGTTGGACTAACTGAGCATTTGCTGTGTCAGAAATTAGCCATTCAAAATGTTCCTGGATTTCATGGTTTGTAAAGATGCCATTGACCGAGATAAGACTATCATTGCTAAATGAGAATAGCTGTGGGAATAAGTTAGCTAGAGTTGAGTCCCTTAGCCAACCACCTGTCCAGATGCTGTGCGTCTTCCATCACCCACTGTATACTGAATTAGTGCTTTAAACTTACTCCAGTCCTTTAGGATAGCCGCCCGCCATCTGGGCACTTGATTGTTTATCTGGCCTAGTAGCTTGGATACCAAACTCGTATTCCACATTAGGCTTACGGATGGTTTGTGCATATTATTATACAGATCAGTACAGAACTGCAGGGTAGACTTGTATTGTATGTCTCCAGGTTTTTGATGCCTAAGCCCCCTTTACTTTTGTCTCTGCATGCTTGTTCCCAAGCCACCAAGCAAATGGCAGCCGAGCCAGTGTTTCCACCATTCCAGAAGAAGCTTCTCCTTGTCTTGTTTATAGCTCGATTACAGTTTTTGGAAGCTTGTACATACTCATTGTGAATGTTGGAAAATCTGTAAGAACGGCATTGGTAAGAGTTGGCCTCCCTCCTTGTGATAACTATCTGCCCATCCAGCCATGCAGTCCTGCATCGACTTTATCTACCAGTGGCCGAAACTCTTTCACATGAATGCGTTTGTTCGATAGTGGTAACCCCAGATATGAGATTGGAAAGCTCTACAGTTGACAACCAAGCATACCTGCCAACAACGACGCCTCTTCTGGCAGTACATTTAGTGGCACCCTGCAAGATTTATGAAAGTTTACTCTTAGTCCTGTCTTCAAGGCAAAGGTGTTCAGAATAGCCCTAAGAAACCTGTTGGAGGACCCTAGGAATAAGACGGGATACACCAACCGGATGAAAGCAAAGCTCAAGGCCCGAAGCACGGGGCTGGTTATGTGGGCACAACCAAGATAACGAGTCCCCAAAGTACCAATCATCTGCCTGACATCTCTTACACTAGAGACGAAATACAAGATTGGTTACCTAGATACACCTAACGAGTCCCCAAAACTCCGATTGCCTAGGTGACATCCCCCAAGCTAGGGAGGCGAAGATTGGGGCCGATTGGCCGGACACATCAGGTAACGAGTTCCCAAAGCACTAGTTACTCAAGTAACATCTCTCGCACTAGAGACGAAGTGCGGAGTCAGTTACCTGATCACACATGTAACGAGTCCTCAAAAACCTGGGTATCTAGCTCGTCTCTCCCCTAGGGAGTCAAAGCACGCGACCTACTACCCGAGCACACTCTGGATAACTAGTCCCCGCTGCATCGTTTACTTAGCAAACATCTCCCGTGCTTAGGAGGTGAAGCTCGGGGCCGGTTACCTGGGCACACCCTGGGTAAGTAGCTCTCAAAGTGTCGGTTACTCGGCTAAGGTCTACCCTCCTAGGGAGACAAAGCATTGGCTACCCGGCTAATGTTTTCCTTGCTGAGAAGATAAAGGTTGGTGCCTAAATTAATCGCACACACCTCAGACAATAGGCCTCCCCGAGAGTCCCAGATAGCTCGGTACCACCTCTTTGGGAAGGTGAAGTCCTGACTCTCACCAAGTTGCACTGGAAGATGCAAGAATCCTTTGCTTTAAAAATGGAACTCCTAGTCTTTGATAGGGCCCACAGTGACACTATCGAAGATTAAAACGGAAGTACCATAAATTAACCATGTCACCCCTTATCTGATGGCCACAACGAGGGGTATTATGGTCATCAGTCATTTTCTTAAAATTATAATATCTTTTGTGTCCATTCACTTGTAACTCAACTCATTTTAATTTAAGACATCTAATGATTAATTGGTGTATCTTGAAATTCTCTTCACTTGATAAAAACCTCCCAACCGACTAACGTCAGAGATACATCGACGAACTAAAATTTCACCTAAAACTCCTATAAATCTCTTGTGTCACGTTTGCTCAATTACTCAACTCGATGAGATCCGTTATACGATCATTTTAAATTATCGATTTCTTACGACTTAGTTTTAGAGATCGTTAACCCCACGACAAAACCATACCTCCCTTCGCTTTGCTTTCAGTATCAAGACCGTATCATCCGCTTATTAAACTAATGGTATCCTATCATACGCTTGCAAAGTCTTACTTAGCCCTCCAGTATCATACGCATGTTTCAATTGGTCTGCCAAGAAGTATGCCACCAAAACAAATAGAGATGGTGGGAGGGGATCACCTTCCCTGAGCCCTCTCTTGCGTGAATGTACATGTTTTTCGGGGTTAGTCAAATGTACTGTCTGATTAACCTTTTTGACCCTATGCTAGTACAAAAATGAAATTAGTACCACAGTTTTGGACAATTGACTTGTCACTTGTTTTATTTATTTATTTTATATAATAAATTTTAATAATATTAAAAACACCTGACCCCACATAAAAATATTCAAAATTTCCGTATTAATCATAAAAACAAGAAAAATTACTTGAAATTTCCACATTAATCAAAAAAGAAACATCTATTTCGTTCATTATATTTATAATAGTATAAATTAATTATTTAAAAAAATCATATTTAAAATCAACTTTGTCTTTATTATGATACAAATATATATGAAAAAATATATCTAAAATTAATTTTATCTCTATTATAATATTAAAAAATGACATCCCTCTATACAACATAGTAAAAATTAAATCATATAAAGATTAGTAAGACAATTATGTGAGATTTTGATTAATTTTTATAAATTTACAGTTTTGGACAATTTGTGTAATTTATTTTTTCCGGTGGTGACCGGTGAGATTGAAAAGTCAAAGCTGGGGAAGTCCATTGCACCCTCTGCCGGAAAACATTTTCATTTCATCTCTAATCAACTTCTTACAAGCAATTAAACAATTGACTTATGTATAGTTATTTAGACTGTATTTGAGAGTGTAATGTGTTTCTCAAATTCTATTTGATATATTATTTAATTATTTAATAACTGTTGAAATGATACTAAATATAAAAATATTTTTAATAACTCACACATTTTACACTATAACATAAAATCATATGATACTGTCAAATGCGGCCTTAAATTGACACCGAATGATCCAATCTCCGGAATATCTATATTACTGGTAGCGAGTCTTAGACTCGCTGGCACGTAGAGTTGGTAGCAACCAAGTTTGCAAGAAAGAAAAGTCTACGGGAGAAGTTATTATTGATAAGACAGGTTAGGCTCATCAGCCCTGCCTGTGTTGTTTTGGAGTGACCGGAATCCACAGATTATTGCTGGCGCTGAAAAGACTCCAGAAAGTAACAGAATTATAAATTTATACTAGACATTCGTACATGTACATGCGTGCACCACGCTGGTCGGTGCTTAATCTGTTCTCTCCTTTTGTCCTCGTAAGGCGATGACATGGGCGAAGCATCACACTATTTCTGGCTTTCCATTGAATAATTTCCGGTAACCTGCAAACTTACAAATGGTGAATGCTATATTATTGGATAAAGTGAAATCATGCTGCTTTTTGCGTGCAAAGACGCATCTGGTTTTGCGAATCACAAATCACCAGCGTGATCCAGATTTCTTGGAAAAACACAGGGCAATCAGACGGTTTAGACTGCTCCTCTTGTCCTTTATATACGTATTCCGTCAACTCTACTGTACGTTCCTTCTCTGCAAGATAAGATGACGTATGATCAATGGTCCACTAAATTGCACTTACACTACTGTACACATGCGGCTGGAAACCATCCAGCAAAATACATAGATATATGTTGTACAAAAGTAAATATATAGAAATATGATGTTTTTTGCAATGCAACCATTACCTCTTAATAGCTAAAAAAACCTTTCAATCATGCTCGTCCATGATCATCAGTTGATAAAGGGTATTTTTGGTGCTATACAAGTGACTTGTCAAAATTGATCATCCTGTGATTTAAGAAAATATATTTAAAATAAAAAATATTAAATTTCTTAGCAAAAGAAAATATTAATAAGCAAATGCACTATTCTTCAAACCCATCCCCAATATGTTCATCCTACTTCATTCCCAAAACAATAGGGACTCTTAGATTGGATGAAAAACATTTTTTTATTTTAAAGGCGTGGACATAAGAAACTCACTCGGTCTTTAAATAAAAGAGAGATAAATATCGAACTTTAAATGTTACCAGATCATTTAAATCAATTAGATCAATATCAAATTATCTGACTAATCACTTAAATCAAATCGGTCCGATGGTGGACCAACAATCCCTCGAATCTTCCATTTACTTTGCAATCTACTACGGTACGTCTTTATTATAGTTTTGAAATTCTTTTTTTTAATTGAGTTATTCATAAAAATAATTCAGACCCTTTTTATTATACTTTTTATTATACTTTGCAATCTACTACGGTACGTCTTTATTATAGTAATTTTTTGACATGCAAACATAATAGCATTCTTAATCTGCATTTTCAATTAATAGTGAAATGGAAATGTAAAGATATTTTTATCATTTGAATGATCATGAGCAAATCAATTACACTCCGAAGGTAAAAAGTAACCATAACCGTTATACTATAATTAAGCAACGGTCATTAATAAAGTGATTTCACTGTAAAATTTTTCATGGAAATATATACTACGCTGTACATTATATAGCAATACAATATAATAAGTATAAAAATGAGTTAATAGGACATGCTTTAATCAACCCTGCCCACTTAAATAAGTATGTTTTTTTCCTTACCATAATGACCAAACAACGATCCAATAAATCATTCATTAAAAAAATTTTAAAATTAATATGAAACTTTTAAAAATTTCAAAAATAACCTTCAATCATTACACATAATTCACGGTTGAACTAACCCGTTAAGGGTTGAATTTTTTTCTTCTTTTTTCTTATTTAGTCTTTAACGGATTTGCGAGTTCAGTTGCTAGCCCAGTTTGCGACTAAAAACCCACAATGTTTGAATCTAGAAAATAATTCAGTTCTTAACGGGTTTGCGAGTTTAGTCGCTGGTCTTCGCGATTGAAATTCAATCGCGAATTCAATCTAGCAATTGAAGGTTATTTCTGAAATTTTTAAAACTTTTACCTTAGTTTTGAAATTCTTTTTTTTAATTGAGTTATTCATAAAAATAATTCAGACCCAACCGGCAATACAATTGTTTTCACCTGATTACTATCGCAATGTACTTATTGCATAGAATATTATCTGTGTACCACATAGACAACAAATCATTTGTCTAGATATATCCTAAAAAGAAAACTCTTGTACATAAAGGGTATACTGTATGTACACAGAAGCAAAATACATGCATTGTGTATACATACGTGTATAATACACACGAAACTTGTGTGGTATACAGTACCCTCACCAACTTCTAAGAGCACAGAGCACAGCGAGATCGCAATCCATGGTGCACCCACCGACTTCTCAGAAAACCGCGGACTCCGTTCCACAGCTTTTCTCTGTGCCCTTTTGCCTAAAACGACCAACCCATGAGCCTATAAATTGTTCCACCCAAGTGATATCTTACACCCGCACACACTACTACACTAGTACACTCGCATAGTCGCATCTCTCTCTCTACATCTCTTGATAGTATCAAATATATTAACAAGCTTAGTTTTAAGATGCCTTTCGTCGCCGGTGGCCGTCTTGATCCGGTGGCCAATCGCTGCGCCCGTGGTGATTTTTTTGTTTACCTCGCCTAATGTTTATTTCGAACATGATCTGATCTACCAAATTGCATATGGTACTTAATAGTAATAATGTTAAACATCTCGCAGAGGCAACTGTTGCAGGGCTTAAAGCGGCTGCTGTTGCAACCATTGCTGCTGCGATTCCTACTGTGAGTTACAAATTGATCAGTCCGTAGAATTTTCTGCAAAGAAAAAAAAATGCATTTTTTTTTGGTGATTTTACTGACTTCTTTGGGGTTTCAGTTGGCAAGTGTTAGGATGTCGAGGTGGGCGAGAGCTTACCTGAACCCGGCAGGCCAAGCTTTCATCATCTCTTCTGGTACAGTGTTACTTCCAATCTTTGATGCTACAATGTGTAGTGACACTCAGTTAACAATTAATTAACAAAAACTAACAAACTAACTATGTATATGTGCAGCTGCTGGTGCGGCGTTCTTCATAGTGTCTGACAAGACGGTGTTGGCTCTGGCGAGAAAGCACTGCTTCCAGAATGCCCAGGACACCAGCTTCAAGCCATGAACACAACTGTGATTATGTATGTATCGTTAATTGCGTTACAGATAAGGCGCAGTTTAAGCAATCTAGTATCCACAAGTAGTATTATTTACTGTCTTGTATGGAGGGAGGTTGTAACATATGGGAGCTCAATAATAAGATCATGCAACTTCCGCGGCCATCTCTTCTGTTTTGTTAAGCTGTTTTGCCCAAATTTTTGACAAGTAATTTTGTTTATCATATATGTAGTAGAGTTGTTTGATGTATGACAATACTGTCTCAAAAATATCCGTATCAATACACCACTAAATATGATGAAGAGTGGTGGCCGCTCAACTGAATATAGTTAAAGAATGTGAGTCACTCAAATGTGTTGATCACTTGATAGGTTTGTGTGAGATTTGATAAAATAGGTTAAAGACATGAAGCAAACGAGGTCGGAGATAGGTTTATTTGAAATAACATCAAGCAGGTTTTGGACGGGGCAATTTTGTGAGAGAGATTAGAGTCATATTTGTTGCACGTGTCCCCGAGACCTGGGTGTTTTCTGCAAGTAGTAGTTTATGGTAGCTGGTTTTACACAAAACCCAATCCGGATTGCAGAAAACAGAGTGCGCTTCAGTCCGTTAGATCTTTACAACCCATCAGAGATGAAAAGCAAAAGGCAGAAGCTAAAAGACATGACCCGCTTTTGCACTGTGGAACAAACTTGGGACGTGGATACCGGATAAAGAGACTGTTTTGCTCTTGTTCGGATTTATATGTCTGATTTTTAGGTATATTTAAGATTTGTTTGAACTTTAAAATTTCTATTTGATTAGATATATATAAAATTAATTTTTTGATTGATGATGACCTAGCGACATATCTGCCTTCCTTAGTTAAGCACTTGATTTTGAAAACTTTACTTACTTATAGGCATGCTGTTGCCTTGCTTTGGGCATGGGCCATTCATGTATGGAATATGATGCAAAGGTTACAAGTTAGATATTTTTTTGACCCACCACGTAAACCAAACAACCTCAATCACTCTATCCATGTGAGATAAATTGAGAAAAACTAAAAAATTGACAATTTTTTTTAAAATGAAAACTATATCACCGAAAACTAAGAAAAAACATATTAGATTCCTGGTTGCTTAGATTTGCTATGAAGGTCAAATTCGCATCCTTTGTTCAAAAAGCATAGCTACAGCCAAACTACCTAAATTCATATTTGTATTCTCTGACTTTCAGAGCAAAAATATATATCTTTCTGTTGATTTGAATTACTAGATTAAAAATTAACAATCTAAATGAAGATGAATGAGAAATTTAAAAATTTTCACAAAATAACTAAAAGACATCAACTTACCTTATATCAATCTAAATTGCTTAAATTCTTTTTTAAAAAAAAATACACACCACCCAAGATACTAACAAAAGACATCTTCTATCTTTTCTTAAGTGAAATAGAGGATCTCAATCATCCAAATTCTTTTTGATTTCTTGATTATTTAGATGCATATATGTGTATATATATAATGGTTCGTTTTGAAAAAACCATGGCAAAAAAGTAGCGTCCTGCGAGCCTTCGTCCCACTAACCACAGATCAAACGGCGCTGACGGAAGGATGTACGGTTCACCGGCAAGTGTTAATTTTGGATAAACTGAAAAGGAGCACTGCATCCTGCTGCTTTTTGCAAATTACAAACAAGCGGCAGAAACCACCAGCGGCATCCAGATTTGTTGGAAAACAGATGGTTCAGGCTGCTGGTCTTGTCCTCTATGTATGTATTCCATCAGCTCCAGTGTATGTTTCTTCTCTCCGAGATAGTGTGTGATCAATGGTCCACCAAATCACAAGTACGCACAGATGACATGAGATGATGAGATGCCATGCATTGATGCGTATACCATGTCCCCCAGGTTCACAAAAGGTAGCCCACAGGTTTGCGGCTGGAAACCGTGAACCAAAATTACAGTGTATGATACTGTTGTATTTGGTACTAAATATTGTAAAAAAAGTAAACACAGGTATACTATCGCTGCACATTATACAGTAGGAGTGCAAAGATGGAACGATTTTTTGTTTACATAAAGGGGAACTATATTTTCTCTCACCACATAGACGAAAGGGATGTGTATTTATTAGTTGTTTATGACTTTAGAGCACATACTTTAATCAACTCTTCCTACTTAAATGAAAGTGTTTTACCAGCACCACAGTGACGGATGGCAATCAAGCTAGCAACATGTGTATCCCTACTTAGATTACTATCACCTTGTACTGACTCCATGCGATATTATCTGTGTGGCGTATAGATAACAAATCACTTGTTTAGATATATCTTAAAAGGTAACTCGCGCATAAAGGGTAACTGTTTGTACACAGAAGCAAAATACATCTGGTGTGTAACTGTGTATACCTGTACAATACACATGAAACTTCTGTCGTATCCAAATACCCAACAAGTCTCATCAATCTCAACGCCCACAGTGAGCTCGCAAACCAGCGTCCGGTCCACGGTGCACCCACCAACTTATCTGGCTCCCCTCAGAAACCGTGGACTCCATTCCACAGCTTTTCCAACCCATCCGCCTATAAATTGGTGCACCCGAGTGCCATCTTACACAACCACACCACCCTCGCATCTCTCTCTCTACACATCTCCTTAGACACCAAAATTAACAAGCTTTTAATTAATATTAAGATGCCTTTCGTTACCGGTGGCCGTCTTGATCCGGTAGCCAAGCGCTGCGCCCGTGGTAATGTTTTCAGATATGATCTGATCTCCCAGAGATATAAGTGGTAATAACGCTAGTGTTAATTCAGCTTCGGTTCCCATGTATGTCTGCAGAGGCAACTTTTGCAGGACTTAAAGCTGCTGCTGTAGCCACCATAGCTACCGCGATTCCTACTGTGAGTTATTGATTAATCCGTATAATTTTCTGTAAAGAAAAAAATTGCATCTTTGCTAGTTTGGACTAATTTTTTGGGGGGCTTCAGTTGGCAAGTGTTAAGATGTCGAGGTGGGCAAGGTCTTACCTGAACCCGGCAGGCCAAGCTCTCATCATCTCTTCTGGTACAGTATTTGTTTCTTCCATCTTTGATGCTACGAAGTTAAGTAACACCCAGTTAACAAGTAATTAAGAAAACCTAATTATATATATGTGCAGCTGCTGGTGCGGCGTTCTTCATAGTGTCAGACAAGACGGTGTTGGCTCTGGCGAGAAAGCACTGCTTCCAGAATGCTCAGGACACCAGCTTCAAGCCATGAACTCAAGTGTGCTTAACCATGCAAAGAAAGGCGCATGCAGTTGTTTAAGCAAAACTATCGCTATCTACTAGTAGTAGCATCTCTCTGTCTTAATGGATATTGTAATATATGGGTACTGAATAATAAGATCATGCAAATTCCATCGCCATCTCTTCTGTTTTGCTTGATTCCTTGGTTACTTACTCTATATTAAACGCATCTTCCAGAGACACATGCGTTTTCTGCCCCCGACCGTGCAGGGATTAAGTAATAGTTTGTGGTTGCTGGTTTTACACAAACCCAATCCAGTTGTGCAGCAAACAGAGGGCGCTTCACTCAGAAAGCAATAAGATACTATTTAGTTACATCTCCTAGTTAGATCTATATATGAAACACGGACCAGATCTGGGAGAAAACGACTACTAAAAGACATGAGCCGGTTTTGGACTGTACAAGAACCTGGGATGCATGTGGATACTGGATAAAACCAGTGGCATCTCCATGAGACAAACAGAGTAAATAAACCCAAAAAAGCACCTCTTTTTTCTTTTGCAAAGTTAGATTACTTAAGCGAAGAAAGAGAAACTAAATCCGTATATGTGAGATTTCCAAACAAACCTCGTCGGTGTGATTTTAGACTACACTAATTCACCCATAAATAACCATGTAGAACTAAATCAGTAAATCTCACGCTACTAGGCCAGACTAAAGTATAATAGATTATTTTCCCCGCATACCTTATATTTTTGACAAGTTACCCACCACGATGAAAAATCCATTAGTGGGTTCTACGTCATCGACGCATGTTTTCGACCTAATTTTCTAACTCTCCTAGTCTACATCTTCAAATCCTTGGTTAGAAGAATTGACTTTGACTCATCACCCATTCTAAGGTTCCTAAGATTTAATTGTTCTTCCCTACTCTTTGAAATTGCAAATAGCACAGCAAGCGCATGGGCCAAACCCAAAAGGATTTCTTAGTTAAGTAGCAGATGCCTATGGTGATTCGTTTTTGTAAAAACGATGGGCAAAAAGGAAGTGCCTTATGCCGACTGATGCACGTGTTGTCCCAAGTTACCTTCTCTTGTTTCGCGTGTGACTCTAGAGCACTTGCAGGCTTGAAATCTGTAGCGGCGTGCGAGCCACTGAGCACGGTTGTATCCATGCATGGCATCTTGCTGTTCGTGCATGTACGTGTCACTGTTTAGAAAATGTTCCCTGCGTGGAGCAACCGACCATGATCCAGGTGTGATTTACATATTTTTTTCTTTATAGTATATATGATCTAGAGTGCTTCGTATTTTATATAGATCACGGGAATTTATATGTCGTATCAAAAGCAAAGTAAAGATTGGAAAAGAAAAATAGCGGAGGACATCAAAACTCAAAAAATAATTAAGCTTGCAATGCAGGCCCAGGAGGGCTTTTATTGATTCATAGGACTCAAGCCCAACAATTCTTGGCGCTGACCCAGCACCGGCCTAATTTCCCTCGGCCCATCCCCTTTCTCTCTATTTTTTTTTAAAAAAAATCCCCTTCCTTTGAGGAATATATGTCCTTTTCCCTCTAACCTTAACCTTAAATAATACCAAAGGATAATAGTTTAAATGATTACTGGTAAGTGTGTTTTTATATATATGGCCGTGCAAATTTACTGAAGTACATCTCTCACTAGTCCCTACTATGTACTTATGTTACTCTCTATCTTCTATGAGACCTCTTCTTTATGTGAAATTAAGTCGGGAATTGTCTTATCGTAATTTTTTTTAAATCATACATATTTATTAATAGATTTACAAATTTGATTGGATCTTGAGTTGGGATCTGTGTATATTAATATTCGGATGTCTCTAGCAACTAACAGCATATAAGATTTTAAGATATGGAATATTTTTTTATATAATGTAATAAAAAAATAATTACAGAAATGACACCCTAGTAAACTTTTTTTGCAAAAAATACACACCGGTCGTCAATTTGAATGGTGACTGAGCACTTATCCAGCCCAGTGGCCATCTTGAATGACGACAGGAATAAAAAATCAAAAAAATGGTGCACCCACCGGTCTATTGGTTCAAATAGATAGTTAATTGGAGTTATATATTGTAAGATATAGATCTTGCAAGAATTGTAAGATTTAAAAATAATATCTTGTGATCTATAATTCTGATTGATGATCTATTTGTGTTGATTTGATCATTCTGATATTACAAATCCACTAGTTCAAATATACTGTCAATTAAAATTATAGATTATAAGATATTAATTCCAAAAGAATCCTTGAATAGAAATTCAATTGGAATTAAATTGAATTATTGAAAAAATAAAAAGAATGTCAACCTAGTCGTTATTCAAAATGGCAACTGTACTAAATTCTGCATTTTCAGCAACATACCCTTTTTTCTTATTTCCTTCTATAAAAAAAACTGTTCAAGATAGCAATTAGATCAAAAAAAAAAGTGTCTAGGCACCATTCAAATTGGTGACTAGCATCTATTTTTATAAAAACTTTTTACCGTGGGTTATTTCTATAATTATTTTGTATTGGTTATTTTTAAAAAAAATATTTTAAGATATGTCTCCTGGCCAACCTCCTTATTCTCTAAAAAATTGATAGCGTAGAATTCAAAAGTGTATTTTGATATGTGACAATATTTTTTCAGAGGATATATAAGAAGAAAAAATTAGTTCGCAACATAAAAAATATTATTAATTATGAGGTTGATATATAAAATATAGATCCACATATCAATAAAACACAATGTCATTTTGTTAAACACCTAATATCTCCGACACTATGGAGTGAAATTTTACGATACAAGAACAACATGTATAATAGCGGACGGACACGTAGAATAATTCTGACTCGAAGAAGAGAAATTGAGAGCCGCGTTACTGGAGCTCCCTAGGAGGGAACAGGAAACGATCCTCTCAGGGGGCACAAAGGAACAGTTTTTACAAAATAAAAAAAAAAATTGGAATGTAGAACTTTGGAATCTTTTGCTTTTTTTTTTGTTGACAAAGCATGCTAGATGGAAGAAGAACTTCACCTCCACCACATGAACATTCCTAGGAAAAAGATTTTGAGCTCTCATATATATATGCACCAATTGGCCCTTTTGCTCCACAAATGAACCGTACATGAACAAACATGGTCTAGTGGAAACATATATTTGCAACCGATCATAACGTCTGGATTCTCTTGCTCTTTGCTCTTTGGTGTGGAATTGATTCCTCATCAACGCGAGAAGCATCAACACAATCTTGCTATCTCTACAGTTCATAGATGATGCTACTTGCTAAATAGTGGCGGAGAGCCGGTGACAAAATTTATATCCTGCATGCTCATCCATAACTCAATATGTTTATTTTTAATAATTTACATGTGGCAATGTGGCCAATTCCATTAAAACTTTTAGACTTTTATAGAAATTTTATACAAATATATATATAAATTGGACTTTTTCTTGACAAAAATCTTGTGGGCTCAGCTAGCACTGCGTTGTATACAGTTAGCGCTAAAGCATCTGTCTTATATATATAGAAAAATTGTAGAAAAGATGGTAAGGGATTGTTCTCTTTGTTACATATAAGAGAACAATCTATATATGTGTTTGCAAAAGATTGGTGGGGTAGGGACAGGGTGTCGCAACATTTCAATAATGTGGTTACCATGATTTAATATCTATTTTTATGCAGTAAATATATCATTAAATTGTAACGATCAAGTTATTCTCCATTTACCACGACATATTTAACGAATTGTTTTCGATAACACATGCTGTTGCTTAAAAAATAGGCTTAAACTTGCTGATTTTTCATCAAGATACAACATAGAGCCTAAATTGTAATATGATATGATTTTCTTTAAAATTAAACAGCAGGGATATCTGACTAGAAGTGAGCAAAGAACCTCTTTTGAATTATTGTGAAAAGGTGTGATATGGGAGAATATATAGATCAGAATAGGGGTAGCTTGAGAATGCCCAATATAATTAAAGATTACGCACTTATATACGTGGAGAATCGATTCCCCAAGGGCTCTCTATATTTAACTCCAATAATTACAAGCATTGTGCATTGCATTGTGTCCATCTCCTCCTAACTAGCATATATTGCCAACATTTGGCTGGTATTAGTACCATCTTGAGGCAGATCGGCATCTAGAAAAAAAGAAGATAATATTAGATTAACAGAAAAATATCTTTACTATATTAATAGGAATAACCAATTAAACAAGTTTAAAGGAAAGCAAAAAAAATCTTTACTAATTTTAGTTTGTTTTTTTTGTGTTGCCTTGGAACCGAGAAAGTAGCCTTTCAGATTAAACTAGTAAGATCTTCGTTTTGAAATATCTAAGTCACACTTGACCTAAGGAGGTTAATGGATGTTGTTTTGTCCTCGAAATTATAGGTTAGTTAATATCATTATAGCTACTATTAATATAATGTTAAATATATCATATGGACCTCACAAGAAATCAAGATGTAGTATTACACAATAAAAAATATAAATCTGGTAAGACATCATCACATGAGTTATGAATATACAAGACAAAAATTCCATTGAAAATTTCCTCTTACAAAAAACGAAAAAATTATTGCGATTGTCTGACCTGAAACAAACGATCACAAGAATCACCATACCTATTGTCTATGATTACACCACATTGAGGTGGAGTGAAACAAAAAACACTGGAAATGCATCCTCCAATGCTTTCTTGTCGTCCATGTCATTGCAAGGCAGTCTTCCTATTCAACACAGCGGCCCACCTGAAGGGTCACTTAGAAATGTTTTGCTAGATTTTTTTTTTTTCATATTGTCTATGACTATGTTTTCATCTAAAGTGAGTGAAGATTCGCATCACTTGCGGTTAATCAACTAACCTTCTCTAATTAGTCCATGTTCTGTCTTAATTTCTTCTTGTTTTTGGACATGCATATGCCATCGGTTGGTGTGGCAATATTGGTCTAAATTGGGAACATTAGGATTTCTATTAGCCACACGAAGTGTGCATTATTGCGAGATTTGCACGTCCAGATCGAAGCATATATTTTGGGGAAAGAATCAAAGTATAAAGAAATATGTTCCTGGATCCTCGCACCTATGTGCCTGCAAATTATTAAAGCTCTTGTCCACCAATGAGTTCATGAAAAATCTTCCCAATTTAAAGGTTTATAAATAAATTAAAGAAAAGTAACGTTAGCCAGGAATAAATCAAGCACAAATATTACAGAAAATAACTCCTCGTTCAGTGTCACTTGGTTAACGTTAATTAGGAATAAATCAAACACAAATATCACAGAAAACAACTCGTCATTGAATATCACTTGGTTGCGAATTTGTTGCTTTTTTTCGATAGATGTAGCAATTGATACCCATGCCAAGTCAATTTGTACATTCAATTGATTTTAACTCTCAAAAGAATTAAGATATATATATTACAAAAGATAATTATGAAAATGACCATAGTGAAAGAAAAATATACAATTAAATAGATGTTTCAGAATTTATATTAGTTCATACGTTGCATTGCCCATGAAGTAAGTATTATTTCGGTCCACCATTTTGGTTTCGAAAACAAAATGGATGAATGGCAAAATCCATACAAAAATGGATTATATTGTTTTGGCACAAACAGTTAAATAGGGCACAAACTTTGAGACAACAGCTTTTAGAACTGTGTAGGCATCACTTTCCTCCTCTTCTAGTTTTATTTTTTCTTCCTTTTGTCATTCACAGTGCACTTTGTCCAATTAGGATAGTTCAGTTCTAAAGGCAAAAGGCATCTACGTGACTCCACGCCACACCCTGGATTCGCAATTATTTGAGGCGCCCTCTACTATAAAAAGCCAACCCCTATCAACAAATAAGCACACATCAAAACAACTAAAAAACCTTTGTATATCAAGCGACCACCGAAAGCATACAATTTACAGGGTACGTGTCCTTTCTTAATTTGCTCTTGTACTAGTTCTTCGTGTCTCCGATACCGCAATGACACTTATTAAATGGAGTATTTATTCTTTTCTGAAAAAACTGTACTTGTACATTTTTTTGAAAAACTAGATTGTACAAATCTTAAAACAAAATAATTATTACTAAAACAGTTGGTAATTTTTTTAAAAAAATTATGCGGTTTACTTTTTTCAATGAAATTTTAGATTGGCAATGAACTCACTGTCATTAATTGTATTGTTAGCAATAGTGAGTTTTGTTGTAATGCATGATATGTACATAAAGTTCTAAATGTGCCGTATGTTAAATAACATATTTTCCTTCTGTCTTAGACGAAAACTAACTAGTTTCCCGTAGCATTTTACATGTTAATTATATCTAGGAAAAATTTTGCATGCTTAAAGTTTATTATGTGATCTTTTACGAACTTATGATGTGCATTATAGATAACCATGACGTGGCTCATTAGATCTACACTATTTATCTTATGTTTTATTTTGTGTAAAGGGTTCACATAAGCATGCTTTCTAATTAGATTTTTAGAGAACCGACTTAGCCTAATCTTGTTTTGGCTGCCTTTGATTTCTCTATGGTCGTGGCAGATTTTTTTTACAGTATATGTTTATATTGCAATGACATGCATAGTACAAGAATCTAAGAAAGACGGCGCATTTTAGTTCTCTGTCTCCTAAGTCCTGTCTAGATTGAAATCGCATTGGTTAGTTATTGAGATATATTCCCATACAGTTGCAAAACAATAAGAAGGCTTCAATAATTTTCATGTTCACATCCATTCCCACACAAATATATTCGTTATTAAAATTTGTCGGTTTTGAATTATCTATATTTAATATTATTTGATGAACATATACACAAGTATACTAGTACTATATAATAATCTTCTAATTTAGTCATGTTTCATTGTTCTAATGATAACAAGTCGGTTATAATTTTTTCTAGTCAGATTGACAATGGTATTACACAATAGTTTTAGATGATTTTATGCTATTTAAAATATTATAGAAACTAGTTATTCTAATTCTTTAATATACAGAAAACATAAATTTTTTTAGAACGTACAAAGAAAAAAAAGGCTAACATAGAAAGTTGGACTAAAAGCGTAAAAAACCGACAAGTTTCTAGCATACCGTTTGCAGATGGATTTTCTACCGAATGGAGAAATTGAACTCTATACTTGTACAATATATGTTAGTAACTATACATAACAGCATGTTGAAAATTGCTACACAAATGGCATGCAGGGGTTAGCTAGCTATTTAGCGTACGTGGTAAGATGAACATCAACAGGAAGCCCGGAGACTGGAACTGCAAGTGCTGCGAGCACCTCAACTTCAGCCGCCGCGACTTCTGCCAGCGCTGCCGCGCCCCCCGCCCCGACCTGCAGCCCGGAGACGGCCGCGCCGCCTCTGGCGTCCTCACCTCCCTGGACGTCCGCCCGGGCGACTGGTACTGCACCTGCGGCTACCACAACTTCGCCAGCCGCACCAGCTGCTTCAAGTGCGGCGCCACCATCAAGGACTGCCCCGCGGCGGCCGCCGGCGGAGGCCGTGCCGGGTGGAAAGCTGGTGACTGGATATGCACAAGGTGAGCTATAGCTAGCTTTCATGCATTCATGCCAAGAAATACTGACATGCATGTTTAAAGATGGATATTAAGCAGCTACAACATATCATTTTGTTTTTGCAGGGCTGGTTGCAATGAACACAACTTTGCTAGTAGGATCGAATGCTACAGGTGCAATGCACCTAGGGAAGCAAGTATGTTTTCTTCTTCATTTGCAACTACTGTTATTTTAGTTCTTCTCTGTGCCTGTACCTGTTTGATGGGATACAAGCATCTTGAGAATCCTAGCTACGTGCAAAAGAGCTTATGAAATGATAATATATAGTTAACTACAGTGCCTCGAGATATTTCTACTTAATTTGTCAATGTTTTGTGTCCTAAAAAGGAATTATTCTGTTGCGCGTGGCAGGCACAACTGGGAAGTAAACAAAAGATTGACGCAACTGTGGCTATGAGATGTGGCGAGGCGACCAAGGATGCTACCTAGAAAAGATGAATTGAGATACTAGCTAATATGTATAACCAAGTAGTATATTTATATGATACTACGTACTGCATGGTTGCGAGCAAAGGTGGAAAAGTACCCAAGCTTCCAACTAGGATGTCTTACTCTCCCCTTTTTCCTTTCTACATCGTGGTTATGTACTTGCATTACTAATATTAAGCAGCCTATATCATATCATTACATATGTGTGTGCCCATGCTCTTCTGTTGTAGCCATAGTACTGTGCCTTACGATGCATGATACTTTGTACGAAATAACTCTTTAAAAAAAATATCAAATCTAATCTCTAGTTCAGAGAATTTACAAAATAATCCATTCTAAAAATGCAGATGTTCATGAGGAAGACGTATGATATATATCACACTTCAAATGTGCACTAGATTGTCTGTGTCATGTGATAGGCATGCAACAAGAGGTGGGGGAGTGCAGTGTGGTAGGAAGGTAGTGAGCACCTACCACACTATGCATGTATGGCAAGGGGCACACAGTCCACGTGTAATAGGTACATGTGGTGCCCCAATGCCTTTGTGCCCCATACCCCTGTGCAACAGGTCAATGTGCCGCCATGCACCCTTCTGCCGCAATGGACAATTCACTTATCATATACATATTTTCTTATTCCGTAGTTATTTTTATAAATTCTCTTAACTAGACACTTGAGTTGTTATTTTTTCTTTGTTAATCATGCCTGCTTGACCCAGTGTACATATATAGATTGGTAAGATGCTGTGGTGGTCGCCTGGTGGTGTACCGCCTACGTACTTGTGCCTAGTTGGTGCGAGTTGGTCTTTTGTTAGGCTCAGCTAGCTGATAGCTAGCCATGAGCCCATGATATTAGGACTCTCTAGCCAGATACCAAACAGTGTTGCTTCTGCTATCAAATATGGGTTGTGTCGTGTGGCATTACCATCTGCTGAAGGCTGAAGACTGCCCCAACCGCAAGCAGTCACAGAGGAAGGAAAAGGAAAATCGCTTCTTCCAATTTGTCCCTAATCAGTACTTTGTATATGTTTAGAACAAATTAGTGCATGTTAAATAGATAGTGGTTATACTGGTTACAGACATTGTGGAGGGAGTGATTTTCTTTTTCCACCTTTATCACTTATTTTTGCTATATGTACAGTACAAAGAACTCAAAAAAATTGCTAAGTGTGAAATACCACCTACAAAAATACGTGGTAAATGAAAAATGCATAGTTTGTTTTGAACTTTTGATGGTAAGAGGATAATTGTTAGACAATTTTATAGTGTCGAAGAAAAAAATATAAAATAATTTTTGGTCCCGCTATTTTTGAAAGAGTCAATTTGATCCTTCTATTTTATAAATTGGGTCAAAATAGTCTTTTTATTGCAAACCAAATTTAACATTCGCCATAACACGATACAAGTTGGCTGGACCAACAAATAAGCAGCCCATGTAAGATTCTGACACGTGTACTAATATCCAAATCTCAAAGCATAGTTCTTCTTGGACAATAGTAAGTTGAGTTCAGTGGTGGAGTCCTGTAGGTTGTAGGCTTGTAGCAGAGGCCACGGCGCCGTCACCCATGTTTCCGCAGCATACGACTCCAAGGCCTGGGCCTGCATTGAAGCTAAGCTCTCCTCCATCTCTGCCCGCATGCTTTGCCTCCTTCACACCCGTCTCGTCTTGACCGTCGTCGGTGTAGCCTCTAACCTTAAGATGAAGGGCAGCTACCACTGCTATTTAGCACAGTTCAAGACTGGCGACGGGCTAAGGACCCTGCCAACACTCAAAAAGATTGGAATTTTTATATCTTTTGTTTAATCTTGCTCAAAAGAAAGGAATTTTGGTTATCCTTGTGGCCATCATGACGCATCATGAGGAAGGAGTTGCCCCCCAGTCCCCAGCGACCGCCTCAAACTAATTTCTCCCTGTTCTACTATCAGGTCCTGAATTCGCCATCTAAGATTGTCCAAGATCCAACAACAGCCGTTGGGTCGCTGTTTCATCCAGAAATTCTACTCTCTGGTGAAAATTGAAAATTTTGGGTGTGTCATTATATATAAGTATACACATGAATACGATTTTTTATAGAAACATATACTTTATTAATTTTCAATGAATTTCAAAAGTACAAATTCTTTTGAAATTTTACATTATTCTCGTGTGTCTATGAAAATACATCTAATATTAGGGACTGCACGATTCTTTTCTTAGGGTTGTGTAAAGCTCTTAGTTAATTACATCTATCGATTGCATCTACAGAAAATGTTCGATTAAGCCGCCGATAGTCATCGTCTTCGAACCTCTGATTTCTCATCTATGTATGAAGTGTGTATGTTCATGCATACAACTACGCAATCCATAATCTTGTTAGTCTATGATGCTATCACATAATTCGATATTCGCCTCGTCAGTGTCCAGTCTGACTGTTGTTCAGCCTCATTAGTTGTAAACAGAATGGATGTCTTCATCTCATCAATGTCTAACATTAATGATGTCTGATTTCATCAATCATGAACGGGATGGTCGCCTTCGCTTCATCAATGCCCAACGACGAGACGTATGGATGGTAAATTGGTGATAGTACCTTGACTTCATCAACTTTAGAGATGCATATGACATGACATGGAAACACATTGGGACGTCCATCAATGCTCTGGATGTTGCTCTCAGGATAGGATATGGATGGCTCAACACTAGAGGACTCGTGGATGGCTTTGGGATTGATCACTTCAGTAATTTCAGTATGGATTTGGAATAACATGTTGTGCTCGCGCATTCTCCATATCTAATCGCTAGGCACAATAGACCACACTCCTCTTTATGATTGGATGGGAGCCTTTATATTGACATAGACCATCAAATGTAAGATAGAGAAGAAGGGTCGGATGATTCAAGATTGCACGCTATATGTTGGCATGACTCCACATCATACTCCATGAATTTTTCTATGCTCTCCTTTGGGATGGTGGATA
This sequence comes from Pharus latifolius, assembly GCA_019359835.1. Taxonomy (NCBI): domain Eukaryota; kingdom Viridiplantae; phylum Streptophyta; class Magnoliopsida; order Poales; family Poaceae; genus Pharus; species Pharus latifolius. Next base: position 81,640,605 of record CM033324.1, read on the forward strand.
GGATGGTGCACAGGATAATAGATTGGTGCTTCTCTGTTGCATGATGGAATGGTAGGGATGATTTCAGCATGAATTTGGAGTGATGTGTTGAGTTCACGCATTTCTCAGATCTGATCCCTAAGCATCATGGATTAAGCACCCCTTTGCTTAGTTGGATGGGGATCTTTATACTGAAATGAATTATCGTGGCCTTCGTGGAATATTGTCTAAACCACCTTTGCATAGATCCTCTATGCGATGCATAATGTATGCTATGCTAATGAGCTGCACACACAGATGATGGTTGCCTCCATAATCTTAGGTGTCGCGGGTAAAAGAGAAGAAAGAAAGAGCTCAAGTGTCTTTCTTCCTTCACCAAAACTCTTATGTGCATGGTGTTGGATCAAGGATGCCGACTAGAGGGGGGGGTGAATAGGAGGCTTTAAAAACTTTAAAACTTAAATCAAATAAAGAACAAATCAAGAACAAATAATGTAAGCAAGGGAAAGAAAACGAACACAATGATTTTTACCGAGGTATCGGAGACTCGCCCAGTCTCCACTAATCCTCGTTGAAGCACTCAAATCACTTGAGTCTTGCCTCAATACTCACGAAGAGTATTATCAACTAAGGTTGCTCCTTGTCCACTCCGGAAAGGCGAGCACCGATGCCTTGTACACACTTGCCGAGCCTCTCCGACAATCTCCGAACGGAGAGATCAACGGCCACGCCTCCGAACCGTCTAGGTGAGGGCGCTCACCAAGAGTAAAAGGCAGCGAGGTCTTCTCTAGACCTCCAAACATGCACCGAGAAGCTAAGTGGATGCAAATGCAAAAGAACAGAAACTCTCGGTGGATCGGAAAGCACTCGACTTGATCAAAAGATCAAGATTTTATATAAGAAACTAATGCTCAAGAGTGTATATGAAATGCTGCTGCTTGTTATCGAAAACTTATGCCCAAAGCCCCTTTTTATAGCCTCAAGAATCAAATGAACCGTTGGAGCTAGGGCTGAAAATCAGCAACCCAAACTGACAGTCAGTTATGCAAACTGACAGTCAGTTTAGTGCACAACGGCCGACAAAATTTACGGATAAAAAATAGCTAGCCGTTTGCAGCCAAAACAGGAAAGCTGGAACACGCAACTGACAGTCAGTTACACAAACTGACAGTCAGTTTGTGTACTAGCTCGACCAGAAACAAATAGAAACACAGATAAAAACAGTTGTGGTCGAAACCCAAACTGACAGTCAGCATGGGCATACTGACAGTCAGTTTAGTACAAAAATTTTTGGCCCGAAAAACACACTCTCTGGACAATTGTCAGTTAACACAAACTGACATTCAAACTGACAGTCAGTTCAGCAAACTGACAGTCAGTCTGAACAAAAATAGATATAACTTTAAATCCAGAAATCCAAAAGAGGTGTTTAATAGCTCATTTGAAAGATATTTTAAAGGACTATCTTTTTGTAAACAGAAGAAAAAGCCAGATCTCTCTAGATCTTTCCAGAAAATGCAAAAACTCTTCTGCTGTCAAAAACTAAACTGAAAAACCAAATAACTGACAGTCCGTTAAAAACATCCATAACTTTTGATCCAGAAATCCAAATTGATAGTTTAATAGCTCGTTTGAAAGATAATTTCAAGGGTTACATTTTTGTCAACAGAAGCAAAAACCAGATCTACCTAGATCTTTCTGGAAAAATGAAAAACACTTCTGCTGTCAAAAAATCATTTGAAAATCCAAATCTCTCAAACCAAAAACAAATCAAATCCAACCAAAATGATGCAATGCAATGATCTAAATTTCTCGGTTTGTGTTGGAGATAAAGAGAGGACTTTCGCCACCCCTCTTTATAGTACGGTTAAAACTAAAAAATAATTTTCTAAACCGATCAAACTCCAAACACCGAGATCGGTCAAAATAAAACAAATATTACCTCAGGTCCTTTGCATCTTTAATCCTTGCAACTTTCGTTTTGGTGACCTTGCACTTGCGACCTTGACTTCCAACCTTTAACTGCGACCACAGCCAACATTGCGACCTTGCGCTTGCGACTTTGGACCTGTGACCTGCAAATCTTCCCGGATCACTTGCAGACTTTACAGAAATCGCTCTGCATAGAAATAGCTCAAAGACAAGGTTAGTCCAAAACACTTAATGTCATCAATAATCAAAATCAACATAAAAGAGCCTAGATGCAACATATGGAACAAGATTACAGAATCTCTTATAGATAGAGAGTTTGTCTATTTACAGACGATGAGGAGGATTCAAATCACTTAATATTGATAAAGAATATAGCTAGGGATTTAAATTTCCTAAAAAATAATATATGAGCTAGTCTTTGTCTCTTCCTTTTATTATTATTTTATTATTTGTAGATGAATTTCTTGAATATTTTAGCCTACTTATTCCATGTTTTCGTGGTCTACCTGGTTTTACATGTTTGAAGTGAATATAAGTTGAGTCGATACGTTATTCTGGTCAAAAAAATATCAACTCTGCCTCGATAAAATTATATAGGTAAATTATGTATGGTTGTGTAAGGAGAACACAATAAAATATTTATTTGCCTAATTTGGATAACAGGGTAAAAATTATGGTCATATTTATATTTTAGTCCCTGGGAGACATTCGAACAGGTTACAAACCTTTAAATATACTATTCATGCCACACTAGCACATTATTTAAGCTCATCATCTTTTGAGTATTCCCAAAAATCATAAAACTACTCATTCCATTGAAGAATCCAAAAGCTATGGCTGATTTACAATTAGGTCCCTGCATCGGTTTGACTAGAGTAGGCTTTCTAATTTTTGTGCTCTTCGTGCTGTAATCTTGTATTAAGTGTATCCTTCATGTCATAAGGTTTCCAAAATGATGTAGAACACCTTATTTTGATGAAAAATAAAAAATTTTAGGCACATTTATAAATAAGTCCCCTATAATAATACAGACGAGCCATCAGTCGACTATATTTTTCTTAAATTTCTCACGACTTGAGCTGATTCGTAAGAGCATATTAAAATCATGATTATCCATAACGAACAACTAGGCTGACTGCATGACATGGCTAAGTTGATATATCGAGTTCCAGCCAGGCTGACACACCAATCGAGGCAAGAGATGATTATGATTGATAAATTTGTGAGGGAAAATTATATATTGTTATGTCTGTATCAACAAACAGAACACAATCTTATATTTATTCGGTCTTGATGATCCACAAATAAATGTTTTGCATTTTAGTCCTTGATCAAAGGGGTCCATGTGCCATAGACACATGACGAATTTTGTTGCAAATTTTTGTCAAATAACCATGTCACCCTCTGCGAGCAAGGCATGCTTCAGCCAGTCCAAGGCAATGTCGCCTCCTACTGTCTAAGAGGTCGATGGTGAGGTTCTAAGAGTACGGAGAGTGGTGGTGCTAGAGGTAAGGTTGGCCGGCCCAGCAGAAGAAGGTGATGGCAAGGTCGGGGGCATAGGAGAGGTGCAGGATTTGTTCGACGTTGGGGGCTATGATGCGGACGTTGACATCGTCAAGGGTAGCCTCGACATTGGAGGTAGGGGAAGTGGATCTTGGGGGTAAGTTGGAAGGGTGTATATAAGAAGGGAAGGAGGGGCAGGACATGGGGCGGGGGCATTCTGTGGCAAAGGTGCCTGCTTCGACCTCTTTGTGACCAACGTCCACAAAGATGGTGTTTGAAGAATTATTGTAGTGCTAGGATCCACGATTGCAGCATCGATAAGACTAAGGTAGTTGTGGTGGTGTTGGAGGTTTAGGAGCACTTATTCAACCAAATCAGTATAAAACATTGTTGCGACATATTTGAAAATCAATTTTTTAATGAAAAAGGACTAATTTGATCTGGTTACAGAATAGAAGGACTAATTTGACCCTTTTAAAAGTAGAGGGTCCAAAATAAGTTTTGAGGTAAAGTAGAGGACTAAAAATAACTTTATCCAAAAAAAGGATTTTAGTTGAAGTAGGAGTTAGTATAAGGTGAGAACTTATTTAAAAATAGGAGTATGCAATATCACAATTTGAACTGTCCAATTAAAATGTGGTGGATTATCATCTATTTTGATTATATGACACTAACATTAAACTGACATTGCTAGCATCTCAAGAGAAAATAATAATATTAGTATTTCATGATGCATATTTGACAAGTAATTCATTTTATGTTGATTGAAAAATTTATATCACATACTCTTATTTTTAGATGAGTTTGGACGAGTAACTTAGATGTATCCGAGAAGACATTACAGAAAACAAATTAAATTGAAGACAAACTGATTAAATTCGGCAAGTGCATTGAACTAGAAGCCTGAGAGGCCCCGCATAACATACGGACAGACCCCACCAATCAGTCACAGGTCAAAACTCTCCCCACCTGCTGACACAACCACCCTTTCCCAAGTCCCAAATCTTGCCGCGAAGCCTCAACCACCCACCCGAGCCTCGGCCACGCCGGCGCCGCCATGTCCATCCACCTCCGCGCCCACGCCTTCGCGGCCAACCCCCTCCGCGGCCTCTCCGCATCGGCCTCCATCTTCCCCTCCGCCGCAGCTGACGCCCTCCGGTCCCTCCTCGATGGCGCCGACGCCACCCACTTCCACCACCTATCAAAGGTCCTCCCCTTCCGCGGTGGCCGCCCCCTCGCGCGCTCCCCGGATCCTCCTTCCGCTGCCGCCCCGCCCACATGGAGCCTCGCGTGGCTCACGCCCTCTCGCCTCCGAGGCGTCCCCTCCGAGGCGTTCGTGTTCTTGGGCGCCCACGGCGAAGAGGACGGGAAGGAGGCGTCGGCGTACTGGGCCGTGGACATCAGTGAGGCGGACGGCGCGGGAGTGGGTGGTGGGGGAGACGCGTCGGCGTTTGTGGATTTGAGGACGCTCATGGTGGCCACGGACTGGAGCGACAAGGAGACCATGGGGGAACTTGCCATCGCCGGACATGTATGAGCTTGGTTCTTGTCTTCTTATGTTCTTATTTACCAGAGCATCTCCTTCGACACGGAATTTTTGTGATTTGTATCTAACGTGGCTTCAGTGATAACTCATAAACGATACTGCCTAGTGAAGCCTCTAATTTGTAGATGTTTTTATGACTGGGGATTCAAACAAGCTTAATTTTTGTGGTCCGAGCAGGCTCGGGCACTCCTAGAATGGCACAGCACAGCAAAATTTTGTGGGGCGTGTGGAACAAGGACAGCTCCTATTGACGCTGGAAGGCGAAAGCAGTGCACCAATGACTCTTGCAAGAAGAGGATATACCCTCGAGTCGATCCAGTATGATTTGTGCTCTCCTTCTAACCTTTGCACAGTGGTCATTCTCATGAATTTGTTGGGTAAAAAGTAGTTAGTACCTCATGAGCTCGTATTCACTATATTGTCATTCCTTCTGGCATTTGCAGGTTGTGATCATGTTGGTCATTGATAAGGAAAATGACCGTGCCTTGTTAAGCCGTCAATCAAGATTTGTACCTCGTATGTGGAGTTGCCTGGCTGGTTTTATAGAGGTGAAAATTACTGTCTTTGTTTCTCACTTACAGTTGATCGGATTATTTCCCAGAGATTCTTATGCGTTGGTAATATTCTTTTTTAATTTATTTGTGAATGATTTTCTTAAGCTGGTTTTGGAAGGGATAAGTGGAAGGAGATTTAAACTGTGCAAAATGCTAGTTTAGAAGTACATGGTAGACTAGTAAATTGTAATTTCATACTTCATGAATAGCACAGTTAAGTAACAGCTTACTCTTTCCTCAAAAAAAAATAGCTTACTCAGACACTTGCTTTATATGTTGATTGCAACTTCTAATTAGGAGTCTAAGTGGCTAACTAAGTTCCTCATTTTTATTTTGTTGAACATCAGAAGAATCTTACATACGTTGTAACTGTTTTGTTCTAGCCAGGAGAAAGCCTGGAAGAGGCGGTGAGAAGAGAAACATGGGAAGAGACTGGTATTGAAGTTGGCGATGTTATTTATCACAGTTCTCAACCATGGCCAGGTAAGAAAGTCTATGGATGTTTGTAGTCGTCATGTTATGATACTTTACCAAACACTCAAGCATTGAAGTTTGCGGAATTCTTCTCTGGTGGATATTCTGCTGCCTGCTGGGTTGAATTTTCTAGTCCATAATTGGATCAAGAGAATGGTACTTGAATTCTGGGCTGACTGACCAGAATTCTTCTGAATGGAGTTATAATTTTTTGGGTTGCATGTTATTGTTCATTATTTATGAACTCCACCACCTGATTTCCAGTTCCGCTTTACACAAATGACTGGAGTCCAGCCAGAATGAGAAACATTCAGAAGTTTTGCATTGTAGAACTTCTCGGAAGATCAGAGATTTATTGAAGTGGTTCAATAATTATATCATATGACTAAGAAATGTAACTAGTGATAGATTTCTTATGTAATAAAGCAAATTTTGTTCCTTCCTTTGGCTATCTGCTAGCATTATCTCTGTTTCTCTGAAGCAGCTTGTGTGCACTTGTGTTTCATCTTAGAACCTTCAAAATGTAAAAAAATTGTGTCCTGTATTATCAGTTTTTCCATCTCTTTTTTACTTGGACAAATGTTCATCTGCTTTTTGAAAACTAAGATACTTGCAGATCTATTGTTTTCTTCTACTATATCTGACAGTGTTCGTGCTGCATATAATGTTTCCAGTTGGACCAAATACCATGCCATGCCAGCTGATGGTGGGTTTCTTTGCTTATGCTAAATCATTGGATATACACGTGGACAAGCAGGAGCTTGAAGGTAACTTTGAACGCATTAGCAAATAAAATGTTGGTTGTTTCATCTGCATTTCATTTACTTTCTTGTATTATCGAGCACTTCTCTTGCTCTTTCCTGCAGCAACCGATCAGTCTGGTTCATTTTCTTCTGCCTTACAGTTAGCATTCTGTTTTCTAAAATCATCTGCAACATCATACAAGGAAAAATAGAGTTAGACAGTGCAAAAATTAATGTTAAATTGTTAATTGAATATATAGGTTATTATTTCATTACTCGTCATATCTATGATGTGAAATAGACTAATGAGCCTTGTAATTGTAGTGAGCTTCAGCTTCGTTCTCAATGTCATTCCATTATCATGCATGTAGATGCCCAATGGCACAGCCGCGAGGACATCAAGAAAGCACTGACATTCACGGAATATGAGAAAGCTCAGAGAACAAATGCGATGAAGGTTAACCAGATGTGCAAGGGTGTTGAGAAAGGGCAGAACTTCTCTGCTGACTTCAATTTGGAAAGTGGGGAAATGGCTGCAATGTTCATCCCTGGACCCTTCGCCATTGCTCATCATCTCATTTCATCGTGGGTTTATGAAGAAGCACCAAAGGTGCCCGGTTCTTTCTCCAATCTATGAGTTCTTGCATTCTTAATTCTGTTATTCAGTATCATTAGACAGAAGATACTGAGCCGAACTTTTGTGGTGCCATGTGTGTATTAGATGCTTGTGAGTCTAAATGTGACCTTATTCATTGCAGTTGTAATAAAAAAAAATAGGTCAAGAGAAGTACCTTAGACCTTCTCCAACAATAATACATAAAAATGAATCTCTATACCCTCATATACAAATCTACCTAAAAAGATTCTATCCCTATATTTTATTTCACTCCAACAGTAAATCCCCAAACTTCAATCCCAATTCCTAAAAATAAACTCTTCTTTGACGCTGGGGAGCGGGGGCGCCTCCGAGTAGCCAACCGGCGGCGTGGGAGGAGCGGCGGCGCGGGAGTACGGCGCCGAGGGAGGAGCGGCGGCGCGGGAGGAGCGGCGGCAGCAGCGGCGGCGCGGGAGCAGCGGCGCCGGCACGGAGGAGCGGGCCATCCATGGGGATGTGCGACTGCTGCAAAGACTACTGCCCCTGCTCCCGCGACACCATCGTGTGCGTCTGCCTCTGCTTCGCCGCCGTCGCGGCCATCGTCGCCTTGGTCATCCTCATCGCCGCCTTCGTCTTCATTCGCCACCTCAGCATCACCGTCGAGGACGCCTCCCTCACCCGCCTCGAGCTCGTCACCTCCCCCGTCAAGGCGCTCGCCTACAACCTCACCGTCACGCTCACGGCTTCGACCGGATCTGGTGGGAAGGCACCCAGGCGCGCGCGAAGTGGTGACAGTTGGGGGCGGCGGCGACGTTGCAGAGGATAGCAAGCGGAGAGAGAGATGTCGAGATTTGGCGATTCTCTCTCCCATCTGTATCGTCGGCGCGCCGTTTGGGGCTACTGTTGGAGCGGCCGAAAACTCCCATCTCCCGTGCGTAGCCGAAAATATGCGCATGAACAGTAGTTTGCGGGACGTGTTGGAGAAGGTCTTAGGTTGGCGAGAGGATCTGGCCTTACCAAACATGTATATGCCTTGCTTAACATGTTGAGCATATCAAATGTATTAATGTATAGCTACAGTAGAGAGGAACTGATTTATTTGCTTTTTCACAGAACTGACATTACGGCTGATGGGGCATATTTACTTGAACGTTCCTGTACATGTTGCCTGGTAGTGTATCACTTGGATAAGTCATAGCTTATAGGTTAATTTGGTACTAAACATCTATGGTGCCTGGAACTTCATGCCAGCTATGCTTATTGGAGCCAACTAAATTGGACGGTCATACTCATATTGATTAGCACGTGCTACAGGGCCAATACAATTGCAATCGAGTCAAAACATCATTGTGGAATATAGCAAATCTCGGGAGCAAATATTCCACAATGATGACTCATCTAGCTGAATCATATATTTATATACGCCAAGCAATCTCATGACTAGTCTCACATGCAAACAACAAGAAGTAACCTGCATATCCTAGTCAACACAAACCAGTCAACCATGACTGCACACCTCAAGCTAGCTCCATATCTACTCCATTCACAACCACAAGAAGACTAACACTCCTTGCTTCCTAACCATGGCCGTCGGCATCGCGGCCACTGCGGGCGAGGACCGCCGCTATGGTGGAAAGATTACTGCCTTCGTCGTGTTCTCCTGCATCACCGCCGGCATGGGCGGTGTCATCTTTGGCTACGACATCGGCATCGCAGGTACTAGAGCAAGAGTACTCTACACTCTAGCTCCACTCACAAGCACTCACGTACGTACGTATGTACGTGTTGAGAGCAATTGTAACATGGCATGATGGAATGGTTAATACTACAGGTGGTGTGTCGTCGATGGAGCCGTTCTTGAAGAAGTTTTTCCCGGAGGTGTACCAGCGGATGAAGGGGGACACGCACATCAGCAACTACTGCAAGTTCGACAGCCAGCTTCTGACGGTCTTCACATCGTCCCTCTACATCGCTGGGCTCCTCACCACGTTCATTTCGTCGTTGGTCACGGCCAGGTACGGGCGTAGGCCGTCCATGATCCTCGGCGGCGCCGCGTTCGTTGCCGGCGCGGCAGTGGGGGGAGCGGCCGTGGACATTTACATGGTGATCTTGGGCCGCGTGCTGCTCGGCGTCGGGCTGGGGTTCGCTAATCAGGTGATCATGAGCTGTTTGTGCTATCCATTTGATCTTAATTATGAGGATTAATGTGTAATGCATTTGAAGTCCACTGTGTGTAGGTCTGTCTCAACCGTAGCCTTGGAACTTTGATTTTAACTTAGTAGCTCTCTAAACTGACTTAACAATACAATTTAGCTGCATCCATTTTTTAATTGGTAGAACAAATGACATGATAAGAACCTATAAGAAATGACATGACACGAAGTTAAGTGATAATTAAACAAGTTAAGACTCCAAGTGATATAATTTAGCACTTTTAAAGATCTCATTGTCGCATATCACATCACTTATTTATCACTTAACTACAAATATATCTAATTGACACAATTAAATAAATTCAAGAATCTGTCAAACTAAACTAAAAATTTAAGGGCCTATACAACATGACATACCAATTTAACGACCTTTGATACAACTTATGTTTTCTCTCTAAGCATAGTCTTCGTGTCAAAATGCAGGCAGTTCCACTGTATCTATCAGAAATGGCGCCTCCACAGTATCGAGGAGCATTCAGCAATGGCTTCCAGTTCAGCATCGGCGTCGGCGCCCTCGCCGCAAACCTCATCAACTTCGGCACGGAAAAGATCAAGGGAGGCTGGGGCTGGAGAGTGTCACTTGCCCTGGCCGCCGTGCCCGCCGGGTTCCTCACCCTCGGCGCGCTTTTCCTGCCGGAGACGCCCAACAACCTCGTCCAGCAGGGGAAAGACCACCGCGAAGTCACGCGGTTGCTGCAAAAGGTCCGGGGCACCGACGCCGTCGACGAAGAGCTGGACGACATCGTTGACGCCAACAGCGCGGCGGCCGGGGGCGACCGCGGCCTGCAGATGATCGTGTCCCACCGGAGGTACCGCCCGCAGCTCGTCATGGCCGTCATGATACCTTTCTTCCAACAGGTGACCAAATGTAGTTGATATGAGCTGCCCATGCGCATTCCATAATTGCACTATTGTGTCACCTCTCGGGCAATCAAGGTTCTCTGTTTAAAATTGAAGTACATAAATCCACCAACAACTAAGAATAGTGCAATCAGATATATCCATCCAAATAATGGTAGTCACGTTAATGTATGGGACATACATTATCACAACTTGTGTGTCTATCAGTCATACATTAATAAACTCAAAAGGGAAAATTGGGTGGGAGGATCAGGCTGTACCAGTTTGGATGATACAGCAGCTTACAGACTCTCATTTTAACTAGGAGTTCTGATTGCACAGAAGATATGGCAATAGAAGAGTAATGCAGCTTCAGTTTCCCTTTGGTAGATGATCTGTTTCCATCAAGCAACCTTGGGACGATATGGCCAGTCTCGGTCAACAACACTGAGAAAATACAAAAATAAAAATAAAATTAAAGCAATTTGTACTGTAACACTATAAAAAAGACATGTATCACTGAGAGATTACCCGATGACCAATCTCCTAACTGAATCCAAGACAAATATAAGTAGATTTAACTCATTCTTCCCACTCAGCCAACAACTCGGTGGGTTGTTAGGTAGAGTTTTGATATTACAGGTTTGATGGCCAAACCAAATATAATCTAACTTAGCTCAATTTAGAGAAAATGCATCGATTAAATCCAATTCAACTGTCCATAAAACTGGGTTTGGATTGAACCAACTTAGCCGAGATAAAAAAGAGTTTTTTTTTTACCATGCTTGTCCTTTTCTCAAGACTAATATGGTATGGGAGCCACCTAGAAAATAGGAAATAGAACCTGCTTTGGTGTGATGTGGCCTTTCTTTTATAAAGTGTCCCATTTTTAATTTTCTGTGGTACTGTGATAGGTAACAGGGATCAATGCCATTGCGTTCTACGCGCCGGTGCTGCTGCGCACCATCGGCATGGGGGAGAGCGCGTCCTTACTGTCAGCCGTCGTGACCGGCGTCATCGGCGTGGCGTCAACATTCATATCAATGTTCGTCGTCGACCGCTTCGGCCGGCGAACACTCTTCCTCGTCGGCGGCGTCCAGATGCTCGTCTCGCAGATCCTGATAGGAGGCATCATGGCCTCCAAGCTCGGCGACCACGGCGGACTGAACAAGACTTACGCACTTATACTCATCTTTCTCATAGCCGTCTACGTCGCGGGGTTCGGGTGGTCCTGGGGGCCGCTGGGGTGGCTGGTGCCCAGCGAGATCTTCCCGCTGGAGGTGCGGTCGGCCGGGCAGAGCATCACGGTGGCCGTCAGCTTCCTCTTCACCATCTTCGTGGCCCAGTGTTTCTTGGCCATGCTGTGCCACATGAAGGCCTGGATCTTCTTCTTCTTCGCGGCGTGGCTCGCAGCGATGACCGCCTTCGTGTACCTCCTGTTGCCGGAGACGAAGGGACTGCCCATTGAGCAGATGGGGAAGGTGTGGAGGGAGCACTGGTTCTGGAAGAGGGTTGTGGGGGTGGAACAAGTTAGAGCGAGTGAAAAGCTTCATAGTGTTAACAATTAATACATAATCTAACAATAATTTATAATCTCTACATTTAATCAGATCATCTCATTCTCAATTTTGTGGCTGATGTTGTGAATTGTGGTCATTCCATGATTAAGATAAGCCAACAAACAAGAATGTGGTGTTTGTTCTTCAGGTCTTCAATGCAACCAAATTTTCAGATTTATCACTAAAATGAGTATAATTGAGGTAATATAGTTCGTTTATTTTCAAGATGCATACTGCAATCCTTTGCACTATTCATTTGGCTTTTGACACTAATAGGGACAACCGCATAACAACCTGTTCATGTATCTTGATAGTTGATACACTAGCATTTATTTTGTGAGATCAGTTCATATCAACAACAAAATAACCCCACAAATGTAGCATACTGGTGAACCCTTTATGTACAAGCGTTGAGACAAGAATCATGGTCTCCACCAAAGTGAGCGGTTTGTATTGTTGCACCGAGTTAAACAAAATCATGATTGAACGTTGTTACTGATTTCTACTCCTTGTCTGATGAGATAAGATTTACATTAATTGATTTTCAATCACGCATATAAAAAGATAAAATTTGATTTAAACAATATATATTATCTACAGTCAAATTTGATAGAAATTGATTTATGTTTGTTATTAAAATTTATCTTCTATTTGAATTTCAACAAACTGAAACTATAAATATAGAGGCATGCTTCGATATTAACTACACAGTGCTCTTCAATGTAATATTATCATGTAGTTTGATCACCTATACTGGTGCTTTCTAGAATTAGAATATTGTATAGGTTAGTCAGATAAAGGATGTATTCGGCTGCTCTGCCTGTATGTAAAGACTGTTTTACCATGAGACATGAATGTAAGTTTCTGGCTGTCTCGACTTTATATTAAATCTAAAAGTCATCGTAAAGAATAGGCGGCGAGTTTGAGAATTTGTCTGAAAACCGTTGATAATGAAATTCTGACGAGCATGTCAGGCGGAGATGCAGGAAGCAGTTGACGTGTCAAACTTTGTGAAAATCTATTTATTTTTTTCTATGTTTTTTTAGTTGTCACATATCTAATTTTATCGTCTCAACTAGCCATCCAATCATAACATTGTCTATAACATTGAAGGTGACAAAAAATCGTCGTCAAATGGAAACTTTATATTTAGATATGATGTGTGATGCAATTAATTTAACATTTGTGCAAGATCAATGATTTAAGGGAAAAGATGATCAATTTGCCGTGCCAAGTCGACAGCTACCCACAAGAACAATAATTGAGGGAAAAGATTAATCAAATTCAGACTCCATATCCCTCACCAACCGTACGTAGGCACAAGTCATGCATGATGTTTCGTCATCTATGCATCCTTTCTGTAGGACTAGATAAGGCCATGTACATGAGATGGTAACCAAACAAAACATGTTTTTTGACCCATGTATGGGGCAAATATGATCGAGATGACCCAGAAAGAAAATAATACAAGTCTTATATACTTAGTTATTAGTTACGACCTTCAAGGGATAAGATTTGAGAAGGTTCTCCATTATGGGACGATCTGATGGAAACATCGACCTGTCCACGTTGCCCAATTAGTCCTCTCCATGTATCCATGTGATTTGTCACAACTCAGAAGCAACAAGACAGGATATCACCAATTCAAAGCATGCTTTTTAATACTAGGCAGATAGGCTTCTTCTTCTTTCTTTTTTTTTTTTCCCGTGAAAAAAACGGCTAGAAACACGAGTTAGGTTTAATTGTGCACATATTTGGTGTTCTTTTTAGTGCTTTTAGCTTGTTGATAGCCTAGCCGATAAAACACATAACTGCACTAGTTTTGTAACATAGATGCATAAGTTATTTATTATTGGTGATAGCATGATTTTTCTTGTTAAATTAAATGTTTTAGCGAACTGTTGGTACTCCCTTGAACACTAGCTGAGCATTTGGTGGAGCCGACAAGCGGCTCCTAACGCGAGTCGGCAAGTGCAAAGCATTCTAGAAAACTCGCTGGGAAGGACACGAAAGACCCACCTACTCAAATGAATCAAGAAAATGTGTCACGACGTGATCGAATCCATTGCCCGCCAATATATTACAACTTACAAGTGTATCCTTTCCAAAAAACAAAATATTATATCTGCCATTACAGTGATCCACCGTCGGAGTAGATTAACAAAATAGAAATTAGAACCATGGAAGAGAGACCTACGTAAGTTAATATTCTCTAATTGACAATCAACTTACAGGTTAAATGGAGAATTCGGCCAACAAAATTTACAGAGACATGTAGCATATGCAATATCTTGTGATATTAATGAGGATTGTTTTTTTTGAAATTGTATAGTTTTGTAGGGACACAACTACAATTCCTTCTTTGTAGATATCCACCCAAGATCTATATCTACGTGGAGGGCTTAGATGTTACCAACTGGCCAGTAATAACATCCTCCAATAAGAAGGGGACGTATCCCTACTACGTTTAGAGAGGAAACAAGAAAAGCCAAGATAGCTAGAAACTAGAAGGTGTCCATGCTGATCTTGGAGGTTGGCATCTGGGTGCTGCCGTTCACGCTGCTGCTGGCGCCGATGCGGCGGATGGTGCGCCTCGTCGGCGAGCTGCAGCGTTTCTTCCTCCTCCTCTTCTGCGACCGGCGGCGCCGCCCCGGCTTCGGCGAGCTCTGGAGCCGCCTCGACCGCCTCGACTCCGCCACCGGCATGGTCTGACTTAGACAACCTCTTCCGTTGACTTCTTTGTTTGTATCATATAATTTTGAGGAGAATTTTGTACATTATTAGTGAAAATTTTGTTTATTTTGGATCTATCACTAATTTTTTTTTATATTTTTGTATATGTCATTCTGAATTATATTTTCAATTTTTACCCTCACTATTGACTATTGATCATTGCTATATTTTTACATAATGACAAAGATACCCGTGCCATATTTTAATATTTTAATTTTTTGAGAATTTAATGAATCAGAATTTCAAAAATTAAATTTACATCCACCTTTGTTGCTCGTCTTGACATAGACGTCCGAATGTTCATGGAACCGGTTGATTTAAACAAAAGCAAAACACGTTGTATGCTGGTATCTGTGTATGATTTGAATTCCTATCACACACCATTGAATCAGCAAAGCAAACTGATCCGTTTGAGACCTAGTCTTGATTTTCGCACTAGACTCGCCCAGATTCTAATATGCGGAATAACGGGATCTTACTCGGAAATACCGAAACCCAAAGTAATTGCACAACTCTTTATTTCAAAGAGGGCTTTACACGTCGAACATTAGGCACACTTGCCTACGTCGAAGGAACTATAAGTGTCTAAAACTCAAATAAGTTCTATGACTCTTCGATTGAGTTCGATGATCTAAACTAGACCTATTACAAGGTATTTATAGTCCAATCGTATGAGTACGTATCAGACTTAGAGACCTAAACGTATTAGACTCATATAACTAATTCTAAACAGATAAGCTTAGTTATACACATTCGGATCGGATTACAATTCCGAACAGGGAACGAATTCCTTTTCCTGGTCGCAGACCAATCCATGGTCGCGGAACCTTTCCGAACACGGTTAAGGTCGCGAAGCCGTATGCGATCAGGACTTGGTCGCGAATCCGTATGCGATCAGGACTTGAAGATCCTCCCGGATCATGACTCCCTTGTTGAGAAGGAGCCAACCCCTGTTGCGACCTCTCGATCAAACTGGAGATGTGGAAATTGGGCTTGTCTATCTTCTTTGGTGTACCACTTTGCCGCACGTGCTCGTTGATCTTTCCGACCAATTCGAAAAGTCTCCTTTGTGCCACTGCGGGTGGTAGTCACCTTCTTTTCCAGAATCACATCTTCACGTAGAGGTTTATCTCGTTGATAGACCAAGTCTTCAACAGATGGTACTATGGTATCTGGCTCATCATCCAGCATTGAAGGCTCGAAGAATTTGAATCCTTCCCAAGGTCGCAAACCTTTCCAAAGTCGCAAACCTTTTCGTGGTCGCAAATTCGTTGAGAACTCAACCTGAGATCCTCCCGGATCATGACTCCTCTGTTGAGAAGGAGCCAACTCCCGTTTGTGACCAACTGTGAAGTTGTAGAGAACGACTGGGAGTTTTGGAACGAACACACAATGAGCAATGCTACAATCGTCGGATCGAATATATGGATAGGCGCTCATGGAGCTTGGCACCTCCGTCATGGATTGTGGCCTTGGCCACTCGCGAATAGCCTTCCCCTTGTCGAGGTTGATACCATCACCGATACCAAAGTTAGGATTGCAAAGTTTGAATAGTGGCGCCATAGAGACAAGCTGCATGTCGTTTTCGACTAGTTGTGGTGATCGACTATATACCTCTGCGAATAGCACGTTGTTTTCTTCCAGCAAGCTTGCTAAACAACCATCACTTTCCATACTCGATGCAGCACAATCCTCTTGGCTAATTGGACGCATCACGCTCAGCACACACTTTGAGCATGCATTGGCAAACCGTTTCGCCTGATTTGCTATCATCAAGTTCTTGGTGTCGACGTGGTCATTTTTACTGATGATAAATTTCATCCCATCCTTTGTGAGGTCGTATTCTTGAGCTCTTCGGTGGTAATGGGCATCACGATCATACAAATACGGACTTCCAAAAATCACTTGGCAAATATCGATGGGGATGACATCGCATTGAACCTCGTCGATGTAACGAGCAGATATTGCAAATTTTAGAGTACACTGACTCTTGATTTGCTGATTCACGTCGGAAGTGAACCATCCCAGAGGATATGGTCGAGGATGATGAGTCGTCTGCAAACCAAGTCGTCGAACTAGCCCAGAAGAGACCAAATTCTTTTGGCTTCCGGGGTCGAAGATGGCTGCGACCACCTCGTGCTTCACCTGTATGTTAACAGTGAACAATTCCTCTGTCGGGTTGTGGTCAATTGATGAACCCGAACCTTTCTCCTTCGGCATTGCCATTAGAGACAAGGTCGTGTCTACCTTTTCAACCGAATCCAATTGGATAATTTCCTCTGTGAGCGGAATAGAAGTAACCATAGCTGCTCGTGTGCTTGGTTCATCCCTCCTTTTTCTTTCTGGTCGCAGTTCAGGATGAAGTTTATAACACTTCTCTTTTGTGTGCCCAGCAACATAACAATGCTCACAAGTGTTACCCGTATCGTGGGTACCCTCTCCAGAGCTCGTCGTGGTTGAAATCTCCCTCAAGTTCTTGTCGTTGCGGGTCTTATTCTTCTTCTCAATCGCCAAAGCGGTCGTGCTCGTGGTCGAGATGTCTTGAACTCTGAACAGACTTAGCTCAGTACTGATCGATTTCTGAAGTCCAGATGTGTACTTCTGAAATACCTGAGGATCAGACAGTGAGATGCCGATGACCATTGCTTGTCGCCGAAACTCTGTCGTATAGTCTTGGACGGTCTGGTCGCGCCGTTGGTACAATCTGTGCCAACGCTCCCATCTCTCCTCAAGGTAACCCATCGGATAGAATTCTTGTCGCAGAAGTCGTTTGAATTGACCCCACGCAAGGTCATCAGCTTCACCACTGACGACAAGGGCCTTCCACCATATCTTGGCGTGGTCCTTCATCTTCAAAGGTGCAAATTTGACCTTTTGAGCGCTACTAAACCCTTTCAGGTCAAAGTAGGTCTCAAGCTGGTCGATCCAAGAATCCAGCTTCTCGGCATCGATTACCCCATCATATATGGGTATATCAATCTTAGCGTCGACTTTAAAAGATCCGACAGCTAAGGAGGTGTTGGCAAGGTTGTCGGTCTTGTGGTCGCCTTCGTCTTCATCTTCGTTTGCCCTGCGCAAGTCTTCACCAGTCTTCTCACCCATAACCTTCCCTACTTCAGGAGGTACAATCATGGCCTGCTGCTTAATCCAAGCAAGCACGGTTTCCATGTCGGTAGAGAGCTTAGCCACTTGTTCGGCTAGGTTAGCTTGAACGGAGGTATCGTCAGACATTGTCGGAGACGCGGCTGTAGGAACCGTCAATTGATCGCCTGGAATTTCACCGGAAGTTTTGTAACCCTGGCGAGTCTTCACCAT
The DNA here is from genome assembly GCA_019359835.1 of Pharus latifolius. Taxonomy (NCBI): domain Eukaryota; kingdom Viridiplantae; phylum Streptophyta; class Magnoliopsida; order Poales; family Poaceae; genus Pharus; species Pharus latifolius. The sequence goes on from CM033324.1 coordinate 81,658,591, forward strand.
CCACAGGATAGGAAAGTTGCTCTGATACCAACTTGATCCGTTTGAGACCTAGTCTTGGTTTTCGCACTAGGCTCGCCCAGATTCTAATATGCGGAATAACGGGATCTTACTCGGAAATACCGAAACCCAAAGTAATTGCACAACTCTTTATTTCAAAGAGGGCTTTACACGTCGAACATTAGGCACACTTGCCTACGTCGAAGGAACTATAAGTGTCTAAAACTCAAATAAGTTCTATGACTCTTCGATTGAGTTCGATGATCTAAACTAGACCTATTACAAGGTATTTATAGTCCAATCGTATGAGTACGTATCAGACTTAGAGATCTAAACGTATTAGACTCATATAACTAATTCTAAACAGATAAGCTTAGTTATACACATTCGGATCGGATTACAATTCCGAACAGGGAACGAATTCCTTTTCCTGGTCGCAGACCAATCCATGGTCGCGGAACCTTTCCGAACACGGTTAAGGTCGCGAAGCCGTATGCGATCAGGACTTGGTTGCGAATCCGTATGCGATCAGGACTTGAAGATCCTCCCGGATCACAAACTCCAGCCAATTTGGTGGAATTAGGCATGTACATTGTTTGGAATAAAATAAGTGGGCAAAACACAGATTATAAAGACCTTTAACTCATTATATAGATTAAACCTAAGCGATAAAATGAAATTGAAAATATAGAATTAATCAAGATTCTAATTAATAAGGAAAGAGATTATTTATCTTTAATTCAAATTCTTACAGGTAAGATCCTACCAATCTTTTGTTTAGTTCAAACTCATATTGATGAGATAAAAGACAAACCTCATAATCTCCTCCTTGACTCGAAATCTCGTATAAAAAAAATCAAAATATGCCAATTGTGTATGACAACTAATGATGAAGATACTATTTTCAAATTATGTAAGTTTGTTGGGATAAGAGGAGGATTTATTTTTGCACTGCATTACCCGCCCCTAAGACATACATCTTGAGAGCGACGGCTAGGTCTAGAGTTTGAGAAACACAAATACTGATATCACTTCGTAGGAATAAAGATGTGCTTTTGTTTTAGGACAAAACATACATATTACAAAGATATCAACTCTTTATATAGATTTAAAACTAAGAGATAAAAGGAAACTGAAGTCTAAAATTAATTAGGACTCTAAATAATAAGATAACGTCAACTGGTGATAGTCTGATCGGTGTAAGATTTCGATTCCCACCAACTACATGTTGAACGGGTTATTTGTGGTTTTCTGAAATTTGATCTCTTGTCCTTATAGTTTTCTGTGTCTTTAAAATATCTAAATCTCATGACTTTATAATTTCATGTGTCATGACTTTATGATTTCCTGTATCTTTAAAATAATTGTGTTAAACACCTCGTCGTAGTCTAAAAAACACAATCTCTTACCGATAAAATAAGAAATAATTATAACAATCTCTTGTTTGAGATCACACATAGTAGCATAGCTTGTTGCAGCAGTTGTTGCCGATGATCTATGGACGCAAACAGTTCGAACAGGGCTAGTACGACACAGCATGTGCAACAACGCAGAAGGCTGGAATATTTTGATAGTGTTGGTACGGTGGAAAATATGGAACCAGCGGAATTCCCGAATTTTCATACGGAGAGGCAAAATCTCCGATGATCTCCGAAAGGAAATCCTGACCGACGCAGCAGGATGTATTGAAGCCGGTCTCGCAATTTAGGGGCCTTAATTACGTAGGAGAGAGTTTCTAAATGTTAAATCCGGGGGATACATGAAGCACTACTATAGGAACGAGCTCATAATGTGATAAAACTATAAGTTATTGCTTCCTCTTGTCGCTGTAAATAGGTTGAGTTGATTCTTTGGCTTTCCTCCTCATTTTGTACTTTCTTTTTTCCTTGTAACTTCATCAATGAAAAAAAAAAGCTCTCATGTCTTTTCGTCGAAAAAAAAAAACTAACTTCGTGATATAATGTTGATGATATTTTTTGGAAAAAGAAACAATATAACAGAGATCACTCTTGTCTTCTATTATTTGATCAAATCTCAATTTCATGATAACATGGTGCAAATTTCTTGCATATCTTTGAGAACATGACATACCAGGTCAAAGAATTATATCCGGTGATTTTGATCCAACAATTTGTAAGGGAAAATTTCACCCATGTCCTCACGAAACAATCTCATAAATATCCCTGTCAAAATTAAAATATCAAACACACCCTAACAAAGCTATATAGGTTATTACATATATGCTAGTATGTTACAAAGAAACCAAAATGCTTCTTTACTTTTGTTACGTTCTATGGTTGGTGCAGGTTTTAAATACAAGTTATTCACAAAAAAAAAAAGAATGACATAGAAGAAGGAACAGACGACTTGAAGCGAAGAAGTGATCTGGAAATAGACACAAAACGAAAGGGACGAACTCTCAACAATGCTTTCTGGGTTATTTGCTGGACACGATAGCGTCAGTGTGGAACCTACTCTGGATATTTCAAACGACGTTAGGGCCCTTGGGGGGTCACAAGCAGCACTCAGATTATATTTATGCATCTGTATAGATTATTGTGTCAAAAATTAACCTTTTTAGATGATTACCAAGAAAGAAGATGGGCTGGTTTTTATATTGTGCCCTTGGTTTGACTGTTGATAGTGTGATCGGACGATCAATATATGTGTACTTCTTTTCCATATGGTTGCTACCAACCACAGCCGTTAGAACAACCATAAGGTGCAATTGCTATCCATCTGTCTCTGTGTGGGCGGTGTGTGTGGTATCCGATGAAATTTTCTCTTAAAAAAGGATTATGCGAGCTTGTGATCAGAACCATCTGACCAGCAAAAAAATAAGATGAATTATATTTATCAAATTGGTTTATAAGATATTAATATTGTTGAAACACTAACACAACACTATGTATACTCAAATACTCACATGCTCATATTTTAAAGAGAGTTCTCGGATGATGGACTGATATTAATACATCCCCTGTGCAAGAGGATATTTCCGAATATAGGTTCAATGGCTCTACGAATGTGGGCTGAGACGCTTTAACGTCGGAGCCCAGCCCAGCCTAGCCTTAAAAAGTTGGAAAAAAACCCAAACCCACCAGACGTGAGCCAACCCCCGTCCGGCCGTCCGAAGAGTTAAAAAATTTGGGGTTTTGGACCCAACGCACTAGACGTGAGCCGAACCGTCCCGCCGTCCGAATCCACCCCGGCCTTAAAAACATGGGCCTTTTTTGCTCTTCGGCCCGAGCCGGTTTGCTCGGATCTGAGTCCCCCCCCCCCCCACCCATTTGGGCCGTTGCTATAGTGAATTAGTGGTCGGCTGGCAGTCCACGTCGCCCTTTTCGCGCTCTGACCTTTTCTCTTGCATTTAACTTCCTAAAGAAAACAACGGTGCATTAACTGCTCCAACCGCCTCCATTGAAAAATGCTTCCATAGACCCCAGGTCACCTCTGACTGACTCGTCTATTAGTGCCTCTACTCTAATCCTCACACTATAACCCTCAAATTTCAAATAAATTAGTTGCCAATTTTACATAATCGAAGAAAATGTCTAGTAATAATCTCTCATGTATCCGACCCATCAAACCCAAAAGAGAAGGATAGGGCCATGGATTGACTTGACTAGTTGCTTTCTAGCTGCATGCCTTGAGGCCAAGAAAAAAGCCAAACTTCCAAGGAATTGCAGCCTCTCAGTGACCAGCGAGAACATTTATTATTATTTGTCATTGTTGTCCCCATCTAAATTAAACGAGTCTGCGATTTCACTCGGGTTCACATGATCAATAGATCACACCCTCCCTGGTCGTGCATTTCTTGGAAGTATCTTCCCTCTGGTCAAGGACATGCTGTTTTAGCCTCAAGTTGGCCATCCTTCTCATCAATGCTATGGACACAGAGACATCCTACAAAAAGATGCATACTGCAAAACCAAAAGGCAAGTATTTACTTGTATTTCTCTTGTCGTGGTACCATTCATGTGGTGCCTTATCTATCATTTTATTTCATTATTAATAGAGTGACGGATGATAGATTGCGACCTCTTTCAAATTTTTCTTGAGTCGTATTTTGCTTATTTGCTTTCGATACTGTCATGCTAATATAATTAAAGAATAATGTTAGAGCATGTTGCACAATAAATTTACAAAGAAGCACTTTTGCTACACTTGTAGCTCTTGTATAACTACATATTTTGTGAGTACTTTTTGCAAAGTTTGCTTTGTGAACGTAAGCATTATTTAGTTATTTTCTCGTACACACACGCTCTCTTCTCCCACACACACGCTCTCTTCTCCCTAGTAATTATTTGTCTGCAACTAACTTAACTGGACACGCCTCTGGCCTATCGCTCTCTCTCTCTCCTACTCTCTTTCCGTTCCATATGGCCTCCTCTTGACTCTCTCTCTCTCGTTAGTCGTTGGTGTCATTCTCGTGTCTCATCGCCCTCCATGAATTCGAAGGTAGGAAGAAAAATCTCCCACCAAACAAATTTTCATTTAATTCAGAACAACATCAGCTCAAAGCTCTTGTCTTTTTTTCTATTTCTCTTCTTGTTCTTGTCTTATGGTTTCTTTTCTTGTAATAGAGTATTATTCCCCCCATATCAATGCCTTTTCTCCCTAGAATTTTTCACCATGTTGATAAAATTTTCGAATGTTTTGAACTGCACATGCATTGTGCCGTGAGGAATTGTGGAATAATAAGAGGAGGAATACTAGAATCTGAAATCCTCTGATCTTGCTGGTTGTTCTTGGAATAGTGATTAGGAGAAAGAAGGTGATAAGGAGAGCGATTGAGATGGAGATCGAGGAAGTGGCCGCCGAGCCGATAGAAATGGAGGCTCCCAGTTTCACCACAGTGGCAATTGCCGTGAGTGGGAGCAAGAACAGCAGGTATGCTCTCAAGTGGGCTCTCGAGAAGTTTGTGCCTGAAGGGAGGACCCTCTTCCGGATCCTGTATGTCCACCCGACGATCAAGATGGTGCCTACTCCAAGTGAGCCTTTTATCGACATCTTTGTGCTTTATTACACTTGTGATTGCAGTTCTTGGATGATATATCTTCATCCCTAAAATTTCTTCATATGATCTTTATTTGTGTTGGATAAGGACATACTGTACAAAATTAGCAAATTTATGGTGAACCAAGAAAGAAGAACAATTTTGACCCTATGGAAATACAGATATATTCCATTGGCAGAAATATACTGCTGAATTGAAAAAAATTCAGAGGCAGGAGATCAAAATGACCTTTTTTTTCAGTTTTAACAATGGAGCAGGTGCTAACCAATGGCAAGTGTAACACCTACTCTACTGTATAAGTTTATGATTGAGATGCCACACCTACTGAATGCTAACTGAAGTTTGGTGCACTACAAAGACATGAATTAGGAGATTGTTACTACGTCAGATGCTATTTAGAATAGTTCTGCAACTTTTGCCATAATTGTAACTTGGAATTGAGTACCTGTTGCTTGCTAATGTTTCAAATCATTTGATTCTTGACTTTTTTTTTTTGTTAGTGGGTAATTTTATTCCCATCTCACAAGTGCGAGAAGATGTGGCATCTGCATATAGGAAAGAAATGGAATGGCAAGCACATAATAGGTTGCTTCCTTACAAGAAAATGTGTGCACAGAGACAGGTTGGCCTGTGTAATTATCAAAGCGTTCTGCCTGCAATAGAACTCATGATTCAAGCAGCATCTTTACTCTATTTCATGCACAGGTAGAAGCTGAAGCTGCTTTACTTGAAGCAGATGATGTGCCCACTGCCATAAGTGAAGAGATCAGAAAATTTAACATTTGCAAGTTAGTATTAGGTTCTTCCTCGAAAAGCATATTCCGAAGGTAAATTCTTATTATAAACTTTTTAGCATTTGTCTGAACATTACTCTATTTACTGCATATGTTATCATCTAAAAACATGAGCTGATAGTATAAGATGTCATGTATAAAGATAAGTTTTTGGTGGGGGTGATAGTACCGTCCCATTTAATACCCCAGCAACCACTGAGGGTTCCAGTGCAACTACTTGATTGCAAGTTTTATGTGGCAATAGCTCCTCAACAAAAGTTTTATGTGGAAATTGGCAGCAAATGCAGAACAAATAGTTTTTATTTTTATAAGAACTGAAAGTTCCTCAGGAAAAAAAAAGGTATAAGGACTGAAGCAGCAGATATGTGCATATTGTACTGACTAAATGTTCATTTACCGTCTAGCAGTGCATATTGTACTGACTAAATGTTCAAAATTTCCTTTAACTGTCTAGCAAAAAGAGGGCTGTAATAAAACTGATCTACTACCATGGAACCTTACATATAATAGCTCTAGTGCTTCAGTTGTTTCATGTTCATTCGTATAGCATGATGAAGAGCAAAATGATTGTCTCACCTTAGGGCTTTCTGCTATACGCTTTAAGCATTCACAGCTTGCGTTGTTTAGAGTCAACAGAATGTATTTTATATGCTTCTATTGATATCATGTGATAATCATTATTAACTGTCTTCAGGAAACTCAAGGGAAGTAAGGTTGCATCGAAAATCTCGGAATGTATTCCGAGTTTCTGTACAGCATATGTCATTTCAAAAGGCAAACTGTCATCTGTACAGTCAGCTACATCAGATACCAGCGAGACACCTAGATCTATATCTTCTTCGACTGTTTCTTCTCCTAGTTTTGCGAGCATTGCCTCCAGTGCAACCGCAGGTCATATACAAGTCTCTTACCTGTTTTACAACTTTATGTTCTTCACATTAGTGCATTAAAGATTATATCTACTACAGAATGGACAGACACCTGCAGAACTGCAAATGCATCATTCCATCAGTCTTCTCTGTCATCTCAGCGTCACCAAGCTCTGGCAAACATAAACAAGTTATCTAACAAGGGAGCTAGCCCTTCAGGCAGTGTTGATGGTGAGAGTTCTAATAATCACGGTGATGCAGCCCTGACGAGTTCACACTCGATCACATCAGAAGCGCAGTTCAGTACCAGCAGCAGTGGAAATTCTATCTACAAAAGCTTCCATATAGATAATTTGCCTGAGAGCTCTGACCAGGCATCATTTTCAGAAATTGCAACAAATCAACCACATTCTCAAGGCCAGGTACTTAGTCCTTTCAATGGACAAAGTATACTAAGATATTACATAAAACTTAACTTGTTTGTCTGAGTGGATGTATATTTTGTGAATTTATTGTGCCAAACAGGAGGATCTAAACCTTGGGACTCAAAGGTTACGGGTGAAATTACGACATCTTCAGAAACTTTGTGAGGTTGCTCAGAGAGAATCACTTGACGCCACTCAGAAAGTAAGGTTTATTTGTTCTCTTGGTAGGCATTATTTGGAAGAACTTAATCAACATTGGCCTAACTTGGTCTTGTCGAATCTTTGTTCTTAGTTACATAAGTTGAGCATTCAACGCATTGAGGATGAAATTAAGCTTAAAGAGGTTGAACTGTCAGAAGAAAAGATGAGGAAATTGGTCAGGAAAAAGGAAAGAGTAGAACAGGAAGCCGCCAGAAGAGAAGCTGAATTTAAAGAAGGCTCTGCGGAAACGGAAGCCATTCTGAGTAATTGTGATCAACAAGCTGACGACAAGACGACGGGTGCAAAGATTGTTGGACATCGTTTTGATGAGTACAATAGGTATGCTTGGGAGGAGATACAGGCATCAACTTCATCATTCTCCAGTGATCTTATAATTGGTAGGGGATCATATGGCACAGTATACAAGGCTAAGTTCCATCATACAGTTGCAGCAGTAAAGGTTTTGAATTCCCCTGAAGGTTGTGGAACTCAACAATTACAACAGGAGGTAACAGCATTTCCCTTCAACGTTCCTCATGAACGACTTAAGTACTAAACTGTAAATGTCAGAAAACATGTTACTTTCTAGAAATTTTTAAGGAACTACATATCATACATGTAGATATAGTTTAACATTGTGTTTTACTCATAGTTACTCAAATTACCTTACCAACTAAAGGATGGAAATCTTCTCATTTCAGGTTGAGGTTCTAGGTAAAATCCGGCACCCTCATTTGCTGTTGATGCTTGGTGCTTGCCCTGAACACGGTTGCCTTGTCTATGAATACATGGAAAATGGTAGCCTGGATGACATGTTGCAGTGCAGAAATAACACACCAGCACTGACATGGTTTGACCGTTTCAGAATTGCCGGGGAGGTGGCCACTGCACTCGTGTTCCTTCACAGTTCCAAACCGGAGCCTATTATTCACCGTGATCTGAAGCCTGCAAACATATTACTGGACAGGAACTTGGTCAGCAAGATTGGCGATGTAGGCCTTTCCACTTTGCTTCCGAGTATGAATCAGTACCTGTCTACAATGATCAAGAACACTGCCCCGGTCGGCACATTCTGCTATATAGACCCGGAATATCAGAGGACTGGTGTCCTCTCGATGAAGTCTGATGTTTATGCCTTGGGAATTGTGATCTTGCAATTGCTGACGGCAAAATCACCGATGGGGCTTGCGCATATCGTGGAGACAGCACTGGAAGATGGCTGCTTTGTGGACATATTGGATGCAACTGCCGGCCAGTGGCCTCTGAATGACACACAAGAATTGGCGGTCCTAGCCCTTAGGTGTGCTGAAATGAGGCGCAAGGACCGGCCTAACTTGAGTGAGGTGGTCCTTCCGACGCTAGAGCGGTTGAAGGAGGTAGCGGCCAAGGCGAGAGGCGCAGTGTTTCATGGCACATCAGCACCTCCAAGCCATTTCATTTGCCCAATATTTCAGGTATGGCATCAGCATTTCCCTTGTTCAGTAACCATTTGAGAGGAAATATGCTGAGATATCATTACTAATGTTTCAGGAAGTGATGATCGATCCATATGTTGCATCGGATGGGTACACATATGACCGAGATGCGATTGAGATGTGGCTAAACACAAACAATACGTCGCCAATGACGAACTTACAGCTACCCAACAAGAGCCTCATACCTAACCATTCGCTCCGCTCTGCGATCATGGACTGGAAATCAAAGAGCAAATGAATACAAATTTTGGATTGTGTCCTTCACAAATCACAATCCAACAATGGCTGATCTCATTTGCCACCGAGAGGTCAAGTTATCGGCAAGCCATATGTAGAAGAATTGTCTTCAGATAGGTTTTATGTTGTGCAGGTTCCAGCAAAATGTAAAGATTGTTTTCTTAGCTTATAGTTATAGGTATCATGGTGAGCACAATTTTCTTTCCTTTCCACAATGTATTGTGTGCTTGTACATTAATTTTCATGTAAGTGCAACAATATTTGCTCCTTTTTTTTGCTAAATCCGCCTCCGGTAATGAGTGAAGTGGATTATGATATCGAGTTGCATTTTGCAAAATATGTGGATGTGCTCGCGAAGCTGGTGTGAACAATCTTCTTGAAATGACCGTACTTCTAATACTAATTTGATTCTCTATTGATTGTTATAGCATTGGGAAGTGCTGCTGTGTGCCTGTTTTATACAGTAATCTAGCCATGTTCTTCAGTTAGCCCATCCCTATTCCAATACTATTACAAGTTGTTGAGAAAAAGCAGATTAAAAAAGGTGAAAGCAAGCTTTCATTCAGCTTTTATTACTGCAAATCGCGTAAAGATACAATTGTCGGTTGAAAAAAACTTGTCCAGGGCCAAATTAATCAAAGATTATATGGATCTGACTGCACCTTTAATCTATCACTTTTTGCAGATTAACTTTAATACTTTATCATATTAAGATTTTTTTAGTTTTAGTTTCATTCTGAAACTAAGAAATGTGGAGTTGTGGATCACCTAATGTCACCTGTCATTGTTATGAAGATTTCCTTATGATTAAAGAAGAGAAAAATGTCAGGTTACTTGCAAACACACCAACAGAAAAAGCCATAGGACGACATGCCTGTGTTTACCAAGAAAAGATATTAATAGATTTTTTTCATTAAAAAACTTTAATCAATCAATTAGTACATCAAGTGGTTAATTCACCAGCCAGCAGATTTGGTACAAACCGTCCAAGAAAAAGCAGACAGCAATTTGATTTGTTCATCATTTCACAAATCCAACAGGATTAAATCCAAACCAAAATAACCTCCTAAATTTTAATTCCAATCAGAGATCTTAGAACAGCTCTCTAGTGACAAGAGGAGCAGCCCTGTTCCACATGCTTTGGTTTGTCCGGTCAGCAGTCGGGAAGAACTGGCAATGGCTCGGCAAGACATTGCCGCCGGCGCCGCCGGCGGCCGTGGCGGCGACAATGTTAGACTTGGCGTGGCATTGGTTAGGTGTCGCCGCCGCGACACGGCGGCAGGAAGGGCACATTGTCAGGGTCGCCGCGGGGGCCGCGCCGGATGGCGTCTGAAGCATGGACGGCGGCACGGCCGCCTTGAGCGCCCGCAGCTCGGCGACCTCCTTCTCGAGGCGTTTGTTCTCCTCGGCCAGGCGCTCGCACCACCGCTTGAGGTACTCGCAGTCCACCTCCGTCTGCTTCAGCTTCGTCCTGGCACGGCGGTTCTGGAACCACACCTCCACCTGCCGCGGCCGCAGGTTTAGCCGGTTCGCCAGCGCCTGCTTCTGCTTCTGCAAGAGTTCCAATAAAAATCTGAGTCATATTTCCTTCATCTCATCCAAGAAAGACATGCAGAGATATCGAATTTTATGGACTATCAACTTATCTTAAGAAATCTGAGTTTTTAGGTGATAGCAGACAATCTACTCATTTAACATTTCGCGTCGCATCTCAGATGTTGCGGTGTTACTAAGATGATATCATCTACTCATTTGGCGAGTCTAGACCTCAGAGATATCATATTGAGTTTTACGTATTGGCCATTTTAATCTAAAAATTTAAGTTGTTAGGAAATAGCGAGCAATATACTTGTTCCTTAACAGGTGAGGGATGGATGAATACCGGGTTGAGGGTGCTGTGGGTATTGAAGCACTCCTCGAGGACGGCGGCCTGGTCCTTGGACAACCGCAGCTTCTTGCGGCCGCCGCCATCCGCTCCGTCCTCCTCGTCGCTACCGGCCGCCCTCACGCCTGAGCCCGTCCGCTCGAGCTCCCTCTCGACCGACCGCTTCCCGCTCGCGCTCGACAGCGCCGTGCTGCCGTCCGGCGACATCGACGTCCGCTCCTGATCCGCCTGCTCCCTCCTCACCTCCCCAACTGCATTACCAAAAAAACACAAACACACACATTGTCAAGAACTGGGTACCACATGACAAGAAGAGATTAACTTGAGAGTTTGATGGTGGTTACCTATGGAGGTGAGGGCGGTGTACCAAGGGGAGGAGGTGGTGGTGGTGGAGGAGGAGAGGCTGGGCTGGGAGGCGAGGCCAAGGGTGAGGCCAAGATCCAGGCTTTGGGGTGTCATCTCGGATCTGCCTAAGATTAGCCTTTGTGAGAGGGGAGAAAGGAAGAAAGGTTGGAGGAATGGAATGGGTGTGGGTGGGTGGATGGCGGTGGGTTATAAATAGGGGCGGGTGGGCTGCCTGAGCAGCAAATGATGAGCTGGGCGTGCTGTGGCAGAGATCCCCCTACTCTCAGGCAAATTATTAATTTTGTGCCGGTCACGATGGGGCATGATGAGATGAGTTTTTTGTGGCGAGGCTTTTAACAACAACAGCCTGAGCCAGAACGAGGTGAATTTGTTTCTTGGGCTTGGGACCTTGGCTTATGTGGCGTGTGCCTTGGAACTTGTTCCTTCATTAGGTAGTCCTTGTACACTTAGTATTTTTTTTTAGAGTTAAGACTTGCGTTACATGTATTTTGTCTTTTTGTACTTATTTCTCTTATATATAGGTTTTGTAATATCTAATAAGTGATATAGTCCATATAAAAAAACATAAATAAATGAAAATAAATGTATAGAAAAATACAAAGAGAATAAATAAGTCATGCTCCACTGTTACTCCTTAACAAGAACAGGTGTACAAGAATATAGGAAAGTGTTTCAATGTTTTTTTTTTAAAAAAGTGAAGTACATAATCCGTAAAGAAAATTGGAGGGTTGGTTTGCAACTACCGGTGTTCTACTACTGATTATATTGTTTTAGCATCTATGCAATTTAGTTTTCGTAAAATATGGAAATACATAATCATTCTACATAGACGAAAAGGATATGCGCTTATATACTCCAAGATCTGCCTGAGTGATGAATGTACAAATTCCTTTCTCTTTGTTTGGATTTTTTGGAGATATTTTTCAATATAGGATTGTAATATCAATCATTATTTCTCTCGGACAGTTAAGCCCAGCATGTCTTCTTTCCTCTCTTAATTTTGAAAATATTAAATATATTATTAATATTCGCAATATTAGGACACAATTAATTTGGAGTAATGCCTCACCATGAATAGACTGAGAGCTTTGGTAAACTCTACAAGATTGGATCTTGTTGTTGACCAATTCATCCATATGATCTGTGAATGAATGGTTCACAAGTTCAGTGCTCATCTCTCTCCTCTCCATGGGGCAGTTTCCTCGGAACACAACCTGAAAAATAACAAAAAAAATATATAGATACACGGACAACATGTATTAGTATTAGCTAGTTGCATTGCATGCTGTCAAATTAAGCTATTGACAAAAAAGATGCATACTACGTTACCCAAAAAAAAAAAAAGGAAATGGTTAATGAGACAACTCATCATAAGTCGGAATTCCTGGGATGTTAGGTTGTTGATGTCGCCTAGTTAAACAGCAATTAACTTGTAATATTGCTGCTTTAAGCTCAATGAATCAACTGTAGTGCAAATTTCAGAGGGATATATTGCTCCAAATTTCGGAGGATGAAAATTTTGAAAGGTGACAGCTAATTGTGCCTAGCAAAATTTTCAAGCAATTAACACTTGAAATAAATTGACCGGTTATCCAAAAAAATAAAAAAAAACGAATCATAGAAGTAATCTACAGCTCCTCGCTTTAATCCGGACCAAATCTGCTAAAATTATTAAAAATCATATGATAGCTCAATAATCATGATTATTTGTTTTATTAGGAGATATTGCAGATTTGATTAATATAAAAAGAACAATAATAATATAAAAGAGGATCATTGTGGAACAACTCAGCAAATAAAGGCTTTCCTTGTTGTTTAAGAAGTTATATATTTGAGCTTTTTAATTACAGAATGATTTGTATAAAGAGCACTAGCTCTAATTTTCTCGCTCAAAATTCTAATAGAACTCTCCCAAAAAAAATCTATCAAGTCACACAAGTGCACAAGTGACAAGACCATCAAACTTAGCAAAGTCACATTTTGCTCAAAAAAACAGTCACATGAACAGACATTCTAGAAGAAGGCATAGAGCCGGCTTGCGGCTCGGCTCGGCTGGGGACCCGACCGAGTCGAGGCTGGAGGCATAAATAAAACAAAAGCAAGAGCCCATGATTTCCAGCCCTGGGGCGGGTCCCACGAGGAGATGGGAAAAGACAGGGGGTGGCCCACCGTCCCGGCCGTGCGGCTAGCTTTGCCGGCACTTTTCCAAACATCTCCACCCCCCAACGCGCCCCCCCCCCCCCCCCCCCCCCCCCCCACAATCATTGGGTCTCCAAAACCACACACCCCCTCAACTGATGTAGCTGCTGTACTACTATTCCATTCATTAGTGTTCGCCCATCCAAAGCAACCCAAAAAAAACACAATTTTTCTTTATAATTTCCTTTCTTTTTTCCTAACTTTTTCATGTCGTAGATTTGCCCTCAAATCTTTTCAAAACTCAATAATCATATTGAAACAAGTTTCAACTTCAATTTAAAATTTTCAGAAAAAATATAATAACTAACATGCCTCTTAATAAAATCCAATATACATAGATCAATTCTATTTGTACCCGATTTCATCTTTCCCTCTAATGACTTCCAAATAAATTTTAGAACACATCATTAGATTGTGATTATATATTTAGATCAAATTCCACTGTGAGTCCTCTCAAGTTGAGTACAACAAAACAATCCTTTAAATAAATTGAAATTCTTTTTCTACTAAAAATTTAAAACTCCACCCCTCTAGATTCTCTAAGCAAATAGTTTTTGAAGAAGTGAAACTCTCCCCATTAGAGGTTGAACCTAACTACCATGCCTAGGTTGGAGGAGAGGAGGAGAATTATTGGTGGGGCCATGACTGGCTCCCAAATGCTATGTTAGTTGTGCTAGCTAGTGTCTGAATCATGGGACCCAATACTTTTAGAAGTGAGGGACTCTATTATTGTACGGTGACTACTGCTTTCTCTTGACATTTGCACTTTTCTTTTTTTTTTTTCCCAGTGTAATGATAAGTTTGCAAATGTTTGAAAACGCGAACATATCTAGCAGAATCTGACCAAACATCGGATTCGGATTTTTGGAGCAAACGAACAAACTTTAGAGTTACAAGTTGAGCTATTATAAGCTACACAGCATCATTAACCCAAATTGTTATTGCAAAAAGGAGGACTGGAGAGTTTAATTATTTGAAACTTTTGAACATCCCAATTAATTTGCTGGCTGCAAATTCCACATAATGTTGTCATCATAATATAAAAGTTTGGCAAGGGTTAGTCCCGGAACCAGGGAGAAGCATAAATTGTAACCATGTGTTTGCAGAAGCTTATTAATTAATAAAGAAGTACAAATACCAAACTAGTAGTACCTAGTTTTAGTTAGGACAATTACAATTCATGTCTATGTACTTCTTAAAATTGTTCATTGAGATTCTTGTCCTTTCGATTACGTGATGACTTAAAACTTTTTAATTTTATAAGTTGTTTCTACATCGCTCTTCTCAAAATGTCATCAAAGTTCTTGTTCTTAAAAGTCTTTACTAAAGTGGTCCTCCAATCAATTAACCACTAAATCTGAAAACATTCTAGTTTTACATTTTCGTGCACTCGCTAGGGTGCCAGCAATACTCACTTTAACTTATAGGACTTGCATGACAAAAATTTATAGTACACGGGCTTAAACGAACAATATCTCCTATTAAATGAAAGTACTATACAACAAATGCATACTTTTAACTTTTTTTTTCTCTATTTATATGTTTTTAATTGTTTGGACATAAATACATGTAATCAAACTTATTTAAAAAAAAAGATGTGGGTGAACTTTTAACAAATAAATCATTGTGATTAATTAGTTTTGTTGGCCTTTTTCATTATGTAGAGAACATTGGTGATGGGCATGTAATGATAGGTCCCATGTTTATGAATCTTGACGTGACAGAGAGGCCCATTCTTAGGCTGAAGGCTGCATTACGCAGGTGGTGTGTTTGAATAATCAATAATTTAGGACGTCCACTTAGGGTGGCGTTCAAGACCCCTAGATGTTCTTGTCGGGTTGAGTTAATTATGCTTCTTTTCTTTTTTAATTATTTTTTTACAAATTATTAGTCACACAAGCTAGCAAACCACCAGATCAAGCTAACCCTACCAATTTGATACATGACATGTAGTATATGCTAGATATATTTTATCAAATTAAGCTGCTGATTGATTAACCTACTGATCTATTTAATGAAAACATGCATCTTTTGGAATTTGACTATAAAGGTGGTAATATGGATCTAACAGCATTATTTCATACAGGAAAAAAAATAGTATATAAATTTTGTACTAAAAGAAAAGCACTAAGAACTCATGATAGCGTCTACTTGAGATAAAGTGTCAGCTATCAAGAAATGGTATACGACTCTATGAATGAAAAAGGAGATCTCATTTCGCATTTACTTGTTAACGATACGAGAGAGAGTATATCTGGTGTGATTGTTCGCTCATTTTGGTAATCAACATTGAATGACTATGTAAATAATCCTCAAAATTCAAAAAAAAAAAAGGGTTCAAAATCGGGAGATTAAAAAAGAATTTTAAAACTAATTCGAATTTTTAAAATATCAGAAATGACCTTCAGTCGCGAACACTCGATAAATAACTGCTATTATTTTTTAAAAAAGTTTATAAAAGTTTAAGACTACTTTTGAAATTATATTTTTCAATGAGTTATTCGTAAAAAAAAAATCCAAAATCGGTCAAGTGGTTCGACTAATTAGCAATCAAGATTCCTAGAGAATAAATTTAGAGAATTGCTACTACAAGTTTGGAGTGGATCTAGCTTTTTTGTTTTTTTTTTCTCCTTGAAGAGGATCAGCATTGCCGCGATGACACCGGCTCCTAGCAAGCTGTCCCTCACGTGCACCCAATCATGCAATATGATAAGTTGTGGTCGACCATGGGGGCCCCACCTGTACGAGGCTCGCGGGGACTGCCCATGTGCCGCCCTCGTGGACCTCCCCCTCCTCCTGTCCTGCTGCTGCTGGTCGTGCGCTTATTATTGTTCGCCCCACCCATTAGTAGTTAGATTATTGGCTTCCAGATCCCTCACGGTTCACTGATCATTAATTTCAGTTACGCGTTTTTATTTGTTTGTTCACCAAACATGCAGATCCATTTCCAGGTATGTCCAACCTGTTGTCTAGCTCAAACTTTCTAATAAAATGGCTCTTAGACATATATTGATTTGGTGTTGTTTTCATATTATTGCAAATTTATGTCAATTAATAAGTCATTCAGATGTCCTAGTATTAGTGAGATTTGATCCTATAACTTCTTACATGTAATTCGAATTATGCGTGCAAAGAAATATATACCTCTAGTATTATTGGTACCGGGTGATTCCATGACCCTACTCTACATTGTGTATATACAAAATCATTAGGAGCTAATTATTTGCATAGTACTCTGTACACGGTAGACATATACAACTAAACTTAAAAAGAGTAGCAGTACGTACGTGCAGGGAGTGAACCACAACGTACCAGCATGTAACATGTACAGGTGGGGTGTTTGTTAGCTTTCCGTTGCAAGTATACATGATGCATCACTAAAATCTACACACACAGTCGTTGTGTACAGTTGTACATTGGATATTATCTGAACCAAATAATTGAAACAAATTATTCTTGCATTATTATGGAATGCCAGGGAAGAAAAAATAACCAGCATGGTACCATGACAACAGTATGCAATATATGCTCCACTTGTTCGTCTTAAATAATATCAAATTAACAGAAAAATTATTACTTACATGTATATTTAGATGTATAGAGCATGTAACCATGCAAAGAAGATTGTGGATTCAAGTCTTAATTATTTTTATGTGTGTGTTGGATTGGAGTTTTATATTGTTTTCTGTACCATAATTGATATTACTTGTAAGACTTTTTTTTTAAAAAAATAAATAATTTGGCCGACCTCGCCATGCTGTCAAAATTGTTTATAACCCGGTGGCCTTTTCGTAAGCTGGATTAAATCATTTCAGTTGCACATGGTTCCTCTCTGGGAGTAATTATTCCATTCTGTCGATCGATATGTCCTGAGATGTCTCAATTATTGTGTACGTGGGGAGTTGCATATATTTATTTGCTTGTTTACTTGGAATATCGATTTGCTCCTGTACTTTGTAAGCAACAACATGTATAATTGTTTGTTAATTAAAGAGCACATATGCTTCTCTCTAGATATGATTCAAATGTCTATGAGTTGATTAACAAAAGTGTTTATGTGGTTTTTTATGCGTAACAAAAGTTGACTAACGCTTATTTTGAAGACATAAATAGCTCAAAAGTTGTAAGATCACCTGCTGTTGGATTTTAAGCCTCGATTTTCACAACAACCAAAAAAAAAAGCAAGATAATAGCATATAAACATATAGCAAATCTCTTGTAGTATAAAATCCAGCTATGAGCTAGAGTCAATAGACAAAAGTTAACTAAAGCAGATAGCAAGGTAACAACATGCGTATTATCTTAATGCATGCCACTGACCTTAATTATTGTCAAGAGGAGGAGAAGGAAGCGACTACGAGGGTTAAGTATGGGCATGCATGCAAGTAGTCGATTAGAATACGAATAATACATGCATGAGAGAGCATACGTGCATGTGGGCGTTGCGTGGAATCCCAAGGCAGTCCAGCGAGGCGAGGCGTACGGGCATGTCGCCCACACGTGCGAGCGGTCAGCGCCTCGCCTTCTCTTTTTTTTCCCAGTCAACATTCGCCCATCTGGTAGTACATGCTAGTGGAGGACTAGTAAAAATTCTTTTTAAACTAGAAGTAATGGAGTTTGCAACGTGAGTTATATGATTAGTGTGAAAATGAATCATATTTGTCAATTCTATTTTATGAAACAATCGTATAGTTTCTCTTATGATTAAAATTATGATTGTTAGTGTCTCATAATTAAACGAATGGTAATTCATCAAACAATTTAGATGCAAGTTTACATAATCTTATTTTTAAAAAAAATTCACATGATACACTTCCTACCGCTAGTAGTACTGTCTTTTTTTTCCCTAATACTTATTTTATTTATCACTAGCTAATTTATATATGTGACCAATTGCATGTTGCCTTTTGATTTGATTTCTTGGATGGACATAATTTGGTCACTTTCCGAGCACCTTCGCTAATTGTGTGTGTGTGTGTGTGTCTCCAGCATCTGATTCGTGCATTGGGTATTTGTTATATGTCCATTGACACGATAGCACACGTGCCAAGGGATTAGAACAGTATATGGGATGCCTCTATTTGGTTGTTTGACATGTCAGATGAGAATGAATTGGTCGTCCCTCCGACAGTTATGACCTCTTGAATATGGTCTCTTATATAACTATGAATATATCTAAAATCAAACTTTTACATTTAAAAACTATGATATAATTGTATTGGATAAAAATAGCACAATTATTTTGGACTTGTAAAACTCAGGCCCTATAATCCGAATTTGTAAAATGCTAGGTAAAGTTCGGTTTTTAAACATACATCAACCCTAATTTGTTTTGATAGATATTTTTATTATAATTTATAATACAATATTATTCTACAAAATAGTATAAGGTTGATACTTATATATAAAAATTAATAGTTTAATTCTTGGGGCACAAACTCGAGCCTACCACTTGGGCTTTTAGTTGAGCCAGGTTTGGGTGTGACCGAAAACCAATTTATTCTGGCCCAATGTTCAGGTCTCGACATAGCAACAGCCTCTCGTATTTAGGCTTCATTTGGTTAAGCTCGTCCTCCAACCCCTACCATAGCGAAGCTATGCAAGTAAAACCTAAATCAGAAGAGAAACCAAATCCAATAAGTTAGAGCCACAACAAAGAACATTTAAATGATAGCCTTAGTTTTTCTTACATTCAATGAAGCAAATTATTGCTACAACCTCTTATAATTATACAAAAATTTGATAATCTATTAAGTCAGTGGATAATTATTAAGGAATCTTATCATCTGATGCGACATATTTGGGACTAGAGAATTATTAAGAAATCTTATTATCTGATACAACATATTCAAGAAATTGTGGTTTAATTCTATATGAAGATAATACTATTCATAACCCAAATGAGATAAAGATATATCAAGGAGGTGGAGCAAAATATATTTCACGAAAAGTTTTCTTTACTTGTGATCTTCGAAAAGATGATATCGATCAGTAGTTCAACATATTTGCTCAATCAAGAATTTGGTAGATTTATATACCAAAATGTTTTCTACAGAAAAATTCAAGTGACTTGTAATGTTGGATTGCTGATATAATTATTAGGGAGAGTGGATAATGCATTGTACTATTTTTCTCTTAATTATAAGTTTTTCCCACTGGATTTTTATTTAGGATAGTATTTAATGAGGCATACATATTTACAAGTGATAGACATCCAAAAGAGAGTGTTTATAAAATACATTACTCTTTAATGTATGTCCATAATTTTTCACACCATCAAAAAAATAACCCCTATATTCATCCCCCTTCTCCTCCTTGTACCCCAGAAGAGAAAGGGGAGCCTCCAGGTCAATGATCAACGATGTTGGGAGAGTGTGAGGCAGTGTCTCAAGTTGATGGGGCAACTCGAGGTCGATGCGTGGGGCGAGACAAGGAGTTGCAAGCCGGTGAGGATTCATGCACCTTTACAGTATTGCCATCATTGATGTCGTCGAAACAATGCCTGCTTGGCACCTGATCTGTTTTGAGACGCAGGGTGACGTAAACGCGTGCTCCTAAGTGGTGTGGCTAGGGGCATACACGGTGGTGACTCAGGCAGAATCCGGTTGAGATTGATGAGCGACCGTGACTTAACAAGAAATACCTTCATCTACCAATGATGTCTATAAATAAAGATTATTTGTGCATATTGAAATGACACATGACAACAATTTATGAATGAAAAGAAGCATCCTCTTATTCTCTTTATATTTTATCTAGATTTTTTATACTTAATAGTTAGAAGATATGCCATTTTGCTCTTCTTTTTGTCACAACAAATCAATTAACACAGAACAAGGGGTTAGCCTTTTTTTTTTTTTTTTATAACTTTTGCCTTCTTTTTTTTTTTAACTTTTCACATGCATTTCTGAACTTATCCACCCATCCTAACTTGTCAAAAACCAACTTAAATCCCCAAAAGATACAGAAAAACTTTCAGTTTGCTACATTTAATTAATGTTTGTTGTTTATGCCATCACTAACTGACATGCTTGATGGCATCACAGAGCCCCTTCTTCTATCTGGCTGCCTTGACCACTTTTACAAGTCCATTGGAAGCACTATATGCTGCTCCTACATTCTTTCTGAATCCACAAAAGAATTGGCGCTGATGGCCATGCAACATCACCGGAGAGGCCGTCAGATTGGCGGCAACAATGTTAGTAGCTGCAGAAATATTGGCCACATTGTCAGTGGAGGAGGACCCAACACGCTGGCAGGAGAGGCACATAGTCAGAGTGGTCAACGGTGCAGCACCGGCCAGCGGCGGCGGCGCCGCCTTTAGCGCCCTGAGCTCGGCGACCTCCTTCTCGAGCCGCCTGTTCTCCTCTGCGAGCTGTTCGCACCATCTCTTCAGGTACTCGCAATCCACTTCTGTCTGCTTCAACTTTGTCCTGTAGAGATCACATTGCTCAGTACTATCAGTTTCTTGACAAAGTTCAGATTTTTTAGACATTTTAACGAACTACGTTTACCTGGCACGGCGGTTTTGGAACCAGACTTCGACCTGCCTCGGCCGGAGGTTGAGACTGTTTGCGAGAGCCAACTTCTGCTTCTGCAAGCAACCAAGAAACCCATCACCTCGATTATTTCTTTTCCATGTACTAGTTTCTAATCTTTCTGTGAAGCTTTGTTAAGAGATGTACCGGAGTGAGGGTGCTGTGGGTCTTGAAGCACTCCTCCAGGACGGCGGCCTGGTCCTTGGACAGCCGCAGCTTCTTGCGAGCATTGCCGCCCTCGCAGCCGTCGTCGTCGTCGCTGACTGCGGATCTCTCGGCGCGCTTTCCACTGCCGCTTGACAGCGGGCTGCCCGGCGAAGATGTCCGCTCTTCCGCCGCCGCCGGCCTCACTTCTTGTTCCACTGCATCACACAACACAAACGCATTGCACAAACTGAAATTAAATCTCTGATGAGTTCAAGACATTAGGAAACAGTGGAAAGAGGTGCATTAGTATACTTTTATCATACCTATGGATGTAATGGCATAGTTCCAAGGGGAAGAAGAGGAAGAACACAAGCTGGGTTGGGAGGTGAGGCCTAGGCTAAGGCCAAGATCCAAGCTTTGAGGCGTCATGTCTAGTAACTAGCTAGTTAAGCTCTGGGTGTACTAGTACAGGTGGTGAATGGAAGGGAGAATGCACAGATGCATGGTTGTGTGGAGAGACAGTTATAATAAATAGAGGAAATTGGAGATTAATTAGGAGGAGGAGAATTAAGCAGTCGACAATGATGAGCTGGTGTGCGTGGGGAGGATCTCCTTTAGAGATTCTTTAACAAGTGATGGCTTTTTGACCCTTGTGAATGCAGTAGGATGCATACGATTAGTTTTTTTTTTAAAGTAAATTGTATGGGAGGTTATCAAACTCACTCTATTATATCACTACAATTCTTTATTTTGAATTTAACCCATAAGTATTCTTGAACTTACTTAATTATATCACTTAAATCTATCTATCAATTAAGTAATGAAAGATAAATCATAGTGAGTCCTAAACTTGCTTAATGTTTAATCATAAGCAAAATAGTTGAAAATAATAATAATAAAAGGCATACAGGGTACTTGCAGGTTGTAAAGCATCACCAATTGTTCATGCTAATTAATGTTTGATTAAACATACACTAGATGATGATTAATTAGATGCATGCTATGATCATATCTAGCTAACCTCGATATGTACTATATAATTGCCCGACAATGCCATGTTATGGAAATAATCATCCAACAATTAAAGGTACATACGTGCCTATCTATATACACAACCAGCTCAGAAGGCAGAAGCTTTGATCTCATCAATTGGACTAACGACTGTTGAATCATTGCGTGCAACGTCTTCACATGGTTAGACTGTTAACCGTTCTTTTGGTTGGGGCTGTGATGCTTAAATTAATCAAAGAAACTCCTAACTGGTAAGTGCTTATGGACCTGCAAGTGATGTGCAAAATACCCACTTAGTCTATATATAGTATCAAATTATTCTTTTCCCTTTAAAATTTTATTTAGGAAGCCAGATATATCATAGATGAATGGACTCTATCAAAGTATATTAGATAGGGACCCTCTTTCAAATAGGAAGAAGAATATAAACTTATGATTCGGTTGCTTGATTAATGCGGAGATGAATCATGTTAGTAAATCAAATATCATGACAACATTAATTTTTTATGAAAAATTTAGTTTCTAATGATCAAAAACATAATAACCCTTTATTATTAATCGAATAGATCATATTGAGAGTTCATATTCTTCTATTTTTAGAGAATCCTGATACATGATTGATTATATTCCATGGAACCCAGATCTAGCCAGTGAGGAATACTCATATTAAACAGGACAGGAGTATTCAAAGGAAGCAAAGACAGCCAAGGACATGCTATTTTCTCCTAATCATTGTTGTTCTCCCACAAATACTTAATGGAAGCGAGTGGAGTGGTTTGGTACGTGCAAGGGGAGAAGCGCATGTGGCCGTGCCTGCGAATCCCGAAGCACGCCAGCGGGGAGAGCGTACGTGCGTGCCGCCCGCACGAGGCCAGTCAGCGGCTTTCCCGCGGTCAACATGCACCCCGGAAAACCCGATCAATTCTTAATTTCGTAATGTAATGTTAATGCTTTCCTCGGATTTGCATTTGATCATGCAATTATATAATCTATTTTTGTTTATGGTGGGTAGATCATATAGTTGCGTGCTTGATTATTGTGAGGTATGACATAGCATCACGTGCGTCCAGCTGCAGTACTGCTGCGATGTCCATTTGATTTAGTTATATGACGTGTTTTTAATAGTTTGATCGTGAGAAATTGATATGAAATAATTATAATAGTTGTAAAATTGGTCCATAACAATTATATATTATACATGATTGTCTAACTATTAGTTAGTTTTCTATCACCTAGTTGAATTAGAAAATTGATTTTATGAAATCAAAAGCTATATACATAAACCCTCGAGTGAAGGCTGAATGAGGACACCATCTGAACCTATCCAGCCCTACAATGGCGATAAAGACGACTGGTCTATCATTGCTACTGGGTAGATTAGTGGGCTGAGTTCCTATCTATATGGGGTTCATTTTTCTAATTCCTTAATCTCAATTTTCTTTTATCTGTTAGTCCCATGAAAAAATTGTGGATTCACTTCACCCTGCAGCTTCTAAGGTGTGTCCATTGGACAAAATTTCAGCAGGAATGCATCAGACACTATCCAATCATGGCTAATGAATCGTCCAAATATATTCAATCCACTCACACATACATGTTTTAATTCATTTAAATCATACAATTAAAATCCAATGACTCACAAGACCTTCTTATAAAACTCAAAGTAGGAAGTTTTTTATTAAATTTTTATGTGTACCTATTTGAAGCTTTTTTACGAATAACACATTAAAAAAAGAATTTCAAAACTAACCCAAAACTTTTTAAACTATCAGATTTGACTTTTAATCGCGAGCTCCCATTCGCGATTGAACTTCAGTCGCGGACCCAGCTTGCGACTGATTAGGTGGCACTGCCGAGGAGCTCGCGAGCTGACGAACTGTCGGTTTTCTCCCCTTCCATCCCCTTTCATCGCCTCTCCACCGCACCACGCTGCGTCGACCACGACCACTCCGGCATCTTCAATGATCGCACTGCGACGACCACACCAGCCCATAACAACCACATGAACTATTCTTGAGCCGTGCCATCTAATTAGTTGCGAATTAGGCTCACGACTGAAGTTTCGTCGCGAACGGGAGCTCGCAACTAAAGATCATTTTTTATATTTTAAAAAATTTTGAGTTAGTTTTGAAATTTATTTTAGTGGATTATTCGTAAAAAAAAATGTATCTATTTTTGTCTTGTCTTGAGAGAGTATCATATTAGTAGTTAACATAACTAAATGCGAACATTGATAGCATCAGCCATTATAGGCCACAACTAAACATCGTTAGTTATTGAGAGATTCTTTTTCGTTGATGAACATATAGTTGATGACGATGATGATCATGACTTGATATGATTCATGATCATTTTACCTAACGTTAATTGGCCGACAATGCCATGTTATCGAAATTATGATGCAAAACACTTGTTCATAAGCCATAACTACCTGGGGAGCTTTCTCATCAGAGCTAATCTAGCTAACAACTGAATCATTGCAACTTCACATGGTTTTTTTTTTCGGTGGTAATGATTGCACACACACATTTATCTCAAGGTGATGCAACAGATGATTAACAGGACCAAGAGATTGCTTGGTCTGTGGTCACGCATTAACATATACTCTATCCGGTCCAAAAGAAAAAAAGTGTCTTAGAATACACGTAATTAAACTGTTTTAATTTTGACTAACAATATTTTATTGAATATTTTGATTGATTGTATGAAAATGATATGAATAGATTTGTCTTTAAAAATATTTTTATGATATTATTACAGTACAAATTTAAAGTGAATTTTGAAGACCATACTACCATCCAAAACATTATTCTTTTTGTAATCAGAAGTAGTATGAAGATATACCTAGATGTTATTTTGATTGGTCTCCATAATGTGCCAGTCAAGTTTCGCCTCACTTGTATGACAACTCATATGTTCGCTGCATGTATTAAAAAATCAGAACACAAACTAAATAAACGAGTCTCGTGCATCCCTCATCACACAGGAATCATTAATACTTTTGGTATGTTTTAGGCGTACCTGAGAGTTAGGCATACTACTCGGGTCTACAAGCAAGCATTCTCTACATCTTGGGAAATAGAAGGAAGCTACGAGCAATTCCATAGCAAGTGATATGAGACTCCCAGATCTAATTATTTGTTTGTGCTCTGCTAATATAATCAAAGTGGCTAGACCGCACGGGTTAAGGGCTTTTAAGGCCATGATTAGAGCGAACGGCGCGCACATGTGGCTCGGATATGGAATCACCAGACATGCCAGCTAAGCAGTCGTACGGCCAGATCTCCCCCGCGTGCACTCGCCGAGATTTCCACCCCCCCCCCCCCCCCCCCCCCAGAGTAGTAGGATTCGATTTTTTGTGATGAAATATTGAGATGCTTTCCTCGGATACGCGCTTGATCACTGTCATTGGTTACGTTTTACCAAGCAGCTGCACGATGGCCAAATCATATGCTTGTGAAGTGTCCTGGTCATCGTTCTCAGACTTAGCTTAATCACTTTCTGGAGACGCTATTTGCATATATTCATTTATATTTCTTCATTATAATGTATGAATAAGTGCCTTTGTGTGGATCATGGAGACCCACCACTACTTCAAGACATCAAGACAACAACGCATTAAATAAAATATAAAAGCTCTTATCCCACATTCTGCTTCTAATTTTCAAAACCCAATATCATTTCAGTCGCCCACTTTAGCTAACAATCTACCGTAAATTTCCCACTTAAATTCTGAGGTGGCAACAGACGAACCAGCCCATTCTCTAACCAAGGATGTATCAAAAAAGGAGAACCTCTCTTAAAATAAGAAAATAAAAATTGGCATATGAACTATCTAATTATTGTATAGAGAAATTGTTATTCATTTGATCATAAGATATTATTGTTAGGAAGCTGATGTTGCTAATGTCTTATAAAATAAATTTGACAAATGTGATTTATTTTTATATTGATTGGACGGCTCGGACACAAAGAGAAGAGTTGTGGCTGGATACATTCATATGACCCCTGTAGCCAAGCCCATTTACTGTTGACTTTTCAGCCCAAATCCCATAAAATTTGGACTTTTCTACGGGCGGCTTGGGGTGGGAGTCACGCGCGAACACAGGCGGGCCAGACGGTAGGTGGTCCAAACAAACTCCTCAGCCATCAGGTTGGCTTGAAATATTGAAATGCTTTCCTTGGATACGCGCTTGGTCCCTGTCGTCACTCACGATTTACCAAGCAGCTCCACGATGACCACATCATATCCTTGCAAACTGTCCTACTTTAGTTAACAGCCTTGTAAACTTCCTCACTTTTCAGCCTATTATGTAACCAAGCCCATTTATTTTTCAACAATTTCGTCTACACCATTGACAAATGTGATATTTTGAAAAAAAAAAATGGATATTTGTATTTATTACTGAAAAGTACACTGGTCTTTTATATTATAATCACCGTGAGATCAACTGCTAGTCAATAGAATAAATGATATTTTTATCTTTGACAGTTCACCTTCTGACATATAATGTTTTATTTGGAGCATATGAGTTTTGAAAAAAATTTATAGGATAACAAACGAAAAATTTTCTGCAAAGTTTCTACATTTTCAACATGGCATAAAAGGAGAAACTTAACTGCATCCTTTTTAAAAACGGGGGATTGGATGCTGAAAATAAATAATAGAGGGACTTGTGAAAATTTCTCGTCTAAATCAAGTTATAATCAAGCTCAAGTAATTGAACATAGAAACTCTGATCATTAACAGTTTGACACGAATATTTCTTCGTTTAACCACATCGGTTTTCCAAGAAATTGAAATGCGCGTACAATTAAGAGAACAGCGTGAAACATGCTTGGTTCGATCAAAATGCTGGAAAATACGATTTATTATTTCTCTCGACTACAAGCTTACGAGGCTACAACTAGTGCTGAGCAATTTTAATGCAAGACGACTCGGAGTCTTGAAGCAAAGATTGACTGGAGTGTTCATCTGCAGTCCTCGCATCTGTGTTTCGTCAGCGCCAGCATCATCGATCATGGAGGCAAGTTGTCTTCCGAGAAAGGCCAAGACTGCTGCAAATGGAGTGGGGTGGCCTGCAGAAAGAAGACAGGCCATGTTGTCAAGTTGGAGCTCGGCCCGTACACTCTTGGCGGTGAGATCAATCAATCTTTGGCTGGTTTGACTCTTTTGGTGTATCTTAACCTCAGTTGAAGTGACTTCGGTGGCGCACGCATCCCAGAATTCATAGGAACTTTCAAGAACTTGAGGAATCTTTACCTTTCGAAGGCCGGTTTTCGAGGGACAGTCCCTCCCCAGCTTGGTAATTTGTCAAGGCTCAGACATCCTGATCTAAGCGTGTTTCATTCTGGTAATATTAATATGAACATTCATTCAATATCTCGGCTCACTTCTTTGAGGTATCTAGACCTCAGCTGGATGTATCTTGCTGCTTCCTTAGACTGGCTGCAGGTCATCAACATGCTACCTTTGCTTGAAGTGATTCACTTGAATGATGCAAGCCTTCCTGCCACCAACCTGAATTCTCTTTCTCAGGTTAACTTCACGGCCCTTAAAATACTTGATATCAAGAATAACAACCTGAGTTCTAGTCTGCCGAATTGGATTTGTAAGCTGAATGTCCTTTCACAACTGGACATGTCTAGCTGTGGGCTTTTAGGCCTTGTTCCCAATGAGCTAGGAAACATGACCTCCCTCAAGTTTCTTCTGTTAGGGGACAACAACTTAGAAGGACCAATACCGCAATCAATTGATAGTTTGTGTAGTTTAAACAATATTGATTTGTCCAGAAACCATTTCTCAGGAGATATCACAAAAGTTGCAAAGAGCTTGTTCCCCTGCATGAATCAGCTAGATATTCTTCACCTTGGGGGTAACAATCTAACAGGAAGTCTATCAGATTGGCTTGAGGAAATGACAAGTGTGACTATTCTTGATGTCAGTATGAACTCACTCCATGGACTTGTACCATTATTGAACTTAACTTACTTGGACCTTTCCTTCAACTCATTTGACGGCATATTGTCTGAACTCCACTTTGCTAATCTATCCAGGTTGGAAACTTTAATTTTAGCATCAAATAACCCGAAGATTGCAACTGAACCCAACTGGACACCGCCGTTCCAACTCAACGGGTTAGGACTACATGCTTGTCAAGTAAGGCCACACTTCCGAACTTGGTTGCAATCACAAACCAAAATTGAGATAATAGATCTCGGCAGCACTAGAATCACAAGCACATTACCAGGTTGGCTCTGGGAGTTCTCTCCATCAATCACTAACCTGGATGTGTCAAACAACACAATCACTGGAGTTGCCTGCAAGTTTAGAGGAAAATGAGCATGTTGGAAACACTCACATGAGATCAAACAAATTCAAGGGATGCATTCCTTATTTACCAGCTAGTCTAAAAGTGCTGGATATTTCAAATAACCAGTTGTGTGGATCACTGCCACAAAGCTTAGGAGCCAAAGAAATTTATTACTTGCTGCTGTCAGATAATGTCCTCAGTGGGAGCATCCCAACGTATCTTTGCGAGATGGTTTCAATGGAAGTGCTTGACCTATCAAACAACAGCTTTTCTGGTGTGCTTCCAAATTGTTGGCGGAAGGATTCAAAACTGCACACCATAGACTTCTCAGACAACAATCTTCATGGAGAAATATCTTCAAGCATGGGTTCTCTAACTTCCTTAACAGCATTGATCCTCCATAACAACAAATTGTCTGGTATATTACCTACCTCATTGCAGTCATGCAACAGATTGACTGTTCTTTATCTTGCAAGAAATAATTTATCAGGAACCACACCTTCATGGATAGGAGACAGCCTACAGTCACTGATTGCGCTCAGTTTACGGTCAAATCAGCTCTCTGGTGAAATCCCTGAACAACTGTCTCGACTTTACGCTCTTCAAATTTTAGATCTTAGTGATAACAGTTTATTTGGTCCTGTACAACATCTTCTGGGAAAGTTAACAGCCATGCGCTTGTTGCCTGAATGGGATACATCAACAGAACACATCGGAAACTATTCTTTAGTCAAATTCATGGTTCATGGCGCGGGAGGTGCATATTTGTCACTATACATGTATAGACGTAGTTCGCTGGTTGTGTTTGCCAGGGAGCTTACATTAGCCTATTTTCCTCATATATACTATATCAATCTTTCCATGAACCAATTAACGGGAGAGATTCCTGGAGAACTAGGATCACTATCTGCATTAGTGGCCTTGAATCTATGAGGGAATCATATTAGAGGTATTATTCCTTGGGAAATTGGAAATCTAATAAATTTAGAACTTCTTGATCTCTCCTCTAATGAACTGTCAGGCCCAGTTCCTCAAAGCCTGACATCATTGACATTTTTGGGCATGCTGAATTTGTCCTACAATGACCTCTTAGGAAGGGTACTAGATGGAGGTCAACTTATGACTATGGAATGGGCAGATGCATATGCGGGCAATGCAATTCTTTGCGGGCCTCCTCTGTCTAGAAGCTGTTTGTACCGCAAGAGGCATCAGCACAAGTTTGACAGGGGCACATACTTATATACAATTGTAGGGTTTGCATTTGGATTCTCCATTGTTTCCACTATCCTCATATTCAATACACTCGTAAGACAGGCCTACTTTCAGTTTACCGACAGCATATGGAGCGACTTTCGCGCTACGGTTGAGATAAAACTCAATAGGATGAAGGCAGGAAGAGTGGTGTCCATGGCAACAGGGCGTGTTGGTAGTCAGAACTCCACCTGCTATGAGCTTCAAGGACCTACAACAGCTATTCACTAAAACATCCTGTATATAGTATAGACCAAGACCAAGACCAAGTAGTGATACTCTGGATCAGACACAAGTTATGTTGTACTATGAAATAATTTCAGTTGTATGTTGTACTGTGAAGTAATGTTTTGATCATATCATCAAGAGTGCAGCACTTTATTCAATCACATATGAAGGCCCATCACCATCTTGCATGTTGTTTTGTGCAACATCACTAGGGTTAACAAACTGATGCATAAAGAACATGATACGTTGAACTAAGCAGAGCTACTCTGAGACTCACCGGCTCGAAGGCAAGCCGTCGGCTTAAGCGGTGCTGCTCTTCGGTTGCTCCTGCACCGCTTCTCTCACCGTCAGCATGGCTGGCGCCCTATGCTTTCTTTTTTTATTTTTTTTTTATTTTTTATTTAGTAAATTGCACCTTGCCTCTCTGAATTTTACCAAAGTTTCAATTAATTTCTAAACTTAAACACTCCACATTTAGTTCTATAAATTTATATAAATATTGCATCTCACATCTCTCGTTTGGCAAGTATTTTGTGGGATAATGATGAGGTGGTATGACTGACGTGAAAAGTGATATGCGTCTTCTTATTTTATTGTCCGGAGCGAGAATGGAAAGAAGACCCGCATAATCGAGTTAACGGATAAAAAACAAAACAAGCCGAAATATTTTATTTGTCTTTAAATTTTAAATAAATTACATTTAGTCCTCACTCATCTCTCTTTTTACTAAAAATTTCATTTTGGTCCCTAAATTTTTAAGAAATTACATTTTAGTTGATTTAAAATGTAACAAAATGTAATTTCTTAAAAATACAAAGATATAAAAAATTTCCAGTAAATGGGAACTAAAATGTAATTTTTATTAAAAATTCAAGGACTAAAATGCCTAGTAAAAAGGGAGATGGTGGAGACTAAAAATGTAATTTATTAAAAATCCAGAAAACATAACAAAAAAATTTGTAGTAAAAAGGGGATAGATGTGGACAAAAATGTAATTTTTAAAAAACCAAGGACCAACATGAAAATTTTTAAATAAACAAGGAGGATATATGATACTTTTCACATCAATCATACCGCCTTATCACTAGACCACAAAATTTTTACTATCTCAATGTATCCGATATAAGTTCATATACCATAATATAAAACTCTCAAGTTTAGGAATTCAAGGGAACTTAGTTACAAATATAAGAATTCACGGTACAATTTATTTATTTATTTATTTTGAGGGCTCGGGCCGTATCTGTAGAAAGAGGCCATGCCGGGCCAGAAGTGGCCCAAACAATTCCTTAGCTATCTATCAGGTTGGGTCAGAGTCTAATCCTCCGTTCGTCTCCCTGCCCTTATTGGTGCTGCCGCGTCCTGCGCGACCATCTCTACGCGCTGTGATCTGTCCGAATGGAAGCAGGAGGAGGAGGAGGGGGCAGCGCCGCTGCGCGCAGCAGCCCGGCTGCCGTGCAGGCCACCAACGACGACGCTGCCGCCAGCAAGCTGTAACGCCCTCCCCCTCCTTTCCCACCCCGCACCTCCCAGTCTCGTCAATTCATCGGTTTCTTCAACCAGTTCGTGCGTTAATTTTATGCTTAACAACAAGAGAGCTGGCTGGTCCAATTTTAATTTGTTTATTTTGTATGAAGCAATTCGTCTTAGGCTTAATTATTATCCATTTCTCCTGTAGCAGTTCATGGTAGTGACCAGAATATTAACTAGGGTATATGAAGGTCGTGGTTAGTAAAGTGATGCGTACTTGTGCTGCAATGCATTTTCGGTTTGTATAAATCAATCTAAGAGAAGTTTGCAAATCTTTTACAACCTATGCAAAATGTTGGGGTATTTCTTTTTCTTCTATATTTAGATAATGTTCTAGCTATTAAACTGGCATTTGGACGAAGTCATGGTTACTTATATGATATAATTGACTCACTTTGCAGGTCTTGTGTTAACAAAGGATACATGAAGGACGATTATGTCCACTTTTTTGTCAGGCGAGCAACAAGGAGGGCTCCAATAATCAATCGTGGTTGGGAGTGCTCTCCTTGTTGGATTCTTTATTTTGCTTCTCTAAATTTGAATAGTTGAAATTCTAATTGTTTTGTTTCCAAAATGACTCTGCAAAGGGTACTATGCACGTTGGTCTGTTCTTAGGAAGCTTCTTCGTCAGTTCCTCAATGCTCGGGCAGATGGTAATGATCAAAAGCGGAAACAAATATTATCTCTTGGAGCTGGCTTTGACACAACATACTTCCAGTTGCAAGTTAGTCTTTAACTCCATTATTTCATGTGCATCATGAATTCATGGTTACCACGCATTTTTGGGCTCCACATAATGTGTTATGTACATGTGTGGTTTTGACATTTTTATTTTGTTTATCATTCATGACATTTTTAAGTTAACCCTCTATGTACTTCATTGTTTGATATTCTCGTTGTTAACTAACTGACTAAGTTTCAATGTCTTGTGGGTGACTATAGGCTACTTTAGTTAGAGGAAGTAACAAAGATCAACCTATATGAGTTCTATTGATGATTTTATGCTGTTGATTGATCCCTTTCTCTTTCGTTTGTCGTGTTTGTAAATTGTAGGATGAAGGGATTGCTCCATATCTTTATGTAGAACTAGATTTCCAGGAGGTATGATAATTACTCCTTTTATATGTTATAATGTAGTTACTACTCAATGTAACATTATTGTCTGCCGACATTTGGTATGCTAGTTACTATGTTATATCTTCCATCCCAACAGCTGCATCTTATCTTTTTGTGAACAAGTAATTTCTGGAACCTCTGTTGTGTGGCAGGTAACCAGCAAGAAAGCAGCCATCATTAACCATTACAGTGAAATGAAGGACAAGTTAGGTCCAGAAGCTTCAATTTCAGTTGGTACTTGCTTCCCAATTTACTCCAATGTTTGTGTCTAGTTCCCCTATTTGTCTGTAAGGACCTTCCCAGTTGTACTGGATTTGATCGAAAGTTCTACATTCTACCAAGTATCATCCTATATTTATTTTGAGAATATCTTTTGAGTACCTTATCCAAGTATAGTGTCTCTTTAGCTTAAGTAATTTGTATTTAACAACAGGCAAGGAAGTATTGTTTACTATGGAGTAGCTTTCATTAACTCTGGTTTTTGGAAATATAGTTAGGTTCAGTTTGATTGATGTTATATAGAGCTTAATTTTCACCGCCCTGCCAGGTTGGTTACCATTACTCTAATGGTCTATCTTTTAGTTGGTCTCCAAATGATGTGGTGCATTGACTTATAGTTAGTAAAGTATTCTTGGAGGGAGGTACTTGCTGCTAGAAAAGTAACTAAAGCTTAATTTTGTGAAGGGATAATGGTGTTGCAATGCTACTTTTGAATTGTAGCCCGAATTATTAGTGGTACCCAGTTTTCTATATTACAGAATTTAATACTTAGATGTTCTCCATGTGATAGCACAATAACTGATAGTGGCCAAATATTTCAGAAAAAGGTGAAGTGACAAGTGCGCATTACAAGCTATTTTCAGCTGATATTCGTGACATACCAAAACTAGATTCCATTATTCATATGGCTCAAATAGATCCTAGGTAAGTTTCTTCCCTTATTTTCTTTTCTTTAGGGCCATCATCAAGTAGGATAGTTGTATCATGTAGCTTTGTCTTTAACAGCTGAATGTTTAGTAAAATCTCCAAGCTTTTGATGAATCTTTCTGCTGTCATCAGCTTGCCGACCTTTATAATTGCAGAATGTGTGCTAATTTACTTAGATCCAATTTCAACTGATGCTATTGTTGGTTGGGCATCTGCAAAGTTCTCCAATGCCATCTTTTTCTTATACGAGCAGGTCGAACTATCGCCTTTCATGATGCACACTTTTTTCTCATGTCTGGTAGCTTTGGCGTCGTTTGACTTCTGTTTTGATGCAGACCCATCCAGATGATGCCTTTGGAGAGCAAATGATTAGGAATCTTGAGGTACTTTTTTTTGTTGTTGATTTGACATGACAACTTAATCTTGGGTAATTATGTAATCTTCATGCTTCGTGGAAACTTGTGCACCATTTTGTCTTGAGGAACAATGGAAGATTTTGATGAAATTTGTACTATTGCTGCATGATATTGGCCCAGGAAGGAAAAAATGAATGCACCAACTATTGGCTATTGCATTTGCACTAGAGATTGTGAACAACTAAACAACACCTAACAAATAGGCTGTCTTCAGCTCTACGTTTACAAGTGTCAAATTAGGAACCCTATTCTTCTTAAAGAGAATGAGAATGATTATCTGAAAGAAATATCAAAGAGATAAACATCTCTGGGAAGGTTCAAAGGGAGGTACTAGTTGAGGGCAAAGGCTAATTGTAGGGATATCCCTGAAAAATCTGGGGATTGATGATATGTAACTACAAGTATATTCAGTGAATATTTGTTCTAGATGTTGCTGTAGGAATATGATGTGCATAATTTTTTCCTTTATGGTTGTCAAGCTGCTGATTCAATTATTCATTTCCCTCTAGTGTTTTGAAATTAATGCAAATATCCACCTATCACAGCCCTGCTCCTAGCAAGGCGTGTATAGTTGTGAGTCGTGACCTCTGACCTCTGCTTGTCATGGACTGGCTCCATGGTTCATCACAGCTTATATAAATGCATAGTTGAGCGGTTATTGGGGGAGGGAGTGTAGGAAGTTGTTAGCAAAGAAAGAAATATCGACCATAGCTGCTTGGTAATTAGAGGAGGGATTGTAGGAAGCAATCAAAGAGGCAAAATTGCTCCAAAGCCCCTCTATTATCCCAGTCAATTTTTTCCTTTTTTTTTAAAAAAAAACTAAAAGAAAAAAGAAAAAAATTTCTAGGGATCTCATTTGATTGAGAACATGAGACTTGTTTGGATGAATCCAGGTGGTGTATTCTCTACTACTATCTCAATTTAGCAAAGAGTATCATGCAAGGATAGGCCACACATAACTGTGCAGGGGCCTTTTTACAAGAGGTGATAAAAATTTCTTAAATTTTTTAATTAAATGACTCATTTCGGGGAAGATTTAATTCTACTTGGTAAATGAGGGATTAGAAGTTAGATACAATTTAATAGGGGTAACTTAAGGAAAGTTGTGTCAAGAAATTGTGAAGTGACAATATTTTGCAAACAAAAACTTCCTTCTTACATGACATTCTTTGCCAAACGGAAGTTGTATCTGCTTAACACCTGTTATTTTGTTTGTCATGGGAAGATGCATCGAAATGGCTGCTAACTTTATTTTTAGCATCAGTATTGTGCTTAGTGCTTTTCTGGTATCCTGCTAATGCAGAGCAGAGGATGCCCTCTTCTCGGTATACATGCTACACCAACCTTAAGTCACAAGGAAAAAGTTTTTATTGATCATGGATGGCAGGTAAATGATTGATAGTATACAATAAAGTTTAAATATGACAAAAATTCTTTCCCGGGCACTTATGACTGATTTTCAGAGGGCTGTTGCATGGGATATGCTGAGGATATATAATGAATTCATTGACAGTGAAGAAAGGCGCAGGTTAGTTTTTCTATGGTATTTGAAAAGTAGTTCTGCAAAAGGTCATCATTTCTGAATTTAACTGTGAATCTTACATATTCTAGTTGCTGCAAACTGATCAGCGAAGATGTAACTCAATATTTGTTGAGTGATGCTGGTTGATACTACTAGCTTGAACTGGAGAAAATGTTAACCTTATTCTTGTGGAGGTTCTGTGAATAATTTATATGGGTTATTCTAGATTTTTCAAACCAGTATAATTTAGGGAACAATAGTTACTGCTCATTGATCTAAAATTTTAAAATTGAGCTAGGAAAAGGACAGGAATTCAAGCTTGTAGTACCTTGCACTTTTTCTTATCGTCACAAAACTTGCTGCCATCAATGCAGGATTGAACGACTAGAATTGTTTGATGAATTCGAAGAGTGGTATATGATGCAGGCAAGTGTGGTTCCTTGAGAATTACTCATCAGTCATCATTGACTGGGGTTGACTAAAAAAAGTAGTTAAAAGGTGTTTGTGCTCTAATTTTCTTTGCATTAAATTCTCTTCTTTCAGGAACACTATTGTGTGGCTTATGGAATCAATGATGCTGAGGTTAGTCCATGACTCTTGTCAGCAACCAAAACTTCCCTTTTAAGACACCTTCAATATATCACATAGAAAATGTTTTTGCTCCACTACTAATAATATTCAGTAGAGAATCTGGTAGGCACAGAACTTTTTGGTGCTAAGAAAGATGTTGGAACACTACCTGCTGATCTTCTCTATCCCCTATCTTTATCTTTTTTTAACAGTATGCCTAATTGAGGTTGCATTTCTCAAAAAATAATCATTAACACTGCAATATTAGTTGATTATTATGATGCCATTTGGCTTTTTCCCTTTGGAAAGCTGTAATGTTTTCAAAGGACTAATTTTACTCTTTCACTTTCAGGGCCTATTCGAAGAATTTGGGTTCAAGCAGGAATAGCATTCATGGCGCTTTTGTTTTCATGGAGACAGCATCACTATTTTTTTTCTCTTGAAATAACAGTATCGCTTGTAAACACGAATTGAAGTTCGAAAAGTTCTCTTCAACGAAAAACCTGTGCTTGAAATGGCGGGTGTTATGCAGACAAAGGAGGGGAAATGGCCATATTTCATTTTCTAGGTCCGCGGTTGAATGGGGTGGCTCACCCTTTTTTTTTAGGGGGGGTTGTTGTGATGTAGATGTGTCATACTTTGTCAATTTGGTGTGTCTGAAGAGCAGAATTTTTTTTATAAGTAACTCAAAATAAAAAAGTAATTGTGAAAATAATTTACAGTTTGTCGAAATTGTAAAAATGATCTGATTATGTGTGATAAGTCAATTATCACGACTGTGATATGTGATAGAAATCGTAAATCTTTAAAAAATATGTTTTCATTTTTTTTATTTTGAAAACACGATAGAAAGAACATTTCTTCTCTTCTATTTTGAAAAGGCGGTAGAAAAGTTTTTTTTTCATTTTGAAAACACGACAAAAAGCAAAAAAAGTAATTTTTCACGAGTATTAGTGGTTGAGTGTTTGTGGTCGAAGGTCGTGTGAAGGTGGTTGTAGGTCGAAGTGGGGTGGTCGTTGCAGTTGGAGTGATGACGATTAAAATTAGTGAAGTTACATCGTTCTTACCACGACAAACTTCGATTAATTACATTTCGACTTACGACCACTTCCATGACGACATTTGACTACATACACTTAACCATTAGTATTTGTGAGAAATTGATTTTTTGCTTTCTGTCGCATTTTCAAAATGTAAAAGAAGAGAAATGTCTTTTTTGTCACGTATCACAACCACGATAATTGATTTATCACACTTAACCAAGTCATTTTTGTAATTTCGGCAAACAGTGGGTTGTTTTTGTAATTATTTTTTTATTTTGGATTATTTATAAATAATATTTTGAAGAGAACGCTATTTCATTTTGGAAGGACTACTAAGGCTGAGTCCAATGCATCGATACTTCACGAGCACTTTAACAAAATATTCTCAACATATTCTATGCCACGTGTGCGAAACAACACCTGAAGCACCTCCTACTCCAATACAAAGACGAAAGATGTTTCGTACAGGCCCACAAATAAATTAAATATTTATTTGAATTTAAATGATTTTAGTAAAAGATCAATAAATTTTAATTTAAAAATTGAATATATGCTATATTTGGTTTTTATATGAAGATAATTTAAAAATCTACAATTTTCTCAAAATAATCATGATCTAATTCGAATTAGTTAATGCGTAAATAAAAAAAATTATATACAATTTAATCGCATGTAAATCAAGAAAAAAAAAAACATTCTGGGCGTCGCAACGTCTGCCGAAGTGTTTCTCTCTCCTACTGATAAAAAAATGATTTTTTATTGCAGGCGCCGACTGAGGCGCCCGCGTTGGATGGTTAGCCGGAGAAAGTTTGTTAGAGCATTAGCACGGTTTTTGTTGAACGTGTTGACTCCATCAGTGGACTGGACATGGACAACCTTATATTGTTTTTGTGGATTGTTTACTTTTCTCATCTTTCTATCTGAAACGTCTTAACATTGCAAAATTGCCAGCATGAAAGAAATCACGCGCGTTTTGCTGCTTCCTTTGCTACTCCTTTTGCCTCTAGCTATCAACCCTCCGACGGCAAGCGGCTGTTTTAGAAAGGAAAGGGATGCGCTCCTCGACATCAAGTTCGCCCTGAAAGATCCTTGGGGTGCAAGGGCCTCCATTGTTGTCATTGGTACGGTGTGACATGTAACAATAAGACAAACCGCATCATCAAACTCGACCTCCGCTATTTAGACATCGATGCTCCCTCAGGTTATATCAGCCCATCCTTGGTTTCTTTAACTCATTTGAGGCACCTTGATCTTTCACTGAATGATTTCGGTGGTGCAAGCATCCCTGAGTTTATAGGATCTTTGAAGAACTTGAGGTATCTTGACCTGTCTAATGCTGGTTTTGGCGGGAAAATCCCCCCTCAACTCGGAAACTTGTCGAAGTTGAATCATCTTGATATTAGCTATCCCTAGAGTAGTTCCCTTGACAATCTTGTTTGGTTGTCTCGGCTTTCTTCGTTGACGTACCTTGACATGACAGGTTAGAACCTTTCTACTGCTTTGGACTGGCTGGAGCCACTCAACATGCTTGCTTTACTTCAAGAGCTTCGTTTAGAATCTAGTAATCTCCCTCCCACCAACCTAAATTCTCTATCTCAGCCCAACTTCTCGATCCTTAACGCAATTGATCTGAGCTACAATAATTTCATCTCTAATTTCCCATATTGGCTAACGAATTTACACTATGTGTCAAACATCAATTTGGACTCTTGTGGGCTTCATGGATCCATCCCTGAAACTATAGGGAATTTAAGTGCCCTCAAAAGTCTTTTCTTGTCTGACAACAATTTGGTAGGAGCAATTCCAAAATCAATAGGCAGGCTGTGCAACTTAATGAGCATAAATTTGTTTGAAAACAATCTTGTAGGTGATATCGCTGAGGTGGGGAAGACCATGGCCCGCTGCATGAAGCAACTACTTGTGCTCAGCTTTGGGGGTAACAAACTGACTGGGAGCCTACCTGGATGGTTTGATTCCTTCATGAACATTCAGATAATTGATCAAAGTAACGACTCACTGTCAAGCCTTGTACCTTCCAATAATATTATTAAGCACCCACACTTGAGTGAATTAGATCTTTCTCATAATTCACTTGAAGGCATCTTATCTAAACAACACCTAGACAGTCTATCCAACTTGTCTAGTTTAGTTCTGCCTTCCAACCCCTTGAAGATTGTCGTGGATGAAAACTGGGTGCCGCGCTTTCAACTTTTTGTACTTCGATTGGATTCTATTACACTAGAATCACAATTCCCTCAATGGCTATAGACACAAACTAGAATTGAGTTTATGGGCTTGAGGAACACGGGAATCAGAGGCCCATTACCTGACTGGCTTGGGACTTCATACACCTTCCTTTCCGTCTTGGATCTCTCTAACAACTTGATCACAGGCAAACTGCCTGCATCTCTGGTGCATTTGAAAACACTGGACATTTTGACACTCAGTTCTAATTGACTTGAGGATCAAATTCCTGATATGCCAGATAGCCTTAGTACTTTGGATCTCGCCCACAACTTTTTCTCCGGAACATTGCCCAATAGTTTAGGAGGGAAATATTTGGAGTCCGTCTTCTTGGGGGGAATCGTCTAAACAGAAGTATATCTACATACCTTTGCGGTCTCGTATTGTTGTCGTCAATACACATATCAAACAACAGCCTGTCTGGTGAACTCCCAGACTGTTGGGAGCGAAACACTGGACTACAATTTGTGGACTTCTCAAATAATAACCTAGAAGGAGAAATACCACCAAGCATGAGTTCTCTTATTGGACTTTATTCATTGCGTCTAAACAACAACAAGCTATCAGGGGTGTTTGCCTTCCTCTCTACGTTCATGCAAGCAGTTGTTTTTCCTCGATCTTGGAGAGAATCATTTCACTGGTTCCATTCCAGCATGGATAGGAGAGAATCTACAAAGCCTCATGATCCTTCAGTTAAAATCGAATAAGTTCTACGGAAACATTCCGACCGAATTAACACAACTAAAAAACCTTGCAGTTCTGGATCTTGGTAATAACAGGCTATCGGGGCGCATGCCACCTTCTTGTGGGAATTTCAAGGAAATTTTTTCACAATCGACACAGTCTTTCATGCCATTAATTACTTTTGACATCGAGGATGTTACTATATATTACAATGAGAGCCTATACATTACTACCAAAGGTGAAGAGCGAATGTATTCAACAATCCTTTATCTGATGAAAAGTATTGACCTATCAGAGAATGATTTAATGGGAAAGATTCCTGATGAAATTGGAGCTCTTGTGGCACTCAAGAGCCTGAATCTATCGAGAAATCGCCTCAGTGGGAATATTCCAAAGACAATTGGCAATATGAGCTCATTGGAGTCCCTTGATCTCTCATGGAACCAACTGTCTGGCGCTATTTCCCAAAGCATGATATCACTGAACTCATTGGGCAGTCTGAACCTATCTTACAACAATCTTTCTGGGAAGATACCATCAGGCTCTCAGCTTCAAACCCTCAGTTATGAAGACCCATACATTTATGCAGGCAATAACTATCTCTGCAACCCTATTGTACCACTTTCTAAGAGCTGTTTCGAACACAAGGACAATCCGGTTGGTCCTGGAGGATACAAGAATGACCATGATATTTGGCTGTATATAATTTCGGAACTTGGATTCGAATTTGGATTCTCGATTGTATGGTGGTTGCTTGTATTCAGCAAGACAGTGAGCAAGGGATACTTCCAGTTTATTGACTCCACATATGAGAAGTTTTGTGTTTGGGTGATCTTACATAAGATAAAAATGAAAAGGAATTTGGTGGAAAGAAATCAAATGATTGAACTTGCAAGAGTTAATGGGTAGGAAGTACACTGTTGCTTGTCGAAGTTGAATCATCTTGATATTAGTTATGCATGTGTGTTAATTAAGCAATAAATTGCACTGTATAATCTATCAAGTAGTGCAAATGTCCCTGTATCATTTCATTTTCAATTTTCGCATGAAGTGTTGACAGATCTCTTGCAAGTTGCATCTTGAGTTGATGTTTTAAGCATGATACATGTGCTAGAGCTCACGTTGATCGGGCCGGGTGTGAATTGAGCATACCAGTACAAACAACTGTACTTTTGGTATACATTCCTGAAACATTTGTCGTTGTATTCTCATTGTGTATTCTTAGGGGTAAAATGCATTTTTCCCCCTCTACTTTGTCCTATACTTATTTTGGCTCCTCTATTTAAGTTCAAATTGATCTTTTTACTTTTCAAATTGGATATTTTTTAATCTCTAGACGGTCTTTCATCTGCTATAATGATGTGGTCATTATATAGTACTGAGATATGAAAAATATGACAAATATAAATTAACTAAGATTCTGATGAGATATTAGGCACTAGCACATACACAACGACGCTTTCAAAGGTATGAAGGACAATGTCCATG
The DNA here is from genome assembly GCA_019359835.1 of Pharus latifolius. Lineage (NCBI taxonomy): Eukaryota > Viridiplantae > Streptophyta > Magnoliopsida > Poales > Poaceae > Pharus > Pharus latifolius. Next base: position 81,700,088 of record CM033324.1, read on the forward strand.
TTGACATTGTATTATCAACATGTTGAGGGGGGAGAAAATAAGATGTCTTTTGTATTATCAATATATTGAGGTTGCCATAAATTAGCTGTGTTATTAGAATAGCTCATAAAAATATTCTAGCCTATTCTTCCATTGCATCACGACGCTTAAAGCAGTCTTTCTTGACTGGGAAGTGTGGTACAAAATGTAGTCTTAGTCCTAGCCTTGGCGCCAAAGATTGTCTCAGAAGTTCCAATCACGGAATGCTGTGTTCATGCTCGTCAAAGAGATGTCCTCCATGTATCACGCCGTTTTGATTCCTTCACTTTTATTTGGGAGGTGCTGAGCCGGAACATGCTTTTACAAGAGGTGTTATGGTAGAAAAGAGTATTGTATGTTTTTTGCTTGATTATATAGTAGACACCATGGATTGAGTATGTAAAAAATAGGAAACATAAAAAAATTATTAATTTGTTATAAAAATTAATCATGGTCACTGTTATTTAATCTCTAATGTATCCAGTCATTATACAAAAATTTCTCTAATTTAAACGATCATGTTCGGTGTTATGCCTAGATGCTTGTACCTTGTGGCACCATGCGTCATTTAAAATCAGCTTGAGTTCCATATTTTGTGAGAAAAATAAATACTAAAAATTCTACTATTAATCAAAGAAAAAACATCTTAATCGTTAATTTCTTAGTGCGGTGTAATATGTGGTTTGTATTAGAGTAGCAATGTGAATGGCATTATAATCCAATGGACATGCTGCACAACAATATATATAAAAAGAGAAAGAGAGTCTAATTTGAATCGTTACATATAGAGATTGAATTTTAGATAAGGGAGATGATTTGAATTCTAATATACAGAGAGAATATTGCATTATTACCAAAGACCTGCTTGAAATCTCTTCATGTATCTGCAGATGATGGACAAAAGGTGGGATGAACTTACCTAAAATTTGGATAATTAGTCGATTAGCTTTTTATGTTAAATATCTTGTTTTTTTCACATAGTTGGTTTAGTAAAAGGAAAACATAAAGCCTGTGTTAATTTAATGAACTAAAGTCAAAACTATTTAAATTAGCCAGCCAGTACAATTGCACGGGTCACAAACTCACCATATATTCTTATACCAATCTAAAAAAAATTAATAAAAACTCCCAAATTAATTAGGCAAAAGAAAAAGAAAAATTTAATCCACCTAGTTGGCTGTCCGAAATTATTATAGGTTGGGATATGCCGAGGATATATAACAAATTCATTGACAGTAAAGAAAGGCATATGTTAGTTTTTCTAGTATCCGAAAAAAAGTTGTGCAAAAGGACATCATTTTTGAATTTAAATGTGGATCTTACATATTCTAGTTGCTGCAAACTGATCAGCAAAGATGTAACTAAATATTTGTTTTGTATGCTGGTTGATAGTACTAGTTTGAACTGGAGAAAATGTTTGTGGAGGTGCTGTCAATAGTTTATATGGGCTGTTCTAGATTTTTTCCAACCTTTATAATTTAGGGAACAGTAGTTAGTGCTCATTGATCTGAAATTTTAAAATTGAGCTAGGTAAAGGACACGAATTCAAGCTTATAGTTCCTTGCACTTTTTCTTAATGTCACAAAACTGCCTGCCATCAATGCACGATTGAACGACTAGAGTTGATGAATTCGAAGAGTGGTATATAATGCAGGTAAGTGTGATTCCTTGAGACTTACTCATTATTGATGGGGTTGACTACAAATTTAGTTAAAAGGTGTTGGTTCTCTAATTTTTTCTGCATTATATTCTCTTCTTTCACGAACACTATCGTGTCGCTTATGCAATCAATGGACGCAGAAAAAGGACGGAAGATGTCCACATTTCACTATTTCAGGAACACCATTGTGTGCCTCAAGAGCATCTTAATTGATTTTGGCAGGAATGAAGTTAACACGGTTTTTGTCGAACGTGCTGACTCCATCAGGGCCTCAGGGGACATGAACAACCTTATATTGTTTTGGTGGATTGTTTGCTTTTCTCATGAAATTTTCCTTCTCTCTGAAACCTCTTAACATTGCAAAATTGCCAGCATGAAAGAAATCATGCGCGTTTTGCTGCTTCCTTTGCTACTCTTTTTGCCTCTAGCTATCAATCCTCCGACGGCAAGCGGCTGTTTTAGAAAGGAAAGAGATGCGCTCCTCGACATCAAGTTCGCCCTGAAAGATCCTCGGGGTGCACTGTCTTCATGGAAGGGCCTCCATTGTTGTCATTGGTACGGTGTGACATGCAACAATAAGACAAACCGCATCATCAAACTCGACCTCCACTATTTAGACATCGATGCTCCCTCAGGTTATATCAGTCTATCCTTGGTTTCTTTAACTCATTTGAGGCACCTTGATCTTTCACTGAATAATTTCGGTGGTGCAAGCATCCCTGAGTTTATAGGATCTTTGAAGAACTTGAGGTATATTAACCTGTCTTATGCTCGCTTCGGCGGGAAAATCCCCCCTCAACTCGGAAACTTGTCGAAATTGAATCATCTTGATATTAGTTATGCAAATGGTGACCTTATCTCAACTAGCCCCCTTGACAATCTTGTTTGGTTATCTCGGCTTTCTTCGTTGACGTACCTTATGAAAGGGATCTAGGATATCGATTAGAGGGGGTGAATAGGCGATTTTAGTAAATTAACAATTAATCAAACAATTAATAGCAAATGAGAGCAAATAATTAATACAAGATGAACAATGAACAATTTTAACACAAGGATATATCCCGTGGTCTCGGTGATTTGCCGATCACCCCTAATCCACGTTGAGGCAAACTCAAATCTCTAACCGCTCATCTATCTAGTCAACCCTCTCTCGAGAAGTGACCTAGATCTTGAGCCAGATTAATGTGATGAGTTATCCAAACCTCGATTTTGCTAATGATACACTTTACCGCTCCGGCAAGGCGTGTTCAACCCTTTCACAAGACGTTTTGAGGCTTCTTCACAATCTTCCTTGAAGAGCTCTCCAAAACCTTCTCTCGAGCCGTCTAGGAGCTGGCAAACTCCAAGAGTAACAAGCCGGTGATGATCACTTAACCTTCTTCTAGTGTCACAGGATTGATTTAGTGATCTAAATGCAATGCACTAGAATATCTCAAATACACACTCTCACAAATTCGAGAATTAGAACCCTAGAGTGTATGAAACTTGCTTAAGCTCTTAAGGATGATGACAATGTTCAAATTATGCCAAAAGTTGTGAACATGGCCGTGCATGGGAGTATATATAGCCCCCACAATAAATATAGCCGTTACAGGCCGTTGGGAGAAAAAGATCACTTGGCGGTCAGACCGCAGGTATAAGTCCGATCAGACCGCCGCAATTGCAACGGCATTAAACAGGTGCAATAAATGCTCACCTGCCCTTATCAGGCACACTCACGGTCAGACCGGAGACAATTTCGGTCAGACCGTGAAACTGTCTAGAGACGACATAGTTTCTGGACACTTTATACGGTCAGGCCGATAATTACGGACAGACCGGCCAGACGGTCAGACCGTAGTTCAAAAACACGGTCAGACCGATTTTTCGGTCAGACCGGTCTAACAAACGGTTAGACCGTCATAACACAATACATCAGAAAGATAGGACAAAAAGTACCAGGAGACTGACCTAGATTTTTGCCTACGGATAGACCGACCTTTTAAAGGTATACACTATACTTTGACATAACGTCGGTCAGTCCGAAACCCTATTCGGTCAGTCCGTCTATTCGGTCAGACCGGTCTAACAAACGGTCAGACCGACTGAGACAGAGTTGAGCAGAAATGAGCTGAAACAAGCATTTTCAAAGTATATGACCTTCTAGTATGCAATGCAAGTTGATTTTATGATTTGTGGCACATAGATGAAGTATTTTGTGATACACCACATGCTCCTCTTAATAGAACGGCAACTATCCTAAAATCCGGTCAAAATTCTTCTCTAATCACCTTAGACCGGTAAAATGGAAAAGACCCTATTTCGTACCTTTGCCTCTTTGATCAATGTCCTTTCTTCATCATGAGGCTCTTTCTTTGCCTTTCATTAACCTGTCTTTTGAATTTCTTCTTGACACAACTTAGCAGGTATCGTTAGTATAGCATTTGCAATTGTCATTAATTACTAAAACACTCTTTAGGGGCCTAGAAGCTACACCTTGACATGTCAGGTTGGAACCTTTCTACTGCTTCGGACTGGCTAGAGTCACTCAACATGCTTGCTTCACTTCAAGAGCTTCGTTTAGAATCTAGTAGTCTCCCTCCCACCAACCTAAATTCTCTATCTCAGCCCAACTTCACACTTCTTTACAGAATTAATCTGAGCGACAACAATTTCAGCTCTAATTTTCCATATTGGCTAACGGATCTACACTATGTGTCAGACATCAATTTGGACCTTTTTGGGCTTCATGGATTGATTCCTGAAACTGTGGGGAATTTAACCTCCCTCAAAAGCCTTTTCTTGATCGGGAACAATTTTGTAGGAGCAATTCCAAAATCAATAGGCAGGTTGTGCAACTTAATGAGCATAAATTTGTTTGGAAACAATCTTGTAGGTGATATCGATGAGGTGGGGAAGATCACGTCCCGCTGCATGAAGCAACTACTTGTGCTCAACTTTGGGGGTAACAAACTGACTGGGAGCCTACCTGGGTGGTTTGATTCCTTCATGAACGTTCACACAATTGATCAAAGTAATGACTCACTGTCAAACCTTGCACCTTCCAATAATATTAGTAAGCACCCGCACTTGAGTGAATTAGATCTTTCTCACAACTCACTTGAAGGCATCTTATTTGAACAACACCTAGACAATTTATCCAACTTGTCTAGCTTAGTTCTGTCTTCCAACCCTTTGAAGATTGTCGTGGATGCAAACTGGGTGCCACGCTTTCAGCTTTCTATACTTGATTTGGATTTTATCCCACTAGAATCACAATTCCCTCAATGGCTGAGGATGCAAACTAGTATTCGGTCCATGGGTTTGAGCAACATTGGAATCAGAGGCCCATTACCTGACTGGCTTTGGACTTCATACGCTTCTCTTTACACCTTGGATCTCTCTAACAACTTGATCACAGGCAAACTACCTGCGTCTCTGGTGCATTTGAAAACACTGGGCTCTTTGGCACTTAGTTCTAATCGACTTGAGGGTCAAATTCCTGATATGCCAGATAGCCTTATTACTCTGGATCTCTCCGACAACTCTTTCTCTGGAACATTGCCCAATAGTTTAGGAGGGACATATTTGCAATTTGTCTTCTTGTGGGGCAATTGTCTAAACAGAACTATATCTGCATACCTTTGCAGTCTCGTATCATTGTTGCAAATAGACATATCAAACAACAGTCTATCCGGTGAACTCCCAGACTATTGGGAGCGGAACACTACACTACTAATTGTGGACTTCTCAAACAATAACCTAGAAGGAGAAATACCATCAAGCATGGGTTCTCTTACTGGGCTTCAGTTATTGCGTCTAAACAACAACAAGCTATCAGGGGTGTTGCCTTCCTCTCTACGCTCATGCAAGCAGTTGCGTTTCCTCGATCTTGGAGAGAATCATTTCACTGGTTCCATACTAGCATGGATAGGAAAGAATCTACAAGGCCTCATGGTCCTTCGGTTAAGATCGAATCAATTCTACGGAAACATTCCAGCCAAATTAACACAACTAAAAGCCTTAAAGTTCTGGATCTTGGTAATAACAGGCTATCGGGGCGCATGCCTCCCTCTCGTTGGATTTTCAAGGAAATGTTTTCACAATCAACAAAACCATTTATTTCTTTTGCATTCGACGATGTTACTATATATAGCAATGAGAGCTTATACATTACTACCAAAGGTGAAGAACGAATGTATTCAAAAACCCTTTATTTGATGAAGAGTATCGACCTATCAGAGAATGCTTTAACGGGAAAGATTCCTGATGAAATTGGAGCTCTTGTGGCACTCAAGAGCCTGAATCTGTCGAGAAATCGCCTCAGTGGGAATATTCCGAAGACACTTGGCAATATGAGCTCATTGGAGTCCCTTGATCTCTCATGGAACCAACTGTCTGGCGTTATTCCCCAAAGCATGGTATCACTGAACTCATTGGGCAGCCTAAACCTGTCTTACAACAATCTTTCTGGGAAGATACCATCAGGCTCTCAACTTCAAACCCTCGGTGATGAAGACCCATACATATATGCAGGCAATAACTATCTCTGCAGCCCTATTGTACCACTTTCTGAGAGCTGTTACGAACACAAGGACAATCCGGTTGGTCTTGGAGGATACAAGAATGACCATGATATTTGGCTCTATATAATTTCGGGACTTGGATTCGGATTTGGATTCTCGATTGTATGGTGGTTGCTTGTATTCAGCAAGGCTGTGAGCAAGGGATACTTTCGGTTTATTGACTCCACATATGAGAAGATTTGTGTTTGGGTTTGTAAAAAATGAAAAGGATGCTGGTGGAAAGGAATTAGATGATTGAAATTGAAAGAGTTTATGCGTAGAAGTACACTGTTGCTTCTCATCTGCAAAACCCATGCATCTGAAGAAATAAATTGCACTGTATAATCTATCAAGTAGTGCAAATGTCCCTTGCTGTATCATTTCATTTTTTATTTTCGCATATGAAGTGTTAACGTTGTTCTAGTGTTAAAATAATTGAATGGTGTCAATGTCCAACCAGTGTGATATCTGGATTTTCTGGTTAAATACCAGTGTTTGATCTCCATCAACTATATATTGGATGAGTTATTTGTGATTTTTCTGACATTTGATCCTTTAATCTTATGATTTATTTGTCTTTTGAATAGTTTTACTAAGCATCTCATCCTACTCTAAAAAAAATTGAATGGTGCCTGCTTTTAGCCTTCAAGTGACAACAAACAAAGTTACCATTTGATCGATGCTTGATAAAATCCCATATTTCCAATGAAGTCTTTATACTGATTTTGTACACTGTGCTTTTGTTTGTGTGAAAGAGCGGAAGCAATTGTAAATTGTAATCCGATAGCAGATTGCAATAGAAACTTGGCAAATTTTCCTTGAGCGGGAAACAGGGGCTCGAACGAGCTGGATGGTGCTATTTGGTAGCGGCTCGGCTTGGGCCAGTAGACGCCGGCCTAAATCGCACAACAAACGGAGCACATAACCTTCGATCGCGCAGTTAATTGAGGCGGGAGAGGAGGCCCAGCTTTAGGCTCTCGGTGATCCGTTTGAGATCTAGCCTTGGTTTTCGCACTAGGCTCGCCCAGATTCTAATATGCAGAATAACGGGATCTTACTCGGAAATACCGAAACCCAAAGTAATTGCACAACTCTTTATTTCAAAGAGGGCTTTACACGTCGAACGTTAGGCACACTTGCCTACGTCGAAGGAACTATAAGTGTCTAAAACTCAAATAAGTTCTATGACTCTTCGATTGAGTTCGATGATCTAAACTAGACCTATTACAAGGTATTTATAGTCCAATCGTATGAGTACGTATCAGACTTAGAGACCTAAACGTATTAGACTCATATAACTAATCCTAAACAGATAAGCTTAGTTATACACATTCGGATTGGATTACAATTCCGAACAGGGAACGAATTCCTTTTCCTGGTCGCGAACCAATCCATGGTTGCGGACTCATCCAGGTCGCGAATCCTTTCCGAACACGGTTAAGGTTGCGAAGCCGTATGCGATCAGGACTTGGTCGCGAAGCCGTATGCGATCAGGACTTGGAGATCCTCCCGGATCATGACTCCCTTGTTGAGAAGGAGCCAACCCCTGTTGCGACCTCTCGATCAAACTGGAGATGTGGAAATTGGGCTTGTCCATCTTCTTTGGTGTACCACTTTGCCGCACGTGCTCGTTGATCTTTCCGACCGATTCGAAAATTCTCCTTGGTGCCACTGCGGGTGGCAGTCACCTTCTTCTCCAGAATCACATCTTCACGTAGAGGTTCGTCTCGTTGATAGACCAAATCTTCAACAGATGGTACTATGGTATCTGGCTCATCATCCAGCATTGAAGGCTCAAACAGTTTGAGGTGCTCAACATTAACAACCGAGTAAATATCCATGTATGGAGGTAACTCGAGCTGACAAGCATTATTACCCACTTTCCGCAAAATCCGAAAAGGACCATAACGAATGGGTTTGAGCTTCTTACCTTCACCTTTAAGTCTCTCCTTACTCAGATGTAACCATACCATATCACCTTCTTGAAATTGCACATCAACTCGGTGCCGATCATGTCGCGCCTTGTACTTGAGTTGAGCTTTCAGCAAGTTCTATTCAACCTCACGATGGAGTCGTTGAATACCTTCCAGGAACTTTTGTGCTCGATCCTGATCAGATGCTTCCTTGCTGTTCTGTGCTGAGATAGGGATCACAAACTCCATGTCGAATGGACTCTGTGGTAGAAATCCTAAACAGACCTCAAACGGTGACTTTCCAGTCGAACCATGCACTGCTCGATTAAAAGCAAATTGCAGGTACGGTATGCTTCCATCCCAGGTCTTCGGGTGCTTCGAGTTATATCCTCTCAAAAGATGAACAACTGTGCGATTAACCACCTCGGTTTGACCATCAGTTTGCGGATGAAAAGCAGTACTCCCCTTCAGCTTGGTGTCCATCATCGTCCAGAGCGATTGCCAGAAGTGACTAAGGAACCGGGTATCGCGATCAGACACAATAGAAGTCGGCAGTCCGAAGTGTGTCCAAACGTGTTGAAAGAATACCCGAGCTGCCTCTTCTCCCGTGATAGTCTTCCGACAAGGTATAAGAATAATCATTTTGGAGAACCGATCAACGACCACGAATAGATAGTCGTTGCCACGTCGGGTCTTAGGCAATCCTCCCAAGAAATCCATAGACATGCTTTCCCATGGTCGCGATGGAACTGGCAAAGGAGTGTACAAACCTAATTTTCGGTTTGCCGGTTTCGAGATGCTGCAGAGACCACAGCCTCGAACAAAACTAGCCACATCTTGCTGCATACGCGGCCAGAACACATGCCGGTGAAGATTTTGCAACGTCTTTGTAACCCCAAAATGACCAGCTACCTTCGATGTATGCGCTTCTCGCATCCATTGAGTTCGAGGTGCTCCACGAGGTATGCAAAGTAAATTGCCCTTGTACAAGAGTCCTTCTCGACGAACGAACTCTGTAGGTTTTCCTATTTCGAGCTCAGTCAGTACTGTTTGGAAAACAGGATCTTCACTGTACATAGTGGCATAGTCATCATGACATGAGGGCTCGATCTGCATGAATGCTGATAAACAGAGGGCCGTAACTGGTGGTCGCGACAACATGTCCGCCAATTTGTTGTGGACGCCCTTCTTGTACTTAATCACCAGATTGAACTGCTGCAGATACGACATCCACTTCATGTGCCGAGCTTGCTGTAGCTTGGATTGAGTTTGCAAATATTGCAATGGTTGATGGTCGGTGTGGACAACCGTCTCTTTACCCAAAAGATAACACCGCCAATGTTTCACGGCCTGATGCAGTGCGCATAACTCCTTATCATAAGTCGGGTAGTTCTTCTGAGTTCCCTGGAATAACTCGGAGTGATATGCCACTGGTCGACCTTCTTGCATGAGCACTGCGCCCATCGCATAACCTGAGGCATCGGTTTCTAGCTCGAACGGTTTCTGGAGATTCGGCAAAGCTAACACAGGCGCCTCGCTGATCTTCCTTTTCAGCAAGAGAAACGTGTCCTCATGTTTCCCTGTCCACTCGAACTTCTGATCGATCCTGGTTAATGCATGCAATGGAGAAGCCATAATCGAGAAGTGTCGGATGAACTTTCGAAGGTATTGGCATGCTCCCACAAAACTACGCACATCCGTAACTGTTCGCGGTCGCGGCCATTCGCGAATCACTTTGACCTTGTCCGGGTCGATTTGCAACGTACCGTTGCCGATTATGAATCCGAGGTAAAGTAGAGTTTGCTGACCGAACTCGCACTTCTTACGGTTGAGGCGAAGTCGATGTTGCCAAAGCTGTTCGAACACCTTTTCGACATGAATGAGGTGCTCATCCCACGAACAACTATAAACCAATATGTCGTCGAGATACACGATCACAAAGTCGTCGATGAACGGTCTCAACACGTCATTCATAAGACGCATGAAAGTTGCCGGGGCATTGCAGAGACCAAACGGCATGACCAGCCATTCGAACAGACCTTGCCGTGTTTTGAACGCGGTCTTCCATGTATCCTCCTCTCGGATGTTGACTTGATGATATCCTGACTTAAGATCCAATTTGGAGAAGACAACAGCATGCTTCAATTGGTCTAGCAGGTCATCAATACGAGGAAGGGGGTACCGGTTCTTGATGGTGATCTTGTTCAGTGCTCGATAGTCGATGCACATACGCCAAGTCCCATCTTTCTTTGGTACTAACACCACAGGAGATCCACAAGGTGAACTACTCGGTTGAATGACACCATTGTTCAGCAACTCACCAAGTTGTCTCTTGATCTCTTCATTCTCCAATACTGAGTTGCGATACATACTCAGATTGGGCAGTGTCGCATCGGAGACAAGCTGAATTTCGTGCTCGACTGGACGTTTCGGCGGACGACCCTGGGTAGTCTCGAACAGATCACTGTATTTCTCCAGCAGTCCCGACAAACGACCAGAATCCTCTCGGCACGCCAGCGACAATGCTGACCGAGTACCCTCACCTTGAGCAATGGGTCGAATCATGACAAGCACATACTTGTGACATGCATTAACAATTCGTTTGGCTTGATTTGCGGTAATCAAGTTCGAAGTGTTGACGTGGACATCTCTACTGATCACGAACTTAACTCCGTCTTTGGTGAGGTCGTACTCTTGCGCTCGCCGATGGAAGTGAGCGTCTCGATCATACAGATACGGACTCCCAAAGATCACCCGACAGATATCGATAGGGACACATCGCATTGCACCTCATCGATATATCGTGCAGAGATCGCAAACTTCAACACACACTGACTCGTAATCTGTTGGTTCACGTCGGATGTAAACCAACCCAGCGGATATGGTCGCGGGTGTGTGGTTGTCTTCAAACCAAGTCGCCGAACCAGTCCAGCGGAGACCAGATTCTTCTGACTTCCTGGATCGAATATCGCTGCGACCACTTCGTGCTTCACCTGGATGTTGATGGTGAACAAGTCCTCCGTTGGGTGATGGTCGTTCGGTGGATCGGAACCCTTCTCCTTCGGCATTGCCATCAAAGACAAGGTCGTATCCGCCTCATTAACCGAATTCACTCGGACAACTTCCTCGTCGGGTGAAGTCGCAGTAGCCGTGGCTGTTCTTTACCCTGGTCCATTTTTCTTTGGTCGAAGTTCAGGATGAAGCTTGTAACATTTGTCCTTGGTATGCCCCGCGACTTGACAATTTTCACAAAAGGCACCCGTGCCCGATTTCGAAGCGTTCTTCTTCGGACTCGGCTTCTTCTTTGTCGAGGTCGCATTTTCCTTCGTGCTTTTGTCGCTGCGGGATTTATTCTTCTTCTCGATCGCCATAGCAGTTGTGCTCGCGGTCGCAATGTCTTGGACACCGAACAGACTTAGCTCAGTACTGATCGATTTCTGAAGTCCAGATGTGTACTTCCGAAATACCTGAGGGTCGGATAGTGAGATGCCAATGACCATTGCTTGTCGCCGAAACTCTGTCGTATAGTCTTGGACGGTCTGGTCGCGCCGTTGGTACAATCTGTGCCAACGCTCCCATCTCTCCTCAAGGTAACCCATCGGATAGAATTCTTGTCGCAGAAGTCGTTTGAATTGACCCCACACAAGGTCGTCAGCTTCACCACTGGCGACAAGGACCTTCCACCATGTCTTGGCGTGGTCCTTCATCTTCAAAGGTGCAAATTTGACCTTTTGAGCGCTACTGAACCCTTTAAGGTCAAAGTAGGTCTCAAGTTGGTCGATCCAAGAATCCAGCTTCTCGGCATTGATCACCCCATCATATATGGGTATATCAATCTTATCGTCGACTTTAAAAGATCCGACAGCTAAGGAGGTGTTGGCGAGGTCGTCGGTTTTGTGGTCGCCTTCGTCTTCATCTTCGTCTGCCCTGTGCAAGTCTTCACCAGTCTTCTCACCCATAACCTTCCCTACTTCAGGAGGTACAATCATGGCCTGCTGCTTAATCCAAGCAAGCACGGTTTCCATGTCGGTGGAGAGCTTAGCCACTTTTTCGGCTAGGTTAGCTTGAACGGAGGTATCGTCAGACATTGTCGGAGACGCGACTGTAGGAACCGTCAATTGATCGCCTGGAATTTCGCCGGAAGTTTTGTAACCCTGGCGAGTCTTCACCATCCACAGGATAGGAAAGTCGCTCTGATACCAACTTGATCCGTTTGAGACCTAGCCTTGGTTTTCGCACTAGGCTCGCCCAGATTCTAATATGCGGAATAACGGGATCTTACTCAGAAATACCGAAACCCAAAGTAATTGCACAACTCTTTATTTCAAAGAGGGCTTTACACGTCGAACGTTAGGCACACTTGCCTACGTTGAAGGAACTATAAGTGTCTAAAACCCAAATAAGTTCTATGACTCTTCGATTGAGTTCAATGATCTAAACTAGACCTATTACAAGGTATTTATAGTCCAATCGTATGAGTACGTATCAGACTTAGAGACCTAAACGTATTAGACTCATATAACTAATCCTAAACAGATAAGCTTAGTTATACACATTTGGATCGGATTACAATTCTGAACAGGGAACGAATTCCTTTTCCTGGTCGCGAACCAATCCATGGTCGCGGACTCATCCAGGTCGCGAATCCTTTCTGAACACGGTTAAGGTTGCGAAGCCGTATGCGATCAGGACTTGGAGATCCTCCCGGATCACTCGGCTCGGACGAGACACAAGTTTTCCTGAGCTAGATAACTAGTGGATCATGGCGGGCCAATGGCCCACGCAGTGGAATCCGTGGGGTGGCAGCCGGTCCATGCGGTCTTTTTTTTTTATATAAATAACCCAGAGTTGTCATATTTTATAAAAATAATCCGCCACGTCAGCATGTTGAGTCCTAGAGACTAAACAAGCGATGTGTTGTATTTTGGAGGTGGATCTCGGCTTGTCGAGTGCTGAGTGTTGCATCTAGGCCTTCATGCCTAACCCTAATTTTGATGTTAAATGAAAACAAAGTGTTTTGGACTAACTGTGCTTCTGAGACTTTGTGATACAGAGATTGTTCGGGAAGAATTACGAGATGATCAAGATGAACCCGACATGAAGTGAAGCACAAGATGTAGAAGAGCAAAATACAAAACACAAATCATGAAGATGCGAAAGACCTCAGGTATTATGAGATTTTATTTTTACCGATCTCGGCGTTTGGAGATGATCGGTTAGGGAAATTATTTTCTAGTTTTAACCGTACTATAAAGAGGGGTGGCGAAAGTCCTCTCTTTATCTCCAACGCAAACTGAGAAATCTAGGTCATTGCATTGCATCTTTTTGGTTGGATTTGGTTTTGAACTTATTTGAAAAATCTGGATTTTCAGTTCAGTTTTTTGACAGCAGAAGAGTATTTGCAATTTTCAGAAAGATCTAAGCAGATCTGGCTTTTGCTTCTGTTGACAAAATTGTAGCCCTTAAAATTATCTTTCCAACGAGCTATTAAACACCTCTTTTGAATTTCTGGATTTAACGTTATCTCTGTTTTTGTTCATACTGACTGTCAGTTTGCTAAACTGACTGTCAGTTTGAATGTCAGTTAGTTTAAATTGACAATTGTCCAGAGAGGGTGTTTCTTCATATCCGGGCCGTCGACACTGAGCTACCACGGCCCCATCATCCGTTGCTCTTCTATCCTCCGGGTCAGGCTGATCGCTGGCTTGGTGCTCGCCCCGCTGCAGCTGCTGGCCCTGGTTCTCCCGCATCAGATGATGATGCTGCGGGGGAGTCAGAGGATGAGGCTCCTGCTCAGGAGTCTTCTCCAGCTCCAGCTGCAGGGACTGACACCGGATCTGCGTCTTCTTCCTCTCAGCTTCAGGAGATTCTTCAGGTGCAGCAGCAGATCCTCAGCACCCAGGCGGAGCATCACCAGATGTTGCTTTGTTTGGTTGCACAGCAGGAGGAGATTCTGCGTCGCCTGCCTGCTCCCGGTTCTTCGGACCCTCGCAAGAGGGCCCGCCAGGCTGCGTCTTCTCCGAGCTCAGTTTCAGTTGCTGCTGATCCAGCTCCGGCTCCCGTTGCTGCTGATCCAGCCTCTGCAGCTCCAGCTCCTGTTGTAGCTGTGACTCCTTCGGCGTCTCCAGCCGTCGACCCGACTGCATCTCCAGCTGGCTCCGGAGATACAGCCGTTTTAGGACTTTCTTCAGATGATGAGCTTTAGGCTCTGATTTGTGTTTTTTTCTCCCTTTTTGTGCTTGATGCCAAAGGGGGAGAAGTATTTTGGATATTAGGTCCTTTTATGTCTTTTTGATGTATTGAACAGATGGTCTTTTTATATATATGGAGATGCTTTTGCTTATCAGATATGTTTTTATGTGATGTGCTTATCTGTTTAGCTCTGATATATATATATGACGTTTTGGTTTCTTGAGATGATATTCTTGAGCTCTGATATATATGCCGTCTTGATGTGTATGTGTATGCTCTGATATGATTTGTGATATTTGCACATCTATGTATGAGATGTCCTGATGTATATGTATTGGTTTATGCTCTGATATGATGAGATGCATATACTCAGGGTGAGCTATTTCATTTATTTTGTTATTGAATACTTGTTGTCATCAATCATCAAAAAGGGGGAGATTGTTGCATCTAGGCCTTCATGCCTAACCCTAATTTTGATGATAAATGAAAACAAAGTGTTTTGGACTAACTGTGCTTCTGAGACTTTGTGATACAGAGATTGTTCGGGAAGAATTACTAGATGATCAAGATGAACCCGACATGAAGTGAAGCACAAGATGTAGAAGAGCAAAATACAAAACACAAATCATGAAGATGCAAAAGACCTCAGGTATTATGAGATTTTATTTTTACCGATCTCGGCGTTTGGAGATGATCGGTTAGGGAAATTATTTTCTAGTTTTAACCGTACTATAAAGAGGGGTGGCGAAAGTCCTCTCTTTATCTCCAACGCAAACCGAGAAATCTAGGTCATTGCATTGCATCTTTTTGGTTGGATTTGGTTTTGAACTTATTTGAAAAATCTGGATTTTCAGTTCAGTTTTTTGACAGTAGAAGAGTATTTGCAATTTTCAGAAAGATCTCGGCAGATCTGGCTTTTGCTTCTGTTGACAAAATTGTAGCCCTTAAAATTATCTTTCCAACGAGCTATTAAACACCTCTTTTGGATTTCTGGATTTAACGTTATCTCTGTTTTTGTTCATACTGACTGTCAGTTTGCTAAACTGACTGTCAGTTTGAATGTCAGTTAGTTTAAATTGACAATTGTCCAGAGAGGGTGTTTTTTGTGCTCAAAATTTTTGTACTAAACTGACTGTCAGTTTGTCCATACTGACTATCAGTTGGGGTTTCGACCACATTACTTTTAACTGAGTTTCTATTTGATTTTGGTCGAGTTAGTGGTCGAACTGACTGTCAGTTTGTGTAACTGATTGTTAGTTGTGGGTTTCAGCTTTCCTTTTTCGACCACGAACGGCTAGCAAAGTTTTCGTCCGTAAATTTTGTCGGCCGTTGTGCAGTAAACTGACTGTCAGTTAGGCAAACTGACTGTCAGTTTGGGTTGCTGATTTTCAGCCCTAGCTCCAACGGTTCATTTGCTTCTTGAAGCTATAAATAGGGGCTTTGGGCATGTGTTTCATACAACAAGCAGCAGCATTTCATATACACTCTTGAGCATTAGTTTCTTTTATAAAATCTTGATCTTTTGATCAAGTCGAGTGATTTTCGATCCACCGAGAGTTTCAGTTCTTTGCATTTTGCATTCACTTAGCTTCTCGGTGCGTGTTTGGAGGTCTAGAGAAGACCTCGCTGCCTGTTACTCTTGGTGAGCGCCCTCACCTAGACGGTTCGGAGGCGTGGCCGTTGATCTCTCCGTTCGGAGATTGTCGGAGAGACTCGGCAAGTGTGTACAAGGCATCGGTGCTCGCCTTTCCGGAGTGGACAAGGAGCAACCACTAGTGATAATATCCTTTGTGGATATTGAGGCAAAACTCAAGTGATTTGAGTGCTTCAACGAGGATTAGTGGAGACTGGGCGAGTCTCCGATACCTCGGTAAAAACAACGGTGTTCGTTCTCTATTCTTTCTCTTTAAATATATTAAATTGCATTTGGGTCTTCTTGGTATAAAAACTTTTTTTTATTTGAAGTTTTTAAAGCCTCCTATTCACCCCCCCTCTAGTCGGCATCCTTGATCCAACACGTGGTATCAGAGCCAGGTTTCTCGATTCATTAGGCTTTACCGCCTAGAGAGAGGATGTCGACAAGTGGAGATTTTCTTCTCGGTCATACCGGTCGTGCGCCTATCTTTGATGGGACAAACTATCCTTATTGGAAAGTGCGCATGTCGGTATTTCTAGAAGCTATGGGGCTTGATGTATGGGATATCGTTAAACTCGGCTTTACTCCTCCGATTGATCCGGCAAGTCAGTCTGAGGACGATAGGAGAAAGTTGCATTTAAATGCCCGTGCAAAAAATGCACTCTTTGCCGGTTTATCCTTAAACGAGTTCAACCGTGTGAGCAATCTCACGACTGCTCATAAGGTTTGGACTACCCTCGAAGAAATTTACGAGGGCACTACAAAGGTTAAAGAGGCAAAATTGCTAATGGTGAGGCAAAAATATGAGACATTCACCATGTCATCAACCGAGTCAGTGGATTCCATGTTTACTCGGTTAAATAACATTGTGAATGAACTCAAGGGTCTTGGTGTTGTTTTTACTGACCTTGAACTTGTGAGAAAGATGCTTAGGGCCTTGCCGGAAAGCTTCGACACCTTGGTCACGGTTCTCACAAACTCCGATCTATCGACCACAACACCAACCGATCTTTATGGGAACCTCATCACCCATGAGATGCACAAGAAGGAGAAGAAGGAAGCGGCCGAACCCTCGGAGACGAAGAAGAAAGCTTTGGCCTTCAAAGCTAATGCAAGAAACGATTCAAGCGATGGCTCCTCCGATGAAGACCTCGCGCTCATAGTAAAAAATACTCAAAAACTCCTTCGCAGGTTGCATAAGAAAGGTGTCAACATTGACACACGACCAAAGGGGCAAAAGCAAAACAACTTCAAGGACATCATTTGCTATGGATGTCATGAGAAGGGACACATAGCATCAAGATGTCCAAACAAAAACAAGGCGTGGAACAAGAATAAGAAGTTCTTCAAGAAGAAGAATGAAGAAATCAAAGAAGCTTGCTTTGGAGAGTGGATGTCCGGCGGAGAGAGCTCCGACTCCGACTCCAACAATGAAAGAAGTTGCTCCAAGAAGATGGCCGGATTAGCTCTCGGCAACAACAACACTTCAACTAGTTTATCCATCTGCCTTATGGCCAAAGGCGATGAAAAGGTGAACTACAAGACCGGTGGGAGGCATTGGGTGCTAGATAGCGGATGCTCCGAACACATGACCGGTAATAAGAAGTTGTTCACCTCAATAGAAGACAACTCAAGCGAGAACCAAAAGATTACCTTTGGCGACAATCGTCAAGGAAATGTGGTCGGCTTGGGTAAAATCACAATCTCAAATGATCTTTCTATTTCTAATGTTTTATTGGTCGAATCTCTGAATTTCAATTTGCTTTCCGTTGCACAAATTTGCGATTTTGGTTTTAGTTGCACGTTTTATCCAAAAGAAGTTTTGGTTGAAAGTTTAAAAGATAAATCTTTGATCTTTAAAGGCTTTCGTTTTGGAAATCTTTATTTGGTTGATTTTCATTCAAAAGATGCATCTCTTTCAACATGTCTTGTCTCTCAAACCTCAAAAGGTTGGCTATGGCATAGACGACTTGCACATGTTGGTATGCATCAATTGAGAAAACTTTTAAAACGTGATTTGGTTGTTGGCTTAAAGGATGTGAATTTTGAAAAGGACAAACCTTGTAGCGCTTGTTAAGCTGGCAAGCAAATAGCTACTTCACATCCAACTAAGCGCATTCTTTCGACTTGCAAACCTTTGGAACTCCTTCATATGGATTTATTTGGACCTTCCGAGTTCCAAAGTATCGGGGGTAGCAATTATGGTTTTGTGATTGTTGACGATTTCACTCGCTATACTTGGGTTTTCTTTATTTCCCAAAAATCTGAAACCCCCGATGTTTTCAAAAGATTTGCAAAACGTGTTTCTACTGAATTCGAATTATCCATCAAGAAAATCTGTAGTGATCATGGTGGAGAGTTCGTTAATTCAACTCTTTTTGATTTTTGTGACTCTCTTGGAATCAAACACGAATTTTCCACATCCTACACTCCACAGCAAAATGGCGTTGTTGAAAGGAAAAATCGAACACTTATAGAAATGGCAAGGACTATGCTAAGTGAGTATGATACTCCTACTCGCTTCTGGGCTGAAGCCGTGCATACTGCTTGCTATTCTATAAATCGGCTTTATTTGCATCCTCTTCTAAATTTGACTCCTTATGAACTTCTTGTTGGGCGCAAGCTAAATATTTCTTATTTCCGAGTTTTTGGATGCAAATGTTATATTCTTAAGAAAAGAAATTTTGGTGGTAAATTTCGAAGAAGAGTAGATGAAGGCTTTTTAGTCGGATACTCCACCACTAGTAAAGCTTATCGTGTTTTCAATAAAAATACAAGTTGCATTGAAGAATCGGGTGATGTCGAATTTGATGAAACTAACGGCTCGCAAAAGGAGCAAGTCTCTCATAAAGTTTCAGGTGAAGATCTTCAAGAAGCAATGAAGAACATAACCATTGGAGACATCAAGCCAACAGAAGAAGATCAAGAAGAAGAAGTCAACATTGAGAATGTTAATCAAAATGCATCATCATCTCATGTTGATCCTCCAGAACAAAGTCAAGATGAAGCAGTACAAGATGAAGAACCAAGGCAACACCAAACCATCACCAAGGATCACCCTCTAGACCAAATATTGGGTGACGTCAGTAAGGGTGTTCAAACTCGATCTCGTATTGCTGCATTTTGTGAACATCATTCATTTGTGTCTTCTTTAGAACCCAAACATGTTAATGAAGCTTTAAATGATCCTGTTTGGGTTAATGCCATGCATGAAGAACTTAACAACTTTGCTAGAAATGAAGTTTAGACTTTAGTAGAAAGACCCAAAGATCATAATGTTATTGGAACAAAATGGGTTTTCAGAAATAAGCAAGATGAAAATGGTGTTGTAATTAGAAACAAAGCTCGTCTTGTTACTCAAGGCTTCACTCAAGTCGAAGGATTAGACTTTGGTGAAACTTTTGCACCTGTAGCAAGACTTGAAACTATTCGCATTCTTCTTGCTTATGCATCAGGTTTCAATATCAAACTTTTTCAAATGGATGTTAAAAGTGCATTCTTAAATGGTGAAATTTCTGAACTTGTGTTTGTTGAACAACCTCCTGGTTTTGAAGATTATAAATTTCCAAACCATGTATTTAAATTGTCAAAAGCTCTCTATAGTCTCAAACAAACTCCTCGTGCTTGGTATGAGCGACTTAGAGACTTTCTATTATCAAAAGGTTTTAAAATTGGGAAGGTTGATACAACTCTCTTTACAAAGAAAATTGAAAAAGAATTGTTCATTTGTCAGATATATGTTGATGATATTATCTTTGGATCTACTAATGAACATTTCTGTCATGAGTTTGGAGAGATGATGTCTAGGGAGTTCGAGATGTCCATGATTGGTGAGCTGAGCTTCTTCCTCGGTCTACAAATCAAGCAACTCAAGAATGGGACGTTCGTGAGTCAAACAAAGTACGTGAAAGACCTGCTCAAGCGTTTTGGGATGGAAGACGCTAAGGCAATCAAAACTCCCATGGCGACCAATGGACATCTGGACATGGACAAAAGCGGCAAATCGGTCGATTCTAAACTGTATAGGTCTATGATTGGCAGTCTTTTATATCTTACTGCATCTAGGCCTGATATCATGTTTAGTGTGTGCTTGTGTGCTAGATTCCAATCTGATCCTAAGGAATGTCATTTAACTGCTCTTAAAAGCATCCTTAGGTATTTAAAATGCTATCCCAGTTTAGGACTTTGGTATCCTAAAAATGCAAATTTTGAATTAATTGGGTACTCTGATTCTGATTATGCTGGGTGCAAGATTGATCGTAAGAGCACATCTGGTAGCTGTCAGCTGTTGGGGATATCGTTAGTATCATGGTCATCTAGGAAACAAAATTCTGTAGCTCTCTCCACAGCTGAAGTTGAATATGTGTCTGCAGGCAGTTGCTGTGCTCAATTATTGTGGATGAAGCAGACATTTTTGGATTATGGAATTATCTTTGATAAAGTGCCACTCTTGTGTGATAATGAAAGTGCCATTAAAATTGCTAATAATCCTGTTCAACATTTTAGAACTAAGCATATTGAAATACGGCACCACTTTATTAGAGATCATGTGGCAAAAGGGGATATTGATGTGAATTATGTCAGAACAGATATGCAACTAGCAGATATTTTCACCAAACCCTTAGATGAATCAAGATTTTGCTTTTTAAGGGGTGAACTGAATATTATTGATATATCAAATGCTAGTTGATGTGCTAAATGTGTTTTTTGTATAAAATATTATTATTTTATTCTCTCTCTAGTCTTAGATTGCTTCTGGTCGAAATTGGCCAAACTGACAGTCAGTTCGTATAACTGACAGTCAGTTCAGTAATTAGGAGCCTGGTCTTAGTCTCTGGTCGAAGTCATTGTCATAACTGACAGTCAGTTTCACAAACTGACAGTCAGTTACGTGCATGTGATTTTGGTCGTAGCTCCTGGTCGTGTTCGAGTCCCCAACTGACTGTCAGTCTCATACACTGACTGTCAGTTTCAAAACTCAGTTCTGTGAACTGACTGTCAGTATGGTACACTGACTGTCAGTTCCAAGTTTCTGAGTTTGGAACTGACTGTCAGTTTGGGTCTCCTGAACCCTTAAAACCCTCGATCTGTTTTTGTTTCTTCGGTTTTTCTCGCCGCCGTTTCCTCTTCTTGCCTCCTCCTCCTTGTGCTCTCTCGCCACCACTCATCGCCGGTGACCACTTCACCGCCGACGAGCCGCGCCGCCGCATCTTGCCGTTCCTCACCGTCGTGCGCCGCCACTGTTTTTGCTCTGTTCGACCTCCGGCCGCCGTTTTTTTTGCTCTGTTCCCCGGTTTTGCTCCTCGGCACCACATCTCCTCGTCGTGTGCAGTGATTGTGTTCCTTCTCGACGTGGTGTGCCTTGTCGTGCCGGCCGAAATTCGTCATCCAGATCTGATCGTCGTTTCGGCTTCTTCAGTTCCTCTGTTCAGGTTGTTTTTCCTTTCCTCTCCTCTGTTTTTCCTGTCTGTTTTAGCTATGTCTGATCAGCCCGGTCCCTCTCACCGTGTGGCCCGACGGAAGAACGTGGCAAACAGCCAGCATTCATCGGGTCAGACGTCCGAGAACCGGCCCTCGCCTCCGCCTGAGCGCGTGCCCGTGGATTATTCACATTGGCACACGAGTCGCCTTCGCTCACTTCGTTCTGTGAACCCGTATCTGTCGCCGCTTCCCACTGGTCGCGACACATGCGAGGTTCTCACTTGCTACACCAACCTCCATTTAGACCTGTTTACCAGCGTCTATAGCCGCGCTCCTATCTTTGCCCACCGCTTTCTGTCGTGGGGGACGATCGCCTCTCGCGAAGGCATCGCCACCCTCGCAGACCTGTTCGGCTCTGTAGGGATCCGCGACCTAGTCGCCGATTCCTCTCTGCATTGGGCTGAGGGGCCCATACGCCAGTTCTATTCCACTGTCTTCGTTTCCCCTCAGCGCGACTTCATGACCTTCATGACGGGCCTCCAGGTCTACACCGTCACGAAGGATCAGCTTGAGTCCGCGCTTGGACTGGTGCGCCCTCCTTCTGGCCGCCAGCTCCACACCCTACCTGACCTCGAGCGTCGGGAGGTGGCCATGCTTTACTCCGGCCCCTTCCAGCTCCGCCACATTGCCGGCTTGCGCCGCGATGTAGACCTAGCCCTGCGGATCCTCCGTCTCACTCTGGTCCCCATGAGCGGAGATAGGGCTAGGATCACCTATCTGGCCCTCCACGTCCTGATTTCGATCTTTCAGGAGGAGCCATTCGACGTCGCTGATCTCATCATCAGTGAGATTCAGCACGTCCTTCTTTCCCCGCGCCGTCAACTGATATACGCTCCTTATATCATGGCGGTGCTTCTTCATATCCGGGCCGTCGATGTAGGATCAAGGATGCCGACTAGAGGGGGGGTGAATAGGAGGCTTTTAAAATTTCTTTTCAATTAAGCAATTTTAAAGAATAATTGAGAGACCTAAATTATACAATGAGGTTTAAAAGGAATTTAATCAACTAGTTGCATTCAATCAAATGAACTATTCAATAAGACATGCAACAATGGTAAATATAGCAATTGTGTCAAGATGAATGTAAAGCAAATATGAAATACGCAATTTGACACAATATTTTTACCGAGGTCTCGGAGACTCGCCCGGTCTCCCCTACTCCTCGTTGAAGCGCTCACTCGGAGCCTCGCTTCTATATCCACGAAGGATATCTCACTAGGGTTGCTCCTTCTCCACACCGGATAGGCGAGCACCACACCTTTCACAATCCTTTGCCGGCCTCTCCGACAACCTTCAAATGGAGAGATCTCGGCTCTCCTCCGGCACCGTCTAGGCGAAGGCGATCACCAAGAGTAACAAGCCGGATGCACTTTCACTTGAATCAACCACGTGCTAGAAGCTCAATGATGCAAATGAGATGCTCAACACTCTAGCACTAGCAATCTAATGGAGATGAAGTGCACTAAACACTCACACAATCTCCCTCAAGCTCTCTCTCAAATCTATTCAAGATTTGGGCTCAATTCTAGCCTCTAAATGCTATAACACATATGCAACTCAATTGGCTAGGTTTTCAGCTGAAGAATGAAGTCTTTGAGCACCCAAAAATGAATCCAAACACGAAGTATTTATAGCCTCAACGAAAAACTAGCCGTTTGCAAGAAATCGGGCCAAAAGTTGTACAGGCCGGACATTGTCCGGTCACTTCAGACACTGTCCGGCCAGTACAAAAATTTCAGCCGTTGCAAACGTGTCAGTGACCGTTGGGCGAAATTTGTGAAGGCCGGACGGATACCATTTGTCCGGACAAAACGTCCGGACAAATGGATATGTCTCTGTTAACTCTTGGCTCAAAAAGACTTGTACAGGCCGGACATTGTCCGATCACTTCAGACACTGTCCGGCCACTTCGGACAAATAGCTCCGGACGGATGCATTTGTCCGTTTCATTTTTCGGCTCAAAAAATTTGTACTGGCCGGACAATGTCCGGTCACTTCAGACACTGTCCGGCCACTTCGGACAAATAGCTCCAGACGGATGCATTTGTCCGGCCAGTGCACACTGACTGACAGTAAAACAAGCATAACTTTTGATCCAGAGATCCGATTGAGATGATTTTTGGCTTGTTGGAAAGATAACTCAGAGCTCTACAATTTTGTCAACAGGAGAAAGACCTAGAAAGGTCTAGAAACTTCTAGAAAACTCAGAAACTTTCCTGCTGCCAAAATGTTCAAACCAAAATCATCTCAAATGCAATTTTAAAGTATTTGCACATACGGATTTGCCGTTTTCTCACGGATGTGATTTGTGTCACTTAGAAACGACCACGATCACATAGGTCTTGACATCCGATCGAAAACAGGTGGTCGATAGGGTTTGGTCGAGCGTACGCAAGCGAGTCGAAGACTGATACGACCAGTCCGAACTCCTACGACCACGCCCAAACCCTAAACAGAAAGCCGCCAAACAAGCGATACGACCACGACCACGTATCAACACTGATACGATCAGAACATGCAAATACGACCACGACCAGCTCTAGATAAATAAACCAATTTAAACAGCTGGCGATCACGACTAAATGCAGTTTTCAAAACATTTAATCTAATACACATGAACTACACTTAGACTCACTAACAATGCAAGACACTAGTGCAAGATGATATGAATGCATCTGAGCTTCCGCACTAGATAGATTCAAGCTACTAGTTTCCGACCCCTCTTAATAGTACGGTCAAACTAGTAAAAAGAAACCTATCAACCCGGTCTGTCTCCAAACACCGAGACCGGTAAAATCCTAAGAAAACAATCCTTAATCTTGGATTTTACCTTAGGTGAAGTTCGACCTCGTGAAGTTCGAGATGTCTCATATCGACTTCATCCTCTTCACACCCTTGCTCGCTTTTATCCTGCAATCAAACTGAGACTAGAACATATACACTCAATGCGCAAACGTTAGTCTCATTTGCAGTTCGTCATTAATCACCACCAGATAAATCACTCCACACAGGAGTTCACTCAACAATTTCTTTCTTCGGTGAAATGACAAAACCAATTTCAATTGAACAACAAATGAGTAATGGATGAATCTCACAATCATACAGATCCATATATGATACAAGAAATGCGCACACGATCCATACTACTCAAGTTATGATATCAATCAATATGGATGACTAACATCATGAGCTCTCTCTCAATCATACATAGAGATATCAAATCCAGAACACGGAGTCATCAACCTTTTGCACAGACATGGATAACTAATCATCCTGAGCTCTCCCTCAACATGTGCATCGATATCAAATCCACAACTGAGGAAAACATCCAATTCAGGGTTTACCGATAATCAATTCAATTTACTTGTGCTAAATCAGGATTTATATAAATTGTCATTTAATCATCAAATCTGATATCTTCAGATTAACTTTAATCATCATGGATTTATCCAAAATATCATTAATCATCAAAACCTAGATACTAAGATCTACCTAGATCCAACAGTCGACACTGAGCTACCACGGCCCCATCATCCGTTGCTCTTCTATCCTCCGGGTCAGGCTGATCGCTGGCTTGGTGCTCGCCCCGCTGCAGCTGCTGGCCCTGGTTCTCCCGCATCAGATGATGATGCTGCGGGGGAGTCAGAGGATGAGGCTCCTGCTCAGGAGTCTTCTCCAGCTCCAGCTGCAGGGACTGACACCGGATCTGCGTCTTCTTCCTCTCAGCTTCAGGAGATTCTTCAGGTGCAGCAGCAGATCCTCAGCACCCAGGCGGAGCATCACCAGATGTTGCTTTGTTTGGTTGCACAGCAGGAGGAGATTCTGCGTCGCCTGCCTGCTCCCGGTTCTTCGGACCCTCGCAAGAGGGCCCGCCAGGCTGCGTCTTCTCCGAGCTCAGTTTCAGTTGCTGCTGATCCAGCTCCGGCTCCCGTTGCTGCTGATCCAGCCTCTGCAGCTCCAGCTCCTGTTGTAGCTGTGACTCCTTCGGCGTCTCCAGCCGTCGACCCAACTGCATCTCCAGCTGGCTCCGGAGATACAGCCGTTTTAGGACTTTCTTCAGATGATGAGCTTTAGACTCTGATTTGTGTTTTTTTCTCCCTTTTTGTGCTTGATGCCAAAGGGGGAGAAGTATTTTGGATATTAGGTCCTTTTATGTCTTTTTGATGTATTGAACAGATGGTCTTTTTATATATATGGAGATGCTTTTGCTTATCAGATATGTTTTTATGTGATGTGCTTATCTGTTTAGCTCTGATATATATAGATATGACGTTTTGGTTTCTTGAGATGATATTCTTGAGCTCTGATATATATGACGTCTTGATGTGTATGTGTATGCTCTGATATGATTTGTGATATTTGCACATCTATGTATGAGATGTCCTGATGTATATGTATTGGTTTATGCTTTTATATGATGAGATGCATATACTCAGGGTGAGCTATTTCATTTATTTTGTTATTGAATACTTGTTGTCATCAATCATCAAAAAGGGGGAGATTGTTGCATCTAGGCCTTCATGCTTAACCCTAATTTTGATGATAAATGAAAACAAAGTGTTTTGGACTAACTGTGCTTCTGAGACTTTGTGATACAGAGATTGTTCGGGAAGAATTACTAGATGATCAAGATAAACCCGACATGAAGTGAAGCACAAGATGTAGAAGAGCAAAATACAAAACACAAATCATGAAGATGCAAAAGACCTCAGGTATTATGGGATTTTATTTTTACCGATCTCGGCGTTTGGAGATGATCGGTTAGGGAAATTATTTTCTAGTTTTAACCGTACTATAAAGAGGGGTGGCGAAAGTCCTCTCTTTATCTCCAACGCAAACCGAGAAATCTAGGTCATTGCATTGCATCTTTTTGGTTGGATTTGGTTTTGAACTTTTTTGAAAAATCTGGATTTTCAGTTCAGTTTTTTGACAGCAGAAGAGTATTTGCAATTTTCAGAAAGATCTAGGCAGATCTGGCTTTTGCTTCTGTTGACAAAATTGTAGCCCTTAAAATTATCTTTCCAACGAGCTATTAAACACCTCTTTTGGATTTCTGAATTTAACGTTATCTCTATTTTTGTTCATGCTGACTGTCAGTTTGAATGTCAGTTAGTTTAAATTGACAATTGTCCAGAGAGGGTGTTTTTTGTGCTCAAAATTTTTGTACTAAACTGACTGTCTGTTTGTCCATACTGACTGTCAGTTGGGGTTTCGACCACATTACTTTTAACTGAGTTTCTATTTGATTTTGGTCGAGTTAGTGGTCGAACTGACTGTCAGTTTGTGTAACTGATTGTCAGTTGTGGGTTTCAGCTTTCTTTTTTCGACCACGAACGGCTAGCAAAGTTTTCGTCCGTAAATTTTGTCGGCCGTTGTGCACTAAACTGACTGTCAGTTAGGCAAACTGACTGTCAGTTTGGGTTGCTGATTTTCAGCCCTAGCTCCAACGGTTCATTTGCTTCTTGAGACTATAAATAGGGGTTTTGGGCATGTGTTTCATACAACAAGCAGCAGCATTTCATATACACTCTTGAGCATTAGTTTCTTTTATAAAATCTTGATCTTTTGATCAAGTCGAGTGATTTTCGATCCACCGAGAGTTTCAGTTCTTTGCATTTTGCATTCACTTAGCTTCTCGGTGCGTGTTTGGAGGTCTAGAGAAGACCTCGCTGCCTGTTACTCTTGGTGAGCGCCCTCACCTAGACGGTTCGGAGGCGTGGCCGTTGATCTCTCCGTTCGGAGATTGTCGGAGAGACTCGGCAAGTGTGTACAAGGCATCGGTGCTCGCCTTTCCGGAGTGGACAAGGAGCAACCACTAGTAATAATATCCTTTGTGGATATTGAGGCAAAACTCAAGTGATTTGAGTGCTTCAACGAGGATTAGTGGAGACTGGGCGAGTCTCCGATACCTCGGTAAAAACAACGGTGTTCGTTCTCTATTCTTTCTCTTTAAATATATTAAATTGCATTTGGGTCTTCTTGGTATAAAAACTTTTTTTTATTTGAAGTTTTTAAAGCCTCCTATTCACCCCCCCCCCTCTAGTCGGCATCCTTGATCCAACACTAAGCACCACTCAAGCGCTCTCTCGGAGCCTCGCTTTTATATCCACGAAGGATATCTCACTAGGGTTGCTCCTTCTCCACACCGGATAGGCGAGCATCACACCTTTCACAATCCTTTGCCGGCCTCTCCGACAAACTTCAATTGGAGAGATTTCGGCTCTCCTCCAGCACCGTCTAGGCGAAGGCGATCGCCAAGAGTAACAAGCCGGATGCACTTTCACTTGAATCAACCGCGTGCTAGAAGCTCAATGATGCAAATGAGATGCTCAACACTCTAGCACTAGCAATCTAATGGAGATGAAGTGCACTAAACACTCCCACAATCTCCCTCAAGCTCTCTCTCAAATCTACTCAAGATTTGAGCTCAATTCTAGCATCTAAATGCAATAACTCAAATGCAAATCAATTGGCTAGGTTTTCAACTGTTGTATGAACTTCTTGAGCACGCAAAAATGAAGCCAAACATGAAGTATTTATAGCCTCAACGAAAAACTAGCCGTTTGCAACAAACCGGGCCAAAAGTTGTACAGGCCGGACAAATGTCCGGCCATGCCGGACATTGTCCGGTCAATACAAAAGAAGTGACCGTTACTCACGTGTTTTTGATTGTCAGTAGCCGTTTCAACGAAATTTGTGAAGGCCGGACGGATACTATTTGTCCGGACAAAAACCCCGGACAAAAGAATATGTCTCTGTTAACTCTCGCCTCAAACAGATTGTACAGGCCGGACAATGTCTGGCCATTTCGGACAAAGTCCGGCCTTCCCGGACATATAGCCCCGGACGGATGCATTTGTCTCTGTTTCATTTCTCAAAAGGCTGAAAAAATTTGTACAGGGCAGACATTGTCCACCCATGCCCGGACAATGTCCGGCCACTGCACACGGACAGTAAAACAAGTATAACTTTTGGTCCAGAGATCCGATTGAGGTGATTTTTGTCTTGTTGGAAAGATAACTGAGAGCTCTACAATTTTGTCAACAGAAGAAAGATCTAGAAAGGTCTAAAAACTTCTAGAAAACTCAGAAACTTTCCTACTATCAAAATGTCCAATCCAAAAATCATCTCAAATGCAATTTAGGGTATTTGTACAAACGGATTTTTTGTTTTCTTGTGGATATCTCAGCTGACACTCAGCGATGACCACAACCACACAGGTCTGACATCCGATCGAAAACAGGTGGTCGAGAGGGTTTGGTCGAGCGTACGCAAGCGCGCCGATGACTGGTACGACCAGTTCGAACTCCTACGACCACGCCCAAACCCTAAACAGAAAGCCACCAAACAAGCGACACGACCACGTATCAACACGGATACGATCAGAATGTGCAAATACAACCACAACCAGCTCTAGAAAATAAATCAATACAAATAGCTGGCGATCACGGCTAAGTGCAGTTTTCAAAACATTTACTCTAATGCACATGAACTACACTTAGACTCACTAGCAACACAATACACTAGTGCAAGATAATATGAATGCATTTGAACTTCCGCACTAGATAGATTCAAGCTACTAGTTTCCGACCCCTCTTAATAGTACGGTAAAAGCAGTAAAAAAAACCTATCAACCTGGTCTGTCTCCAAATACCGAGACCGGTAAAATTCTAAGAACCAATCCTAAATCTTGGATTTTACCTTAGGTGGAGTTTGACCTCGTGAAGCTCAACCGCTCGACGCTCGTCATCGCAAAACTTGATCTCGCTAAGCTTGACCACGCGAAGCTCGACAGCTCAACGCCTGTCTTCGCAAAGCTCGTCCTCGCCAAGCTTGACCTTGCTCGGGATGTCTCAGATCGTCTTCATCCTCTTCACGGCCTTGCCTGCTTTTATCCTGCAATCAAACTGAGACTACAATACGCACACTCAATGCACAACATTAGTCTCATATATAAGTCATCATTAATCATATCCAGAGAAACTACTCCACACAGGAGTTAGCTCAACAGTTTCTCTTTCAAATGACATGACAAACTACATTCAACGAGTAGCAAATGAATATGAGATGAAATACAATCATATATATCGTAGATGATAAACACATACCCACACGATCCATACTACTCATATCATGATATCAATCAATCTAGATGACCAAAGTGATGAGCTCCCCCTCAACATATGTATCAATATCAAGTCCACAACTGGAGTCATCAATCTCAAGATTTAACATATTACATCTTAATCAATCAATCAGTACAAGCTTGATGCAACCACCGAGCTCCTCCTCTACATAGCATCAATATCAAACCCACAACCGAGGAAACATCCATTAGGGTTTACCGATAATCAATTTAATCCACTTATGGTAAATCAGGATTTATCTAAATTGTCATTTAATCATCAAATCTGACATTCTCCAGATTAACTATAATCATCATGGATTTATCCAAATCGTCATTAATCATCAAAAGCTAGATACTAAGATCTACCTAGATTCAACATCGGCCACTCAACTAGTTTTTGTCGTGGATGGAGTGGGGAAAAGATTTCAGTCACACCTGTGAGGCGCGATAAGTGCCCGATTCATCTTCTCGCGGTTCCAGACCACGATAATTGCCTTATCGTGCCCAAAAAATCATTTTTGCAATTTCGATAAATTATAGGGTCATTTTTCAAATTATTTTTTTTTATTTTGGGTTATTAATAAAAAAATTCTATATTGAATAAGGTGGATGTTTGGGGAAAGTTATTTATAAATAACCCAAAGTAAAAAAATAATTTGAAAAGTGACCCACAGTATACCAAAATTACAAAAATAACTTTTTTGGGCGCGATAAATTAATAATCGCAGTCTGACACCGCGACAGAATCATTTATCGCGCCTTACAAACCTTTTTCCAATGCCATCCGCGACAGAAACCTACACTGCTTGACTAGTCAAGGTACTATTCGACCACTACACTACTCAACCAGTCAAGGTGCTCTTCGACTACTGCTATTTCCCCACTACACTGCTCGACCAGTCAAGGTAAACTTCAACCACTCTACTGCTCAACTAGTCGACTCCTCGCCCAGTTTCTGTCACAAATGTCTTCGGGAAAAGGCTTCTGTCGCGGATGGCGTCGGGAAAAGATTTGTAGGAGAGATAAATCGTTTTGCTGCAGTTTCAGACCACGATAATTGACTTATCACGCCCAAAGAAGTCATTTTTGTAATTTCGGTAAACTGTGGGTCATTTTTCAAATTATTATTTTTATTTTGGGTTATTAATAAAAACTATTCGTGTTTGGGGTGGAAGATGAAAAGGGGGTTTGGGCCTTAAGTCTTAAAGAAGTCTGAATTGTACTTCACATTAGATTATATCCACTTAATGATATAATTAAGGGGGTGATTTTTTTGCTTTCTGTCATGTTTTCAAAACATATTAAAGAATTTTAAGGTGGATTGAGATGGTTAAAAAATAGTGAGGTATAATGAGGATTACTTTTGTATAATATGACAAATCAAAAACTGTTTTTAATTTTTTTTTACCTCTTCAATTCTCATCATCAATGATACAGTCAACCAAAACATCTCATCTCAGTTTATAGAATTTTGTTTGTAAATAACTCAAAATAAAAAAATAATAATTGTGAAAAATGACCCATAGTTCAGTAAATTTGTCAAAATGAGCTAGTTAGGTGTGATAAATCAATTATCGTGGTTGTGATATGTGAAAGAAACTATAAACTAAGAAAAAAATATTTTCATCTTTTCCATTTTGAAAATTTGACACAAAGCAAAAAATTAATTTCTTGCAAGTACTCGTGGTCGAGAGTGTGGTTGTGAAAATAGTGTCCTAGGGGAAGTGGTCGAAGATCATAGGTTGAGGGTAGCGGTCGAAGGTCATAGGTCGAGGGTAGTGGTTGAAGGTCGTATGTAGATGTGGTTGATGGTCGTCGCCTTCTGAGTGTTCGAAGAGGTGGTCGGCAGATGCCGACTAAAATCGGTAAAGTACAGATCACCACAAGGACCAACGACCACCTAGACTACAACATTTGACCACCTCTCCACGACCACACCAGTCTTGGTCAAAAGTCATCGTCGATGTGGTCGCGAGTCGAAGATGGGTGTGGTTGCCTCGCGTGGAGTGGTTGAAGCATAGGTTGGTCGATGACGACCAAAATTCGGTGAATATAAATCTCACAAGGATGACCCTCGACCACTTAAAATTCAACCAAAGACCCCGTCGACGACAAGCTTCGACCATGCTGGAGTGCATGCACCCGAACCCAAACTTGATACAACACGTCCACCTCGTCTTGGTTGCTTTCTAAGATATATTTATAAATAACTCAAAATAAAAAAATAATTTGAAAAATGACACACAGTTTACCAAAATTACAAAAATATCTTTTTTGGGTGCGATAAATCAATTATTACGATCTAAAACCGTTAGAGGACTACCACAGGCGCGACAGATATGTCCCCACCCCATCCGCAATAGAAACTGATCTACTAGTCGAGTGATCGCTTGGTCGAAGTGGGTATTGTCTAGGCGAGTGATTGAGTAGCTGCGTGGTCGAATGACTGAGTGGTCGAGTGGTCTAAATGTGATTCGACAACGCGAACACTCGACCACTCGGCCATTTGATCATACGACCAGTTCCTATCGTGGATGGGGTAGGAAAAAGATTTCTCTTGCGCCTGTGATTGTCCTCTCGCGATTCCAGACGTGATAATTGGCTTATCGCGTCTAAAAAAGATATTTTTGCAATTTTGATAAACTGGGGTTATTTTTCAAATTTTTTTATTTTGGTTATTAATAAAAAAAATTCCTTCCAAATATTTTGATGCTTCTTTCTTTTCAGATCGCGAAATTGGATTGGAGAGAAGGATAGAAAGAAATCTCACGTTTGTTACTTGTTAGACATTGTCTTATCTGTAAAATTGCTAATTATTTTCCTTACGGACTGGCCCTAAAATATTTGACACAGAGACCTAATTGGGCTTTCAAATTCCAGCCCTAATCCGAGATCCGAGTTCGATCGCCCACCGACTCACGACCTGTCTTCTAGTAACCTATAAATTCCTTCTCGTCCCATGAATACTACCTACACAGTTCGCAACCATCACGACAAGCCAAGCCAAAGCCTCGACCACGTACGCTTCAGCCATGTTCCACCGCAACGTCGAGGCCGACGATGCCCTCCTCCTCGAGGAGCTCGTCCTTGCATTCGACAACCAACTCGGGGGCCTCATCCTCACCGACCCTTACCCTTCGCCACTGCCGCCGCCGCCGCCGCAGCATCCTGCGAGCCGAGTCGAGGTGCGGTCCGTGTGGGCCAGCAACCTACAAGAAGAGCTATCCCTGATCAGCTCGCTGCTCCCGCTCTACCCCGGCGTCTGCATCGACACCGAGTTCCCCGGCGCCGTCCATGACTCCAGCAAGCCCCTTCATCTCCGCACCCCGGAGGAACACTACGCCGTCGTCAAGAAGAACGTCGACGGCCTCCAACTCATCCAGCTCGGCCTCGCCCTGTTCAGCAACGACGACCGCTTCCCGTGCGTCTGGGAGTTCAACTTCCGAGACTTCGATGTTGACACGGATCCCCACGCGCCGGACTCCATCGCGCTGCTGAGATCGCACGGCATGGACTTCCCCCAGCTCCGCGAGTTCGGCATCGACTCCCGCGACTTCGCCGCCGAGTTCTTCCGGTACGGGCTGGCCCGCCGAGGCCTGACGTGGGTGGCCTTCTGCGGGGCGTACGACTTCGCGTACCTGATGAAGGTGATCGACGGCGGCCTCCGGCTGCCGGAGAGCCTGGACGAGTTCTTGGCCATGGTGCACGGTGTGTTCGGGCCAAGGGTGCTCGACGTGAAGCATCTCGCGAGGTTCTGTGGCCGCGGGATCCGCGGTGGGCTGGAGAAGGTGGCGGCGGCGCTGGGAGTCGAGCGGACCGCCGGGCGCGCGCACAATGCCGGCTCGGACAGCCTGCTCACCTGCGACGTTCTCCGGAGGATGCTGAGCCAGTTCTACGCGGCCGGCAGCGTGTTTGTGCACATGGGAGCCATTGAAGGATTTGCTTAGGTTAGATTTTTTTTTTTTACTTTGTTCTGCTACGGCCTTATATTTTGTAGGCAAAGAATTGTTACATACTTGATGCAATTTTAAACAATGGTGTGATCTTTGCTTTGTCCTGTTGTTAGTATTAGTAACTGTTGCTTCTTCTTCATGACCCATCTGTGTTGAGAAAATACCACAAAGAATAACATACTACTCCATAAGAGAAACAATTGTTAACCTGAAATTCTGAGGTAACACTCCAGGTGACAGTGGCTGCACACAGATATTGTATACTAAACTATAATCTAGTGCATTGGGTTGCAAACTTGCAATTAGAGCAATTAACGGGTCTGTGTTGTATTGGATTTGGAATTTTTTTATTAATAACTCAAAATAAAAAAATAATTTGAAAAATGATCCACAGTTTATTGAAATTGTAAAAATGTCTTTTTTGAGCGTGATAAACCAATTATCACGGTCTAAAACCACAAGAAGACGATTACAGGCGCGAGAAATCTTTTCTTCACCCCATTCACATCAGGAACTGATCGCGTAGTCGAATGGCCGAGTGGTCGAGTGATCACGTGATCGAATCACATTTAGACCACTCGACCATGCGACTATTCAATTATGCGCCTAATCAATGTACGTTTCGATCAAGCAATCATTTGACCTGTAGACCAGTTTCTGCCCCAGATGAAGTAGGGAAAAGGTGTCTGTCGCGTTTATGGTTGTCCTCTCGCAGTTTTAGATCGTGATAATTCACTTATTACGTTCAAAAAAGACATTTTTATAATTTTGATAAATTATGGGTCTTTTTCAAATTATTTTTTTATTTTGAGTTATTTATAAATATATCTCATTGGATTTGTGTCTAGTCATATTGTTTTGTGAGCAGTGCTAGACCACTAGTAAGTATTGCTGCTGCTTCATCATTCATGTGCAGTGACCTCACACAATACGGCTGAAGATTTTACGAATCTAGAGCACCCTCTAAGGACCAATCATATAAGTAGACAAGAATTTTTAAGGATTCGACAAGTATTTTACGGATTAAAAAACGATCATATCGTCGCCTATAAACTTTCAAGGATTCTGCTAGTCTTGTACACCAGAAAGAACCAGAGCATTCTTTCTGAGCTCTGACCATTACCTGCTGAAAAACCTCCATAACATGCTATATATACCAGCCGTTTGTCAGATCATATAAGGGCACACAGGTTGATTTGAAAACCATGGCAGTAACAGCATAATCCTATTCAATAGATGCTTCGTAAGACAAGCTGCAAGGTCTGTATGTTGGTACACATAATAACAGCATAATACAATTAAATCAGGAAAATTATTTATAAATAACTCAAAGTAAAAAAATAATTTGAAAAATGAGCCACAGTTTAACGAAATTGTAAAACTAACCTGATTGGATTACTTATCGCGGGTATGATGCACGACAGAAACGAACGGCT
The DNA here is from genome assembly GCA_019359835.1 of Pharus latifolius. Taxonomy (NCBI): domain Eukaryota; kingdom Viridiplantae; phylum Streptophyta; class Magnoliopsida; order Poales; family Poaceae; genus Pharus; species Pharus latifolius. The sequence continues at coordinate 81,735,049 of CM033324.1, forward strand.
CACTTTTTCCGTTTTCGACTAGCAATATAAATTTTTTCCCTTTTGAAACCGCAACAGAAAGACACCACGACCATGACTAAGCATGGTGGAGCGGTCGTAGCTAGAGAAATGAGTTCGTCGTCATATCGGTGAAGAGGTCGTAGTCGTCGGAGCTGCGATCAGAGGGATGGGGAAGAGGAAAAGGCAGCGCAATTGAGGTGACACTGGATTTGCAGGATTGACGGCGGCGAGAGGCGCAGATCCGGCAAGATTTGTGCTTGAGACAGCGGAGTGCGTAGATCTAGCAGTGCGGTGGCTTAGATTTGGCACAGGCGAAGATGTGACGCTGAAGAAGGCAGAGGGCATGGCAGTCGAGCTCGGGGCAGCAACAATGGTGGCGGTGGCGCACGGGTGCAGATCTAGGGTTTGCACGCGGCGGCTAGTGGCAATTTGGGTAGCGATCTAAGGATGTAGATCTGGGCGGCACAGTGAGGGCGTGCAGTGAAGTAAAGAGAGAGAGAGAGTAGAGAGCGCGCAAGATCCGGCGGAGAGACAGCGGATCAGCACAGATCTAGTGAGACGTGAGTCTAGAGCAGCGGTGGCGCAAGCGAGGAACACCCGGTGGTGTCTCTGTCACAGTCGTGAGGCGCAATAGGTCCTTGCCACGTTTCCAGATCGAGATTGGATGAGCTGACGAGTTAATTTCGCAATTTCGATAAACTGTGGATTAGTTTTCAAATTATTTTTTTACTTTAGGTTATTAATAAAAAATCTCTCAAATCAGAGTAATTGCAGATTCTCCCATTCCTTTATTTTGTATCTACAACACGCATTGTACTCCCTGACCCTGACCACACATGGTCTTATTATAGCCAGTAGCTTTGGGATGAGAATAACATACACAAGGAACTCTGCAGATGGTACTTAAGCTCCCTAGTCCATTTGCCAAAAAGATCATATTAAAGGTAGCAGTAATTTAAAGATATTCCTATGACAATGCAGATTATTGATAACAAAGAAAGTGAATATGAACAAAGCAAGTCATGAGTTTGCACTTGCATGAATAACCCATGTTTTCTTCAGCCTGCTAGCATTCACCAAACATAAATTCCAACATTACAGTTTGGCAACATTTGGAGAAGTATTGCTGTAGAAGTGTCTTCTTCAATGATTCTTCAACATTATAAGGTTTCATATGGATCCCAATTCTCTAAAATCAATGTTACGCGTGCTGTGATGCTTTACTGCTTTGCTAAATCTCAGGTATAATTGACCAAGATGCCTAGTCAGGTCTAACGCAGGTGGAATTTGTCAAAAATATGCCGTTACAGTTAAACCTATTTAATCTAGTTGTACAACAGAAATTACAAAACTTTCTAAATTACTTGTATAACAAAATTTAGTTGTACAAGATTATAACCAAATTAATTTTCGAAGGACCTGCTTTACAGCTTTTCTTTTGGTCAGCAACAACATGCAATGTTAAAAGAATCCTTTTAATCTCCACTCCGGAATGGTCTTGAGTTACCATATGAGCATAACCCCAGGTCTGAAGAGTCACTTTTATGCCCATGGATTTTACTCTTTTGTGAACAAATTTTATCAAATTATACCACAGTACCACTTCCTTCACAATTGTATCATACTGTGACTACCTTTGTGACTATAAATACAGTGATGTTAAACTAGACTTTAGTATGGAAAGGAGATTGGGAATTTACATACCCAAAAACCATACATCATTCTAGATAAAACAAGTAATTATGGAAAATGTATTAATACAATGCATTGATAATCTCAGGGTATCAATTGTAGAGGGAATTGATGTAATTGTGGTACACAGGTGAACCAAACCAGGACAAATAGCAGCTGAACTGTCCTTCACAAAGCTTACACACCAGTAACATTTTGCAAATCAAGATGACATATTAATACACATGAACCTAACTCAGTATCCTTTGTGCACGCGCACGAGCACACACACACACACACACACACACACACACACACATAAAGAAAAAAAAAAAGAGCAGGAACCTACCTATAAGCAATGTGCCATCGAACAATTAGACCTTGAACACAAAAGAGATAATGCAGCACATTACATTGATAAAAAAACATGCTTATGGGAGGCTGCATAAAAATAGCTCAAAAAACATTGCGCACTTTCCTCTTCCTGCTTCAATTGTAAGTACAAATAATAATAGGGCACCAACATTGCAGCCCCCAACGAATCCTAGCACATATATTTCCCATCTAGTGGCAGCCTATTGAACAAGAACAAAAGTAGAAGGACTGCACTTATTATAACTTACTATCCCTGAATAACCAATGAAATCAAGCTAATCTGTGCCACCTAAACAGCATTCCCATTCTCTCCACCATAACCCCTTAACCACAAACAATTGAATGGTACATTTGTACCTGAGAATCAAGAAAATTGGGAGCAATCCATCCATTCATCCCCGTGCCGGCTTCTGCAGCACTGCAGATAGGTAGACGGTCTTTGCGCTCCCCGCACCAGCCTTATCTCCGATCACCCACTTCAGCTTCTTGTAACCAAACCTCTCAATGAGCTTGACAACCACCCGTCTGCGCTCGTCACTCTGACACAAGTAGCTGTCAATCCATAGAAGCCCCCCGACGCGCAATACACGGTCCACATCGAAGAGGAAGAACTCAAGTGCCTCCTCGGTGCCCGCCTGCCCCATAGCCGGAGCGCCCCCTTCGTCCAATGCCACCGTGCCAACGTGCAGCAGGTCGAACACCCCATCATAGAACGGGAACCGGTGCGCCGGCGAGAGCAGCAGCGGGAACAGTCCCCTCGATGCCACGAACTCGTTCATCGGCTTCCCGGCGTTGTCGAGTACCGTGGTGACGACAGTCACGCCGCGCTCCCGCATCCGAGCAGCGAAATTGGCGGCGCCGCCCGCGACGGCAAGGCCGGTCCGTACCTTGAACCCGGCCAATTGGAGCACGTCATCGACTAGGAAGTCGTGGTCGTGGCGGGGCCTGACCCAGCGGCGGTGGTCGAGGCCCATGTTGGTGGACGGGAGGGGGACGCGCGGCGCGCGGGAGAGGCAGCGGCGGCGGGGGAGCGGCTCGCAGGCCTTGGAGATGAGGCGGTGCGGGAGGGTGGCGTTGCGGGGGCAGGTGGCGTAGGGCGCGTAGGACATGAAGAGGGAGAGTAGGGAGAGGGAGGACGGCGAGCGGAAGCAGGTGTGGGAGACGGAGGAGGGCATGTGGGTGAGGCCGGTGCGCGCGTCGCGGCCGAGCGGGAGCGAGTGCGGGGAGAGGAAGAGGACAAGCTCCGGGGGTAGGTCGAGGTGGAGATGCCTCTGGGTGGACTCGATCTCGCGGACGATGGCGGAGATGGCGCCAGAGATGTTGGAGGCGCTGGGGATGGACTGGACGGAGGTGGCGGAAGGAGTGGAGCGGGAGGTGAAGGCGAGGAGGGCGAAGAGGTTGGTGGAAAGCAGGGAGAGAAGCATGATGAGGTTGAGGAGCGCCGGCGAGCAGAGCCAGGAGAGCACACGGTGGTGGCAGCCGCCGCGGCGGGCGGCGCCCGGAAGGTTGAGGGAAACCGAGCCCATGGCCGCGCTGCGCCGCGACGGAGATCTCGTGAGTTTGCAGCGTCCGCGTGCGGGCTTCGTGTGTGTGTTTGTGGCTTGGGTTTTTGCCTGTTTGCTCAGTGGAGTGGGAGTGTGGGAATCGGTAGGGGAGTGGTTTGTTGTCGGTTTTAGTTTTGCGGGGTTGCTTTCTTTCTTTAGCCTTTCCATCTGTCTTGCTTAATGAGTCGTGATTTGGGGCCTATTTGAATAAATTAAAGTAGCTATTGTAGCATTTCTTTTTGTAAATATTCGTATCCTCCAAAATTATTATTATCTTCGTTTTGTTTAATGCTTTCCTCGAGACTTGAGTGAGACACTGAATTTGAACCATTCTTAATATATGTATATTAAACTAAAACTATATTTAGAAAGATGCTGAGAGAGTTATTCTAGGAGGGAGGTAAAGCAGATCCCATAGCATTTTTTTTTGTTCTTAATATAATTTATTTCCCTTCTAGGTTATCTTTAACCATGTTTGGCCTTTAAGGATGCCTAGTAAACATAAAATTAAACAAAAGTTAAGTCTCTAATCTATAGACTCTAAAAGAGAGATAGTGTGTCACATCATCAAAATAAATTCTCTCTTTTATATAAATTATTTCTATTTTACAAAAACAAAAAAAAGATAAAAACATCCCAAACACACTTTATATGAATAGATGGGCAAAAACCACACCACATTGGATCCACTTGTCAACGACTGTATAAAATTATATTGCAAAAATCAATAAATAATTTTGGTTTTAATGAAACAACTGATTTTAGATATATGTCATTGACATGCAGGCCCTTACTCAAGTAGACCCACTATTAGCTGTCGAGCCCAACAACGACTACGTGCACACGAGAAACAAAATGGGCGCACTACACAGAACAGGTGGTCAGTGGAGCTCATGTGCCTCGTTACGTGCTCGATGAGGGCAAACACACACTTCACGCTGCTATGTGGGGTCGCTTATTGTGAGGCCCACTTGTCAACGAGCGTGGGTGGTAACTAGTTTTGTGTGCGCGTGATGTGAGAAAGAAAATTCAGTTTTTTCCATATGTTGTATAGGGCCCACGGTCCTCACATGATGTGATGCGCACACGACAGCACCCATCTCACTGACGGGTGGGTCTCCGTTATATTTGATCCCACATGTCAGTGTGAAGTTTTTGCAATTAACAGTGCTGCAAACGAGGATCAACTGAGCCCACAAACATGTCCTAGTGTGTTGGTGACGAGGATTATCACCCGAGCTAGTTTGGTTAACATATGTCGGGTTCAAGTCAGGTTCGAATGAGATATGTGTCTATGTGTCTTAGCAGTCACCGTGGTCGCAAACGGACACAAAGTTAGTTTACGATTTCAGCCATTACGCGATCATAAGGCTACAGATAGTCCGCGGTCAGAAGGTCGCTGACGACATGCGACCAGGATAACTCGGGGGTGTTCAAGTCTCTACCGGACACGTTCTCAGGCTCAAAATAACTTCTCCCACGTGTGAAGACAACCGCCAGAAGATTAACATGTGCGGTATCCACAATTGCATGTGCTTAACCGGCGAAGAAGATGAGTGCGGTCATACTAACTGCATTAGGGCAACCGTTCCAAACCGCTTTGCATTGACGTCCTTTCATTTAGTATAAAAGGATGGATGATACACCATGTAAAGGGCGGTTAACAAGCGAGACAACAAGTCAACAAAGTTTGAAAACTTAAGCATAGTTAGATAGATCAAAAATATAGAAGAGATCGTTGCCTGTGATAATCTCTTCTTCTTATAAATTGTTTTACCCCTATAGTGAAATTACAACAGGATATAGAGCTACTACTCCCACCATCGAGGGTCTCAACTTGTATAAATCTTCGCGTCCTTATCATCATTGTTTACCCTAACTTACCTGAGTGCACATTGAAAGGTCTCACATACAACTCACATCTATGTAAGATCGATAAAAGACCCTGAGTCCAAATCATCGACAGTCGGGTTTGTCTCCAACAGCAACATTCTCCTCGTCATGCGCTTGTCATTCACCCAATGTCCTCTCACACGCCGCGGATGTCTCATTGCGTTGTGCAAATGACGAGCAAATGTTCGCCGCTGCACACGACGCAGTGGGAGACCACCTTAGAGTGAGTGTACAATTGGTTAGTGCACGTAATTTATTCATGTAAGACTTATAAGTATAAGAGTTTATGGATTAAACTTCCCACAAAAAATAACTCATAAATCTGTTTTTGTTAAAATTAAATCATGATCCTTATTAAATAGATGTAAGTATTTTACTAATTAGACAATACCACGCCATTTAGGCCCCGTTTGGAAACAAAAATTTTTTAGAGTTTTTCTTCAATACTATGATTTTGAAACAAACTGTGGTATTGAAAACCAATGTATTGTTTGGTTACAAAGTATTTTATGGTTTTTAAAACCGTGGTTTCTTCAAAACCATGATTTTTTTGGAGTTTTACAAACTTTGCTCTAGTACAAAGTTTTCTCCAAAACTTTGACCGCACCGTCTCTCCTCCCTTATGGCGCACCTACACTCACCATGTTGTGTTGGAATTCACCGTCGCACGCCACTGTGCCGCTACCACTCCTCCCTCCGAGCTTGACATGTAACTTGGGTTGTGCCGGCACGGCACGGGCCCGTCGGACCAGAAGTTTTTTTCGTGCCATGCCCGTGCCGGAAGTTGCAATTGAAATTGAATTTGAAAAGTTGCAATTTCTTAGACATAAAACAAAATTTGAAGTTGCAGCTTCAGTGTTGAACTGTGAATTTGAAAAGTTTGAAGTTGCAAGGAATTGGATTCTGAACTTCTAATGCTTCATGTCTAAATAATTTGAAAAGTTTGATATCCAAACACCGTAGAAATTGTCCAATAGTTAGTTTTTTTAAACTAATAACAACTAATTCATTTAAACATCAAACTGAAAATTTTGAAAAAAAACTATGTATCCAAACACCTTAAAAAACTGTAGTTTTCTCAAAAACTGTGGTTTTGAAATATACATAATACTATGGTTTTAATTGCATTACAATTTCAAAATCATGATTTTCAAATACTGTAGTTTTCAAATACTATGTTTCCAAACGAGACCTTACTTGTTCGTAATAATGGTACTCTACATTTTTTTGATTTTGAAGTTGTAGCATGTCCTGTATTGGCCGCTTCTGTAGCAAACTAAAGCAATCGATGGATCATCATGTCAGGACGGATGGTTGCTTTCAGCTTGGTAAATTCATTGATTTGGAGAGGTAAAACTATGGGTTGAACGGGCTACCAACCGACCCCGTACCAAGCAGTAAAAAAGGGGAAAAATTGACCGCGGTCAGTGTCCCTTTCGCTGCCGCGGTGTTTTGGTCGCCAGTCAGAAAGTTCACGTGACAACACAACCCACCCACCATCTCCACACACCTAAGGGTCGGCCCACCAAAAACCAACCCAACCGAGGCCTCGGCCCGTTAAAACACCAACCGCAGGTCCGCCCAACAGCAGTCTCCACCGTGCTGTATTCTTCGGTTCTTCCCAGTTCCCCACCACCGCCTACGCCGAACCAGCCCAAAGGCCCCAAACACTCGCGTGTCCCGACACACCACGCCATGGAGCCCTCGGCCATGGAGCACATCGCCACCCGCCTATCCGCCGTCGACGACCTCTACTTCCCCTCCTCCTTCCTCCGCTCCTCGCCTCCGCCCTCCCCGTCCCGGCGCAAGTCGGCCCTTCTCGCGCTGCTCTCCCGCGACGCGCCGCTCTTCCTCGAGCGCTATGGAGCGGCGCTTACGACCGAGGAGCTCGGCTCCTTCGACGCGTTCCGACCGGACTACGAGGTCGAATGGCACCTGCGCCGCCTGCGAGGCGGCGGCGAGTCTCCGGCCGAGGCCGCCGCACGCGTGCGCAACCGCCGACGTGCGTACCTGGACCGGCTGGTGCGGGAGGGGGAGTACTTCTCCGAGGAGGCGATGCGGGAGAGAGAGCCCTACCTGCACCACGAGTACGTTGGCCGATTCCAGGACCCCGCAGGGCGGGCGATGGCCCGGCCCGGGGAGAGGTGGTCGGAGACGCTGATGCGGCGGGCTGAGGAGGCCATGATCGTGGAGAAGATTCGGGGGGAGCAGATGAGGAGGGGGGTTGACCCAAGGGAGTGGGTGGGTGGTGGAGTTGATGAGGTGATGCAGGAGGAGGAGGAGGAGGAGGAGGAGGAGGAGGAGGAGGAAGAGGAGGGCATGAAGGAGAAGGCCGCCGAGGCCGATAAACCAAGCGTTGCGGAGGTTTGCTACCTTCCAATTATGTGTTGTCTACATGTTCTGATTTGATTGTGCTTAGTTTTCCTGCTTAGTACATTGCTTCAGTTATGTAATTGTGTATATATGAACGAGAAGTGGTTGAATTTGAGGAGAGTATATGATACTGCTTGAAATGTGTGGGAATGTTCCATGTGGGAATTACTGGTAAATTTGGTGGCCAATTGATGTTATATTTGCATGTGCGACCTAGACTATTTGCAATGGCTAGATATGAAAAAAAAAAAATTTAGCCACTTCGAAGACATACAACTTTATGGACCAAACATGGAGATCCTCGAAGTTTCAAACTACTATTTTGCTTGGCAACCTACAGTTCTACATTATTTAAAGTGTGTAGTGTGTACATGTGGAAATTTAGTTTCACTGTGGTATTTTCAAAATGTCGATGGGAAATGTAGTTGACTGGGAGGTGCACTGTGCATGTATTACGTATTATTTCTTGACTTTTGAACTTGTATACACTGGTGTTTTTGTTATGTAAACTACTACAGATAGTCATCTGGTAGACCAACTAATGCAAGTTCAGACAATAAAACAATGCCAAAAGTACAGCATACTGTTTGCATGAAAGATACAGTTAATCTATACTCTATACTACTATATAATGTATGAGTTCCAGAATTCTCAATTTTCTTTCTTTTTTTGATGTCTGATCCAAAATTTCTAGCCATGATTAATTTGACGGCCCATATTTCAAGTTGATCCTGCCTCACCCACCACCCCTACATTAATTATTTTTTCTTTCACTGTGACTAAGATTAAAGGTGGATAATAGATCGATATGAAGATCATGAGCTGCCCCATAATGAAACCACCAGTAGTCGCAGATATCTCCTTCTTTCATAATCCAAGATTGGAGAAAGAAGATATAAGAGGGACCTATGGAGAATGTGGTCAGAAATCCATAATAGAGTCCAACTACAACGATATTGATAATTGCCACATTTAAGCACCCGAGTCATGTGGTGAGTTGAGAAGGAATGGAGAGAAAGAAAGGGAATGGTAGGCTTGCGTCAAGAACTCGGGCAGAGAAGAAAAGGGGAGGGGAGGGTAGGGGAGGAAAAAAGAAGAAAGAAAAGGAAAAAGAAAGGAGGGGAGAAAAGTAAAAGAAAAAAGAATGAAAAAAGAAAAGGAAAAAAAGAAAGATTTTTTTGGATTTTGATTTTTTTATTAAAATTAGGGTTCTCTTTTAAATCAATGTAAAAAGGTAAAATGATTGCTTTATATGTAAGGTTATTTACTTCTGTTTATTTGATTTAAATTTTTTAAAATTGTAGGGACCAGTGCAGCGGAGTTCCAAACAATGCCGTGTGTACTTGCTTAGTTATAACAGCTAGGGAATCATGTCCTCCAGTTGTATTTTACTAAAAAATTATGGTCAATCTTAATTTTTTTTAAAGTTAATAACCAATTGTGTTTACTTTAGTTGTCCTCTAAAATATGAAAATTGATTATAATGCATGATATAATGAATTTGATGAGATGTTAATTTAAGGTGCATGCTGATTAGTACTATATAATGTATGAGTTTCAAATTTTCAAAAATTCTTTCTTTTTATAGTTGTCTGATCCAAACAATACTGTGTGTTCATTTGAGATATCAAATGACTATTATTTGAAGTTGGTCCTACCTCAAGCCATAACTCTCATTAAAAGCTGAATTTTTTTTCTCTCTCATTTATGTTCTATTATGAATGAATAATGTGGTATTAGGGGATATTTTTTAAAAAAACTATTGCGGTTGTTACCAATAAACAAACATAAAAAACTAATAAAATTGACATAAATGTTGTCACTAACTATGGCAAACTGAAATTTCATGTGTTGCTATGGCGAAGCATATTCTTTTCCTTTACGCATTTTTCATTAGAAATCTACACTTAGGTTATTTAATTTTTTTTAATTTTTGAAGGTTAGTTGCATTCTAAGTTTTATTTCAATTTTTTAAATTATGATTTAATTTTTTTGAATTTTAATTTCATATTTCAAATATCGCTATTTTCATATAAGTTGCTATGACGTGGGTTCCACGTACTCGCTTACTAGTAAACCAAACAAATCCAGTTTTGATCGAAATCAAGTTCTTCGTACCAACTAGTAAGCTGGAATGCTGGACTTCATTTCATGATGAACTGCTATAATGAATTGTGGCCCCGATTAATTTTCATATGCTTTCATGTGAAGAAATGCTAGCATGGACTGAATCCTTACATCACTAATAAGTACTTGCATACATTCTAAGTGAGCAACAAATTGTATATTTTCTTACCTTGTGAGCATGGACCAACCCCAAAGCTTTTTTTAGAAGAACAGGGAAGAATCCCCGGTTTCATTAGAAGACCAAAAAGCCAACCTTTTACAGAGGACCAGCTCCTAAGCTTGTTCAGTTGTACTGTAGCTTTTGTATCATGTGAATTTTCCAGATATTCTGGTATTTTGTGAATTACATTCTGGTAACTTACCATGTGATCTTCAGATTTTTGTAAGTTCTATGCTTCTGACATTCCTCCTTATCTTTGGCCTAAAAGAAAATACAGGAGTATATTTGTCTTTAGTCAAAACTGTTTTCCATTGAGAATATTTGTTATGACACAGTCATAATAGAAGGTGTGTGCTATCTGCCTTCCCTAATTGCAGGTGGTTGTTTCTGAGGGTGCCACCCCAGATTCCAACAGTGCAGGGACCTTCAAGCAAACATTATCTGCCGAAGAAATGCAAGATCAGCTGGAGCAATTTACATATGTGATGCAACAGAAGTTTCTGGCAGGTGAGGACTCTGAACATTTGGACTATTCTCGGATCGATAATGATGAGATGTTGGATGATCATTGGTCAAAAGAAGCCAACTATGATGCAGAGGACAAATATTTTGCGGAGGATTAGTTCAAAATAAGTTGCTATTGTAGTATCAAATGAAGTCATGCAGGATTAGTTCAAAATAGGCTGCTATTGTAGTACCAGTGAAGTCATGCAGTATAGTGTTAGCCTGTACATATGTATTACAGTCTATGCAAGCGTTGCATCGCATGATCAGGCAGTTTTTCGACCTGTACTTATGTTTACCTTTCTAAGTTAATCCAAACAACTTCTGTTTTGTGAAAGAGAGAGACCGCTGCCTCCTGCAGCATCTTTTGGAAAGGGATTCTCCATGTTACTCCAGTAAATGTAAATTCATTACTATTTCTGTAGCTATTTGATTGAAAAACAACAGTCAGATCAATCTCTCCACGCTGAATGGTGATCAGGAGCATATGTTTTTCAATTGGACAGTTCCTTTGATGGTAATGCATATTGTGATTTTCTTTTCCAATGAAGATGATCATCGTCGGACTAATCTTCCAAGATTCCACATTTTTTTATTAATAACTCAAAATAAAAAAATTTTAAAAAATAGTTCACAATTTATCGAAATTGTGAAATTAACCTGCTAACTCATCTAATTGTGGTCTGGAACCGCGAGAGAACGAATCAGACACTTATCGCACCTCACAAGTGCAACAAAAATTTTTTCCTCACCCCATCATGATAAGTATTTGATTCGTCTTTTCGCGGTTTCTGATCATGATAATTGATTTATCGCACTTAATTAGATCATTTTTGTAATTTTGGTAAATTATGGGTCATTTTTTAAATTATTTTTTATTTCAAATTATTAATAAAAAAAGTCTATATCCAGGATGATTGGCTCTGATGGTAACAACAGTGATGCTGGATGATTGGCTCTTAGTAGCAAAAAACACTGATGCCTAACTCTGTACGATTGAATTTTTGTGCAGTTATTGACCTTGTGTCTATCAATTCAGCTATTCCTTTTTAATTAAATTTTAATGGAATGAATGGTTATGGTGATGCTTTTCCCAAAATAAGTTTGCGGGGACTTGCCCTTCTGGTGCAAGAAAACACCACCGACAAATTCTTTGTAGACTGAGTGTAATCTTTAGTTCTTTACTACTCACCACTCAAAAATAATCTTTTATTCTGCATAGAAAATTAGAAAAACCACAAGATATGATATTGCTAATTGTTTTAATCTAAGAATAAAAATAAAGTAGATAATATCTGTTCAATCCGGATTAATATCCGTAAATTTGAAATCACATATTGAATCTGATCCGGATCTAATATAAACATGAAAATTTTATGTAGATACAGACAAGGGATGCACATAAAATTGGTTGTACAACATATCTAACTATTTAGTTGGGGGTAATTGGAGATATACTTAGCCTAAACTATTTAGTTTCTCTTTATCTATCACTTACACATTAACAAAAATGATTTTTTAATATTATGTGTCAGTATCCGTATTCGAATCAGACCCATTTTATATTTAGATTTGTTCGGAATCTGTACCTGTATCTGTATCTACTAATATCTGATTTTGGTTTATAAAATACGAATCAGATCGATTTTCACCCTATTCTAATCGAATATTCCCAATCAACGCCATTAATTTTCCACGTAACAGTGTGGGCCCACGCGGAATGGACATTGGCCCACCAAAGCACATCACCGAACCAATCCGTGTCGGGCACGTCAGCTCATGTGCATCCCCATAAGAATACTCTTCCCGTCGATCCGAATCCTTGGTTTCTTTCGCTTGTTTTGAAACCATCCATTCGTCCAAGACACGCACCCCTTCCTCTCCTCCTCCGCAAACACACAGGAGCCACCCGTCGTCTCCCTCCCCTCCGACTGCCAACCGGCCCTACGCGAACACCGACCCCACATATCATTCTCAGAAAGCCTGCTATATAGCGTCGCGCTTGTCTCCCACCTCACGTCTCCCGGCCCCTTCCCCCCCCCCCCCCCGACGAGATCCCCCGGGGATCAGACGCAGACACGGGGGGCCCCACATTGCAGCGTTACTAAGCGTATCGAGCCGGCCCCACGGTCCCCCAGGAAGATAGTGGAAGGAAACATGAGGCCCCACGGTCTCCACCTCCTCCTCCTCCTACTCCTCGTTGTCGTCGCCGTAGCCGTCTCGCCGGCGTCGGCGTCAGTGGCGGAGGACGCCGCCGAGACCCACCTCCTGCCGCGTCCGCTGGTCATCGAGCTGCCGACGTCACCGGAGGAGGAGTTTCCGGTGAGCGTGCGGTGTGCGAGCTGGAGGCTGGCGGCTGAGGCGAACAACCTGGCGCCTTGGAGGGCCTTGCCGGAGGAGTGCGCGGGGCACGTGAGGGAGTACGTGACGGGGGCGGCCTACAGGTCGGATCTGGAGGTCGTAGCGCGGGAGGCGGAGGCGTACGCCCGCGGAGTGCGCGTCGTGGACGACGGCCGGGACGTCTGGGTGTTCGACGTCGACGAGACGCTGCTCTCCAATCTCCCGTACTACGCCGACCACGGATACGGGTGAGCGCTCGCATCTTTTTTGAATATTTGATGCATAAGTTTGAAAGGTCTTGTTTGGCGATGGCAAGAAATTGAGAATCTTTAGGGTGCATTTGTTAATTCAAGTGTTTCATGTGAATTCTTGATTGGCATGGCAGGCTTGAACTGTTCAATCACCATGAGTTCGACAAGTGGGTTGAGAAGGCGGAGGCGCCGGCCATCTCGTCTAGTTTGAGGCTGTACAAGCAGGTCCGTGAGCTCGGCTTTAAGATCGTCTTGCTCACAGGACGAAGCGAAGGACACGAGGCTATTACGGTGGACAATTTGAAGAAAGAAGGATTCCATGATTGGGATAAGCTTATATTGAGGTAACCATTACCATTTTCCATCAATGGCATTACATATTACATGGGAATAGAGTGGTTTTCCCTCGAAAGATTTGATCTTTTGCTAATTATACTATAGCTTAACTGCCATTAGATGTCATCTAGTAGATTGAGGAATTAGTTGTTAACAGAAGTACCATTTGTTTAAACAAGTATAAATTCCTAGTGCCAATTCTAAATGCAATCTTCAGGAGAAAATTTTGTTATCCATGTCATTCAAATGGCCTCGACCATTACTAAGAAAAAAAGAGACTTGTCCTCATTGCCTATTATTTCTTCCAATCCTTGTCTTGTTTTATGTTATGGGGTTCTTCATACCGTGGTGAGATATTATGCCTAAATAGCTCGATCTACCCTGCAGATAAACCATACTATATTACTATGATATTATGAATGCCCATTTCCTAATCCTTGTAGTCGGCACTATCTTGATACTGTTAAGCGAGCAGTCGTTTCAAACTTCGATGTTTTATTCTATCATGATATGTCATGAATTTGTACCTGATGCTCGTATGGTACTATCCACCATCATAGGGTTGAAATCTTTTAGTTGTATTCTGAATTTGGCATCTGTTCTGCTCAATTAGCTGAATTGTGTGAATTTACTCATTTGCTATCAATTTTTTTACCGAACACATTGTTACAACACACCAATCAAGTATTCTTGATCGCTGCGTACTGAAACATGTCTTTTGGTACGTCCAGGGCAGCAGCTGATCGCAAGAAATCGGCGGTAGCCTACAAATCAGAGAAGAGGAAGGAAATGGAAGCAGAGGGGTACAGGATACTAGGGAATTCCGGCGATCAATGGAGCGATCTGCTGGGTTTCTCTATGAGTGCTCGCTCCTTCAAGCTTCCCAATCCAATGTATTATATCCCATGACAGAACAAAAAGAGCGCGGATGAAAGATGCGATGTTTATTTTGTGCATTTTTCTTCCAGGCCCAATTGGTACTGACTGGTATTAAGGGATTTGACAATAATACAGCAATGAAATTTCCACTGTACAAAAACTTCACTTACTCCATGTACTATACAGTGAACTTGTAACTCGGATATGGTGTTCATACCCATGGCCTTGTACTGCTGAATGTGTCTCAAATTACTTTCGATTTCGGTAATCCATTCAATCCTTCAACTTCAATATGATAAGATTTGCAATTAGAGATTATCTACAATCCACCCAATCAAATCCTAACAACAACAAACAATCCAGGCATCGTTACCATGAAATTAAACTCAAAATTTTATAGGTGTTACAATTTGAAACCTAGTCTTGAAAGAACATTTGAGTGCCTTGCCAGTTGCCAACCCGGGCTCTTGGTTGTTATCTAGTCTGAAAACTAGTTGATTTTGTGTTTGCGTGCAACCTGTTGATCTGCACTCAGGATTGAGCGAGACGCGTGCTCAGACCCATTGCCTAACATTTTAGTTTAACCAATTCCAATGTATATCTCAAGTTGCCAATTTAATTGGGCATCTAAAATGAAGAGCGCCTTCTAGCTGTTCCTACAGAGCTCCTGCAGAAAGATACTTTATCAGGCAACGCCGTGCAAGAAGGCTAGAGCCTAGAAGACCAAGCACGCCGACAGCATTGTTCCCATCAGATTTCTTTCTTCGTTTCCTTTTACTTTGCTTCCAGGCACAACCATGACACGTGACCTTCTCATCTCAATCCCGACCAACACATCAAAACACCAATAATTCTCTATAAAACTACTTCTCGATGGCCTCAGGTGCCCAAGCAACAACACATAATTCAATGAAACTACCCAAGTTATAATATCAATAAAAGACATACTTCGGTGTGGCATAATTCAGCAGGAATATCTTCCAATCCTTGAGTTAAAATCTAAAGAACAAGTCAAATACATCAGCAGGATGACAAACGAAGGCGTATGGCTGGAAGATAAATTTATTGATCCATCGGATCAGGGTTCCCGGCAGCGAGTATATCAAGCAACGAGTTCAGGGGCTCCAACTCTTCATGCCACAGAGGTAGCTTGTCACCAGGGTAGAAGTTCCTCTTGACACCATCTGCATTTATCTGCACCATGATCAAATCAGTTAATTTAAGCATCCAACGATCAAGAGCAGATAGGAAAATCAAATAGATATATTTCAACAGAACAATATAGACATATCAGAAAAAATTTACTAGTCACCGTGTTACCATAGTTCTACAAACCAAGATAAGTATCAGTGAAATGGCAAAATGCAACAGACAACAAAGAGGAGCAAACATAGAGCAGATTCGGATCCATAAGCATCTTGAGGCATTAAACTAGGCACTCTCTCGACAGATATTGAAAATTTACCCCATCTCATGGGCTTCAGCCCAATGACCAATCTGCATCAGTTCTAGAAAATGAAGGGCTAAAGGAAACAGATTGCAATATTTCTTTGTCGTCCAAAAGATCATTTGATCAATATTTGTGTTTTTAAATGGACTAGTTACTAAAAAAAATGTGACGAGCCAATATACCAAATATAGTGAAGAAATACTAAGTAAAGAAGATAATAGTATGAAGTCAATTGAAATTATCAAGTCCAGGTTCTTCTGATGATACAGTATTTCTCAACCAATGGAATGGAACAGAAAATTTTGCATGAAATATATGAGAGCACTCACAATAACTGTACGAACAACACCTCCACTAGCACCATCACGGGCCATGGCAAGGGAAACCACCTTCACCACAAACTTCTGCAAAGACAAGTATAAAAGAATTATGTTAGGACTTGGGAGTACATGTTATGAAAGGCTATGAAGGGAACCAAGCTAATGATCGAAAAATTGTTTGAAAACTGATGCTTGTGTGGTGAGACTCTGGATTTTATAATTGTTTTTTAAGCTCATTAAACATGGAAAATTATGACTAAATAATTATCCAAAGACAATTTTGTATTCCATTTTGTACTAAGTAGTACAACATTCCCAATTTTAATGTGTACAACAGGAAAGTGTCCAACGCTAATATCTACAACAAGAAAGTGATCAAACAAGTAAATAACAACACAAGAAAAACCTGAATCGAGCATAGCTTTAGATTTTATTTCATCCCATTCATTTAACACATCATCTCCTATTACTCCCTAAGAAGAAACTCAACAATGTACCTCAGCTTCTTCCTGGGTCATCCCCTCTTTCCATTCATGATCAAGCAATGCATACAAGTAACTGGAGCCCGAACCTGAAAAAATCATGTATATCTTCGTAAGTATCAGGAGAATATACCTTAACTTACATAACTTAAAGTTGGGCAATCAAATTTATATGGTGCATGTTTTCTATGTGAACCAGGTTGCACTCAACCAGGATCTAGAGTCCAATATTTCGCAAACCACAAGTAATGGACATGATTACATCAACCAGAGTGCACAAGGTTTGTTTCAGGATAAAGTACTACACGCTGCTAAAGGATATTGACTCCCGGAAAAAAAAAAGAAGCTATTTTTTCCTGGTGGGAAATATTACCTCCAATTGCAAATGGTTGCTTCAGAATTGTTCCACCAAGCGGAACTGAGAAAATTTGGCCTCCCTCATATTTATCCCATCCACCAACTATCATGCCAGCTTGCAACATGTTCTGAATGGCGATGACAAAAAATCATTATGTCAATTAAATAATAACTTAGCATCATAAGTGACTCACTAAGAATCCCAGATGTTATGTATCCAAGTGAACAAACAACAAACAGCATTAACGTTCTTTCATTCTTTCATTCTGCACTGCTACAGAAAAATACCTTGTTCTGATAAGCCAACAACCTAATTAAGTTGGATGCAACTTTTACAGTAGCTGGTTGCCCAAGCTGAATTCTGCACAGGATTAGGAGAACAAGATTAGCATCAACTATCTTACATGTCAAATATTGCAAATAAACAATACAGCACTGCAGTAATCAATGAGATATAAGTTTCATTTAGTTCATTCAATGCAATCCTACTTAATTTGTAAACCATTATAATGCATCAGTTTTGCAAGATTATATTAACCACTGCATTTCTACCCTCGTTGTTGAAACTTTGATTGGGGAAATAAAACACTTATGTTGGTGGTACCTTATACATGTAAAACCCAGAAATTTGGGTGGCCATTCTTATCACTCAATGTGGCAACTAAGTTTTACAAGAATCAAAGGAAAAATTTACAAGAAAAAACTTGCTTCGTTGAGCATAGAGTAAGAAAGGACAAACTTACGTGTGCTGGTGGAGGAAATAACGTACATAATCCGAAATGACTTGTGTATCAGCAGCCTGCGAGTCAATAAGAAACATGTTCAGGAAAAACATCAAAGATTGATGACTGATCAAAGGCCTTTCATACAACTACAAGACAAGAACTCAAAAAGGCAACCCAAAAAAAAAAAAAAAAAAAAAAAAAACAGGACAGGACAGCGAAACACAAATTCAAATTCTTTCTTGCTAAGTTGTTTTGTTCCTTTGTTCACACCAACTACAGACATAAGCTACCAATGGTTAAGGAAATGTTGAAGAAGAAATGTCATTAGACCCATTAACCTATTTAATGAACTAGCTTATGCAAAGTTACTTGAATTGAGACCCAAGTGTATATGTAGCTCTAAAGCATGATAAGAGAATAAAACTATTACTCCATTTTCTAAATATAGAGATTCAATATGTATAGGCTATCAAGAATTGTCAACCTAACAAGAAAATGGATGAGAAATAAACAGAAACTAATGGAAACAAACATCATTAATAAAAGACAGGAGCCAGAAAAAAAAAAAGTAACCTATCCATGTAGATGGTAAAATGCACAAGATCAGTTATTTGTATTTCCAAAAGGCTCCCAAGTCCCAACATTTGCAAACCCCAAAAGTTCAAATTTTGGTTCCCCTAGTTATTTCCTATTCACACACAATTGTTCTTGATAGCAAAAGAATGGTAAAATAACTGGCTTCTATTTGATAGAACCCAAAAGCACAAGGAGAGCATCCTATATATTACTGTAAGCAACCTAACGTTATGAACATGTCTACACATAATCAAATGTACAAGGCATAGATTAATTCAGTGAATGATTTTAGATGTGTGGAACTTCAACAAGTGCCCCACAGCATGCGACTTCCCTGCAATTTTGTCAATCATCTCTTCTTTTCTGACTCCAAACTTGTCATTTGTCAACTTATTTATATCTTGACCTTGCAAACCGACGGTCTGAACCAGGTTTTCTTCCCAAAAAGATTGTAAACCTTACACCATAAAATGCTGCCACTGAGGCATCCAAATATCGCAATAACATGAGGCAACATAACATAAAAATGCTTGAGGCTTTAAACTTAGATAGAAACTTACAGATCCAGACCGGCAGACATACACATTATCTGTCAGCTGAGTAATCTTGTCCGATGCCCGGTTCGCCACATACATTCCTAAGAATTAACAACGCAACAAAAAACATTAAAGGAAAGCAACGAAAACCTAGAGACACTCCACTTTGTACATCACTCAGGACAAAAAGTTGCACATCAAAAGTGAAAAGTTATTGCTCTTCTTTTGCAATAACAGGTCACGGCAGCAAGTAAACACAAGTAGAAAAAAAGCATAAAAAAACTACCAGCAATTTACTAAGAAAAAGAACCAACAGCCAGGACAAACAAGAATCCAACCTCCTTTTACATTATTATGAGATTTATCAGCAGCTATTACAATATTTCTCAAGTAAAAAGCATAGAAGCAAATCATTGCAAAACTAAATATAACAAATATAGATTTCATTTGATTCAACCACAAGCACAAGAAGATTTTGCAAAACTAATTTAGACATGACAGCAAAAACACCTAATGACCTAGGAGGCAACTTCTCTTGTAAGCACCACAATGTTAATCACAAACAAAAAGGTTCCTAACTTAGAAGAAACCAACAACATCCATCCTAAGCACCACAATAAGCACATTGTCTTGTTCTTCACAGCTGCGATGATAATTAAACCAAAAAGAGCTGTCCTATAATATTCATATATTCAACGGCAAACTATGAGATGTTGGAGAAAAGAAAAAAAAACTTGAGCCCTTAAAGGAGGTATTTTCCACTTAGTTTCGAACAATGGATGCAAAAATTCCACAAATTTACAAAAGAATCTACTACAAAAAGTTCCATGTTTGCTATATTTTCTGGCGATTTAACTAAAAATCAAGCAATAATTCGCATATTCTTGCAAATCTAGCAGACGACAGCATGCAGACTACCTAACACATCCAGCTCTTCTCTATTCTTCGCCGAGCCAGCCACGAAGACAGAGAGCTTTCACAAAGTAATACCAGCCTTTCCTCTAATCCCCACGATTAATCAATACGACTTCGCAATTGGAAAAGAGCACCCGAAGCATAGTCTCCATCGCGATCTAACCACACCGCGACAGAAAAAAAAATTCTGAAACCTACACAGATCGAGGGATCGGGACGTACCAGTACTGGTCCTGGAGTCAGCGCCGAGGACGACGCCGCCGTCGTAGCAGACGCCGACGATGGTGGTGCCCATCCGGTGCTCCCCGGAGGTGGCGGAGGAGAAGGAACCCATCAAAGCGGCGTCCATGCCGAGAGGGGAGGGGAGACAGATCGGTAGCAAAACCTAGCGACGCGTCGGCGAGAAGCGAAGAGAGATGAGTGCTGCCTTCGAGTCGATGAGAATTATATTTATCGTTTGGTTTTTTTTTTTTTTTTTTTGGAAAACTTTTGTCTGTATGTTTGGCCTCCCACGCAAGAAAGAAAGCAACGGAAGTTGTTAGAATTTGCAAATGGTTGATTTATAAATTACCGAATCATTAATGTTTTACAGAAGCCTATTAGGCTAAGTCCAACCCGGCGCTACAGCGCTCTGACAAGCGGGCTCCACCGCGAAAAAATAATAAAAAACGCGCCCGAGGAGAGAGAGAACGTCAGCCGTGGCGTCGCAAAATCGGGCTCTGGCAGGTGGGGCCCACCGACGCCTCGCACGCGTGGCGCCCGCGTTAGAGCACGTGCGACGCCCCGGGACGCGATTTGTGGGCCCCACCGCTGTCCCCCGCGTGCGCTCGCTACCCCCGCGTCCCGTGCACTGACATGTGGGCCCAAACGCGCTCCACGGCCCACATGTCAGCGAGGGGGTGGGAGGTGTGCTTGTGCGCCACGCGTTTTGGTAGGACCCACAAAACGCGTGGTGGTAGTGTACGCGCTGGCTTCGTGCACACGCGTGTGTACGCGTTTTTCCCACTGCTTTGCGGGCCCGTTGGCTGCGGGTCCCACCTGTTAGTGTGATGAGTGTTTTGTATGCGCGGGAAACTAGCCGTTGTGACATTTTCTCCCCGGTCCCACCTGTCAGCGAGACAAAAAATAGCCGTTGTATTATAGCCGTTAAAAACTAACCGTTTTAAATATTTTATTCCTTTTAAGCCTAGAAATTCATAAAAAAATACCAAAAATTCACAAAAATCACCAAAAAAAATTCTGAAAAATTGTGTGCTCCCCTGGCTATAAATAGGAGCAAGGTTCAGCTCATTTGCACTCAACACAAGTTTAAACCACACACTTTTCCAGCAAAGTTCAGCTAATTTTTCGCAGAAAATTCTCCAATGGCCAACACTCCCCCCGCGGTTATGTGAACTGGTTTGGCGAGTCTAATTTCAATGAGGAGAGCCCCCAAGCGCCAAGCGACCAAAATCGGCCCAGTTTTCAGCCCCCTCCCTCACCATATCCGATGTGCTATCCACCATACGCCCCACCCCCTCCATACGGCCAACCATATCCATATGCACATCCGTACGCACAACCCCCCTACGGCCCTTACGGTCATAATCCTCATTTCATTGGAGCCCCGACCATCCCCGCAGAAATGTCGCCTCCGCAAGCACCGGCAAAGAATTCCCGCTCCACGTCCATTATCAGATACCGGCAGTCCGCATAGACCCATGCCTCTCTCAGCCGCAAGGACGGGGTACGGCCCCGGTCGAGTGCGAGGATGACGACAATGCCGGCAAAAGCGAAGGAACTGCTGCACAGCGGCGTAAACGATTGAACTGGTCACAACCAGACGACAGGCAACTTGTGAGTGTTCATCTAAATATTAAATATTTGTATCGTACATTTTTTCTCGACAGATTTTATCTTAGTTTTTGAAAATTTGAATTTTTCGTCCTCCAGATCAGTGCATGGTTGAATAACTCTCTTGATCCGGTCGATGGGAACTACCAAAAGTTCGACGTATATTGGTCGAAGATCGCTGAGGCATACAACAGGAGCAGTCCGCCCGACCGCAGACGGGACGTTAGGCACTGCAAAGACCATTGGCAGAAGAACAATAAGAAAATTGTTCACTTCAATGGCATCTATTGTAGATTGAGGGATGCCTACGCCAGTGGTCGTTCGGACAACCAATTAATGTTTCAAGCACGGGACATGTATAAGCAGGAGGTGGGTCATCCATTCATCTTGGAGCACTGGTGGACTGCCGTGCGTGGTCAACCGAAGTGGTGCCGAAGCTACTTCGACTCTTCCAAAAGAGCTCGCCTCAACGAAGAAGGTGCCCACACGTCGTCGTCAAACAACGACGACGAACCTGTGGAGCTTCCACGACCGGAAGGGCGGGATGCGGCAAAGAACAAGCGGAAGGGTAAGACAAAAATGAGTGAAACATCCTCGGCGTCCTCGGCGTACGAGGAGACCCTGCAGCGCATCGGTCAAGCCAATGCCGACCTCGATAGGGTAGCCGACAAAGCCGTTGCTGCAGCCGAAAATTTGCAAGAGATGGTCAAAAGCAAGAAAAAAGCCACATTTATGAAGTCGTTGACGAAGCTGATTATGGGGGATACATCTAATTTCTCGGATGCTCATAAGAAGGCGCATGAGGCCGCATTAGAGTACGTGAACGACATGATTAAGGAAATAAAGAATAAGTAGTAGCTTGAACGATGTGCTTTTCCTTTGTAAAATTGTACTCGCATTATTAATTTAAGTCGGTTTGGATTTACCTGTTTGAATTTTAGATGTTGTTTTTGGCATGTGATCGATATGTGTTCCATGCTTTTGGATTGTACCCGTTGGAACCAACACATGTGATGGATGCCTTTGTATTTAGTTGTTGGAAGAGACCCATGTGATTGATTCGCTTCTCTCTCTATATGTCAGAACTCCTGGAGCCTTCATCTTCACAAGATCTTGCCTTGTCCAAAACATCTTGCCTTGTCCAAAAAAAATGTCCTTTAGCTCAAGCACAAGTAGTGGCGACGATGAAGCCATCAACCAAGTCGAAGAGTTTGTGGCGGCGTTTGTGCAGAGTGGGTTGACGGTCCAACCCCTGTACCGTCGCGTTGTTGACGACCTTGAAGCCAGCATAGATGATGGTACCTCGCACCGCCGTCGACGAGGTAGCAGAAGGTACATCGATAGAGATCGCGAAGGTGGTCATGGCCGTCTAGTTGCGGACTACTTCACCGACGTTCCGGTCTACCCCGAGTACTTGTTTCGCAGACGGTTTTGAATGGGGAAACCCCTCTTTCTGCGAATCGTCGAAGCTCTTAGGGAGTGGTCCCCGTACTTCAATGAGAGAAGAGATGCCCTCCTTAGAAAGGGGCTATCTCCCTTGCAGAAGTGTACAGCGGCATTGCGCATGTTGTGCTACGGCTCCCCCGCCGATGCCGTCGATGAGTATGTACGCATTGGAAAGTCGATGGCTATTGAGTGTCTGGAGCGTTTCGTCGAAGGAATCATTGCTCGATTCGCGGAGGAATATCTTCGTCAACCTACTATCGACGACCTCCGGCGTCTGCTCTGGCAAAGAGAGGAGCGAGGTTTCCCAGGGATGCTGGGAAACATCGATTGCATGCACTGGGAATGGTGCAATTGCCCAGTTGCGTGGAGGGGTCAATTCACCCGCGGTGATCAAGGAGTCCCTACAATAATACTTGAAGCGGTTGCGTCCAAAGATCTGTGGATATGGCATGCTTTCTTTGGTGTCGCCGGATCCAACAATGACATCAACGTGCTAAACCAATCTCCCCTTTTCACGGATGTGTTGGGCGGCCGAGCTCCTGCTGTTCAGTACTCTGTTAATGGGACACAGTACAATATGGGATACTACTTAGCCGATGGTATTTACCCCGAATGGGCTGTCTTCGTGAAGACCATTCCCTTGCCCCAAACGGAGAAACACATGTTATTTGCACAGCACCAAGAAGGAGCAAGAAAAGATGTGGAGCGAGCTTTTGGGGTCTTGCAAACTCGATTTGTTATTGTCCGCGGCCCCGGTCGATTTTGGCGACGGTCAACCCTTGTCAATATTATGAAAGCGTGTGTCATCCTACACAACATGATAATCGAGGATGAGCGACATTCTCATGACCCGACCAATGGGTCGTACGATAGCCAAGGGACATCTACCGTTACACCGCCTACTCTCCACGGGAGTGCTTCGCCAATATTCGCACAGATGCTAGCTCAAAACGATGCAATCCGGACTCGCCCAACGCATCAGCAACTGCAACGAGATCTGGTTGAGCACATTTGGCAGCATTTTAGGGGCGACGATACCGAAATGTAGTAGTTTGTGCGGAGTCTTGTTTAAAATGTATTCGAATTTTAATTAGTATATGTCTTGTTTATTTCTATGTGTGTCATTTATTAAATAAAAAAATTTAAAAATTTTTTGAATTTTTTTAATGTTATTTACAATTTTTATGTTTTATTTGGTTGTGTTCGAATTATCCGAATTTCATTTTAGTAATTATAATCTTTAATACATATTATATATGCGGGTCCCGCACGAAGCGCCTTTGCATTGGAGAGGGAGGCGCTTGAGAAGGCGCCTCGAGAAGCACATCTGCATTGGAGTAGGGGGAAGTTTGGGGTGGTGCTTCGCACACGTGGCAAATAATATACTGAAGAATATTATGTTGAAACGCCTCGCGAAGCGGCTCTGCACTGGACTTAACCTTAGAGTGCGGGGATGTAGCTCAGATAGTAGAGCGCCCGCTTAGCATGCGAGAGGTACGGGGATCGATACCCCGCATCTCCATCATGCAAATACCCTTTGTTTTTAGTCTCTATATGCCATTTGTGGGGTACTTGCATTACAAAATAAACGCACTTTTTATTTTTTCCTCTATATACCCAGCCACATCACCAAAAGGCTAAAGAAATGCGCAGCCGTGACCAAAATAATCACCGGCTTGAGGCGACGATCACATACAGTGGCGGCATTCGCAGAACACCTATGTTTATAAAACCACCTCCCTTAATTCTAAACTTTATAATCACTATATAAATTAGACGAAAAAGAAAACTGTGCCATAAGGCTACTGTAAAAGACGAATCGTGCCATGTAACTTGGGGGGGGGGGGGGGGGGGGGGGGGTGTACTTGCATTGCAAAATAATTACGTGCGCCATTGGCAATGTTCAAATCCAGTTTTATTGGCCAAGTATAAGAAAACGAAACCATATGTTGTGACCATGTCTGAATCAACATAATGAATAGTCACCGATCACCAATGCATCCACACAATGTCACACTTAACATGATACTGTACCCACTCTTATCTACAACAAAGCGCCCGATTATCTGCCAATAAATTTCATTCAAACTCAGTACACATCTACTAAGAGAAGCTCTATGTTATCCTCTGCTGTTCTCGCAAACACCATCCTGCATATACAGCCGGATTATCATCCCAGAAATCAACCTTTCCAACCACAAGTTCACAGGCATCGCCATGGTTTACTCATCCAGGGCTACTCTAGTCCTCCTTGGTTTGTTGTATATGGTTCGGATGCTAACACGAGGCTGGTCAGCTGACTCATGGTTCCCAATTGAAAGGGATTCCATGTCCTCACTAATTGTGCGGTTTATCATCATGATCTGTCTCTGCTCCATCCGCTGTCTCCTTTCCCCAGATTCCGCAACATCTTCAATAGTATTCACTCCATTGCCATACCTCCTTTCTTGAGCATGCCTTCTGGGTCGCTCTCGGACTTCATCCATATGAGATTGCCCACTTGGTGCATCCAGCTGATATTTTGATTCTCTCGACCTCCCAATGGAGTCCCTTTCTCTCTCTGCACTTGCACTAGATAAACTAGGTTGGCCATGGAAGCTGTGTGGTGATGAAATCTCTGTTGTAGGGGCTTGTGCATGTTGACGAGGCTGTCCTTCCAGAATGACTCGTCCAGCCTTTCCAGAAGATCTTCCTTTCGGCCTCTTGCCTCTGGATATTTTGCTCAAATTTCTAATTTGTACGCCAAGTTGCTTGCCCTTGCCTTCCTCTGACATCCTGCCTGTCTCTGATACATTTGTCTCTAAGGGAGTAACGTTGACCAATTCTGGATCATCCATAAAACTGAATGGACGTTTTGCTGGATCCATTTTTCTGAATGTAATGGATATTCTGTGTTTTAACAAATAAATGCATTAGAATTTGAATGTAAAACAAGTTGAGAATGTCATTCTAAAAAAACAAAGCAATGCAATGCTAGAACCTTTTAGATGGGACTGCTGGGACACAATGCTTTGCTACGTCAGCACCGTTGCCATTCAAGACAAGCACAGACCTATGAATGTTCACATTTAATCAGAAGGAACCAAAGAAATGCAGAACAAACCTTAAAGATATTTTGAGACATGAATACTGATCTATGAATTATTTGAACAATTTAAGAGATCTACTTCACAAAGTAGGTACAATTTATAACTCCAGTAAGAAGAGTGAAAGCAAGATAAAGCAGCAGTAATGAGAACATTTCTGTAACCCATCTTAGCATAATCTAGCACCTTTGGAACAAAAGGAGACTATTTTAGTGCAACACTACACTATACAGCAGTATCCTTTTACAAAATGAGGCTCTACTCAACCAAAGGAATTTCCTATACACTCACAAAGTCACAAGTTTGAAGAACAAAAAAGAGCCAAGTGTCATCACTAGCAACATATTACCATATGTATAAAGCATGAGAAGCATAATTAACATACCCGACAGGTAGAGGAATTGCAACTGAACCAGTGAATTCTCCAGGGCCAGCAACTTTCAGACTAGATCCAAAAAGTATGTTACATTCACTGAGAAATGAAACAGTACAAAACGGCCGAACAAAATCATGGCTATCTATGTGTGGTGGGATGCAATCTCCAGGTTCGTATATGTTGACAATGCAACTGTCTGGTATACAGGTTGTAGGCAGGACGTGCCATCGTACCAATCTCTTAATCATGACCTTGAAAAGGTCAGGTAATGGATCTGAAACAACACTTCGAATAATGCCTGGTGGGTTTCCATCCCTATCCTGCCATGAGAGATTTCACTTTAAGAGATTGGGTTTATTTGGAAAATAATGCTTAGATGTAGTTCACAATATGATGGAAGTACAAAGCTCCACAAGACAAGTACCGTAGCATAATTATAACAGCATCCAAATTGGATTGTCATCCGCCCTTTACCACGCATCCATTTTTGTGGTTCTGAAAATGTGCGCTCTGGCAAAGGGGAAATTGTGTAGAGTATTAACCAGAGAAAAATATAAAAGCTAAACATGACATATCAGCATTTGCAGTTAAGATCTGAAAGAATATTTACATGGAGGGGGTTATTTTATGACCAACTGAAGTAAACTGGTTTAATTAGAGTTCTAAACAAGGCATAATTAGCCTCCACCCCCATCCACCCACCTCCCAACTTTGTCACCTCACCTCAAAATAGCCCATCTTAATGAAGAGTAACATAAATTAAAACATATATATGTCAACAGGGATTTTTGTAACTTCCTGTTTTGAAATTAAACACACACAAACCAACCTAAATACCTGAAAACCCGATTAAGAATCATGTTCCCCAAGAAATCAACTCAACATAAATACAGGCCACACAGTCTCATCCTAAAGACCTAGTCGATGACATGACACACCAAAAGCTAGAAAGGTTTCATCCCCAATACAACAAAAACCTCACCTGCAAGCCTCACCTGCAACCTTGCATCCTCCATGTCCTATAACTGGCCTTAGTCACACCAATACGCAAAGCTTATCTCTAAACATGACCAAAACCTAAGTACCACGCCGGCAACCAATACCAAATCAATATGGCAGGAAGCCTCACCTCCGAGCTCGCCGCGCTTGCCCTTCTCCTGGAGGTCGTACACGCAGTCCACGATGCGGCGCTGCTCGGCGGCGCTGAACACGCCGGTGTGAAGCTCGAGGCCGGCGAGGACGTTGACGAGCCGCCCCTCCACCCTCTCGAAGCACATGAAGTCTTTCCGCCGCACCACGTTCCGGAACCGTCTCTCCTCCCGCTGCGCCCTCGTCAGCTGCGCCCGCGGTCTCCCCGCCTCCTCCCCCTCATCGGCGGCCGCGGCCGCCGCTTCATCTTCCGCCGCGGCGGCCGCGTCATCTTCCGCCGCGAGCTCGTCCTCCTGCGCCATGTCGGCCCACGACATCCGCACCTTCTCCGCCGCCCGCGGCTGCTGCTGCTGCTGCGGCGGCGGCGGCGGATCCGAGTCCCACCCGCTGGGCTCGAACGCCGGGTGCTGCGGGCGGGCCGGATCCGACTCCCACCCCGTGGGCTCGAATTGATCTATCGGCGGAGGCGGCGGTGCTGACTCGTCCGCTGCGAAAGAGACGATGAGATGAGAGAAGGGGGAATCGCCAAGAGTGTAAGATATAGGGGGTCGGTGCTTACCTTTGGTGGGAAGGGAGGAGACGCGGCGGCGGAGGGAAGAGGAGCAGGAGGGGCAAAGGCCGGCGGAGAGGAAGGGTAGCCACGTGGTGAGGAACTCGCCGGCGATGGCGAGCTCGGCGGCGTCGTAGCCCTGGACCAGAGCCATCGGGTCGCCGTCGCCGGAGCCCGAGGAGGAGGCCATGGTGGGAGCTGTGTCGCTGGCGTGTGGGACCGCGTGTGTGTCTTTCTCCCCTCCCCACTAAGCTTCGGTTTTGGTGGTTTCGATGGGTCTCTAGATAATTTTGGTGCTTTTGTTCTACGGGTACGGAGCAAGGTTGGTGTCGTAACTGCTATGGGACTCTGATGCTAATCTTAACTGATCTGAACCGTCCATTATCAGATCGGACGGTCAGAAAAATATAGAAACTTCTGATAAGTATGGATTTTACCCGGGGAATGCAAGAGCCACTTTTTTTTTTTTTTGATATGGCGGCGTCGGCTTCACTGCGCCGCCTCCGCTCGCCGCAGCTCCACTTCCTAGCTTCCAACTCCTCCGCTCATTTCCCAGACCCGAACCGCAGCATCGCCGAGCTCGCTGCTGCGGGGCGCCTCTCCGACGCCCGCCACCTGTTCGACCGGACGCCGCACCGGGACGTGGTGTCCTGGACGGCGCTCATCGCGGCGTATGCTCGCCAGGGCATGCTCTGCGACGCGCGCGCCCTATTCGACCATCCCGACGCGCGCCGCAACGTCGTCACATGGACCGCACTCCTCTCCGGCTACGCGCGCGCGAGACGCGTGGCCGACGCCGAGGCGCTGTTCGAGCGGATGCCCGAGAGGAACGTCGTTTCTTGGAACACGATGCTTGAGGCGTACACGGCGGTTGGGCACGTCGGTGATGCTTGTGCACTGTTCGATAGGATGCCGGTGAGGGATACGGCGTCTTGGAACATTCTTCTAGCTGTCCTGGTACGGTCAGGGAGTGTGGATAAAGCACGTAAGCTGTTTGAGAGAATGCCTGAAAGGGATGTGATGTCGTGGACGACAATGGTTGCTGGCGTTGCACGGGTTGGTAGAGTTGACGAGGCTCGAGTGTTATTTGATGACATGCCAAAGAGGAATGTGATTTCTTGGAATGCCATGATCTCGGGGTATGCCCGAAACCACAGGATTGATGAAGCGCTTGATTTGTTCATGAAGATGCCCATGAGGGATGTTGCTTCTTGGAACACTATGATTACTGGTTTTATCCAGAACAAAAACTTGACACGGGCACGAGAACTCTTTGATGAGATGCCTGATAGGAATGTGGTCACTTGGACTACCATGATGAACGGTTACTTGCAAGGCATGCAGAGTGAAATGGCACTAGAGTTGTTCACTGATATGCTCTTCAAGGGTATCAGACCAAATCAAGTGACCTTTTTGGGTGCTCTGGATGCAATCAGTAATCTCACGGCACTCTGTGAAGGGGAGCAGGTGCACCAGATGATATGCAAAACTTTCTTTCAGTTTGATACGTTTGTCGAGTCCACCCTGATGAATGTATATGCAAAGTGTGGTGAAATTGGGATGGCGAGGAAGGTGTTTGATCTTGCAAGGCAAAAGGACTTGGTCTCTTGGAATGGGATAATTGCAGCATATGCACATCATGGGATTGGCAAAGAAGCAATGCATTTGTATGAAAAGATGCAAGAAAATGGATTTAAGCCTAATGATGTCACCTATGTGGCGTTGCTCTCAGCGTGTAGCCACTCAGGTCTGGTTGATGAAGGGCTTAAGATCTTTGCTTCCATGGTAGAAGATAGGTCCATTGTAGTGCGGGAGGAACACTACACTTGCTTGATTGACCTTTGTAGCCGAGCAGGACGACTTGATGATGCCAAAAGGTTAATTCACAGGCTTAAGATTAAGCCCACATCAGGTTCTGTTTGGGGTGCGCTTCTAGGTGGGTGTAACGCACATGGAAATGAAAGTATTGGTAATTTGGCAGCTAGAGAACTCTTAGATGCAGAACCTGATAACACTGGAACTTATACTCTCCTGTCTAACATCTATGCTTCTGCTGGTAAGTGGAAAGAAGCCGCAAAAATTAGGTCAGAGATGAATGATCGCGGGCTAAAGAAACAGCCAGGATGCAGCTGGATTGAGGTGGCGAATAAGGTTCATGTATTTGTGTCACGTGATAAGTCCCACAGTGAATCTGAAATGATCGATAGTTTGTTGCAAGATATTCATCACATGATGAAGATGGTTGGTACTGTTCCTAGTGATCATATGTTTATCAAGGAGCTTGTGGCTATTTAATTGTACTATTGAGATATATTCAGTTAAATTGTTTGGATTTAATCGAGAGAATAGGATCTTAGAGCATTGTATCTGAGAAGTAGCAAACGTTATAGACCTATGATGTTATCTGATGAGCTCCCTGCATAGGAATTAGATTAGTCCTGAGGTTAAAACGGCCTTTCCCATTTGGAGCATTACCACCTGGCACTTGGTCTGTGCTCTGACGAGAGTAATCGCGACAACATCAATCTTCTTATCAGGGGCTCAACTCAACATTGTTGCTGCTCAGGAGTCCCCCTGGGTGAAAGTGAATGACCTTTCACAAGTCTCAATCTTTATCCCTGATTCTAGATCTTCTTTTTTGGGCTCACCAGTTGCTGCTCTACCATGTTCAATGGCATCTGCTTTTCCTGAATTTTTTTTATAAATAACCAAAAAAAATAATAATTGCAAAAATGACCCATAGTTTGTCGAAATTGTAAAAATGACCTGATTAGGTGCGATAAGTCAATTATCACGGTTATGATACGTGATAGAAATCGTAAACCTTCGAAAAATATGTTTCCATCTTTTTCATTTTGAAAACACAACAAAAAAAGCATTTATCCTTTTTTTCATTTTGCAAACGCGACAGAAAGCAAAAAATAATTCTTGCAAGTACTAGTGGCCGAATGTCTATGGTCGAAGGTTGTCGTGGTGGTGGTCGTAAGTCAAAATGGGGGTGGTCATCGCAACAAAAATGATCGAAGAGGTGGTTGGTCGATGACGATCAAAATCGGTGAAGTTACATCTCACCAAGACGACCTTCGAGCACTCCCACGACGACTTTCGACCACAAACACTCGATCATTAGTACTCATGAGAAGTTGATTTTTTGTTTTCTGTCGCGTTTTTAAAATAAAAAAAATGGAAACATATTTTTTAAAGGTTTACGGTTTCTGTCGCATATCACAACCGCGATAATTGACTTATTGCACTCAATCAGGTCATTTTTATAATTTCGACAAACCATGAGTCATTTTCGTAATTATTTTTTTATTTTGAATTATTTATAAATATTATTCACTTTTCCTAGGTACGCTCTTTACTATTGCTTTCCTGTTTTGGGGTTCTTTAGTAGTCAAGCTGTTGTTATCTAGTAAATCATTGGGACATTACATCCCTTTTGCTTAGGGAAGTAGGGAAATGGCAGGGTTATATTTAATCAAAGTGATAGAACAAGTGAATGTAAAAGGGCCTAAGGGACTCAGATGAAGAATAACATGTGACATCTCATGGAAGGAAGTAGCTTAAATAATGCTATTGAGTAGATAGATCAATACCACACAAGTCTATAGGTTGTATACAGTTGATCTCATACCAGAAGAGAACAGTATTATGCCACCAAATACTACATAAGTTTAACTGAAGTCCATAAATTATAAATACCATCCTATTATCCAATCAAAAAAATGTCTTCTGCATGGAAACTCAACAGGTAAGTTTCAGAACATGCATCTTTGGGTGATATTTGTACTGTCTAATGTTTATCGAAGGGTAAACTCTGAAGAACGTACTTTGAAGGTGCATTAGCTACTTTCTTCAATTTCCCCCATCTAAATCTACATATATATCTCAATTGTTGGAGTAGCTTGAGCTAACAGCAGTACCCTGCTTCTGATTGCTGTTAATGTTCTCCAAGAAATTTTTGTTAGCTCTTTCCTTCATGGTCTCAACTTTACCATGGGTCAGCCTCTTAGCAGAATTTTTCAAAGTGAATCCCTTCAATTTTTGCTACAGCTTGGCCTGCAGGCTTCAGCCTACAAAAGAACTTCGGAGTCATGCGATGAAGGCATTCTTGGAGAACTCTTCATAGCAACAACGAACTCATTGATTGGATTTAGTTTTAGCAAGTGGCTGCCTCTAAGTGGGGCAGTCAGGTAGTTTTTTGTGCAGCAAGAAATTCTTGAAGTGTGGATGTGCAGTGGGGGCCAGAAGATATTTCCTGCAACACAATTTCAACTGGTTTTCCAAAGGATTGAAATTTTGCTGCATTGTACTGGTTAAGGAGCTGTACAGGTTTGGTGGATTGTATTAGCTGAACTTGTATTTCCACAAAGATATGAATAAAGCAGTTGTGTGCAACGTTTTGTTCCAACTTCTATGTCATTTGAGATGTTTTTTTTTATGCTGGTCTGTTAATTTGTTGCCTTGTAAATGCACTAGTAAGATATGCCTGTTTATTAAGGAGTATATGAATTATCTTCTCACCAGATTTCATTTTTCAAATTTCTTCCCCTCTTCCTATTATTAAATTAATCCTGTCATCTTTACCTCTCATTTCCCGAATAAATTCTCAGGATACAAATATGAGAGGTGGGAATTCTTATCCATGAATTCTCATTCTCACTCAACTCCACCGTTCCAATTTCCAAATAGCGTAACATTCTTGAGTTGTAGTATGATAGAGCTTCAAATTTCAAAAGATACAACAAGATATTACAAATTGATTTTATAATTTTCATCTCTTTTGTAAGGTCTCTTGAGAGTTAAGAGTTAAGAATAGAGAATATGTCTTTACAAAGCTATATAATAGAGTAGGATGGCTTTACCTAGTTAAATCAACTAAAAAAATCATGTCTTGCTCTATATAACCAACAAGTCATTTTAAATCAAATGGTTAGGCTTAGTTTTTTAAAAATTCTTATCTCAAACAAATATAATCACACCTACACTGCAACTCACAAAGATGTTGCAGTTGCTATTGTAATTACAGTAAAATAATTAATTGAACAGTCCAGATTAATCCATATTTAAAATCTATTCTTCTATTTTTCTATTGTAATAGATATATAATATCAATTTTTAATCGGACATGCAGTTCCTACTGCACTGTTGCGGATCCGGTTCCCACTCTGACATGGGCCTCCTCGGTTAGTCATTTGCCGCCTCAAACGTATTAGTCCACACCAACCAACCGGTAGGTCCGAGCCCGACACTGCCGTCTTCCCCGATCCCGATCTCCATCTTACCCGATGGCCGCCGCCATCCTAGGGTTCCTCCTCCTCCTCCTCCTCACGACGGCCTCGGCCGCCCGCCTCCCGGACGGCCGCGGTGGCGGCGCCATCAGGACCCCCTCGCGCGGGGCGCCGGCCTCGGCGGTATTCGCGCTGGGCAGTTTCTGGCGGTCAGAGGCCTCCTTCGGCTGCCTCGCCGGCGTGGTCCGCACCTCCGTCGGCTACGCTGGCGGCTCAAAGGCCAACCCCGAGTACCGCAACCTCGCCGACCACGCCGAGTGCGTCAAGGTCTGAAGGTCCCCTCCTAATTCTGTGCGCCACGAACTACTAACCAGTCCACGCTCTTGTTCGAACCCAGCTACATTTGATCGGTTCCTACTAGAACGAATGCTATATGACCTGCAGCACAATTACTTTCAACCTGAATTAAATTACTACATCTGTTCAATCTTGGCATGTACAGTGGTGCTTGCGTTGTTTTGCACTATAAGTTTGCAGCCACTAAGGCCTTAAGTGTTTTCTGAACAACAATGATTGGCATGGACGAATTCTCACTCTCGAATCATTTAGGTCGAATATGATCCCAGGATGATTCAATACAAGCAGCTTCTGGATGTTTTCTGGGCAAGTCATGATCCGCGGCAGGTGTTTGGGCAAGGGCCAGATGTTGGTAACCAGTATAGGTACTTGAATTTTCTTTCAGCTTGACTCAAATTTATTTTAAATTCTTTTGTTCAAGATTGGCATGGGCATTTTATACATGAACATTGTGATCATGTTTTATTTCCACCTAGTAGCCATTTCATGTTATTTGAATTTTCATTACAACATTTAGATTAAGATATGCTCATTAAAAAGCCATCTTTTTCTTAAGATGCCCTTGGTATCATGCTTTAATGGAATTACTCCTAGAATGATGAGTTCAAAAGTGTTCACTTCAATGCTGAGGATTCAGATAGCCCATCTGCCTTGCAGACTCAAACAATAAGCTCTGCATACATAATGTTACACCATGGTAGTTATGCACCATGGGTTGCAAAACTCTTTGGAGGAGGCTGTTAATTGTTGAACCACTTTTGTGCGCACAGATCAGTCATCTTTACAAATGGAACCACTGAAGCTAGATTAGCTGCTCTCAGCAAAGAAAAGGAACAAGTTAAAGATCGCAGCAGTGTTATTACCACACAGATTCAACCATTGGGTACGTTTTATCCAGCTGAACCAGATCATCAGGTAGCTACTAGTTCCTTCTGAGTTGTTTCCAGAACTTTACCTAAGGTTTTGTTTTTATTCCTTGAGAAAGGGAGACACGGAAATGTAAAACAAAGGCTAAGTGGTTTCAGTGCATGCATGGCATAACTTTTCCCCCCTTTTAACAAAGAAAATGATCATCAACAAAAATGGGAACATATTTTTGTTCTTTTTTAAAAAGGTTAAATTCTAAATTGCTTAAGTAGTGATTCCTTTGTTACTATGGTTTGTAAAGAAAAAAATTTGTATTGTGGGCCAGGAGAGGCTTATGATAATGCCTCAAAGCGGGGGGCAGGCTTGGTGGCCAACAAAGTTTGGTTGGATTGGCTGATAACACACCTAGACTAGTATTTTTCCCATGAGTAGCTTCTCCGTCGGCGGTGGCGGCATCACCGGCCATGGATGGAGGCAGTGGGAGGTGGTGGCCACAAGGGAGAGGAGGCAGTAGTGGAGGAGAGAGAGAGGTGGTGCAGCAAGGCGGCGGTGTCTGGCGGAGGAGGAGACAAGGGAGGACGGGGCGACGACGACACGTGGGTTGGCAACAGTAGGAAGGAGAGAGGAGAAAGATGAGAAGAGATAGATGGTGGTGACTAAAGATATGTTTTAAGTGTATGATCTAGATGGTGCAAGTTTTTTAAGAAAAAACAAGCACCTGCTCTTTAGATAGCCCCAAAAGACATTTGTAAAATGTTTAGAAAAGAAAAGGAAAAACAAAAGTACTCTCTTTTTATAAATGTATGTCGTTTTAGGCTCATGCACAGGAACTAAGATGTAATTTAAAATGACCAGTCTAGCTATTAAAGTCTTATGGTCAAGTAAACTTTATGAGAGGGGATGGCATAAAGGAAAAGAATGTGGGAAATTATTGTCGAAAATGTAGAACGACGTACATTTGTAAATAAGGAGAGAAATCTAAAACAACATATATTTATAAACGGAGAGAGTAGATCCAAACACCCTCAAAATTAAGCATGTTGTGTGCTTAACTGTCATTGTTATTAAGATATTGTGCGTGTGGCACCTTATGTAGTAAAGAAGGGCTTGTTTTTTCTGTTATCAAATTTAGCTTTGAGTTTTAATAGTAAATAGGTGCAAGGCAAATAGATTGAATTTGGTGGTCTTAGTTATTCAAATTTAAATGTAAAACCTTAATTACAGTACCATTTTCAACCTAAAAAGCTACGTGCATAGCTAGACAATACAATTGTGCAAGATTTCAACTGGTTATTTTGAATGCCTCATCATTCTTTCAATGCAATCATTACTGGTATAGGAGCAAATAGTTATTCTCACATACTGTGTTTTCACCTTATTAGCTCAAGTAACAATATGGTCTTCTATGTTTTTATTTCTTCCATTCATTTTTTTTTGGACTTATTTGATCTCAATTTTGATCTAGAAATTTGAGCTCAAGCGCAAGCCATTCCTCTTGCAATTGATTGGAAACTTGCCGGAGGAGGAGCTCCAGTCGTCAACGCTAGCTGCAAATCTGAATGCATATGCTGCTGAGCTCTGCCCCCCAAATATCCAGAAGAGAATAAACTCCAAGATTGATGAAATTGCTAAGAAAGGCTGGCCAATCTTAAGGGAAATTTAGCTCATTCTGATTCTACTTCTCGATCCATTATTGCAACAGAGACACTGGAGAGTTGCATGATTTTGCAGGAAATTCACAGGATATTGCAGCAGCTCAGCGTTGTCAGGATGTCTAATTTTGAGCTATTCTCTCCTTGATCACAAAAATTATAGTTTTATAGCGTCTTCAATTCATTGGGAGGATTTCCCATAGTTGTTACTGCAACACTGTTAGCACCCTGTTTGAGGAAAAGTTAATTAAATAATCAAAGCTATATGTATGTCCAGATTTAAATCTGAATTCTGATCCGAGGTTACTAAACAGATGGTGAAGTTGTAATTTCCCTTGTTTCATCTGCGAAGAATATGGGTATGTCATTGCGTTAGAACATTGAGCGATTTTTGTCAGATCGAACCTATATCTTTGCTCACGGGAAGTGTATCATCTGCCATTTGGCACCCCTGGAGCTGTCTGATTAAGTTTTGGACGGCTCAAATCGAGACTGACAAGAAACTCTTCAGGATTCTCTAGCAAGTCACAGGTGTCTCATTTCAACTTGATCCCAGATATCAAATCTTGATTGGATGGCCTTGCAAGCTGGTATGAATTTCACACAAAATTTATACCAGCTCAATAAAAGAACACAGATATGTCATTGTGTTGAACATTCAGTGATGAGGTTAGTCAGATTGCTTGAGCTAGGGGAAGTGTATCATATGCCGTTTTGTATTATTAGAGACGTTCCATTGAGTCTCCAAAAGCGTCTCAATTTCTCATCTATTTCGATGGCAACCATCAAATCCTTTCCTTATGAGACACGCTGTTTGTGCGGCTCAACGGAGGATACGAATCCAACAGAAGAATACACCGACCCATAATCCGGTGCCCATTATTTGGATAGAGCTCGAGAATAACACGATTAAGCTTATTTCAACTGTATTATCTCTCAGATATTATCGCACACGAACACACGACCCACGCATAAATCTCTCTCTATAAAGACAAACTAATAAAACTGTGTGCATATAATAAGAGATCTGATAGGTGGAGTTCTACTTCCCAAACCATTCACATTTGTATTTACTCCTGGGTCTAAAGCCCCTATGCCCTAGAACGGCCAGGAGGAGGGTTGCGATGGCGGAGAAGCAGCAGCAGAAGGACGCGACGCCGGCCGGCTCCTTCATGCCGGTGAGCTCTCTTCTCTGCCCTTCTGGAAGGTCCTAGAAGTCACCCTGTGCTTGCATCTGTGTCCTAATCTTCTCCTTGGAGGAACTGGGCTTTTCAGATTGGTTACTCCATTGTAGAGAATTTGATTTTTGTGTTACATGGTTGGAGCTAATTGTGTGATCGCTGAGCCCAACTTGTTCTCTAGTGGTTTAAGCTGATAGGTCAATTGGCGTATTTTTTGTATCGAATTTTGGCATCCCCTCACATCCAGAATCTAGAATTAGTCAAATATTTAGTTTTGATATGTGTTTGGGCGATGTTTGGTTCGTGGCCTCGACGCTCTGGTTAGAATTTGCCAAAATTGTGGCACGTCGACTGAATTTGGCCGGGTTTTGGTTCATGGCCAGAATTGCTGCACGATAGCCTCAAAATCGAGGCGTCAACATCGGGCGCTGTAGTTTTGAGCGTGCCACAATTTTGATAGTGAAAGTGGAGTAACATGGATCTTTTGGACTGTTAAAACCACCCTTGTGGTAGGATGGTCTACATTGGTTCTTTATCATCTCATTCATGAAAACGTGGATTTAGCATGGTGCAATGCTAAGCATAATCCGATCACATGGACGTAGCATTCACTGAGGATAGCGATATGCAAGCATGGTCTAGTGCCTAGACTAATCATGCAAATGCAACTAATTTAAAGTTTTGCAATTATTGAACTTAATTGGTCTCCAACTCTGAACGTTCTGCTCCGGTACTGTTCCATATTAAGCTTAATGCAAGATTGCAACTCAAACTTGTGTGCACGCATCTCAGGCTTGTACTTGTGGACTTATGTTAAAATATGCCATGTTATTTCGTTATTATTTCCATACAATCAAACCACTGACAACATGTCAAAATTATATTTTGTTGCAGCGAGCCAAGGTGTTCCACTTGAATGAAGGGGAGTGGGAGGATTGTGGAACAGGCCATGTTACTGTTGACTGTCTCAAGGTTTATTTTTCTTACATACTGTTATACATATCAAATCATATCTTATGCATTCTTTTAACTCATGCATTGTTTGAGAGAAGTGAATGATTGATATTTTTAGTAATGGCATGTAGAGCTACCCTTGGAAGTGTCTAACATTCTAGCAAATGTCCCTTCTCAGTTTACCACTTCGGGGTTTTAATTACATGGTTCTTTTTTTTTTCCTCTTTAGCTTTTTTGATATTTTGCAGGGATTAGAAGAACCTTCTCTGGTTGTCATAGATGAAGAGGACAATGAGACAATACTTGTGCATCCCATCACATCAGAGGACATCTACAGAAAGCAAAAAGGTGAACTAGCTAGGCATCCATTATCCTTTTCTTTTTAAGTTGCTACATCTTTTTCCCCGCTCTAAATGGCATGGTTCACCCATTCTCACTGGCAGAATCAATCATCTCATGGAGTAATCCTGAAGAAGATTTAGAATTCTCGCTGAGCTTTCAAGATACTACAGGATGCTCCTTCATATGGTATATGATAGTTCAAAAATACAGCCATGTTGCTATCAGCTTGTTCCTGTGGCTTCTTTTCGATGTTCTACTTTAAACAATCATCTCATGGAGTAATCTTAATCTTGGTGAACTTTTCTGTAGGGACGTGATATGCAACATACAGGGAGGCCAACAGCTTAGCAATGATATCGGTGGTTCGTTGATTGTATATCTTTGCTGTTTATTCACAACTATACAAATATGCGTTCATAAATCATAAGCTATTTGTCATGCAGCTCCGGAAGCCAGTCCTCGGCCGTCGTCAGGTGCCCGAACCTCGAAGTGATGTCTCTTGCAGGCAAGCTGGGGGGTTGCAGAAATAGTGTGAAGTCTACAAACTGAACTAGAGTACCAGATGCCATCTCAATTTGAGGAGCTGAAATGGCATCAGTAGCAAATATAGTTATGCTTTTTGTTTAGGATTTCGAGTAAATTATACTCCTGCAGACTCATCTCTGAATAGGTCGTGTAAGACATCAGGTAACAAGTGGTAAAATTTATGCCGGTTTATCAAGAAAAGAAGAAACAAAAACTATCAGTAGTTTTATCTTAGATTTGGAAAATTTTCGAGTTCGTTCTTTGGTCGAGTTAGAGCCTGAGAGTGGATCAAGGTAGCCTACACCAACATTACCTTTTCTTTTATGAGGCTAATACCACCCCCACATTTTACCTAGGAATAATTGGTCTTATACTGTGATAAAAATACAAAATTAATAAAATATCACTGATCATAAATATAATATATAAAATTTGAATCTATATATTAATAAGACACTGAATAATATTTTACTAAATTTATAATTTTTATAGTTATTATCTTTTTTATTTATAAGCCACGACCCAGTAAGAATCTTTTAAAAAATTGCCCCGTACATTTGACACATAATCCATGGCATTTCTTCCGTCCAATCATTACTGACAACCTTTTTTCAGAAAAAAAAAAGGGTAATGCATTAGCGATTCCTTCTTAAGAAATTGCACACCTTAGGCCGTCTTAAGAATAGGTTATTGTAAAGCCCAGATGGGGAAGACGACTAATGTTCGTACCCTATTTGGTTTTAAACTCCGGTCATGCTATTGCGAACTAATGAAAATCGTAAGTAGACCAACTACTGGTGACATGATGCCATGGCTACGACAACTTACAACTAGGTGGATATGGCATTTTATATACAGAGCAAAAGAAATCGTCCTTCAAGGCTATTTCTACAAGGTATTCTGAACAATCACAAGGCGGCATAGCCTGTCCAAGCTCATTAGGGCTGCTTCTTGATTCGCTTGGAAGCGGTCTTGGCCAGAGCATTACATATATCCCTCTTTCGCTTGGCATTTTCGTCAGTTTTGCCAGCACCAACATTTGTCTGTCGTTCCAACGCTTCCTTCACAAAGAATTTCAGCCTCCACAGTGTTGTCTCGCTCTGTACCAACAGTGGAACCATCATCAAGATGAGCTAGATGAAATCGCCAAGATAAGAGGAAGAATTGCAAGCTTCGGACAATGAAAGTTCTCAAGTTTCAAGGCTATCTTCTCGCATAAATTTTGCAGAAAAGAACTGATGAGTAATGAGACAGCAGCTTAGAGTAAAGTTTGTTACCTGGGCATCCATATCAAGGTCCACTTCTTCAGCACTTGTCTGGAAGCTTGGATTGTCTTGCGCAACGATCTCTAGTGCCTTGTTAAGATCATCAGGAGACAAGTGGCAGAGACCTGCCCCCAGTTTTCTCTTCTCATCTGTGGTCATTTTCCTACAACATCAAGATTTTTTGTAAAATAAATTATGTGATAGATTTGACTACATTGTAATACAGAAACTTATAGCAGACAGCGAACATTTATAAGAAAAACCTGCATCTCTGGATCACCATTTTCTGGAGCTCCTCTAGCTGCTTATTGATTTCATTCAGCTGATAAATAAGAGAAAATATTAATATCAAACAGTACATTGAATCATTAGTATGATCAAATACTGGAGAGGTTATAAGCATTTTGTTTGCTTGGCTTGTGAATAAAAAGTCACGAGGGTATATATTAGGTCAGGATACAAAAGGTTGTTCAGGTTAACCATATCTCTTGGTGAAAGAACTCAAACCATATAATTATATCTACATGGGGCAACCAATTTAACCGTGACAAATCACACAATAGGACCTGCCAGTACTTCCTATCACACAGCTTATATGTGGTAATGCGGAAAAATTGAGTCACTGTAAGTACATAGTTTTTGCTTGTGATACCAGTACGTCCGCTACTGATACCAATACAACCCCTACTAAATATTGCCACTAAAACAGATAATAACCTGTGAGAAGGGCATACCTTGGTTTCGGTATCTTTTGCTAATTTTGCAATATCTGCTTCTCGAGCAGCATTCGTGCTTGCAAATTCCTTCGCTTCCTCCTCCTTTTGTCTTTTTTCCTAAATGCACAAATACATAAGATAATGCATGAAACACAAATTTCCAACTGGTTATTGACAGAGGCTAATGACCCAATTCCCTACCAAAAACAAAAAAAGAAAGGAATGAAAAAAAAAGACCTCACTGTCAACTTTGTGAAGAAGCTGGAGCCATTTCTCTTCAAATTTCTCAAGCAATGACTTGGCCATTATGTGAACATCATTTCGTTCATCATTGTACTTCATTGCATTAGCAAAAATTAATCTAACATCAGAATATATTTCTCGAACATTGCTATATTTGGTCCCATCCTTTCCTTCCATTTTGTTTTGAATAGTTGAGAAATCCATTGGTTTGGTAATAATCTGGAGATATCAAAAAATGAATAAATAAAACATGAAAATCACTACAAGCAAGCTTCAGGCAGGCACAATAACCTACATACATTATAACCATATGACATTTATGACAGTATCAGTGACAATATAGATGTAAAATATCTCAATCAAGACCTTTTGATAAGGTCCCAATAATTACAACAAAGAATCAGCCCTAAACACTGGTCAACTAATCAGTTATCATGAAGAAACTGAATATAGAGAAATATTATGTATTCCATCAATTCAAAGTGTATAGAAAAGGTGAAGACTAAATGATCTTACCACGTAAGAAACTGCATAGATAGCCTAATGAACCATGTATTCCTTCTATACCTAGGGGCTAGGGAGGACTAGAGTAAGAGGAACAATCAAGTCATAAATGCAGGGGTATTCCGCAATTTTGAAATTCCAATTAAACATAATATTTTTCTTTTTTTTTAAACAGTACCAGATTTCCGATTCAAGACAACAATATGATCTTTTTAAAGAAGATTACACAAACAAGCGTAAACCATACATATGCTTGTAGAAAGTAATTTAAAGCTGAAGCTGGTCATTGATGGCCAGAAAGCAGTTTCAATTTGATCAAAAAAAGCATTATCATCTGTACTAAGGTTTCTGGTTGAATACAACACCTGGCCAATGGTTAAAAACCGGTGTCCAACTGACCTATAAATGTATCCCTTGGTAATCAAGATTTCAATTGCTTTAGGAACTTTCTCCAGAGATCAAGGCAGAAAGTATTAGCAGAGTTACCTTGTAATAGTCATCAAGTTGAAGAGCCACAACATCTACTGGTTTTAGAAATGGCTCCGCCCATTCATGAGAGGTGATCTGGAAGAAAAAGGAAAGATAAAGAAGATATGAGTGCAAATTACAAAAGGACAGCTGTGAACTTTTCATGTTGCAGACCGTCCCAGTGAGTTGTGTCTACAATGATTTTAGAATCTGTAAAAAATCATGAACTTTGTAATATATCAGCAAGCTGTGGATATCAGATAGCCACATAATTGATAAGGTTGATCTCGAAGTTTATTCAGTCAATGACAGAGATGCAATTACAGTTCAATACAGGAGTGTGGCTGCAGGATGGAGCATTCAGAAGCATACTATTCGCAAAAATTAGTTCAAGGTGAGTATTTAGAAGCATACTACAGAAT
The DNA here is from genome assembly GCA_019359835.1 of Pharus latifolius. Lineage (NCBI taxonomy): Eukaryota > Viridiplantae > Streptophyta > Magnoliopsida > Poales > Poaceae > Pharus > Pharus latifolius. The sequence goes on from CM033324.1 coordinate 81,778,033, forward strand.
GGAGAAGAATGAACTGACTAACGGAAGCACGAAAAACATAAATGACCATAATAAATTTTCTGTCAACTGTCAAGAAGCAACTCCAGAAGGATCACCTGGCGCACAATTGTGCCAAACTGGCGAATAAGGTCCTGCATCCCTCTTGAGCAGCCACCTTCCTTCCCGCCATACGCCAAATACCTGCCAGCCTTTCGCCCAGCACTTCCATGTCTCTTGTCATAGAATCCTACCACCTCATTCACTCTCGTCTCCAGCTGCAACAAACGTTACAACAACACTTCTTTCTTAGACCTTTGTACCTCAATTATTAGTCCAAAAAAACACTAGAACATACATATTATCCCTTTTCCAGACACCAAATCACAAGAACGTGGAAGCTTATTTCAAACTTTTATTAGCAAAAACCCCAAAGGCATATTCTAAAGTGAAGTAGAAGCAAAGCTTCCACGCATCAAATCTTGCATGTTTTAGGGTAAGAGAAGTATATTTGGACTTGCGAGCGAGATAAGGGCAGTTACCACGTCGGTCTTGGAGATGAGGTCGTCGACCTGGCGCCGGAAAACTTTCGCATCCAGCTCCGGGGGCCTCTCCGCGGCGGCGCCCGGCTCCGACGCCGGAGAAGGCTGTACTTCCGCCGCAGCCGCCGGCGAGTCGTCCTGCGGCGCCATCTAGCCTCTAGGGTTTTGGCAGGAAAGTGTGCGAGGCATCTAACGTCTCGGCCGCAAGCTCCTGAGCTGCTCACCTGGGCTGTGCCCGCAGTGGGCAGGATGATGGGCCTCGTCGGCCCTCCACCTGGCCTTACGGCCTGCGAGGGTGATGGATGATGGGTCTACGTGGGCTTTCACCTGGGTCATACGGGTCTAGTGGGAAAACGAATGATAGGCCTGGGTTGGCCTTTTCCTGGGCCATGCGGGCGGCGTGGGAACGGTTGATGGGCCTTTATATGGACCGTGTGGGCTGCGTGGCAACGGATAATGGGCCTCTCTGGTCTTTACCTGGGCCGTATGGGTAAACGGCTGATGGGCCGTCACCTAGGCTCCTGTGAGAAGTCCCTGTAGTTTCTCCTGGGCTCAGTTTATTACCTTCAGTATGGGTCAGATATTTCGGCCGTTTTTCGCCTGGCTTAAGGAAAAGATAAAAAAACTTCATTCCGCGACGCTTAAAGGGATGTTTCGCTGCGATTATATGCAATTTATCAGCCCAAATAAGTTCGATCCAATGACATACACCCAGCGTATTTACTATAGTTTATCTATCTGTTTAGCTTATTTAGCATGATAAGTCACCATCGAGTGACCCCCCGCTTCTCAGAGCTTATTATCTCTGCTCCTCGTGATAAGCACATTATATATTTATATATATTTTTCCTAAATTAGACCCTCTTTCAACTCTGAAACTCCTTTTACTTGTCATTTTATATGTTTTAATTTAAAAATGAACAATCAATTTTTGTGAGTTGACTCAATATGTTTTAAATAAAAATATACCAGATTTGAAATAATTCCGATGCGCATATGATGAGGAACGAAACAGAAATGAATACAAAAAAGTGAAATGCGACAGTCAAGGGAAGCACCCCCTTGGCACGCTCATTGCCGAGAGCGGAGCACTAGTGCCCAAGGTTGTGCTCATCTCAGGTCTAATCGTGTTTTTCAGTTCATTTTGAATTATTTTTGAAGGATTTTTTTTAAAAGATTTAAGGAATTATAATAATATTAATTTAGAACTTTTGTACTATAAAAAGCAGGTTTTTGATTTAGTTTATCATTTAGAAAAATTAAATTTAGTCCTCTCTCTAATTTAGTTGAGTTATTAGTTGTTTTTTGGTGAATTGTAAGTTGACCTAGACGATTGTTCTTATTTCGTAATTCAATTCAATATGTTTTCATTATTTCTCTCCTATTTGTTGTTTTTAATGGTTTTTAATGAGTAGTTTTCTTTCTAGGGTTAAAAATGACTTAATCTGAAGGACACCATTTTGGTTTGAGTTTGTTCGAAAGATTGTTAATTTAATTGCCTGAATTTTTGTACTCTAATCCTAAACTGGTATTTCTTCTATGACATCGTTCGTACTCCATGAGACAATTGGTGCTCATTCATTAGGGCAATATACGACCGCTACACTCTAACGATTATTTGCTTCATCTTAACCATCGTTTGTACTGTTGGAAATAGAGTAAACTACATTAGTAGAATTTCAAAAATTTTACTCAAAAGCTGCAAGTAATAAATCATAGATTATATTGTTATCAACAGCGAAAAGAGATATGGTGAAATGATTGAATGTGCACAGTGACCGCTCGCGGATCATCCTGATCAGCGCAATAATTATAGTAGTGCCTCTATCAATATCCACATGTTTCGGCATGGAACGTCGTACAATGGTGTGTTAGCACCAACGCGCACGACCATAGTTTAGGTGTTGTTGCTTTAGAGGAGATGGCAATTAGGGTTTTTCGTGATATTCTCAAAGTCCATCATATCTCTCTTTATATAAAACCCTGCAGAACAAAATTATACTAGATTAGGTTTCCTAATATGATACGATATCACATAACGAATCTTATCTGAATTGTAGGAGTCTAACATTATGTCTCTTAATCTAATACGAAAACCCCATAACAAAACAGATCTGAATTGATTTTTTCCAACCCGTTAAGTGTGTGACCCTATAGATTTATGCATATCTGGTCATAACTCAGAAATACTTACTTGAATTGTAAGTCAGTAGTGGCTCCTGTTGACAACTGGAAAAAGGTTCCAAGCTAAACTTACACAAGATCAAATATTCACACAGGGAAACACTTCTAACAAATACTTAGAGGAAGTATTGCAAATATAGACACATCGGAGACATGGGAATTATATAGGTTCGGGCCTCGGAGACTGAGTAATAGCCTTACTCCTGTAGTGGTTTCACTACAGTGTAAAGTATTACAGAGGAGAACAAGAGATGTTCCCAAATGAACTAAAAACTAATCTCCTATTCTCTAAGCTGTGTAAGGCTCCATTATCCAATGTTTCGGTCCCTTCCTCTTCTCTTCGACCTCCTCCTTTTATAACTTGTCGAAAGTCGTCGGTTACAGAATTGAAGGGTTGCCGGGCGGAAGACGTGCTCCGGTCATTGAAGATGTGCAATTATGATTGGCTACGCGTATATTATTGTCTGCGCATTTATCCTCTTGACGGTTACCATATCTGGGAGTTATGATATTTATGGAAAAATAAAGGATCACGGTATCTAAAGGTGGTGGTCGAATGAGCATAACCGTTGAGTATGGTCGAATGGTCATAACCACTGAGTATGGTTGAATAAACATAACCATCTAACAATTAGACCTTCGAACTGTGGTCGGTAGACGAGTCTTCGACCATTCCTTTATTTAAAGAATGCCTCCAGCTTCTAGTTCATCGACAAGGTAAATAGTATTCATTTGGTCGTGTATTGGCTATGATTCCATCTCTATGACCAGAGTGGTCATAGGTAATAGAGTCCTTTCGACTATGAACTCTTTAGATGATAAGTGTTACGATCATAAGGATTAGTGATCATACTTACATGATAAATATTTGTAAGGGTCGGATTAAGTCTAGAATACCTTAGATTTCCTCATTGTCTCTTTCTGAAATGTCTTATGGCTATAGGAAGGAGGTTTATTTGTTTCTCTCTTTATAGTCTCGTTCGACTACTAAAAGATATACACAAATCTTTGTCAGCCCCTAGCAGGATATAATGACCATCCAAATATACACGAAGATCATAATCAACGAATCTATATGATATGCTCATATCGATCCTCTTGCCATACGATACCAGATTAAACCCAAGACATGAAACATGTTACCCTTGCACAATTCAATCTTTTCTTGATCTCATAGTGAAGTGATTTTCTCGTAGTTGACACTCAACCACAAACTGCATGGCAATGCACTTCTCAATTTATCTATATCGAAGGACCCAGTGATATTTCTCTCATTATATGAGAGATGCATTCTTTCGTATGGCTCATAGTATATCTGAATATTACTTTTATTATCACTCAATTAAAAGTAACGTTTAGTAGTATCAAAGAAGGATCAATAATAAATATTATTTGAGACCAACTGGTGACACTTGAATGATAAATCCAAATAGTACTCAAAATAGGTCTATCCAACATTATATTCTCTAACATATGTTCATATTATTAATTTGATATCTTATACCTATAGTTCGTGAAACATGGTTATCAATCAATATATGTGTTAATACATTAATCAATAATATTCTATTTAAAAATAATGAATCAGGGAATTTATAAAATAATATCATCAAATAAATTTAGAGTTTCACGAATAAGTCACACACTTGTTGATCGAATCAAGATAATTTATTCAAAAATAAAATAATATATTAGTAAAAAGGTTCATAAACATAATACATCTTTATGATTTTCTCTAGGACATTTCACTAACATATATTTCATGAGACGACCGGTATTCAAACACTAAGACAACATGCGACTACTGTATTTTAATGATTAAGTTAGAGTTTGGAAGGAGTTTTTGTGTATTAAAGCAACAAGCATGACCCCCTACGACTGTTGAATAGTTTATAAGCCACCAATTAAATTTGTCTCATTGAGAATCTCGATAATTAATTCGTCGGTTTAATACCTGATGAGGACATCCTTCGCATCAACGATCGATCAGAAGAACTTTGCTCGCAATCAGAAGAACTCTGTGCTCGACCAGAAAGGCTCGAGGTCACAGCATCCCTCAAGGTCGCAGCCGATCAAGCCTGAAGACACATGGTCGCAACCTGAGGACCATCCAGTCTGCCGATCAAGCATAATTGTTCAGCGACTTCAACCAAGTGCTAATTTCAGCACAGATGTCCAAGTAGGTCGTGTGAGTACTTGTTGGAAAGGTAATCGAAATAGCTTTCCAACGCATCAAGAATCATTGAATTCTGACATCGTATGCAACCAGGAGACCCGAAACAATGGCAAGTGCACGAGGGGAAAGAGTCCTGTTCGGATCCGTGAAAAATAGCTCGGGATTTTCTTTTTATAGTTTGTTAGGATTCTATTATGTTTCAAATTAGTTTAAAATTCTGGTTTTAAACATTCTATCTTTTGTAAATACCACCCTCTATAAAAGAGACGCATGGTCATAGTTTTGAGACAACCACAAATTGAATACACAAATATTTTCAGAGAAGTTTTTGCTCTTGTTCTAGGGTTTGTGCTCATAAGCCTTTACCATTGTTCTTGTAATTTCTTCATTGATTGCAGGAACAGTGCGTCTACTTTTGCGTGGTCAAGTAGACAACGATCAAAGCGTGTGGTTGGGCGAATTCTTTTGTCGCAGGTTGCTGTATTGACAGTGGTTGGCGCCATCGGTTCGTCAGATTACACGAATCAACGAGTTATCAAGGATCCTACGTCGTGAAGATCGGGCACCCCGTATCAATACCTCTACTAAAAATCGTGTCTGACGGTGACAAAAATCCCATAACCTGAGGGTTTTTCTCATTATTTTCTTTGACTCAATTTCAGTAGTTCTCGTAATATCAGGATTAACTCTCTAAAACAAACACTCGCTCAATTTAACTTAGTAATTTGCAATCCAAAAATTGGTTCAACTTGTTCCTTGTGGATTAGACATTTAAGTGCCAAACGAAAAATCATTTACTTATGGTTATTATAAAACACATCCTTCTAAAACATGTTACCTTTCACTCATCTTCCCACTCATCCTTATAAGCTTGAATATCTGCCAAAGAGTTATTAAATATGCCAATTTTTGGTTTTACTAACCAGTGCAAAAAAAAACTTATTTAATAAGCCTAAATTGAACTAAACTACAATAAATAAAGTTCTATCTATTTGATAAAATCAATGTTATTTTTAATTCTATCATGGTTTGATAGTAATTCAATGTGTCAAAAGTAGTTTGGATTAGAATTTTTTTTTGTTAATTCCACTATGGTTAGAAAAAAATCCTGTCAGTCTCTGTTTTCACATGTCCGTTATTATATGGTTGCTCTGTAACAAAGATAAAAAAATCCTCTAAACAGAAAGACGCTGAAAGCAATTAAAAAAATATATACAAGTCTCAAGCGCCGCCTAAGTTTACTTGTCAATGAAGCTTGAGCCATCAACAATGAATGTAAACTGTGGCTGAGCCTGAGAGCTCCGAAAAAGGAAGACAAACGAGTACGTGCGAGTGATCCGCTCACATCAGTTGATTTGTGAATCAAGGACATTAACTCTTAACTGAATTAAGAGAGTGATGTTTATGATAACACATGCAAAAAAAACATGCTTGCGAGGAACAGACATACCTCATCGACGTGAAACATTCAATACAACTACTTAAGCTCTTTTTAATTGATTGATGTAGCCGATTCGTTCTCCACCATGCACACAAGTTGTTTGGATGTTAGATATAGATTTTTACTTTTGATTAATAAAATTGTACATTTTACAATAGTTAATTTAATAAATTGATTTTATTTAGTTAGTTTATTATGATAATGTATGAAATACTTTATTTTGGATGAAATGGATCTCTGGTGTTTCTTCTTAAACATGAGTAACACGTTATTTTGTTGTGTTTCGGGACCCTGCTTTGAAAGTGTTTAGCAGCTAAACATCAAATCTATTATAACGAAATCACATATTATTAATTAAAACCTGCGATCCAAACAGCGTCCTAGTACTTAGAGAAAATTTCACCAACAATTCCCATTACAACACAAGAATTTTGCACTAAAAATCTCACATTACATATAAAAATTGCAATCAAATTCTTATTCACTAAATTGCATAAATGTTGTTAAAGAAAACATTTAGAGAAGCAAACATACCAAAATTCAACAAAAAAAAAATTCAATTATCATATACATTCATGAAAACATTCTAAACTACAAAGTACATAAAAAAATAAAATTAATTATAGTACAAATATCACAATTATATTAGTTATAGTTTTAATGATATGTTTATTATTTACAATATAATTTTTAATTTATAATTTCATTTAATGGTTTTATAATTATTTTGGTTTCTTTATGTTTCTTATTGCTTTTTAGTTGTTAGTTTTTGACTTAATTTGCTTTTTTAAAAAAAAAATTCTCGAAATACAATCTATATTTTCTTATTCTTCATGAACTATTATGGACTTCTTGATTTTGTTAATTTTATACGTTTTTTATTAACGTGGATAGAAATTTGATTACAATGTTTAAAATAATGTGGGACTCCATTATAATCCAAAGAAGTGAGATAAAATTAAAATTTTTATGTTATGATCAAGACTTATAGTAAAATTTACTATAATACTAATTAGATCTTCAGTTTGTTAAGAGGAATTAATAACCCATGATTGCTATTGTTAGGGCATGTTTGGATGTCCTATAACCTTTTACAAGTGAAAGACAAAAACGCCTGTAACTTTTGTAAAACAAGTGAATTCCTATTCATACACTAAAAATCAAAATCCCCAATAAATATTTTGGCATACCAATTACCAAAGCCTGTGAAGCTTCTAGTTTGCTAGGATTCATTAAGCCACAACACAAGCAAACAACCCCGGTGACTAGTGGCAGCAACCATGAGATTTAACTTGTGGAAGCACGGAGGAACTCTCGATAAGCGGCAAGCGGTCGAGCTCTTGGCAGCCGCAATGGCAAGGCTGAGTTCGTGGCGGCCTCGACGGTGCAATCGAGCTCAAGATGACTTGGGCCAATGGCGGCGTGGTTGAGGTCTCAACCTCAGCAATGCAGATCTCATGGTGACTGGGCCATCAGTGGCGCGATTGAGAGCTCAATCTCGGCAGCCAACGACGATGCAGAGTTTGTCCTCGGAGGCACAGATGAGATTTGGGAGGACTCAGCAGATCGGGGCAAACAACGATGCCAAGGAGATTTACGATTGTGTGCCAGTGGGGGAAATGCAACCACATAAAAAAATAAATCTAAAGCCTTTCTAAAATTCCGAGCGATTTGAGCTGAAACATCCATATTGGGCCACAAGTGTCTTCCCTTTCATGCATACCCAAACATTTTTTTAGTCTATATTGCTTTATTTTACCGGCTGTAATTTACAAGTCAAATGGCCCGATTACAGGGAATCCAAACAGGACCTCCTGGGCGTCACTTTCCAAACAGCGGGACAAGTGAGCTCTTCATTCTTCAATGGAAGCAAAGCTTCGTACTTATCCATATCTCTTTCATATAGGCGGAGTGCAAGCCGGCCGCCCCACCCACGGGCGGGAGGAGAGGGTGGGTTCAGGCTATCTCTAATCCATCAGTGTTTTGCCAAGTGTTTCAACAGAATATTCTCTAGTATATTCTGTGTCACGTATGCGAACCACTATCTAAAGCACTCGGCCCTACTCCAACCCATCGATGCTTCACGAGACGCTTCGTACGGACCCACGAAAATTAAATTTAGATGTTTTTAAGTAAAACATCAATAACTTTTAATTTAAAAATCAAATATATGCAATGTTTGATCTCTATATGAAGATAATTTAAAGATCTACAATTTTCTCATATAATTAACATCTAATTCGAATTAGATTAATCATAAATTAAAAAATAAAGATTATATGTAATTTGATCGCACATAAACCGAGGACAGACCCACCCGCAGAGCGAAAAATTCTGATGCTGCGATTTGTTTATTAATTTTTTTCCCGTGGGCCCCGCTTATCAAGGCGTCAAGGTAGCAAGGATGGAGAGAGCCTCAGGCAGTGGACGCTCGGACTTTTTTTTTTTCTTGATTCTTGTGCGACTATTTTTTGATTTATACATTAATCTAGTTTAAATTAGATCTTTATTATATTGAAAAAATTATAGATTTTTGAATTATCTTCATATAAAGACTAAACATCACATATATTTAATTTTAGAATTAAAAGTTATTTATGTTTTATTAAAATCAACTAAATTTTAGTAAATATTTAATTTTTTTTTTTTTTCAGAATCCTAATTCTATTTTTGTGGGTCCGTGCAATAAATCTCTTTAGGCGTATTTGAATTGGAGTGATGGGTGTTTCGGGTGACGTTTCACACGTGTGACACTTTACAAATCGAAACAAATAGTTTGCACTTATATATACACTGAGAGGTTAGAATATATACTCACGCATAAATAGGTTATGGAGTGGATTATGATGAGTGAGGTGAGATATGTGTTGTTGACAAAACAAATATCATGTAGATTTTCTCAAAAAATAAAAAAAACAAATAGCATTTTAGTTATCGTTGTTAGTAGCATTCTGTGCTAAAGCTTTATCATTTAGAGATTAAACGTGTGATATGTTTATATGTTTTCTTGTACATGTAATTATATGGTATTATTACTCCCATTAAAAGTACCAACTAAAGTATATCACACACGAAGCAAGCACCGGTTCCATATCTCGTGTTACGTGCATAGTCTCAATCTCTACACACTAAAAATTACATAAGCATTTTTTATTGTTCTCTCCTCTAAAAACTCTTAAGAGCCGTTAAGATAATTGATTCTTAAGTAATTTTTAGTGTCACACACGCTTTCTCTCCTCTCAAGTGCAATGGAAGTGAATAATAGCATCCAAGCCTCCCAATTTGCGCTAAAAATAATAACCATTAAACATAGAAAAAAATCACATATATGTGTGGTAGGAATAGAAAATCGCGCTCGACAAAACTGAGAAATACACATTGCAGCTACCAGATAAAAAAACAAAGAAGTTGACGAAAACAAATCCAACTATAAACGTGAAGAGAAAAATAGTGGTCCACATAGTTCATACTTCATAGAGATTCTGGAAACACAAATTTGATTAAAGTAAACAACACTCAATGAAAAGAAGTCATACATCGTAAGTGCTAAGGGAAGGTTTCTTGGGCATGTTCTTGTGACCTTGAAAATACCAAGATTGCATTGATATCGGCGACGTAGATCAGTCAAATCTAGAGACCCCAATATAATTTTGATTACAATATGTACAACCAGAATTTGATGATTAACAGCACAGAAATTGAACAAAAATGGCACTACAACTACCCTGCAGAAGATAACTACATAGATACAGCATGATAGCAGACAAGATGTCATAAGTATCGGTGCTACAAATAACTGAAATTATGGTTCTAAGAATGGCACATAGTTCACAAGAGTATGAAACTTTACGTTCTGAAGTGAAGACTTCAGCAAAAGGTTCTGCTGAAGAACTATTAAAAAAACATTTTTGTCCTAAAAATACATACATCATAGGCAACTTTGCTGTCAGTAAGAACCCAAACAACCAGCAATTTATCCTTATCAGATTCATATGAACCTCATTACCGACGATCGCCAGTTCTTCGAAGGGTAGAGCAGCAGGGAATGACAGGAACTGCTTTTATTTACATCATTAGGAATGAACTTACAGTTCAGAATGTGATTGATTTACCACCAAACATTCAGAAGAATTATGTTTCTTCTCCTATTATTTCTATTTCTGCGTATGATGCGTCAGATGCAGCTCTTAGATCAATGTCTAAGCAGCTAAACATCAAAAGATCCTTTTGTTAGAACTACAAATGACATACTTTGTTTTCTTAGAAAAATTGGGATCATTCAGATTAAGTACCAGACCAGTCTTACCAGATCAAAAATCACCTCTTTGATGCATACTTAATTTATTGCTCTACCACTGAGACAGAGGATTAGAGGAGATCAAATCCCCAAATGTTCAGTTCATGCTCTTAATTCTTAAATCATAAATAATGAGTCCCAATATTCATTCTTTTTTCTCAAAAAGATTCTGCTTCTGTATTAGTATATCATCCGCATGGGTAGAATCTCAACAACAAAATATTCCCAACTACAAAAGATAATACAACACTCTGTTTAAAGATTCAGATAAAAAAATGACAATAAACGCATGCATTTTCAGAGTAATTTTCTTTCAAATTTACATTCATGCATCATACATTGAGCAAGAAACACAATGAGAAATTATCAAAGAAAGGTCAGACTGCAACCCTTTTATTTCAAACTCGAAACATAAGTTAAAAACTGACAAAATAATAACGGATAGTAACTTTGATATCCAAATCCAAACTGCAATGATCAAACCATATCTGATTTTATGGTTGCTGCTTTGGATCGCGGAACCCGGCATCAACTAGCACCTTTTCCTTCTTGGCGAGCTCAATGTCGTGATCCACCATCATCTTGATGAGCTTCTGGAACCCAACCTTGGGCTTCCACCCGAGCTCCCTCCTTGCCTTGCTGGAATCCCCCTTGAGGCTGTCCACCTCAGCAGGACGGAAGTACTTCTTGTCAATGATGACGTGGTCCTTCCAGTCCAGTCCGGCATACCCAAAGGCAGCCTGCAAGAACTCCTCGACCGTGTGTGACTCGTCGGTGGCCACGACGTAGTCTCCAGGCTTGTCCTGCTGCAGCATAAGCCACATTGCCTCAACGTAGTCGCCGGCGAAGCCCCAGTCCCTGGCGGCGGAGAGGTTGCCCAGAAACACCTTGGTCTGGAGCCCGACCTTGATGCGGCCGACGGCGCGGGTGATCTTGCGGGTGACGAAGTTCTCGCCGCGGCGAGGGGACTCGTGGTTGAAGAGGATGCCGTTGCACGCGAACAGCCCGTAGGCCTCACGGTAGTTGACGGTGTACCAGTGGGCGGCGACCTTGGCGGCGGCGTAGGGCGAGCGGGGGTGGAAGGAGGAGTCCTCGGACTGGGGCGGCGGCGTGGAGCCGAACATCTCGGAGGACCCGGCCTGGTAGTATCTTGCCGGTTTGCGCGCGAGGCCGACGGCCTCGAGGAGGCGGAGCGCGCCAGTGCCGGTGACGTCGGCGGTATAGTCGGGGATCTCGAAGGACACCGCGACGTGCGACTGCGCGGCGAGGTTGTACACCTCGTCAGGGAGGATGTGGTCGAGCGCGCGGCGGAGCGACGACGAGTCGGAGAGGTCGGCGTAGTGAAGCCGCATCGGCGGGCGCGGGGACACCGGCGTGGCATGCGGGTCATGGTACATGTGTTCAAGCCGCTGCGTGTTGAAGTTGGAGGACCGCCGGATCAGGCCGTGTACCTCGTAGCCCTTGGACAGCAGCAGCTCCGTCAGGTAGCTCCCGTCCTGGCCCGTGATGCCAGTGATCAGCGCTACCTTCCGCGGCGGTGCCGGCGACCGCGGCACGTCGGGGGTCTCGGCGGCGTCGGCGGTGGCACCGTTGGAGTGCGGGGTGGAGGAGGCCATTCTTGTTTGGTTTGTTTAGGTCTGGGAATGGGAGGGGAGGAAGGAGGGAGTTTTTGTAGGCCCCGCGTGCAGGTCCGTCGGAACTGGGTTTGGCTGGCATTTCTGTAATTCTGTGGGCAAGAGATGGAAAATGTTAATTTGCGGTACTTAATTTCCTTGAAGACGTGTGGAACGCTTTAATTTCTCAAATAAATTGTAATTGGGCGAAATCAAAAAAATAAAATTCTAAGTTTACCTTGTAAGATGAGTTTGTTTTAAATTAAAAATCCTAAATAAATTAGTCATTTAAAACTGAATTATTGGGTTTATAAATTTAAGTTTAAACTACACCAAATGAGACGCAAATAAAAATTTCTTAAACTAAAATAATAATATAGTTAATACTATCACATTTACGAATGAAAGAAATCCTTCCGTGATATTTCATTCACACATTAAGACTTATTGAAATTATAGTATAATTTTTTGTTTACCTACTAGATATTTGATATTTTTTTATTATTTTATTGATTAATAAATAATCACGATAAAAAATAATATGTTAACCATATATCGAGAAATACACTGCGATCCCAAAACACCCCACTAAGTCAAATTTCCTCGATATTAACATTTCATTGGAGTATGCGAGATGATACTGAAGAAATCAGCAACTAATATGCCACTTTTACTTTTTTTCTTAAGTGTGCATTGCACGGTTCAGCAGATCTGGGGTTGACTTGTAAGTACTTGGGGTGGGTGTTGTTAAAGTGTTAGCTTGCATTGGAATTATCACTGCTACTGTTTAATTGACCTGGACTCAGTTGATACCTTTCTTCCTCCAGGAAAAATTCCACCGGAGGATCCAAACCTACGCAAATTCCACCAGAGGATTGAAACCTACGCATCAAGTCATGAATCATACAAACATGGTTAAAAGATTTGTATATAAATAAATTTTAAAATTGAATTGATTTACTGGTTAAAAAACTGTAAATGGTAATTACGATCTACTCGGTACCAGAGTTCCTGTCTTTGCAGTTTATACCCTGCAGATCTCCGGGTGAGCCTTCTGTAACTCTGAAACCCTTGTTCACATTAGATGCTTCTTTTGTTCTTTCCAGATGATACATTTGACTTGTAGTAGAAAGAGGGAAAAAAAAAAAAAAAAAAGAAAAGCGAGGAACTATGCAATTTTATTATCAGTTTTGCTCATGATCATTAAGCAGACATTATATGCATTGCATAATTATTTCAAGGAACAGATGTACAGTACAAGGCAGTTTTCAGACCGAATAGAGCGTAGATCAGTAAAATAAGTAGACATATCAAGGACAACAGGCATTAGTAAGCCTATAGACAATAACAGACTAGTCAGGGGCCATGATCATGATTAGTAACTCTGCAAAGACAGAATGATGATGATCCGGGAGGATCTTCAGGTTGAGTTGCATTCTGCATATTAGAATCTGAGCGAGTCTAGTGCAAAAATCAAGACTAGGTCTCAAACGAATTAGATGATATGCCTTCTGAATTCCAGTGTCAAAATTTCCTCCATAGCACTACAACTGGAAGACAGGATGCGGCCCTGCTTCAATCTGGTAAGAGATGGCTATGCAAAGCTCGAGTGCTGAGATACTTTTGAAGCAGTTTGATCAAAATAAAAGAGAGGTGAGCAGTGAGCTCTCATCCTCGCAGGACTTGACCCTAAGAGCGCTGCACATATAAAATATAAATATTAGAACATTTTCAGTACTTGATATATTAATATTAACTAAGCTTTGGACAAAGCAAAATGCTACTTTGGCTTCGAGTCAGTCTTAACATGCTTAACTCTTAACAGAATTATATGTATGCTGGTTTCAAATGGGTGCATGCCTGATTGCCTACTAATATCAACACCACAATTACCACTGTAGACAACTTTCCATTCAGTCAGAGCAGAACTCTGTGGATGTAGTTAAGCAACTCAGCATTGTATCTCTTTGATAGCAAATGATCACCTTTAAGGGGGAAACAATTGAGCATGCACACATAGGAGATGCATGCGTTGCTGAATTACATCAATATATTTTATTTATTATACATCAGTAGATAGTTCCATACACATTTGCCACTTGCTGAATTACATAACATGTTATAGGTAACCACCAGACAAGCTCACAAATCACAACACATAAAAGACAGGACTATTGATTTTACACTTCAAAATAACAGGAAACAAGTTGATATTTTTGTGGTGCTATTATGTGCTTCAATGTATTACACTTCAAATTTCATTTACCATGGGAGATAACTGATGTACAAACTTTATTGACCTACACCTGATTTTCTTCAATCAAGTCGCTTTGTTTTCACCACTCACAAGCCCAGTCAAGTTAAATTATTCAATTTTGACTTGTCAATACTTGCTGACACCCATTTCTTTTCCGTGACTCTCACTAATACACAGCAGTATAACAAGAGCTAGCTTTAGTTGTTTGAGAGCTTATGAACATAAAAATATTTAAATGTTGTGCAAAAGCAGAAAAAGATTCTTATAAGTCTATAAGCTAATTGTGCGGATCTCAGACAGGACTTCAAATGTATCCACAATTTATTGTCTAATTTTGAGGAGCACACCTGCTGAGATCTGAAGTTGCACGAGAGTAGTGACCAAGTTCCAGGAAAAAAATAACATGCTATTTTACATAAATGATGTCCTCTTCATCTGGTTCGTCCATGTCCCAGTCACCATCTTCTTCTTCTGGTATATTTGAAGCTTCCTCATCTCCTTCTCCATCATTTCCTTCTAACTGCTCCCTTTCCTCCTGTAGTTTGTCCAGTATAGAAAGAATCTGTGGAGGTGGAATCAATTAGACACTATATTTTACCCCAATGTGTAAGAGAAATCAGTGATAATATTGCAACATAGTGCTCCAGGTGACAGGTCTTTGTGTGGTAATCTAGTTCCTGCAACCCAATGAAAAAAATGTCTAGTTTCATTGGTTAGACCCAAAAAGCGCTGAATACTTTCCAGCTTTTGAGATAGCATTTTTGCTTTATCCCTTGGGATGAAGTTTACATCCAATGAGATATGGATGGGACGTAACCGATTAACCATATCCACATAAATGACAAGGATAGTTCTAACTTTTAACTACTTTTAAGATATAGTCTAAACACTGTTTAAACAAAGAAGCAAAACATTACCACAAGAGATCCCAAAGAGATTACTTGAATCATCACTAAGCAAAGCACATCCTTGAGACAAATGGGCCTAGCATACTTGAGAGTATCGATAGATTGGTCTTTAGCAGCAACAAAAAACTGACTACAAACTAGTACTTTATCAGCTTTCATCAATCCTAGGCTAGTCAGAGTCTCACATTACATGTATTATAACTTGTGGGGGAACAATTACAAGGTTTAACGAGCTTTAGGACTTATCAAATTGCAACAAAAATGGTTGCTTTTCACAAATGGTGTAAATAATAACACTAAGCATACCCTGCTTCCACGCTCCATGGACTCGTCTTCAATGAAACGTATCTCTGGCGTAAGGCGCAGCTTCATCCGCTTGCCTATCTGACTCCTGACATACTTAGTTTTCGCCTTGAGCCCGGCAATGGCCACCTTCTTCCCCCTCTCATCTCCAAACACAGACACATACACTTTGCAAACCTACACATCATACATGGGCATCACAAGAAACATATCAGCTATAAAACTTAGTTTCGTACTTGTAAGCTGTAATACGTAGTGATTTGATTAGGGTGAACAATGTTGAGGACCTGGAGGTCGTTGGAGAGCTCGACGTCGGCGATGGTGGTAAGGGAGGAGAGGTAGCGGTCGGCGCCGAGGGCGGCCTCCGGGAGCACGGCGCGCTGCAGGACGGGGTCACGGGTCAGCATGTCGGCGAGCTCCCGCTGGATCTGCTTGGCCACCATCCGCACCCGCCGCTCCTTCGCCATGCACCACACCACCCGCAGCGGCGGTAGCGAGAGCGGCCGGGCGGAGACGGGCGGCGCGAGGTGCCGCAGCGGAGGCGGGGACCCCAGGGGTCGGCACGCGAACATCTCCGAGTCGGATCGATTGGTGTGGTGGGCTTCGCGGTGGGAAGAGATAGTGGAACGAAGGAACAATATCTCCCGAGTTTTTTTTCCTTTTTTTTTTGTATTACTTCTTTTAATATTTTTTTATTAAATTGATGAAACATGATCAATAAAAAACATGTGTGCTTTGAAGTTTTTCATAAAGATGTTATATGTGTTTGTGATTTGTTTTTACTTTTTTTATATGATAGAATTTGCAAATAATTTTGAGTGATTAAATTAACTTCACTATAAAAGTGCATAGCATGAATCATGGAACAAAAATTACAGAAATAGTTTCAAAAAATAACTTGCAGCACATTTGTCTAATGCAATGTAATAAGGCAACTTAGTTTCAGGTATGATTTTTTTTAGGGTCGTGAGTTTGAGAGAATCCAGGACTGTTACATAAGAGATTTTTTTTTTTTTTTTTTGCTTTTGTGGTTCAAGAAGTCAAATATGGCATATTTATCTATATAATAACAACAAATTATATGATTCACCATTAATTATAATTATCAATATTATATTTTATTATAAAACTAATAAATATCAAATATAATCTTAAAATAGCAAAACTGAAGTTCCATACCAAACAACTTTCCTAACTTTTAACTTTTGAACTCAAAACATCAAAAGTCCTTATAGAATAGAATATGGAATCAGAATCAGGCCAAAACACACAATATTCCAAAATATTTTAAACTTGCACAAAACATTTACAAAACTGTCTGACGATTAATAAATAGCTCAAATAAAACAAAAATGCAAACATGCTCCCTTTATCTGAAAATAAGAGATAAACCATCGTATAGCACAAAAAAACAAAACCGTCAGCTAATTACTGCAGTACAATCATTTTGGCATCTATTTATTTACTAAAATAGATATCAGGTCTCAAACTCTCGAATCCCTAAACTAAATCCGTAAATTATCATTTCTTAATATTATTAAGATTTGATCTGACAACATCTTTGTAGCTACATGTTTTAAACAACTTTTCTACAGCAAACAAATAAAAAAAGAAAAAAAAGTACCACCCACTTTGTGAATTTAGGCCCATAAGCCTATCCAGCCCGCAACTCCCGGCCCAACAAACGCTTCTCCCCTCAAACGTCGCGGTGCCCTAGAAGGCCTAAACCCTTACCCTCCAAAAACGCCCGCAACCTCGACTCGCGGCGGCGATGGCGAAGGAGAAGAAGCGGAAGCAGCTCTCCGACGCGCCGCCTCCGCCCGCCGGGGGAGACGCAGAGTCGGCCCGAAAGGAGAAAAAACCCAAGAAGGAGAAGAAGGCGCCGACGCTGCCGTCGCAGATCAAGAACAAGGAGAAGCGCAGCGAGGTGCACGCCAAGCTCAAGCGCGAGAAGAAAGCACAGAAGCGCAAGCTAGCCCGCGAGCGCGGCCAAGCCGCCCAGCGCGCCGCCGAGCTTGGCGAGCAGGCAACTCCCCACCCACACCCCCACACACCACCCCCACCCCCCCGGGAACTCTACTTGCATGTGAAGTGTAAAAGTTGGTTCATTTTTTGAGGTGGTTTGATGTTTGGTTATTGCAGCCGCCGGAGAGGCAGGTGCCGCGCACGATCGAGAACACTAGGGAGCCCGACGAGACCGTGTGTCGGCCCGATGACCAGGAGGTTCGTATATGCCGTTATGTTCTGTTTATTTGATCAATGCAAGTTTTCCACACCTTAGGATGGAAATATGTTGTAGTTTTCGAGATTAGAGTTCTTTTTTTGGGTAGGTTTATTCGATTCGTGCGAGTTGGCTAAACGTTGAAGCTATGACCAGTACTCCATGTTTATGTTATGATCGGAGGTTGGGAATGGCAAGTTAACCGCAAAGACCAAACATTAGGTAGCAGTGTGATAAATGTAGTTTTTGAGGTTAAGCTGATGCGATTTTGTTGAGTTCGCTGCTTACTTGAAGTCCTTTTGGGAGTTCGGGTTAAAGCAAGCATGTCAGCATTTGAGGGTTTGGCAAAAAGTTGATGAAACTTTACCCATTTTAAATTGAACCATGGAGCATGCAGTGCGTATCACGAAGTAAGATAAGTTCTTTGAGAAATTTGAGCTTAACAATTGAAGGAGCACTCTTCAAAAATAAATGTAAAAATTCTTAACCCAACCTTTCCCAATGAGGACTTAAACCTGTGACCTCTCACATAGGGAGCTATCTTAACCACTGAGTACTCACATGGCCTTCACTAAATAAGAAAACCTGACGTGCTTTAATAGTGTCCTCCAAATTATAGTTTCATAATTCATAGTTATGCTTAATCTGTCCTGAGAATTGTATTAGTATATGGCATAGTGTTGTGTGTCTATGCTTCAATAACTTCTGTATATTTGGAGACATCTGATTAAAATTTGTATGTGCCTGCATTCTGTTGGCGTGAATAAAATTTAGCCACTCTATACCTAGATGAATTGCAATTGCAAGCTGTGTATAATGAATGCCGTGTACTGATGCTGAGTATTTGGCTCATGCATAAATACGTTCTGTAACAAAGTATCAAGCTTCTTTATTAGGAAATATTGATGCATTATATATTGTTTTGTAATGCTTTAAGATGAATATTTGTTTAACCATTATATAAGTTTTACTCAGTCTTTTACAGCTGTTAAATTATTGTGCCTGTGTGCAGCTGTTTGCAGCAAATGATGCCGATGAATTTAGTGCAGTTCTGAAACAGCAAATAACGCCGAAAGTGTTGATTACAACATGTCGTTTCAATTCAAATGTATGTCTTGTTTCTGCTTATTGTCTATGTTTTTTTTAATTATATTATTTATTTCTTCTTCATATTTTGTTCTGCTGGTTGACCTGAGTTCTCTAATCATATTCTTTAAAGAAGGTTGCACACTATAATGATTGATTTTTACTGCATATGTCCACAGAGAGGACCTGCCTTCATCGAGGAGTTACTTCAAGTAATACCAAATTCTGAGTATGTTAAAAGGGGAACTTATGAACTCAAGAAAGTATGCGGCATTTTCAAGTTTCACTTATTTGCTTTCAATTGGTTGCGTTAGCCACCTTTTCACATTCACAAAACACATTTCTGTTTTGCAGATTGTGGAGTATGCAAACAAAAGAGATTTCACTTCGCTTATTGTTGTGCATACAAATCGGAGGGAACCTGGTAAGAGTTCATCATATTGCCACCAAGTTTCTGCACTTGTTCTTGTTTTGTGATATCTTGTTTTCGGTATTTGTCTCGCAGATGCGCTACTGATCATCAACTTACCTGATGGCCCTACTGCACATTTCAAACTATTGAAGCTTGTTCTGCGGCAGGACATAAAGGTACTATGTGTATTTTGTTTACTGTGTATATTAGCAGCTAGTTTTATTTTCGGCAACATTTAGCATGGAAAGCTATTCCTAAACCCATGTTTTGTTTACATTTTTTGTATTGTGTTCTCGATAATTCTTAGAAGAAAGTTGAGTTACTAGTCGAAGCAAGATGTAGTCAATTAGTAAACATAGTGCAGCAGTTCTTTCATTAGTTAATAAACTATTTGATACTACATCAAATTTACTACATCTGTGTGTTGAATTTAGAAAGAACTTGATAAATGACTACAGTAGTCTCTGTATTTACTGCTGCAGCACTTGATACTCAGACCTTGCTTCTAGGCATTTTCTCTACCCCTTGTTACCATGACAATGCTAGGTCACCCCATGTTGCTAGGCCTCGAACCATGTTTTGGCTGATGTGGCCGCCTCTGTCTCTCCGTAGCTAGCAAGGTGGTATCACAGGAATACTGTTGTTCATCTGCTGTGCCTTTTGACAAATTTTGTAGTGAGATGAAGCGTAGATCATTTAATTTTACTATTGCTAGGTTCTGTTGAATTATTCAAAATGATTTATATGCATATTATCTTTGATGGCTTTTAAGTCTATCAACGTGCACCTTTTATCTGGATTGCTTATTCTCTCAGCTTCAAATCAGGGTGTTCACTTTGTTAACCTCAAATACTAACATCAACCATGTATATAAATTATTACTGGAGAGAACACAGATGGATAAATAGAGCATCGCAATTATTTTTGGAAAATGCAAAACACATTATTCTGGAGTAAAATACAATCTTGTGTATTGTTCACATTTTTATTTTCTAGATAAGACATTTTAACTGAACATGGATGATTTATATTTCAGAAGCATAATAGACTGCATTAAATATAACTACTTGTCGCTAGCACGCATAGCATAAATATGAATGCCATAAAGAGCTACTGATGTGGTCGGATAGCACTGTTGAGAGTTGAGACTAACACAACAAGTCAGTGAACAAAGAATCAAGTTATAACTACTAACCCATCATAGCTTTGTTAATATTTAATCTAAGTAAAATTAAAGTGAGCAGAACTGAAGTTGCCATCAATTAGTCAAATCTGCTTGTCTCTTAGCTTGTCCCTAGTTTGTCTCAGGAAATTGAGTTTCCCCAGAAAATCAAAGAGGCGTATGGCAATGTCTGGTGTCATATGGCATGTCTGCTAGCCTGGTCCATGTCCCTTTCTGACACTGATGTCCCTTGTTTTGAATTGCCATGCTTTACAGCATTGTATAAATTATTGGAAGCATGGAGTTAAATTCTGATGATCGTTATGATGGGTCTGCTGGATTGATGGAAACATGAATTTTCTCATAGCAAGGGGGAATCTCTTACTGCTTCCTGGTTTTGGACTTCGTTTGTTGACTATTTAAATTTCATTAGCATTGCAGAGATCCAGTCTACAGATTTATTTACTATATTTTCTATAGTTTGTATTTGACATCCTCGTCTTGAATGACATAGGGATTTAGAATGTGTGTTTTTATTAAATAATGATAGTGTATTCGTTGAATCTTTTAAACTTGTTAGCATATGGGATTGTGTTGGTTTATCCTTGTTCTTTTATACTGCAGAACCATGGAAACCCCACAAGTCATAAGCCAGAGCTAGTGTTGAACAATTTCACTACACATCTTGGTCATCGCATCGGAAGGTGATTTCAGAATGTTTACCACTTTACCTTTTGTTTTTCTTTTGGGGCAAATTTTTTTATGTTACTACAAAATTTCAATATATTTTATTTGTCACTAGATGCTTACTGACATGTGGGTTTGGCCCCACCTCAATCTCACCAAACCACAATTTCAAAACTTTTACTAAGGTGTGGAAGAGATTTTCCCTTTTCTCTTTTTAGCTCTGGTTGGGTTTCCCTTTTGTGTAGCTTATCATCTTTCAAATTAACTTATCAATGTCTATTCTTTACTTCACATGTCTACTTTCCTCTTTCCCTTTTGCAGGATGATACAATCTCTTTTCCCTCAAGACCCCAATTTCCGTGGTCGCCGAGTTGTGACCTTCCATAATCAGCGAGACTATATATTCTTCCGCCATCACAGGTGCATATATCAAAATGAAGTAGCAAAATGGCTCAAAAAAGTAGTAATAATAAAGCAGAAGCATGTTACTGATACAAGGAGTAATGTGACATTTTCTGTGCTTTTACATGGTTGTTGTTTGCTGGGGGTTGATCTTATGTTTGTTTATTAAGTTTTGGATGGACTTGCCAGACCTCCCATGCAGCTAAATTTCAGTTTTCATGGGTTTAGTTTGTCTGGTGCATGTGTCTACCTTAATGAAGGTCCATTAAAAATGACTATCTTTAGTAACTTTTTGTTGGACATAATTTTGCTCTTAGTTAAGTTGATTTTTTGAATCAAGCCTTTGACTATTTTTAGTAAATTGTATTTGGACGTAGTTTTGCTTCTTAGTTAAGTTGATTTTTTGGATCAAACCTTTCTATAGATATTAGTCAGGAAATGCTTATTTGGTTTGTACCTTGCACTTCGCCGTCAGTATTTAAATCATTGATGCAATACTCAAACCAGGTACATCTTTGAGACAAAAGAGAACAAAGTTGCGTCAAAGGACAAGAAAGCTAAGACTTCTGAAAGCAAAAGCCAACCTGAGAAGCAAGTGATTGTTCGCCTTCAGGTACTTGAGCTATTTGGTTGCATTAGTCCACTCCGTACAGAACTTGTGTGTTATCAGTGAGAATTCCATTCACTGTTCAAGAATGCACCAAGCTGCCAACCTAAAAAAGGATCATCAATGTTTGCAATGCTGCTAGCTTAAGTGTTAAGAGTGGTTTTATACTATAATTGGAAACACATTCCCCCTCCTTTTAATAAAAGATCCATCTGCGCCGAGTATATGGTGACAAATGTGGGGTTTCTAACCATAGCTATGCATTGATGCTCCCTCATCTGTTTATGTAGTTTCACTATCTTACCAGCAAGGCCACTTTACAGCTGCTAATAAGAGTCACTTTAGATCTACTGCTCTATATTATTGCTATTTCATTATCTACTAAACAGTAAACTGATACTATTTCTTGTTGACACAGGAGTGTGGTCCTCGCTTCACTCTCAAGCTGCTCACATTGCAACATGGGACCTTTGATACAAAAGGTGGAGAGTATGAATGGGTTCACAAGGTACTAAGTTCACCATCTCATGTCCATGCTACAATTCTACATGATGACTTCCCTGGACATAATATAAAATCTTATACAAATTACAGCCGGACATGGATACAAGCAGGAGAAGATTTTTCTTGTAATGGAGCATTGAGCGAGCCATTACGCTGTGCCGGGTGAAATTTTAGTGATACTCCTTGAAAGTTCTTGTAGAGAATATTATCCAAGTAGAGAACGTTATCTTAACAAACTGCAATGCACATTTTGGCAATTTTGTCTATGAAATGAGTTGAGATATACGATATTTGTCCACGTGTCTTTCTGTTACAGATAATCTTCTTGATAAATGTTGCAGAAGTAGATAGTTGTTATATGCAAATATGTGCTCTCTGAAAAAAAAACCCAACAAGGTTACTATGGAACTGAAACCCTTTAATTTTGTAAAACCAGGCACATTTTCTACACTTCGATCTAAAATCCCTCGTCGCATCCCCACCGTTCCTGCCACCCGTTACCCCACCCTTGGTGGCTGCCACCACAGCCCTAGGCATGCCTTCCCCTACCGCTGGCCTCCTCGACGCCCATTGCCTGCATCCTTCGGCTCGCCACCCCCATTGGTCGACATTGCTGCCATATTGCACTGTCTTTTCACCACATTTATCCTCTATCCACGCTCCTCTTAACACTGTTGTCCAGCACCAACTTGTGTCAGTTGGATAAGTAAATTTTATGATAGATATATAACTCAGTACAACTAAAAAAAGTTTATTAAACCAAAATACATTTATCTTCTATCCCTGCTCCTTTAAACATTGTTGTGTCTGCATCAGCTTGTGTCAGTTGGCCATCACTTAAGAAGCTAAGGAGTGGGACAAAAAAACTTTAAGATAGATATGTATTTCATCGAAACTAAAAAAAAAAGTTTATTAAACCAAAAGATTTTATGGTAGGTCTTAAGTTGTCCATCGTAGGAGCTCTAATAGGCGCAATGTGGCCAGCACGGAGAGAGAAAAAATCTTTTATTCCCTCGCGTGGAGAGATAAGCACTCCATGGAAGAGTGGACACCTAGACATTTTTCTTCTGTCTTCTCGATTTATATACTGAGTCATTCTTTAACTACTTCTCTCTTACCTTTAACAAATAAATAAATAGTTTTGTTAATTTCTCTCTCCTTTAAAAAAATCCTTTCAAGAGTCCATCCATTTGATTATTCGGTATTCCACACGATTTTTCCCACACATAACACTCTTAAAACTTCTCTCTCAGACTCTCTTATTGAACTTAGTCTAATATCATCCAACTGCAGAGTTACACGTATTTCCAAGAACTTCATCATTGGATGGCCCATGGTTGGGTGCGATGCCAAAGACTTGTGATGTAGATGTCAGCACCAGCGGCGGGATCATGCAGTGGCAGTTGCTCTGAGGCCTTGTTGAGGTCATATGAATCAATGCCATTGCCCATTGCTTTCGTTACAGTTTTTTTAACTCAGTTGCAACTTGGCTGCTGCACACAATACACATCGGGGTCCATGTCCATTACTGCACGTACATCCGTGCAGGGCAGAGTTGTACGACAAGATTGCACGACTCAACTGGCCTTCAGCAACCTTCAAGGCCCAAAGTTATTGCTCTCTCTCCTCTATATACCTCTGCTTTCTTCTGTTCTTTGTGGGTGGTGAGCTAGCAATGGCACATGGCGTGCTCCCATCTGGTGGCATGGCATGTTATCTGATTTGAATGGTAGTGTGTATCATTTAGCTCTTCTGTTGTTGCAATGGTAGTGGTAGATTGCTTCTGTGTGAAAGTTGCATATTTCATGTCAGTCATTGTTCAAATAGTTGCCTACTTGCCTATCCTTTTCATGAGTTCGGCTTAGGATGGATTAAAAATGGACACGTAGCGCAGAAACAAAAAGAGATCGAAAAGTTTATAAAGAGAAGTGGGAGTCTGTTACAATTAGAATAGGTGGCATATATTAGAATTGGTTCTTAATTTTTTTTCAGCACAGGGAACCCTGGGCATGAGCTCTATTCCTTTTTGTTGGACAACTGCATGGTTACCATCTTACAACTAACCAGCATGCATTCTTTATTCCAGATATGCATTTCCGCTGATGTAGAAACAATGTCCATGAATTTTTCTTTACTATGTTTTTTATGAATAGTAGCTGATTGATGGATCCCTGAATTCCAGAATTTATTTTCCAAATAACCCAAAAAAAAAATTACAAAACTAACCCCTAACTTTTAAATTTTGCAAAAATAACCCTCTGTCGCGAACCGGACCGCGCGACTGATCTTCAGTCGCTAGCCCAGTTAGCGACTGATGACGTGGCACGGCCCAACGCTCTACTGGCCCAGTTCGCGTACCACGTATGCTTTCAGTCGCTAACCCGGCTAGCGACTGAAAAGATATAAAACTATACCATACCAATAAATTACAAAAACTGGTTGTAATCTAGTTGGTTAAAATGCTCTCTCTCCGGAGAGACCACGGTTCAAATCCCACCTCCGCAAATATTTTTTCAATTTTTAGTCGCTATGTGAGTTGGGCCAACGGTGTATTGGACCGTGCCACGTCTTTAGTCGCTAGCTGGGCTAGCGACTGAAGATCAGTCGCGTGGCCCATTCGCGATAAAGGACTATTTTTGTAAAATTTAAAAGTTAGGGATTAGTTTTGTAATTTATTTTTTTTTATGGGTTATTTGGAAAAAAAATTCTGAATTCCACCCCAAGGCCACCCACCTGTCGATCCATTATTCATAAGACTTTTTGTTTGTTTGCATGGCAGCTCATTTCTGCTTACTATGGGTGCAGAGCAGCTCATCCTCATTTGACACTTTGCGCTAGCCGAACAAAGAACTCTTTTGTCTCAATCACCTTTAGAAAAAAAATTATAAAAAAAACCTTCACTTATCTTTTTTTTTTTTTATCCACCACATAACCTAACTCAATTAGACTAACGACAAACTAGCAACAGACCAAAGAAACCATCTATCACTACTTGGAGCCACAATGAGCCGACTCAAACTTATCACGACTTCAAGCTGCAACAAATCATCTCCACCAATAATGCAAATGAAATTGTACGTAATTTTTTGATTTTTTAAAGATCAATTTCTTGTCATATATAAATCTAATATACAATCCATCTAAACTAGTAGACTTATGAGATTAAAATATTTAGATTGACACAAACAGATTATCAATTAGAATTATATATCATAAAATTTGATTTCTCGTAATATATAACTCTGATCGACAATCCATTTGTGTCGATATGATAATTTTGACTTCACAATTCATTGGTTTAAAATTATCGTTAATCGAAGTTATAGATCAAAAATCGATTCTGGAAGTATCAAATTTCAACTTTCTGATTCTTCTGAGATCAATATGTTTTGATCTATAACTCTTATTAATGATCTATTTAAACCAAAAGAATTGTGATGTCAAAATGATCAGATTGACATAAAATGATTGTTAGTCAAAGTTATATATATAAAACTCTAATCGACGGTCTATTTGTGTTGATCCAATCATTTTAACCTCACAACTCTATCAGTTGAAACGAATTACAAATCAAAGTTATATATGACAAAAATTAATCCGAGAAGAATAAAAAATTGTGTACAATTTCATTTGCATTGTATTACTATTGTTATTAGGTGATGACAACTTGTCACGATTCTAAGTCGAAATAGGTTGTTTGTCAGAGGTCTAACCCACAGTGAATAAAAAAAATAAAAAAATAAAAAAAGAGAATGCATGAGTTATTTTTGTAATTTTTTTTTTTGTTATTCAAACAAAAAATTCTGAGGCCTCGTGTTGGCACTGGAATTCATAGTGTTGTGCCACTTTTACAGACTAAAGCGTGCATCGGTGCATGCGCATACTCTAGTCTTGGGAGTAGTATACATCCCTTAAGGAAATGGTGCACTTAGAAATGTGAGCATGACGCGTGGCCTGTGCGCTAGCTAACGAAAGATGTAGCAAGCTGAGTACACAGATTTTTCAGTCTTGCACAGTTGCACACTGTAGACAAGTCTATCTACGGATAGATCAGATCCACACTACTCAAATCTTCTTCGCGTAAACTTTTGTTCGCATTGCAACCATTCCTAGCTGTGCGACAGCGCCAGCCAGTTTTGTAGTAACAATCTAATTCCTACATATATACGAGTAAACAGCACTACTAACGAAGTTCTACTAGTAAACACAAATAAAATGGCCGCATTATGCCCACGACGTCTTTGAGCTAGTCTAGTCTACTGGATTGTTGGGGTTGGGGTAGATATCTTGTTGATAATTTAAATTTATTGGTGACCTGATCCAGGGTTCATGAAACTCAATATTTACTAACGATAACTAACAAAGTGGATCTGAAACTAGCTAGCCAAGCATCAAATTCACAAGTCCAACCATCAGCACGTATTTATAAGAAGTTTTTAGTACACAGATTCTTCGTGTGTTACCAGTAAAAGAGGGAGTAGTGGGCGTCATGGGGAATTGGGCACGGCAAAGCGGGGTTGTGGAGCATGCAACTCACTGATGGCACCGCTGGTGCTGACAGAGGTCGATTAAAAACATTGAGTTTAGAATAGACTAGTTTTGAGTGGATCTAAATGATTGGAAATAAATTAGAGTTAAATCAAATTATGATAGCTTCAAAATAGGATCGGATAAGTATTGGATTATGATAGTAAAATCAGAGTTTAAATAGATCCAATCCACAAAACAAAATCAAATCTTATTCTTTTCTCTCCACCTTCTATATGATATTTAAGATTTTTTAGGGTCTAAATGGGTTGAATCTTAGAGATTGGAAATGGTAAGAGTTCGATAAATGTTAGATTGAAAAAAGATTAGGATTGAATTGGAATATATAAATATATTGGGAAACACTATAAATTCTACACCCACCCCTAAAATAGTTATTCTATACTTATCTTCTGTATCTTTGGATCATGCATCTAGATTAGAATTTTATTGACGCTACATAAACAATTCCATTATCCTAAAAAATAGGAACTCACATCACAATTTGTTACAAGCACACACTATCTCTAAAAAATAGAAACCGAAATCATATTAGTCAGTAAATTTACTGGTCGCGTAATATAAATTTATTGGTTGTATACTACAAATTTACTAAACGAACCAGTAAATATATAGTATATGACTAGTAAATTTACTGGTAACATACTATAGATTTTTGTCAGTAAATTTACTGGTCACGTAATATAAATTTATCAAACGTATACTGTAGATTTGATAGACGAATCAGTAAATATATGTTGTATGACCAATAAATTTACTGGTCACATACTATAGATTATATTATAGATTTTTGTTGATAAATTTACTGGTCGTATAGTATAAATTTACTGATCATATACTATAGATATATACTATACATTTTTTTGAGTAAATTTACTGGTCATATAATATAAATTTACTGGATGTGAACAAGAGGTGGGAGCGAAGTGAAGAAGATGAAGAGACAGTTGGTGCGGATATCGATCAGTAACAATAAAATATTTCAAATATTTACTTTCGTTATGATATAAAACGACGTTAAATTCTTTTAAACAGAGGATAACCGTTATTTCTATCCAACGGTTATATTTTATTATAATATGTTAGGTCAGACGGTTTCTAGATTGAGTATAGAATAACTATTCTAGGAGTGGGATAAAATAGTATTTATATATATACACAAACACACACACACGAATCGGGTTAGGATAAGGTGGAGAGCCATCAGCAGGTGCTGGCACCGCTCGTGTCATGGCAGTTCAATGCAGTGCTAAGAGCTCGCGGCCTTGCGTTTGCATGTGCACGGTGGCCACTCCCTGCATGCCTAGAGGACATAATAATACCATGCACGCATGCACTTTGCAGTACATGCATATGACTTTGTCTGGGAGGATGGTGCATGATGAGATATCAAGTGTAAGTACGTTTAGCTATGTTGCCTTTCCATGCCGGCCGATAAGTTCTCAAGTGCTCCTCTATGACCAGGCTTATGATCTATTCTCTATTTGTGTTTTTTTTATTTGTGATATATGGTTTTGTGATTTCTATTAAGTATTTTAATTCACACATTATAAAAGAATAGAAATAGACACGAGAAAAAATATGCAAGTCACGCTCTCCTCCTGACCTCACATTGAAATTATGTATGCAGTTCATAGTTAATTTCTAGCCTTTTGTTTTCTCCATTTCTTTGCCATTTGTGTTGATTTTTTTTCCACATGTTAGCTCGATGTCTACTTTCTTAACATCTTTTTTTCTAGAAAAAAAAAAAAGAAGAAGATTGCGAATATTGATGATTTTGAGTTGTTAACAACCAGCTTAAGTCATTACTGCGAGCACATGGCAATTAATGGCTAAGACAGATATTTGAAAGGGACATTACACATTATCCCAGTACTTAACAATACAACATATATAACATCCCATGCACACATCGCTTTTTCTCCGTTTTGCACGACAAACAATTTAATTCTGAAAGCAGCAAAGCTAAAAAGGAGCTCCGAATTGTCTGTTCTCTTTTGTTACGTCCTTTTATATTTGATTGTGATATATACAAAATGTTTTGATCCACATGTTACAAAAGTAAAAATACAAACAAATATTTGAAGGGCAAACGGAAAAAGAAAAAAAAAAGCTCATTCAATGAGAATAATTTGGAAGAACATCACGATTATCTTTATTTCCCAAAGGAAGGAGAGGAATTATAATACAATATTCCTTATCTTTGCATGTACAGAGAAAAAAATTAATGATGTGTTCACATTGCCTTTCGGTCCATCTAGGAGGCCAAATAAGAAACACATCACAAACAATTAATCAACACGGGAGGGATAATGCAACACCAAATTAATCCCTCCCTCTAATTAAGCTCCATGCATGCATTCAAAGTTTCAAACCCACTCCCCGATCTCTCACACAAGAACAAGCTAGGGCGCGCGCAAATTAACCCGCGCATGCACCACTACTGGCAAGAAACTTATAAAATATCACCTTCGTATGAGAATTTGAATCATTATATCAGCATGATCTGCACTGATTCGACAGTTGAAAATCAGGTCCTTTCAACTCAGATCTTCATGGAAGGTACCGTCGTAAAAAAAAGCCTTCTCCACCTCTACAATCTTATATTTACACATGCATCTAACCATCCATGCAGAGCTAGCTAGCTCAAATTAACGAATCAAAGGAATGATCACGTGCGCATGCATGCCATTCACGTACATACGCACGTGCGTGCACGTCTACGTTGCCCGTGTGTATGTATGGCACGTACGTTGTACGTCCATGATACAGTTCACCGGAGAGCGGAGGTGAGGGAGCGGAAGGCGACCTCCTCACAGGGGAGCACGAGGAGGCCGCCGGCGCCGGCGCCGCCGAAGCCGAACTCCTCCTCGGCGCGGCGGAGCAGCGACCGGAACTCGGGCCTGTCGAGCAGCGCCAGCGGCACGACGAACCGCCGCCGCCGCTCCCCGACGTACACAGCGAAGTGGCCTCTCGGCACGTCGGACGGCAGCCCGGCCGTCTCGTCCATCTCCTCCTCCTCATCCATCGCTGCCCCGCCCTGCTGCTGCCTCCTCCCCAGGCTCGAGCACCGCCTCAGTATCTGCTTCAGCCCCGCCGCACTGCCCTTCTTGATGGCCATCGCCGGACAGCTGGATATGTAGATTTGTATACCTGTATAGTTGTATAGATGTATACTTGTATAGGTGATGGGGGTGGAAAGGAGGGTGTGTTATATATAGAGGGGTGGGTGATGGTTGGTGGTGGTGGGCCCGGGTGCCCGTGGGCTTGCCGGGCCTGGGCCGGGACAGGGAGGGGCCCGCACCACCTGTCTGTGTGTATTAATTCACCGTACGTAGTGTAGTGGGTACTACTGGGTAGTGATTAGTGAATCTAATGATGGTACGTACGTACTACTACTACTCGCTAGGGGACCCCTCTTTTCTTGTCTGCAGCCTGCAGGGCTTATTGATTCAATTTTCTCTGTTCAAATTTGATTACGATTTGTGTAGGGGAGATGGAATTTGGATTAATTTTTGGGTTCACAAGTTTTAGTTAATCTGCAAATGGTTTTGATTTGGTTATAAAAATTTTACTTTGCATGGCATCATACTTAGTCACACATATGTGATTGTAATTGATCTCATTTGTCTAACATATTGTCATATAGTAGGATATCATAATTCTGATAACAAATTAAACCATCGTCTAATTAATTACAATATATCTAACTAATATAAAATTTTGTGATTTCAAATCATAGTCTTCTCCGTATTCTTTCTCCTACACTGCGTGACTCCGGAGGCACAGAGTCACAGAGAGCTTTCGGCTCGAAGCGACAAGGGTTGACAAATCACCAAAACAAGAGTGGAAATCTTGTGAAAGTGGTTTGCATTGAAAAAGTCAGAGAAGACTTTTTTTAAAAGGCAATCAGTGTTGTTGCAGACACGTTTAATCATGATTGGTGATCCATACCTGGTTGTCTTGCAATTTGCAAATGCATCTCTGACCACCCTACGTACACCGATGTGACCATCGATTTCCACCATCAATTCGGCCGGTAAATTAATCACTCGGTCGAGTCCCCACAAGAAAAGCTAGATATAGAATTTGTTTCGCTACCTAAATTTGATCTGATTTTAAAGATGTAATAGTTTCATGTTTGATTGTTTTCCTATAAAAAACTCAAATTGTGCAAAAGATGCTCAAAAACCTAGCTAAGGAGAAATACTTTTTCAAAGCATTTTTGTAAGTTAGACTCGCTTAATTATGTTATTAGAGAATGATTAGTGTATATTAATAATTTTTTATAAATTAATATTGATTAAGAATAATTAAGATATTATAAGAGCTATTAAAGTACATAAAACATTTACTAGTTTTCTACTTACACCAATCATACAACTAATCAAATAATATCTCATCTCAACCTGCACTATCTCATACATCAACCAAACATCATTCAATTGCATCTTCATAGCTTTTCTCGCTTAACCTGTTACACACATACGAATCAACCTCAATATCATGCAAACAACCAATACACCTATAAAGACACACCAATTTGACAGCTTCATGAGAAATTTTATAATTTTTTAATCAAGAATTTTCCAACATTGAAATCTGGTCAAATGAGTAGCTAGGATTGTAAGAATGTATTACTTGATACTCCCTTTATCGTATAATATAAGATGTATTTTTAATGGTGCGCATAGAAAATTCTGAGTTAAAAAGAAAATGAAGTAAAAATGACTAAATTACCATCATTCAATTTGCCTTCAAAATGAGAGAAACAATAATAGTGTAAGCACTGGTAGAAGTTGGAATCATTTGCAGCAGGGTCCCCTTACGCACAAGATTATTTGAGTGTGATCCCTTTTTTATATATACAAAGGAAATCATTGGACGTCTATGCAAATATAATACAATCAAAGAGTTTTCTACAATATTTTAATAAGGTCCTGAGGTCCATAGACCCCACATTCATTCACCACTGAGTATAAGGGATTAATTATAAATAGTAGAAACTAAAGAAATAAATTAGAATAGAGTAAGAAAGAAAACAATAAATTTAAATAAATATCTTATAGTTTGTAATAAGATTTATAAAATTATATATTTTATATTGTATAATTGAGAGAATAAGAAAAAATGGCCTCTAGGCCTTGAGCCACACTAATTTTCAAAATGTGAAGGCAAAGGTGGACGAACTGCTTCTACTGTTGCTGGTAGCGCAATGGGGCAATTGAATGTGTTTTGGTAGTCAGATCGCGCAATAGATAGTTCAAATAAAAAGCCGATCAAAAACTAAAAAATGTTCTCCCATAATTTTTATCCAACAGCCTGCATGCCCATGCGTGGTCTTATTTAGTTAGAGCTAATATTACCACTAAAATTTGACTGTAGCCTCGTTAGTAAATCACTGTAATTACAGTGAGATCAAGGTACACACGTAGTTGGCATGAAAGAGTCACAATAAATAGATAGATGTAATTAAGTTAAGGCTTCGCATGCAATCAGGACGACGACGACCACCACCATGATGTTGTTGTATACGGTGAGAATTTTTTTTAAAATAAGAAAATATAAACTTGTATTTAAACTATTTGATCGACGTCAAAATCAATTGTATTTATCAAATCTATTATATAGGACTCAATTTTCTTTGGAACGCTAGCGACATCAATTTCTTAAAAAAATTTTGACAATATTAACATTACATAATTAAATAAATGATAATTCTTTATAAAATAATCAAACGACTTAAGTATAAATTCGCATGTACCTATTTTAAGAATTTTCACTTAATACACACTCACAATAATACTATCATTGTAACAATCATTTTTTTCGATCATATACTTGTGGACCATCGATACATATAACCCCACAGGATGAGCAACAGATTCGCTTAGCAAATCGACAACGATGATTAGTTGATTTTTATTAAGAGGTTTGTTCCGTTCGTACATGTTTTCGATACTTCCCATGGTCACAACTAAGTAAAAATAATTATTTCCTCCATTCTTTTTTGCGCATCATCTTTGAAGAAAATTTATACTGACAATATCTTTCTAAGTATTTGTATGTAAATATCATAACTATATATTAATTACAAATATGAAGAGTAAAATTATATTCTTGTACAATTTTTTAAAAATTGTATGGTGAACTAAAACGGCAATTAAAAAGATTGGAGAGAGTAAAGGAAAAAGTTAGATGCAAAATGCAAGATTAAATACTTAATTAGTTGCAAGCTAATGCAGAAATATCTATCCAATATAGTACACCATCCACTATCTGAGACTTGATGTACTGTCAGAACTCAATTGGCAACTGATTGATAGAGAAGAACAAATGTAGTACAAAGTATTTGTCTGATGTGCATGACAAATAAATTAATTAAGAACCGCACTTGGACACTTAATTATGCCACTAGTAAGTCGTTGCATCTCAATGATAGGTGGTACATGGACGGCCATCTTTTAATTTGTTTTGGACCATCAACTATGGGGTATGCACTTCATGGCACACTATGGGGGAGAAAATTATAGGAAAATACCACAACCATTGCTCATTTCCACAGCTTTTGCTCCTGTCCATTCAGAAGTCTCAAAGTTCTTGATGCAAATACCCACATTTGGATGGATGCTATCAATTGATTATTCCCTATGTTGCAAAATATAGAATATATTTTGATCATACACAGATTTAAAGAAGCTCTAAACTTAATAGAACCATAAAAGAACATTACTGTGTTCTTAATTAAATGCATTGCAAAGAAAGGGAAAGTTTAGTGTGCTCTCTCTTTCATTTATCTGGATATTATTTAGCTGCATGTTTCGCTTTTTCTTTTACCTGCATATGTGCTGCGCTTATCTTCCAATTGTTAAGCAATATTCCATGGAGACTTACCCAACTCGCACTATAATGTTTGAACTAATCACATTCCCCACTGATAACCATTTTAGTATCATGAAAAACCGGGCCAATAGTCAGTGGTGATCGGTGAATTATACCTGTGATGATAATAAATTTTAGAATTCTTAAAAATTGAAGATAGAATGAGTAAATACAAGACATGTTTCGTTAAAATTAGAAATAAAATATAGTGGGATAGTTTTTTGATATATTTGAAAAATATATTGAAATGTATTCTGAATATGAATATTGTGATTATAAGATGATCTAACTAAACAATAGATATTCTTAATACAACTAAAATATTGAGTAAAATTTATAAACAGAATACCTCTTTAATATGAGAGGTTTAGCTAAGATTGGTATCCTTTATTATGCAACTCAAACACTAAACATGCATCATTTTATAAAGCGCTGTGTTTGATCAGAAATCAACACTAAATTTCATGCAAAACAGTACAAGACCGGTTATTCTCAAAGGAACATGCAAAAATGCCCAGCCATCAACTTGCTGACATGGCCATGGCATTTATGTAATATTTCCCCTTTCCTCGCAAGAGCGTGCAACCTAAAGTAAACAATGCCAGCGTGTAACCAAACGTCCTGGATGGAGTACCACAAACCCACCCGTTGTTCAAAGACAGACCACACAATGGCAATGCCAGATTAGGTCCAACACTGCAAGATTTCAGAAAAGAACCCATGAGAGAACAAGCACACACCTAAAGCCAATGAAAGCTGCATCCCTAAATCTTGCCAGGCAGAGACATACATACATATATACATGTAAGCTAGCTTACCAGGCCAGACAGGCATGGAGGTTAAGCCATACAAATCAATGGCAGACCCATATCTCGAACGATCTAACATCATGCGTGCGAATGTTTCACCTATCAGCTGCACGATCGATCGATCGACAATGACCGAAGTCTGAAGGGAAATCTAATGACGCATGTGTTTGCACCAATTCACAGACTCTACTGAACATGTAGGCTTGAGTCTTGAACTGAGTGATATTCAGTCAAGTAGTGAGTACCTGGGACATATAATGTTCAGCTAACCGATGTTCGCGACGTCCGTCGGTCGTACCGTCGAGTCGGATGCTGACATTTGAGCTTCCACATGCAGAACTCGGCCGGTGGTTCGTCGCCGAGTTACTGACCGACGTTGACATTAATCATTGGAGCAGACAATGCAGAAACATCAAATTGCAAGTGTCCAAAGAGGACACCCTCGTGTGCAAGTATGTACGTACTCCATTATATGTATCCCAAGAACTAAATGAAGTCTTAATTGCACAAAACAACAGGTGAAGGTACTCAAATCCGGGTTTAAGAGTACGAGTAGAACTGTTTGTGTTATACACGCCCTAATCATGCCGATTTGTCAGTTTCTAATCGTGACTTCTTAGAAGGGCAAATGATTGAAGGGACAATGCTAAATCTTATAGAGGTTCATAGTGTCCTTGCAACCAGGCTGTAAGATTTGGACCACCATTTATGTCCGTCTGGAGCAATATTTCTACAGAAGTCCTACAACCTGTACGATCATAGGTTGGTGGTTGACGCCTCTATAAAATACTTTGTCGAGATAAATTTTTGTTTGATTGATGTTCAATCTAACATATGAAAGGATAAAATTTGATAAGTAAACAATTAAGAATTGATTTTTTTTAGCAAATTTTATTTTCTATTTGACTTCTAATAAATTGAGACTATAAATATGGAGACATATGCACGGTTCGATAACATCGACTACACACCACTCTCTAATACAATACCATTATATAATTGTTCACATATATCAAGTTTTATAGGATAAGTATCATGTATAAGTTAGAGTAGTATCATATATAGGATAGATGAGAGGAAGGGTTGTGTTCGTCGTTTTAGTGTGCTAAAGACCGTTTTATCATAAGATATGAACAGAGTTTTCAATTATTCTGATTTCATGATTAATTTGAAAATCATTTTAAAGAGTCTGTAGAAAACCTGACATTTTGCTTGAAAGTCGTCAATGATGGAATCTTGATAAGTACAACATAAGTGGTGTGCTGAACTCTTATAAAAATTTGTATTCATTTTTTGTGATTTTTATTTTCTAGCACAAATATGATTTTCTCTCTCAACCAGCTATCCAATCCTTTCATACTTCACTTTCATTTACTCATAAATAGAAAGATTTTTTTATTTGACCAATTGCCCCTTATCTGGCAGCTTGCTTAATACTCGGTTCGCTAAAAAAATAAACTCTTTTCAGTCAATCTTTTTTTGAAAGAAATACCTTTCATGAATAACTTGTTTTTGTGTCAGATAAGATGGCTCATCAGTCTACCCCTCATCCCCTAGAGAATAGAGATGAGTATGTTTTGGATTGATTTCAACTTTGGCTTCTCACCGAAAGAAGTTGAAGCCAAAGTAAAATGATCGGTTTCTACATGTAGCTTCCAAACCAATTTCATCTTTTGAGAGAGAAGCTGCCGCCCACCCAACCCAACCTTTTATCACTTTCTCTACTGAACCAAATAATAATGGGAATACATCTTGACTGTCAGACAAAAGTTTAATAGAAAGCCTTCTATAAATGGAGACTATGAGAAGGTTTTGAGAGACGTCTAATGAGGTATAATGAATGATTTCGATTAATTCAATCCACTTATACAAACTCACAAAAAATATGCTCGAACTCATCTAAACCATCCAACAATAATCATCCAATAATAATCAAGCAACCAAGGCCTTCCCACCAAGCTCTAGATAGGAAACAATCTTTTAAATTTTTATTCAATTTATGTTGGGTGACATTTCATCACATTGATTAGGAAATTATATGGTAACAAAATGATCCCAGGCCCCAGCACAAAATGATTAGGTCGTTATGTACAGTTTTTTACTGTTTCCCCACGCAGCCACGCTATACTTTGTTAATGGATGTACCCTGTCAAAGAATAATCAACAAGCACACCACGTTTCTTAGTTCTGGACGTCAAGACTGTCCCAACTCTCTCTTTCACAACATACCCATCAAACAGCAGATTAGAAATAGATGGAAGAATTATCAAATTAACAGTATAGCTATACCTTCTTTGTGTTAAAAAAAAGGGGGGGGGGGGGGGGGGGGGATATGGAAGTCAGCAAAGGAGATACTCAGATTGAAACTGCTGTTTGGTACATCCATTGCAAGCCTAGATCAAGAACTTTAATGGAGATACAATCATTCTATTTTGTTAGAGAAAGTTGTTATCAAGTTCCAACATCTTCCTTCCAAACAGATATGATATTATTGCAGTTTGTGCTACATTAACCTCGCAAACTGTTGGCCAAGAACTGACTGTGGAAGACATTGAAGCTCATCATCAAGTTGGCACCTTTCAGCACAACTTGTATATGCAACCTCTCTAATCAGAAAAATAAGCTGTTTTACTGGCCAGAAACAGCTTTTGATTGCTGGGGCATTCCTTCTATCATGCTTAACTGCCTCCTCAGCTTAGCTATATGAGTCTGCACCTGGAGGGAGAAGAGAATTAAATGCCAAATTACTGGACTGTTGTTACTGCAAACCCTATAATGTCTGGCTACCAACCTTTCTATGCAAGATTACGTAATTAAACAGAGAAATAAGATGTGAGCATGTTATGTGATTTTAAGCTACTAAGCATTTCTAGGGTGACATCAGTCTAGGCAGGTGATCCCCATGCAAAATTTCACTCTTGTGTTGTTCAGAGAAGTTTCTACAAAGTTAGTTTGCACTGCATCCATTCCACCATGACGTCTCCAAGAGTAAATCTAAAGCCCCTAGTGTGAGTTGTACATTCCATAGAAAAAACTGCAGCTTTCAAACCCAAGTTATGTCCATCTTATTCTCTATAATGATATTGCCTGATGAGATTCCTTTTCATAGTTAATTACATGGAAAAATTGCTAGCTCTTACCATTACCAGAATTTTAACTTGCATTTGAAGCTCTGAAGTCTTGAATTTTGAATTGTCAATATCGTCTTAAGTGTCTCAATCTTTTAACTATACTTAATATCATACAGGTGAGGCCACCAAAGACTAGTCTATGCGCAACCAGGAAAAACAACAATTGAAGAAGCTCAAAACAGGTTGCTCATTTTCACCCACTTGTTTGCACATTTCTTGAAAACATTAAATGATATGCATATGCTTCAGAAGGAACAAGTACTAATCTACTAGACAGTAAAAGTTCTAACATGTAACATGTAAAACTTGGCATAAGATGCGTTTACTAGCACAAACTGATATGAGCAAACTTTCCCAACCAATGGGTTTGATTACAGAAATCCCTACATCTTGCATGCATGATGAGATTGCGTACATGGAAATGTGAAAAGGCCTTCTGGCAGTATTACCTAGTATGATTACATATCTCAGTGAATAAGGACAATTTTTTCACTAGCTTAAATCTTACCTGTTGATGAGCAGCCGCCAGTTTTAATAGCTCATCTGCTTCAGAGAAATTTGAGAACCACTGGCTCAAAGGATGATCCTTAGTGTCACCACGCTTCTTGTCATTCATCATGAGTTCCATAAGGCCTAGAAGGGTGATAATTTCAGACTGCATCTTTGATATTTCTCAAATATGAAACATGGGAAGCACGTGCAAAGTAGGGAAGCATACCTGGAGGAGGCAAGGTTATGCCAGGAGGTAGCCTGGGCACAGAGGCAGCTGGATGATTTTGCACTCGTTGAAAAAAAGCCTCGGTAGGCTCAGGGAACACAATTTCATCATATGTTTCGACAACAACTGGCTTTTTAGTTGATTGAGATCCAGTGTCTTCCTCGGGGTACAACTTAAGTTGATGATACCTGCATCATTAGGATACTTTAACCATCTGCTTGTCCAAAAGGAAACTATTGCTCAAATAAAATCCAGATAACTTACAAATCTAAGCGTTTGTCACAGACATCACTGTGGAAGTAAAGGGTTATTGCTATTTCAAACTCCCCCCATCCAGATTCAGACAACTCAAAAGGTGCTTGCTCCACAACTCTTGTCGGATTATTGAAACTTGGATGAAGTTGAAACACTGCACGCTTAACTATGACACTCAAATCCTCATTTGTTGCCGATCGAACATATACAGTCCATTTGTGAGAATTGTATCTAGATTTAAGAGGAAAAAAAAAGGAAAACGAAAACTGAATTTTATGAATTTACTATGCACGAGAATATAAAATTTGACAATGTAATTCCTATAAAGCACCTTTTTGTGTATTAGAAATAATTTTATGTGAATCAAATGCTTACTCGCTTGCTTTTTTGCCAAGCCAGAAAGAAATGGTTCCGTAAACAATTGGAAAACTAATCTCCACATCCTTGAGCTTTTTGTTCTGTGGGAAAAGTTAATACCAAGTAAATACTCATAGAGCATGCATACTGTAAAGAAACCACCTCATGACAAAACGGTTTGCCAAATCAAATTCTGTAGAGAAATTACTCAAACTAAAGTCTGTCAATAAAAGGAAGATGGGCTATGGCAAATGCTAGGTTCCTGTCCTGCTTTCCAGACATGGAAAGTGAGGGGATATTTGTGTCAGAGTTACTAGTAGATGTTAAACTAAGCTGTTCTTTCACAACCATACAAGCACCAGTGCACCATGATGCAAAGATTCCTCAATGAAATACAAGTTAATCGCTTCAATAGATATTCTACTTATTTCTCTCTCAATGCACGATGATGCTCAATTCTTTGGGCACAACACTCGGCAAAATTTGGTTGTGTGAACAGAGCAGAACTGAGTAGAAATGGAAGGTTTACTTGGTTGAAAAATGACATTGCACAAAGTTCACGACTTTGAACATGCTAACTAAGAGATATCCCTACCCCTGGAATTATTCTTAATCTCATCAACAAGTCATTCCATCACCAAGTGCATGTACTTCAATGGTATTCAGACACTTGAGCAGAAACCTAAATTAAGACTATCACAGCATATCTTGATGCAACTTAGATCAATAGTTCCAATATATCACTATATCAGTCGTTTATCCATTGCACCAGTGAACACCTCAGACGAGCATATCCCAAGCATCCTTGGAGTCTGCGATTCCCTACTTACTAACACAATCACAAACTAATTTTTGTAGGATGCTTCCAAGTGAACTTAGCTATTGAGCAAACCATACCCAAAAACCCTAACTCTCTAAGTTGCAACTTGCAATGCAAAACACAGTGAGCACCTCACAGCTACAAAAATTGATGGGATACACGGAGGGGGGTGGGGGTGGGGGAAACCTTCTTGTCGGGGTCATCCGGCGGGCGAGTCGGCTTGGAGCGGAGCGCCTTCTGGGCCGCGGTCAGCACGGGCTCCGGCGGCGTCGACTCGCCGCCCTGCTTCTTCCCCTGTTGAGGAGGAGACGCCGAGACGGATAACGGCGTGGGAGTTTCCGCCGGCGGCGGCGGCGAGGTCGGCGGCATCGGGTGGGAGGAGGCGAGGGCTCACGGGGGAGACGACGAGGGGGTCGGTTTGTTTGGTTCGTGCCGGTCGGGTCCAGATGGGTTCCAACGGCGATTGTTGAAACGGGTCGATCCAATAGCTCAGAATTGCACGGGTTGGGCTGTAAAGAGAGGGCTGGCACTGGAGCGGCCCAGCAAGGGGTTGGACGTCGAAAGGGTTGGTAACAGACAGGCCCACTCCATCCGGATCCACCATAGCCGGGTCGATCCAATACACAGGGAATTATATTTCATGATGCATCCTCACATCAAAAATTAAAAATTAAAAATAGATGCATACTCTAGTTAGAAACTAGAAGCACTTTTGCGCTCAATGTACACTACCTATCCATTCCACGATTATTGGATGGCTCTTAGACCTTCTCCAACAGCTCCCCTAAAAGAATTGATAGTCTAAGATTTAAGTATCAGTAATAATTTTTTTACTACAACAGAATACCTATCTCGATTCATATTTTAGATATTACTGCAGAGAATTGATAAATTTAGATATTCTCTCTCCTCTACCTATATGATTTTGGGTTTAGAAATTCTGTTAGAGAGAGTAGAAATATAGGTATGGAATCTTTTTAGGGAGGTATGTATATGAGGATATAGAGATGCGATTCTGTTGGAGAAGATCTTATCACCTAAAGTCTCTCTACCGTTGTTGCTTCAACTAGTGCGACACATCCTTCTCCCTTCCCCGCGTAGTGATATGTCTGCCCCATCTTGTAATTTTTGTTTTACGACATGTTTAGAGCACAGAAATTCTGAAACAAAAGAGACATATACTAAGAGTTAATGAAATTTTTTGTTCTAAAATGTCCGTGCTCCAAAGTCCAAACATGCTTTATGGATTATTTTCTTAAAGAAAACGGTGTTGCAAGGTGTTCCACGGTTTCACTTCTGACTTCAAATCATCTTTTCGAAACAAACTTACATAAAACAGTCCTCACGTGAGTAACCTCTACCCATTGGAGAAGCGCGATCTATATTGATCCAGCAATGATCGGTGACGGAATCCTCGTGCACTGAACTGTCGGAGACCGGGTGCTCACCGCTAGAACCAACCGTCCCTATCAAAAAGCCCCCCTCCTCCTCCACCCCTTGTACCCAGCCAAAACACCACCAAGACCAACGTACTACTGAACTGAAATCGCCCACATTGGATCTGAACACCGCAGACTTGGGACAGAAAACCTGCAGGCTGGCTGCAGGGTACATCTACCAAAGTACCCACAAAAACGCCTTTGCCTGCATGATATACCCGAAAAGGACCGATCCCGTTGGCCACTAGCTAGCTGGTTGTGCAGTTGTGGCTGTGCCCCCCCGACATGCCATGCTCTCGGCAACGTGGAGCCAAGGACGACGCCTCTTGACTTTGTGGGAAACACAAGCAAGCAAAAGATTAGATCAGAAAGTGACACACTCGCTCTTAATTAAATCACATATTTTTTATGTACAGATGGTTCCATGGATTCGATACTGTCGCACTGTAGTTTCAGCAACTTATGTATGTCTGATCGGATCTCTTTAACTGTACTGCACTGTGCTACATTGCTCTGTACTGGAATAGTTGGTACAGTCCGTTTGCACAAGCAGGTTCTCGTTTGTTCAGAGTTTATCTTAAAACACTTCTTATCTCAGCATTTAATCTATTTCTGCTGGGTCAGGGAATCTGGCTAAAGTTATCATCATCCAATGGACTATAGATTGGATCCAACAATCAGAGAATGTCCATGCTTATCGATCTGTTTTAATGTCTTCTAACTGCGGAGAGGGTGCCAGGATGTTTATCCCTTACGAATGAATATGTTTGATTATCTTCTGTATTTGGGTTTGGTATAATTCTAGAAATATAACAGTTTCATATTGGATTGTTTGCATATGAAATTAAGTTTACTTCAAGTTATGCAAAAAGTGTCTATGAGTCTAACCTGAAAAAAACACAATTTCGTGTTTCTACGAGTCAAACTTATTTAATTGTGCGAAGAGAGAGTAATTAGTATATATTAATAATTCTTAATATGAATTAATATTGATTAAGAATAATTAAGTTAGAATAAGAACTATTAAAGTAAAATAAAACATTTACTAATTTCGAAAATATTTTTTTCACCTTATATATTTTTCTACTTATAATAATCATACAACCAACCAAATAATATCTCATCTTAACCTACACTATCTTATATACTAACTAAACACCATCCAATTGCACACGTACAAACAAGAACCAGACCCAGTATCACTAGACAATTAAATACACCTTATACATCTAACCAAACAAAATTAAAAAGATTCTTAAGTCTTTCTTGTTGGTCCCTCCTCTTCACGTGACCAGTTCTAAGTACCTGGGCATATGCTTATGAAAATAGCATTGCTCATGCACGCATGGATTCATGATGAAGTTTTTTTTTTCTCTTTCTTTTTAACATCTGGTTTTTGCTCTTTTTGGATTCCGGGAGCTCTTGATATTACAATGCATCATTAGGGCCAAAGCTTCCATCTGCCTAACTCTCATTGGCATTCTTTACAGCTTTGTGTGCAGCAAGTTGGGGTTTGTTCTTCTGCTAATTATGATTAGTTTTTTAATTGCAATGGATTCGATTCCTGATCTGTAGGCCCGGAGAACTTATACAATTACTCGAGAGCAATTCAGCTATTATTTTTCTAATGGGACTAGTATGCATAATAAAAACCAGATTGCACCAAGCTTGCTCCATACATGATACATGCTAATTATAACATATGGTAACTTATAAGCATCGAGCAATGAGCTGACAAGTTTAGTGCAATTTTTTTTTTGGTTCTGGAAGGACAAAATTAATACCTAGAACATGCTTCAAATGGAAAGATCTTGAGATATCTTGAGACATTAAACTTCTTGGCAAGTTGGAAAGAAGAATTTGATTGAAAGGAAAACCCATAGAACAGTGACTAAAGTTGATCTGACCTGGAAACAATTCACCTCTTGTTTAATGCAAATCACTCACTATTTAGATGAGCTAACACACATCGAGATAAAAGCCATTGGGAAAAAAGTGAGTTCATCATATGTTCAGCAGACTTGCCTAAACTTTTCTTTTTAAAAGATGGCTTTTATTCTGTACAAAAAAAAAAAACCCATGAAATAATTG
The DNA here is from genome assembly GCA_019359835.1 of Pharus latifolius. NCBI lineage: Eukaryota > Viridiplantae > Streptophyta > Magnoliopsida > Poales > Poaceae > Pharus > Pharus latifolius. The sequence goes on from CM033324.1 coordinate 81,821,861, forward strand.
GGCCATGACGAGAAAGCAGGAAATCGATTTCAAGGTTTTGTGCCTTTCTGTTGAAGGAAAGCATGAAATAATTGTTGAAGGCGTCCACAATACCAAAAGTATGGATAAAGGGACTTGTTTCAGGAGCGAATTACATAAAATTATAAAAATAACTCTTTTATAAATTTAAATTTAAATTAGAATTAATCGGAACTCTAACTATAATTCTAACTCGAGTCCTTACTAATAATATAAAAAATAACTCTTTTTTGACTCAAATTTTTACAATGAGATAAGTGATAATCTAATAATTTCTTATTTGATTTAAACTCATAATGATGAATAAGACAATCTTAACATCAGATACTCAGTTAAATAGTTACATAATTTTATTTTGAGTAAAATTTATAATAAGTTACTGCAATTTTTTTAGCATAGTGCAAAAGAAAAATTGCATTTCAGATGTATCATTGAGTATTATTTCAAATTATGGTGGTTTAGAAAATACTTGTCATATATTTGTGACCAGAAGTAGTTAAAATAGATTACCTGTCATTCCTTAACATCTTAATATTTTGTGTGTGTTGGTTTTGTGCAATTACACTTATGCCTTGACAATACTATAAATTCATGTCTTTGATTCAATTAAATCTAAATATAAAGAGATTGTTGGAATAGATTGTCAGTCATTCATTAACAACTTAAATTTTTTAAGTAAATTGATTATACATGAAACTTTTGTATCTCAATCCACACACAAATATAGGAACTGCGATTTTTTTTGGTCAACAAAGTGAAGTGCATGGTTTTCATAAATAAATAAATAAAAACCGGTGAACTCAAAGGCGAAAGGGATGTGTTTTTTTTTTTTTCGAAGGATTCTCTCTCTTCCGTAAGAGAAAGTAGTTATACGGTGTCTCCTACCAACCAAAGGAAATCTCTCAATTGTGACAATACGACAACAATAGGCTTTCATATCACAGTCTAATTTACAACTTGCAACCCAAGCAAAGGCAATTCTAAAGTTCAAACTTACCTATCTTTCTTGCTCCAAAAATTTTCCCAACTTCATGTAAACATAAGTAAAGACGAGAATTTTGGATAAAATTGAAAGGAAACATCAATTGAAGAATACAGTCAAAAAAAGATTTAACTATAAGATACTACATATAAAGTTAATATGTATGTCCAACGAAGTCCAAAATTTTTATAGTATTACAATACAAATTATCTTAAATTAAAATAATAATACGTATCTTTCTTATGTAGAAAGTTGTAAATTTGATTATGGATATGGGTATGTGCATGTGCATGTGATATTAATAGGGCGAAAACTTAACTCTAATTATCTACAGAATTTAAAAAATGTATGTGAAGATAAATTTCACGGAATTCTGCTCGGCTACACAACAACAACAAAAAAAGTTTTCCTTGCTTTTGAACTATCCTAAGAAATCAGTAGATAGAACATGACAACAACTCGATTTGACGTGCCTCTCAAAAAACAATTATATATTTAACATGTATAAAAGACGCTATCAATGTAGCATTGAAAAGGCCGTCCTTCTCTCAAAAATAATACGTTCTTTATACAAAATATATGACATATAATTTTTATATTTTGTTATAAAATATAAGACATATATATATATAATTATTGTTATTTTTTTATTCTACCTTTATTTGTTTCTCTATTATTTATAATTAATCTCTCACATTATCATTCTCTTTTATTTTCAAAACATTATAAATGAAGAAATTTTAATTATTTTACTCAATATTGTATTGAGTTTAGATTTGTCTCAAGCCGCATATATGACTAAAATATATTTTGTATTTTACAATGAGAGTAATTTAACAAAAACAGATTAGATAAACAAGTTCACTTTTCACACTCATGTTGGAGGAAGAACATTAACTGAATAATTCCTGTTTTATTATACTATGTTTTCTCTACCGCAAAAAATAGATATTTTTTCACTCTCGTTACAACTGGAAAAGTGGAAATGTTAATTGTATGAATTGGGTCATAATCGACAATCGATTGTCATTTGAGGGGAAAAGAAGAACACGAGTTGGTTTGGTCTTTTTAGGACAAATATGACTAGTTATGTTTTACTAGTCAGTTATAATTAGATGATTCATATTTTAGTAGAGAACATCATTTTCAAAATTAGGTTGTTTCGAAGGTGCAGTAACGGATATCCTTTCAAAATCATGTTCTTACCATTTATCACGAACCATTTGTATTACCAAAGTAAAAAAACTCAACCCATAATTACATCATCCTAAAAAAGCTCAAAAGTTGCAAACATTTTGAACTATTTCCCCTCCACTCCATTAACAATCCCCAGAATCAAACAGACAAAACCCCACAAAAAAGAGAAAAGAAAAATATTTTTTCCCCAAACACACACACACACACACACAAAAGCAACAGCATTCACAGCTTTTAATACCACCATCTCCCAAATTCAAAACCTTTCTTCCTCCCTTCTGGGCCGGTGGGCCCCACTCTTCATACACACATAATTACGTATTACATTCACACCCGAGCAGACTTTCCTGTTTTCACTGCCCCATGGTCCCGAACAATCCATGGCCCACCGCGCAGTGTCCGCAGACATAGCCCGCTCGGACACAAACCACGACGTAACACCACACAGCTAAGGCTGCGCTTGTGAGTAGTACCACTCGTGTTCTGTAGCGTCTTCCCCCCTTTTTCCCCCACCCACCTCTCTCTCTCTCTCTCTCTTCTCCTCCACCTCCTCTTCCCCCTCCCCGCCGGCCCTCCCATCTCGCTGTCGGTGGGCCCGCATTGCTCCCCACCTCCCTTTCCCCCGCATTTATTCCCAGCCTCCGTTTCCCTCTCCCTCTCGTGCTCTCTCTCTAAAGTATGGCGAGTGGTGTCAGAAATGGTGGTGGAGGGGTGGGGCCCAGGATGAGCGGGAAGCTGGACAGGCAGAGCTCCGGCGCGACGCCCAAGGCGGCGGGTAAGCCCCGCCTCTCGGCCGGCGGCGCCGGCGGCGCGTACCGGCGGACGAGCTCCGGGCCGCTTCCGGCGGGTGGCCGCGCGTCATCGGACTCCGGAGGTGGGTTTGGTTCCGATGGTTGGATCCGGGTTTGCTGATTTGCTCTGTGGGGTTGGGGGATTTGGAGTTCGATCGATCTGTATTTGGTTAAATTTTGTCCTAAATCTGTTGCTCGATCTCTTGAGATTTGGGGGTTGCATTGATGCTGTTTGTAGCGTAACTGTAGAACACTTGCCCAGTCGAACAGTTTGGTAACTGCGATTGGTTTGGTACTTCATGATGACCGTAGGGCCGAAATGTGTCTACCTTTGGTAGTTTGGTGGATGGACTCTTTGGGGGGCTTATTATTGCCCTGCTCTACGCCTCTGCCTCGCAGCTGCGTAGTGCCATGATTGGTGTGCTCATGTTCTCTTGTTGGATATATGATCTATCATCTATCCATGGCCATACTCCTCTCACATCCAGTCACGACCTGCTGTTCCAAGTTAGTGTAAAGGCGGCATAGTTACAGGCATTACATACTGAAGAGCATTGGTTGGTTGTGGGTTGCGAGGTTATTCTGTGAATGTTCGAGGAATTTATGGCTTTATGCTGAGGGAAACGTAGAGTTCTCCAACCACTGAACAGTAACTATTGTCAGAGAAGGCAACTTGCATGCCTTCCTGCTAGTTGTATATGCATCTCTTGTACTTTACTGTCTCGATATGATTTGACAATGGAATCTGTGTTTTTGTATGTAGAATTGCTACTGTACTTATTAGTTTACCATTTAGATTGGTTTCTGAGGCTCTGTGTAGGAAAATTTTCGAAGTCCATACCTCCTTCCTTGCGAGAGTAGCGTTTTGTTAGAATTTTGCAGTACCTATGTGTGTCCCTAACCTACTGATGTGAGGTACATGCCTAAAGCAACTCTTTTCTTTGTATTTCATTGGTTGCCCATAGATGAAACCTTGCTTTACAATATCAAAAATTAAAAGATTCAGGTGGTTGGCCTTAGTGGCAGCTTTATTTTTTGTGCGAAAGGTTGGCTTCTGCATAGAAGCTTCTCCATATGATATTTTGATCTCTGCCTTCTAGAATCTCGGTTCTTTCTCTTGTGTATATGCTTTTGTGGATGTGCATATCTGCGCAGGTAGATTATTCATTTACCATGCATGGAAAGTGCCCTGTTTTTAGGAGAGACTACTTGCTAGTTGGTTTTGCTTTCCAATGACATCCTTCGTTGTTTCAGAAGAGTTACTTGGTGGTATGATAGCTTAATTATTGTATTTAATAGGAGATTCAAATATCTTCCTGGCGAAGTCTATTGTATGGTCTGCATGTACATCATTTGACACGATTGTGCCTAAGTAATGAGAATTTAATTTAACTGACAGACCTTGGGGCAAAGTATCAATCAATGTTTGTGTTTGTGAAAATATTGACTTGAACTGGGGCATCTATATTTTTACCAAATATCAATTGAAATATCTTATTTCCCCCATTCCTAGCAGTTTCTGGTAGAGTTAGAGTTGCTGTAAGGCTTAGGCCTCGGAATGCAGAAGAGTCGGAGGCAGATGCTGACTTTGGAGATTGTGTTGAACTCCAGCCAGAGGTCTGGCTTCCTTTTTAACACATTATTAAAAAAAAGAAAAGAACTTATTTCCTTATGGTCTCATTGGATGAAAAATTTTTATGAAGGTCAAAAGGTTAAAGCTTCGTAAAAACAATTGGGAGTTGGAGACATATGAATTTGATGAAGTACTTACAGAATTTGCTTCACAGAAAAGAGTATATGAAGTTGTTGCAAAGCCAGTTGTGGAGGTATATGTAGCTATAATCTTTCTCGTATTTACTTGTTGGAATAAGACTTATTCATCTTTATTGGCTTTGGTACTCATGATAGCTTGTGAATTTAGTGAAAACCATGTTGGAAGCAGCATAAATTTTGAATATTTGCATGCTGTACAGTCTCAACTTCCCAACCTTCTGTGGCTTTCTGTCAGCCTGCCTATGCACTCATATGCATTCTTAGCAAAATTGCAAACAAGTTTACAGTGTGGTTGTTAGGGATGGAAGGAATCTGGAAGCTACCCAGGATCTGTCCATTCAAATGCATTTAGTTATAGTGGTAATTGACATGATAGAACAAAGCATGAAATTCAAGCCTGGGCACTTTTCTTATTTTAGCCATTGCTGTTAGTTTGACTCCTGTTATTTGCTAGTTTTCTTAAAATTAGCATACCAACCTAGTTTTCTCTATGTTTTGTAGAGTGTTTTGGAGGGCTACAATGGGACAGTTATGGCATATGGGCAGACTGGTACAGGGAAGACTTTTACACTTGGTAGACTTGGTGAAGAAGATACAGCTGCACGGGGAATCATGGTCCGTGCAATGGAGGATATTTTAGCAGATATAACACCAGATACTGATTTGGTATCAGTATCTTACCTACAGGTTCCTGATGCTGGATCTCTATGCAATTATATCTATTTTTCCTAAGTTAACTGCTGCATTTCAAAGCACTCTCTTTCACTCTATAATGTTCCACATTATAAATGAATGTTTGGGTGATTGTTGCAGTTGTATATGGAAATGATACAAGATCTCCTTGATCCTGTAAATGACAATATAGCCATTGTAGAAGACCCAAGGACAGGGGATGTTTCATTGCCTGGGACCACCGTAGTTGAAGTTAGAGATCAGAAGAGCTTCGTCGAACTTCTAAGAGTTGGAGAGGCTCATCGCATTGCTGCAAACACAAAGTTAAATACCGAATCATCTCGTAGTCATGCAATCCTCATGGTAACATTATATTCCTAGAGTTTGCTGCCTGCTATTATAGAAATATGCTTATGGTAGTAGCACTATGCAATTATTTTTCCATTATCTTTGGTGAAGGTAAATGTTAGGAGGGCTGTAAAAGGCAGGCATGAAATGGAGGTTGGCATTTCTGGTGAAAATGGGCATTCATCTTCCATGGTGGGGTCTTTTCGACCACCTATTGTCAGGAAAAGCAAGCTTGTAGTTGTAGACTTGGCTGGGTCGGAGCGAATAGACAAGTCAGGTTAGTACATTCTCATTGTTAATCATCTTTTCCTTACAATACTATGTTTTGATAGATGTCTATTCCTCTATCAGTTGCATGTCCATATGTTTGTTGAGACATAGTCTGTTGTAATTTGCAACTGTGTAACGTTGCAACTGATTTTTTGCAGGAAGCGAGGGGCATACGTTAGAAGAGGCAAAGTCTATCAACTTGTCGCTAAGTGCACTGGGAAAATGCATCAATGCACTTGCTGAAAGCAGTTCTCATGTACCTGTTCGTGATTCAAAGCTTACAAGATTGCTTAAAGATTCATTTGGAGGTCAGATTTGGGCAATTTTAATGATCAACATGTTACATTACCTATGCCCTTTATACTTCTTTTATAGCACTTATTGCATGAATGACATCAATGAGATCCAAATTATCCAATGGGCTATAAATAAGGATGGAAGTACAAACTTGTGCTATAAAATTAATTTTAAGGTACATTTGTGGAAGTAAAGAGACAAAATAGTTAAAAATGGAAAGAAAGAAAAGAAAAAGTAGAATGTTGACACTACCATAAAATTAGCACAGCTGCATCCGAAGCTGCACCCAGTTGGATGAATGCCTTAGTTTCCCTCATCATTAATGTGTCATGCTAGTTTTTCCAATAGAATCTTTGCAATATTTCTGTGTTTAGTTCAATATCTATGAGGTATTGAATGTAGGCATGTCTGCTGCGGAAGTCATTTGACAATGTAGTACTGTTGGCTTAGTGCTATAAGTGAGACTTCTACGAACCTGTATTTTTTATTGCAAAAGGACAATGGTTTGCATCATATCAAGCATACACCATAGAAATGAAATGTACTATGGAACAAAACATAGTATACACTAGAAATATGCAGAGAATGTGATCAGTGGAGAAGAAATAACATGAAAGTATCGGTTATTAAAACTAGTACTGAAAGGACTGCTGGGACAAATTTGTAGATCTTGGTAAGAATCCTTTTTCAACTGCAATTTTGTTTGGTCCTGAGTCCTGACATTCCTGAAAATAGATGAGGTTGATACTGGTTGTTTGGTTAAAGAGAAGATACCATTGTGGTAGATCTAGAAAAGGCATATCTGTGTGCGCCTTCTTTTCTGTCACAATTCGTTCTGACTGAGACACTTCTCTTGTTAAATTTTATAGGCACTGCAAGAACATCATTGGTTGTGACAATTGGCCCATCGCCTAGGCATCGGGGAGAAACTGCAAGTACAATAATGTTTGGACAAAGAGTAAGTTTCTTCAACTATGAGCTATTTAATTGTTTGAGATTGTTTGGCCTCCATCTTGTCAAATATTTAATGACCATCTCATGATGTCATGTGAATTATTGACATGTTTTCTTTGCTTCTCTAGTTGGTATAACTGACAAGCTTATTCATACTGGATATTTTTTTAACCTAGACAGCCATGCGATGCTAACTTTCTACGTTGGTGTCTTTTTAGTAAGTTTGGTGCTTGTATAACCTGAAATTCTGCCATAAGTTTCATGGGAGTGTTGAAAAATAATTCTTAGCTGTACTGTTTATGGAGTGATTGACATTTTCTTTGGTGCTTCATATCTAGGCAATGAAGGTTGAGAACATGGTGAAATTGAAGGAGGAATTTGACTACAAAAGCTTGTGTAGGAGACTTGATATTGAATTGGATAAATTAATTGCAGAAAATGAAAGGCAGCGAAAGTATTTTGATGATGAAGTTGAAAGAATAAGAGCAGAAGCTCAATGTCGCATTGCTGAGACTGAAAGAGAGTACAAAGTTTCCCTAGAGGTTTGTACTCTATTGTAATATTCTATATATATTGCTGTTTTGTATAAGAGAAATTAGCCCATTTTATGCTTACCATTTTTGTTGGAAACCACCTCAGTATTGCTTTTTCTGGAACAAAAACTGGAAACCACAATGGATCCGATGGTTCATAAAATGTTTGTCATAGGCTTATATCATAAGAGATTGTCTGGCATTGAACTCTAAACCCCGTCTTCATATGTTCCTAATTGATTATTGTGGTTCTAACATGCTTGATTGAAGCAATCTTCTTTAGTGTTAACTTTTGGATGCTCCTTTTTATTGCGCAGAATGAGAAAATGAAGTACCATCAGGAATACTTGGACTCAATAAAGGTATTGGAGGAGAAGTGGAAAGTACACCAACAATCGCCGAAAAAACAGGTACATGTTTTTTTTTCAGCTTTAAGTTTTGGTTATTTGATTGGTACAATTGCACCTTACATTTTCATCAGACCCTAGGAAAAAATTGTGATATCATTCTGTGAAACATCAATCATCTATGTTATCTAGTGTTTTTCTAATATGTAGCAGGCTACTGCATTTTTTTTTTTTATCAGTTCTAAATATAATTTTTCAAGTATTTTTGAAGCACAGATTAAAGAGACTGAGTCTTCAAATGAGTCTGGAGAAGTGCAGAACTTACTGCAGAACGAGAAAATATTGCGTCAATCTGCTGAAGATGAGGTTCATGACCTTAAGAATCAAGTATCACACTGGAAAAAGCAGGAGGTATGGTTGGTATATAGATTGTTGCTTTGTGTGAAAAAATTTCTTAGCTAAATGTCCTCATAGCATACTAGCCTTGTAGGCTACTGCAACTGCTGAGGTTGTAAAACTCCGGAAGATGCTGGATAGTGAAGCTAGCCAGAAAGAGAAACTTGAAGAAGAAATAGCTGTTTTGAAAAGTCAGTTATTGCAGTTAAGTCTGGAAGCTGATGAGGTAGGTTTTGGTGGCCACATATATGTTAGTTTTTTCATGTGCTATTAATGATTCTGAATTGTACAGATTTTGATGTCAAATGAGTAGGTTTTGTTTAATTAATTTAAATGTTGGTATATCCTTTTGATGGATTTTGTACTCGTAGTATCTCTCTGGTTACTGCTTTATGACATTATAATAATGGCATAATCCAGGGAAGGAATGCAAGATTGAACTTTTTACATGATGTGACTTGCATTCATAAAATGACTGGGTTAGTCCCTTTTAGTTTAATTAAATTCATCCACATACTTCACTGAAAACCTTCTCTGGTAGGATTGATTGTACAGTCTTTTTTGGATGCTTGTGTACTTTCTCGGAACTCACTTCTGTTTTTGGCTTTTGACTATGGTGCCTAGCATGACTCTGCTATTTTCTCTTCTTTTTCCTTCCAATATCTTTTTGTTAGACAAGGAGGAGCCCTGAAAAAGGAGGTGGATCAGGGAAAATATTTCCTGGGTTAGATTCCTTGATGTCTCATACTCGGAGTTCACAACTCAGAGAACAAGGAAATGGTCCTAAGCCACCAATTGCTAAACTCTTTGAACAAGGTATTCATTTAACTTATTTGTTGTTTCTTGAGATTCAGATTGTAGTCTGGAACTCGGTAAATTTCATGTGGTCCACACTTCTTGTATACTTGTTTTGGTTCTGCACCTTTGAATTCCCTCATATGTCTTCAAATTTCCCTCTGTTTGACCTTCTAGTCCTGCATTCAATCTCGAATTAGTAAAGCCGATTGATTGACTAACATGTTGAAGATTTCCCTGTTGATCTAAATGATGAGATAACCCCCAGTGCTGTTGATGCATATTGAACAATTGAAGGTGCTATCTTGTTACTACTGTACTTGGATGCCAAGATGCTTGTGCTAGTAAAAATATATGGAGAGAATAAAAAGGGACTGCCAGAATTGTGGGGTATTGAGATGAAAAGATTGATTGAAACCTGATGTAAAACTTGGTGAAATGGGAGGCCCACATTACCCATCTATTATGTCTTGTGCTTGTTAGACAGTTTGGCAGTTAGTGCCTTCTGACTATTTAATCTCCGTGGAACAATTATTGTTTAAAGTTTTACCTCTCTCTATGGCAGTGGGGTTACAGAAGATATTGTCATTGCTTGAATCGGAAGAACCTGATGTCCGTGTTCATGCAGTGAAAGTTGTTGCAAATCTGGCTGCTGAAGGTGAGTTTCTTGTATTCATAATTGTTTTATTATATACACCATTTGAAGAGATGTTCCTGTGTGTTCTAGTATGTGTCTAACAGTCCATCAGAGGCTCAGAGCAGCATTTGCTGTACGAATATGCATTCCAGTGAGACTTACGATCTTTGAGCAGCATATGCATTGCTTGCTGTCTAGCAGTCTAGTTATGCAGTCTGCATTGGCATTTGGCGAACCATGTATGATGAGTCACATCTTCTTTACCTAGGCTACATATGTAGCTATTTGAAACACATGTATATGATGCATAAGTTTTTCGTAGAGTACATAAGCTTGTATGGATTGTTGATTGCCTCTCTATCAGATCAATGGAAATATACAGTCGAAATGCACTGCTATAATATCGTTTTTCTCTGTTATTTGTGTCTCACAGAACTTGGAAAGTTTTCAATGGATAGTTTGATATTTAACCCTGCCACTATATCTCACTGTTCTCACTGTTGAATGTGATCTGCAAAATTCTGGATTGCCTATATTGGGTTATGTTTTTGAGATTCTGAACTGATCCTGGACATAAGTTGCAAATGATTGCATTTTTAACTGGGCTGCAGCCTTCGCAGCATTTGATTTTATGCTAATTTCATAATGTGAATTGCCTCATTACATTTGACCTTGTTACTTTCAGAGGCAAACCAGGAAAAGATTGTAGAAGCAGGTGGTCTTACTTCCCTGCTGATGCTTCTTAGGAGCTCTGAGGATGAGACCATACGCAGAGTAGCAGCTGGAGCAGTCGCTAATCTTGCAATGAACGGTCAGTGAACCTATTGTATTTCATAGTGTTTTATAGCTTCACAGAAGGGCCTTTGATAGTAATAAGTCTCCTTCTGGGGTAGGATAATGTTCATATTATTCCAATTTGCATATGCAGAGACAAATCAAGATCTTATCATGGCTCAAGGAGGCGTATCCTTGTTGTCCATGACAGCATCTGATGCTGAGGACCCACAAACTCTACGAATGGTGGCTGGAGCTATTGCTAACCTGTGCGGCAACGGTAACTCCTAATACATTTCCGTGAGCTGACTGGTGCAAGAGTTTGTGTACCCTAAGAAATGAATTTACTAAAGTGATACGTCCCAAAGAATCAGTTTGTTCTGCCCGAGCTACAGTAACCATCAGTGGCTATAAAACATTAGGACCATCCAAATTTTACTCTCAACTATCCATATTATGCATGTTTAGATATCATGGAAATTTGTTGTATGCAATATAGAGTTAAGGAATATGGGTTCTGCTATTGAATTTTTGTTTCCATTTTTTATATAACACTCTATAATACACATAGTAACCACAATCCAAGTAGATTACAACAACTTTGTGAATTGCAACAACCCAAGTAGCGAAAATTAAGTATTGAACACATAATGAACACCAATCTGAGTTCTAAAAGATTGTTTAAGTCTAGATTTTGGTCGCCAATCTTCAATAATTTCGGCATAGTAAATGTAGATTCTGACAAGATAAACATAAGAACTAATGTTCTCAAACAGTAAATTAATTTGCTTCTTTGGACACAACATAGTTATTCTTATGCATGTGGTTGAGTACTTGAGCCCACTCTTTGTTTTAACCAGATAAACTGCAAACAAGGTTGAGGGGAGAGGGTGGCATTAAAGCGTTGCTTGGAATGGTAAAGTGTGGGCATCCTGATGTTCTTGCACAAGTGGCACGTGGCATTGCAAACTTTGCAAAATGCGAGTCTAGAGCAGCTACTCAAGGTAATGCTATCTTTTTGTTGTGTCTTATTTTCCCTAAGTTGATCATAGGCACCTAAGTTCATTGGCACCATCTATAGATTGGAGAACTTGTCAGAATTTTATAGGTTGTGTGTTCTGACTTTTTAGGTATAAAAAATTTTCCTTAAAGCTCTGTACGTTGGAGAGCATACTTCGTAACTCAAAGATAGGAGTTGTGAATCACTTGCCAGTTTCATAATGGCAGAAAAATCACTCCATTTCAGAGCTTTAAGCATGGTTGAATAAGATACTTTCTTGGCTAAATTGGATGTGCTGGTGGACTAATTTTCACAAATGAATATTTGATTAGCTAATTTCATCTCCCCAAAATCTGTAGGATCCTTAGTGGAAGGACTTCTATCCCATTTGGTGGAAATTGATGATATCATGTTAGAGTTTCATCATTTTTATGCACTAATCAGTTCATCAAAAAATTTAAACTGTTGAGGAAAGATAGTTAATCTACTCATTACTACAACACTTCATATGAGCTTTTATACAATAGTGAACATTACAAGGTTTCAATATAAATATCAGCAATTAAATATATTTAAAGTCTGATTTTGAAATGCACGCCCACATTTGTTGCAAATGCATGATGGAATATATGTCTAATGCAGTTACACATATTTATGTTGAGATCCATTTGATGCATTTATTGTTTTGATTTCATTCTATTCCTGAGATGACGTTCATGTTCTATCCGTTTAATTCTAAGTAAATCACTTGAGCATACTTTCATCATGTCAGGAAATAAGGTGGGGAAATCTCTACTAATTGATGATGGAGCACTTCCATGGATTGTAAAAAATGCCAATAATGAAGCTGCTCCAATTAGGCGGCACATTGAACTCGCGCTGTGCCACTTGGCACAACATGGTTACTCTCTCTCTCTCTCTCTCTCTCTCACACACACACACACACACACACACACACACTATTTTATGCTTGTGATACTAATTTCTGTCTGTTTTGCAGAAGTAAATGCTAAAGATATTATCAGTGAAGGTGCATTATGGGAACTTGTTCGGATTTCAAGGGATTGTTCTCGAGAAGATATAAGGATGTTAGCCTACCGGACATTGACATCCAGCCCCACTCTTCAAGCAGAGATGAGAAGATTGCGAATAGAATGTTGATAAAATGAACAAGACACAGCTGGTTCTTACACGTTGTGGAGTTACATTTTGTGTGCAAGTATAGGTTCCATTGCACCAAGTGCTGGTGACCCAGTATGTCATGCCTTAATTTACCCAGTTTTTGCATGCATACATGGGCATCAGTCTTATTTATCTGAACTGGCAAGGTTTTGCGTCTTGGTTCACCTCAAGAAGTCGTTTTTGTTGTACTGAGTGGAGGTGAAGTCAGCGATTCATTTATTCAAATCCAAGTATGCGACAAATGACCTCCTACGTAGTTTGTTTGTAAAATTATTTGTTGTAAAAATGTCAGGAAGGCCGGAACTAGTGCTGTCATAATTTGGAAGTTGAGGGCTTGCTGGTAGCTAGACTTAGCCATAAATTATACTTGTATTCTTTGTACAGAGGCTGATCTTGTGACTGTGTGCATCGAGTGGTCTTTCTTGGCTGTTAATTACGATTACAATGTAGACATCGTGGTACAAACTCTTGTTGGAAGAATGATGATATTGGCTCTACTTTATTGTTTAACCATTGTAGTTTTCTGACCATCTTTGTTTGGGAATTTGTTGTATCACTCATTGTGGTTAGGCTTAACATCGTACAGATGCATGATGGGTATGGGTGTATCTGGTCGCGATGTACTGTTGACGTGTGGTTTTTGAGCTATGAATACTACACTGTTTTGTATTGAACTTTGGTCGCCCCGATTTGAAGTCCGGATAAAACAGGTATCAGTCCAAGATCGAAACTTTCTGGGATAATGGTCAATGCCTGTTTTTGGGCAACTCTCGAGACGTCGGGATATCGGAAAGACACTTTGGTACATTTGTACACCGTGCCTAGCATCTGTTCACATGTCTCCTTTGAATTTAACCCAGGCGTGGGTAGGGTCAACCCACCAATCGTCGCATAGGCTTTTTGGTGGAAGTCAATTTTAACCATTCATATTTCAACTTGATCACCCTAATGATAAGAAATTTACTATCAAATTTATTATTATAACTAAAAAATAGTAAAATCCCACAAAGCTCCAGTGCTCTCTTCGTCTCCTCTTAATTCCAGTGTTAAAAAAAAGATTTATATTGTAAATCAGTAAGAGTATTTTTCACAATAAACTGTGAGCAGGTGAAACCCGCTTGTTGAGATGGCACTAGCCGCTGAAATAAGAAGGCAGATTCAGGAGTTGCTAAGTCGGGTAGATCCCGCCAATGAAAGCCAAAACGCAGACAGAGAATCCCGCCGTTCCTGATACATACTCCAACTCCAAGCAAGCTCGAGTCTTGCACACACACAAGTTTTACTATTTTTTGTTTTTGTTATTTGGGGATTAGTTAGGTGGTCCCCACGGAGGGACGCGTAGACTGAGTGGGGGGCGTCTGCGTGAGGCTGAGCTGTCGGGCGGAAGCAGCGGTGGGGAGACGTCACGTCACGTCGTCCGCGTCCACCGTCCGCGCGTGGACGGGCGCCCAAACAACGTAACAAATTAATCCACCACCGGCGACGTACAAAACTTATTATAAAATAATTTAATTGTGATAAAAAAAAAAAACAGTCTTGATGGATCAAATTTATTTAGTAATAGAGTTTTTATGATATAAGATAAATCTGATCATTTGTGTTTATTCTGAAAATCCTCCTATCCTTTCTAATATCCGGAGCTTTCTCAACACCTATTAAGTCACCAATGAGCAATCTACATCAGGTGATAGCGGTGGGAGACCTCAAGCCACGTCATCTGCCACGTCCATCCACGATCCGTCCGAGTCTTGAAACAACAAGCAAATTAATCCACCACCCACGACAGACAAAACTTAATCAAATAGCTTTCCATGTTAGAGAAATGAGAAAGGTAGGAATGATCATCTAGTCATAACTAATTAACAACAGAGTCGAGATCAGCCAAACTAACATTCAAACAAGGCTCCATTTATACGCCACATCATCAACTCAATTATCTATTAATTTTAACTTTGTAATTAGATCAACTCTATTATCCTCGTTAAAATACGAATAGAATGAAAACAAAAATTTAACCGTTTAAATTTTTTGATAAAAGTATAATATATAAAACTGAAATACCCAACCTATACGGGAAGCTCCCTGTCTGACAACGGCGGGCCCAGGTTGACCTTAGCTTTTGTCGACCCACGACCACAGTCGCACGGCACGTAGCCGGCCGCTGCGCTCCTGCTCATCGGCCGGCCGGGCTCCATCTGTAACGCCCTCCACGCACGCGGCCCCACGCACGCCACGGGACCAAGCGGCCACGCGCACGCATTCTTTACTGAGCTATCATGTACGCCACACAGTGGGTTACACGGGCCGTGCAATTGCCTGTGCATGCGTGCGTACTTTCCACGACCGATAGAAGGCGCGCGCTTTATCAGTACGTACACGATCCATCCAACGGTAGAAACAATATGGCTAGCTCACGATCAATCATGTTCTTTCGATCTGTATGCCCACTGGCACTGTTTCTACGCAACACATGAGCGACATGGCTGCCCGTAAGTATGCTCTGCTCATTAAGGGGTGAGCCGTGAGTTGCCTACATACATGCACCAATGTATATATGGTAGCCTTGTCAAACAAATAACTCGTTAAACTTATACGTTTCTTAGGAGAAAATGTGAGTATAAATCCGGATCTCGTTGTTATATTTTTTTATGATAACAAATCCTACAGCAATCACAAGATAAAATAAGACAATAAACCAAAAACATCTTTAAATTACGACCACATAAAATATTTGAGTCAACATATATACAAATATATAGTGCAGTATATGTACATAAATTACATATTAGGATTAGAAGGGAGTTTAATTTCATATTATTTCAAAATTTTATATTTAACTAAATATAATTGAGTGTTTCACTATGGATCTGACCCACTAATCAATTTCTTAAATAGATAGAAAATAATTGTGTAGCAAAGTTCATTTTTTGTCTTCTTCACACCCACTTATCCATCAGCATGAAATATTTCACATACCTTGGAACTGTCGCGGGAGTTTAACTATGCTAGCGGTTGATAAATTTCTTGATAATTTGGTAGCATGGTTAGAGGTGTAAATATGGATAAGATTGAGCAGATAAAAAAGTTTTTCATCCTAATTAGATGGTTAAGGTTGATTTATGATGGACCGGTAACTATGTTAGCGTACCATCATTTATAATTTTTTATTCATAATAAAGCTCTTAATAGATAGATGTGTTGTATAAATATACTTAGATTTGTTATAGTTGCCGCCGCAAGTAAGCAATCACAGTAATTCTGACGTCTAAATTAAAACTTTTGTCATATTTTGTTTATAGTTTATCTAGTTTGTAAAATTTTGATCGAATAAATTACACATGAAACTACAGCGGAAATGATTATTGTTCCGATCAACAAAATCTTTTGAACAGGGATCTCGCTTATGCACCTCCGACATATAGTTTCGCTTGTGAATTGTGATGCCTTGTACGCTAGCTTCGAAATTATGGGCTGCACGGAGGTGCTGATTCGTGGGGGTCAAATGGCCCCGACGGCGCGGCTGACCTACCGAACCAACCCATCCCGGTGCGGGGGCCATCAACTTTACAAGTTACACGACGGTGGATTAATAATGCATGCATGGTCGACGGCGTATACATATAATATAAGTCTTATTCTTTGTATTATTACTCGATCAGGACTTGATTTTGACTCTCTTTAATTTGTTCGATCGATCCATGAGACGCGATCGAATTCGTCTATTCATTGGATGTGAATTCGGCGCATCGAGATTTCCGGAAATCCGCAGTAACATACGTCTCATGCTTGTACGTTTTCATTTTACATATCTTTGTTCTCTTCTATGTGATTTATACAGACCCATCTAGAGATAACACACATATCAAAGTTAGCTAGTTTTCCTTATATATCACATAACTATTCGTAGTTGGGATGTTAAGCACAAAATATATATATTTCTTATCACATACAACATACACCAGGAGAGATGAATACAAGCCAAAATATAAAAAGAAAAATAGACAAGTCACAATCATCTGATCTCTAATGGTTTCAACTTCCTCGGTACATATATTTAGCTATTTAATACAACATCAATATTATGGAAAAACAGTACTATGACTAGCTAATGAATAAGGCAAATGGTTTGGTCTATGAAATTTGATTTGATGTGTTATATAAGCTGTTATTTTAATGTACTGGCTGCGTAGTACCACCGGAGATATACGGTTATTAACTAAAAATTTACAGCATGTAAATAACATTGCAATAAATTACCATAAATATTATTCTCTGTCTTATATCCTCTGTAATGTTATTATTGTACAATTTTACGCCATATTCATTAGATTTCCTGACTTCAAATAATCTCGTTTTATGCGACAGTAAACAACAATAATCAACTCTATCTGTTGTATGACGTGCGCATTTGATATAAATTAAACTTTCTAACTAAATAATGTTAAATAGAGAGGCAGTGTCAGTGTCCCGGACAAACATTTTTTCAGAACAATGAGGAAGGAATTTTTGGCGAATGCCTGATTAAATATTTATAGAAACCAATTAATATTCAGTATCTTGAGTGAGTCGTACTTGATAAAGGTATACCTTAATTTTGTCAGATTTATATTCTTGTTGTAGCATCACATATTAATCAATCTGCATGCATGCTAATCGAAGCCAGATTGTGATTCTTGATTTAATTTCAGTTCATCTTGAGAGTGCGTCAGAATAAATTAATTGTCACTGTTAGCTAATAGTCTAATAGCATCCAGATTAGTTTCTCACACTGAATTCTGGAACATTCCATTGTAGTAGCCAGAAGCAGTCAAGTTCAACATATATTTTCTTTATATTCCATTCCTCATCATCATTCATAGATGAAAGTATGCCCGCTCACTCGCTTGCTCGCCCTCTCTCTCACTAAGAACTCCCAACATGCTCGCCAACGAGTTAACTGGGCCTGTTTGAGAGTTGGTGCGATCTTCGGTTTTAGAAAATAAAATATAGAAGGTGTTTTCTTAAAATTTTAATCATTTAATTAGAATTTAAATAATTTTAATTGATATAAAAGATAAATTATAGATTTTTCTATCTTGACCTAAATTATTAATTTATGATCTAACAAATTAAATAGAGAGAAAGACACATACTTTTTTGTTTTCTAAAATAAAAAATATAGGTCTGTTTGAGAGTTTAACTTCATCTAAAATCTAACTTCTTAGAGATAGGAAAAATAGATATTAAAAAAACTTGAGCTTGTCTTATAGGCATTTTAGATGCACCATAGTTAGGATGGTTTAAAATTTTGAAAAAATTAATACTATAGTATTGTAAAAATCACATTTTAGTAAAATATTATTGGTTGTGTGGCTGAAAAATATAATCTATGTCTACACATCGATGAGATATCTGATAAGATTTTACTAACTATCAAATTTTCATAGTATATATATATACACACACTGAAACTAAATCTTTGATACTTTACACTGAAACCGACACTAAAACTCTTGTGAACAGGACCTAAACATTTGCAAACACCCCTCCGATATTGTAAATAAGAGTCAAACAGCAATGAGACATGTCATCTCATCTCATGAGAGACGTGGCCACCACCAGCATCTATCACCCCATCCATCCATCCAAACAAAAAAACCAGCAGCAAGCAAGCAGATCCATATCAGGACGACCCCCTCCTTAGTGGGCCCCAGCTACACCCCTTTGCGGGCCCCATACTCCCCAATCTACGCGCTTGTCTTAACCCCCTACCCCCTCAAAGCCCTCCTCCCACCCACCAAACCATCTCCCCTTTGACCACCCCCTCCGATGCACCATTCTTAGACACAAGCCAAGAACTTTGAGCAATCTTGTGCCAGTCTTTCATCTTGGTCGCTGGATTGCGATGGATCCCGTGGCGGCGGCGGCGCACGGCGGCCACCACTTCGCGCAGGCGGGTGTGTTCCATCCGCTGCACTACCCGTCTTTCTCGCATTTCCAGGAGCACCAGCATCTTGGACTGGGCGGTGTGGGGGCGAAGCAGGAGCTTATGGATGAGAGCAACAACACCATGAACAGTGGAGGGAGTAGCAGCAATGAAGCTGGCGCGGAGCAGGCGCCCGTGGAAGAGCAGCCGGCGATGGTGGTGCGGCGGCCCAGGGGGAGACCGGCGGGGTCCAAGAACAAGCCGAAGCCGCCGGTGATCATCACGAGGGACAGCGCCGCGGCGCTGCGTGCCCATGTTATGGAGGTGGCGGCCGGGTGCGATGTCGTCGAGAGCGTCGCCGCGTTCGCTCGCCGTCGCCAGGTCGGCGTCTGCGTGCTCAGTGGCGCCGGCGCCGTCGCCAACATCGCCATACGGCAGCCCGGGGCAGGCCCCGGCGCAGTCGTTAACCTCGCCGGCCGGTTCGAGATCCTCTCCCTAGCCGGCTCTTTCCTCCCGCCGCCGGCGCCGCCGGCGGCCACCGGGCTGACCGTGTACCTTGCAGGCGGCCAGGGGCAGGTCGTCGGCGGCACGGTCGCCGGCGCGCTTATTGCTTCCGGGCCCGTGGTGATCATGGCAGCGTCCTTCGGCAACGCGGCCTACGAACGTCTCCCGCTTGACGACGACGACGCTCCCCCGCCGCCCCCGCCGCAGGGCCTGACGGCGCAGTCCTCGCCGCCGCCACTGCCTCTGCCGACGCCGCAGCCGCCGTCTCTTGCAGACCAGCTCCCACACAACTTGATGAATGGCATCCAGCTGCCCGGCGACCCTTACGGCTGGGCCGGCGCCGGAGGCGGCGGCGGCGGTCGCGTGACCCCGTACTAATCAAAGGAAGCATGTATCATGTATGGTAGAGAGCTAAGAGTTTTTAATTTCTTGTTTCTTGGGCCTTAATTTGCTAATTACGCTATGTTCGAGTTCAACCCGTGTTAATTTGTTTGGAATTAATGTTTAGTATTTCGTGTTATGGCTTTAAAATTCTTAATTAAGCTGTGCAATGCATCTGTAGGAGTACGCAGCAAGTTGATTAATTAATCTCTCTCCCCCCTTGTCTCTGTCCAGATTTGGAGATGGAAGCTTTGTACAAATTTGCCTATTTTATGCGATAATTATTATTATGAGTTGTTTCTTTTGGAGTACAAATTATGAGGCATTTAGTTAGTACATATATCACACGAACAACCACTTCACCAACGACTTCTCTATATATATGTGTTCCTTTCTGCTTTTGTTCTTGTGGGTGCACAATTAAGCACAACCACTTCACCATCTATGACACTCATGCATGTTGCTATATTTTATGTTTCAACCAAATGTTCACAACTTCGCATTGCAAAGATTACATGACAATATCTCAGTGTACTTGTATCTGAGCATTTCCTTCTCATGCAAACACTTATGTGTTCCTTGGAAGCATGCAGAAACAAGGCACTGTGGTGTGTATGCAAGGTTAGGACTAGGACACAGTGCTTTTCTGTGCCCTGCATGTACTGCATGGTTTGTTAATTACAGAAGCAGAAGCAGAAGCAGCAAGAAGCAGTAAAAAGAGAGAGCACGCATATGATTCAGTTGTGCATGCCATGCATGCAAGGAGGGTGATGTCAGGAACAGTGGTAACTGAGTCACAGAATGCAGTAGTAAAGTAGTAATAAGGGAGGGCAAGAGAAGAGAGAAATGCAGAGGTATGGGGGCACCTGAAGAAACTGATGGTGATGTGATGTGTGTGGGTGTGATGTGTGTGGTCAGGGGGCACACGTGCAGGGGGTGGCTTTTCGAGGCAGCAACAGTTGGGAGGTATGGCGTGCAACAGCTAAGATAGGATGGCCAAAAGACAAAGTTTTGCTTCTGCATCCATCCATGCATGTAGTATTATGTCATCGTGTGTGTCTTCTTGTTGTGTGTGCATGCTGCCATGATAGTAATAAAAAGGAAGAAGGGCTTTTGCTTGGCTTTTAAGCCCCATGGCCATGGCCATGGGAGGTGCTGTGTGTGCATCAGGGATAAGGCATGCATGCACTCCAGCATTTCTGCAGTTGCTGCAGCTGGATCTGTGCAATGTCGATCGATCGATCGATCGATCGAGAGAGAGAGAATGCAGGAGCCATACGGTGCCTCTCTGAAGATTCCTGTAGAATGAGGTTTAATTTCACACTTACATTCAACCGCTCTTTTATAAATTGACCATTAAGTCACACACACACACACTCATTTTTTACCTACTCGCTAGTAAGTCACGCACACCCTCCTCAAATCACACGCACCAACAAAACTCATGTATGAAAATAGAGAATATCAAATATTAAGAATGTCTTTTATCTACTAGTATTAGTATTAGAAAACTATCAAGAATAGTTAGATATATATATTTTTTTTTGTAAGTTGAGATGGATCTATATAAGTCTATGTGAGATCGGTTTAAGAAATATTAAACAAGTATGATTTAGAGAGAATAATCTAAACTAGAAACAAGTGGGATATAGAAAGGGCAAGAAGTGAAGATTTTCTTAAGGTAAGGATCAATTTATTGTATTCTTTTGAAATTGTGTATAAAAAGTTTATGGTCTTCTTACCAATTTTTTCTATCTCTGATTGTCGCGGTTTATCTGTCAATTAATAATGTGATTTTTCTATTAGATCTTTCTATTTTTGTTCTTATTATTATGTGTGTTTGAGTCGTATCATATGAAAATAAATTCTATCAGAGTTCAGGACCTTACTATTCTTTATGTTGCTATATGATCCAAATCCAGAGACTACAAGATGAAATTTGTCTCAAGGTGGAGTTTGTTGAATATGATCCAAATTCAGATTATTAGGATTTGTATCCTAATTGGTTGGTTGTTAGGATTTGTATCCTAATTGGTTAGTTGTTAGGATTTGTATCCTAATTGGACACAACGTCGCCACCATCTATAAATATCTTTTGTAAACTGCACAGAGAGACATCTCATTGTAATCTCCTGTGTTTTGTAACTCTTTCAAAAAATAATGAAGTTTTGCCGTCCGGCGCCCGTAGTTTTTTCCCGCAAGGGTTTTCCACATTAAATTGATTGTCTCGTGTTCATTGTTTGATCTATTTTTTGCTAGTTGTGCCTGTCATTTTCTAACAAGTGGTATCAGAGCCACGTTCTTCACCCCGTTCAATCTAGGGTTTCTGTCGACATGGCGTCAATGAAGTATGATCTTCCACTGCTGGATCTGAACACGCGATTCTCTCTGTGGCAAGTCAAGATGCGGGCGGTGCTGGCGCATACTGATCTGGATGATGCGCTTGACAGTTTCGGGAAGAAAGATTCAAAGGACTGGTCAGACGATGAAAAGAGGAAAGATCGTAAGGTCTTGTCACAAATTCATCTTTTTTTCAATTCATCTATCCAACAATATTTTGCAGGAGGTTTTGCAGGATAAAACTGCTGCTGCCCTATGGTTAAAGTTGGAATCAATTTGCATGTCCAAAGATCTTACCAGCAAGATACATATGAAGATGAAGTTATACACACATAAGTTGCAAGAAGGTAGTTCCGTGCTTAACCATCTTTCGGTCTTTAAGGAGATTGTTGCTGACCTACAGTCTATGGAGGTAAAATATGATAATGATGACTTAGGCCTTATTCTTTTGTGTTCGCTGTCTAGTTCTTTTGTAAACTTCAGAGATACCATATTATACAGTCGTGATATCCTTACCTTGAATGAAGTTTATGAAGTTTTGCATGTCAAAGAAAAGATGAAACAAATGGTGTCCACTGAAGGTTCTACTTCGCATGGCGAAGGTTTACTTGTTTGCGGCAGAACAAAAGAGAAGAAATCCAATAATAGTTACAAAGGCAAAAGTTCAAACGATTACAGGGGCATTATAAGTCCAGAGACAAAGAAAAATTCGGAGAATACAAATCCACAAATCTCCCCTTGTATGGGCAGTTGTGCACACGTTTTACACAAGACTCGTACCTTTCTTTAAAAAATGCGAGTTTTTCTTCCAAGAATTTTCAGTTAAACGACTGGCTCTCGTTCTGCAGGGAAACCTTCTAACCATGTAGAGATTATTGTGATATGATGTCCCGACATAAGGCTTAGTATGCAAAGAGTCACAGAAAATGATATATAGTGCAGAGGGGAACTCCATGATCCGCAAATTGACCTCCCAGCAGTGTGATGCTTGTTTGTTGTTCTTCCTCTTGACCGTATGCGTAGAAACACTGAAACACTTACCCCCCAGATTATAAAAATCTTGTAGGGTGAGCATGACATGATGAGGGTTTTTTTAATTGTTACCACTAGAGTTTAAAAAAAAAACCGTTTTCCGGGCGATTCCTGCCCGGTAAGCCAGTAAACTTTTGGTTACATGTTAGTTTTCTTGATAGGTACTGGTCAATTTTATTTTATTATATTTTTTAAAGTTTTTCTTTTGTGTTTTATCTACCTTTGAATTATTTATATTTTTTACATGCTTTACAAAATATCACAAAACTAATATAACATAGTTTTATTACTTCTTTCTAGTTTGGGCGGGGATATTTGGTTAACTAAAGTTAACCGGTCGATTACCTACACGAACCTGAACCCTAGTCAAGATACAGTAAGGCATCACACATACAAACATGTAGACAATGTTTGATTCATGCACGTACCAATCAACTCGAGACGAATACATTTTATTTTATTTTTTGTGTGAAGGCTTTTTGTGTACTGGACTACGATACCATCTTGAGTCAGAGACATGCATGCATGCATGCAAGTGAGGAGAGGAGATTTCCTCTTGAGATTTCTTCTGTTTAGGGAAGTACACAAAGGACACTCGCACGGAGCGATAGCTTTTGGAGACAGTGACATTTACTTTCCCTTTTGTGCCCCCTGATTGAAGGCTTTTGGGAAGGATTTTTGTGTGTGTGTGTGTGTGTGTGTGTGTGTGGAGGGGTCGTTTTGTTTTGAGAATTGGAGCTACACTAATGGAGTTGATTCTCTACAGAAAATAAGTGAATCTGATATATCTTAGTGTGAATTAAATTTTTGCTCTTGTATGGTCACAAGTGATGTTAATTAGGACTCAAAAAACCGGAGTTTAGGATACTTCTCAGAAGAATTTGACTGAGATCAGTTTGATCAATCCAATTTAGTTTGAATTAGCTATAAATTAATATATAATGGAGTTAAAATTAGTCGAGATTCAATATTTCAGCTGATTAATTTGAATGATTAAAATTAATAATTAACTGATTCTCTCTTGATTTTTTAATCACAAAACTAACTATTTAGCCTATCATATGATTCACTCGATGTTTTTTTTATATGTCACCTAAATGGATTTATGCCACTTGCTATCTGAGTTTAGTCTCTTAGCTCTTCTTGAGTTGTCCACATCTTCTATAATTGCATTCTACGGGAAACTAATAAGTCTAATTTTCTCTGAATTGACAACGACACAGGCCCTGAACAAATCAATATAAGGTGAAAATACAGTTCCTTTCAGCGAGAAAATAAAGAAAACATATTGCTTTACGGAAGCATAGAGCACGAGTGATCTACACGTGGACCGTATGTATTTTATTAGGTTATTTCACCTCTATTCCGTAAACACAAACTATTTTTGAATTAGAAATCTCAATAAACTAAAAATTAATAAAAATAATTTATTAAATTTATAAGTTACAATCCCAACAAAACAATTTATTAGAGAAGTCTAAATTCGAACAAATACATATTTAAACATATAAGGTAAATATTTTTTAGTATGTCTTTTATTATGGAGAGGATAGAAATGTTAATCTAATCGTTAAATCTAAAACAAATAAGTAAATTGAGTTGTGTATATAGTTTTTATTGGATGTGTATTTAATCGATCCTAATAATCTATTTCTTATGATTGAATAAATATGTCTTTTTATGCGGGACTCCATGGACAAAGATGTGAAAAAAATACATACAGAGAAGAAATCAAATAACAGAGGGTAGCTGAGTGAGGGAGGTACATCCTAGGACCGGAGCCATCACATTGCACTGCAGGGTAAAAGGTGAATTAGGTTTGCTGCTGCTGCCATCTGAGAGAGATGCAGGCAGGAGTGGCTCAAGGCTGATCCTTCCCTTCCCTGTGTGCATTGCATTGCATGCATGCCTCACTGCCTGCAGCCTGCAGGTCTCCTTCTCAACCACTATGGTGATGATGTTGACCATTACTGGGACCCATCCTCCCCTCCCCTTCTTTAATTTCACAAAGTTGCTTGTTTTCTTGAAGTTGGTGTGGCTAAAGGCCCCACCTTGTGTGTCATTATCAGATAACAAACTGTGCTCTTATCCTCCCCGGTTTTGTACTGGTCGGCAGCACAATCAGATGCGGACAACAAGCTTAATTAGATGGGGGCAAAAAACGATGCTGCCTCTCTTGCTAAACCATGAGAACTCGTGATCGAAAGTGTCCGATCTTTGTAGAGAATAATTTACTGTTCTGATAATTTGAGTGACAGTTTATTCTGATACTAATCAAATGATTTGGATTGTGAGCTTATATTCTCTTGTTTTAATTTTATGATATTGTTATAAGATATTAATTTTGAAGACAACATACAAGTCCAGGACATATAAATCATTAATGTATGTGTTATATGGCTAAATCCAAATTTTCCTATAAGAGGAAATTTTCCCCTTTCAAATAAGTTCATTACAATTTTGATGCTAGTGTACTTTAACTTCTAATGGGAGGGCATTGCTTGCAAAACCAGTGTTCAGTGCCCCACTAGAATATTGTTTTTTTCCCCTAGTGATACTGCTGGGCATGTTCTCCTGGTTCAAGTAAGGTAGTGTGTCGCCACCAGTGATGCTCTGTTGAAAGGTACCCTGTTGTCCCAATAATTAAACCCATCTTTCAAAGTTCAACTGTTCTTGATCTTCACAAAAGAAGTTTTAAACTGTTCTTGGGATGACAGTTTAGTATGCTTTGGGTGCAATCCGACGGTCATGTGCCAGACCTGTTTCCTTTCCGTGTGTCATATATTTCCTTCACCAAGACACTGAGTTTCCATGATCCAAGTGCTATGAACCACATATCATACAAAGAAAATTAATCAACACATGAAGAAACAGGTAAACCTTTCTCAGAGGGAACAACATTTCTCGATAAGATCAAAGGAAAGAACACAACGCTCCATTTCACTTCTGCCCGCTCTTGGTACGCTTTTTTAAGTCCCAACACTGGAGGCTAAGAATTACATCTCATCTCTCTCTCTTTACTTCCAACTTTCTTCAGAAAAAAACACATTACGGCTTCAAAGCAAGAGCAGACGGGGTAAATCGTGCAATCCAACATGTATAACATTGGATACTGTAACATGTATTAACCAAGCCCCACATTTCGCTCATCCTTCCTACGAGCGGTGGAACCCTCCTTCTTGATCCGGGCTGGCCTAATAATGCGGTCAATAACCCCATATTCCAGAGCCCCTTCAGCGTCAAAGCGCTTTACCCTAGATAGGTCCTGGTGAATCTGCACACGAGGATATGCTTGAGACAAGGAATGCATGGGATTCATACAATGATACAAATGCCAAAGTCATTCATGCTGACTCATGAATAGTCTAAAAACATGATTTCAAATGAATTTATGTCAAGCACTTAAGCCCAGGTGATGGGAAAGTAGCATCCAACACAGTATTTTGCAACAGATTTTCACACAAATTTGAAATACAACAAATCAGAGCAAAGCAAACCCATGTGCATTATGGAAGGGGGCAAGAGAGATGCAAGAGTGCACTAAGTTATATTGGTGATGAGAAAGATGGTTAGAACAGCATGCAAACAGAACAATTTACCTTCTCAACAGGATGACCTGTGTGCTCTGCCAACTTGCCATAGAGATAATTCTTGATTCGAATGAGTTCATTTGCTTCATTTTCTATATCATCAGCCTGTTGACAGGAAGCACTTCAATAAAAAGAAAGATTGTAAATGTAGACATTTTCAGCATTACACTAATTAGTAAACCGTTTACTGTAAAGACCCCAAACCTGGCCTCGAGCTGCTCCGGCAGGTGACTGAAGTGAAATCCGGCAAAGAGGCATACCAGTACGTGAACCCTTAATAATATAAAAAAAGAAGAAAAATAAGTATGGCAGCTGCCGCAGTTCCACAACTCATGTCAAAGAGGTTCTAAGAAGAGTAGTAGTACCTTCTCACCAGCTGCAAGAATAAATCCTGCTAAGTTGAATGCAAAGCCCAGGCAGTGAGTACCAATAGGACTTTTTAAGCTTAGCATAGTATCGTATAAAGCCATGCACGGAGTAAGCTGCAACACCATTGATGAGCACAAAGTTTAGAAAGTGCCATGAGTTAGCAGAGTAAGTTCATTATGTTGGATGCTTTGCTTAGCCAGTTTGAAACACCCAAACAAGCATATGTATTCATAAGGTAGCACTGAAGAACAGGAATTCTAAAGCATTCCCATTGCATCTTTCAATTGTATTCTTCAATCAAATGAAGCCCATATTTGATTTCAAATAATATTGTGAAAAAGGTGTGAATTGAAAGAATAATGCAATACTCAATCAGAATCATTGTGGATAGTGTATAACTTGGTGTAAAACCTAATCCTAAACTGCCAGTTTACCTGATCCCAGTCATGGCCAGGAAAGTCAAGGAATCACCAGTTTTTCAACCATGAAAGCATATTTAAATTTCAAACACTGCACTTTTATTTTCACTTGCTTTGCCCCTCATATCATCACCATCAGAATGCAACCTTATATATCCAAAATGAATATTTCCATTTTGGAGAGGTACATAACATAAGCATTGGACACAGTTTATCCATATGACCATATGAGAGGGATGAGAGAGATATCTCAGCAAACTAGATTACAAGGTTCAAACAATATCCACACTTAATTACCTCCTATTTTAGCATAGAAAGTACTACTGTTATTGTGCTGCGCATGCAAAGTTAACTCAGTGGCCGGATCCAAGAGTTGGACCCCATAGGGTCAAGCTATAAAGGAAGCTATAAAGGAAACTACAAAATACTTTCACTCAGGAGTTCAAAACATAGAGTACATTTTGTTACATTTGCCCCATAGGGAATCTCGTCTAAAATTGATGCATAATAGTATATTAGCATCATGAGTAACAGTCTCCAAAACATCACATTCTAAATAAGTAATCAAACAATCATTTCCAAATTGAGTAGGTATTTAATTTGGAAGACCAACTCATGAAATATTTATCCATTTCCAAATTGAAGTCCTAAAAAAGAGGATAATTCAATTTCTTAGTGATATGGCAAAAATTAGATCTTTACTAAATTAAATAAAACTAGTTAGACACAACAGTAAGATGTCTCATTGTCTCTCATTTAGCTTCAATGATGACTAAAACAAAAACTAGTTGGCATCTAGCCAGGCCTTCTGATCTTTTCTTAAACCAGATTTCAGCATGACACAAGCAATTTTAGAAATAAAATCTTAGATTAATCATAAGTCAAGAGATAGAGTGAGTGTGGAACTCAAAGATATGAGCTATGAATTCTAGTTTCAGGCATCTAAGGTTGTCTCCATTGAGGGTGTTTTGCCTAGGCGTGTGCCTCCTCATGCTGTAAACAAATTCTTTTTTTATTTGCAGCAGGCGCACGTTGACATCTGATGGAGCAATGACTGCCTCGATTTATATAATGAGTCATTCTCTAATTATTTTTCTCTCCTCTAATAAATAAATAAATATTTTTGTTGCTCTCCCTCTCCTTTAAAAACTTTTCCTAAGACCCAAGTCATTGGATTGCTTGATTCTTCGGAAGGCTCTTCACACGCATGGCATATTTTCTCTCCTCTCAAGAGTTTCTCCCCATTGGAGATAGCCTAATATACAAAGCACAACAATGCCTAGTATATGTATTTGCAAAGAAAAACTTCCAATTCATCTCAGAATTAAATTTCTCGAAGTTTCCTCCACATCTTTCTTTCATATTTAAATCTAAAATCTAAACTAGTTAACTAGTCCAGATCCAAGAAAGAGGAGTCATGTGCAGCTCATGGGTCATGTCAGACCTATTGTTGGCAGAGCCGAGGAGCCGTCAAGTGTGAAGCCACCGAGGAGGGCAATAGCCGGTGTCCCAGGCAACTATTGTTGACACACGGCACTAGGAGGCACGCTGTGGCAGTCAATGGGAGGCGCAAGCGATCTACGATCCAATTATGATCCAATTACGCTGCCTTTGCTTATCTTTTCTTTGCACCCTAGATCTAAATGAATTTGTGGCTAGAGTTTGGAGTTGTTGAGTGGATAGGGACTTGGGTCCTATGGTTTTGGAGAGGAAAACTAAAAGAATCGGAGAAGCTTTGGAACTAAGGCTGAGTAGTGGGGTCAATGCCTTTTGTTTTTGCTGGGAATGTGCTACATCAATACGGGGTCCACTTGTCAACCAAAAAGCTGTGGGGTCAAGCGACCCCACTGCTAGTGAACTAGCTCTGCCACTGAGTTAACTTATGTTGTGTCAGATCAACTCACTCAAGTCAAACTCTGTTTTTGAGATGAACTCTTTTGGACCAGCATCACGTTTTCAAATTATTAAGATGGTAATATCATAATACTGCTTGCATGTCACAAAATCATGACCCTCCAAAAGAAACTAAAATGAACACAAGTATGGTAGAGATTTATATTTGAAATTCTTACATCTCCTCCTGGGCCATTAATGTACAGAAGAATCTTCTTTGTGTTGTCAATACTGTCAAGATACAGCATGCTTGCCAACACTTGGTTGCTAAATTCTTCATCAATATTGTCACCAATAAAGATAATCCGTTCACGGTACTGCATATGCACAAGTCAAATTAGTTATTTATGCACAGGGGGAAAAATAAAATCACAATAGTGCAAAGAAGAATCATGTTTAGCATTGCAAAGCCTCACTAAAGCATTCCATATGTCAAGCCATTGCCAAGTTCCTTCACCAGGAGTTCTATAAGGCACTCGTGGTGTACCAATAGGCATCATTGAGATACGCGCCCTGGTAGCCCCCTTGTTTGACAGCCTAAAAAGACACAAATAAGACTAGCAATAATTTTGAAACAACCAAATTATAGTCATATTTTGTGGACATATGAAATAGCTAAAAAACAAGAGCCATACTGATTGGCTAACAGCATGATAGAACTCATGACACTTTTGTGCTCCTACACTAAAAAGAAAACAGCACTTTGAACCACACCAAAGTATTTAAGGGGAACAAATATGTCCAACAAACCAAAATAACACTATTCTGGCATTCTTTTGCAACCTCAAGTGTGAACAAAATGTATAGCTTCTTGTTAGAACAAAGCAAATAAAGAAGTCATTTCGATCTTTGACCAACCCAAGCTCTCATCTTAGTTTCTAAACAAAGAAGAGCTTGCTTAGGACTTCCAGAAGTATAAAGGTACTAGTTAACAGGTGTGGATTGCCGATTGCCTCCAACAAATGGAACATCCAGTCTACAACTGCAGATTGGAGAGAACAACATTTGCATACACTTGCAGTGGTATATCAGATGCTCCATTTTATTGGGAACAGTCCAAAACCCTTGATGACTTAGACCATTAACATGCTTAGCAACCAATGCCACCTTGCTTCTGTTTTAATTTTCCCCTTTTTGGGCGAAAAATCACTTTGAGACAATGCACCATCAGAAAAGCTTATTGCAAGCAATTATTGATGCATACATGCTCATCAACAGTATGCAATGTTTAATTGTTAAGAGAACTACTTTGAACTCTCTAAAACCAAATTTAGTTGTTAAGACATTTTGCTGTCTGGAAATTCCATGCTATCCTATCATAAGGGAAAAAGCCTCCCTGATTCTACCCATCTGGACTCTATGACTACATTTAGTAATAGTAATTCTTTTTCCAACCCATCAGTGCTCTGGTTAGAAGCTAATAGTAGCGGACAGCATCCGAAACGTCTAATACACTCTCAACCTGCTAACATCCAACAGTTTGCTTAGTTTTGAAACACAATGTCTAATACACTATCAAGTGCACCAATAACACGAATTTCAAAATCATATGGCGTGGCGTACCCCAAAGAGATTCTCCTGTGCACGGCAGTGTAGAACCCGGCGCTGACATTCGGGCACGAAGGTTCCGACGAGCCTGCCCATAATTTTCCACCCCAAATGAAAATACAGGACCGGAAATATGAAATCAACACATACTCCAATGATCTAAGCTTTGATCTTTGCTCACCGAGCTTGGTGTGGGCCTTCAACCCGACGAATACCCTGGTGCACACGCTGCAAAAGGAAAGGAGAAGAGTTGTGGGGTGGTTTAGGGTTTGGAGGTTTGGAAAATATTGGGGAGAGATTGGAGGCGATGAAGCTGACCTTAGTGAGGAGGCTGGGCTGGTGACGGCGTGGGTTTGGAAGCAGGAGGAGTTCGCCGGCGCGGCGGGCGAGAGCCCCATTGGAATGGGGGAAGTGGCGGAGAAGATGGGTGTGAGGACTGAGGAAAGTTTGGATAAAGAAGGGAGTCGCCGGGAGTTTCGCGGAGATGTTTTGCTTTGAGATTCGTGCGCCACTCCCTATGCGTTGCATAGGGTAGTTCGATCATAGTCGGATGCAGGGGGGTTTGTTTGGGTAAATTTCAGTTTTGAGATCAGTTCATACGTGCGCGGTTGGATTCTTTTTATTGCCAGATCGTTAGCATCTGAATTCTGAAAAATACATTTTATAATATGGAGAAAAAATTGGCAATTATGCGGATCTAAAAAAATAGAAATTTATAATTACTTAACATCGTAAGTAAAAATGAATAGTTATAGAAAAGATTAATATATTACCCACAATTGACATGGGTTAATTAGAATTATAGTTTGGGTAACTAAGTTTCGAAAGAGGAAATAAAAAAATAGTATGCAAATTTGACTACACCAATTTTGGTTATGTAACTAATTTGATCTTTGTTTAATTTAATATTAAAAACTAATCAATCCTAGAATTGGGCAATTTTTTTGGTGCTTTCTAACGAAACTTTAACCAAAGTTGGGATTCATGAAATGGTTGGTCCGAAATTCACTTGCCAAATTTCACTTCTTTCTCCGTATGACAATTTATAAATTAACATACCAAATTTTGACTTATCAAATATTGACACCAGTTGATTTGCATCTAAAATTTTTTCATCATGCTCCACATTTTCGTCATAACTAATTTTTTTTGGTATAACTAATTAATTTTTGGCATGACAATGTGGAAGAAATTGATCATGATTAATGTGAAGTAGCAAACCAAATGTAGCCTATGTCTCTTCAAACAATCCTCTCCAAAAAAACACACTAATTTGGTTCTTTTCACAAAGTTCTCTATTGCCATAGCAAAGTCGTATCATTAGTCACATACTCACATTATTATTGAAATTGATGCGGTAAAAGTCATATGAGATGTTTTAACAGATTTCCCTCTCACTTCAACTGTAGGAAAGTAAACCATAATTCTAAAATGATTAGATGGCAATTCATCGTTGCATCCAATCCAGCAGCTGTTATTCAAAGAAATGAACCAATTTTACATACAACAATTATAGTACCATACAGCATTCAGGACTTCTCGTCTTCATTTGATAAAATTTGGAAATACTATCCAAGTTTCTGTGCGATATAACACTAACGGTCAGATGCTTCAATAGTCCTAGCCTTCTCCCTCTCTGGTTCTTCTTAGCGTATATATACACAAATACTCCTTTGCTTATGCAAAAATCATCAGCAGACAACAAAACGGAACTTATCGTCCTATCAAGTAATTTCATCTCAATACTGTTCTAGCAAGCCTGAGGCCACACTCTATAAGCTCAATCTCCTGCATGTAGCGTGTACCCTTTTCAACATCCTGTAATGGAGAAGAGGAACGCCATCATTCTATGAGATCCAATGTAATATAGAAATATTATTAAAATTGAGAATGATTAAATCAAAATGATAATTAAGTACCTTATGTACTTCTGTACTGACAGACCGAGTTGGATGCCAAAATTTTAAACTGGTAAAAGTAGTCCCGCTCTTGCTTTTATCTATTCTGCTGTCCCCTGGCAGTACTGCTCCCTCGAGTTTTGTTTTTGCCGAAGCAAACCAATTGAGTTCATCGAATAACTTTTCTTGATCCAAAACCTGAAAATGACATCAGATTGGAAAAAAGTGCAACAGAAAGATGTTAAGAAGCTCATATCACAAAGCCAGAAGAGCCATAAACAGTTTGGGAAATCAAAATCTAACTAAACATGAAACAACAGTGAGTCTTCCAAAACATTTTCATTTGAGTCAATGTAATATTGTAACCTATTTCATTTGATTTGGAGTTCATAGAGAAATTTTCATATGTATAGCTCGTTAAAAGAAGTTTCATTCTCAGCCCAAAACAATTTTCTTTTTCAAAAAGTTCTATAATACCCCAAGTTAATTTTTTTTTATTTATGAGTTAATTTTCCTACCAATATGTTCAATTTCATGCATCTGGCCCACCTACACTTGGAAAACATTTTTTTAATGTAAAAATAAAAAGGAAACTAGTGTATCCCTTTCTGAAATAAGACAAATTTTCCCTCTCTCGACTGAGATTTGAAAGATAAAAATGTTAAACTTGTTAAATATCACATCAAAGTTATGCTTTTAAGTACAGTGCTTCAATTGCACAAAATGAAGTACATGAAGTTCATTGCCGATATTAAAAGAGCAAGTAGAAATAGCAGTGGATCTTTGTATCAAATATATAAGCAGGGCCACTGCCTCCACCCTACACTAATCCAAGATAAGCCATAGCCATGCACCATTATTTTGTGCCACCCATGTGGCTGTGCCGCCGCCAGTGAACTACTGCCACCTATGACTGACTACATTGCCTCCCCCAACCATGGGTTACGCCATTAGCCACACAACACTTTTGGCTACTGCTCACTGCTGTAAGCGACCTTCTAGACTTTTAGTAGACAACCACCAAGATCCATTTCGGCACCAATCTGCTTGTTGCCCTGTCCACACCACCAACAACCTAGTTGCCCCATTCAAGAGGCCGACCCCTCCAGCCTTGTCTCACTCAACATAGTAATGCTCTAAAATAATTAAATAATGCAACTATCATCTAGATAAAACATCAGGGGACACAAATTCATGGATGGACATGGTAAAATAACAGGAACAGGCACCACACTAGAACAAAGTTACCTTGAGGACAAAAGCAACTCCTAGGAGGAAACCATCATAAGTATGAACAGATCTCTTCACTTCATGTCCTCGTCTTAATAATTTATCCTTGTGCAGAAGTCTACAATCCACCATGTTGCTGATGAGTGAAGGAACAATTCGAAAGAAGTCCTTGATTTGTTTAAGTTCACTGCCCTGAAGCTTCTACAAGAATCCAAGAAAAGCCAAGTTGCCAGAGAATGATCCAAAAAGAGAACACAGAGAAAAAAAAAAGGTATTTGCAATTTTATTCCCATAATCATTTGTGCAGATGTCTGGAAAACCACATTCATGCATGAGGAAAAAAAATACTGGTGTGTGCACAAGTGCACATAATACCACATTATATATGATTTTTGCCTAGAATATCAGGAAATGCACACACTTAACTCAAAGGGTATGCCAATTTTGCTTTACCATGCTTACCAATATAAGAATACTCTAGCAAAAAGTAGTATACCAGCCATAGGTGGTACTTGTCGTGAGTCTCCTGACTACTAAGTGTAGTAAAATATGGTGAATCAGTCTCCCCATAATTGAGAAATAATGGACTTAGTCCCATTTAGCATACTAGGAGAACACAGCAGCAAGTGCATGTGCAAATATGAAAGTGAAACCACAGAAAAACTAAAATGAAAAGGTCAAAATTTTCACCTGCTGTACCACAAAAAGGATAGTCGACATTTTAATATTGTATAATAGTTCAAAATTTCAAATCAAATAATCAAATAGTTGAAATAAATATGCATTACAACACAAAAAATACATGTACATGATGCAGTAAATTCATTTGTTGATAGAAATCACAGTTCCCTTGGCTTGGAGGGAGAATATAAATACTAGAAACTAACATTGAACAGTAACTGATGCATAAAAAAGCAGTACCTGGGCAAATCTGGTTATCAAAAATGAAAAGGGTTGAATTCTATCTTCCAGTTCATCCTTGTTACTTGTGGCTGCATCCAAGATTTTCCCAATTTCAGCAATATCATCATCCAGACCCACTCTCTTGCAACTTGCTGAGTAGCTCAAGTCATAATTGGGTTTTCTTGCATATCTACAGGTTTGTAAGAGATTCTGCTGATGAAGGGCACAAGCAGTCATAAGTTTAACCAAGAAGGACAGTTTTAGAAAGCATACCGTGAGATATTGCTGGAATAACGGGAACAACTAACAGCAAGTATCATTGTCACTCCTAGAACATTGCCTATTTTAGTAACAGCAGCTTGTACTTGTTCAAGGAAGTCTAGACTAAGATCTCCAAGTCCATGCTTCCCTAGAGCAAATTTCAGCTCTCCTTGTAGAGTAGGATGGGCACTGGGCATTCTGATGTGCTGGTATAAACTACAAAAGTTAATTCAATTGATAGCATAAACCACACCTATGAAGATTGTTTAGAAATGTTCTGAACTGGATGCAGCCACCACAAGGCAAATCACCCAACCTTCAGGGTTGGGGTAATTATGTTTTACCCTATGAACTACAAGCCGCAAATGCTACATATGAATAATGGAGTATACTTCAGGAGTAAAAGTACCTCTGGAGGATTAAACTCCTTCAATAAATCAATTTCAATGTCACTTTGCAACAATGCATGAAGATCTACAAACATCTGGCTTAAGAACATGGAAATGGAGTCTGAAGCTGCAGAAATTGACCGTAAACCACATACAGCAAGCGAAGATGCAACGTGTTCAACACATAAAACTCTTAAATTTTTTCGAGCTTGGCCATCCATGTCATTTTCAATGAACATCTACAAAACTTGTTACAAAACAAATCAGTTCCATAGAAAAATCACTCTGGTAAGGGAAATTGTGGCTGCCAAAGCAAGCATATGTCAAATTTTGCCTATTTTCTCTCAAACCTTCATATCCAAGGGTGACTTTACAATCATTGTGAATCAGAAGTATCAAGATTTTTCTTTATGCTCCTTTGACATGCAAAAGAGGGAAACCCCCGCTTCCCGAAGTATGCTAATATTATGAAAGGCCCACATGAACTATCATTACTAACCGTCCAACTTCCAGGGATATAAAGAGTATCTGTACCAACCTGTTTGACAATGTTGTAGGAATATTTCTCGCTAAATGTATCAAGATTTTGGATAATTTTCTTGAGGTCAAAATCTTGATCCATAGTATTCACAGTACGATGGAAATATTCCAGTTCAACACCATATTTCAGCTCTCCTAGTTGCTGCATCTCTGCATATATCTAGAATAAACACGACATTGCAATCACAAGCATGCATTTAACACCATAAATTGTAATTTTCAAATAGTTCAACTGCACTGGTAGGAAGAATGTAGTACATACCTTGTTATCATAGCTAGACATCAATGAGTGAGTGTAGAATGCGGAATTTAGATAGCTCTCTACAAGCAATTTAACATTAACAAACTTGAAAGGTAGTCGTAAGGGTTTCGTTCTTAAGTACCACGATAGATTACGAACCCCAGTCTGGCCAAATATGCAAGCAGATTGTGTCAGCGTCAGAAAAGAAACAGCAGGCTTCTCAATTCATAAAATGAGCGCACAACCTTTGTTGGGTTCACAAAGACAGATCCTTTCAAATGAATGGAATGAACATGAAGGCGGAGATCAGTCTCAATATCCCTACACAGCGGAGCAACAACCTCCTGTATAAAGAAGAATTGGAAGTTAAATATACTAGTAAAGAGAAACTGCGAATGCTAGAAACAGCCTCAAACAATGAAAATAATGGGTATAGAGTATCTCCTTTTCCAAAGCATTCCTAAAAGGGGTCAAGAAGGGATTCAAGAACTAGGCCGATTCATAACTGTCTATTATCTATACCGAATTGTGAAGTACTTATTTGCTGTGCAGGTGTTAGCTAATTGTTTTACTTGAACATAATACTGACTACTGAGTATTGACAGCTTTTTGCATGGGCCTGCAATGTATGCAGGTGGCTAACTGCATTTATAGGGATAGGCTGAAATGTGTTACTTTGGTTCCTAATCAAAATAGAATTTCCTATTTTTTTACATTAATGCAACAGTATACATGAGTAAATAAGCAATGGTCCACACCCTTCTCAAAGCATGCTCAATTTCTTCCTCATAACACTGGAGAGTAACTGCGCCCACATTCCCAAGTCTAAGAAGCCATATTCCATCAGAAAATGCATCAAGAATGTTCCTGCCAACCCAAAAATAATCAAAGAATTGAAAAAATAATCTCTAAGACATCTTAAAAAAGATCAAATAAGACGGACCACAAACTCTAATGCATGTGAAGTGGATAGTCTTTTGATGCTTGGTTCAAACTTGTAGATAGCAATCAATTTCATATATTACATTAATTGTTAACCAAAGAGCTGCATCAACTAACTCATACTTTTAGTGTACAGTGAAAATCATGAAATCCACATGCAAGTTAGGCTGTGATTCTTGTGAACTACATGGATTTAGGATGCTATGTGTATTCAATGCATCCCATAGAAAGGCAAATGAGAGTTTAAACCA
Source organism: Pharus latifolius (assembly GCA_019359835.1). NCBI lineage: Eukaryota > Viridiplantae > Streptophyta > Magnoliopsida > Poales > Poaceae > Pharus > Pharus latifolius. Next base: position 81,859,463 of record CM033324.1, read on the forward strand.
TGCAGTATGCACTGATACAATCAGGATGGAAACAAGATTTCAGAACACACTTCAACATTATTATTGTTTGGGAGTTCATTTGCCAGACCAGATATGTACCACTGAGAAGGCCATTAAACATAATTCAAAAGCACATAAGAGAGGCCACATTAGGAAATCATCAATTGAAAAAACATGTATGAATACAGAGAGCCAAGAACAGAATGAACCCTGTTGTCTGTACACAAAACTAAGTAAAAACTATAACAGCAAAACTAAGTATGATCTTGTCACATGCAACATATCCTAATATGCCAATAAGCGTAATCATAAAGCAATCTTAGATAGAATCAGTATTTCAGAAAAATGGGATTAATATCAAGTTTAAGGTTAAAAAGAAACGAAAGAAATAGATGTACACTACACTTGCTGTATCCAAGAATAACTACTACTCAGCCCACATTTTAAAAGCAATCACCATGAACATTATGAAATTATCATGATTATCTTAAATACTTACTGTAGCCAAGACAATTTGCAAGCATCTCCATATACCATAGATAACCACATAGCAAGCATCTCTTTTCTCCAATATAAAAAGCTACAATTTGTTCTTTCATCAATCAGACTCTGGAAATCTGAAAGAATTCTTAACTTTGATGAAAGCTTCCTCACTCTCGCAAAATCAACATCCAAGTGACCCTGCTTCATGGCTACAAATATTAGCATTACAGATAATACAAGGAAACAGGTTATGTATCAAGCAACAAAGAATGACATAATGAGATAAACTGAAGATTAAGAAATAAAATGTGCATCTCAAAGCATCTTCTGCCTACTCTAGATGACTTTGAAATTTCATACAATCATACTAAGAGGGAAAGAAAAAGAGTAACCAGCAACCGGATGGTACTCTGCCCCAACTTAAGATAAAATTCGATCTGGCAAGAGGCAAAAAGCAAGATCTCCACCTCCCAACTATATCCTATATTCCTATGTTGTTTAACATGTGATAACTCTTATCAGTCCTTCTGCCATGGCCTTTGTCATAACTTATAAGTGCTATTTTATGTGCATTATTTTACACTTAATGATTTTACGTTCCGCACAGACAGACAGCACAGATTTGGATGGCACATTGAAGGCCCATAAAGAAATCAAGCACTAGTGACCAAGGTTCACATGTTGTAGGAATCTTGGTTATATCTTAACATGTTAGGATACACTTCTACTGTGCAAATATCACACAAGCAACAAAACAAAGAAAAAGAAACCCAGTAAGATTTGATTATTTTTCTTGATTAACCCATTAAAAAAATCAAATTTCAAAAATAACCCAACTCTGAAAAAAATTATCAAAATTGGCCTTCAATCTCGCTAGGCTAAATACGCGACTGGACTTCAGTTGTCAGCCCAACCAGCGACTAAAGAGCTAGCACAAACAATATGCCTCGCGAGCCTAGCCCAATGCCATACAAAGTTTTAGTCACGTTTTAGGCTCAATGACTGAAAGTCAATATTGATATTCTTTTGGGTATTGGGTTATTTTTGGAATTTGATTTTTTTTAATAAGATTCAGCTTTAATTGTTAATGCAACATTTTTTTTTTTCATATGGATCTTGAGCAGCAGTTAAATCGGTAAGATAAAAGAAGGTTGAATCAAATGACTAACTCACCACACTATGAAGAATATCCATTGTAATGGAAAACATCATCTGCCTGCGAGAACTGCCACTTGCTTCAAGCAATTGCATGGATATCAGAACCTGGAGCAATTTAAACAAACCTAAAAATGTTACCATATTTTAATAAGAGAATCAATGAACCAAACAAATCAATTAAATGCTGATCAATAATTTAGGGGAAAAAATGTTAACTTTCACGTAAATAACTGACATTTAGCTGAAACGGAATGTCAATCTGACAAGAAGTTTTCTAGAACATTCTACTTAATCAACATTCAACAATTACTAGTATCATCAATATCAAATCTAGAGCTGCAATCTCTAGTCCAGGTCTATCTGCATCCATCACCAGCTGGACCACGAAAACCACCACCATCCTATTGGCTTTCCCTAGCAACTAAAACTTGCTAATCAAAAACCATCAAAATTTTGACCATTTTCATCTCGACTTGACAGATCAAAAGAACAATGAGAACAAAAAGAGATATTCAGCAAAGGATAGCCACAGAATGGCAAATATCTCAAGGGTTAGACAGAATAGAAATATCACCAATCAATAACTTTAATAATTAGATATGCTTTATCAACATAAATGAGACAGAGCAAAGACAACTTTGATTTGAATCTCAAGTTCATGGACTTAACTAGAACACCTATGCAAGTTTAGAGACCTATAATGCAATTTACTCTAGAAAAAACTTATTGCATTGAAATTAATTCCAACTCCAAGAAAAAATTATAAAAACCTAGAACATTGATCAATTATAGACACTAACTTTGTAGTGTGGTATGGATTTATAAATAAAATATAAAAGGATTTAAAAGTGGCATCAATTGAGAAACCTGAAAGGTCTGAATGAAAATAGATAATTTTTGAATTGGCAATTGGTGGCGATATATCTGCACAGTATGTATAAAATGCCAGTGATGCAAACAAAATGAAGAAATGAAAAGTTAAAGTGAGCTGATGTCAAAATGACCTCAACGAAGCTTTAGTTTCCATATGTGATCTGCCCTTACAACTTCTATACAAATCAAATGTATATTACAAACAATCACTCTACAAGCATGAATAATTCATATATTTATCCATGAGAACAATTGTTTCAAGATGTATTACCAATGAAAGTGAATCAATAAGCCTCGTCTCCATCTCTGCACCACCTAAAAGCCAATAGCACTCCACATCAGCAGTATCAATAACAAATCAAGAAACCAAGAAAATCAGAAGATTAGAATAAGCAGCTTTGAAAAAACTATGTGTATGCTTCTCTTGGGCACAAAACATAAAGCAAAATAGTCTCTCATACCACGTATGAATGAGCTAAGAAATCCTGTCTTGCTCAGTTGACACCCCTTGGCTATTTCTGTCTGTAGTTTTGTCTGCTTAAAACAAAGCAAAGTACAAGAGGACTTTAGTCTCACCAATAGAACTCAAAAACAATACAGTTTAGAGAGCTAGCCAACGGACCTTCAATGGTAATATGAGTTGTTCAATATCTGATTGAATGATATTGATTATGTGCGGAAGACTGCGTGCTATGCTAGACCCTTTTGTGTGGAACAAGTCTCCTATGACCTATTTCAGGAGGATTAGTAAAGTGATAAAAAAGAAAAAAACAGATACTTTTAGATTTCAACAAAAATAAAGTATTTTCTTACTACCTTCAATGATACAATCATTTGGCAAAGAGATTTGGCTTTCTCCCTTCTCAGTGGAACCTCCCAATGGATATCAGAGAAAATACTCAAGTTGATGATTTACCAAAAAGTTTTGGCTAACAACACAATTAGAGCCGTGCAAGCAGATATTAAGAAAAAGGGTAGAGATGAAAAAGGTAACTGAAAAATTAGTACAGGAACAGATCATTAAAAAAAATTTCCCTGCCCATAGGACAATCATCAGAAGCACCTAAAAAATACATGGATGGCAACTCCCCAGGGAACAGTTGGGCCAGCAGAAGCCTGAGTGGATATTGTGAGTAGGTGAGGGGATTACAATTACTATCAAATTAAATTACAATTTAAATGGTTATTAATAAATAAGACACAGAACCCATATATCATATATGCATGTTGGGAGGTATAGGCATAAAACCAAAAAGTAAAGACCAAAGTCGAGAAGTGTAGGCAGCAAACCTCAAGAAACATATGCAGATCGAGCATTGATAGAACAAGCATATGTATTCGATCTGCAAGCACTACTCCCTGCACTGAAGAACAAACAAAAATAAACAAGGATACAGAACTAAATCTTATGAACTTTCCTGTTACTAGTGCTCTTTCCTCCAGACTCCATGAAACCAATAGAAAGCTGATGAAAGAAAATAAACGGAAAAGGCTTCAAAGATAACTCATGCTCCATAAATAAGAAGGGCTTAGTGTTTCAAAAAAGTATCATTTAGGGTGGCTTGGGATCTGTACTCTGTACTGAGGGTTTGGATAAAAATGTGCAACACTTTGGTCCATCAGCCAAAGTGACAACTTTATACATCAACTTTTAGAAAAATGTGAGCTAGATTATCCCACTGGTTCCCACAACTTACTTTCTTACTCAACTCTCCCAAGTGCCAGCAACACTGATTAAACAGATATAGTTGAAAACACAAAGAAGTTGATGAAAACAAGGACACTCTGCAGATCATGGAGGAATAACAAAGTTATCTCTCCTCTTTTTCATTTGATGATGCTGTTCAATGCTAAGATATGTTTCAGACTTTCAGCTGTCCAATTGAATTTGCAGGCCAACTAAACGAAAATGCTTCTCCACTAAAAGGAAAATTGCACAGGTTCCAGAGCAAATCAGAAGTTGACAAGCTGATCTGCATTAAACCATTAGTAATAGCAGATGCTTTTTAGCAAGAAAGAGTCAATTAGCAAGAAGAATAATATTTAATAGAATATGACCTGCAAAATCTGTTTCTGGAGATGTCGAACCCATTCTTCAGTCGGTATCTGCGACTGAAATTGAGTAAGGTTAGAACCCAACATCACCACTGGAATTTAGCTTTCAAAAATGTAAAAATTATTTACCGAAGGATGAATGGCTGACTGGAAAGAGACAGACCAACAAGATAAGGCATCATTGATAGCTTGAATGTCCCTACACACACAATTAACATCTCACACATGTGGCATTACAACATTGCCAGATGCCTCAAAAAAAGTGATATTTATCATTATTAAGCTTGTATTCATTGCAAACATGTAAAAATGAAGTGCTCAGAATTATATTGAAGAAAGCTTGGCAGTGTCAAGTGACAATCCCACAACATTAGTTAGGCCTGTGCAAAACCAAGTACAGTCAGATGATAGTAACAAAATCTTGATCCCTGATTATAAAGTTATGGTCCAAAATCTGTAGCAGGACATTGGTGTAATATGTATGGGGCAGTGCTAAATAGCTCAGTTGCCTTCTGGCCTCCTTCCCCTACCTTTCTAATCCACAAACAGTCTGCGTGACTAGGAGTTCCTATACACCCTCAAACCAATCACACTATTTCTTCTCTTTCAACTCACCATGTTGACAAAAGGAACAAAACAGCAGGTACCCCCAATATCGTTCAGAACAAGGGTCTACTGGTAGATCAAAATGTAATGACATGCTAATAGTGAAAAGGATGGATATTTTTAAAATGTTGTGCTGTAAAATTTGAGAAGGAAAAGGCTCATGAAGTGTTAGAAGGGTTGGAAGTAAGACTAGCCAGCAAGAACCAAGATGTAAAATATCAGAACAAGGGTCTGCTGGTAGATCAAAATGTAGTGACATGCTAATAGTGAAAAGGATAGATATATTTAAAATGTTGTGCTGTAAAATTTGAGAAGGAAATGGCTCATGAAGTGTTAGAAGGCTTGGAAGTAAGACTAGCCAGCAAGAACCAAGATGTACTGGATAGAGCACCCAAAGATTGAGTTGAATTATACAGGAGAATAGTCCAGCCAAATGCTTTTTGTTGTGTTGCTTCTCTCACATAGAGTCCACTACATACATGAATTAATCAATCATAAGACTGATAGCTTTAAACATCAGCTTCCACAGAAAGAGTAAAAACTGAAAGAAAAGGTAATGATGGGGCGTGAGTGTTGAATACCAAGGAATCCTGCTAAGTTATACATGTCAAGAGTGCAATATAAGCATACCTTGAGTGCGCTTCATTTAATTGAGCAAGATAGTTATTCTTCATGGTGCCAAAAGCTTCACAAGCTTCCCTAATAGTAGGCAATGAGGACAGTGCTGGAGGACAATGGCACCTCAATAAGTCAGAGAGTATAATACGCTTTCCACCTTCAATATAGACCACTGGAACTAACTGAAATATCTCCACTAGCAGGTTCGCTGATTTCTTGTCAGGAGCTTCAGCTAAAAACAAAGAATAAAACAAAATTTCAGATCAATTATATTTCAGCTACAACTTTGTATGCTTGACAATCAGTCAGAACTGCAGTAGCTTCGTGCATCTTTCAAGGATGCCATCACAGCTGATATTTACTTCTTGCAGAAATCAAGGGTCAATATATGAAAGTGTCCCCCAATTAACATCAAGTGATCAAATTGCTATATCCAGCTATTACTTTATTGATATTATCAGTAGTCCAAATATATGTAAGATTAACCATACATTTCATTTCCTTTTTGCAAAAGATGCCATCCAATACGGTAACAAATTATGGTGTTCTTAATTTGACATCCCATAGGACAAAATTGAGCAATACAGTACATACTAAAATTTTCTTATAAAACCTGTACAAAAATCGAAAAAGTGTGCGAAGATCAAAGGTGATCGGTGCAGATCAAGGGTAGATTTGGATATTAGGAGTTATTAAGGGTATGGATCAGTTTTGTAAAGAGTTTGAAGTATGCACAGTGTTTCCGGACAGAATTTGCATAAATTCATAGCACACTTGCAATTTGATTTATTATTTTTCATTTTGAGCAGTTGACAGATCAGATGCTTATGAGATGCTTAGCAAAAGAACAACAAGGTCTCCTTTGTATTTGAATAAAAGATGGGTGTCATCATGGCAAGTACAGAGCATAAATCATAAACTAAAAGCTGTCGAACAGAAATTCATCAAATCTGGATTGTACATGGGTAGTCTGAAATGCTTTTTCACTATTTCTAATGATATGTAAGTAAAATTATATTAACAACTGAGGTGCAATTTGACAATATGATCTTTAATTTTATGCAAATGCTATACCTCAGGTATTGTACCTTAAAGCCATAATTTCAAGAATTGGTCATTGACACTGACACAAACACTTAACTAATAAATCAGCATTTATAAATCGAAGAAGCTTTGCTATCAAATAAAATGATAGATAGAAAGGAAGAGGTGAGACATCCATGGTATATAAATTGTAATGACTACAACTAATAACCTAAGAAAATCATTTATATTTTCTAGTGTTGAAAAGCAGAGCAGGAAATGCAGATAACAAAATTAGCATAATATAAGTTTGGAGGACAAGGAGCAACAAAATTGGAAAAAGCACATGTATCTAAAAAATATACCCATTGCCGATGTGAAGAACAAAAAAAGAGCTAGAAGATGTAGTATAGTCCTTCGATCAAAGGGCAGTTCCTTCAAAGAGACTGAAATGAAAATAAGTCAATCTCGATGAAAATATACCAAACACTAGACAACATATAATAAAGTACATGTATTGACATTATTCAGTTTGAGTACATGCTACTCACCAATACGTTGCAGGATTTCAGAACTGCTCTCGCAGAAGCAAGAAGAAAACGCATCTCGAAGTTTCTTATTGGACCTAACAAGGTTTATTGAAGAGCACAAAGGTGACTCTGCTTGCATCAATCGCTGCAAAATAAAGTAAAATGAACAGCAGCATACTTCCAAATAGATGATCAAAAAGGAAAGCAACAAAAGGATAAAGACGATGCGGCAACACTCACCTGGAAGAATCCAATGTCAAAAAGCCTCTGCAAGTTGTGTATTACTTGATCAAGGAAGTCTAAATCCTCAAGTGACATACCAAAAATATCAACCTCTGATTTGACTTTACTAAGCATCCTATGAGAAAGCACCAAAAATGATCAATTTTCTGAACATAGTCATGCACAACAACAAATAATTAGCAGGCAACCTGAATAAGGGAATGTTTCATATACTTTGATGATCGGATAATAGATAACATGGTGTCAGATTTTTATCAAATTAGCAGGCCACAGTTGCAGAGATTTTTGCATAGCATTTCAGACTAAATACCTCTTAGTTCAACTAGATCCACAACATTTTCTCGACTGGTTATTGACATGTAACTGAAAAACTTTGAATTTAGTTTGCGTCTAGTGATCTTCAGGTATTTTTCCCATTTTATTTTTAACTTTTGTTTTAGACTTTCAAGGAATCAGTTCCTAATGAATTATTCTCCTTTTGTCATTTTGATCTCCCACTTCTTTTTTTGTAATTTATAATAGACAGTGCTGGTAGTGCTTTCTGACGTTTCATTGGTTACTATGGCTCTACTATTTGCATACTCCAATGCAGTTCCAAGCATGATTATCTACTAAGCTACAGCAGCTCAATTTTTCATAAGGTTATACAAACCTCAAAACAGTATGTTTTGCCAATTCTATCACATTGTCTTCCAAGTCATCAAATACAAAAATACAAAATATAAACAAAAGAAAATATAGAGCATGGCAGACCTATCTGCCCATCCACTATCAGTCGTAACATGACATATCCATTGTATTGTATCAATTTTTGTCAGTTGAAAGTAAGCATGCTCATGCTCAGAATTTGAATAGATGAATCTCCACAAATCATTTCTATTACAGCACACACATCCAACACAGTGAGCACTGAATTACTAGAAGATGCAATCTCAGACTTCATCCATGGTTAAATACTTCCCAGCTTACTTGAGTACAATGATCCAGACCAAATAAAACCTAATTAACTAACCATTAGTACCTCGAGAACAGAGACAGGTAGCTCCTGACATTGTCATTATGCCTCAAGATTTCATCCAACAAAAGGAACACTGCAAAACCCTGACCAAATGATCCAAACACAGTCCTCAAATCAAAACTCCTAAATGAATTCAGTGGGCGAACATTCTTGTCATGGACCAAGCAGATCGCATCCAGCTGCCGAAGCAGGTTCCCAAGAATCATTGTCAGTGAATTAACAGTTTCATACATCTCGAGAAACAATGGGATTGAGCGTGCAAACGTCTTCTGTGGCTCCCCCTCCAAAAGTGCATCACTCAGGCCCCCTGCACTGTGCCCAAAGAGGAGCAGTTGCTGGTAGAGATCACTCGATGCCTAAAAAATAAAATAAATAAATATATTCTGTGAAAATCAAATCCCAGTATCCCACCCGCATCTCTGCATGCTATGCACTTCATCTCAGAATCAGCATTACTGATCCATCGCAGGTTAAAATTTATCACATGTGTTCGCATTTCACCATAAACCTCTATTTACTACTAAAATGGGATTCCCAATACTACACATGAAACTTAATTCAGTCCATGGACTACAATTGGCATTCCAAACCCAAGTAACCACACATCACAGTTCGAAACAATAGATACTTTGGGATTTTAGTAGGGGATACCGCATCTGAGAGGCGGGAGATCTCGAGGCAGGAGTGGGAGAGCACGGCAACGAACTTGGCGACGGCGACGTTGTCGTCCGCAGCGGCGGAGAGGAGGGACGCGGCGCCGCCACCGCCAGGGTCGGTGGCGGCCACGCGGAGCCTGATCGGATCGGAGGACGCGGAGGGGGAGGGAGTGGGGCAGTGGAGGGCGGCGCGGGAGCGGAAGCGCCACTCGTCGACGTGCCGCCGCAGCTTCTCCTGCTGCTCGAGTAGGACTGCGTGAAATAGTAGAGGCGGGGAGAGTTAGGGATAAGTATGGGGTGAATAGAGAGGAAATGGGGAGAGAGTTACGAGAAGCCATCGCCGGCGGCGAGGGTCAGATTCCTGGAGTGGCGCTGTGGCGGGTAATTTTACAGCAGAGCCCTCTACTGAGTAGTGCTGTTCAAGCAGACCCATTTTAGTTTAGTTTGTGTTGATTTGACCCCATAGTTACGAGAATTTATAAGCACAACCACCAGTTGGTATCAAGGGAGAAAAGTTGCACTACATGCTTTTCACATGTTATAACTTACTGACATACCTAAAGCTGGGATAGCATAGAAATCACTACGAAAATTGAACTGATTCTACACCCTCAATAATTACTCATTAGTCATAACAAGCCGTATTCATGATTTGCTTAATCCAACTGAATTTTGTCAAAAAAAAATCTTTTTTTGATATGCATAGGCATAGCATTGTTATTTCGCATAGTGCATCCATGACCTCGCACCAAAAAAAACTGTTAAAAAAAATCAGATGAGGAGAGAGGAAACGCCTGTTGAGGTGTCGGGTATATAATCTGCATGTGGGTCCGTCAACTTTTTTTGTCTCGATTTATGTGTAATCAAATTACATATAATTTTGTTTCTTAATTTATGATTAATCTATTTAAAATTAGATGTTGATTATATTGAGAAAGTTATAAATTTTTAAATTATCTTCATATAGAGATCAAACATCGTATATATTCGATTTTTAAATTAAAAATTATTAATGTATTACTAAAATCGTTTAAATTTAATTTACTCGTGAGTTCGTACGAAGCGCCTCGCGAAGCGCCTTGCATTGAAGCTGGGGTGCTTCGGATGGTGTTTCACACACGTAGCACAAAATATACTGAAGAATATTTTATTGAAACGTCTCACGAAACATCAATAGGTTAGAGATAGGCTAAACTACACTATAATATAATTTTGTTTAGCTCAAATTATTCGTGATAAAATAGACAAAAATATATATTATTGACTTGCTGCCATAGTTTCGTTCATCTGAAATCCAAAGTATGTGATGGACAAAGATTTAATATCGTTCAATTATCAATACTGAATCTCTGCTTACAAGAGGGTATCCAGGTTTTGCCTGTCTGAAGTACTTAAGTATATAGAGCAAAGATGTCCACTAATTGAGTAGGTATCGTAAATTTAATACCAATATATTTGGGACTGTAAACAACAAATGTATTATTCGCTCAAGATTAGAGATGAAAATCAGATGCAGTAGGTGTGATACGGTAGAATATATCGACCACCCACAGAGTATTTTCACCCACTCAGCACCTGCTATCAGTCATGGACAAAGAATTTGCTCATACCCACTATCCGTCAGGTACCCAACTACCCGATTAAAAAAGAAAAAAAGTAATTGTAACAAATATAATAGCAATGAAAAATAAATAATGTTATTTAATTTCATTATAAAAAAATATACTGATTTTGATTTATTAGAGTTAACTTATATAACATGTTCTTTTAACTCTATATATCTTTAAAACATATTGTTTTATTTAGCAATACCTAATGGGTAGATGAGTACGAGTGGTGGTGAAATATACCTATGCCTAATACACGTCTCGGGTTCAATTTTTTTGCCACGATTAAAAATTAGAACATACTGGTCACTATGTGAGTAAATACTCATGATTAAACAGGTAAATTGTCATCTCTATTCAAGATTCATATCCTATGTCTTAAAAAATAAAAGGGGAAGGATATTTTTTTAAGAAGAAATTTTGAGATTAATCGTATCATAAGAAATCTTAAATTTTTTACTCATCTTAATTTTAAATTGTTTGTTTATAATTTAATGGTCTGAATAAAGATAAATATAGCTTTGTTTTATTCACAAAGAGAGAATATTAATCGGCTCACAAGACCCTGTAGTGTTGGCGAGGCGTTGGTCCCCTCAAATTCCCATTTATCTTTGTAGTGAAGTTTTAGTTAAAAAATTTCCAATTTAAGCCACTTTGAAAAAAAATAAATCAAGGTCGTTCCGATGCCCAAATAATGTCTAAACAAAAACCTACAAGACGCCTCCTTACATCATCATCATAATCACGTTATATGATTGCAAAGTAAAGCAAAGTGAGATTCGTTATGACAACACAGGAGCTAATTTAAACTTCATAGTCTACACACACAAGAAAAAAAAAAAAACCTTCAGACCCTGTTTGATTGCGAAATTTTTTTGGAGTTTTTTCTAATATTATGGTTTTAAAAAAACCGTGATATTAAAAATCAAAGAGGTGTTTGATTCTAAAATATTTTATGGTTTTTGAAATCAAAATCATAATTTTTCTCAATTTTGCAAACTTTGGTTTGGTCCAAAGTTTTGACACAAAACTTTGACTACAGGTGTCCTTTGCACGCCACGGCTGCTCGCGGCGCTCCGCCGTGTACTTCTGCTCCCCCGCCACGTCGTCACGCGCCCCGATACGACCGCGATACTGGTCAACCTCTCCCTCAAACCAGCGAACAGGGTGCCTATCGTCCGCACTTATGTCGTGCTGCCGCTTGTCGAGGTTGTAGCTTCTAGGCCCCTATAGAGTGTTTTAATAATTAATGACAACTAAAAATGCTATACTAACGTTACCTGCCTAGTTGTATCAAGAAGATACTTAAAAGACAGGTTAATGAAAGCCGAAGAAAGAGCCTCATGATGAAGAAAGAGCATTGATAAAAAGGGCAAAGGTACGAAATAAGGTCTTTTTCATTTTTACGGGTCTAAGGTGATTAGAGAAGAATTTTGACCGGATTTTAGGATAGTTGCCGTACTATTAAGAGGAGCATGTGGTGTATCACAAATACTTCATCTATGTGCCACAAATCTTAAAATCAACTTGCATTGCATACTAGAAGGTCATATACTTTGAAAATGCTTGTTTCAGCTCATTCCTGCTCAGCTATGTCTCAGTCGGTCTGACCGTATGTTGGACCGGTCTGACCGAATTCACGGACTGACCAATTAGAATTCTCGGACTGACCGAAGTTATGTCTTAATATAGTATATACCTTTATAAGGTCGGTCTGTCCGTAGTTTAAACCTAAGTCAGTCTCCTGGAACTTCATGAACTATCTTTCTGTTGTTTTGAGCTATTACGGTCTGACCGTTTTATTAGACCGGTCTGACCGTGTTTTTGTACTACGGTCTGACCGTATGGCCGGTCTGTCCGTATTTTTCGGCCTGACCGTATAAGGTGTCCAGAAACTAGGTCGTCTCTGAACAGCTTCACGGTCTGACCGAAATAGGCTCCGGTCTGACCGTGTGTGTGCCTGACAAGGGCAGTTGAGCATCTATTGCCCCTGTTTAATGCCGTTGTAATTGCGGCGGTCTGACCGAGCTTGTACCTGCGGTCTGACCGCCAGGTGATCTTTTTCTCCCAACGGCCTGTAACGGCTATATTTATTGTATGGGGTATATATATACTCCCATGCACGACCTTGTTCACAACTTTTGGCATAATTTGAGCATTGTCATCATCCTTGAGAGTTTTAGCACATTTCATACACTCTAGGGTTCAAATTCTCGAATTTGTGAGAGTGTGCATTTGAGATCTTCTAGTGCATTGCATCTAGATCATTAAAACAACCTCGTAGCACTAGAAGAAGGCTAAGTGATCATCACCGGCTTGTTACTCTTGGAGTTTGCCGGCTCCTAGACGGCTAGGAGAAGGGTTTGGAGAGCTCTTCAAGGAAGATTGTGAAGAAACCTCAAAACGTCTTGTGAAAGGGTTGAGCACACCTTGCCGGAGCGGTAAAGTGCATCCTTAGTGAAATCGAGGCTTGGATAACTCATCACACTAATCCAGCTCAAGATCTAGGTCACTTCTCGAGAGAAGGTTGACTAGATAGATGAGCGGTTAGAGATTTGAGGTTGCCTCAACGTGTATTAGGGGTGATCGACAAATCACCGAGACCACGGGATATATCCTTGTGTTGGAATTGTGCTTCGTTCATATTGTGTTATTTTGCTCACATTATCTTTAAATTGTTTGATTAATTGCTAAATTGTTAAAATCGCCTATTCACCCCCCTCTAGTCGATATCCTAGATCCCTTTCAGAGGTGCTTCGCTTGGGCACTACTGCGCCAAAGACACGTGAGCACGCCACTGACGCCCTCTTCGGCCTAGCCCTTGACGAGGACAACCGCGTCGCCAACGGAGTGCTCGTTGCAGTGCCCCCTCTCCTCCACCTCCTCACCTCTGCCACCTGTACAGCGCGCATGTGCCGTGACGCCGGGATGGCACTCTATCACCTCCTCTTCTCTGCCTCGTCATCGGTCATCGTTCTAACGCCGGCAAACGATAATCAAGCCACGATCAAGTCTCTCACTACTCCTACTAAGTTCCTCCAACTGGTGACTACCTCATCGACCCAATTTCAGCGAAAATCCATCGCTGGACCGCCGTTTTCCTTCGCGATGGCTGTGACCCCTGAGCTACCCATCGAACCACCAAAACAACCAAAAAATTCCGAAATTTTCTTCCTAATCAACACCTCCTGACCTCAAAAAATTTTCTGCTCAGACGGATCTTGAAGCCTTTACCGTGATTGTCATCACCGGTGAGCCCCCGCACCGCCAGACAACAAGCTTCCGTTGCCAGCCCCACACGATGCGCCATAGTTCAACTTAATTGCACCTGTTAGACCGTTTGAACCCCTCTTGCTTCCTACCAAGCGTCGCTGCCTCCAACGAAACCCGCCGGAGTTCATCGCACCCCGCCTTTAGTCGTCGCCCAAGGAATTGAGGACCAATTTGAGCACCAAAATCAAATTAATCAGAGTTACGTCGAATTGGGACTCTAAAGCGTCGCCCAGAGTTGTTCCCTGTCGATGAGTCTCGTTGGACAAATCCAGCGACGGTGAACCGGTCGCTCCCCCTATTTTTGCTATAGTAATTTGTCTAACATATATAATTTATTGAATAAAATATTATACTAAAAACTGTTGAATATAATTTGCAAAAGGGTATTGTATAAAATTGTTGAATATAATTTATCTAACATATAATTATTTGAATAAAATATTGTATACCCAAACACGCGTAGAAATTGTCCAACAATTATTTTTTTAAAATTCTCATAACAGCTAGTTCATTTAAACACCAAACTAAACATTTTGAAAAAAAATGTGTATCTAAACACCTATAAAAACTGTAGTTTTCTCAAAATTATGGTTTTGTAATACTACAAAATAATATAGTTTTAATTGCATGACAATTCCAAAATTATGATTTTAAAGTACTGCAGTTTTCAAATATTATTTTTCTAGACAGGATCTTTTCATGGCAGATGGCGTTGCAAGAATACAGTTGTGGATCTACATAGAAAAATATTATCATATTAGTCTTCCAAAAAGTCATGAAATGGATGATGGAACCACTTATATGATTAGATACTATAGCAACAACTACACATTCAACCAGTGGTTGATTCAAAACATAAATTCATAATCCCAATGAGTTTATTGGAATTTGAGATAGAATGAATTATAATTTATAAATACATCTCATCTGAATGCATCAAGAGTTTTTATTGAGATACAATTTAATCAAATTATTGTAATTATAGAATAATATAATCAAACAATAAATAATGTACTGTTCTCTTTAAGAGTAGAACCATTAGGTGTTCAAGAGCCCAAAATAATGGCTTCAAAATGTACCTCTTTGAGACTAATACCTGAAGTTGGCCAACAATTTGACAAAGTTTTGACCTATGCGTTTAGTTGTCTTTGGATCTGAGTTTAGGTCTTATTCCTTGCGCCCAAGGAAATAGAACAAGCGAAGTTTCGAAGAATGCACTCGTAGCGGAGACTTGAACTTTGAAGACCCAATACAATACATCCATTGTTTTGTAAGAGTGTATCTTATTTGAAATTTCAACAGTCTAATTATATTTTAAATGATTTAAATTAATATAGAAAAAAAGTTGAAATAATTTATTATTTCACAAAAAAATTTAAACTTTATAAATATTTTAATCTGGATTATTAATTTGTGATACAGCAGTCTAATCGGAAAGGAAGATACTCCCATCGGTGTTGCAAAAACAGAATCGATTTTGCCAACCAGGCGTCTCAAATCTTTTGGACAGCAAAGCCGGACATCAGAATCCAACGGCCACAGTGGATTTCCCCTTCCCCAAGCCTGCGGCCCTCAAGTGAAACAAAACCACCACGCACAGACAGGTGGGCCATCCGGTTCAGGTGGCCCCACACCCACTCGTCTCTTCCACCTTTTCAAATAGCCGCCTCGTGAGCCCCCTGTCGTTGTAGCTTCGATACACCACACCGCAGCAACACAAAAACTAAAAAAACCGATAGCTCTTCGTGTGGAGGTTTGAGGTTAGAGAGCACGAGGTCGTGGTGGAGATGGCGGTGACGATCCAATCCGTGAAGGCGCGGCAAATCTTCGACAGCCGCGGCAACCCCACCGTCGAGGTGGGCGATCGATTCGTCTATGTTTTGATTCGGTTGTGTTGTAGTGTTCTAGCCTTTGATTTTATTAAAAGTTTTTGTTTTGTTTTGTGATGGATTGGTTAATATATAGGTGGATGTGTGCCTCAGTGATGGAACCTTCGCGAGGGCGGCTGTGCCAAGTGGCGCTTCCACTGGTATGGATACAACTTTTGCGAACTTTTTTTTTTTACCTCATAACCCATTAAAAAAAGAAATTCAAAAATTAATTCAAAATTTTTAAAAATTTTAAAACTAACTTGAGTGGCGAAACAGGCTGCACGACTAATCTTCTGTCGCTAATCCAGCTAACAACTGAAGTGTGGCACGGCCAATGTACCGCTGGCTCAAGACTGTGCCATGTTCGCTTTCAGTCACTAGTCCAGTTAACAACTGAAAAAAGTATAAAATCGTGGCACACCAACAATTTACACAAATCAATTATAACTTAGTTGGTTAAGAGATTGAGCTCTTTACTAAGAAAATAAGGTTCAAATCCCCTCATTGCATTATTAAAAATTTAGCGTTAAAAGTTGTGAGTTAGTTTTTGAATTTCTTTTTTTAATAAGTTATGAGGCAAAAAAATTCAACTTTTGCTCACCTTGAGGCGGTGAGATTTTTGTGCTTTTTTACGTGGCTTCACCGGCGCTTAACGAGAAATTAGTGTTGTAATCTGCATATTGGTTTGCTCGAGTAATACATGTGATTATTGCGCGGTGAATTTTGGTTGCTTTCTTAAATACTCCCTCCATTTTTTTAACTCTTCCTTTTAACTCCCGACGTTAGAAGTGACTTGAGATTATAATAGTACTTCAAATAATTGTGATTAATATAATATGTGTTATGCAAATAATTAATGATCAAACAGGATAATGGCTTTTATGGCACTTTAGGAGGATATGATTATATTTGACCTAAAAATGTGGAATAAGTACATATGCTTATTTCTAAAACGAAGAATAAGAAACAACAGAGGGATGGTAAGTTTGGGCCTCTGGTATTTTTATGGTGTATCAATGGTCTGATATAAAAATGTCATGTACATACATGTAAGGATGTACATGTAAGTAGTTGCCTACATGTAGCAAGAAATTTATAACAACTTCGTCGTCGCCGTCATGACTAGGCGTTCAAATTTCTTATAAAATATATTTGAAAAGTTTGTCACCACCATGATGTATTTGATATAAAATGGAACTTTTTGGAATTCTTTTAGTATTAGCTGATAGCTGATAAATACTGATTTCTGGTATTGGAGAACCTTATGAGTATTTAATATGTATAGAATGCCTTCTATCTTTGACTCAGATTACGCATGCATTCTTACATCATCACATCCATATGTAGAATACTCAATTTTTTATGTTCTGTTGACTTTAGGAATATATGAGGCTTTAGAATTAAGAGATGGAGGATCTGATTATCTTGGCAAAGGTGTCCTTAAGGTTAGTTCACTACCCCGTCCTTTTTTATCTGTATCTCTTGTTAATCCAATATTGAGGTATTCAACAACCTATAAATGGTTGTGTTGTGGTTGTGCATTGTTTAATATGCCAAAGTTAATACTAGTCTACTAGATACTAGATCTTTGCTTAAAGAACTTCTGCAATGCTAGGACATTTTGTGATGCAAGTATTCAAAATTGTCTGAACTATAAATGCAGTAATGCACATATCATTCTACCTAGTTCTATGAAACATATAGACTAGAGTGAATGCATCCTACATATGTGTGTCCAACTTATGTCCCCCGTAAGATTGGTCCATAATAAGTATTCTACAGCTTAGTTTTCACTTTACAGTACAAGTGTTGCAAAAACTAGCTGCTATGAGGCCTGTGGTTTAATTTTCCTATAGTCTCAATACAATTAGCTCGTATTAATGGCTGAAAACGTTGTGCGTGTGTTTTTGTGGGGAGGTTTCTCTCTTCCGATTAACCAACAAGTCATTATCACTTTTTGCTAGGCTGTGAACAATGTGAATTCTATTATTGGACCAGCACTGATCGGAAAGGTGTGTATCTCAAGCTAGATAATTTCATTGACACAGTCACAGTACTGAAATGGCAAGTCCACTTGTTCAACTAATAATGGGAGTTTATGTTACAGGATCCTACAGAGCAGATTGACATTGATAACTATATGGTCCAACAGCTTGATGGAACCTCCAATGAGTGGGGTTGGTGCAAACAAAAGGTATGTTGTTGTTAATGCTTATGCTTCTAGCCTTCCATCAACTATTCTACCAGTCATACTGATTTCCTTTAATGTGGTTGAAACAATACAATAAGCTTGGCGCAAATGCTATTCTCGCGGTGTCACTTGCTGTATGCAAAGCAGGGGCCATGGTGAAGAAGATTCCTCTTTACCAGGTCTATTGAACAAATTTCAACTCCGTTATTTAAAATTTTGTTCCACTGAAATTTTAAGTGGTGTACTGAAATCTCATTTTTCTTTGCAGCACATTGCAAATCTTGCTGGAAACAAGTCCCTTGTGTTGCCTGTACCTGCTTTTAATGTGATTAATGGAGGGTCACATGCTGGGAACAAACTTGCAATGCAGGTAATATTTCTTGCAAAACATGATCTCTACATACACGTTTAGACCATATTCTCTTCTCATTCAGTTGTTCTACAGGAGTTCATGATCCTTCCAGTTGGTGCCTCCTCGTTCAAGGAGTCCATGAAGATGGGAGTTGAGGTGTACCACCACCTGAAGGTGCACCAATAACTGATTCATTTATTGATGTACCTGAACCTGCAGAATTCATAGTTAAAATGCTAAGACCTTTTTATTCAGAGTGTGATAAAAAAGAAGTATGGCCAAGATGCTACCAACGTTGGGGATGAAGGCGGCTTTGCACCTAACATTCAGGTAATGTTCATATGCTTGATTAAGATTTTCGGGCTAAAGCTTGTAAATATGTGTACTCAATATTTCATGACATGCTTGATTAAGATTTTCTGACTAAAGCTATTGTTCCGCTATGGTTAACTAAGCATCATCTAGTAGTCTTGATGACTGATAACATTCTGTCCCACCTATCTGGTTAGTCTAGCGCTTAGCATTCTCCATGGAACGTTCTAATGAACAATACATAACAAAGAGATCTGTGGAAATTAGAATGCAGACTATTTTGCGTTATCACTGCTGTAAATGTGATGGAAAATGTTCATGTAAATTTGCTGCATCAAATAAATTTTGTAGGAAAACAAAGAAGGTCTTGAACTGTTGAAAACGGCTATAGCAAAGGCTGGCTACACTGGAAAAGTATGTTCATGTTTTCTCTTTCTTTAGTTCATAATACAACCTTGGGTTTGGTTTTTTTTTTTTTGTAGAATTGATTATAATTTTTTATGGTGCAGGTGGTCATTGGAATGGACGTTGCTGCTTCTGAATTTTATAGTGAGAAGGATCAGACTTACGATCTTAATTTCAAGGAGGAGGTAAGAGCAGCTTTACCGTGGTTCTATAAATTAATAAATTCCTTTAAAAAGAAGTGAAATTGAACATATATTCACCTTTCTTGTCCAGAACAATGACGGTGCACAGAAAATTTCGGGTGATAGTCTGAAAGAGGTGTACAAGTCCTTTGTTTCAGAGTACCCCATTGTATCGATTGAAGATCCTTTTGATCAGGATGACTGGACCACTTATGCCAAACTGACTGATGAGATTGGGCAACAAGTACAGATTGTAGGAGATGATCTTCTTGTTACTAATCCTACGGTAAATTACATATTAATTGAATTTTTTAATAAAAGACAGATTTTTTAGATGGCAACTTATGAGTTCTATCCATGCTTGTTTGACTTCCACAGAGAGTTGCGAAGGCAATTAGTGAAAAAACTTGCAATGCGCTTCTCTTAAAGGTAATATCACAATTGCTTAAAGTTGCTAGTTCCCCTTCTTGGTATTGCAAATTTGCAATGCTAAAATGACTAATACCACATGTTTATGGTAACAGGTCAATCAAATAGGCTCAGTGACTGAGAGTATTGAAGCTGTTAGAATGTCCAAGCGTGCCGGGTGGGGAGTGATGGCAAGCCACAGGAGGTAAGCGTTGTGGTGCTTCTTGTCCTCCTCAATATTTAGCATTTGATCTGTTTCACTTAATTCTTTGTTTTTTTTTCTTTATTCAGTGGTGAGACAGAGGATACCTTCATTGCTGACCTCGCAGTCGGATTAGCTACGGTACTGCTTTCAGCTAAACTAGATCATAAACTTCATATGCTCTTAAAATAGGCTCAACTGTAACATACTTTTGCTTGCCTTTGTTACAGGGGCAAATCAAGACTGGAGCTCCGTGTCGGTCAGAGCGTCTATCCAAGTACAACCAGGCAAGCTTCTTGATCACAAACCTCAGGCTCGTATTTATCATCACTTTCAGATATATGAACTGTTCTCTCCTTACCCTCATTGCACTAGATGTAGAAATAAGCTTTCTAAAGTGATAAATAATCCTATGTTTGGTTTTCACTCAACTGTTTGTTGTGTCAATTTTGTAGTTTACTGTGAACTGATGTTGGCACCCAGTAGATTACCTTACCAAATTTATCACGCCGTCATAGTTTCTCAGTTTGTTGTCAGCTAACATGATAAAATTATTGCAAGTTCCATAGTAGGCCAGAACGAACATGGTTCTAGACTGTTGGTTTTGATTTTTGAAAGAGCCATTTCATGAGATGGTTGATAGTTCATCACATCACATCACATCAAGTTGTTTCGAAAATATATATTTCGTGGCATTTGGTGATGACAAATTCTGCTGGATTCGTCAAAACATGCTGTGTTCTGAACCTAACACTGTTATCCTTTTCTTATGTGATTGCAGCTGCTTAGGATCGAAGAAGAGCTCGGCGACGCCGCAGTTTATGCTGGAGCAAACTTCAGAGCACCAGTGGAACCGTACTAAACCTTCAAGAACATGTTGCTATATTTTCGATAAGTCTTAAAGCACAATAAAATTAGTTCTTGTTTATCTTGAACTACGGTAGCTGCCCTTGCCATTTCGACAATGGCTAGACTGCTCTTATGATTTTTGTCGGTGGACACCAATATTATATCTATGCAACACAATTTGGTCAGTAAAACTTTTTTTCCCCTCACTAGTTACCACACACTGCCCTTGTGGTTCACAGTGATCCACAGTTTTATTTTGGGTCAGCCCTGTGCAGCCTAACCTGATGCAGAGCCCAGCCCAACCCGGTACATCGGGCAAAGGCAGACTAAGCACTCAGATTGTTCAAAACAACAAATGAACCCTGGTCACACCAACACACACATTCTGCAGAAGACAACTCATGGACAATTCAATGCAATTATCACTATGCCCCATAAAACTGATGCACAAATTCAATGAAATAGAGCAAGTGGCACCTAATTTACAAGTTACAATTTACACCGGTGGAAGCTCCAATGAATTGAAATAACAAACAGCTAGCTCCACAGCCAGTGCGAAGTTTCTGGGGACAGGTTGTTTTGCCGCTCGCCTCACTGCTCCAGATAATCTGAGCTGATACAAATGATTAAAAAATCCAATCATCGAAGCATTGGAATGTGATAGGAAGCTCAAGCAGTTTTGTTGCAGTACCTAATGCTGGGAAAACTAGGATGAGCTGCCAGCCTAGTGTTTCAATCTACTCTTCGTCCTCCAATATGCTCCAAATCATCCTGAAGAGAGTCATGTAAAGAAGTGGTTATTGTTTTCTTCTTTGCTAGTTGCCGAAAATAATAAATATGGATATCTAACTATGCTTACCAGAACAACGACAAGAATAGGATGATGATAAGACTAATTATCTTAAAAAGACGGCGCTTCTTCTCCCGACCAAGTTGATTAAATATCTCTGTCACATCTACGAGATGTTGCCGCCGCTGGTACCTGCAAAGACCACAAGAAGGAAATGACTCAGCATATGATCTCAATGCAAACTAAGTTGTTAGATGATTCCAGTGTTTAAGAAAATGCTTTGCAAAGCTGTACATTCGTACCAGCCTGGACTAATACATTGAAAACCCGCCAATTTAATGATCGAAACGTAGGACTATTTGTGAGGATTTAAGCCAAGTAAGGGTTTCTACAGACAAACTATGCTGATTCTAATCATGTTTTGCATTGTTCTTGCACAGCAACACATTATATCACATTACTCTATGAAAGGGGCAAGTTTGTCAAAACTTCTTGGGTCTACCAAGTTTCACTAAAACCAGCAAAAAAATTGAAAAGTTTTTCCGCTAGTTTCCAACCAGGTCCTAGACAAGTTAACCACAAGACACCAGCTCTGTGGTCTTTTTGTGTGCTTATTACAGTTGTTTCAAAAGCAGACGCAAGACAAGGACCACTTACAGTCTCACGTTATAGTAAACCATCGGGGCAGAAAGTAAGAACATCACCCAATGTCCTGATAAGAGAAATAATACACTCAGCAGTGCTTGCAATACAAATTCTGGCATAACCACTTTATTTATTCGAGAAGACGAATCGAATGGGTTGATATAATCAAACTCCAGGTCTGCCAAGCACATCAGCTGCAAAAAAAAAAAAAAGTTAGAACTAAATCATTAAGAACAGTTTTAGGCTAAGTTTGTTTATCAGTTCCAAAATGAGAAAGGATAACGCAATGTAAGCTAAAAAGTCAATGTATCTAATCAAGTCTTTCACAGTAGTACTTGTCGCTGAAGGCGATTTCAGAATAAAAAAAAAAGTAAAGTCAAAGTCATTTAGCTTATTCTCTCAATTTCAATCAACCACTGCTGGATTTAGTATCACAGCACTCAAGAAAGAAAACACTAAACAACAATACATGCCAATCCCTACCAGACAAATGTGTGGAGCAAGATTATCAAGACGGTCAGTCGGTCCAAGTCGCTATGAGACCGACTAGTCGACTAGTCGATGACTAGTCGACTAGTCGATGACTAGTCAATAAAATTATCTTATATAACAACAAATTAAAAGGACATTAAGACATAATGATTAAGCATAGGAAACAGCAAATTTCATATGCTTGTGAAAGAGAACATTGGACGACATCCTTGTTCGACAAGTCTGGCCAAAACCTGTATTTCCACACCGGATCTTTGGATTTAGCCTTTCATGAGGATCTTTAGATGGATCATACTGTGTTCTATCCTCTACTTCAATCGGATGTGAAGTGACTGAACCTTGGTTTACCATTGGATGTGGAGCAACAAACCAGCAAGCAAAAGAGGCTAAGCAGTGAAGTTCATAGCACAAACAGCAACATCAACAAGCTTGCTCTACAGTCCTCACAACACAAACAGCAATAGCAACAACAACAAAGCCACAAACTCAACTCAACCTCAGCCCTCACCCCGAGTCAGAGGGCGACGATTACGACACACAAACTTAGCACAAACCAAGTCAGAGGCGGCGGATGGCTCGACGGAAACAGAGGCGACGACGGCAGAAGGCTTGCGACAGCGGCGGACGACTCGAGGGTCAGAGGCAACTGCAGTGGACGGCTCGTGGGTCAGAGGTGGCGACGGCGATCCGCCTTGCAACCGCGGCAGACAGCTCGAAGGCGACGATTACGGCGACGACGACGGGTGCGCTCTCTCTCTTTCTCTCGCGCGGTCTCTCTCTCGTGGTCTCGGGATCTAACTCAGATCTGTTTCTCTCGCTCGCGCTCCTCTCCCTTTCTTGTCTCTCTCAACTCTCTCACTGCCTGCCTGTGGGCCCTCGACGACGACTAGTCGACCAAACGGCCAAGTCGCTCGACTTGCTTTCTCCAGTCGAGTCGACAGTGCAAGTCGGCAGCGGCCGGCCGACTGGACGACTAGTCGACGACTTGATAACAATGGTGTGGAGATGTACAAAAAAAATTTCCCTCTGCAGCAATAGAGTAAACACTAAAAAGCATAGTCCAGGACCAAAAGAAAATTGCTTCCACTAGAAAATCAGCTCCAAACGCAGCAAAAAAGAAAGCCCTCATATCAAGGTGCTTACATCTCCAAGGATTAATGGATTATCCATATCCTTGTGAAAACATAAATCAATAAATCAACATTGACTACAATGAAAATAAGTAATACTTTTCGTCAAAATCAAGTTTTCAAATCCAAACTGCTGAGCATCAAATAAATAATAAACACATTGATCATTTCCTAAAGCTAAATTGAAGTTTTAGCTAAATGAAAATAGGTAACACATTGACGCTCTCCTAAAAGTAAGTGCGATAACCAATTCTTCCCTCCTCTCACAAAAAAAAAAAAGGCAGCTTTACATTTTTCTGTGGCATCTTTTACCTTGTGGCATCTTTTACCTTTTAGACAGACAATATTTAAGAAAAATATTATTACAGTTCAAAGTAATCCAAATTCCAAGGTGTCCTGGTCTAAAGGCTGCTTAGTCATTCAAATTCACCAACCATCTAAGCTCGCATAACATACATAGTTAGAGGCAAGCACATCAATGGTGGCAACTTTGCACATTTTGAATGCTAGAACAAGCAATTGACTGTAAATTTGGAGACAGATCCTGTCAAAGCTCGCAACTTGTACAATGCAACCAGCAAAATAACCACAAATCGTGGAGAACTCGGCACAAAGATCGTACCTTTAACAGGACACCAAGCGTCTTAGAAGGAAGTTCTATATATTATAAAACCAACCAAATTCCTTCGCCCTTCTCCACTAACCCTAAGCGTCTTAGAAGGAAAGTTCCAACCCAACTACCCAAAACCCGCAAAACTCGAATTCCATCGATCCAAAGCTCGCAACTTTTACCCAAACCCACAACCAAAACCGCTAATCCATAGAATTTTCGACTCAAATGACACCTAACTAACATCCGCAACCTGAACTTTCCAAAAATCGTGGAGAATTTGGACCAAGTCCAAAACAAGATCGCATCAGAGGCGATGGGTTTAAGGATACATCAACTATTCAAGCCGATCCAATCAGGGAGACGAGAGGAGGGCCCACCTGGTAGATGACAAGCACGATGAGCGCGACGATGAGGAAGAACCCGGTGAGCCACACGAACACCATCTCCGGCGAGGCGTCGCCGGATCCCTAACCCTGAATTCTAGCGCCGCCGCCGCCGCCGCCGCCGCCGAAGGGTGTAGAAACCTTTTTTCACCAAAAAGGGAAAACTGCGGTGAATTGCGACGCGTCGCCGGCAATGGGAGTTTGCGATATGGGAAAATGGTTCGTTGGTTAGTTACTGGGGAAAGGAATATGACGTGGAGAGGGGACTGACTCTGACAGGTGGGCCTTGTGCTCAGAAGTTGGCTCTGTTCTCCATATTTACTTTTGTTTTTTTTTTTGAGAGAATATTTACTTTTGTTTGTGTTTTGCTATTTGTTGCAAGAGCCAAACAAAAAGATAAAGGATGCAAATAAAATTTCTTTTACATTTAGTTGTGGTACTGAGCATGATAGAATTTTCTTATAGTCAAAGTTTTTATATAACAGTTTTTATATGCAAATATTCATATTCTTGCAATATGTCTTGTCATGTTTTACCCTGTATTTTTAATAAAAATATTGATATGCATGCACACTTGTGATGCATGTCTTGAAGGTGTAGTAAAGCGACCGAGGTTTTATTTGGTGTTTTGTTGTGTTAAAAATTATATTTGACTTATCATTTTTGGATATGAGTATTTAGTAATTAATTAGATATGATAAATTTTTTTATAATCCAAACCGTACATAATAAAAGTGCCAACTTATTTAAACCATAACCTCAAGTGCGTGAGATATAGGATTTACTGGATAAACATAATCCTAAATACATGTTCAAACTATTTACATTACATTACCATCACTGCCAAGTGCCAACATCATTATATGAGATCACACCAGAATTGTTGGTCATCACTTCAGGAACAGGCTTAGGATTTGACATGTCTCACTAATCAAACACTATAGTCACTCCAAGTGGCAAAATGCCATCATAATTTGATACAGTCGGCCTGTACATGCAGCAGCCTGGAATTTTTTTTTTCTTTGGCAATTGTAGAACTAGTATAACACGTCCAAACGACGTGACACCGTGCCATAAAGGACACGTATTATGAGACAGAAAAAAGACAAATATATCATGTATGAAACACCAAATTAAGACACGTCCCCTTAATAATTAATCAGTGCTGATTAATTAATTGCTGGACAAGCGGCTCTTAGCGCGCAAAGGAAGAAGTTGCGAGACCCCAGATTGACCACCTTCTCCTCGGGCCTTAAACCTAACAAAATTTGTGGTAAACACGACATGATCAGAATAGCTTAGGAATACTTGCTTGCTTAATTACAGGTTTTCCCTTGGGTTAATCTAGTATAGGATCTATCCTTGCATTTTGGTCATTCTGATTTATGATGCTCTGTAGGTCGTTGCATTTCAAACATGTTCTAAATAGACTAAAATAAACTTGTAGATTGTTATAGATCACAAGCTGATATTTCTTTTTCTTTTTTACAAGAGCAATTGTATATTTAATATATAATAGTATTTTTTTTGTTGCACAATATAAAAGATATAATTTTTCAAAATGTATGTAAATTTATTGGTATATGTCCTATATATTCTTATTTATTTATCTATTTTATTTATTATTTATAATTAATCTCTTGTACTAATTATTTTTCTTATTTTAAAAATATTTATGAACGAGTGTAGTTTAATCAATTTTACCCATGTTATCTTGGATTTGAAATTTTTTTTTAATCCATGTAAATGCTCAAAATATTACTTATATTGTATAACAAAGGAAATTATTATATGGGCAAATAGCAACCGAGGTAAAAATACATTGAAAATCCCAGATTTCAATGCTTTTCGACGACATTTTTTTTTTCCTTAGAACCATGTCTTTTTAATTCTCTATTGGTATCACAACTGTATTCCTTGAAGAAAATAAAAAACTATGGAACAAAAATGTAGAACAGAAACAAGAAAAGGAAGTATGTCACACGCACGTACTCTCGAGGGAATACTTGGAGAAATGCAGCTCGAACCCGGCAGCCTGGTCGACGCCGGCACCGGCGCCCGGGAGAGGCGGCCTCCGGCCCTCCCTCACGTATGCGGCAACAGCGGCGCGGACGAGGTCGGCCACGGTGCCGTCGGCCGCCAGGACGACGTGCAGGGGCCACAGGCTCTGGTCCACCGTCACGTTCACCAGCAGCCGCGTCAGCCGCCTCTCCGCCGGTTGCAGCGGCGCCATGGTGGTCGTCTCGTACTTGCAGCCGCGACACAAGTGTTAGTGTTTGGATGGTGTGTGCTCCACACACTATGAGTATATCTGTATATGACGCCGTGTTGAACGGCGGGCGGATGTGGTGGTGGTGAGAGGGGAAAGAGACGGGGAAGATATATAGGAGATATTCGAGCGTCCTAGTTAGGCACGTGTGTACGTAGACGAGATGTTACAGAGTAAGGGGGACTTGTTTGGTATATTTGAAGAAATTTCCGATGAAAACAAAATTCCGATGTGGATTGGGGAGATCTTTGTGGATGGACTACACTTCCCAGTGGGAAAAATTCTACTCATCATCGTTTGGGATGTCATGGAAACAAAACCCATCAACACAAGAAACTCAACAAAATAAAAAAAAAATCGGTAAACAGAAGAGATAGCAGAGCTGGAGGATGGAAACTCCATCTCTACCTCCCTGGTGATATCAAATCCATCAATGAAAATCAAATTTTGAACCACTGTAAAACAAGATCCCAACATTCCCAACCAATACAAGAACAATTTTTGTCATAATTATCACTCCAACTTCACTTATAAGAAGTGAGGCATGTAAATTTATTGTATAATCTAATATGATTTATATAATTATTAGACTAATTCTAACATAAATAAATTTAGTGTGATGCATGGTTGTTAGTCATTACACTAGACTAATTCTAATTCTAATATAATTATTGAACTTGTACTACCCTCTTGATCCTTGCTGGCGAGCCAGTGCTACTTCCACCATTACCCACTGACCACCAGTTTACCACTTCAACTTATCCGATCGTCGACAGCAACTGTAGCTCATCCAAAAAGTCACAAATTCATTGTTAGTATTGGGGTTAGTAGGCAGAGCCTAATTACTCGAAACTATTCAAATCCTGCTCCCACCAAATAAGTCAAGTAGCGAGTGGTTTTTTTTCCTTCTGGTCCACTTTTATTTTATTTTTTTATTTTTCTATATATTTTCTGAATGATTTGTATTTTCTTAATCTTGTATAATTTTTTCACTCTTTTTTTTTTAATATTTTCTAAACGATTTGTTCTTTCTTAATCTTTAATAATCACTAATCCAATTACCAATTATAACTAGCGAATTAACATCAAAAGACTAGAGATCTAGATTTTGTCTTGACCTCACCTCACCCTATGTGACCCCCATCCGGGGACTCCTCAAGATAAGGACAAATGAATGCAGATTTTATGTTGATTGCCCCACCCAAACTATATAAAGTTATATATTTTTTAATATATCAATTTAATTTTATAAGTACCAATATATCATTTTAACTAATTTTAAGATATCTTATTCAATTATTACTAATATTATATATTTTTCATTAGTTAGATTATGGATATCTTTATTTTGTAATAATATTTTCATAAAATTATTTATTAGGATATTTTTTTATTTGGAAAATTATTTTATTTATCAAATCTTAAAACCCACTCCACTTGATAGATATGGTTGGCTAGTCGACCTTGACTTATCTTACCCCAACCTAGATTGAGTTATTAAAGATAATGTGAAAACTCGTCCCGCTCCAGTCATAGAGACCTCTATAGAAGAACAAAAATTTTGATGAGTAACTCGATTTTGCCTTAAAAAATTTAAGGATGTATTTGATTTGCTTTTATATCTTATTTTACTAAAATTTGGTTATGTATTCAATATTTAATTGTTGTTTGGATTATATTTAAAGTTGGATTAACTTTTCTTAATTTGTCAATATGTATTGATTTTGTTTGTCAATTTAGGGAGAAGTTTTTAACTGTCAAAATTTGATATGCCAATTTCAGTCCCACTTTTGCTCTTGATAATAAATCAAACACTGACCAAAATTAATATCATCTTATTTTTAACATTTTATATTTTTATTAAAATTTAACTAATATTGACAACAAAACACTTTCATTTTTTTCAAATTTGATCATGTCATGATTTGATCAGCCTCTAAAACCTATCGTGACCGTCCATCGCTTATCAGCTCGTCCCAATCGTCCATACGCCTTGTGCAGTGTCCCCAACCAGCCCCCGATTTGACCGTCCCAAAACCTCGCTTCGCACCGTCTACCTCGCCGGCGGCGACGGCCATGGCGACAAAGCCGTCGTCTGCTTCCGAGCCCGCAGCCGCTATCTCCATGAAGGAGTACCTGAAGCGGTACCAGTCCGCCCCCGCCGACGGCGAGCAGAAGAAGGCTAAGAAGAAGAAGAAGCCCAAGCCCTCCGCCGCTGGAGGAGGGGTTCTCATAGTCGATGAGGACCCCGTGTGGCAGAAGCCCGTTCAGCTCGAGGAGGACGAGCCCCTGTCATCCGGTACGAAACCTAAGCTCCTAACGCTAGGTTTTGTTTATATTTTTGATGAATTGTACACTGCGACGTGGTAGGGGACGAGAGGCCGCAGGTGGACGAGGACATCGAGGTGAAGCGGATGCGTCGCCTGGAGGCGATACGCGCGGCGCGGCCATACAACACGATTGCTGAGGATGGTAGTGGGTGGATCACTTTGCCCGCCCCTGAGGTGCCAAAGGAGGACCTCTCGCCGCCGCGCCCCAGCCACCACAGAAGCGACACACCATCACTGGAGTCCGGATACACTGCAAGGAAGGACCTTTCTCCCGCGCGGCGGAGGCAGCGGCGCGATACACCATCTCCTGAGTCGGGAGATGCCGCAGGGAAGGAAAATTCGCCACCACGACAGAGGCGGAGGCGGCGCGATACACCATCTCCAGAGGGCAATGAGAAGATGGAACATGATGACCTGCCACCGCCACGAAAGTCTAGGCAGCAAGAACCCTTGCTGCCACAGAGGTCCACTCGACATGACTCCGAGGAGCCCCTGGACCTCTCGCCACAACAAAGGCGCACAAGGCATGATTTGAACGAGCCCAAAGACCTCTCCCCCCCACGAAGACGCGGACGGCATGATTCAGAGGAGCCCAAAGACTTCTCTCCCCCACGGAGACGTGCACGGCATGATTCAGAGGAGCCCATTGGCCCCTCTACCCCACGGAGACGTACACAACATGACTTAGAGGAGCCCAAAGACCTCTCTCCCTCACGGAGACGTACACAACATGAATCAGAGAAGCTCTTAGACACCTTGCCTTCAAGAAAGGGTGCTTGTCGTGATCCAGATGAGCCTGGAGACCTATCTCCACCACGGAGACGGAAACAACATGGCTCTAAGGAGCCAGAGGATCTTTCACCTACAAGAAGGCGGAACATGGGGAAAAGCTCGGATGATGGGGATCTTTCACCACCAAGAAAGGGTCGAAAAGGTGCATTAGATGATTTGTCTTCACTGGGTAAGGGAGGAGACCTCTCTCCTCCAAGGAAGGGTAGAAAGATAGGAGCTTCAAAGGAGGTGAGGAGAGCTGGGTTGATGACTGCCGAGGAAGTTAAAGAAGATATCCGAAGAATTAAGGAGGATGAGAAACTCAAGTGAGTGGCACTTTATATCTTGAAGAAAGATGCTTTTGGATTCCTTGTTTTGTTGAGATCTGTTTTATATATATAACATTTGGTTTTAGGTTTGCGGTGCGAGATCCCTCATTGACCGGGAAAGGGGCGAAGGCAGTATTCCGTGATAAGGAAGGTATGGATTGTTTGTGCTGGTTAGTTCCTCCAAATCTAATATTTGTTGTCTTGCTGTTTGCATGTTCTAAGATTTCTTGTGATGTTTTTTCAGGAAGACGGATAAGTGAAAAAGACATGCAGAAAGCAAAGGAAGAAGAGAAGCCAAAGGTAAATAGATGTTTCCCCCTTAAAGGTGTGCATTTGGTTATTTCATTTTTTTAATTTCGGTTATGCAAATTGAATACCAAATTAACCAATGTATAATTCAGTTTGGTATTGGTAAATACCTAATTAAATTTGGTTTGGTTCGGGAACCGAATTTACCAAACTAACGTTAGTAAGAGTAGATGATGCAAAAATTTTGGATGTCAAATTTTTATTACTGTCAATCATACAAGATACAGTACTACAACACCATAAGTCATAATTCACATAGAGATTGATTATGACTCAGTACATAAGTCATACATGGAGTATCACACAATCATCTTTAACATTTACACAGCAACATCCACAGTAGCCAACTAAAAAGGCTTGACCATACAAAAGTAGCAACAACACAACACAGTATGACGGCTTGACAGTAAGTCCATACAAATCCTACAAATTCCAAATAGCAACAACAATGTACAGTAGGCCTCAAGGGGATTACGAAAATGATGCTTGGTTTAATCACAGTAAGCCACTTTACCTCAAGTATTTGTGATGAAGTACGGTTACAGTAGTAAGAATTAAGAAATGCAACTTTAGTCTTTTCCATATCATGTATTGGAGGAGTGGTATGAGGACAAAGGCAAAATCTGGGTCTTCATCTGTGTTGGGCAAGAGCGAGGGAGAGGTCAGGTCGAAAGAATTATTTATCATGAGAAATAGGATGGTTCTATCATAGATGTGGAGTTCAGTGATGTGGCCATGTAATTTATTTTTTGTCCTTTGTGAAAACTTGATCCAAGCTGCCTCCTAAAGTTGCTTGAATATAAGTATGCAACCCATTATGGCATCTTTTAGAACCAAGTGAAATCAAATTAGTTTGATCCAAATTGACTCATTTTTGTACTACTAAGCTCTTACTATGTTGGGATCGATTGCATCAAAAGATGGGTTATGTCACTTCATAAATTTCCTTTTTTTTTTACTGAGTAAGCTATGTTCAATTCGATATATTGATCCCTATCTGGGATTTCATTACTCAATTAGTGATTGCTATTCTATATGTTCGCAGGAAAAAAAGATAGAATGGGGTAAAGGGTTGGTGCAGAAGCGAGAAGCTGAGGTGAGAGCACAAGAGCTTGAAGCTGAGAAGAATAAACCATTTGCACGTACAAGGTACTTATGATGGTTGATTCTTCTTACCCCATAATATTCAACTTTTGTCTATTCAGTCAGGTAGTGCATTCTTCGACCAAATTGTTGACATTTATAAATCCAACATTTTTAGAGCAAATGGCACACCCTGTTTCAATTAAGAAACTGTCACGGTTAGAACAAAATTTAGCTCCTAACAGCCACCACATGGCCTGGTACAATACCGACAAAGTCTTTACGATCATTCACCCTACAAGGACAATGCTTCTCTTTTATAACATCCAGACATACATACTACCCAAAAATCCCTCAAATCTTCAGCATCTCCAGGCCAACCTAGCGCCTCTTCCACCTTGTCCTCCAGCTTCAGAATGCCAATATCCAGCAGTGCACACCTGTTCTTGCATTGCATCTTCTAGTCCTTCAGCGTGCGTAGCATTCTCCTTCAGATAGCAGATATATTCCTCCAATTTAATCTCTGAAAACACAAATCATTTCTTATAGTCCATATACACCACAAACACTGGAGGTAAAATAGCCAGTAAGCAAATCAAGTTCCCCATTGTGTCATTTAGACCCAATATCCTTGAGATTTGCAACCTGCAAAGAAGGCACAATAGAATTCACCATATTCTAGGTGCTAATTGCAACAATACTCAAAAAAAATAAATGCCTCATTGTTTCAGCCTCACTGCATAAGCTACAGGTTAAATCTTCCCCGTTCCACTGCCTCTTCTTAAGATTATCTTTAGTTAGAATCTTATTATGCATTAGCGATTACAAGAATATTTCAATTCTTTGTCCAACTTAAGTTGCAATCATGTAAGCTTTGCTGGCATGTTCTTACAGATGAGCTTGTTTTGCTTTTAGGGATGATCCTGAGCTTGATACCATGCTGAAAAACAGAATCCGGTGGGGTGATCCTATGGCCCATCTTGTCAAGGTAACTTCTGCTTTTGATTTGAAACATTTGTTGAACCTGCTAAGCATTATATACTTGTTTTGACTACCTGATGGCTAACGCTTGTGCCAATGTATTGCAGCCGAAAGATCCAGAATTTCTTTTGGAAGATTTGGGAAATGATGATAAGATGAAAGAATCTGGTTTTATAGTTCCCCAAAATGTACCAAGTCACAGCTGGCTGAAACGTGGGGTAGATCCTCCTCCAAATCGCTATGGCATAAAACCTGGCCGGCATTGGGATGGAGTAGATCGCAGCAATGGTAATATTCCCTTCACACTGTTTGTTCTGATTTTTCTCCTTTCTGTTGGTGTTATTTAGTGTTGCATGATTTAGTTGTTATGACCATTCTCAGCATGATAAGTTACAATGCAACTAAATGGAAATGGCGAAGTACTAGCTTGAACCCTGGGGTTTGTCTTTTCTTCTTGCAATTCATCCGGCAAAACAGTTTTACTGGATTAGACATGTGGTGCATTCTTTTGTGCTGCTAGGGCCTATCATGGGTGGAGGCTGGTACCACTACAACTACAAGCAGAACTTTGTAGACTCGTGGTGCCCACAGGGGCCGGGTGGGGCAACTTTTTATATAAATATGCCAAAAACAATTCTTGCATGAAAAATGATTACCTTGGAAACAATCAGACACTCATTAGAGGGATTTCAGACTGAAGTGCTTCTAGTTGAAATGGTAGATTGTACTATGTCTTTGCTTAAGTTTTCTTCAAAAGGAAAAGGGCTGTCCGTAATAGATTTTGCCACTTCCTGCTTGACTTTTCTGAATCTGTGCATGCCATGTTGTGATTCCCCCTACCAATCCATCATGAAGTTTGGCACTTATTTTGCTGAAACCTCATTCCAGGATTTGAGAAGGAAATGTTTAAGCTCAAGAATGAGAAGCAAGCAATGGAGCAAGAGGCCTATCTTTGGTCTGTCTCTGATATGTGAGCCCAAGTGTTGTCTCAAGAAGCCGAAGGAGCTCTTAAGGCCTAGGACACCATTCGTTTTGACAGGAATGAGCAGTTCAACTGCTACAATATGCTTTGAAGTGTAAAATGGCAGCACATGTTGTGCCTTTCACTGAAAAAATGGTATATGTTTGTTACTGTTAACTTCAGCGCTCCGCATTCAAACCATTTTCACCCAAAATAAACTGGGGACTGTTTGGTTGTAATTGAGAATGGGTATGGAAATTGAAGGGCCGGAATACTGGTAATCTATATATTAGAATTGCTGAATAACGGCCCCTCTCCTGCTGATACGTCCGCTAAGAAAATTTAAGGCGGCGCTACTTGCAAGATCAATTAAATCTCTACCACTTATTTCAGTGCGCATGTGAGAGAAAAAAAAAAAGAAGCATGCACTAACACTCGCAACTGATGGCATGTTCGTAGATGTTGTCTTTTCCATATCACACCCCACAATTTTTTACGGATGGTATAAACGTTTCTTTTTTTTAATCATCTGCGCATTTATTTTTGTTGTTATATTTTACTATTTTAAGTCGTCACATTTTCTTATTTAAATTTATCGTATTCTTATTTTAAGTCTTTCAATTTCTTTTATTTTAGGTTGTGCCATATTTTTAAGTTAAAATTGTTGTATTTTTTATTTTAGATTGTCATATTTTCTTAATTTTTTTTATATATAAGAAATGTGAGCACTTTAGTCAAAGTGCATGCAAAATTATGAAAAATGAAAAAATGATTTGACAAAAGTATTAGGGGTGGAGTTTGATTTGAACACTCCTTGACCAAAAGTTGTGCTCAAATTCAACATAGAAAAGGAAATAAAATTTAACAAAATACTTGTTTTTATTTATCCCAATTTTGGGTACATTTTGTTAATTTTCAGTTCCTTTCTTTATCTGTTGAGTATATTTTCTGGATGGGTTGTAATTCATATCACATTCTCTCTTCTGTACTTCTTTCCAAAATTTTTTTTGAGCTTTTTAAGATATGTTTGATTGTATGTTTTGGATCATCTCATTTAATACAGGAAATGTGCACATATTTAGTTGTCTCTATCATACAACATATATTTTGGATGAAATGATAAAAAAAAAAAGAATATTTTTTCAATATGTGGAACCAACTCATTTCACATTTGTTAATTAGAGTTATGTTGTGCTAATTAGTATTATGTTAGTGGTGATTAATATTGATTAATGTTAATTAGTACTAATTAGTTGTAGTTAATGATAATTAGTATCAAATTAGTGATAATTAATATTATCTTGTGGTAATTAGAAGTAATTAGCATCATATTAGTACTAATTAGTGTTAATAATTAATCTTAACTTATCTTATCATGAATCAATCCTATCCCACTAACCAAACAAAATTCAAGATCATCTCATTTCACACTAACTAAAAATATCTCTTAGATCATTTTATGATATAATATCCATCTCAACCATGATGATTGTCTAAACAACCAAACAAATCTAATACAACTTTGCACCTTAGATGCATATATTATACTCTAGTTGGTGAGGGACGGTTATGTGATATTTCAACAATGAAGACACTTATCATTCTTGTTCTTTAATAAGTTATATAATCAATTCCTTAATCCTTATATAGTAGGTCAAGTTAAATTTTTTTTTATGAACTAGTTCTGCAGTTGTCTACCTCAAATTTATGAGGAGAGAAAATTACAATCAAGCTATATATATCGTGTATCGGGGGAGGAGGCTACGACTCGTACCACATAGTGGGCGGTCAAAACCGAGTTCACAGTTTCAGTGCAATTTCGGCTTTGACCCGGCCGGTTTATACAATCGGCCACGGCATCCCGGACGGATCGGCACCTCGTCGTCGTTGAGTGACCGAAAAGGATCATAACGACACTATAAAATCAATCGAAATCCCCGCTCCGGCCACCAAAATCTCCAACGAAAACGAATCGAAATCGTCGTGAGGGCGAGTTGAATCGGGGGAAGGAGAGGAAGGAAGAGATGGTGAACGCGTTTTGGGGGTTCTGCGCCTGCATCGACCAGGCGAGCGTCGGGGTGGTGGAGAAGTGGGGCCGCTTCCTCCGCCTGGCTGAGCCGGGCCTACACTTCTTCAATCCCTTAGCCGGCGAGTGCGTTGCCGGCACCCTCTCCACCCGCGTCCAGTCCCTCGACGTCCGCGTCGAGACCAAGACCAAGGTGCTTCAGCATGTTAAGACAGTTCTTGATTGCCTCATCATGTTAATAGGTCTTGTTCTTCCTAATGTGCGTTTGATCGGGTAATTGCTGGATTGAAATAAAATTGCTTCACATAGGGATGACAATTGCGATTGCCAACTTTCTCATAATGTTGTTAAGATCCTTGCTTTCTTGATTTCCTTTTAATTTGCTTGCATGTGTGTTTGAGCAAATTCTTTATTTTGGGGAAGAAAATATAGCGGCCTTTGCTTCCATGAACTTAGACAGGAATTTCTTGGCGTGGATGGCCTGTGGTGGTAGGCCAATGGTAGTCTGAGGTATTAGGGATGCTCTTTCTAGTGGTAAGAAAGAAGATAGTTGATCAACAAATTGTGTAGTCACATTGGGTTAGCAGAGGACTGCATACTTTTTGTTTGTGACGGGAGATGCATGTCACGCTGCTTCGTAGAATGGCCAAAACACCTATAGATCATGTAGGCTTACTAAGTATGTCCTTTGTAATATACTGATAAACAGTGTGAAATATGGTTGTTGAACTCAGACAAGCAAGGTACAATCAATATTCCTTACTGTTATTACTGGGTTATTCTAGTTGCCTGTTGAAGCAGTTGATAATCTCTTTTATTTCCTACAGGATAATGTCTTTGTTCAGCTGATATGCTCAATTCAATATCGAATTGTTAAAGAACATGCTGATGATGCATTCTATGAGTTGCAGAATCCCAAAGAGCAAATTCAGGCCTATGTCTTTGATGGTAAGTTGTTGATATCCAGCTGTTTTATTTGTATAGCTTTTATTCTAAACCGACACATGTTCTGAAATTAGTGGTTCGAGCCCTTGTTCCAAGAATGGCTCTAGATGAACTTTTTGAGCAAAAGAATGATGTGGCAAAAGCTGTACTTGAAGAGCTCGAAAAGGTAGCCATGTGCCTCTTTTTATGATTATTCGCTTGATTTCTTGATTTACTTTGCATGCAAAACATTGCAGTAATGTATTCAGTTCATATCTTATCCCATATTCCTATTTACATATATTGTTTGCTGCCATGGATGGTCCATAATTTCATTTATTTAGATTGTTTTGATGTAATCCCTTCAGTTTCTTACTGATCTCTTTCAAGAGCACTTAGCATGGGTTTTCTTTCTTTTCTTGCCCCTACTGTGTATAATCATGGTTGAGTTTTTGGTTCAGAATATCCCAAGCAGACTATCCTGTTGCCCCCGATTGTTACTGATTTGTAACAAGAATCTGATGTATGCTGTCATTCCAGCATACTACTTTACTGAATTTTGTTGCATCATCAGCAAATTTGCCTATGTACTGGTCAATGCAATGCTTATTGCGCTCTATATTAGAAAAATAATGTTCTTACCATATGTGGAAATCATCTTTATTTCTTAGTAGGTTCATATTTTGTTTATGATGAAATGTTGGCTGGTTGATACAGTGTTATCTATTGCTTTCCTAAAATTGATTGCTAAAATATACTTTTTCACTTGAAACATTGTTTAACTATGCATGGTTGACTATTAAGTTGTTTCTAATTTCTCTTGAGAAAGTAATTCCATGTTTTTGACAATCTCTCCAACATGCTGCTCTTTTCTGTCTTGCTTGGCAATTTGACCTAATGTACTTATTATTTTGAAACATAATTTCCAGGTGATGGGTGACTATGGTTACAGTATTGAGCATATTCTCATGGTTGACATCATACCCGATGTCTCTGTGCGCAAAGCAATGAATGAGATAAATGCAGGTATTTATCTCCATTTGGATATGTGTGAAGCATTGTTTTCAGGGGGTTAGTGTATAGTGTAAAGCAGCATTATTGTGTAAACACATGCAGAATACTACTAAAAATTTTCTTAAAAAATGAATGAAATACCAGAGATCAAGTTTGGCATGTGCTACAACTTGAACAAAATTTGTGTTCAAAGTCAATTTTTAGGATAGAAAAATGACATTCATTTATTAAACTTTTCTTTTGTTTCTTCTATTGTAGATCACTTTGGTTAAGTTGTACAACATTCTAAATTCTACTTCCAGTATTTTTTGAAATTGTTTTGAATGTTTTTTAGTTTTATTTTTCACAATTTGCTCCCTAAGACTACCTCTCACTAGATACCAACCCTACTTAGGTTATAATATTTTCTTGAAGATTTAAAAAAATGACAATTTTACTAAGCTCTAATAGATATATGATATCTTTATGCTATCCTTTTTTTTCTTGTGCTTTGTGGTTTCTTCTAATGATTAGAATAGCAATGTCAAACTTAGTATTCAATTGTATATGACTGATATTAAGCAATTATTCTCTATATTTGTTTATGACCTCACTGAACTGATTGAGTTCTCTCTCAGCTCAAAGGCTTCAGCTTGCGAGTGTCTACAAAGGAGAAGCAGATAAGATTCTTTTGGTGAAGAAAGCTGAAGCAGAAGCGGAGGCAAAATATCTCTCTGGTGTTGGCATTGCCAAACAGCGGCAGGCGATAACTGATGGCCTCAGAGAGAACATCCTGAACTTCTCGCACTCTGTGTCAGGCACTACAGCAAAAGAAGTCATGGATCTAATCATGGTCACACAGTACTTTGACACCATCAAAGAACTTGGGGATGGCTCAAAGAACACCACTGTGTTCATACCTCATGGCCCAGCACATGTGAAGGATATCAGTGATCAAATCCGCAACGGTGTGATGGAAGCATCGTGCAGTAATGTGTAAAGCGCCGTTTTATTTTCAGGACACGGATTAAGAGTTTGAGCATTTCCCTTTGAGATGGAGCATGGTTTATATTAGTACTGAATAATATGAATGCTAGAACTTGTTCTACACATTTGGAGTTGTGTGATATAATACTAAGGTTGCAGGCACACCACAACTGTTTTCAAGTTCTATATGATTCAGGTCCTGTATTGCACGTTTGGCGTAAGGTAAGGCATGAAAGGGTGTTATATTTCTTTAGAATCTTGATTATTTGAATGTAAAGAAAAGAGTAATCCAACATACACTTCGCTCCAGTTATGGAACGGGTCTTTTGCATAATCCTTGAATTTAAATTTCTCAAATATATCGGTTTATTAGGGTTTTAACATATAAGTCTAATAAATTCTCTTTTATTAGTTTTAGCTTATTTTAGGACTTTTAATTAAAAAAAATCTTATTTTTATGGAACTTTATCTGTTTCCATATGTGGTCACAGTTTTTAGGCTCAATAAGTATTATAGAGTGCTTCAAATCTTAGGATCGTACATACGATCTTAGATTCTATAGTCTATATGATCTGGATTGAACATGAAATGAAAATTTCATAAGATCGGTTAAAATCATGATTCAGATCGAGTAAGATCACAATCATAGTTTAATATTTCTTAGAGAGTTGATGGGAAGAATTTATATAAAAAAATTGTCAACGTGGAAACGAATGCTTCAATGTCTATAAATCTAATTAAAATATCACAAAATTTACTGTAATAAGGTACAAACCCCATTTATATTCATTTTTAATCTTATGATCCACTCTCATAAATATCAATCCTACTTCAGATTGATGTTTTACTGGACTAGTAAGTGTTCATGTGAATTACATCTTAAAAAAATCCATACTGTCCAAATAAGATAAATTTCAATTAAATAATTATACTTTTACCAATGGCGTTAATTAAATAAAAGACATGGTTAAGATGTAAAAAAAATTATAAGAAAGAAAATATGACAACTTAAAATAAGAAACACGATAAACCTTAAAAAAAAAAAGACGACTTAAAATTAAAGAAAATACAATGATCTAAAAAAAAAGACAACATAAAATAAGAAATTGTGACAAGTCTAAAAAATACAACAACTTAAAATAAGAAAATGTAACAATTTTAAAAAATATAATATCTTAAAATCTTTTAGATCGAGGTGATTATTGAAACAAAATCAATTGATTGATGCCATAAGTGAAAATAAAATTAATAAAAAAGCAGTTTTTTCTAACCATTGCGTTAAATAAAAGACATGAGCTGAAATAACTTGCAAGCTCCGATAAGTTTGGCAGGCCTAACTGGAGGGTTCTCGGACCTCCACCAATGGCTTTTCTGGAACCCGAATGTTCCGGACAAAACCACGGCGTTCTCCACCCTCCCAATTCCCACCCACAATAAAAAGCATCTCCTACCTACCGCCTTCGAAATTGCTCCACTCATCCGTGCCTCCTAGTACCTCGATCATCCTATTAATTTCTATCTCCGTGCAGCTCCCACGATTCAGGTAAAATAATTTTTCGTTTTGGCGATGTTTGTGCTTTTGGATTTGCGAGCATTTTGACTCTTTCTTCCTGGTTAATTGCTGCCAATCCCCATCACCTCTTCCTTTTGGTTTTAGTTTCGGTGGATTGCTTGCTTCTGTTTTATAGATAAATTACTAGAAAAAATCGATGAGAATTTTATCCTTGTCTTGATTCCGGTGTTGGAATTTTTTCAAGTTTGCGTCTTTTGCAGATAAAAATCTTGATTATTTTATGTCTCCTCTAGCAATCCGTATTGGTACTTTCTTCTTGCGCAGTGTGCGTGTCATGCGAGCCATTTATTGTCCGGTCATGCTTGGTTTGTCACTGTGTTGTTAATTCCTCATGGCAGTTTTGTTCAGTTCTTGACAAGGATTTAAGATTCATGTATTTGTCATGAAATTTAATAATGAAAGGATGTGTCTTATACGAAATTTCTTATGCCTAAACTGTG
Organism: Pharus latifolius; assembly: GCA_019359835.1. Taxonomy (NCBI): domain Eukaryota; kingdom Viridiplantae; phylum Streptophyta; class Magnoliopsida; order Poales; family Poaceae; genus Pharus; species Pharus latifolius. The sequence goes on from CM033324.1 coordinate 81,900,407, forward strand.
CACAATTGTTTAGCACCTAATTTTGTTGTTCTTGAACGTATTTGCGTACAAGTTACCAAGTGCAATCGCTGTTGAAACTATGCAGGGCAAATCACTGGTGAAATGGAGAGGAGGGAACAAAATGGGAGGGGCGAATTCTCCGGATTTAGGGACCCGTTTCCCGGGTTCGGCGGCTTCGGACGCCAGGGGAGCTTGATTTCTAGTTTCTTTGGTGGGAGGGATCCCTTTGATGATCCATTCTTTACTCAACCATTTGGGAGCCGGATGGGTGGCCCTAGCTTGTTTGGCCCTAGTATTTTCGGGCCGATGGGAGGGCCATTTGGGGATTTGAGGAATGATGGGTTCTTCGAGCAAGCCCCTCCTCCACTGAGTAACGGCACTAGGCCTGTCATTAGAGAGCTTGATGACGAAGAAGGAGAGAACGCCGAGCAGTCGAACCATCAGTCATTTGTTCAGGAGCCAGATGATGGAAATGATGGTAGGAGTTGGGCAGTTTTTTATGTATGATTTGCTCAGGATGCTGCATGGACTACATGTAAAAGTTGCCTCTTGGTTTGTTTCGTTGTAGGGATGCAAGGGGGGCACGTCCAGCAGCGGAGGGAGTTTAATAGGGCAACTGCAGGGCAGCCACAGACTCATACATTCACATTCCAGAGCTCTTCTGTGACTTATGGTGGTGTTAATGGTGCTTATTACACTGCCTCAAGAAATCAGAGAACTGGCAGTGATGGAGTAAGTAATTTTGGCAATGAAATAATTGGATGCCCCATAATATTGTGGTAACTTAGCTGGTCGGAGGTGATGATGGTTGTGTTCCTTGCAGATTACTATGGAGGAAAGCAAGGAAGCAGATACAACCACTAGAGAGGCCACTCATAGAATCTCCCGTGGGATTCATGACAAGGTAGATAGTTAAGCACTCCTTTATGCTCAGTGACTTATTCAAGAATCAAGATCATACTGCATAGTTCTATGCATGCTAAATTCTGAAACACAGTCTTTGCATATTATCATTTGTTGAACGCAGTCTTTCATATTATCATTTGTTGAAGAACTTCTGCTCATCTAAAGTTTAGGTAATATGCATTGCTATTTGGTTATGTAACTGATCTTTCCTTCTGTTAAATTTTTTTAGGGACATTCAGTAACAAGGAAGCTGAATTCTGATGGGAGGGTGGGCACTACACAGACACTGCATAACCTTAATGAAGGTTTGCTTTGATATTTCTAGCTCCATTAATTGTGCCAGAAATGCTTCTTTACAATTTTTTATTATATTTTTCATATGGTATACTCTCTGTAGATGAACTACCTCGGTTTGAGGAATCATGGAAGGGGAATGCTGGACAGCACTTACCTGGCTGGAGCCAGAATGTTGGCATGCCTAATAATGAGAATGCTGGTAAGCAATGTTTTATATTTGCTAGAAGTTTCACAAATGTTCTCTCACCATTTGGTAAACTAGTTGAAGATGAATAAATGAGCTTGTTATTACAATCCATGGTAGAGAACTTGGTGATTGCCCCTAAGATGTGCTGTTTGTTGTTATATTCTGAAGTTTGATCCCTTTATAGTTCAATTCAAGTATATTTCTAAAATAGAACATTTTTTTATTGGGTAGTTTCCTGGGGTTCCACCATGACAGATTTTTTTATGTGGAACAAGCGTAAGACAGCGTAAGCTAATTGTATGACAAGTCACCCCGCGCCGGACAATCATAGAGAAGTAATATGAAGGATTTATACAGGTTTAGGTTCTAGTGGGAACTCTAATCCTATCGACGTAGCCCCCGGTGTAATTTAGTTGGGAATGTTCTCTCGCGGGGGGAGTTCCTAGATGTGCTTTTTGCTTGTGTGTATTGATTGTAAATGAAAAAGTTAGTTACAAAGAGATGGTATAAGGGGGTGCATATAACTTCTAAAAGAAACAGATGACTAAACTGCCCTAATCTTGACTATCGGATCGAGGGTGCGATGGTCTTTTTCGTTGTGCGTGTTGTGCAAAGATCTTGGATACGTGTCCTCTTCGTTTCCCGAGATGCCTTTGGAGGGGTTAGCTCCTGGGAGCTCAAGTCTTTCCCAGGGAACTGGAGTTCGAGGATTTGGGTCCTCCTTGGGAACCGCCTAGTTTCAAGTTCTTCTAGAGAACCGCTCGGGAATTAGGGTTTGGAGATCTGGCTCCTTTCTAAGGAACCACCAAGGGAACTAGGGCTTGGAGACATGGACTCTTCCCCGAGAATCACTTGGGAACTAGAGTCCTGAGGCCTGAGTATCCCACTTGTAGAATCGAGGCTCGGAGACCTAGACTCGAGACTCGGGCACTTTCTAGGGAACCGCCTGAGGAGTCGGGGTCGGGGATCTGGCCTTTTTCATAGAATCATCTAGGGAATCGAGACTCAGAGACCTGGACCCTCTCTAGGGAACCACCTGGAAACTGGGGATCTCTTCGGAGGCCTCTTGGCCTAGAGGCCTGGGTCTTTTTCGGGAGGTTGTGACCCGGAGGATTGGGAGTCCCCCAACATGTACATTCTTAGTTCCGATCTGGCAACCGCCATGTGAGGTTACATCAAAAAATTTTCTTGTTTGCATCTTATTCGTCAGCAAGCCTAATATAAAACTAGAACTTTCACTTCTGTTGTGGAATATGTAAGTTGGTGATGCAGTGGCTTTCACTTCTGTTGTGGAATATGTAAGTTGGTGATGCAGTGGGTAGTCACAGCATAGTGGAATCACTGAAGACAGAAAAAAAAAAAAAATTGGGTAGGATAATTGGAACAGATGCACCCCTGAAACATAGTTGAACATAGAACTGTTCCAATGCTTATTTATATCTCCTAGTAAAGAAGACCAGATCAATTCTAGTGTTCTGTAGTAAATTCCTTCTCATTGGAGCACAACTAAGTAATCTCAGTCATGGAAAACAAGTTATGGAGATATTTACATCTCACATCTGAAATAGGTCTAATGAACTCCTCAAAATTTCTGTAGTGTTAGTTTAGTGATTGCTAACATGATATGTGGTAAATTATACAATGCAAATGAAAGCATGGCATGCCTGGTGCCTCTTTCGGTACAAGGTGAATGGATTGGGTAGAGCTTTCTGTATGCTCTTGTGATACCTATTACCTGACTCGTCCTTGGAGTTGAGAGGCTGTGGTTCATTACAAGTTCAAATTATCTCTTCAGCTTGCTGTACTGGGTTGAAAATAAGATGTGAAGCACATCATGCTCAAATGCAGCTGATAATGGGATACTCATACTTCTATCATTACTTTGATGGCTCAATTAAGGTGAAAAGAGCGAATGCTAGTTGCTAAAAATGGTTTAACAGTAGCAAGTATGGCTTGCATGTAGACCTTATTAAGCTGAGATGATGGTACAGATTCTGGTGATCAACAATGAGCCGTGTATTAAGCGGCTTGAGCCGTTTTCATGAAACTACAGTTGCACTTCTATATGTGCCCAATAGTTTCACGAAGTGAGTGCCTAACTAATTATTGAGCTTGAAGCCTTGAACTCACTTTGTTCAGATTTTACTCTGTGTAGGTGTTTAGAGCTTAGCAGTTATCACTATTTCAGTTCCAAAAGTTCATTTGTGTGGTTTGTTCCATCTGGTTATTTTTCTTGATAACCCAAGTGACGTCAATCTTTAATCTGTCAAATCATACTTGATTTTCATTAGTTGCTTTTTTTTCCAATCTTCACTCGTACTTGTCCATGTACCACAGGGAACCGCATCGCCAATGGACATGGGCGGCAACCTGCTCGTGGTTGGGCGCTTCCTGCAGCAGAGCAAGGCCGTGATTCAAGGCGCAATGGACGGCCAAGATCACGAGTTATTCCCATATCATGAAGAGAGAATATCCATGGCGTAAACATATGAAGTACTAGTCTTCAATAGCAGGGAAATTTAGTGAGAAGTCATCGTGTCTGGCATGTTCTTATCTACCACTATCTGGATGATCTCATGTTGTAAAAAACGCTTCCAAGTGTTCTCCGGAACCCTATGGCACCACACTGTTGTTTGTATTGTACGCTGTGCTTTATCTGCAGAGTACACTGACTTTTGGTGAAAACACGAGCTGAGTGCTATTAAGTAGTAACCTTTGTTCCTTAAGGTTATCCGTGCTTTTGTTTTGTCCTTCGGATTCTTGGAGTGTAAGGTCTGCATTTTCCCGTGTTTCTAGAATGGGGGTAGGTCCTCTTTGGTGTGCTTTTGTGTTTGTGTTCCATGATTTACGAACCCTCGTGATCTTTATCAAATATTGTGATTTATATATCATCAAGAAGCACAGATAGATATAAAAAATAAACAAGCAAGTTGCACTGTGAAGCTTAAACGAGAAGGTTACTAGCACTAGCAGGGAACAGTGATCGACAGTATTAGTTAGCAGTTTGGTTTATGCTCTCTTTTAGTTTTAGTATGTGAGAGACGGAGTAGATGTATTGCTGACTCAGCACAAATAGTACCGCATGCAAAAAAATTTTGTTGGATTGTTGAATAGATGGTTTAGATTAAATATTTTAAATATCTTAAAAACTAAAAAACACAAAAAATCATGATAATTATTATTTGATATCACAAATAAAACTATATACAATGTAGTAACTATTCTATTTAAAAAAAATCGGTTCTAAAGTATTCTTATTAAAGATATATCAAATTTAATATCTCGATGGGTCGAGGAATTCCGGTAAATGGCTGGTGAGCACTGGCTAAACCCTGGTCGAAACCATGTTCTACGAGATGTGCTATTGCTGGGCTGCCGGACAATTGAAACCCGTGCCTTGCGAAGTTGCCTTTCTTACACCTCCCTCTCCTGCCACGTACATCCACACGTGTTTACCATCCCCTCTCCGCCGCTTCCACCGGTGACACCAAAACCACCAAAGAGCCCCCCAAAACGAAGCCCAAAACGTGTGTGCTGACCTCCGCGCCTGTTGCCTTCCACCCGTCTCCCACTTCGGTTACACCAAAACTACCAAAAAAAACCCCCCACCAAAAGACCAACCCCAACCCCACCCCACCCCCCCCCCCCCCCCCCCCCCAAAACGCCACCAACCGAGTGAACCGTCCATGCCGCCTCCACTCCGCCTCCTCCTCCCGCTCCTCCGCCACCGCCGCTGCGTCCACAGCTACCACCCTGCCGACCCGGACGCACTTACGTGCCGCCTGGCATCCCGCGCGGTCGTGCGCTTCGCGGGGCCCGACGCGGCCCGGTTCCTCCAGTCGCTTCTCACCAACGACTTCCTTGCCCTCACCGCCTCCGCCTCCGCCTCCGAGCCACGCTACGCTCCCACCCCCAACGTCGCCGCGCGGGTGCCGCCCCCCGCCTACGCCGCACTGCTGACGCCGCAGGGCCGGTTTCTCTACGACTTTTTCCTCTACCGCCCCCCTCCGCGCTCGCAGATGCTCGACCGCACGGGTTCCGCGCCCGAGAAGGGGGACGTACCGGAGGAGCGGGAGGAGGCGGTGGAGGTGCTCGCCGATGTGGATTCGGCCGAGGTCGACGAGCTCCTTGGCTGTTTCAGAAGGTGATTAACCCAAAATTTTATTAAAAATGGGAAAAAGAGTGCTCGTTTTAGTTGGATATTCTAGTGTAGAAGTTGAACTATACTTCTTTCGTGCTAAACTGGCGACTCATTAAGTTAGCTTAATTTGAGACAAAACAATGCAAGTTAAATGAGTTAGTTTGAAACTTAGTGTCAAGACTGAAGCTTCGAGAGTTGAGCTGAAATGTTGATGGGAGTTTTGTGATGAGAAGACAATTTGAGAACTAGCTTCATTTGAGTGCATCATAAATATGAATCACCCCTGGGAGTTCATTTGAAATTTAGTGTCGAGTTGGAATCCTGTACGAGGCTCGCCCGAAAAAATATCAAACTTTGACAGTATGAGAGGAATAATTCCCTGGAGTTTAGTTGGACATCTTTAGTGCCAAAGTCGGAACCTACATAGGTACTGGAAATTGTAATTGAGAAAGATCCTGAGCTGAATCATCCTTGGCTGTGTCTTCGGAAATTTCAGTGTCAGGTAGCAATCTTTCCAAAGAATTGATGCCTCTTGTATGAGGCAGCTTGATTTGAGCTAAGTTTGGTTGCTTGATTACCAATAAAACCAACCTCAGATTATGTTTTTCTGTTCAAATTTTTATGACTTGACAAATTTATGGCTGTTGCTCAGATATCGGTTGAGGTCCAAGGTTGAGATAGATAATGTAAGTGAGGAGTTCTCATGTTGGCAAAGATTTGGACGTAATGTGCAGCATGCTGAACCATCTACTCAAGAACCTGAGGCAACATCCATTGGATGGGGAAAAGGTGTTGACCATGCTGCTGAGTCATCTGCACAAGGTAGTGATCATGGTTGGCAGTGGCTCAAAGATCCTAGGTTGGATTGCCTTGGTTATAGAGGAATATTTCCCGCTAATACAATACGTGAGTCATTAATTCCTGATGTTTCCAAAAGTCTATCTGATGTGATGCTCAATCTCTTAGCACTGCTCATTCGAACTCTTTATGTGCTTTGTTTCTTTGTTAACAGCACCATTAGTTGAGTCTGACAAAGAAGCAGATGAGCAGCATTATTTGCTTTGGCGGCTAGAGAAGGGTGTTGCAGAAGGTTCAACCGAGATCCCAAAAGGTACGGTTCACGTTTTTCCTCCCTCCAGATTGTCATAATGAGGTATGCTGTAGATACAGGTTTTTTACTTTACATTTGTAGGTACTTCTACATAATTTTGGTACTGTCCCAGAAATATCAATTTCGCTTCTGGTTTTGCTCTTATGATTTGCTATTTAAAGTTAACCACGTAATACCCTGGGCAACCATCCTGTATTTTTCTCGGTCAGTTTCCATGTTCTTTTTTTTATTATACAGCTGCTCTGAGTTCATCTGGAGTTGCAGCCTATTCATCAATTGAATGCAAAAAACTTGGTCCTGCAGTGATTGATTTGTGGGATGTTAGATAGCTTGTATTAGAGTTTGGTGGTTCCTCTTCCACTGCACGGAGAGGATAAGACCATGCAAATGGCTGTATTTCTGGTTAACTAAGTTTGTGGTATTGAACGTCAAGGTTGATATTACTACATTAGTATTTCATTAGTTCTTGCACTGACATTGCACTGCTTCATTCTGCTGAAGTAGAAGGGTCCAATTTTCCTATCATCTGATAGATATTTTAGAGCAATTGGATTGTTTAGAGTTAATAACCTTTGTTAGTCTACTGATGGCTGGGTGGTGCCAGTGTGCTGGATGGTATACCATTTGGTTTACTGCCGTCATCTCATAAGTGTCAGCATATAGCCTCAACAACTACACAGGCTTGCAATGCCAGATCCTGCCTTGTTCCATTGGCCGGCCTACAACTACACAGGCTTGCAATGCCCCATCCATTGTTGTCAGATGTTGCGAACATCCAACATTGTTTTTCGATTCTCTTGTCAGCTTTTACATTTTGAGTAACATTGTTTTGTTATTGATCAATTGTCTGCATTATATCCCCTTTTTTTCTAGAGCGAAACAGAATGGCTTATACTGTCCCCACTTCTATTTACAAATCAGGCGAAGCAATTCCGCTTGAATACAATCTTGCAGGCTTGAATGCTATTTCATTTGAGAAGGGTTGCTATATTGGCCAAGAGCTTATTGCACGAACACATCATCGTGGGGTCATTCGAAAGCGCTTGATGCCGATTAAGTTTGTTGATGTAAATGGACAAGGTATTAGTTTTGTCAAAGACCATGGAATATTTCACCATCTTGTCACTGAATGCTTGCAAAATTTTGTTATCAGAAATTGAACAGGCTGTTGCTCCTGGCTCGGAAATCGTTGATGAGGCTTCTGGTAAGAAAGTTGGTACAGTAAACACCGCTCTTGGGTACCGAGGAATGGGCCTGTTGAAACTTGAAGAAGCATTGAAACAAAGCCTTAGCATCAGGGACAATAAGGATGTTAAAGTGAAGGCGAATAAACCGGACTGGTGGCCAGCTGAGTGGACACAGGCGCATGAACAACAGACTGCTGTCGCTTGACAGCAAAATTTCTCTCACTCGAGTATAGACTTGTGATGGTGGTCTTAAGAGTTTTTGATCCATACCTGAAGGATTTCGTCATCATACATGACAGAGATACTGCCTTCATAACGCTATTTTCATGTTCGCTGCCTCTACTTGAACTGCATGTATCATAAATAAGCTACCGATCAGTTGTTACAAGTACAACGCAAGCATACATCTTAGTGTCTTGTTTGCAGCTTATGAACAACATTGGCTATCAACTGAGCTCAAAACACAACATTTCCTTTTGATAAATAAATCAGAACTGATCAATGTATTACAGTGAATGAAGGAATGTAGTGTGCTAACCTCCTTTTTTGTGTGTTTAAGTTAAAAATTATAGATTTAAATTTTCTTTTTGGAAAGTTTGGTGTTTGTAATAACTGCAATTGGAGAGTGGGCTGTTTTGCCTTTAAACGAGGGCCCTTCTTGGCCTATGAATGATGCATAATAAATTCGATATCAGTGGTTTTTTTATGGTCAAAGGCCTGCTTCTGTCAGGCAACATAAAATTCTATGCATATGGGTCTCTTGTTTAGATAAAGCTCCTCATTTTATATTGCCTTAGTCAACAGTTATTTTATGAAAAAAAAAAAAAAATTGTCTCCTACTTAGGAGAAATCACCCTAGTGTATTATTTGTTTTTCCAATAAGTACAACTGATTAGAGCATTTGCTTTAAATTTAGAAATAACTGTATTATTAGCTACATCATACAACTCATGATTTTGGAAAATTTCACATGCAAAAATTACAAAGCAAGAAAAAGGATATCTTAAGCTAACCTAGTTGTTAATTATTACTTCGTATTACAACTTCCAGTATGTGTGTGGCACTGGCTGGACCACGTCTTCCATTTTTTGAAATTTGTATTTAGAAATCAAATTTCAAATCTAAATTTTAAAATATTTTTATGAGAGATAGAACAAATGAATTTCATCAAATTATTTTGGTAAGATGTAAGAGTTGGTCTATCCCATTTATATTTATAATTAAATTATATGGAATCGAGTATAAAATTCTAATTCAATTTTTAGTGTGCAGTCCAACATTAGCTATGAAATTAAATTCTAATTTTTGAATTCAGTATTCAATATCCTCATTCATTAAATATCTTAGAAATGAGAGAGAATGTTGGTATGAGAGATTAGTCATCAATAATAAATATTGTGGATAAATAAATAAAATAAAATAGAAAATATAGTGATATATATATATATATATATTACAATAAAATTAGAAAAAATTATGTGTTATATTATGCGACGAGTATCGATAAAGTTTTACCCTAACAAATGACCACTTGTTTTTGGGGACTTTTTCTGCAAACAGTCACAAATGCAACAATGTTCATAGGATATTAGCAAAGGAGCTAGGTACGTTGCTCTCATTTGTTAGCAACTAATGGATCGACCACTTAGGTTGAGTTTAAATGGAAGCATCAATAAAAAATAAAAGATGTGTTTTGAAAAAGTATTTTATGTCAAATATGTGAAATATTATTTGAGGTGTCAACTACTTCAATATATTGATATTTTATTTGACTTTTTGGGTGGCTCATACGTAAGTAAATTAGATATATATCAGAATTTATGTGATTTTAGTAAAATATATATAATTTTTAATTCTGAAATTGAATTTATATGGACTCAAAGAGTTAAATATAATCAAGATCTAATTCGAATTTAGATCACCACTTAAATCATAGAATAAAAATTGTATATAATATTGTTGGTATGAAAATCAAGACAGACAATGAGTATCTCAGAAAACTTCAGTTTCCTTCCTCTTTTGGAGGTGGCGGAAAACAAATATTTTTTTTGCTAGTGTCCATCTAAGCACCTGCATTGAATTGAACCTTAAGATATCTTGATATCTTCGACAGATGGAACACAATTTGAAGACATGCCATAGAATTACAGATCATGGTTACAGAGGATCCATTCAGCCATTCGTATCATCTGTAACCATTTGATTTGGTTGTTATTCTTTTGGATGGTTAAGATTGAGATAGGTAAGAGATTTTGGAATCTCGCAAAAAACTTCAAACACTAGGATCTCTCTGTTACTTATGGGAGCCATCAATCTAGGTCTCAGGTCCGTCCAATTTTTTCCGGTTCAACTATTTCTTCGATCTTGTGAAAGTAGGTGTTGGATCCAGTTTTTCCTAGTTAAACCACCGGTCACAGCCCAAGCTTAATAACACTGAATAAGCACAGCACTATTCCAGCAATGGTTTGTCCCTATACATGGCCCCCCATTAAACCATGAAAAATTTATTGAATTAAACTCACCTGCAAATTCCTGATATTATGTGTAGCAAAAATATCATAGAAAATTACTCTTGCTAAGGAAAGTTTGTCCAATCTCTACACAAAACAACATCATTGTTGAGATTTCGCAATCTCTTATTAGATAAAAACTCCTATATATTTTTGGTACTATCATATAAAGAATTTTCTACGCCATATCACATACATGGCAAAGATTTATACCTCTTAACTCAAGTCTCAAAAGAGCTCCAACGCTAAAAAAATCGTTTAAGTCTTCACTAAATGGAATTGTGACTTCCATATCAAAATTATGAAGTATCTACAAACTTCAAATTGGTGCATTCATGATGTTCAATTACTTCAAACCAAAATGATGAAATATCTACAAAAATTCAAACTGGTGCATGCATTCATGGTGTTCAATTACTCAGTCCAACAAGGTCCTTGGATTTGGAAACCAAGCCCTAATTTCCAGGACCAAACGATAGAGTTGGTTCATCACATCACACTTCAAGAACCATCACAAAACACACACAGAGTTTGCATAGTCAATGCTCTCTGAACCAAAATGGCAGACAGCCAAGAATCCACCGAGCTTTTTGATGCCCCAATGCCGCTTTGGACATGCACAAAAAGATGGTGCATCGAAGGACTACAACACACACCACTTCCTACACTGCTGCTGTGCTGCACTGCCTTCACTCTGTGCTATTTATTCATTCATCCAGAAGGAGCAGGAAGGAAAAAAAAAAACATTGGAGCTGCTCATATTTCAGATGCCAATGCTCATTGCATCATTGCAACATATGCATGCAAGCTAGATTTACCCGTCTAAATCCACTCCGGTGCATTTACATTAGATCTGCCTGTCTTAATCTAATTATCAGAAGTCATCAAAGGATTTTATCTTGAATAATATTGTTTGATTGGACAATTGATTCTTGAGTGTGCGATCAAGATCATATGAAATCTTTGATAAAATTGAAGTTAAGGTCCCGAGACGTAGAAAGTTTAGAAGAAAAAAACCACCTATTTTTATTGGTGCAAGATTTCCTCTAAATTTTTTTTAGAATTTTCATGTTCTAGAAAGATCCTAAATCTAGATAATTTGGATTGGCATGTAAGTCCCCACCCCACCGCTACCCGGGAACAAACACTAGGATATTTAATTGTGAGATTTTAACTTTAGTTTGTCGGGTCTCAGTAGCTGGGTAGACAAGATTATGGTATAATCCCGCTGTAATTAAATGGCTGGTTGGTGATTGAGCCTTTCTTCATCATTAGTAGTAATTTGATTGTTTCCTTCTCTCTCTCTTTTGAAAGTTTACTTTTGCTCTTGGCTTGCTCATGGACTACACAAAATTGCAGGGGTGCTGTTTCCCATGAACGGATAGATTCTTGGGTTGGCTGTAACTTTTCTTTTACCAATAAAGGCTAGACAGAATGATTACCACTGTCATTAGTAGTATTAATTACCATCTAATGATACCACTAATGGTGTCTACCAGTAATAATTTGTAGAAAGGTTTTCTTGATTTTGTGAGGCAACTGATGTTTTATGCTATCCACTTCATTTTCTTTCAGATGTCCAAGTCTTTTTAGTCTCAGAATTTGTCTCAACTCTAAAGTATTCTAACATCCGATAACAAAAGAAGTATTTTCCAAGATTACTGAGTTTTTTGTTGGGTCTGACTCCCGTTTCTAGCTCACAAAAACTACAATTAAAAAATTCTGACTCATTAGAGGTTAGAAGCTAAAACTGAAGTCATATACACAATATGGAATTGTTCAATCAATGAGGTGATTTGATTATGCTCTGTTGCACCCAACCGTACACATGGCATGATGCTTTGTCAAATTGGCAAAGTTTTGTGATAATGCACTGTATCATATGTCAGGTAGGAAATACTGTTCTACCCAACGGTTAGCCTCAGGCTGGAGAGAACAAAAAGACAGAATACTAGTGTATGCCATGACCATGCTTCCCGTACAGAAACTGCAGGCCCATGAACTGTTAAGATGTCCTTTTTTATTTTTTGTTAAGAATTTCAAATTTAAAGTGGCTCCTAATCTGTCCATAGGAGTACACCTCTGATTCATAATAAAATACTATTTTTTTTATTTTTAAACATTTTATAATATAATATTATTTTCAATTTTTGACATAAATTTACAACTTTATTCTCACATATGACATATATTCTTTTTCACTTCTCCATTAATACTCTTTGCACCCACTTTCAAATTTTATTTGATAAAAACACTATAGTTCACTCGTATTTTTTTCACTAATTATATGCACTTTAATTTTCACACAATCAAGACTTATATTGTGTTTATTCTTCTTACTGTTGTTACCCATTTGGGTGACTGTTGTAAAAAAAAATGTTCAATACTTAATGACTAAGGCAGTCTTGATTTTTTTTTTTCAATTTTTACCATTGTTAATGACAGTTATGTCCTCTGTTGCTGCCCAAGAGTGCCATAGAAAAATATTTTTTTTTTTTTGTCATTTTGCATTCTCCACTCTCCAGACATATATTTCCTTTAGTTACCCTCAGTCACTTAAATATATAAAAACTTTATTTCGGTACTGTTTTGTCTGTATTTCCATAACATTGCCAAGACGTAGTAGTCTAGTTACAGTAAACTCCATGAATGCCGGAGTAATACTGGTCCAAACGACAACCTGCTTGTCCTAATTCAATTATCTATAATATTTCACCCAAGAACTTTCACTAAAGCAGACGTTCATGGAGGCCATGCCAAAACAAATTCACCAAACAGTCAAACACAGCTGAAAATGCACCTAATGGCAGAGACTTTTTTAAAACCCAATTTAAAAAATAACTTACAGTTTGAAATTTATGCAAAATAACGTTTCAAATTAGTCTGTTATGTTTCGAAATCACAACAAACTGTAGTAAGGTGAAGATGAAATAGTTGTTTGCCACCACTGATAGCCACAAACATGTGCTTATCGCGTACACATGGAGGCCTATCACAACTTTAGATTATGGGTTAATTTTATATTTTTTAACGGAATTGTTAAAAAAAATATTTTTTTTATCAACTTTCACTTTTCATATCAACTAATATATCTCGATCTAATAGATTTTAGAGTGTCGTATTTTTTAATTTATGTTGTTACATTTAGATTTGTCAAATTTTTTTGTTTTATATTTTCTAAACTGATAGCATATTTTTTTAAGTGGTCGAATTTTCTTATTTTAAGTTGTCGTATTCTTTTTAAGTTGTCATTTTTTTTTAAGTCGTCGAATTTTTTTATTTATCGTACTTTTCAGAAAATTTTTTGTATGTAAAAAGTGTAAGAACGTAATCATGTGTTTTTTAATTAGGTTATTTAAAAAAATTCAAATGGCTGACATTGGTCTCCAAGTCCAATTAGGGGTTTTTTTTTTTGACTGATTTTAAGAAATCAAAACTCAAAACCTAAAACCCGGAAACACGGAAAACCAGCTTCCCAAGCTTCTGCAAAATGAAATGGACCATATACCATCAAAAATTTATAGTATTTGCGAAATCTGCCACCCGAGATGTTAAAGAGCAATAGAGACGGGCATTGCCAATTTTTTTTCAAAATTTATAAACTGCCAATGTTTGTCAAACAGCTTTTGAGGAGTCACATTTTTCTTTCAAATTTATAAACTACCAAAGTTTGTCAAACGGCTTTTGAGGCGGGCTCTTTGAAGCTGCTGCTCCAAGAAGGTAAGCTCAATCTGAGCTAAACTCCCCCAAGCATGCTCGTACATGGACCATGGACCATGGCATACAAATCTACAGAAGCTATGGTTCACATCTAATACTCCCACATTTACCACTCAAGTGATGAAAATACTACTACAGCATTACATTAACTACATGAAATCATCAAAATAAGTGACCAACCAACAATAGGTTCCACATTAGCAGGTTAGTGGCAACTGGATCATTACCATCATCAACTGCTCGGTTCAGACCCTCAGCAACTGCAGTTGCTGGGTTCAGACCCTCATGAGGTTCACTCACAAAAGGCATAACATTTTCAGCTCGGTTCAGACCCTCAGCAACAGCTGCTGAGTTGCTGAACCACAGCTTCCATCGTCGGCCGCTGGCTTGCAGCCTCACTTGTGCAAACTGCAGCTACCGCAGCAAGCTTCGCTGCCTCAGACCTTGAGAAGACACCATCGAGATTTCCATCAATCAGGCCTTCGAGGTCGCCAGCCTCTGCGCCAACCCGCAGGTGCGAGACAGCCCTCTTGCCTGTGATGACCTGGAGAACTATGATTCCGAAGGCAAAGACATCACTCTTCTCAGTGAAACGGCCTGTTGTGGCATACTCGGGGGTGAGGTACCCCATTGCCGCACTGGCCTTGACGGTCGAGAAGACGACGTCATCTGCCAAGAGCTTGTGCAGCCCAGCAGCCGACAGCCGTGGGGTGAAATGGTCATCAAGAAGGACCTTTTCGGCTGAGATATTCTGGTGCACTACTGCCGGCTTAGTGCCTTTCTTAGTGTGCAAGTACTCAATTCCTGCAAATATGCAACAGATTTAAGGATTTGAACCACATAACTCACAGATATCAGTCTTACATTGCATTTGAGGAAAATAGAAAAGAATGAAGCATGTCAAGTACCTCTTGCAAGGCCTTTGATGATGGAGACTCTTGCAGGCCAATCAAGAACATTGGTATTGGAACCGCCCTTCACGTCCAAATACTGTGACAGGCACCCGTTAACCATGAAATCGTAGACAAGGAAGCACTCCCCCCTCCCCCTGGAGCAGCAGAATCCCCTCAGGCTAACAAGGTTCTCGTGTCGCAGAACAGTGAGCATTTTCAGGCCCCTCAGGAAATCGGATTCCTCTTGCTTGCAGCTAGTCTTATTCAGGCTTTTAACAGCAACGACAGACCCATCCCGAAGGATGCCCTTGTATGTCGCAGAGAAACTGCTCTTCCCTAGCAAGTTAACCTCAGAGAAGTACTGAGTAGCACACTCGACCTCCTCAAGGTTGAACCTAAAGCTATCACCAACCTCCCCTGATGACCCAACACCGCCTCCAGACAGCGGATCCCAACCATTCGAGTACTCAACGCTGATCAGAGGGGAGGCACTTCTTCGGCAGACATCCTTTTGCTGGTAATGGTCAGTGCTGAGCCTGCTATCAGATACCTCAAGCGAGCTGCCAATCTTCTGCTTCTGCCGGCGATACCACGAGAATGCAAATAGTCCGCAAAATGCAGCACCAATCGCCACTGCAACCACACCCACAACAAGTACTCCTGCAGAGGCATTTGGAGATCTTGTGCAGTGGAAGCCCTCGCAGTGTGTGTCTGGATTCGCTGACTGCGGGACTTGGCGTGTCTTTACAGTACTATCAGGACCAAAAGGCTCAGGTTTGCTAGGTTTCAGACCATCCTCCGAAGCAATACAAAGATTAAGCAAAACAAAGCCAACTCCGCAAAGACCTTTGTTATTTGCATACTGGAATCCGCCGTTCAGTCTCCTCAATCCTAGCATCCAATACCAAATTGCAATGCTTAGTACCATGAACAATGAAAGAAAGAAAATTCTGACAGGTTAGGCAAGAGTATAGCACCAGCAGGGACACTCCCGGAGAGAGAATTATTGCGAACATCAAAAACCTCGAGCAGCGGGACCTCAGCGAGTTTTGAAGGGATTGAACCAAATAGTGCGTTGAAGCTTAAATCAAGCCGTGTCAGCTGCGTTAGATCACCAAGAGTTGCAGGAATGGCTCCGGTCAGTTGATTGGACTGCAGTGCAAGGACAGTGAGCTTATTCAAGTGCCCTAATTGCATTGGTATGCTGCCTGTCAACTGATTGTAACCTAGCTGCAACACTGCAAAAGAAAGCAGCAAAGGGAAGAAAACTACATCAGAAAATTAGAGGGTCCTCTTCAAACTGTAATTAACCATAAAGGAAAGTCCAACCATTTGTCAATATGATATATTGATATTAACCACTTAGTGAGGCATATAAGCAGACAGGATGCAAATTATACAGGTACTCTTGTTTAAGTTCTTGGGAGCAGAACACAAGAACTGCATAGGATGACAAAAAGAAAACTAGTGGCTGTTCACCTTTCAGCCCCTTAGAAACAAATAGTACACATTTGGATGCTCAAAAGCAAGAATAGAAAGATCACACTGAAAAGAAAACCCTAATCATTGCCAAGTTGTGTTAACACTATGAGGAAGGCGCATTTAGAAGAAAGGAGGGAACTAGCCAGCAAGAACACAAAATTTTCTTGCTGTTTCCTGGGTCACTTAGCACAAAGAACAAGAATATTGCATATAAAGAGAGAGAACAAAAAAAAAAAACAAGCAAGAAGAGTACAAAGTATAAACAGAAAAGCAATTCAAATCAAAGATATTGCTACCAAGTCACAGCAAAAAATCATTTGTATCACAGCACAATATCCAATCTGAAGTGGCCACAAATATCCATAATGAGGCAAGTAATCCCAGATGAACTCCCAGAAGTATAATAAAATATACGCAGTAAAGATTCAATCTTTCAACTCCATGAAACATTTTTTACATATGCAGGAGTCAAGACAAGAGAAATCAAATGAGAGAAACACGTGGCTATCACTTTTCTCACAGATGAGACTCGAATAAGAAATCTACAAAACGAATGGTCGGCTTGAAGAGTACACCAACATCCCATTTCAAAAATTTGCAGTTCCAGTGTTAATATTTTAAGCTCACAAACAACCACCAAAAGAGTACGAAAAGAACGAGCGCAACTGTCCTTTCCACTCTCCTAACAAATCTCAACTTCAACTGTAGAAGACGAAATAATAATGGAAAGCAGAAATTTTCTACTGATCACTACCCAACTAAAAAACTCACAATTTTGAAATGCTCAAAACATTACCATAAACCTACGAAAAAAATGGAACCTCTATGCGTCCAAACAACTATCCTGTACCAAAAGAAAGATAAGACCAAGAAACCAGAAAAGATCTCACCTTTGAATCCCAAAAGATAGGTAACTGAAAAACTGGGTACAAAAGAACTGAAATCCGAGAACAAAAGAACAAAATTTTCATTGTTCAAACTTCAAATCCAAACCAACCTAAAAACCCCTCTTTAAACTCAAAGCACGTCTAGAAAACTCAAGTTGTAGACCGCTAAACTTACAAAAATAAAATCTCCAAAAATAATAAATAAAAGAGCAACATAAAACCCATTTGCCCAACAAAGAAGACAAACTAGTCTTAAAAATGCCACCTTGAAGCACGAGAAGCCAAGCACGGAGCTTTCCATCCGCACGGTTCAAAAACCGAGGAACCAAGCAAGAAGACCCCATAAAAATCTCACCTTGGAGGTTCGCCATGCCGGCAATCTCCACGGGCAAGCTCCCGCTCAGATGGTTCACGTCGAGGTAGAGGTCGGTGAGCTCGGACAGGTTCCCAACCTCCCTCGGTATGGACCCCCTGATGCCATTGTAGTGCAGGTACAGCCCGGTGAGCCGCCGGAGCGCGGCGATCGCCGGCGGTAGGGTGCCGGACAGCCCGCGGCCCTGCAGCGAGATGGCCGTGACGCGGCCGTCGCCGTCGCAGTAGACGCCGATGAAGTGGCCGCCGCACTGGTCCCCGTCCGGGGCCCAAGAGCCCAGCACCCGGCCCGGCGGGTCCAGGGCGACCTTGAGGGCCATGAGCGCGCGGGCCTCCTCATTGTTTTGTGCTCCGGAGGCCAGAACGGAGATCAGGAGGAGGGTGAGGAGGAGGAGGGCGGGGGTGGAGTGGGAGGGAGTGTCCATTGGAGGCAGTGAAGAAGCTTGGAGCAAGTGGGGAGCACTAGAAAGCAGGAAGAGCGCTGGGGTGTTTTGGGTAGAGTGGGAGACTGTGCGGCACCTGCAAGTGGTGTTGAGTTCAAAAAACAATAACAATAAATAAGTATACCTAATTATCTCTACATTAGTTTTGCTCAATAGCATTTTTTTTTTTCACTTTTGCACTCAATTTTTCTCATTATAAGATCAAAATCATTATATTTTTCACCAACCCTGCTTACTGTCAGGATGATGGCGGTATTACAATAGATGATGACAGCCATTTGGACAGACAATAAACAACGAAATCGGTCGATGGTGGCGCAGTGCAGTGAGGCTGGTGTCCAGCTATCCGTTAGCGGCATGCGACAACAGCCAACGAATTAGGAGAATAGGAATAGACAGAGAAGGAAAACGGGGAATTTTTTTTTGAAATAACCCTATAAAAAAAAACAATTACAAAACTAACTCTTAATTTTTTAAATTTGCAAAAATGACTTTCAGTCGCGAAATCTTCCTCGCGACAGTCTTCAGTCGCTATACGGTATAGCGACTGAAGACGTGGCACGGCACAAATGCCCCACTGGCACTTGTGCCGTGCTAGCCAGGTTTCAGTCGCTATACCGTATAGCGACTGAAAGGTGCGGGTTTCAGTCGCTATACGGTATAGCGACTGAAATCTGGGAAACTTTCAGTCGCGAGGAAGATTTCGCGACAGAAAGCTATTTTTGCAAATTTAAAAAGTTAAGAGTTAGTTTTGCAATTGTTTTTTTTTATAGGGTTATTTCAAAAAAAAATTCGAAAACGGGTGGCAAGTGATGCTAACATCATCTTTCATGTCAGTGGACGAGGCAGCAGGGGCCATGGGTGGGGATTGGACGAATAAGTTTTCTTTTTAAAAAATTAGTTCTCTCCACTTGCTTGATCTGAATCTTACATTATACACTTAGGTTATCTTCAATGTGTGATTTTTGAGAGGCACATGGCGGTCGAAGCGCCTGGTCGAACGACACAAGAGATGCGCGAGCACACGCAGAGCCGCTCAAGCATGCGGTCGCCGCACGCGGTTGAATTTGCGGGCCCCACCAATCACGCGGCGGTCAAAACAATTCTGTTGGAACCGGTTGAAGGCGTGTGCATACACGTTTTGTGAGGCCTGCAAACTCTCGACGACTGTAACACTTCACAACCTAACCCATTAACTGACAGGTGGGGAAAAATTTCTTGCGTCGCATATCATTGAATGAGTGGAATAATATCGACGATTCACAGGACAAACACAGTGGGCCCCACAACTGAAACACACCAAAACATTCCATTTTCCGCACATAAATGTTCATGTCACACCCATTCAATGACAGTTGAGACCAATAACAATGGGCCCACATGTCAGAGACAAGCTTGTGGTGAACAACGAATAACAAGGTGAAGATAGTGGGGGCCTACCACCCACACATTGCGGGTTAGCCTAGTATCTCGTGTTCACACAGTTCACTTTGGCATCACCCTCTGACTTGTGGGACCAAATTAGATGAGCCCATTTGTTAGTTGGTAGTGTAGTATTTTGATCGATAGTAAACCGAGGTTGGTGGGGCCCACACCGGAACGTTATATTTCCTCACATTCATTGTACATGCGGTTCACTCGTATTCCAGTCACCAACAGTGGGTCCCGCAGATGTTGTGTTCCACCTGTCATCCTCTATGATCTGAAATATGTTTTTTGCTGAGTAATTTGAAAACGTGACTGGAGAGGCTCTTCACCCGTGAGCACCGCGAAGAGTTTCTCCAAGAGTCTTTGCATCGAAGAACAAGAAACTTTTCAAGAAGCTTTTCGTTGATATGACGGAAAATATTTTCCTGAAGAGCAGCTCAAAAAGAAATTTGTATTAGAGATAATCTTATACTATATTCTTGTACAGTGAGTGATATTTTAGTGAAATATTTTCTTTACAAAATATTAGTGTTGGAGTACAATTTTAAGACAAAAGTAAATGTCTATTAAGGGAAAATTGAAATGAAATAAATAAAGAATAGAAAAAGATAAATAATAAAAATTTTTTTTAAGGCCAAGCCATCTCATTAGTCAACTTATCTTTCTTCAACGAGCACTCCATTTAGTTCTCTCTATATATTGAGGTCTCATGTTATTGAGTGTCATAAATTATACAATTCGTATCACGTAATTCATAATTTTTAGATCTTATTTAAAATATATGAATTTGAGAGGAAAAAATTCATTCTTATTAAATATGTTAGTTTTTTTAAAAAATTTTGAAATTTCTACATTCTAGATAGATTGCGCATATTTATGAACGAAATTTAGCGGTGTTTATTTTGGAATGTTTTGGTATTAGATTGATTGCGCATATTTATGAACGTTTATTGGTAGACGAGCCTCGTAGCTGCAGTGGCCTTATTGACTCCAGACTATTAAACTTCGTTTCCTGTAGAAGGTTAGGGCTCATGAGCAGATTTGTAACTATGGAAGTCGTATAAAATTAAAAAAATAACCCATGTCTAATGAAAATTACGTAGGAAATTTATTGCACATCAAAAATCTTCTAAAGCCATTGAATCTTATATGAAATATTTCAAAGACTTCATATGATTTTGAAGGACTTTTTATGCATAAAAATTTTTTTACATAATTTTTACATATATATCTTGTGGGTGTACATAAGACATACAATATATATATATGCGATCCATCTAAATATACCAGTCAAACAATTTCTATAAAAATTCAGATATATTTCAAACTTAAGATATCTAAGTTATTTTAAAGTTTTTTTTGTGTGGCATCCTCATGCCAAATTCAAAATTGAAAAGTTATGAGGGGTCTTGTCGAAATGGTGGTACTGCTCCTGCGGGCGAGGCTCCCTCGGTGCCTCCGCCCATGAAAAGGAGAGGAGGCGGTGACACAATCGGGGTGCATGGCGGCTGATGGGGTCAGCTGGGAATGCTTTCGGTGAGAGGAATCCCAGAACGAGTGGCTCAGATGATTCGCATGTTTCATCGAACGGTTGAATCCTTTTTAATGACGTGGATGTACGATGGACGATCAGGAACGAACGGACGATATGAGAATCAGAATGGAAGCAAGATTGGACGGCTAGTAAATGGGGGCGACGTGTCTTACCGGGAGGCACAAATAGAACAGTGATCACCTTCACTCACATAGATATATTAATTAAAGATTACTGCATGTAATACAATGTCACTAAAGCCTATGGAAAAGTGCCCTTACATACTCGATAAGTATATACACACTACATTTTTAAAATTGTCGTTTTAGCTCCTGCCACAATTTTTTAAAATAAAATAAGATATGTGTATTTTAAATATTTATAATTAATATAATAAACGTGTTGTTTATATATAAGCAATTAATAATTGAATAGAGTAATATTTTTAAGAGTCTATTTGAAAGATGAAGTCATATTTCACCTAAAAAAGTATAATAATATTTTTTTTTACAAATTTTATTCTCTAAAGCGTCACTTTTTTAAAAAAATAGAGGGATGTAACTTAATGTTATTAATCTAATTAACTTATACAAATTTTGAACCATATTTTAGCTTTTCTAGAACTTACGAACAATGGATACAGAAACACTGAAATCCTACTTCCAAGACCAATCATAAAAGAAACAACAGCAGTGTCCAGTCAAGTCGGACCCGACTAGGTGTTCAGGGCTAGGTTTGGTGTTAAAGGCCCGGACCGATAGCAATCGGGGTTTTTTAGCCCCATCCCAACCCATACGGCCTAACTCCAATCGTGCCCATTACCTTTTTTAATGTAATAGGATAAATTTGTGTCCAAGATATCTTTGTAGATTTGATATAGGAGTGAAAAATTCACCTTAATATTCCAAACAAATCATAAAAATGAAAAGAAATAATATTTTCCATAAAAAGTTGGAAGGTAAAACCAAGTTTTGGTCATTTTAGATTTTGGCTATCACAAATCCTCAAAAAAAAAAATCTCTCCTCTCTTAAACTTATCCGGTGTAATAAATAGTAATCTCTCACCACTGATTTATACTATTTATTGCTCGCTTCCCTCTTAACGTATTTCTTCTCAAATAAGACAATTTTTTTTCCAACAATCTTTTAGGATTATCAAATAATCCAACTTTTGTGGTTATTGGTGTCCACATCTCTTCACGTTTGGAGTTTAAAGAGTTGACACGATTTTATCTGTTTATATTGATTTAATATTTCATATTTAACCTCATTAATACACGGTATCTTTTCTAGATTATGCTTTAACTCTACATGCCAAACATTGTTGGATATAGAATTGGTTGTCAAGATTGAATTCCACCTGATGGATTATATATATCGGCCCCATAACTTTAATTAGGCTATATGCATGATGCATTTGGTAAGCATGTGGTGTTTTTATTTTTGCATGGATACTATGCTTATAATTTTTATATAATTTTTTTTAAAATGTGATAATTTAGAATAAAAATGCAATAACCTTAACTAAAGACGTCCGACAACGCACAATAGGAAAATATGATAATCTAAAATAATAAAATATGATAATTTTAACTAAGAAAATGTGATAATCTAAAAATGAAAAAAGAGATAATTTAAAATGAGAAAATATGACAATATAAAATGAAAAAATGCGACAATCTTAAGTAAGAAAATGTGACAACGTAAAATAAAAGAAGAAAAATTTCTTTTATACCACTATAAAAGTTAGATACTGTGGTTTGTAAGATTGACATGCTGGAGTCGGATCCATATGTCGGCCTCACATTCAGGGGCAAAAACAAAATATCCAACTTTTATAGGGTATGGATGAAATTCTTCCAATAAGAAAATGTGGCAATCTAAAATATATTAGATCAAGATTTATAGGTTGATATTTGTCGATGATTAGTTGAGGACACCCGAATTTACGAAAATGATGGTTTAAATAGAACAATATATGGTGGTTAAGAAAGTGGTGAATCAAATAGGTTACAAAGTTTTAACAAGTTTGGACTTCAAAGGATGAGTAATAGTCCTATTTCCTGCAATTGTAATCAACCAAGAGATTTAACTTTACAATGAGTTTACAAATTATCCTTAATTAAGGAAAAATCCCATGCCCCCATCTACACAATCTGGTCTTCTTTAATAGTAGTCGATGAACAGTTATCACATGCCAATTAAAGGAAGAACTGCTCGACGGTTGCTGAAAAACTGATTGACAGTTACTTGCGGTTTTAACGCATAATTGCCTTAAAGTGGGTTGCGTGTAGTAGATGGGGGACCTGCTTCCGAAAATTTAGTGACGGTTTTGTGTTTTCTATCTTTGACTAAGTCTGGTCGGGTATTCGACCAAATTTGGACTTAGTCGAATTAGAAGTTTAGAGCTGGCCTAATCTTCTTGATCAAATCAATAGTTTAGAGTTGATCGAAACTATTCATTAATGCTTAGTACAATACAGAAAAATGTTACATTGTGTAAGTACAAGAATTAAATAAGTATCTTAATTCCCGCCAATATTAAAAGTGGAAACAAACTTAATAAAAAATATTTTTACCTTAATCATACAGGTGTTTTTTTACTTCTCACTATTTGTTTGTGGTATCTATTTGTGCTGCTCTGATATTATTAAATTTATTTAAAAGTATCTAATAATAATACTTGTATCATTTTCTTTACAGTATATTTGAAACACATGAATTGCATAGAAATAATGGAGAAGATCTTACATCCAGTGAAAATGGATGTGTTATATCCTCTGAAATTCCTATAGAATTTCTACGTCCAAACAGGGTCTTAGTTCCTTTGCATTACTGAACCAACATTTTCTAAGTGTCAGAAGAAAAAAAATTACTTTCTCCGTTTTATAATATAAGGTTCATTTCTCTTTACACAGCCTTCGAAATCAAAATTTGAACATTAAGAAATATCATAATATATTATTAATAACTACAAAAATATGATATTATAAAAATATTTTTAGAAACAAATCTAGTGCTACTATTTATATTTAGTCACTTCAATGTATTTTAAATTAATTATTGGTAAAAATTTACTATGTTTGACTTGAAATTCCGTATGAGTTATATTTTGAAACAAAAGAGTGACGTTCTGTCATTTGTCTATATTTAATCTTGAGGACAACATGCTATCTTAGACGTGGTAAAATTGCAAGTAAGATCGATCAATGAAGAAATTTACAAGTCTAGCTGGCTCGTAATCTCGTATATTAGACACTGAAGGCAAATAATGCTGAAAGATGGCTGATCGCTACACCAGGATGTAGGAGCATATCAAATCATAGAAATACGATGCAGGTGTGCTCTTTGAATATAACTGGAGAAAGAGAACATACATGCAAGCAAGCCGGGTCTAACACAAACACGGCATGACACACGGGGTAGCTGCTTGCTCTTTTACTGAATTACACAAATGGAAACAGAAAAAAATGCATGGAAACACAAATACATAGTAGTAGTAGCAGTAGTAGAAGAAGATATGATAAAACCGCGCCACCCCAAATCGATCAAGGAGGAGTGACGATTATTTTGGGGAATAGAAAATAAAAAGGAAACGATCAAATTAAGCATGAATGCATGCACACCGAGCATACGCCGCGCATCGATCAAGCATCTGGGCAACCCTCTGTCGCAGGGCAGAATATCTTCTTAGGGTCGGCGACGCCACCGGTTTGGCGTACGAGCTGCCTCCGGAAGTCGCACACGCACTCCTCGTTCTGTGCGAAGGCAGCGCAGCATGCCCTTGCGTCCGAGAACACGGGCTTACCATCCCCACCTTCCTCGATCGGGACCGTTACCGTGCGGCAGTCTTTGATAAAGAACAGCGGTAGAGCGACGCAGTCCGTGTCCCCCGCGGCCCCTTGAGCGGAGGCCGACGAGATCAAAAGCACCACCGCGGCGAAGACCGTCATGATCATGATCACCTTCGCAGCCATCACTACTAGCTAGCTCGCTACTTAATTGATACTAGTACTAGTAGTGTAGTGTTGTATCCTTTTGTTTGTGTGATCACTTCCTGCTCCATCTCTCGCCTTTTATAGGCGTGGATCGATCGATATATGCATGATACGTTGATCGATTACATACTTAAGAAATGTAAAATAAGTAAGTAATGGAGATCTGCCGTGTTATTAATTAATAATTGATGATGATCTCGATTTGCAGGTGGCTCTTTTTCCGAATCAGGTAAACGAGTGGCACGTTAGGCGAGATTGGATCTTGCACCTGCCTCGTTCCGTTCTTGGTGGTCGTGCGTGAAGGCATGCAAGCAAGTGGAGATCACGTCTGATCCAATAGGATTTATGCATTAGTTTGAAGGGGATTTATGGAAAACAAAAATTATTGCATTACAAATATGAGATATTGTACCAAAAAATTAACTTGCTACTACAAACATATATAAGCATGGATTAAGATGAAAGCTTATAGAGATAACTTAACCTTCATTAGGGTTTACTGTTAGATTTTTCGACTTAAAACGTATGAAATTTCCAATGAGTACAACAATTCATATGAACGATTTGTAATATAAACCAATATCGATCAAGACTGACAATTAGCACGACCCCCATTCAAAATATGGTAATCGCTAATGAATGTTATACTATTAATTAGTCAATTAACAGTATAAGACATTGTCTAAAAATTGTTTCTCATTTAACTTCCTATCCAATCTAATTGCAAGGTCAGTGATTCGAGTCTTCCTTGGGACATGAGAATTTCTTGTTTTTCTTTTTTTTTATTCAATACAATAGATTTCATTGTTTCAAGTTCATGTTTCAACTTTCATATTCATATATTTTAGGTTTTAATTCATCGCATGTTTCAGACTCAAGTTTATAGGTTTCTAATTTCATATGTTTGATCATTTTTATTCTCTACAATCGCATTTATTCCATAAGATCAACGGTTGCTGATTGATTGTCAAGAGATTTTCTTTTTAATTTGCATTTGGAAATCAAATCTAAATTCAAATTTACAATTTAAATTTTAAATAACTTTATGAGGGATGAAAAAACAAATTTCATCGATTTCTTGCGTAGAGAAAAAATTGGTCTAGCCTATTTGTAATTATAATTGAATTATATGGAATTGAGTGTGCAATTGTTAGTTCAATTCCTAACATCAGAATTTTGAAATTGAATTGCAAATCCTGAAATTCATACTCAACTCATGGGATCCAAACAGAGTGGTAATTTTACTTAGAAAATCGATCGGTTGGGAACAGCTTATTGTGGTTGATTTCTTAAATTTTGAAATCAATTAGTAGCATGGGTGTACACGTAGATCTATGATGCTTCACGATAGAAGTTTTTTTTATATATAACCCAAAATAAAAAATAATTGTAAAAATGACATACAGTTTAGTAAATTTACTAAAATGATCTGATTCGGTGCAATTAGTCAATTATCGCGGCTGTTATACACGACAGAAATCGTAAATCTTTAAAAAATATGTTTCCATCTTTTCTATTTTGAAAACACGACAGAAAAGATAGTTATCCTCTTTTCCATTTTGAAAACATAATAGAAAGCAAAAAAAATCAATTCAAATTCATCGCGAGTACTCGTGCTTGAGAATGTTGTTGTGAAAGTAGAAAGATGAAAACATATTTTTTGAAAATTTATGGTTTTTGTCGCGTATCACAGTCGCGATAATTGATTTATCGCACTCAATCGGATCATTTTGGTAAATTTGTTAAACTGTGACTTATTTTTATAATTATTTTTTATTTTAAGTTATTTATAAAAAAAAATTCAGAATATGATGAGTTGAACAATTCGAAACCAATCATGGATGGAAAGTTGCAATACAAAGAAAACTAAACTCCGATTATGTTGCAACAGAAGCGATTCGGCGATTAATCAAGTCAACAAGTGGGGCAAGATATCATGCAAAAGTACATGATCGGACGAGATCCTACATGGTGGCCGGCAATGGTGGAGAAGTCAATGGCAGTGCAGGAGGTGTTAAAAAAAACTTCTTTCTATTTTGGACTATTTCTTTTTCAGAAGGAAGAGAGGGTCACAACTCACAGCTCAACATTTGGCCTATATGCTTAAGCTGGAACTATTAATCATTAAATATTGAATATGACCTGGATGGAATTTGCTCACTCTTAATTTATCTTTGCTATCTTTTCGGAATTCGAACAATATTGGAGAGCAATTATGGGGGCTCAATTATCCTATGAGACTTTGTGAAATTCTCAACCGCATTCCTTATAATGTAGCTTTTGATTTTAGTTCAATTTATTTGAATGGAGAATAAAATGTGCCTTGTGAATTGAAATATAGTGGATATAAATCCGATGGCAAAGAAGGTCGGGTAGACTACTATTATTTGGACTTAATGAGTAAACGGGTTGGATATGAGCTATAAACTATTGAATACTAGTTGAACT
Source organism: Pharus latifolius (assembly GCA_019359835.1). NCBI lineage: Eukaryota > Viridiplantae > Streptophyta > Magnoliopsida > Poales > Poaceae > Pharus > Pharus latifolius. Next base: position 81,927,951 of record CM033324.1, read on the forward strand.
CCCATGTATTACTGCAGGTCTACTTGAAATAATTTTTTTTAAACAATGATATGAGTTCTATACAGACTCTAAAAAATAAGAGAGCATAATTACTTATTTTTTATATGATACAACTGATTAGGTTCATATAATAAAATGTGTATAGAAACGCAGGAGAGAGTGTGTAGGTAATTCGATTTGGATGGATTTAAATAAGTGGTTGCCACAACAATTAGATTGTGGTTAAATATAGTGATGCAGGGTGTCTGATCTTCATAACATAGAATTGTTGATAACTTGTTGATCCGTGCAATTTGATGAACCGATGGTATCAACTACTGTCAAAATAACAATTTATGACAAAAAAATTCGCCCAATTAACAACACATTTTGATGAATGTTTACTCAACTACACAAAAGTAAACGACAATTGCTCCTATAAATCACAAGGATTCATAAAACAATGGTGAAGAGAATAACTCCCAATTTTATTGTCATGGGAATAATTTCTAGAATAAGAGTAAAAGTTTCTTTGAAAAATTTGTATGTATAATTCATGATTGAGAGATACATGAGACGCACCGTTCCTATTTAAAGGTCTATGATCGACTTTCTAATTTGTGGTTTGGTCTTGGAAACCGCTTTTAACTCATTTACGAAACAAACTCTAATCGGATTCAATAGAAAAGGAAACAATGTATTTTTCTTAAGATACAAACCGATTCTTACTCAAATTTAGTTAGAAAAGAAGGCGCGCAGACTTGAAATCTTCACGTCTCTTTCTCTGATTTGGACTCATGGCCAACTGGTTAAACTTTCTTATCTCTTCCTCAATCCGAAATATGATAGCTACTCTTCTCTTGATTGTTCTCGATCGCTCCATCATCTACACATGTAAATATGAGAACACACAAAATAATATTATTAGATAGCAGCCAATTCTCATGAATATCAAATAATAACTCATTAAGAAGCAAATTCACCTGTTGGTTAAGTTGTTTTGCTCTAGTTCTTATCATTGGAGGACTTATTTTATTTGGAATATTATGAAGAACACCATGTGAAATATAAAATGAACTAGTATCAGAGATGCCATAATCATATAGGTTTTATAGTGACTATATCATTATTTTATAGCAATCTATGTGTTATTACATCTATCATAATCAATTACTACACTACAAGTGATTGCTAAATTTTAAAGTGTCTTTAGTTAGATAGAGGTAATCAAATAAATCAATTTATTAGTTTATGAGCCCAGGGAATTGATTTATCTTAATAAGTCTAAAAGATGTTTGATGATATTTTAGGCTTAAAAAATATCCTAATAGTCAGTGAAATATGTTTTTTATTTTTTATGTTTAAGAAGTGTAAAATAGATATATACTTAAGGAATGTATAGTAACTTCCAAAAAGATTCTGAGATTCTTTTTAAGATTCCTTTTTGTTTATTTCTGTCACCATCCTAATCCACAATCTCTCCCTCTCAATCATTTCTTCGCCGACCCTAGCCCTCTCAAGGCTACCATCGCCTGATCACTTCGGCCGGCCATCCCATTCCCCAATCCCCAACCCTAGCCCTCTCAAATCCTCCACGAGACCACGACTTGAGCGGCCGCACCACCCACCAGTCACCAGATCTATCACGGCGGAGCGGCGGCGGCGCGGGGGTGCGGTGGCGGCGGCGTGAGTTCTCGGCGGCCTATGAGGTCCCTGGCCGCCGTGCCCTCCGCGGCCTCCTCCCCGCTTCGCGCCCTCCTCCTCATCTCCCCCCACCTCTCCTCCCCTCCACCACCTCCCTCTCCCCGACTCCCGCTTCCCATGAATCCCTCCTCTTCCTCCTCTAGCTACCACTCCAACGCTGCCGCCTTCGCCTCCCCGCAGCCTCGTGGCGCCGCCCGCCGACGCGGTGGCGGCAGAGGCGGACGCCGCGATGGGGGCGACCGGGTCGACGCCCTCGGCCGCCTCCTGTAACAGCCTTCAACCTCTCTGCGCAGTTAGCCTAGTAATTGCTCCATTATTAACCATGCATGTTTAATCAATATTCTTGTCGAATTCCAGGACAAGGATCTTGCGGCACATGGCAGCGGAGCTGAACCTGGACATGAGGAGCGACGGTTACGTGCGAGTTCGCGAGTTGCTCATGCTGAACATGCAGACCTTCGCCAAGATCCCTTTGAAGTCGCACACAGTGGAGGAAATTAGGGAGGTGAGTGGGTCTATATGTAATGCTTGTGGCATATGTTGGTTGCCCCTTCTTCTTATCTTTCCAGCAAGAACTAGCATGGAAAAGCACTCATGTGTTGTAGCTTGTGAATGGCATTTAATTTGATCCATTGTTGTGTTTTGATGCACCAAAGGCGGTCAGGAGGGATAACAAGCAACGGTTTAGTCTGTTGGAGGAAGACGGGGAGCTGATGATTCGTGCAAACCAGGGGCACACTGTAAATGTATGTTGTCCTCCTGCAATACTGAAGCAGATACAATAGCTTTTATTCCATCCATCATTGCTTATGATACCTTTAGTATTGTTGCTCTAGCAGATGGATGAATCTATTGGGGATAGCACAGATCAGTTATGCCAGTATTTGTAACCATTTACACCACATATTTCCTTGTTTTAGTTTCATGCAAAAAGTTTTTAGAAATTTCATAATAAACTAGGCAAGGCCTAATTATTGATTAGTGATCGAGGACATTTTTATGTTGATTGGCCTGAACTAGAGCAAGAAGGTGGTATTCATAGGGTTGGGTGGTTGGCAGGGCTAACACTTTCCTATGACGGTTTCATTTTTAGACTTTTTGGGTGGCAGGGCCAACTTTTATGTTAAGAAAATAGCAGTTTTGTTCATGCTTTGCTTGTTCTATGTTTCCAAAATTACTTGTCTATTCAAAATAACAAGTTTTGTCAGCGACCACAAACACCTCTGCAAGACTATCCTGACATCAATACAAACTAGTGATGATGTTTGAAAGTTACAATATCAGTTTTCAGATTAGAGAGGCTTAGAGGCCTAGATAATTGTGTTGTTTTGCTTCTCTGCTTGGCCTAGATAATTCTGTGGTTTTTCTTTCTTATTGTGTGGGCCATGGCAAATTTTTCTCTCTAAGTGAACAGTGAATAAGCATTTACAAGTAGTCAGGATTACATAAAAGACAATGAAGAACCTATAAATATTTTGGGTTTGTGGTATCCTTTTTTTCATTAGGTTATGCTTAACTAACTGCACGAGTGTGCGGCAATAGGCAACTGTATTTGAACTGCTGATTCTTAGTTACTTCATTAACTGTGCAAAACTCTTGCAGACTGTTACTTCAGAGAGCTTGTTGAAGCCCATTCTTTCAGCTGATGAAGTTTCAGGTAGGAGATTTCAAAATTCACCTTTACACACACCCCCAACCCTGAGTGGTAATATGTTTGTGCTAATTCCTTTATCTGCAGTGTGTGTGCATGGGACATACAGGAAAAATCTAGAATCTATCTTGCAGTCTGGACTTAAGCGCATGGCAAGGTTACATGTACATTTCTCAAGTGGCTTACCCTCAGATGGTGAAGTCATTAGTGGTATGGTTTACCCTTAAAAGCACATCATTGATTTCATTTTATGCATACAAAGTTAAAGAATGAAGGCTGTTGTCTCAGACTCTTAGCAGATATTAGGGATTTCTCACGTTCTTATGAACGAAGTTTTCAACTTCTTATTTTGAATCTGCTATACTTTCAATCATCAATATAAATTGTTCCATGGTCCTGCTGCCGTTGTTGGCAGTTCTACCAAGCACAATGCCTTTGTAGCTCACAGCTCATCTGGTCATGTATCACTTTTCTTTCTTTCTGCAAACCTGAGTGATGTTTTTTCTTCTTCAGGTATACGGCAGAATGTTAACGTCTTGATACATTTGGACGTCAGTAAGGCCTTGCAAGGTACCCATATGCTACCTGCAGTTAGAAACGAATTGATTTGTATTTTCTTACAGAAGCTAATCTTTGGTAAACGAAATCGTTTCACAGATGGAATGAAGCTCTACATTTCAGATAACAAGGTGATACTGACAGAGGGTTTTGATGGCATGGTTCCTGTCAAGTATTTTGAGAAAATCGTAACGTGGCCAGGAGGAGAGCCAATACCATTTCAAAGATAGGATGTCAGGAATTTTTTTTTAAGATAACTCATTAAAAAAATTAATTTCAAAAATAACTTATTAAATTTTTTTTTTTTGGAAAATTGACCTTCAGTTACCAATCCCAATCAGCAATTGAAATCAATCACTGACTGAGCCAACAGGGGAAGACGTGGCAGCACATCTGAGCAGATGTGGCAATAGTGCACGGGAGTCAGTGCACTGCTGCCACATCTGCTCGGATGTGTCACCACGTCTTCAATAGCTGTCTTAGTTAGTGGCTGAGGTTTGTTTTGCAAAATTTTTTTCAACTAGGTTATTTTTAAAAATAATTTTTTAATGGGTTATCTAAAAAAAAAAATCCAGAATGTCTTAATATACAATTTTTGTATGGCGTCTGGTTGACTGGATTATCCTTCCTAGAACAGCTACTTTACGACCATAATTATGTGAGTGATGTAGCGGGAGTCATTGTTGTTCTTCTGTTGCTGTTGCTTACCGGCATCTTCTGCTTGTGGATGGTGTCATCAAATCTATTCACTTCTTTTTGTGTAATCATAAATTATTATCGTGCATGATTTTTGATTTCACCTTCTGAGGAGTACTCTGTTGGTTGTGACTGATCTGATATTCATCTGCGGCGATGTGTTGCTATCAAAATCATACGGATGTCCCACGGACGTTGTAGACCCAACAATTCTGACAGCTGGTCCCAGCTTCTATGGGTCCACCATCAGTGACCCAATGCCATGAACCGCGCCCCTCCTATCAAGACCCACGTCCCATCGAATGGCCAGGTCACTCTGATGCTCGGATCCAACGGCTGTTCTTAGCCTATCCCTTGGCGCCCCACCTCTACATAAAGTCAGCCTGTCTCCGCCAAAACCCTATCTTTGCGTTGGTAAAACCCTGACGTAAACCTCCACCTGTACACGGGGAAGCAATGACAGCGGCGGTGGTGTACGCACCGCCGATGAAGGCCAGTAAGGCGGGGTTTGAGGAGGCGCAGGAGGTGCATCACAGGATCCGCATCACCCTCTCCTCCAAGAGCGTCAAGAACCTCGAGAAAGGTATCCATCGGTGCAGATCTTTCTGTCATTTTTGTGTGTTTTTTTAATCGTGATCGTGATCGTGAAATCGTGATGGTGGTGGTGGTTGTGTTGCGTAAGCAGTTAGCGCCGATCTGGTGAGGGGAGCGAAGGACAAGGGGCTGAATGTGAAGGGCCCCGTGCGGATGCCCACCAAGGTGCTCCACATCACCACCAGGAAGTCTCCTTGTGGCGAAGGTGACCACCTTTTTTCTCACGTTCTTGGATTGGGTTTCGTAGTTAGTTCTCATGTTTAACTGTTTATGTTCTGTGCAACACGCTGTAGTGCTGATATGATCCAATGTCATTGTCTGTGTCCCCTATGGTCTTGGATGTTTGGAATATAGATGGCGATGATTTCGATGATGATGATTATGATGGGCTGAGCAGATGATGTTAACGTTACATCACTGAGATCTCTTGGGTCTTTGATGTCTCAAAAAATCGTGCTTTTTAAAACTGATGCTTAGTGTGTCATCGTTGTAGTGTCTGCTCCTTAATTTATTGCAGATATGTTGCAGTAGTAGTGCTATTATTGATGATTAAAATGAGTTTGGAACTGAGTTTTAGATGGTGAATTTTAAGCCGAGCAGATGATGTTACAAGGAGATGCTACTGAGATTTTGATGTCTTTGAAGTGTCTAAAACCGAGCTTTTTAAAACTGATGCTTGGCCTACTGCCATGAAGAGGATTTCTAGTTGTTGCATGAATCCAACTTAACAGAAATGGCAATGCTCTTTGCTAGTGTTCTACAGTATTGGATATTTACATTGTAGGTTACTGTTGTCTATTTGTGTGGTTGCTGGGTGCTAGTTTAATATGTATATTTGATTTTGTGGTTTGATGTTCTCTGTTGGAATTGTGAAGTCGTTTGAAATCAGGTTGCTCTTCATTGCCTTTACACTTAGTAAAGTATTTTATTTCTGTAATGAAGCACGTTGCATGATTACAATCTTTCCCCTTTCCCAGGGTAGTTTGCTCTGTTACACTGAAAATTCTAGATTTACCTTTAAAACACTATTGTCTCAATGATATGTGAGCCATAGATCTTTATTATTTATGACAAGACATTGTTTTTTGTTCATCTCTGCTAATTTTCTGGGTAATGTATTTGTGGACATGGTGATTTACTGATTTTATGTCGGGCCAGCCAAATGATGCTACATCACGTTATTGCTGAGATTGTCTCTAAAGTCTGACAAAATCGGTCTTTTTAAAACTGATGTTGGCCTATCCAATATTTTCTAGTTATTATCCAAAATGAAACTTTAGCATAGGCATGTTATGAACTTTTAACAACATTTTCTATTGTCAATTTCTTAGAATTGTATTGTTCTTTTTATTTGTCAAAACTTATACTTTTGAAAGAAGCTAGCTTCCATTTTTTGCAGGCAAAACCTTGTCATGTCCACAATAGTCTAATAAGTACATAATTTTTGTTCTCATATCTTCTTATGATCTCGTTCATTTGTTTTGATATTATGCTTTTCCTGCAATTGCTACAATTATCTGACTTCGTTACAGGTACCAACACCTGGGATCGATTTGAGATGCGGATTCACAAGAGGGTGATTGATCTTGTCAGCTCACCAGATGTTGTCAAGCAGATCACCTCAATCACTATTGAGCCTGGTGTCGAGGTTGAAGTGACTATCAGTGGTCAGTAGTTTGCCATCTAGCCTTATTCTTACACAATACACAAAGGAGGAATATCATTACTGACTAGGGTTTTTTTAGAAGTTCTTAGCAAGTAACCTGATAGTAGAATAAAAAAAAATGTTATAGTGATAGATCCTTTACAGAAGTGTTAAGGTTTTTTTGTTCTCAGGGATTTCACGTCTTCAACATACACAGGCCACAACTGAAAGTTATACATGACTTGGTTTTGCTTTATACGATGTTGGTCGCATGGATTACTTACGTATGATGTCAGTTGCATTTCTTGGCTACTTCAGCATAGTTTTGCTTTTATCATTAGCTGTGGGTGCTACAGGGAATGTCTTTGTGAATGGGTACCCTGTGCTCTTCCAGTCACGGAGAAACCTTCTGTTAAAAGCTTTCCTCTGCAGGGGTGCACGAAGAGATAGTTCGAACCGTCTGACTGAGAACTAACAGCTTAAATTTAACGAGGGCTTATTTTGAGTGGGCGTGACCTATCCGGGCTTGGGTTTTACAACAATTAGTTTTGGATGCCTTCCTACGATCCCTCCCGGTAGAGAACTTCCCATTTATTTTCTTGTTCACATGCGCACACATACAAAAGAAAAAGAAATGAAGAAGGAAATTCCTCCATTGATCAGTATAATCTGAGTATTTTTCAGAAAATATGGAGCAAACATCAGAATCCCAAGTGGATAATTTATTTCAAATAGATGAGACACTGTCTCAACGAATTCAGTGTACAACACATCAATACTTATGTGGCTATGAACTAGTAATACGGACTCAAAAACGAATCTCGTGAAAAAAAAGAAGAGCTTCCTCATCCGTTGACACACACAACTTTGTTCATCTGAGTCTATCATTTCCCTTAGTTCTTCACAAACGTGCTTAGCACATCAAAGTAGTCCGGGAAGGTCTTCCGGGTGCATCCAGGGTCTCTGATCGTGACAGGAACATCAGCGCAGGCAGCGAGGGAGAACGCCATAGCCATCCTGTGGTCATCGTATGTGTCAATCGCTGTGACATTCAACTTCTCTGGTGGTGTGATGATACAGTAGTCAAGGCCTTCCTCAACTGATGCTCCCAACTGGCACAACACAGCCGAATGGATGAGGAAACGCCCAAAAAAATAAGAAGCTGAACTACAAGAAGAGTGTGTGCCATGTTTACCTTCGTTAGCTCGGTGCGAATTGCGACCATCCTCTCGGTTTCCTTCACTCTCCAGGAAGCCACTGTAGAAGAGTGATAAATATCAATAAATACATAGAAAACCCACGGCGTGGTGTCGAAGCATTCAAGAACACTAGTGTCACAATTCATACTAAGAGGTGTAGCTGTGCAATGGAACATCTTGACAAATTGTGCGGCTTCATGAATTCTGTATTGCATGACAGCATCACAGCCTACCATGATTCATGACTAATTGAAATGCTATAAGCCCAAAGGACTGGGGCTTCATACTTAGTTCATTGTTTAACATATCAAAAAGTATCCAACTCATCGTACTTTGTGGTTTTTTTTTTTTTAAGGAAATTATGGTTATTCTTTGGTCAAACTAAGAGATAATAAACAAAATTTCTACAAATGCTGTCAAGTAATGGACACTAATGGTTGTACATAGAGAACACAATGTAGGTCTAAGAAATTTTACCATCTCTGATAGCAGTTGGACCATCAGCAAAAAGGGCAACAACAGCAAGGGTCATCGCAACATCAGGCATTTTGTTCATGTTGACATCAATAGCTTTTAAGTGTTTCCTCCCAAAAGGCTTGCGTGGTGGACCAGTAACAGTCACACTGGTGTCAGTCCACGAAACCTTTGCTCCCATCATCTCAAGTGCCTCGGCAAATTTCACATCACCCTGCAACATTTAGCAGTTAAGTTAACAACAGTACCAGGCTAACAGCATGAGGAAGCCCTTTTTACAGAATTCTTTGGCGTCGTGAATTTAGCAAAGCTATATGAATATCCACTCGTTGGGGGCAAGGTTTGGTTGACATCGGTATAAAGATTAGCTTTACAAAAATACAGTAAAATTTATTATTACCTGCAAGCTGGTAGTGCCACAACCTTCAACAGTCACAGTCCCTCCAGTGATTGCAGCACCAGCTAAAAAATAGCTAGCACTTGATGCGTCACCTTCGACATAGGCATTTCCAGGGGACCTGTTAAAATTGGAAAACATAACAGATTAGTATAGGCAATTACAGATGTAATTTTCATAATATTTGAACTTCTGATTTCAAGCACCTATGTTATTTAAGAGAATGATGATCAATGAATAATACATGGATGAGTATCCAAATAGGCAATGTGGTGATAGGTTCATAGCATACAATGAACAGAATTAAACTATCAAGCATTTTCTCCAGGGGAATATGCTTTTAAACTTCTACCCATCAAGCAGCTAAACCCACTTAGATTGCTAAATTACATCTGTAAGCCAAAAGTTAATATGGATGCTACTTCTGCTATGACCATTTTATGCACTGGCACATACACTTGCGCAATTATATAGGTAACGACGTTGATCTTAGCATTATTTTTCCTTCAAGACCTACTAACAGTTTGGGCATATTATCGACAAATAAAGTTCTTTTTTATAGTCAGCAGTTCTATATGATATTTCCCTTCCCAGTTTATTAATTCAAATAGCCATACTTCTGTAATTGGTTCAAGTGAATATTATACCTAGAGGGGCAAATCTGGCGAGTGGAATCTTTGATACCCCCCACAATTAGTAGAAGCACAACACAATTTAGAAACTCACTTGTACTTTTGGCCTCCCTTGATGTAGAATCTGTCCCAACTATCAGAATGCTCCGCTGCCACGCCAAAGCGCTCCATCAATTTCAGAGTCATTTCAACATAAGGAATGGAGATTAGTTTATCAATGATTTCAATCTCCACATCCCCAAGAGCCAAAGGAGCAGCCATCAGCAGAGCACTCAGGTACTGACTGCTAATCGAACCAGAGAGCTTAACCTGAGGGACAGTATTGAATTGTAAGTGCTAATTCATGCAAATAAATCAACTAAAGAAGCCTAACATAAGACTACAGTGCAAGCAATATCCGATGTATATCAAAAATTAGTTGCTAGGCACAAATCAAGTATTGTCTTAAGTTGAGCTGCACCATGCTGTATTCCTTAGAAATGAGAAAGCTTACCAAAGAAAGAAATATGCACAATATAACAGAGCATCAAACAATTGCACTACACAATTTCTTTGAAAGCAAGTTTGCAATTAGCCAACCTTGCCACCAGGTAGCCCTCCAATTCCCTTGACACGAACAGGTGGGCAGTTAGTGCCAAGAAAACAATCAACATCTGCACCAAGCTGCTTCAGTCCAACAACCAAGTCACCAATCGGTCGCTCCCTCATCCGCGGCACACCATCAAGTACATAACTGAAGTTCATAATGTATAGACCATAAATCATAAAACACGCACATTTATTTCATAGTTATTTCCACAAGCATAAAAAACATACGTTGCATTTCCACCAGCAGCAGTTACAGCTGCCGTTAGTGGCCGCATTGCAGTTCCAGCATTCCCCAAGAAAAGCTGAACTTCCTCTTTTGCATCTTTCTCAACTGGGAACTTGCCACCACAGCCACCGACTACAGCTCTTTTCGCAACTTCATCTGCTTCCACAGTGAGTCCGAGGGTTTTCAGTGCCTCAAGCATGTAGTGTACATCCTCACTGTTCAATAGGTTATCCACCACTGTTGTCCCCTGATCAAAGTAAAAACCACCCAGAATTCATCGAAGGCTCAATCAGAGATAGCAAGGACATAAAATGACATCAGCTTCTCATCATAATTAAGTCAAAATTGCATCTTGTTTTAGAACGACAGTCAAAAATTGCATGCTGCGCTAGGATTTACCCCAAGAACTGAAATTGAAGAATGCAGTAAGATCCTATGTTTAGTATACTTTTATGATTTGTCTTGTTTCAAGTTTACATCAAATTCACCATAAAATTCACGTCATTTGACAAGCAATAGTACCGCAAACCCCACACTAAACCGTCAAAAATCTCATCTTTACATCAAATTCACCCAAGAAACAGGAACCTTTCACCCTTCTCACCTCGGACAGGGCGGCCAGCAGGAGGATCCGGTTGGAGAGCGACTTGGACCCGGGCAGCTGCACGGCGCCGGAGATCTCCCGGATGGGCTGCAGCACGATCTCCTCCGCCCCCGCCTTCGCCGGCGCCGCCGCCACAGACGCCATCACCACCAACCGCCCTCCCTGGAGCCGCAGCCCGGCGGGGCGGCAGGACCGCGCCGGCAGCCGGAGTTGCGCGCCAGCCGCGCGGCGGGAGAAGGTGACCGTGCCGGCGGCGGCAGTGAGGATGGCGGGGTCCACAGCCAGCGCCTTGGGTGCCATGGCCGCCATGGTTATAGGGGGCGGGGTTGGTGTGGGATTTGGTTTGATTTGGGTTGGTGGGAAGAGAAGGCGGAAGCGAGGGTGGAAGAAATAGGCGGCGAAGGTTTGCTTCCACCAACCCCCGCCCGCGACTCGTGTGTGGACTGCCCTTTTCTCGGGTTTCAATTCGTGGATTTGATGAGCAATTTGATTCTTTTGAGTCCGAATTCGTGGATTTGATCACCGGTTAGGGTCGGCCTAATTCTCTTGTCAATTAACATAAAATTGAAACAAAGAGTATAATTACTGCTATTCAAATGGTAAAATCATAAAGGAATTTGTTTGGGTTTGATTGCACTTGCAGAAATAGTGATAAGAAGGTGATATTTTTTTCTTTGGTTATGCCTATAACACTTATATTTTTTACATATTTTTTTTTTAAAAATACCATAAATAAAAAAAGTGATAGTCTAAAATAAGAAAATGAGATAAATTAAAAAAATATGATAATTTAAAATAAAAAATACGATAGCTTAGAAAAAATATGACAACATAAAATAAAAAAATACAACAACATAATGTAGAAAAATGCAATACAAAAAAATATGTTATAGGCATGACTAATGTCTATCGAATCTACAAAAAAAAAATGTTAAAATACAACAATATAATATAGAAAAATGCAATACATCCTAAAATTTATTGAATCAAAAACTGTTTATTGATATAAAAAATGGAAATTGATAAAAAACAACATTTTTTTCCTTACCCATTCTGTTTTTCTTTTTTTTTTCCTCTATCCAATATATATTCGAATCTTCATTTTTTTTAATATGAATCCAATAAAATAATATATCTATATAAAAACTTATACATAAATTTGATATTTTTGCAGAAAATGTTTGTCTAGATTTATGGTATACCAAATTTCAAATTAAATAGACATGAATTTATTTGAACTTTTAATTTTTTTTATTACATAAATGGGAAATGTACAAACTAGTAGTAACATTAAGTAAAAAAAATCAAAATCAAATCCTTACCTGCATTCAGTAACCATATGATCTGTGCCGTATTTAAACTCGACTAATATCTAAATTTATATTTAGAAAATACGATTGCGGATCTGATATAACCATTATTGGATCCGTAATCCGAACAACCATTCCCCTACTCCCAGCAACTTGGGGCGTTGAATGCTGTGTAGTTTGGCACCTACGTGGCTTAGCTACGAGTCGACGACAAGAAGTAAGACAAGCACCTACCTGGCCTCGGTCTTCATAAACTAGAAAGCAGCAACACTGGTTTCTGGGCCCACTTAAGTTATACGATGCCGGTGTATGAAGGCAGCGTTTATGCCCCAGCCCATCGATATAGGTAGGTGGGAGACTGGGAATCAGTGAGCTGGGCCCACAACGAGGTGATGGGTAATTTTCTTTTCCTTCCCCTTTTCTTAACTAACTGTTCCTATTTTTTTTTTTTTTCAATTTAGATAGCTGATCTAACTGTTTCAAAAATTCCCTCCACACAAATAACTCCTAGGAGTAATCAAATATGTGATATCTCGTATAACAATCAATGAGAGCTCTTCATCATTGAGTATCACATTATTATCAATTATATGGTCTAACTTATATTATTCTTAAATATTACAATTCAAAGAACCACATTAAAACATTACTCTTTTTTCCTAAAACTAATAGATTATTCTTTCGCCTAATGACGCCATACCCATAATTTGCTCACCTTCGTGTATTCTAACATTTAAACTCCGTCCAAGCAATTAGTGATAGGAAATATTCTTATTTCCCGCAGTTATTATCATAAATTCCTTTTCAATTAAAATAACAACTATTTTTATGTTCTTTTTAAACAATACCATATGATCTTTGCTCCTGGAGCAAATACATCAGGCATATTCTTGTTCTCCAATAAAATCCTGGCATTTTTCTCTATCTCATACAAGTTTTTCTAAAACTTGTGGAATTGACTTCTCTTGCAACTTCAAGCAAATGCAGAATCCTAAGTTCAAAATTTTAGAAGAAATTCAAGACCTAAGATATGTTTGGTGCATAGGAATTTTACAAGAATTGCGTAAAAAAATATATATTGAGAGTTAATGGTTCTAAATGGGAAGTTAAGGTAGAATAGAGAGGATTTCAAATTTTCAATAATTTTATTTTTAAAATTTTGGCATACCAACAGTACGGTGCATATGCTTTGGTCTGTTGTTGTTGAGTAAATAGGAAACTTCTAGTCAACAGAGACTAATAAATGTCCTCATAGCAGCCTTTGGTTTGACTAATAAAGCTGGGAGCACCATACTGCACATATTATATTAATATGACAAACCCACACGTCACAACGCAGTGATTCATCTTATCACCGTTTTTTCTATCTAATACTTTAGAAAGCATAATTTATACTTAAAAACATTATTTTTGCATTTTTAACGTGAAATATAGTCCTAACTTTCAAGTGATAAACACATAATAATAATTCGATTAGCAGCACAGAGATGCGGACGCACCAACATGCAAGACTTAACAGTTTATTCAAGTATAGAGCATGTGTTTTGGTGGTCTTTTGGGTCAGCAGTAGCCAATAAATCCAATCTCCCTTTGGACTTTGAAAGGTTGCATGAAACATGCTTTACCAACCATGCTGTTGCTGGTCTTTCAGAGAAGGCTGTAGCCACAAAGCTCTGCACGGCTTGTTAGAATATTGTGAAAAGTATAATCTTCGTACCTTTACTTTCGGGTTAAACATATATTTTTGGACTTGAACTTTTTTATTTTCACTATTTTAACCTATAATTTTAGTGATAGGTCGAAATGAACTCCTCCTTCATGTTATTGACATGTTTAGTCATTGATAAGTGGATTTCTTTTATCTGTGATATAAAATAAAAATATCTATTTTAGAAAATAAGAGACCACAACAATAATTATGAAAAGAATTAGAGGTTAAAATTGACATGGCCCAAAATTCAAGATCAAAACAATACTTTTGTTCCATTATAATACTAAAGAAAAGTTGTTTTGCACAATCATTTTGATAAGTCAATAATAAAACAGTCGGCTAATAAAACAATTTTGAAAAATTAAGTTATGATAGAGAAGAACATCATACATAGTTCCTTTAATAATGTAGATTAGCTGCATATACCCCTTTTTTTTTATATATCACACACTTATCTCATGGATGAAAGAAGTGAAGAATATTCCTATACAATAGATTCCGGGTGGTATATTCTTCAATTTTTATTGTCTTCTTTTGTTATTATTCTCATGTGGCTGATTTTAATTGTTTATTTTGTTGATTCAACCACAGGAAAACAGGGGATTGAGATCTCTCTAATTACTCCTAGATCATCCATGGATTTCGTATAATCTAATCGGTCTATTGTCTGTTCTTTATTTGACACTTAAGATTGATTATTATTTCAAAGATTTCATTAGTTTAAAAAAGCTTTTATGCATCAAATCTCGGATAAATAGTTTGAATCATAATTCATTGGTTGTATTGAGGAACAAACTCTAGAGAATTAGCACTACAAACCGTAAACTTGTTTTTTTAATTTGGGTAAAATACCATAAATGTACACTTCTATATGTAAAATTTTGCATAGAAATATTCGTCAAACACATCATCAGCAAATTGGAATGGCAGAAGAGAACAGCTGTGATCGCGACGATCCCAACATGCAAAGAAATTTTTTTTTTTAAAAAAAATCTATGACCCAAACAAAACAATTCTTCGAAAGATCTCACGAGACCAATAACAACTAACAAAAAAAACAAATCTTTTATAATATCCAGTCGTTTCCTACCCTCTTCCAACGGCCAAGATTTTCCCTCCTTGGCCCTCTTCAACGGCCACCGTCTCTCCCCTCATCCACCAACCCACTCAACTCCCCCATGCATCCGGTCCATACACGCAACCCTAATTTGATAGTCTAGATTAATCATGGTGAAGAAATAAGATTGTGTTTTCTATTGATTAAAAGTCCTCAATTTGGAATGTGTTTGCTTAATTAAACTATTGAGATTTTTTTATAGTGATATATAGAATACATGTCATTCAATCTTGTACATCGAAAATTGATATATATATATGGATAAATTATAGAGATAAAATAAGAATATATATTTTCTTTTGATTGTGTCTTGATATTCTTTTAACTTCTTTTGTTTAATGAGATAAATAAAAACCCTAGAGTTTATTTGCTTGTAGAGTTTTTACATGCCATCACCTCCTCTCTTCACACCAAAACTAAAATAAATTAAGTTGAGAAATTACCTAAAAAATCTTTAATCCCTACCAATTCAAAATTTACTGCGCAATAATACGACTAATCCCACCGAAGTAGGCGGGTTACCCTAACCTAAGAGGTGATTTAATATGGGGTCCATGGACCAGGTTTATGAAGCCAGCGCAGCCGACCTTTGCCACATCCTTTTATTACCAACGAGTCCCCCAAAACGCACCCCGAACCCCATACTAACCCCTCCCCACCTCGCCGTCTCCGCCTCCCACCTCGCGACATGGCTGCGCACGCCTCCGCCTCGGTCGCCGCCGCGCACGCCACCATCGCCGCGCGCAGCGGCGCCGCCCCCGGCGGCGCGGCCGCGCCGGCGGAGCGCCTCGGCTTCCGCCTCAGCTCGCTCGCTGGCCGCGGTCTCCGGTCCCCGGCGCCCACACGCCGCGCTCCCACGGCCTCGCGCCGCCGCGGAGCCGCCGTGCGCGCGGCGGCCGTCGAGACGCTTGAGGGGAAGGCGGCCACCGGCGCGCTGCTCGAGAAGTCGGTGAACACGATCCGGTTCCTGGCCATCGACGCTGTTGAGAAGGCGAACTCCGGACACCCCGGCCTGCCCATGGGGTGCGCGCCCATGGGACACATCTTGTACGACGAGGTGATGCGGTACAACCCCAAGAACCCCTACTTCTTCAACCGCGACCGCTTCGTCCTCTCCGCCGGCCACGGTTGCATGCTCCAGTACGCGCTGCTCCACCTCGCCGGCTACGACAGCGTCCAGGTGAGGAGGGGGTGAGGGTTGGGGGGGGGGGGGGGGGACCTGAATCTCGTATCTTCTCTTGCTTGTTGTGTTGTTTGCATCTGTTCTTCGCGTGTGGATTTGGCTGGTGATTGGTTAGAGTGGCGAATTCGGGAGTGGGTTTGTGTAAATTTTGGAGGATCTTGGTAGGTAAAATAGTGGAAAGCTTGGATCTTGACTGCTAAATTTGTACGATTCCTTTTCCTAGGAAAAGCTACAGCTTTTTACACTTGTCAAAGATCCAATAGTGGAAAAAGTCTCTTGTAAGATTAGCATGCCTAAAAATTGCACCTTGTTGTTATATGTTAATCTAGCCACTACTCGTGTTTAATTGAGTAGAACATATAAGGGTAAAACCTGAAATATGCTACTAGGTGTTTTGATATGGCTAGATTTCATTAGTTTTATGTCATTGAACTTCCTGTTACTTTGGCTGGGATGCTACTATAGGAGGAGGACTTGAAGCAATTCAGGCAATGGGGAAGCAGGACTCCTGGTCACCCAGAAAACTTCGAGACTCCCGGAATTGAAGTCACAACTGGTTTGTTCATCGTAATCAAGCTCATATTAATTGTAACTTGACGTGTTGTAACGCTATACCAAAAAGTTTTGACTTTTGTCGTGCTGTAGGACCTCTTGGTCAGGGTATTGCGAATGCGGTTGGGTTGGCACTTGCTGAGAAGCACCTGGCAGCCCGTTTCAACAAGCCCGACAATGAGATCATTGATCACTACACGTAATAATTTCATTGTGCATGCTTGATGTTTCTCCTTTAGTTTACTTTTTTCTGTATTAGTGACATGATTTGTGAATTCTTTCTAGTTATGCCGTTTTGGGAGATGGGTGCCAAATGGAGGGTATCTCGAATGAAGCTTGCTCATTGGCTGGGCATTGGGGTCTTGGCAAGCTCATTGCTTTCTATGATGACAACCACATTTCCATTGATGGAGACACTGATATTGCATTCACAGAGGATGTGAGCATCCGCTTCGAGGCTCTTGGGTGGCACACGATCTGGGTTAAGAATGGCAACACTGGTTATGATGATATCCGTGCAGCCATTAAGGAAGCAAAGGCAGTAACGGACAAGCCCACATTAATCAAGGTCTGTTTCTCTGTTATCTAGATATTGCTTTTGTTATTATTTGTAGAGTACACTGTATTTAGCTAGGGCATACTCTTTTCAGGTGACTACTACCATTGGTTATGGATCTCCCAACAAGGCGAACTCATACAGCGTGCATGGAAGTGCATTGGGCTCCAAAGAGGTTGAAGCAACCAGGCAGAATCTTGGATGGCCCTATGAGCCATTCTTTGTGCCTGAGGATGTCAAGAGGTTTGCTTTTCTTTTATTTTGGCCATCTTATTGAGATGATGAAATTGCATCATATTAACCTTATGGTTTCTTTTTGTGGGCTGTGCAGCCACTGGAGCCGGCATGTGCCCCAGGGTGCTGCTATTGAGGCTGACTGGAATGCAAAGTTTGCTGAGTACGAGAAGAAGTACCCAGAAGATGCAGCAGCCTTGAAGAGTATCATTACAGGGGAGTTGTCAGCTAGCTGGACTGATGCTCTTCCTGTAAGTATTTCCATATTTACTTTTTATACTTAATCTGATACGAAAATGCCGAGATTTTAATGGGAAGAACTTGATTTTTCCAGAAATACACTACTGAGAGCCCAGCAGATGCCACTAGGAATCTTTCTCAGCAAAACTTGAATGCACTTGCTAAAGTTATACCTGGTCTTCTCGGCGGCAGTGCTGATCTTGCATCCTCCAACATGACATTGCTTAAGATGTTTGGTGACTTCCAGAAGGATACACCTGAGGAGCGGAATGTCCGTTTTGGAGTCAGGGAGCATGGAATGGGTGCCATTTGCAATGGCATTGCTCTGCACAGCCCTGGACTTTTCCCATACTGTGCTACTTTCTTTGTCTTCACTGATTACATGAGAGCTGCCATTAGGATCTCGGCCTTGTGTGAAGCTGGAGTCATCTATGTCATGACCCATGATTCCATTGGTCTTGGAGAAGATGGTCCAACCCATCAGCCCATTGAGCACCTGATGAGCTTCCGTGCGATGCCCAACATTCTAATGCTCCGACCTGCTGATGGCAATGAGACTTCTGGAGCATACAAGATTGCTGTCCTCAATAGGAAGAGGCCATCTATTCTTGCTCTATCAAGGCAAAAGCTTCCTCAGCTGGCTGGTACCTCAATTGAAGGTGTTGAGAAGGGTGGATATATTGTTTCTGACAACTCAACTGGCAACAAGCCTGACCTCATTGTGATGAGTTCCGGTTCTGAACTGGAGATTGCCGTCAAGGCTGCTGATGAGTTGAGGAAGGAGGGGAAGACTGTCCGTGTTGTTTCATTAGTTTGCTGGGAACTTTTTGATGAACAGTCCGATGAGTACAAGGAGAGTGTTCTCCCTGAGGCCGTCACCGGAAGAATCAGCATCGAAGCAGGGGCTACACTTGGATGGCAGAAGTACATTGGAGCTAAGGGCAAGGCTATTGGCATTGACAAGTTCGGTGCAAGTGCTCCTGCTGGAAAGATCTACAAGGGGTACGGTATCACCCCAGAGAGTGTCATTGCGGCGGCCAAGAGCCTGTAAGATTACACTTCTCATTTTTTTCTCTCCTTGATGCCAAGGAATCACTATACTTCAAGGCCTTAATGCCCAAGCATGGAATGATGGTGGAGAGTGTTCCTGCATTTGAGCGTTTAGTGGTATTGGGCCTGTAATAAACAATGCCTTTCCTTTTACGTTGGTTTTGATTTGATCACCCCTTAGATGATTCATGAAGGCGATTGGAGACTGTTTTTGGTAATTTGTATCGAACAAATTTGTTCTCCAAAAGAACATGTTGAGAGTTGTTGCTATAATCTCCTGTAGGCTGCTCTTATAGTTTTGCTTATTTTTCTCTTTGTGAAAAAATGGTTTTGATGCCAACTATTAGTGGAATAAACATGAAGTGCGGTCTTCATTTATTTGGTGTGTTTCCTGAGCTTATATGTGCTAATTACTGATGTGTCATGCATTACTGTACATCTGATGGGAATACTTCTTTGTTTTAACGTCTTGATTTGGGTAAAACCAACTATATCCTCACATATGGAGGCAATGCTAATGATTTATTTCATTAAGTTGTTATGCTGTTGTTGCTTGCCATCTTTGGTTGCATGGTTGCTGTTGCATTTCTAAGATATGTGAACATCAAAGTACAGGAAGATATCTACCTGTATGTGGATTGCATGGCATTGTTGTTCACTGGATTAGAGGTGTGCACGGAGCCATCCAATAAGGCTAAGATGAATTCCATCCACTACTTGTCCGACTTAATTTGAAGGCCCCTGTTTTCTTTGAGAATTGGAGATTTGTGAGAAATGTTTGTGGTTCGAGGAACGGAAAGAAGATAGGCTATCCGTATTGTCGTCTTGTTCCGGGGGCTTTGGGGGCCTCAGGATTTGATTTGAGGTCAATATCTTAGCCTTTTCCTGTGCCCTGCTATGGCTGCTGGAGAAAGTGACTGGTTAGCAAAAGGTCTAAAGTACCGATTGGGGTTTTGGTGTGGTTTTATGATGTGCTGTGATGTAACAATTAGAAAAGATATTTTATTTATCTTAACTGTTATTAGAGAATCATATTTAAAAATAATATATTAAATAAAATTCAAAAATGTATCATAATAACATACTCTCATACTCTGTTTGGCAACGAGTGTTGTAACAAAATATTTCAAAAAAGTTATTTTTGAAAAATTATTGTAAATAAAATTTTATCTATTTGATAAAACAAATATTATTATTAGTTCTACCATAATTTGTTAGCAACTTAATAATTAAAGATAATTTGAAATTAGAGATCTTATTGTTAGTTTCATTATGATTGGGAAAAAACACATCAAACTTTGTTGTCATATGAGTTAAAAAATAGAATAAACAAAACAGTTTACAAAATCTACTTTTCTGACACATACCACACTCTCAAATGTAGCTAAATCTTGGATCCAACATGGTGCAGCAGAAAGCTAGATCAAATCCTGGGCAGACTCATAATTTCAGAATGAAGCAATTTAGGAATTTAGGATGAGCTACAAGTTTGAGTAGCTTTTAAGTAGCATGAGTGGATGACAACAAAATACTCAAATGGCAATCACATAGAATAAGCTAGAAGTTAACACAAGCTACCAAGTAACAGCAAGATACTCAAATGATGAAATCCATACATCAAAACAATCTGGAGACTGAATTGTTACTGGAAGCATGTTTAAGTTTAGTGCTGAGAACTGGAATTAAAGAGAAGTATCTCTCTCTCTCTATATATATATATATGCACCGGATATTTTTCCATACATACATACACTCCGAAATGAAAAAACAGAGATCCGCTAATGGCTATCTAAAACTTGAAGTTTTGTACTTTGGGATTGATGTAAAAACTGATATGGAAAGAGGATTGAAAAAATGGTGTTATTAAATTTGTAAACCCTCCAAGAGAAAGTCTGTTGCAAAAGCAGAGACTACTGTTGATGCTTCATTCCCGATGTCTCCTAAGCCTACAACGGCCACCAATGTACCATGACGGAAGGAGCCAGGCTTTGGTTTGCTATCTTTGTGTCCATGGAGGCCATACAGACATGAACTAGCTTCGTCTTGCCTTTTATCAGCTTTTCAGTTGGATATATATTCAGGGCTTCACCACATTATGATGCTTTTACCTTTCTGTTTTGATTTCCTATCTTTATGTTTATGTACAGTTCAGAATCATATCTTTATAGTACTAATTTTTTATATCTCATGCATGTTGCATTCACTGGGCATGTCACTACTCACCGGTAATACAGTAATACTCACAATTACTAGGAAACTCAAATATGAACTGTGAAAAACACATACATATGGATCACGTAAAGTAGATATGTTTATGTTACACTGTTGAATGCTCCAATGCACAAGAAAGAAGAATACTATTCCCTCTGATCTCAAATATTACGTTTTCTAAATCTCTTTTCTACAAATACTTGTTACTTTATAAATTCTAGATAAATTTTCTCACATTATTTTTATTAAATTGGATGATTGGATTTTATGTACACTTGTCATTGAAGTTAAAAACTCATTAATTGTAATAGATAAAATTAATTTTTATATGCATTTATTAAGAGTATTTTTGATAAGTCGTACTCAAAATATGATTGTCTTAAGAACTACAATTTTCTAAAAAGTGATACTTATTTGAGAATGTATCTCATCCTTCCATTTTAAAATATAAGGTTTTATTGTCTGATGCACAAAGATTAAGAAAATGTGAGATCAAGAAAAGAGAGAAAAAGATAAACCATACTATTTTTATTAATTACATTAGAGGTTTTTTGAGAGAGAATTGTGTCATTTGATTTTAAAGGATAGATTTTAACAGATAAGAGTGGAAAAACTGCATTAACTACAATTTTGATTTCTGTGTAGGTCTTATATAGTAAAACAAGAAAAAAAATGATTCTTACAATTTGGAATGGAAGGAATGTTCAACAACTTGATATTTGCATTGTGGGGAAATCGCCAATAGCAACAAGTGCCTAGTTAGAAGTTAGAACATAGGAAATCCAAGGAATTTCACCAGTCTCACATAATAAGGTTTTTATAGTAGGGTCGATCAAAATGCAGTCATGCGCTGCACCAATTATTGAAAATTTAACAAAAGAAGTACTATACCAGCCTACATGTAACATGTGTAGATGGTGAAGAGCTGACATGGAGGGTATATAATGACTCAATGACTCTAGGTAAGAAATTTGAGAAAGATCAATCTTTTATACCAGAGTAACTGATGCGTCCTCTACTTGGCATTTTTGGATTGCTAGACGAGTGAGTCTTGCAGTACAGCTCCCTCTTGTCCCTCTTGTGTTTGCACTCAGGGGCTGATGTCCGTTTGGCAAAAGATATCTTGCACCGATCGCATCGTGACGATGCTTGTCCAGTTAAAAAAAATGATCCCTTGCATGCATTAATTATTACATTCATACTACCATGCACCACAAATTAGAGTACTATATTATGAGAGAAAGGAAGTATATTACTACACAAGAGGCACCAATGGTTAATAATAAGTGGCATTAACTGACACACAGAAATTTTAGCTTGCGTAAAGTTAATTAATGCCAAGTTGAATGAATAGAAGGGGCAGTAAGTAATTAATTTCGCAGACGTCTCACAGTTTGCGACCGGAGTTTGACCTCTTTGACTTTGGTGTAGGCAGGATTGGCATGCAGATGTGACACGGCAGATAGTGTTTGGGAGACTGCAATATGTTCCATTGCGGAGGGCTTGGACTTGCAAATGCAAACTTCGTCCCCGATGCCTCCTAACCCTATGAACTCGAACCTGCACGAGATCTGCTATTAATGAAAAATGGTTGATATCTATCAAGAAGCTAGGCATCGCAAATGAGACGAGTTCGGCAAGGCCTTATATGGTGTCCATGGCCTATATGGACATGAACAAATGCTCTTCACTGGCTCTTTATCAGTTCTTCAGGTTCTCATGGTGTTGCTTTTGGTAGGCAGTGTTTTGATTTGATATCTTTGTGTTTATGTAAAAGCTGGAATCATATCTTTACTGCATTCTGAGTAGTTTTGATACGATTGCCAACTAGACATACATCCAATTGTACAGGGGTTCAACACTTCAGCTTACTTTGATTTTTGAAAATTCAAAGCCATTTTTAGGAAATTCCGACAAACTTGACTGTCTGATGCGAAAAACTGGATATGATCGAGATATTCCTTCAAATTAAAATATGTAACACGTTTTACATCAGCATGGAGAATGTGCCAGATTGTGGCCGGCAGAACTCTTTAACAGAAGTTGGATTGATGCAATGATGATAAATTCAGTTCTTCTGTAGGAAACTAGAGAAACAAAGTAGTAGGAATCAAATATTGAAATAAAAGCAGTGATAGGTATCTTCTGAAGTTGAACTAATTCATGCTCTGAAATCTGAATCATTGAACTAATTCACTAAGAGATGAACACATGGCAAATAATTCACAGCATTTGTGACCACTTGCAGGCTCAAAATGTTACAGCACCAAAACCTCCAAGGCAGCTGATGAACACATGGCAAGCAAGCATGTTCTTGCTCTTTCTTAGTCATATGCCGCCATTCAAGAAGTTGAAGAAGCTTCGATTGCGTGATGTTCTGCCTTGTTCATCACCTAATGATGAAGAACTCTAAGAAGCTTCAATCATGTCAGACTCCAACTTGGTGGTTGTCATCACCATCACCGCTTTTTCACCATTCTAGCATACAAGACGTAAGTTCCTCTTTAATAAGATCATTTTGGTCTTCAAAACATATACTTATTGCAATGCAATAGAAGTAGTTAAGAATCCTGGTTTCTAGCTGTAAATTCAATTATACCTGCTTATCATTTTCCCTTGTTGCAGCCAAGTTTCCGACTCTTCTCAATCATATAATGTATAATCTGCAGCAAGAAATAGTTAGGTCTGCGTGTGCTGTTGCACCTGCATTCTCAATCATATATTTATTATCCTATGACATGCATCAAGAAGTGGATGAAAGAACAGCCAGGCTACCGGAGCGCCAAGGCGGCCGCGCGGCGCAGCAGCTTTGCCGGCACAGCCATGGCATGATGCTAGTTACTGCAAAAAACAAGATAGATAGGGCCATGTGAAATTTTGCTTTCAGTTTCCCTTTTGCATCAGGCTGTCAGCTTTGTCCATTGAATTTTCACGTGACACTCGCAATTGTTTGTTTGTTTGTTTCGTGAAAAAATATTGTTAAATTCGACTATTTGGTTGATCACCTGGCTAATTAGCTATCTTTTTAACATTGGCTAGCAATGCACTTCTTACCTCCCGTGGAAATAGTAATAAACATGAAGCCATAAGCCTATTTGGGATTTGATTTTTCAGATAAATTAAAATCAAACAAAAAAAGAGGTTTAAATTTCAGATTTTTCTTTTTAAATTGAAGCTCTTTTTTAGTAGAAGTTCCAAATAAATTTGAATATCTTTTCATCAATTTATCGAACTTGTGAGGTTAAGCCGGCTTATAAACTGAAACTAGGTTAGGTTAAATTGGCCTAATCAATATTGATTGTAATATGCTTAATAGCATAATGAGAGCAACATATATGACCTACGGATGTATTTATCGTGATGGCAAGCATCTCAATAATTCGATCCTAATCAGAGGCCCGGGCAGGTGAGGTAAACTTAGATTTGAATAGCAAGCATCTCGATCATACCCAATCAAAATCGGACTGCGGTGCTCAGGGGAGAATGTTCTGTTTTACTCAAAAGTAATGTTGATACATATGATTTTTTTTTTGTTTCAAACTTGGAAGGGTAGCAAGGGAGCAACTTTTGAGAAAGATGCCTCCTCGGGACATGCTCACAGCAAAAACAGGGGCGATTCTTGGTGTGTCCTGATGTCTCCCCGGGCAATCCGTGCTTACTCCTCACAACCCCAATTACCCCATATCAGACAGCATAAACAGTTTCTACATCACCTCAGCAAGATGCTGTTTGTTAGTCAAGAGAAATGTTCGCGACAAAAGATTCAAAACCTGTGTTCACGAGCACACAGTCCCTGTTTCTAAGCTTCTTCAGCAACAATCTCACCCTAAAAAGTATTTTTCTTCTTGTCTAGACTTGATTAGAACTGATTAACTGAGATATTGATGTGGATGGTTAAGAAATCGAGATCTTACCGAGTTTCATGCATTCTAATGGTTGGCATGCAAAACATACTACAACGTCAGTGTCTGCTCTTACGGAGGCATGCTTTTTTTACTGAGCATCATCAAGTATGAAGAAAAAGCATAAGAGGAGGTGGGTTACTTTGAGGGGAACTGAATAAAAGGGTTATTTCACCTCTGCATAGTTTGACTGGGTGGACCTATGTGTAACCTTCCAAGATCGATCTTGATTTCCTCATGTTGTCAGATAAAGCAAAACAAACTGTATCCGTCTCTCTCCGGATGGTACATTTCATGCTTTATTGTTACAAAAACCTAGGTTTGAGGGGAATATTGCATAAATAAATTAAAATGTATTTCACATAATTTGATCAAAACTCTAGCGATTGATTCCTTCTCAAGATCTATGCATTTTCTTTCAAAAATATCATTTTTTTTAGAGAATGAACCACACACATATTAACACTACTCTCACCCTCAACTAAGACTTGTTTAGAACGCAAACATTTCAAAAGAGTTTTAGAGAAAACCTCATAACTACTGAGAGTAGAGGCGGTTAAGAGTGAGTATTTGATTTGTTCGATCAATTTTACAAAATTTTGTAATTGAATTATTCATATCAATTTCATTCAATATTATCATATCTTTTTTTCAATTGAACCAACTAAGTATGGAAAGACGCAATGGTTATTTTTGAAGGCAGATGATCAAAATCCCTGTGAGATACTACCACCACATGAGTTCTTTAGTTTTTTTTTTCTTTTTTCATTCTTTGGCTACATTTTAACCCAGATCAGTAATTAGTGACTAGCGAGACGCAATTAGTCATCTGCTATGCACATCATCTCTCAATAATGGCATGGACAAAAAGCTAGCACATACTAAAACTACTTCAGGAGCAAGGACAACAATACTAGGGCCTACTAAAACTACTACTTTTGTATTCTTCGTGTGAGCCAAGAATTGCGGATCAACAAGGCAACAATAATATGAGGATTACTGAAGCTTTTTCCTGTTATTGCCATCTGGTCACTACGGGGAGAAGACAATTCAGTAAAGGTAAAGGAAAGTGTAGTTGCCAGGAATATTTAAGTTGAGAACTTTTCTGAAAATAAGAGTATAAAAAACTCATAATTTGAGGTGTTCGACCCATATACTGAAAGTTAGTATTTATGATCTATTTAATCAAGAGACGCTTTTAATAATAACATCTTATAATATAGTTTGATGACCACTATTATTTTTATATTGATTAGGTGGATCTAGATCAAGAGTTTACATGTTCTCATTTTAAGTGGATTTTCACCTCATATCCCTAGCAGTTGCCATATTATAGACAGGTAGTTTGTGCTCATGGAGTCTATATATAAACAATCTCAATCAAGTATTTTGCTGAGAGGAAGATTGTACAGGTGCACAAAAGACAGGAAGCAGAACAGAAAAATCCAGAGAAAAAGAAAAACTCAGGTGAAGAGCAGATTCCTAAGCTGAACGTCGCATGTGTTCATTCACCCTTTCTTCTGCCTGCTCAATATCATTCAGATCTTGGATTAACGTTTGCATATGCTCCAATGTCACATGGTAATGAACAAAAAGCTTCGGCGATCATTTGTAGTGAGTTTCATGTATCAAAAAAATTCATCTAAAAAGACAAACAATTTCCTCGTAATATTATACCAATTTAAACATAAAAGATCACACGCTAAGCACAATAATGAAACATTTGTGAGGTCGTGCCACCGTGCAAGTACATTGATGCGAGCTCTACATCCTAGATGCAGCCTGTAAAGCTCTAGAAACGATCCATGCATTGAGTGATGAGTCCAGTACAACTCTCACTATTCTTTCGGCATTTATATCCCACTGAAGAGCTCTATATGCGAAGGACCAACATGATATGACTGGACAGCATCATGGATTTGTGCTTTCGCCATCTCGCCAGGCAGACAAAAAAAAAGGACTACTGCACTGGAGGAAAAGTGAAAGTTGCAATTTGTGCAAGAATTTCTTAGTGGGGCCTTGTTACCGACACCTCAGCACTTGTGGACCATTCCAGGTGCTCCAAATATTTGGGCCAACCTCTCAGGGAGTGTCATTAAAAATTTCTTAGATACCTTGGGTAACAAGAAAATTTTTTTTGGAAGAAAACCCTAGAGGATTTAGTATTAATTAAACTAAAATACTAAGTCCTAACAAAAATCTCTTAAGAATAAGATAAAAACTACTCTTTCAAACAGACTTTTAGAACTTGTTACGCCCTAATTCAATTTGATCCAATGAAACCAAACAGTGTATGAGGTTAGTCTCAAAATAAAATCACATAAATATCGTATATAAATGAATTGGATGTACCTAGAGTGTTATAAATGATATCATAACAGATTTTTAGGTTGATAGGGCCGCATGCTGTGTCCTGCCAATGCACACACCACGCTACACCGTGCACACCATGAGTAGGGGGTAAGGCAGGGAGAGATGAACGAGCACTGAGAGCGCCAAATGGATCTTTGCAATGGGGAAACTTTTTCTTTTTGTGATGAATGGAATGAGTGATGGGTAGAGAGGAGGACAGGGAAACCACAACAGCATGACACGGGCAGCTATGAATAATCCCTTCACAGGTACTTGGACCAGGCAGCCACCAGCTAGCTGAAAGCCTAGTTCACTACCCAACAATCCCCCATGAATCATTGCATACCAACATGTTCACTTCACGGGGTCTCCCCCCCCCCCCCAGTATCAATTCCATTATTATTATTGATCGCCATTTGTTCATGACAGCCACACCAACCCACTTTGTGCAGTAGTGTATGGAAATGGCTCCTCTGATTGCTTCGATAAATTCACATAATTAAGACATAACGGTGTAAGATTAAGCTCGAACCAGACACTGCTTTTTAAGATGTGTCTGTACGTGTTCGGTTTTCCATTCGGACAGTTGCTGGACACATGACCCTTCAGGGGCCCCACCTAGCGACCATTTGTACAAAGCTTTAATTTTACCCGCGTCTATTGTTCTCCTGACTGCCCTGTCCCTGTGTTCTCGAGAAAACCATATTCAAATTTCAAAAGACATACCCATGGATCAAAAAATCACAAAAAAATTGCACGAATAATAGTCTTAAACTCCAAAATGAGTAGTCTCAGGCATTCAGTCCCGAACACTAGTCCCCTTCACCTCTCATGGACTTAAACTCTATACAAGAACACCCAAAAGTCCAACCAAATCCACGGACCATACAGTACTGGTACTACTGATCAAGCGCGTTGGGACCGGAGCAGTAGTTAAGGATGGGGTTCCACACCCACTGCACCAAGAACTTGCGGCCGCCGACGCCGTTCACGTTGTAGGCGGCGCCGGACCGGCCGTCGGTGAGGAGCTGGCCGGTGTACGCGCCGCCGCCGCCGGTGCCGTAGATGCCCTCACAGAGGTCGGCGATCTCCGTTGGGAACGACGGGTCGCCGCCGGCGTACCAGGCGTTGGCGAGGGGGTTGGAGGCCAGCTCGGCGAGCTCGTGCGCGATGACGCTGACCATGCCGTCGACGCCGACGTCGCCGTTGGGCGGCGCCTCGGGCTTGCGCCCCGGTACGTAGGACGGGATGGCGAACGGGTACGCGCACACCTCGGGGCACCGGCGCGCGGAGTTGCCGACCCAGGCGTAGGGCAGGGTGTAGCCGACGACGGATGGAAAGGTGAAGTAGTGGAAGCCGCAGACCTGACCGCAGAAGTCCTCGACGTGGACATCGGGAGAGGTCAGGACGAGGTACACGCCGCTGGAATCCACGGGGAGGGGCTTCGTGGACGCGGTGACCGCGTCCCGAACCACGGACTGGATATCGAGACGAGAGAGCGTGGCGCCGCGCGACATGCGCACGTCGGACTTTTCTTGCCCGAGCGTGACCACCGCCGAGACGTTGGCCGAGGTCTGGTCGGTGTAGAGCCGGATGGTGCGCCACCACGCGGCAACGGAGGGGGCGGGAATGCCGCCGCCAGCAGAGGACGGGGAGACGGAGCGGAGAAAGGCACGAATGGGCCGTTTCTGCTCGGCGGGCCATCGGCCGTACCAGATGGGGTGGACGGTGATGTCGGCGGCGAGGACGGGTCCCATGTGGTACTGGAGCTTGACGAACTCCGACGAGCCCTCAAACTTCTTGGACGCACCGATATCGGCGACGATGGCGGTGCCGTTGGGCGGCGGCCACGGACGCCATGCGGCGGCGAGGGGGGTGAGGAGAAGGAGGAGGAAGAGGAGGTGCTGCTGCTGCATTGCGATTTGAGGCGAGGTTTTTGGAGGATTTGGATGGGAGGGTTGGAGGGGAGGTGGTTTATAGGGTTTATTGGGTGGTGAATGATGTTTTATAAGGGGGAATGGGAGTGGAGTTGGGAGGAGACACTGTTCTTGGTTTGGGGTTCGCTATAAATTGAATTTGATTTAATTTATGTATTTCTTTTAGTTTCTCCTGTATAATTTAAATTAGAATAAATGGAACTTGCATATGAAAACCAGTTAATATCTGTATCTTCATTTATTAAAACGTGCATATTCATTTGTTCTGTGGTTGAGTGCAATGCATTAGTAAATGGATACGAAAACTAAATATAATGTATATCCTTCATTTATTAAAATGTGCAGATTCATTTGTTTTGTGGTGAAATGCATTGCATTAATAGACCCAAATCTCTTTTATTTAGAAACTCAGAAATAATTTTCCATCACATCATAGTTAAGAGAAACCAATTAAATTGTATGCTAAAATATCTTTTATGGACACACAAATAAAACATTACGATAAAATAATAAACAGTAATACTTTCCCACCCAAATACAATTTTGCCTACCCAAATGGACCAAATATAAAAGTATTTTTTTCAATTTATATATATGACTTGAAAATTTAAACTCTAAACTTATTACAACTTTTTTTTAATTTTTTTTTTTTTGGGGTTTTAGACTTTGAGTTGGTTGTTCAAGCATTAGCTAGGGAACTCCCGTAGGAGCAAACCAACCCTGCACTTTTCGGTCTCACGGAATTTTTACTTTCACTGAAGGGGTAAAAAAGAATGCAAAGTGCGCAGTGGAGGACAGGAGGCATCCTTATTGCCCAGCTGTCAGCGGGGCCCCTCTTGCCAGATTGGCCACGTCTGAATGACTAACTGGTCCCATGCCTCGTGGTCCCTGTGCCCAGGTTCTATTGGCCTAACACGGTGGGTCCGTGCACGAGATATTTCCAAAGCGGGGCCTAGCTCAGCACGCGCGGGCTCGGATCATGAGGCGGATGTTCGGATCCGTGACGCCAATGGACGGCCGAGATCATTCGCGTCGCCGGTGGGCAAGCGCATTGTCTCGCTTGATAGCTTACTGACATGTGGGGTATAGAGTCGTGTTGGACCCACTTGTCAATGATGGTTTGGGTAAATCTTAAATGGACAAAGTAGGGCGGGGCCTGGATGTCCGGGGAAAATAATTAAAAAGTAGAAAATGTTGGGGGCAAGTACATCGATTAAAGAGACCCGGTTTTGCTGCAACTTGCAGGACAAAATTCATAGGCGTCCATGCATGCCTCAGAAATCTCCATCTTTTTAATCCCCACTGTAACTTCATAGGTTTCACACTTTCACTTCACCGAGGGATTTAATCAGCATGACAACATGCTTGTTTGGCTAAAGATAAGTTGTCAGGTTTGATGGTTTATTTATGAATTTTTTATGACTTGATCCCATAAATTATTGTTGGTTATATTTTTAGAATAATTATACTAATCGACTATTCCAATCTCTAAAAAAAAGAAAAGAAAAAAGAGAGTATGTTATGCGTGCTTTAGGATGTGTGTTTGTATCATATACTTTGCATATTATTTTAGGCACTCATGTGAATCGATTGACAATGTTGACAGATTTACTGCACTAGTGAGACTTGAATTCACTTGTAGTTGTACGCGTAGTCAAATCCTTTTCAACTCTTTTCTCACTAACTGCACCTTGGTTCGTACTATGGTTGCTTTGCAACAGTCCACAACCCGTGTGTTTATGTCTGTTTTACCAACTACTAAGGATTCACTGCACTAGTCTTGCCATTATAACTGAATTTCTGGTATCTTCGTTTATGAATATATATATCATTTTATAATTTTTTTGTTTATCAATATATATTATCCTACATTTTCAAAAAGAATATATGATATTCTTTTTTCTTTTTTTATGTTCTCTCGTTCTACAAAACTTAATTAACCGTAATTAATATTTACATAGAGTTTAATGTGACTAGACTGATAATTTGAAACCACATCTTAATTCTTGTGCATAAAACTAAATTAACATAGAGGGAATAAGAGATTGATAATTCATATTAGTAGAGTTTGGGATTAAGATGAACATATCTACCTTTGGTCAAAATGTCTTAAATTAAAGACAAAATTCTTCGCCATCGAATTGATACAGAGTACATTGGTTTGAGGACGAAGATGATGTTTTCAAGTCAGGATGGTCCGGATAATTTTTTTCCCCTTTTATGAGTGGTTATCGGACAAAGCCATGCCAGTTCGAACCATAGCAATCACTACAACCAGTGCAACTTCACAACGATATCATCTGCGTTGTCGAAGCAAATGAAACAACACATTCCTGCATGGTGCCAAGAGAGTTTCACGTTTCAATTTTTCATGTTTAAAAAGGTGGCGGCACAGACAAAACTGCATAACTACTGACTTTGTTTTTTTAGAACCGCATAACTATAACTTCAATTAGAACGGATAATTAGAAGAGTAGGTTAAAGAATACTATAACTAATATCACTCAATGCTTAATTTGCTTAAAAGTATATGCAATTTGGAATCATGGTGGGATAAAGAAGCTTAGCGTAGTAGCATTATGTGACAAAAATATTAGGGTCCAGTGAAGCATTATTAGCATGCATATTGCAAAACAGGGGAAGGATAGACAGGCCACATTTTGGACAAACTTGTATAGTCTTAGGCCAACGAATCAGTTGGGCTTATTCGACTTGCAGTTGTCTTATTCTCCCTCAGCATCGTCAATAATTCTCAGTTTCATAGGGATGCTTTTCAGCAACTCGAGACAAGGTGGGCATTTAGGATATATTTGGATATTCACATCTAATCTCATAGCTCACAACAGCAATTTCAATTGTTTATTTATATGCATACAAAAAAGAATCAGATTTATAGGATACAAGATTTCTTCCTGTGAGTCAGATTGTAACACCTAAAAATTTCCTTTTACAAAAACCACACCTTAAAAATTTTGTTTTGATTTGGCTACAAAACCATCTAAGGAAATGCGCTCTAGAAATTTTAATCAAAACCTAAACCAATTTTATAAAGTTTTAGAGATATTTTCTTCGTATACTTATATATATATATATATATAAATATATCAAAACACTGTCCTTATCCTTCTCTTTCTCTTAAAGAGTCTATTTTACCGAATAAAAGAAATTCCCAAATTTCATATATAAAAACCCCTCTTTACAATTTAGCCCTAAAGGATCTCCAAAAATTCTAGTCTGCAATATGTATTAAGTAAACATTAATTCCTCTATCTATTGAAAAAACCCTAATAAGCTAAAATAGTCCATAATATTTCTTTTGCTTTATTTTCATTTTTTTTTTCCAAAACCTATGTTATTAATACATTATTTTAAATATTTACAAATTAGTCCCTCCTATTCTTAATTACTATCCAATCCTTCCAACCCCATAATTTGCTAAATTCTTTCGAACAACTTGGAATTCAAATCAGTCTCAACAATAGATAGGACATTCGACCTATCTTATGCAAATTTGTCTTCAACAATCAGATCAGATTCAATCTCTAAAACTAGATATTAACCTCCTATTCATTTTCAGTGATTACTATTCATTTACTTTAATTACTATTTTCAAAACTCAATGAAATTAATTCCAGAATAGTTTCCTCATGGATTTTTCTGAAATCCTGTATCTTAATATATTTTCATATCAGTCCTAAAATATCTCAGCTAGATTTAATCTAAACCTCATCGCGAATTAATCCTTTTTTAATTCTCAAAAGTCAAAAATGACTAAATTCTCTAAATCACCTCCAAATTTCAATCCAACTAAAAAACTATATTATTCTTACCATTTAATACCAATTTACCAGCTACAATGAGTTCAAATTAAGCTTTGAAACTCAGTTATTCAAGAATTCAGTTATTTTCGATAAAAATACTATTTTATCCTGCTTTTGTTTCGTTATCGCTTCAGTCATTGTTTTCATTTTCCATTCTTATTGCATCAATCTGATCATGCTAATTCAGTTAGTGCACCAACCCAAATATAAATTAGTCCACAAATTTCGAATAATTGCAACTTGGTTCTCTTCTTGTTTTCCATCAATTCAGATTCAAACACTTCAGTCTTCAACTTCTGTTTTAAATCCTTTTCAAAATCCTTTCTCAGTCCAACACTTTGACCTGTACTCACAGTCTCACACCCATGCATCAGGACACACAAATACAGATAAATACATCTACACATGTGCTTAGCCAGTTCGTCAAACAAAACTTAGTCATAACACAACACTACACCCACATATACAAACATCAAACAAGCTATACACACGCTCATACATATGCAAGCTTACCACATGTGCTTAACCAAGAAAACAACCACACATACACTCAAACAGCACCTCATCTCCATGCTACACTCATGCACACACACACAACACATCAACACAGAGCAAACACACACATGCACAGTGCACCATCCTCCTCCTCTCTAAAACTACTATCTTCGTGCTCCAAGTGTTTAGGAGTCGGTTTGTGATGGATTAAACCCACATTGTTAGTGTTTATAACTAAAAATGGATGGAAAACTAAAATTCTAATAATTAAGTTTCATGTAAATTTTTTTTTTTACAATTAGATTTACCTTTTGTTTCTTAGATGTATTGGATCATGTGCAGATGTAATATGTGGTATGCTAGTTACCAGGGATTTGCTGAGTACGTTGTACTCATTCTTACTTAATGATCTAATCCAGTTTAAAAGAAGATAAGACTTTTGAAGACTTATGACCACCCAGAGTCTAGATGTTTATCAACCGTACTTAAACTTCGACTGTGAATAGATCTTAGATGTCCGCCTTTCTTTTGTTAAAACTATTTTAATTAGAACTCTAAATGTTTGACTATGCTAGTTCTCATATCTTTTATTGTATATTCGACCTAATTGTCTTATGTAGTATCACTTAAATTGCCTTTGTTGTTTAGATGGATTATGTTTGTGATTTTTATTCTTGTAAATGTGTGTGGCTGTATCCTGGACAGTCGAGTTGTACGCACGCACACAGGGGTATCCTATACCCTCACACAAACTACCGGAAACACAGAATTTAAACGTATCTCATGAGTTAAGTCTATCAAATTATATAATTAAATAATAATTAATATACATTAATGATTTCTACCATGAACTAATATTAATTAAGGACTATCAAGACTGACTTATAATATTTTTTCATCCTACTTATTTTCTATTTACATTATTCATGTAATCAACTAAATAATATGACATTTTAACCTATATTATTAATACAACTAACCGAATATTATCTCGTTGCATCCCATTTTAACATCCAAATATATCTTCATACAAATTAAGACTTAAATTCATAACAACATCTAACCACATCCTTGAGGGGCAAGAATCTCGATGCCAGCAAGGTACCTTTGGAGTAGGTTACCACCCCAATGTAACCTCAAACAATTCTGCGCTTGCACCAAAGTCCAGGCATTTTGCCGAAAGTTCTTGCATTATTGTTCAGCTTGTCGACAAAAGCTACATAATTTCCAGAAATTGGTTACGTAAAGCAGTTCGGAAAGAAAAAAAATATGGAAAACTTTATAATCAACATATGTACCTCGATATATACAAATTTGCTGCAATATGTGAAATGTAACGTCCAGATTTAATGGCATTTTTATTGTGATGTCACGTTCAGATTTAATTTTATTTTTAAAAAGATTATTTTTAGAGTTTTTTTTAATATTGAGTCAAATTTACAAAAAAAATTTAATTGTCATTTATAGAAAATATTCGTACAAAGTTAAAAAAAAAAAAACTCTAACTAGTTTGACACGATGGTCTCGAAGCGGTCGATTCCGTCGAACTCCGGCGCGAAGCGCGGCCACGTCTCCTGCGGCTGCCGCTTCTCGTGCTGTGACTGTGAGTTCTCCTTATCCCGCGGCTCCGCCGGCGTCGGCTGTTCCTGCTGCTTCTGGCTCGCCTCCCCCGGCTTCACCCGCCACGACAGCCGCGCCCAGCGGCCTCCGCCAGCGTCGGAAGCGGCGACGTCGGCCGGCGACGCGCTCAGGATTGAGAAGGCCAGGACCTTGTCCATGACAACAACTAATATAGGAAGTTATGCTTTGCTTTGTACGTTTGATGCTGCGGTGATCACGGAGGGCATTTGGTTAGGGCGTTTATATAGTCGTGAAGAAGTGGATGAGTGGAGAAGGTTCTTGGACGCGGTTGAAGCCAGGAAGGTTGTTTGTTGTACGCGACCAGCCTTGTGAAACGCTGCCATCGCGTGGAAGTTTCCACGTGCTTCGTCTGCAACTTGCGACTTGCTGGCGGTTGCTTTTACTGTGTTGTGGTTACGTGCAAGTAACCGCCCTGGGCTATGGGTTTCCTACTTTGGCTTCGGATGCGCTGTATTAGACAGTATCCTCAAAATACTGTTCATTTCTAAATTTTCGGTTAATACAGCACAAAATACGTTTTTCAGCAACTCCAACAGATTTCTCAAACACTGCCTCGTCGATACAGAGAGGAGACAGAATCCCTAAATCTCCACATCCTCTCTCCCCTCTGTATTCTCTCCCCGTGAGACGCCGCCCCAACGGAACAATCTTCGCGCGGCGTTGCAGAGGTGAGGTCTCCCCTCCGATGCCGCTCTCCCGCGCCGCCGCTCCTCCCGCGCCGCCGGTTGGCTGTTCGGACGCACCCCCGCTCCCCCGTGTCAAAGAGGATGAGAAACGAGAAACGGTTGATTTTTAGGAATTGGGATTGAAATTTGGGAATTTACTGTTGGAGTGAAATAAAATATAGGGATGGAATCCTTTTATGTAGATATGTATATGAGGATATAGAGATCTATTTTTAGGTATTATTGTTGGAGGAGGTCTTAAAGAATCACTTTTAGGTATCTCATTCTCTCAAAATTAGATTATTGCTAAACTAAAATTTTGAGAATGCTTAACTGATAAACTAATGATTCATATTAGATCTAATGTATTTTTTGGTATGAATTGGGTTTGAATCAAGTAAAAAAGTTTGGCTTTGAATCCAGTAAAAAAGTTCAGGTCGTTTGGACTGACTAATATTTGGTTCAATTCAATCTAAAGAATCTAATTTTTCAATTTTATAGTCTCGAATTGAGTGTAGGTAGACTTGAATTTGATCCTAATATCGGATTAGACTAGATCAAAACCCCTCAAAAGAGTGAGCTCGAACGGACCGAATTATGTTCGGGACTAATCAAGATTAAAATAGGTGAAATTTAAAATTTCTCATTAAATAAGTAACTATCTCAATACTTTCCTATATCATTATTTGAACCAACTCTGATCATTGAGAGCATGATTGAACAATTGAACAAACTCACCATGGTATTTGGTTTGACTAAGTTAATCCTATGTCACTGTATGAAGGGGGTGCTTAGTGATGATTAGTGGGTATAAATGATGATTAGTGGTCCTCAAATCAAAAGCCACACATACAGAAAACGAATAGAATCTTGTCTTGCATCATATAACCAATCAAACGGCACACTCTACATCTCCTTGCATTATAAGACGAGTCTATCTAACCCCTTCGCTGTTAAAAAAAATTTGTCAAGAACCACATTTTTTGAAAAAAAAAAAAGGTTTTTGAGCAACTTCGTGTTTTGTTTTTACACAGGGATTAGTGATTTGAATCCATACCTTTTAGATATGTCTTACAGAACAAATGAACTAGTGAATTAAGAAACGGGAAAGAAATCGCAGTATATGCTAAATCCACCAGAATCTCTCAGTTAATCTTTGATTGAATCGCTTTCTCGAATAGGCTAGAAGACGCAGGATTTGACAGACGTGTAATGATTTTTTTAAATAACCCCCAATGCAAAAAATAAAATAGTGAGGAATTACAAATCAGGAGTTGTCGTAGCTTAGTAAGGCACCACAATAATATCTCTTAGCTACTGCAGTATAAAAAAAGTGTATTAAAAAATACATTAAAAAAGACATGATAATCTGTCGTGATTTAGGGCCGCAATAAGTCTTGGACGACTCAACTCAGCTCGATTTGTCGCGGTTTAGAATTATTAGTATGCACATATAAACAATTATTAACACATACATACAAACAATTACCATACATATATAAATAATTACTAAAAACATGCAATCATTATCATATACATGCAAACAACCAAACAAGTCAAGACTCTAAGCCATAACAGATTATTTTTATATATTTTCAATGGAGAAGAGATACTGTCGCACTAAACTACCTGCTGATATGGTAGATTAGATTTATAATTTGTGTGGATTAGTTATGTTATTTTATTTTTAGATTTGTTTATTGAAAAAAAAAATTCGACGTTTAATACACCGACGACACGTCTCCCACGTTAAGCGTTTACAGTACAGCCGGTTGGACGTCGTAATCGGCCGACGTGCTCGCGTGCTTAATACGCAGATGTAATGCCGTGTAAGCCCGCATGGAAATAAACGCGCGGTTATTGGGTTAGTTCAAACAGAGAACTATTTACTGACAATTCGATCAGGATTCAGAAGTATATCAAAATTTTGACGAATTACAAATTCCAACGTAATACGAATGCATGTATATTCCTTCATCTATAATCTTGTCGTATAAACCTTTTGTACAAATTTCATCTATCTGAACAACCAAAAAAAAAAAATCGAATATAAACCCTTTGTACAAATTTCATCTCTCTGACCAAAAAAAAAAGAAGAAGAAAATAATCAAATAATAATGCAGCGTCCACTCAAAAAGGA
Source organism: Pharus latifolius (assembly GCA_019359835.1). Taxonomy (NCBI): domain Eukaryota; kingdom Viridiplantae; phylum Streptophyta; class Magnoliopsida; order Poales; family Poaceae; genus Pharus; species Pharus latifolius. The sequence continues at coordinate 81,966,015 of CM033324.1, forward strand.
ACAATGGTCTCGAAACAGTAGATCCCATCGAACTCCGGTGCGAACCGCGGCGCCTTGGTCTTCTCCTCCGGCCGCGAGCTCTGTTCGGCCTTCTGCTGCTTCGGCGCCGGCGCCTCCTGCTCCTGCTTGACGCCCGCCCTGCCGCCGCTACGCAGGGACAGGCGCGTCCAGCAACCGCCGGTCGAGATGTCTGCCGGCGACGAGCTCAGGATCGAGAAAGCCAGGATCTTGTCCATGATCAGAACAGAAAATTGCTAGTTTCTTGGTTTTGGTTTGGATTGCATATGTTTATATTTATAGTGGGCAGGGCCAGGGTAGGGAAGTGGAAACCGAGTCGGACTCGTACGTGGAGGAGTTGGAAAGTTCTTGGACGCAGTCCGAGTCGGACTGGTAAGCAACGACTCGTGGACTAGTCATTAGGACTTTTTGTATGCTGTGACCCGACACGGCTTCGTAGGGGTACCGGAAGTGGCGTTGACTCGATCTTTCGAGAAACACGTGGTGATGGTGGAAGCGTGTTGTATAGAGCAAAGAGTTATAACTGAATTAGCTTCACAGCACGCAGCGACATTAGCACATCTTATTGTAATCCAAAATTTTAAATGAAGGGCCAAATCGAATAGGGCTCGTAAGCGAATGAACTAATTAGTTTCAGCCATTTGTAAAATATACAAAGCTAAATTTACGCATGAAAGAAAAGAAAATGTACTGTGTGATCAAAAAAATTGGTCGTAAATTAAACATCTATCAAATCACATGATGTTCAAAATTTGGCTAATTCAATACTCAATTGTCAGGAAAAAAAAAAGAATACGATGGTTGGGCTACCATCCAAAATTTGGAAAAAAGAAGTAAAAAAATAGTCAAATGTACCCAAATTTGCATGTAAACCAAATAGTTGTCAAATTTGGGTGGCATCATTTTGGGTTGACAAGTTGAGACACGAATTAATGAAGTACACACTCTAGAGTCGGCGAGAGGAAATGTTGAATGTTTAGTGCCTTGACGGTGAAGGACGGATGGTTGAATAGAGGTGACACTTGGAAAGATTTGGGGCCGGACGATTTCATATTGTTGGACGGTTGGACGACTCGCCACGGGGAGGCCTTTTTTTAGTGATGTTGCCACTTGCAGCCTTGGTGCGACGAAAATACTCCAAGAGGTGTAATGAGACACGACACGTATGGGCTTCCTTCATATGTTGCCTTTCACAGCGAATAAAAGGGGCAGCACAATTGCATCCCTGTTGATGAAATGGATAATTCTTCGACGAAATCCAACAGGTGATATGTCTTTTGCTATCAAGTCCATGATTACAGAACCACAGACTATAGAGCAAAGACAATATTTTAATCCCCCTCCCTCTTCTTTATATATAATAAGTGTGATTTTAGCAAAAAGAATTTATTATAAATAACTAATGCTTCACAATGTTAAGATGAAATTGACAGTAATAAGTTCCAATCTGCAATATTTTATGCATGGTAATGGAATGATTTGGATAATATATTTGTTTGAGAGCTAGAATTAGTCTATTATAAATAACTTATTTTTCACAATTTTAAGATGAAATAGACATTTTTGTAATAAGTTTTAGATTGCAATATTTTATGTATGTGGTAATGGAATGATTTGGATAATATGTTGGCGCGAGAGCTATTCCAATCAGGATTAGTAATGACCAAAAGTGTGGAGTAACTAAAAATATTGACCATGGAGTGTCATTTAGCTAGAAAGTTTGCCATTTCACTGTACAAAATCCACACTACATATTTGATTATATTTACTTAAGCAATAGATCGAAATGGCTCCAATAGGCAAAAAAAATAATAATAACAGAGTTAATAGTGCCCAAATTAGATTGGCAGTGGAAAATTTAAGTATGATAATTTAAGGTTGTGAATCAAACACACTTTGGTTGAAGTTGATGCAAGCCATTCCGACAGATCACTAGTGTTCAAATTTAAAACACTCTACTCTCTCTCTCTACATGAGTATTAAATATAATTAATATGTATTAGCATATATCCAGTAACGATATCTCCTTTTGAAACAAGAGTACCAAATCTTGAGAAAAGATAAATAATAGTTGCCATCAGCGAAAAGCCAGGATAGCTAAAAAGAAAAAAGGCGATGAACATTCCTGTCGGCTCAAAGTGTCATGCTTATCTCCAACATTTCTAGCTTGTTCACTTATGCGGAATCCAACGCGGACGTCCCATTTGGCACCCACGATTAAAAAAAAAAATTTCGTGTGCGAGAGGAGTGAGAGGGCGGCCCGATTTTTTTTTATTTTTTCCTGATTTTTTACATTCAAATTGTATATAATTTTTATTTTTCTATTTATATATTAATCAAGTTCAAATTAGATCTTGATTATATTTAAATATTATAGATCTTTGAATTATATTCATACATAGACCAAATGTCACATATATTAGAATTTTGAAATTAAGAGTTATGTATGTTTTTATTAAAATCATCTAAATTTTAATAAATATTTAATTTATTCGTGAGCTCATGCGAAAAATCGCGCTTTTGTATTGGACTGTTGGTTGTTTCAGATGAGATTTCACACGCGTGACATAGAATATACCAAAAATATCCTTTTAAGACGCCTACATGGAAATCAGTCTTACAACATTTGTATGAGCTTTCTTTCCCTTTCCTCGGTTCAAAAGCAAGTGACTGTCTTTGCTACAAGAGACTGCCAATTGCTGCTATGCCTCACGATGTTTCTGAGTCAGATCAAAACATTCAGGATAATAAAGTGCCAATGCACAAACTTGGGCAGGACAATTAAAAGCACACACGAAACTTCTCCAGATATCTGGTATAATGGCAAATTTAAGCTGTAGAAGCGAGAAATTACATGAAACCCCACAAATACTCATATTAGGCTTCATATTTTATCCCAACAAATTAGTTTTCTACTAATAAGATGGTGGCTCTCTAGAACTATATTTGTGACTACTTAATAATTTTTTAGTGTCTGTTTGATGTAATAGAACATCTATTAGAGGGGATTTTGAAACCACTACTTAGTTTTAAGAGATTATTGACACAAAATAATCTACAGAAAGAATATGAACTCCGATGGCTTGTATTCCTTACAAGTTATTCAATAATGTATTGCCTTATAAGATATTGAATTGTTGAAACAAACTCGAAAAAAATTATAACCCAAGTTACATTATATGCCAAGTGGCAAGTTTGGTAATCCTAATTGGTAGGTATAAACTAATAAAATGATTCTTCCTTCAGGCCAGAACGCACACGCGACGTCCTTATCCAGAAATATAGACGAACAACTCTTTGCACCTCGCCGAAAGAGGAGTCATGGTCAAATTTGGCTACCGCACATTATTTTTCATACGTACGCATGGAGCCATGGACTAGACCATATTTTTGTCCTCCTTTCTGCCCATTTTTTTTTCTTATCCACTCATTCGAGAATATGCGAAAGAACAGAAGCCGGTGAACCTCCAGTTATACAAACTGATACTTCAGCCAAAAACAGAGTTTATAAATTAACTTTGTCGAAGAATTAATAGATTAACTATCTTTTTTTTAATAACCTAAGTTTTTGGATCAACGCAAAAAATTCATCATGATATGAAGAGAATTTCAGGAGTGATGAGATCCTAATTAACATTGAATTCATGTTGAAAGTCTATTAGGCACAGAGAGAACTAAAATATGAATAAATTGATTAATCAGTGTGTAAAACTCAATAGATCGTATACAATTCAAATCTGAATAGCTAAACAAATTAACTGGGACTATATATATCCTGAATTAATCAACGAGAAGCGAGTGTCTCGAAGCAGTTCAGTCCATCGAACGCTGGTTCGAACCGTGTCTGCTGTTGTGACTTGGAGTAGTACTGCTTCTTGGCTTCATTAGCCGCCGGCGGCTGCACTGAAGACGGTGGCTTTATTAGCCGGCGGTGGTTGTTGGAGGCCTTCACGCCCATCGACAGGCCGAAGGCGGCATCCATGGGCGCCTCGCAGAAGACCAGCATGGTCAAGAAGCTCTCCATGGCTACCTTCTTCAGACTTGACGGCTCCTCAATTAATTGGCTTGCTCTGCTCGTTGGTTGAGTTGAAGTGAGAACTGGAAGGCTGTATTTGTATCTTGGAATGGCCAAGAACGCGGAAGCCGAGAACTTGCCGGCGTCGTGGTCCGTCCGAAAGAGCCGGAGACAAGTCCGCGCGCACGTGGAAATCGGGAGACTTTTTTTTTTTCGGTTTCCAGTTTGATGTGAGGTGTTGGCCACAGCAGCCGTTCGATCGAGGTTAATGCAAAGAGGATGGGAAGAAACACGTGCGTATGAATCAGATGTAGAGTTGTATTACTCTCTGCATTAATGATACAAATCCGCTCTAGTTATATAACAACTGTACACATATGTGTGCCATCGTCTATCATCATTGCTTTGAACTGATCATCCTGAAAAATAATTTTTCTACTTTAATTTGGACGAATATGTGTTTAGAAGGTCCAAATCCGCTACAATTCTTCGTTATAGTCCTAACTAGGGATGCAATCAGTGGACATTGTCACTAGTTCAATCCATCAAATTACGGTTCGAACGTAAGATGCTGCTGTGACGGCGGCGACCGCGGCTTCACATTCTCGTTATTCTTGGAGATCTTTGCACTTGTCGACGGGACGAAGATGGCATCCATGGGCGCCTTGCAGAAGACCAGTGTGCCCAACTGTTGTGGGTTTAAGATCGTTCAACAGCAGAGTCTGACAATATTATGGGTCATCTTGAGTCTAGTGAAAGAAGATAAATAAACACATAATATTTATACATGTTGCAGTAGAGAGCGTTAGGTCTATTGATATGTTCTTGATATAAGACAGTTGTGAGACTTCTCCAATAAAAAAGAAAGAGCTCCTAAACACATATAGTAAAGTGCCATTTGTACTATGAAATGAGAGTAATGGTTATCAGCGACACCAAGAAACATTTCATGGCTATCTCCTTGAGGGTTCTTGACTCATTAGTGGGGTCATGTATGTGCTTGTATCAAGAAGTTTATTGAGGTATTTATAATTTGTATCAATGTAGACTTGTTTCTTTATATTCATTTGATATCTATTACAGGTGTGAGAATTGAGAAAAAAATAATTTGATATGTAACATTAGAAATTGTAGATTTAATTATAGAATATTTGTATCTTAATGATATGAGATATGTTCTTACATAACAGTCTCATAATCAATATTTAATATTTGTAGTACCTTTGAGTTAATTTTTTACTAAGAAAACATACGGAAGTCGGAGTCCGTCGATCCAAAACATGTATGTGGAAAGTCCCAAAGTCCTATACGGTGATTACCTCTGGCAACGATCGAGATTAACCGATTCGTTTGTAAGATAAACAAAATTACAGAACCTTTTTATATCATCTGGACTTGTCTCTAAATTCATCTGGTAGATTGCACACCATCTCGTATATTCTTTCTGATTCGATGCCTGTATTTTTGAAGAAAGTTTTTTCTTTAAATTTTTTTTAATCTCCTACGCGTCAAATATGAAATGGATAGCTTATCGAAATCCATCTGGCAAATTGAGAGTAACTCTATGTCTCTATGGGATTTGAGGACGTAGGTGACAAGTCCCGTGTGATGATTACCTGAGACAAGCTCATCCAAATACTGAGCACTAAAGCTTATCTGTTGGAATTTACATGCCATAGCAAGGAATGATCGATAGAAATTTTCACCAAACAGTGACTTAAAAGCTTATCTATTCGAATAATGGGATTGTGACTCTTGCAAAACTCAGAGCCGCAACTTTGTCATTGGAAAAAAGGATTACGTGTCATTTCAGAAAATATCTTTCGTTCCAATTGACATGTTTGCTCCCGAGATCCCGTCGCTACCCTTATTTACGCCTCACCCGTGCACGTTTTACCATATATGATCATGTATTCACGTCACCATATGTTGTCCGTGGGAAACAAATTTTACAAAATCTGAAAAAACATGATTTTGAACGGGGTGACTGAAATATACTTGTCATTCATATTGCGTGATCTTGTAATATACTTTTAAGTAATTGTCTTTGTATCACATTCACATCATGCGATTTAATGGTCTCCCATCTCAAAAATTTTTTCCATTGCTTTGTGTTTTGTTTTCAAAACAAAAAAAAGTACTCAGGGGTATGAAGTTGATTGGCAAGGATCCACTATAACCCTAATTAGAATTATAATTAAACTTGTGCTAAATAAAAGACATACTGGACCACATGTTCAAAAACTTAGTTCCATTTGAACGGCGTGGACTCAATTGATCAATCCATCTCGATCTATAGGCGGCTAGACAGACTTCGGATGGACTTAACCTAGTTGAACCATCATGTCATAAACCCAAAGCTCGCTCTTATCCTAGACACCACCGGTCATCTTTGCATAATCTACTTTAGAAGGGGACTACATGACATCTGGACCGTTCATCTATAGGATTGTCACCTCAAACTAAAACATTGATTAAAAAACCAGTTCTCTCATTTTCCATTGCAACCCATTCATAACATTGATTGTTAATCCAATGACCTACGCATATTTACAGTGGTAATAGAACTGCAATGGATTTAGGTCTAAAGTTGATGCGCTAGAATTTGGAAACCACTTATTCTCTTTTTGTGCGATGTCAAATTGAAAACTGCCGTTTTATTGGACAATGGAATTTCTACAAAAAAAAAAATTGCAAAATCGAAACAGACCTTTCCATCGCCATCAAGGACATCGTCCATTGAGAAAATAGGATCAAATCCTAATTAAGTGGGAATTTACTATTGATGGAGCCCAATTGATGGTCCCGTAGTGGGCAGGAAGGCAACTTCCATTTTGTTTATTAGAAAAGATTGTACCACAAATCTTAACAACTTGTGAAGTTTTGCTAATTAGGGCCATGAATTTGCAATTTAGTCTATCGTAATTCATTTGCTTTAAGAGAAAAACAAAAGAAGCAATTGATTTCTCGAGTTACCCTAATCACACAAGTGTATTTCTCGAGTATTAATTAAGAACCGGAGTGGTTGCCATCCTCATTTCATCGTTCATTTCTCCACGAGATTCTGTGGTTGTTAGCACATGCCCATTGTTTTTTCTCTGTACCATTCACATCAAATATTTGAAAAAAAAATCTTGGGTCGATGAAAATTCTTAGGAGAATATTGCACAAGACTTACATGTGTTTTTGTGGCTGTGTATATTCATACCCATATCTTAAAAATCAGTAATTTCTGATCTGTGATTTCAAAGGTGTACATGATTGAAACTTATAATATGCCTCCAAAAGTCAAATAGCTAATTATAATTAGCACGCATAGTTTTGAAAATACGACTCAAAAATTTTCATTATTAAACTATAGACGATTTCGTCAATAAAACGCACATGAATTTGGTCTTATATCCCCTGAAAAGCTATTTTGCTTTTTTTTTTGCCCCTTGCAAGAGAAATACAAATTGTTTTGTTGAATTGTAATCGCAAATCAAGAAGCAAGTTAGCACGTATTCCCCAATTATACGATTCGAATTTCACTAAAATTTACAGATCAGAAGAACATACTCCTAACAAAGTAACCAAGAAAGAAAGAAGAAATGACAAAAAAAAAAAAAACAACAATAAAGAAGTCCCCAAGAACAGAACAGAGCACAGAGGGAAACAATGGAGAATTGCTAATGCGAGGTGATGGTCTCGAAGCAGTGAAGCCCATCGAGGGCAGGATCGAACCGCGTATCTGCATTACTTCCCTCTTGGCCACCCTTCGCCGTGTTCCTACTTCCCGCCTCGCCGTCTTTCTTGGCTGGCTTCGCGCCACGGCTCCCTCCCCTGTTTCGCAGCTCCTCGCGCGCCTCGCCGCCGTGGATGGAGGTCGTAAGGGAGGCCACGCTCATGGCGGGGCCGAAGACGTTTCCGGGCGCCGCGCCGACGATGGACATGGCCAGGATCCTGTCCATGTTGCCCCGCGCCGACAACACCGTGCGTGAGCAGTTGGTTAAGTTTGCTCGTGTTGTGCAGGACCAGGCTATACTGCTATAGTGATGGCTTTGGTTTCTTGCTGTGATGCAGAGGTTTCATTATAAGGGGGGCATTTATAGACGCTGTTAACAGTGTTTATTATGTTTTTCACGTGTATAGGTTATAAAAAGTGGTGTTTGGTTTAAACTGTAATTATAAATATTTAGATAAATGTATTAAGAGAGTTTATTAGAATGTATTTTTATTATGAAATAGATTTAAGTACAAACTGATTTGCCCAATCCATCAAAACATGGGTTAGAGGCACTTTTTTTTTTCGCATCTTGCATCACATGAGTAATTATAATAACCCCTAATGCATCTTAATTATTTATAATTCACTATAAGAATCTTTAATATTTTTAATTACTCATATAATCACATCATTAAATAAATTTTTTTTAATCTGACCCGTATGCTTAAATCTCACGTTTCACTCAGTCTAACCCAGAGTTACCTTTTTCATCATACAATCTTTTTTATTCATATAGATCAAAGAACTAAACTTATTTTACAATAAAAATTTCTACATTTCAAGATCACACAAGACATATCTAACCAACCAAACGCCTCCTATATCTTTGTTTGGGATAGTTATCAACATAATTATCACCAAATAGTATTGTATCAAGATCTTTTCGTGTGAGACTTTACTCAAAATTTGTTACTTATGCTCTAATTTTTTTTGCAACTTTTCTTGTATAAAACATTATCAAGTACATACTGGTTAAACTCCCAATTTGTTTTCCTTTTTTACTACGGATAAACTCGAGTCCGTATCTAGCAATTAATGCCTAGTTTGATTGATGGCAAGAAACAAGGAGTTACTAGCACAGATTATTTGTAATTTTTATGACGAGCACATATCATCGGAAAATGAGAAGACCATGAGCCGTCCTTTGACGGAGAACAACCAGGGGCATCAATATAATATTCACTTTGGGAGTATTAGAATGTTCGGTCTGTTCCACAATATAAACTTATTTATTATTTACATAAAAATTAAAATATATGAAATAAATAAAAAATATAATAAATTATATTATCTTTATTAAATAAAATTTGAAAATAAATAAAAAATATTAATAGAAGAATGAGAAAAAAATATCTGTAAAGATAAAATTATAAAAAAATATTAGAAATATAAATAATCGTTTAAATGGAAAGTAGATTGGGACTATTTTTGAGAGGCTCACACCCACTTAACTATTTTAAAGTGACAACGACTACCATATTTTTTTATCCAACGTTTGAGTGATCTGCTATAACAATGACGAACGATGGACTTGTCAATTCGTCCTGACGTGCATATATTCTACGCTTACACCTTTTACTCACAAATCTGGCTGTCACCGACAATTGATATGCCTCTTTTGCAACTAGTCCAGGCCAACTCTGCGAGTGCATTTGTACTCGTACTTACACCTAAATGATTAAAATATTCTAATAGGAGTCTACGTAAATATAAGTTAGGGATCCATTATCAGCTCTCTCTCTCTCTCTCTCTCTCTCTCTCTCTCTTTATATGGATTTTGTTGAAATTTTGTGTCAGTGTATATTTGTGGGGGTGGGAAAGGGTGTTGAGTGTGTTGCAATCTCAAAAAATCTACCTATCAGATAAGGGATTGCTGAAATATATCGGCATTAATCTTGATGCTTCGATCAGTAAAAACTATTGCATGTAAATTAATTTTCTCGATAAAAAACTACACAGCAGAATTCATATCTTTTATCCTTAAAAAAAAGACAGATGGCTTGTTTCATTAAAAAAAATACCATTCCAAAACTTGAGGCAGTTAATTATTTAATGAGTAATTTGAAGTTCTCACATATATTAATCTGATCAGTTAATACTCAATTTTATTTTCTACATCAATTTATACCATATGAAATTTGATTGGATGATTGTGGCAAGAAAAAAAAAATTAAATCCTTTGAAAACAAAATTTTTACGCGAGCACAAGAATTTCTTATGAACCGAAACTAAGCCCAAACCACCATGAAAGAACGAAAGATGATAACACAAGCTGATAACTAGCAGAGCAACATAGATTTAATAGCCACAAATCTTCTACTTATTTGCAATATACCACAACACAAGTATAGCACAACCTCACACTTAATGTAGCATATGTTTTACTAGAAAACCTCAAACTTACTAGCATATATCTCCTTCACTGGAGCAACCAGCTAGTTCATATTAATACGCAGGCATTATTTCTTTTCCTACAATGGTGCATTTGGAGCTCCTCAAATCCTCTTCAAGGAGCCGCCAAGTTCTCCTTGGTGAGCGGCTCGATCTCCTCGCCTTCGATCCCCTCCTCGCTTCCGGCGACCCCCAGGCTCAGAAGCACCTTCTCCCAATTCTTTGCAGGTCCCTGCATTTTGCCAGCACCATCACCGACATGAGCATAAGCATCAAGACAGCATATGATACGACTGAATCTTGCAATGTGGTATAGTTCTGCAATCTTGTGCTGTTCTCACCTTCCAAGAGAGATCCTGAGCCATGCAGTTCTTGACCATCTCGTTGTAAGCCGGCGTGCCGACGACATTGATGGCGCGTTTCACGGTGGTCACCACCTTCTGCACATCAGCTGGCTCCACAACTTCACACTGGGACGAAACAAATCTTTGCGTAAGACCATAGAAAACAACACGTTTAATTTGAAAAAATACTGCCAAAACATTGGAAGAAAGAACCTACATTGACATTGAGACGGCCCATGTGGAATCCAGTCTTGCCTTCTATGACCGTGTCGACGAGTCCTCCAGTCGAGGCGCAAGCAGATGGCTGAAGAAATCAACAGATCAGATGCCGCAGCATACAAAAGATTGTCCTACAAACAATGCAGATGTAAAGACTATGATATATATACAGCACCGTTCCATATTGCATGGCCTGCAGCTGGATGAGACCGCAGGGCTCGAACCGGCTGGTGATGGCCAGCAGATCAGCTCCGGCCATGATTTGGTGAGCCAGGGCACCATTGAACTTCACTACAGCTCTCACCTTGTTGGGGTACTTCTCTTCAGCGCTCATGAACAGGCGCTCAAACTTCTTCTTGCCAGTGCCCTACATTTCACACAACAATCAGGCATGTCTCATTGAACAAAATGTTTTTTTCTGAATCAATTCAAGGGGGTGGTCATGTAAGTTGTAATTAGGTGCACGTATACCAGAAGAATGATCTGAACATTCTCCTCCATGAGCTGATCAATGGCCCTTGCCATGATGTCTGGCCCCTTCTGCTCCTCTAGCCTGCCGATGAATGCGACAAGGGGGACGTTCCGGTTCACCGGCAGCCCGACTTCAGCCTGCAATGCTTCCTTGTTGAGCGGCTTCGCCTCGAGGACCTGAAATGTAGCATATCACCAACTCATGTTGTGTTGTTGGAAACTTGGAATCATAATGGCAACGAACACACTGTTTGTATGTATATACTCACGGTTGTGGCATCATAGTTAGTGGTGATGTACTTGTCCTTGCTTGGATCCCAGTCGCTGACGTCCATGCCGTTAACGATTCCGGTTATGCCGGTCAAGCGCATCATGTTGTCGAGCTCGCAGCCCCTGGAGATACCCGAGATGAGCTCTTGCGCATAGTAGGGACTGACGGTCAGGACCCTGTCGGATTCCAGGATTCCAGCCTTCATCCAGTTGATCTTCCGACCTTCGACAGGCTTGTCGTAGCTGCTAATCAGAGTGGACATCAAATAAGTAAGCTGTAACCTCATAAAATTTGAATAGCAACAAGAACGCCACACATTTACGCATACCCATCGATAAAATCCAAAGATGACTTGAACCTCTCAGGTAGGTTCAAGAGCGGGAAGTCGGCAAACGCGAACCGGCCCTGGTAGGAGATGTTGTGGATGCAGAAAGCAACCTATAAATATAGAAGCAATAGGTCAGTTTCAGAACCAATAGAACACACAAGAGGCATAAATATACAGAGAACTATGAGAAGCAGCAAAGACCAAACCTTTGCATTCTTGTACATGCCATTGGTCTGGTAATTGCTCTTCATGTAGCATGGCAGCAGACCGGTGTGCCAGTCATTGCAGACGAACACGACATCTTCACCTGTAAGCCAGTACCGGAGATAAAATAACAATCTGATCATACATTACTAAGCAGGTAATAAAAATTTCTTCAGATAAGAAGGCACTAGTTTCTAGGTTCTTGCCGTATGGTCCAGAGTAGTATGGGCTGTTGCTGAGGTTTAGGATCCTGGGCGCTTCAAGTGCTGCCTGAAATGTCTCTGGAATTAGCTAAAAATCCAAACAATGGCATTGTCTAAACATCTTAGAAGCAAGTTACAGACCTGACACAGAATGCTGAAACGTAGCTGGTTGTCCTGGTAATCTGTTCCAGTGTCAGGCCCATAGATCTTCTCACCAGTCTTTCCCCAAACCTGAAATCACCAGACAAAAACAAGATCATCACAACTGAAAAATGCCTGAAAAGATTTTACCATCCATGAGAATTGAAATGAAGGACATTGGAGAGATGACGAAAACTGAACCTTCTCCAGGAACGAAGGGTGGTCGACGAACACACGATCCACTCCACGCTTGTAGCAGTGGAAAAACCTCACTGTTTCATACTTATCAGCAACCTTGATCTGAACATACAAAAGTTAAAACTACTAACTCATATAACCATCATAAGTTACCACATTACACCATAGTATCCCATACACACCTCAGCCATGACGCTCGTGTCCCACGCATCCTTGTACTGGTCGTGTCGGGGACAGATGACCATGACCCTGTGCCCGTTCGCCTGCGCAAAGAACCACTGGCATGTTACCGATGGCATGAACAGGATAGCAATCAAGCATTTGTACAAGTGAAAACGAATAGTTACAGCCATGGCTGGCGGGAGGCCGCCAAGAACGTCGCCGAGGCCGCCGGTCTTGCTCCAGGGCGCCATCTCAGATCCAACAAAGACAATGTTCATGCCGCCGCCTGCGCACACGATGACGGAGGAGAAGCGACGGCTACCACGGAGGCTCCTCTGTGCTTGCTTGGGAGTTGCACGTGCACTGGTCCTCATGCTGAGCGTGTCCACCGAGTTCTGGGACCTCATCCCCTGGAACGTGCGCCGGAACATCGTCGGTGCCGGCTCGCTGGTGACGCCGAATGCGGCGTATGGGGTGGCGAGCTGCGAGGTGGCCAGAGTCGCCATGCGTGCTGAAGAGGGGGTTGCTGTTGTGAAAGGTGACAGCACGGTGAATTAGTAAGATTTAAGAATACTCGGAAAAAATGACTTCTTAAAAAAAAGCAATGCTTGGAAAATGGTGAGTGCAAAACGTGTCCAAACAATTCAAGGTAGGAAAACATGAATCTAAAATTCAATTTGCAGGAGTTAACATTTCGAGTTTTTTGTTTCCAAAAAAAATAATTTGTGGTATATCATGAAAACTTAAATATACCATAAATTATTATATACAAAAAAATTGTTGCGAAATCTTATGATCAATACCGTAAACAAATCTAGACTTGACCTGCAAATACCAAGATGCAACAGAAATAACTTTGTTATCTATAGAATTGAGACATGTAATGACCATCATACTTGAGTTGCACCGTTTGTTTTATATCCAAAAAAAAGATTTTTAGGTAGACAATAGCATCGCTCTTTCATGCCATGTCCAATTCAAGCGCAATTTGTTCTTTGAATTGATTTGAATTCCAAAATTGTGTTGCTAATCCACTTTGAAGCATAAAATCACAATTCCAATTCCGTGGATCCACGACTAGTGGGATCAAACAATAAAAAAGAATGCAGAATAAACAACACAAATATGAAGATGAGCTAGATTATCCAGAATAATCAACAGTCTATCTGTCTCAGCAGTTGGATTTTTTATGGGACATCACATACTAGTGTGCAATCATAGATCAATCCAAGTGTCAACGAAACATACCTGATTTTTTGGACAATGTGAAGTTTATGTAAATGGGAAAATAATCTAACAAAAACCGGTTTTGTTAAGAACAAAAAACCAGGATCTAGTCCGCACAAAAGATCTCACATATATTCATACATAGTTACAAGTGATAAAAAGAAACAGCATTTCCTATTGCACTTTAGTGTACGTACCAACGTTTCAATAAACAGAAAACTTCAAACAGCTGACAAATAATACTGAAATCACCAAAGAATCAATTAAAGTTTCCAAGAAGAAGAAATGAAGAATACCTCAACAACTCCTCTTCTTAGATGAGTGTTGTCAGGCCACTAACACTAAAGTTTGCAACCTAACCTGAATACTAATGGAGAGATTGTGCAGTGGCCTATTTATTTGCGGCGCAGGCCCAACGTTTGCGTGATCCCCTCAATACCCGTTCCCCCGTGCGCCCGCAAGCGTGTGACATGTGGGCCACGCACAACTGGCCCTCACGTCAGGTCCAACCAGCCCAGCACTTCCAGCGTGGCGCAGATTTGGACAAGCCGGAAAGTTAAGAGGCCCCGTGCACCGTTCATGTGATGGCCCTTGGAAGTATGAGGTTTAGTCACGCCGTTTTGGTTTTGCTGCGTCGTTTAGTACTTATTAGTGGTTAAGTTTCTGCAGATTTAATTCTTGTAGTTTGTACTAAGCATGCATGGAAGATGTGAGAGAGGTATGGGCTTACAGCACCATCAAGCAATGGCAGTTGTGTAAAGTGAAAGATGGAGATGAAACAAGTTATTTTCTGTTATGTCGGTCAAGTAAGCTGCTAATGTATTTGTAATGCATGCCAGCTTTGTGAAACTGCGGTTGCCAATGGTTGTATAGTTTGCTAAAAGAGCCCAGCTAAGACATAAACCGCTTTTGTGCCTGCCCGATATAAGTTGGGCTTTTGTTCAGCCCACTGAAGCCCAAATTATCTTAGGTCTAATTATGAGTTATTATATTCCCTACAATCATGTCCAACTTTTCATAGAAACATATTAACATAAGGCTTACTAGTTGGCTAGCCGCTCATTGCTACGTCTCATTTCGTACCATATTTGTTAGATAGTTTTAAGACTTCATTTTGTTAACCTTTGGAAATATTGATCATCTCACGAGGTGAGGGGTTGAGTGATTCCATAATATTAATGTGATGTAGTTGTTCAACTTTCCCCGACCGAACACTGGTAGGAAACAAATCAACGGTTAAATGAAAAGGATGATAGGGTGCATCGTGGCGCTTATTTGAGGGCTGAACTAGCATTTGTTTGTGTTCCTTGCTTCACTGTTTGAAAAAGATTCTTCTACTTTGCTGCTATACTATTAGGGACAAATTTGAAAATATGCTGAATATCGTGCAAATATCCAAACTAAGCTAGAATATTGTTGATCATGGAGGCGTTGATATTTTGTACACGGAATCGAGAGAGAAAAATTGTGACAAGCAAATAAGTAAGGTAGCAATTCAGCATCACTTTAAAGTGGCCACTATGTGATACTTTACCTTCTTTTGGAGCCATCCCTTCGCTTGTCTTCTTTGCTTTTGGATGGGTGGTTACTTTCCTCTCATTCGTATAGCTGGAAAAGAAGCTAGCTGGGCTGCTCGCAGACAAGAGAAAGTAGTGAAGAAAAGGTAAAGTTTTGGCTCTGTTTTGGATTCTTTTTGAGTCACACAGTCACATGGAACAGCGCTTGCTCAAGTTCTTCGAAGCTAGAATGCTATGTTAATGTCGATTAGTTAGTTCACTGGTCACACACTTGAGTCAGATGTATAAAACTGAATTTTGTACCACGTACTGAGATTGATTTATGCAAAAAGAAAGAGAGAGAGATTATATCAGTTAGAACAGTTGCGTGATGCCTTACGTATCCCTTGCATTTCCCTGTTTTTAGGCTTTCATATGCATAGATTGACATTTGAGAACAATCAAATCTATATGGTAAGTTCTTTGATTTGATCACCTAGAATAATATTTCCCCAGAAAGAATGAATAAAAGAGCATACTTATCGGTGAATGAAAAGAGCAAATTTGAAAGATGGATGTCTTTTCTGCCTGCCTGAAATATGTTAGTGGCGTCCAATTAAATGAAAATTCTGAATGAAGTAACACAAGTTAACTAAAATTTTCTTTTAGAATCAAGTTGAGTAAATTTTAACTGAGTCTAAGAAGCTCATGTTTTATTTCTCAAACATTTTTTTACCATTCATTGCAGAAAAAATAAAGAAAAAAAAGCTCGCTTTGTCCCAATTTTCCAAATAAATCATTTTCTGGTCTTGTTTTGACTGCTTTCAACCTCCAACTATAAATCAGTATCGTTGTTCGTGCACAAAAATCCCAGCAATGGTGCTTACTAAGCTGCACGGTTAAGATCAAACGCATGAGCAAACGGACGGCAGATACGACACCATTACAAAGCAAACAGCCGCATAAAGCGAATACGCCGCCAAGAACCCCTCCCACTTCACTCCTCCGCTCACTACTCCAATGGGGCTTCCCTTCCTCCTCCTCCTCGTCTTCCTAGTGGTCGCCTCGTCGGCCACGATTTCACTTTCTCTAGGGGTCAACTACGGCCAGGTTGCCGACAATCTTCCGCCGCCGCAGGCAGCCGCTGCTCTACTCCACTCTCTGAACGCCACTCGCGTCAAGCTCTACGACGCGGACTCGCGCGTCCTCAGCTCGTTCGCCGGCTCCGGCGCCGACTTCACCATCGGCCTCCCCGACGACCTCGTCCCACGTCTCGCCTCCGACCCTTCCGCCGCCGCCGCCTGGGTCCGCGCCAACCTTCTCCCCCACCTCCCGGCGACCTGCGTCTCCGCCGTCACCGTCGGCAACGAGGTGCTCACCGGCAATGACACTACCATGCTCCGCTCCCTCCTACCAGCCATGGAGTCCTTGCACGCCGCTCTCGCCGCCTGCAACCTCACCTCCCACGTCGCCGTCACCACCTCCCACTCCCTCGCCGTGCTCTCCTCCTCCTTCCCGCCCTCCTCCGCCTCCTTCCGCCGCGACCTCCTCCCGTACATCACCCCACTCCTCGCCTTCCTCGGAAAAACTAATTCCCCTTTCCTCATAAACGCCTACCCTTACTTTGCCTACAAGGCCGACCCGGACCGCGTCAACCTAAACTACGTGCTGTTCGAGGCAAACGCCGGCGTCGGCGACCCCGGCACGGGGCTGCACTACGACAACATGCTCCACGCACAGGTGGACGCGGTGCGCGCGGCCATATGCAAGGCCAACTACGGCAAGCCGGTGGAGATAAGGGTGTCGGAGACGGGGTGGCCGTCGCAGGGCGACGACGACGAAGCCGGAGCCACGCCGGAGAACGCTGCGAGGTACAACGGCAACCTCATGCGTCTGATCGCGAAGGGCAAGGGAACGCCGGCCTCGCCCGGCGAGGCGCTGCAGGTGTACGTTTTCGCACTGTTCAACGAGAACCAGAAGCCCGGACCGGCGTCCGAGCGACACTACGGGCTGTTCAAGCCGGACGGCACGCCGGCGTACGACGTCGGCGTCAAGACTCCGGCCATTGGTGGTTGGAAGGGGAATGGTAATGGCAATGGCACTGGCGGCGGCGGCGCAGGGCTTGTGGTGGCGGAAGGGCCCGGCGGCGCGGACGGGGCGGGGTCGAGCACCGGGTACTACACCGTGTCTGCTGCAGCTGCACATAAGGTAATGAGAAGCTTTACTTAGTAATTTGGTGTTTGCTAATGTTGAAGTAGCAAATGATTGATTTTTTTCAATAGCTTAATTTTTTTGTGCACTAAGTAATTTATTAGATTCAATATGATACTAAAAACTTATAAGTCATGAGTTTGAGAATGAGCTGTGAGAATATATATGAGAAATATTAATTTAAAGGATGAATGATGAGATCAAGAGAATCATAGTAATGAATTTGATCTGAGTTAAAACTAAGTTTTAGTTGTTAGAGAATGTTAAATATAAATAAGTTGAGTGTCTTTTCTCACATATTTAAGTTTTAAATGAATTGGTTATCATATAAAACTCAATGGATAACTTTATTAGGGATTGTTAATTACTTTAGGTTGAGTTTAGGAAAGTAAAAGTGCTGGGGACAGCTGTCAGTTCATGGACTAGTATGTACTGCTTGTAGTTTCTTACTCAATTTTGTAGAGTTAGCAGAAGAATACAATCTAGACAGAATGAAAGATGTCAGATGCCATGCTATTAGATGATGAATTTTACCTTAAAACTAATAATTTTGCTCATCAAGTGAGCAAGCATGCTTGCCACTAGCAAAGGGGCGATGAGTTCCAACGTATGAATGCATTTTAATTGTACGAGCCCTCCTTTACAAGCAATACCTTTCTTTTTGAATTATCTTGTGTCTAACTTTATGTGTTGCTCCTTTTTATGATAGGTGAAGAGGTGGCAGTGTATGGGAAGCTTCATGGCTTTTGTCCTAGTCGTAGTGTCCGGTTTCTGTTGGTCTTAACCAAAGAAATAGAGATTGAAAACGAGGAGGAACTGAGACGCGTCATTGGTTAATTGATCATTGTTTTCATTTTTGGGTCCAATTGGTATGATTCATCTGTATAAGAAGAAATATTTGGATCGACACACGTTCTAATTAGATTGTAATTCTAGTGCCCCATTTTTTTTTGTCTGTATTATCTCTGCATGGTATATTGGCATGATGAGATTACATATAATGTAGTAGAATTCAATATAGATAGTTTATAGCTGTTCACTTGAGCAAATTCAAGTAAGCACTTGACTTAGTTGACATGCGTGAAGAGAGGCTGATGAGGATGAACTTGACATTTTAATATAAAAAACAGGATTGTTCATAATGCCCGTATCATATGCAGATAACCCTTAGATAATTTCTGCTCCAGCCCTCATATCAGGAGTTCTCTGTGCTCAAATGAGTATTTTCATATGTGCGAAAAGTCAAACAAAAATATCCCATGTGTCAAGTATTTCAACACATCAATTTGAACTTCAAGAGTAATGGTATGTAACATCACCAAATACAACACCTATTTTTTATTAAATTTTTTTTCTTTCAAGAAACAATAAAAAAAATAAATCAAAACAACTTCTAAACACACGTTATAGCCTAACATATGGACCAAACCAATTCTAGACCCATCTATCATATGTTGGTGTAAATTTGTGTACACCAAAAATTTTCAATGACTAGATTTAAAAAAAAATAAAACAAGTATTAATAGGTGTGCTTAAACTTATTAGACTCACATATCACTATCTCTAGTTAGGTTACACACAGGTGCATACGACACACGAGGCAAGCACACTCACACCTAGGCACACATTTTGTCAGGTTACACTCGCAAACATCTCAAACCCCACCATTGCCACCTGTTCCATTTGTCAATTTAAGTGTGTGCATGGGTTGAAGTGTCGCGGAATGCGACACAATGGGTCCCACAAAACACATCATTAGGAACCACAACATGCTCCAACGTAGATGCTTGGCTTAGCACACGGCTCGTAGGGTCCACGTGTTGCTCGAAGGATGTCGACTAGAGGGAGGGTGAATAAGAGATATTAAAATTTTAACCCCAAAAGACAGATTCTAATTTAATTAGCATAATTCGACCACAGAGCAGAGTTAAGTACAACAACTAAAATACAAGTTCTGTTCAACAACTAAATAGTACAAAGAAATGATCAAAGACAGTTTAGTAGTCGAAATACAACTTAATATAAAATAGAGAAGGAAAGAGATAACTGATGACAAAAGAATTTTTTCTGAGGTATCGGAAGCTTGCCGACTTCCACTAGTCCTCGTTGAAACACTCTACACAAGGGTATTGCCTCGATTTCATTATTGGTTGCTTTTCTCCTTCCCAGATAGGCTTAGCACCAAATCTTTACAACCGAATACCACACCTCTTCGACAAGTCCGTCTGTGAGAAGGTCGCTAGTCTCTACCTGTCGTCTAGGTGATGGCAATCACCAAGAGTAATAAATATAGCACAATCCCTTGATCTACTTCTACACAAGAAGCTCAAGATGCTATGCAGATGTACTCTCTCTCTCTCTCTCAATGCTCTTTACTACACTCTCTGGATAGGCTCCTCAAGACAACACATGAATTGAGTACAGTTACGCCAACTCTAGATACCAGAGTAACTGAAAAGAGACTTGAATGCTCTAGATCTTTTTCTTTTAGCTAGAAACAACTAGCGGCAACAAGACTAGTCTGAGCTCCCTACCCTCTGCTAGCAACAACTAGCGACAGAAGAATGGAATGAATGATCGGAGTGAATGCAACTCAGCACTTGAATGCAACAATGATTTTCTTTTAATTCAATGGCATCAGCACTCTTGGTGAAAGCCACACAAGTTGCATTTATAACCCTCGGCTGAAGACTAGCCGTTTTCCCCACACAGGCACAACGTCCATTAGCCGTTTTGTCCACCTGACAAGACGTTCACCAGCTGCTAGCATTAAATGCGCTTGTCAGTGATCATTTGAACACAAGCTTGCAGGAGAAGCTTGGTGCAAACTCTGACGAACTGCGATCGGCACAAAGAATGTTCTTTGATCATACACTTGCTGAACTGAATGCTACCCAGAACCCATCTGGAGTGAACACAACAGATTTCAGTAAGGCAGGACCAGAAACGAAACCGATCTTATTTGACGGCACGCAGTTCTTAGTACAAGCGCAACCATTTATGAATTGATACAATATCGATCAAGTTCACAATTGTTATGAAATGCTTAGTACACTACAAACATGATTGAGCCTTGATTAGACCATGGACACAATAACCGAAGGTAATGAGATCACATCAGCCTCAAGACCGATACCAAGACCACTCAGGCTGCACACAGTCATTGTGACCGCGACAATCAAAGACTCAACCATGAGACCACGAAGGTCTCATACACAGTCATTCGACCATGAAGGCCGTTCACATAGTCTGACCACTAAGGTCGCAATATAGTCTTCGACCACGAAGGTCGCAACAGGTCACTGAGACCATCTCTAACACACACAGCTACTGAGACCACACAGGTCACCGCATTGGTCGCTTAGACCACCTGCTGTGCGATCATATACATAAAGACTGTGTGACTATGGACAGTGAAAAGCACAGACTGTGTAGCAGATATTCAAAGCTATACAGAATAAGTTAAACAAGCACCTTAGCTATATGACATGCATTTTGAGCTTCAAGGGTATAAGATAAATCAGGGAACTATACCCCTTATGATAGTACGACCATAAAAACGAAAATACAAAAGATTAAACAAGGTCGACTATACCATGAATAGCCTTCAGAAGATGCTTCGGAAGAACTATAGACAAGCCTCAGTCTTTATCGCAGATGACCATTAGTAGAGCTTCATTCTTTATCGCTAGTCATCTCTTATGATTAATCTTATTTGAGAGGTTGTCATCCTTGAGACCATAGATACTGCGACCAGGGATACTTCGATTAGTTGTCGCAGTCATCAAATTTGGTTATCTTTCTTGTCTCCCGAAGGTTCTTAGCATTTTGCTTCATCAAGCCTGATCTAAAAACACTTGTCAACTATCATTAATCATTCAGACTATAAAGCTTTATTTAAATTCCCTCAAATCCTTAAGTGGGCATATAATCGACAATCTTCTTGGAGAGTCTGTACTCGACTATCTCCTCAAACCTTGACCGATTTGTGTTCAAATGATTTTCTCGAGGTTTGTCTTCATTGGTTTCCAGTTAGCGGCCTTTGTCATAAATTTCATCATGCTTTTATCTGCAACTTGACAATACTTAATGATAAACATGTTAGTTCAGATTATTGTCATAACATTAATTCTGACCTCTTTCATTAATTCTATTATTTGTCATTAATCACCGAAACAAATAAACCTTAATCAGGTTTATATTTAACACTACCTACAGGTAACCAAGCAGTTGGTACTTGACTATATGTTGATGCACAATTCGTGTGCCCATGATGAGTCGAACTAGCGTATATGTGGAGCTGAAGCGTCGAGTCAGGCATGCACCTACGTTGGACTCAGCTTGACAATCCTGTATGCCATGTAGTTTCCGCCACCTGCAAGCTTCTCCTAGGGCGCGCCCCTAAAAACCAACATCAATCACGAAAAAAACAGCTTGGCAAAGGTCACTTCCTCAAACGCCGCCTAGTCCGTGCAACCGTATTGGGCCGCGGTTCCACCCCATCCGTATGTGCCTCAGCCGTTTGAAAAAAATAGGGGCCGCCGCCTATATTTAGTTTGCCTGGGCTCTAGGAAAGTCGTGGCCCGCTCGTGGTCGTCTACTCCTATCTTCTCGTTTGGTTTGGCATTCCTAGGTTGCGAACGTTCGTAAAACTGTATTGGGTAGTGATTCCACCACATGTGTCTCGACCGTTCGAAAACAATTGGGCCCCAGCCCTCCTGGGCTGTAGAAGTCATGGGCCTTGAGTTCTCATCGTGGCTGCCCCCACACGTTGACCACTTTTGCGGTTTTGCCTAGTGTTCTTTACAAATCATAGGCAAGTGTAGTGCAGAATTTAGCTACCATAAATTTGGCTAACTACAATCCTCTTGGTAAGAGATATGGTTTGATATTTTTCTTTGATCAGATTTTTTTTTATCATCATAATATTACTTGGTATTTTTCTATATGATGAACCAGATGTCTTTAGTTTTGTCGGCAAGATTACTTCAAATTGCTACTCTGTTGCTGTTAGCAGGCCGAGCAGCCCTAGAGGTCTGCCAAGCTAGATAGTCGTGTCACGACTGTCCTCTCCTGCATCTTGTTTGGGGTGTGCTTTGCTAGGGGTTGCGTTGCCCTTCACGGTCTCATCTTCAAAGGCTGGATCTAATATGTTGCTTGGGATTGCAATCAAACAAAATATATTAGACTGTTTAGTAAAATACGATATTTATAGAAGATATTTTTTATATTCATTAAATATTAATATTACTCTCTCTATTTATTTTACATGTTATTTTTGTTTTTCACATAATTTTTAAAAGGTTAACAAATGATCAGCCACTGAAATAATATATCAAATGGGGTTGGAGGAGTGGATCACAATGCTTAAAAACCAGCATATAAATCCTTTCGCGAGCCTGAGGTCCGCACGGTTTCTGCAAATGCTCCTAGGCCGATGAGTGGGCCGGCTGGTTCGCGGTTCGAGCACAACCATTGGGAAAAACGCCTACTGGGCTGTTGAAGTCGTGGGCGCACCGGGTCGTCTCGGTTACCCTCACAGCCCAGTGTAGTAGTGCACACCTCGAGGGCCTCGGAACAAAAGTTTCTCAAACAGTTGAAACAAAACTCGAACTAAATGTTCTAGAGAATCAAACAGGGCAATGAACGGTAACGAGCGACAATGACACAGCAACCGACCGATAAGGTTCTTCTGTTACATATATATTTTTTCCTCTCATGGAGTACATCTTTAATTTCCTTCACGAAACGGACCTCGCAGCTTTGCCTGGCTATCAACCGGGTCATAGATGTTGTTATCATGCATCGCATCACCAAAAAAGAAGCACGTCATCCGCCTTTCTATGACCATTATTATGCCAACGAAGCATATAGCACCCATACATATGCTGTCTCAAAGTCTAAATAAGCAGCCCGTAATATTTTTTTTAAGGGGAAAACAGTAGGTACACTGTATATCAAACTGTTTTAACACTACACATGCTCAACGAGGAGAATACATGTGACTTATATAGAAGAAACGTTCAAAAAACAAACAATATTATCTTTTAGATTAAGGGCATGTTTGGATTAGGTGTTACTTAGTGGTAATCACACTGTTAAACATCATGCACATAAGAAAGTCTCTTAATGGACTGATAACTGTGTGAGTGGATAGCCCAATAAGGGTACATTTCTAACACATTAATTTGCAGTGGCCCAATCTAGGTGGACAGAAAAGAAGGCCTGACAAAATTAGTGAGGGAGACTATTGTCGAAGTAGCTTACTTTGGTCAAAATAAGACTTCGTTTGGACGACATTTGCATTATAGAAACTTTGTTTATCATGTTATTTTTTATAGGCATTTCGATGAGAAAACAATAATATTTTATTAGATATGATAAATATTTTTAATAACTGTCATATCTCATAACATAATACAAAACTGCACAACAGTCCTAACCAATACCTAAGAGGTGTATGTGTACCTCAAGGTGAGTTGCGTTAGTTGAATCACGATCGAATTCATGATTCACACAATCTGGTAATACATCTGTCGCTCAATCGGGCATGATGATGCAAAAGTAACATGACACACTCCATATGTGTTTCACAACATTTGGATTTCCGGCCATTCTCACATTGTTCTCATTTCCAAACCCTAATTCTTCCCACAACTTTTAGAAAACAAACTATAAGGGATTTGTTTTTATACTCCATGAAAAAGAAATCTGATAAATCCACGATACGCGTTATATCTTAATTCTCACTAGACATTGACAAATAGATCAAAAGCCAAAAGAATGTACAACAAACAAAATTCAGATCGCGTAAGATTTAACTCTTATCAGTTTGACTTGACAGGACGATAAAAGTATAATTGTACATCTGCCATAAGACATGAGAGACTGTCGATCGAAACGTCTACAGTGTTTCAACACGGAGCTAGTAAAAGCTATTAATTCCCCGCAGCTTCTCAAGGCCATTCTTAGTGCACTTCACATCAGTCTTTTGCACCAAATATCTAACACCAAAACAGCTGGAGGGGCCAAATATATGTGCCTTTAGCTGTCTCTGACTCTTTCCTCTTGTCACGACACGAGGGACAACGATTTCCATCCGAACACACGAAAGCAAAAATAAAAAATAAAAAATAAAAAAAATTTTAAGCACGACTGATGACTCCATCCATCATATTACACGCACGGTCTTGGAAAAGAAACCACACCTCACTGCACTAGAAAAAGACTCTGATATATATATATATTTATATAGGTACAATAATAATAATGATAATAATAATACACCTTCCTTTCTTTCTTACAGACATCAACTCGCACTTTAATTAACAGCAACTCGATCGTATAGGCCCTATCTGGAGTTTTACATCGTTCTGTCCCCCTAGAAATTATTCGCGTACGTACACGTGAGTACGTACACTACGGCCATGCATGCATGCATGCATGCACGCACGCATGTAAGCATGTAGAGTTAGTGCATGCATACGCCATGTCACTGAATTATACGTTGTTCGTCAAGTCTCCCTGTGGCGACGACACCGACCGCGCAAGGCTCCAGAGATCACAGTCGCTGCCGGCCCCGGCGCCACCTCCGATCACATGTGCCGAGGAGAACGTGGCGCTGGGCTCGTCAAAGAACCCCATATGCCTGGATGCGTCAGAGAGGCCGTTGAGCTCGTACGCAGCGAGCCGGTCCAGGGTGTCCCAGTCGGCAATCCCCGATGCGTCGGTGGGGTAGTCGGCCGGGTTTGGTAAGAGGCCACCGGGGGTCTCGAGGGGAGGAAGCTTCATGAACCTTCCATACACACCACTGGGGCATGTAGTTGTAGTACTAGTAAGGTCCAGTATTGGCTTGCTCTCCTGCTTGCATGATCTGCCCATGTACTGCAGGATCTGGTCGAGCGCATCGTCGCTGGCCGAGTGCAGCATCTGCGCCTTGGCCTGGTCGCTGAGGGTGACCGACGAGCCGTTGCTCGGGCTGCCCTCCATCGGAGGCATCTTTCTGTGACTTGCCATAGTTGTGGCTGTGATTGTGTTCTGGTGGAGTAGGTTCTTCTTCTTGAACACCCTGCATACCACCCACCCTTCCTCTTGTGCAGCCTGATCTCCAGCTACGCCACGCATCTGTTCACCATGACGCCATGCATGAGAAAAACATGAACAAGTAAGCACTACTTCTCTTTCCTAGCTTACGGCATAGCTAGGTTAATTAGACTAGATGAATCTCTTATCAATAATGTCATGATGAAATTTTTACTACAGCAGGTAGAGGTAATTTTGCGAAGCATCAAAAGCCAATAATTGCAGGGTTCATTTGTGCATGAGTGCTGCTTTCCCATGAGCTAGCCAGCTCAAAAGCAAGCCCTTTTGTTGACTTGTGGAAAGACATCTCAAAGGAGTGAGATTTGTCACATACATGGTGTCTGTCTACGCGTGCGAAAAGTCCACTGTTCCGTTCGACCATGTGTTGTGTTGTATAGGTACATATTTTTGTTAATCGTTTTGTGTCGCCGTCACGTACGTAGGTACGTGGTTGGTTGGTTCGCATTCGGCGGAGATCTCTTGCTGGTGCATCAGATTCTCTCGCTTGACCCCAAAATGCCTGCACCTAACCACTACAACTATTTCCCAGCTTCCTTGCTTCAAGTGTACTAAACCTACCCACTATTCCTCTTTTTCCTTTTCTGACAGCGAGAGATAGCTCCCATTCATATATCCTACGTGTTTGTCACGTACCGTTGTATACATGCACTAATATTGTACGTACGTAGTGCATGGATATATGGACATATGTACGTACGGGAGAGTGGTAGGGGTTGGGGTCGGCGGCGGCGGGGTGGTCGTCGAGACGGTACTCGTGCATGATCCAGTCGGACTTCTGGCCGTGCGGGGCGCGGCCCTTGTAGAAGACGAGCGTCTTGCGCATGCCGATGCGCCTGAAGCTTGAGTAGATGGTCTTGTCGCGGCCGGTGGCCTTCCAGAACCCCGCCGCCGTCGCACGGTTCGTCCGCGTCCCCGTCGGGTACTTCTTGTCCTTGTGGCTGAAGAAGTACCAGTCGTTCTGCGGCCCCGACCCAATCCTGCACCTCTCTGCACCAATGCACGTTGCACGTGTGAAAACTAACTAATCGTCCATATATAATGAGCACAACTGCTACAACATTGCGCAATGGTGTATACCTTGGATGTCCCACGGCTCGAGTTTGTTGAGATCGACGTCGGGGATGACGTCCAAGTCGATACGCTCCGAGGCGACCTTCTTCTTGAGGTAGTAAGTCAGGAGCTCCTCCTCGGTCGGGTGGAACCGGAAGCCCGGGGGCACGCACGACTGACCATTCACCGAGATGCTCATCTTTCTCTCTCTCCCACACACACACTCGATCTACAAGTAAGAACAGTTAAGAGGAAGTAGCTAAGCGAGAGAAGGTGATGGGGTACAAGGAAACAAGATACAATGGAGGTGGTTATATATAGCTAGTGACACTTCCTAGTGGGATTAGTTTCGCGAGGTTAGGGAAGTGCCACCAAACTTGAGATAGAGAGAGAAACAAAGGTGTGTGTGTGGACCCGGGAAAAGAAGAAATGGACGAGAGAGAGAAAGAGGAGGGGAGAGGAAAAGAAGAAATGGAAGAGAGAGAGAGAGAGAGGAAAGAGGAGGGGAGAAGAATAGAAGGGGCTAAAAGGAGTACATAAGAGGAAGGAGAAGAGGCAACATCTAGAGCCATGACAGACGACCTTAAAAATCTCCAGGAAAAGCACAGGCGAAACTACTTGCATCACGCGAGTAAATCAACAGGGCATGTCTGGCATGGCCAGCATAACCACCGCAGCAACCACTGCAACAACAATAACAGCATCTGCAACAGCAACGACAAGGATATTATTTTTTTTCTTCTCTCTCTCTCTCTCTCTCTCTCAATAAAGATACTGTGGGACATTCACAAGGGAAAGAAAAAAGAATTGTACTATAGAAAGGTTATTGCCAAGCTACCAATCAAATTAGCTAGCTTTTTTTGACTTGTTCTAGAAAACGATAAAGAAATTTGTTGATTTTATATTTGTAGTTCATGTGCGTGGTATTATTTGTGCAAATTTGTCTTGTCTCATATTCTTTTCTTCAATAGCAAAAATGCGGGATGGAGACTGCAATAATTATGTTTAATTAACCTAGCTTTGCAACTAATTGTCTACATAAATCGTCATAGGAGAACAATGGATGTTGACCTTAGTTGCATATATTATCAACCAATTGACCAAAAATACAGAAAAACATATTTAGTATTTGAATATATACTTCTATGTTTTGCTTTAACATGTGCATTTTTCTTTTAGAAGCGGTTCCATGCAAAGAATCTAGAGTAATACTTCTATATTTTTAAAAACTAAATTGCGCTAGAGTAGTAGGTAATAGTAAATCAGATCTTTAATTTGTTTTAATAATTATGCATTTCACTTTTTTGAAAAGTGCTGGAACACTTCCCATGAAGAGTTCTATTATTCATGAACGTGCAAAACAACAGCCCCGCCAAGAATTTATAAGACGAAGATAACATGGTGGCTCTAATACGACATGTTAAGTTCTTATAATAAAATCCCACACATCAAATTATACGTGGTACCAATGTTTATATAGTTGGACACTAGAAGTAATACAAGAATTTTGACACGATCGATATTTGAGCTAGAACTCGGCTTGCTAATATAAGAGGGACCTTGAAAGATAGTCCGCGCATCTTGTATGAATGATGAGATATAAATAACAAAAATCAATAACTTGTATATAATAAACAAAAATGTGCTGATATATACTAAAATCTCTACCTCTGCTAGTTGAATTTGATATACTGATCAATTTACTCAAAAATTTAAACTGTTAAAAAAATAAACAATTTCTTTATATTTGCTTCAACACTTCCTTTGGTCTTACCCACCTGACGCTCAATTATTTTTTTTATGGATTGTCACATGTCTTGAATTCAAGACCTTTAGGTTCTGGTTCCATTTTAAATTTTATGTACCGATTAGTTTACCAAAAAATTTAAATTATAAAAAGAAAAACGATCTACTACTACTCAAATTTTGAAATAATAGAACTATATAATTTTACTTTCCATCATGTCAGAGATCGCTGTTGTGATAAGTATGAACATTCCAAAAAAACCTACTTCGGGAACATTCACCGGAGAGTGGTCCGATACACTCCTTAAAACATGGACCTACCTGTCAGTAAATCACAACATTTATCCTCTCAGCCGCCATTGACAAAGGACATATTTATAAGTTTCAAGTGTGGACCCATGTGTCAGCAAACGCTAATACCTTTTACTATTGGAGATATATATGGCATTGTTTCTGATATTTGATACAAGACAGACGCGCGATAGGTTACACTGCCCGTACCGTACTTACGTCGGCATGCATAGTGCTCCAAACTGTCGGGGAAGACAAAGCCAGCTAGACGAGGTAGTTAGGTGTCTTTCGCCGCAAGTTTGCTCCCTAGGTTTGGAGATGCATCAATTCTCGTGCACTGTACTCTCCGCCTCAACTTTCCCGATTTTGGCTGTGGGAACACACATATTCCGTATCATGCATGGCCAAATTAAGACAAACTAGCTAGTCCAAGCCCTTCATGTTATTGTGGGCATGTCAAAAAAGAACTTTGGGAACAACTTTTTACCATCACATAATAAATCGGTTAAATATCCTTTGCTAGAGATAAGAGGGACTTTATTTCATGAAAAAGAAACACAAGTATTACAAAGACCTCAACTGTTTATATATGCTTATACCTTATAGATCGAAAAATATAGAAACAAACTAAAACTAATCATGATTCTAATTAAAACTCAATCTAAACAAACATTAAAAAGATAAGAGACCAATCCTAACACACCTTCTCACTTCAATCTCACATGCTAAGAAATTGTGAGAAAACAAAACGATGGTTAAAATAAAAAGAGTGGTTTGGTGGAATATTATAGAGGCTTTTTTAGAGTGAATTAAAGAGGCGACTAGATTATACCTAATACCTTACTACTATAGTGAAAATATTGATTGATATCTTTAGACGAATCCAATAAAATATTTCTGGCATTTGCTAATGTATTGAAATTGGTAGCTGAGCAAGGACAAGATGACAAAAAGATTTGAATAGTGAGATGGCTGATTTGTTGGGTTTAATTTCTTTGTAAGTATGTATAATTTTCTTTTCCTCTTCCTTTTGTTTCTTTTCCACCTGTACATATTCATGTTATTTATACAATTTGCAGTACGATTATCTCCAATTATTCTTTCTAAAAAATATTTCATATTTAGTTGGAATGTTGTATTATGATACTCCAATAAAGAAGTTTTCAATCAGAAATTGTTTAAGTGGAGTTAGAGTAATAGGTTTGATAAACATTAATTTATTTTGTGGATGGTACAAAAATAGTCAATATGATATAAACGAATAATCTGATAATGATAATAATAATAATAATAATAATAATAATAATAATAATAATAAGAAAGTGAGTAATGTGGTTTAATGGGTCTCTTGTTACGAGTGATTATAGAGGTAAAGAGATTAGATTATGTTAAGCTGCAACTAAGTTAGGTTTCTTGAAGAGGTCATCATGGCTACTGTGCTAAGACACTATCGTTACAAGTTGTGTCGATTTATTAATGGCCCATGCTACTATCTCGATGGGTACTGCTGTTGGCCTCGAAAAGGGCTAATACCACAAGAAGGCCACGACTAATTAATACTACTGTTAATTAGATGACCACTTCTTTGGATGTGATTTTTAATGTATACATATTAGTTCTTTGATTTGGCATATATATTATATTCAGTCTAATTAGCTGAATTAGGACGCATTGATAGCACGTCGTTAGCTGGGAAGGTTGAAAAGTCTTAAGCTGCTGATGGACATAAATGGATTGTGCCCGCTGTAGGATAAGTTTTATATTTGCAAAAGATGGATTCGAAATGGATTGGAAAGTGACTGTTTCTTCCAGTGATTTACTGACTTAACATTGGTTGTAGTCGGCACGTAGCATGCAGTTGGTGTACGTAGACATTGCGTATGGTTTAAAACTGTTACCGACCGTATCTTTTTCCAAAAGAACAACTTTGCAATACAAACTGTTACGCGTAGAATCCATTTTCCATCAAGAGCGATAACCAGAGGTAGCGTGTAGGATACACTGACCAGAAAGTCGTCAAAACTTGTCAGTTTCATGTACAACTTTAGTTTCCTGTGCCATAAATTAAACATTCACTGATCCAAAGCAGAAAGGTTGCTTGCATAAAGTCCGTGGCTCTATGACTTGCTTGCATATGTATGTTTAAGCCTTGTTTGTAAATTTCAGAATTTTTGTTTGGCTAATAACGTATACAACTGATTTATTTGACAGGTGATGGACTAGACAACATGTTTGGTATTCTGAGACATCCAATTTGACTGTAGACTTCCAAATATGACTGAAAAAGATTCCATATATGACTTATCCAGGCACAATACGGACGCGAAGCAAACAATGTTTAAATAAGTTTCAAGTATATTCTATATAGGATATATTTTGACAAGAATTCAAACCAAATGACCTAATAATTGCACTCTAGGATCAAATTATATACAAGAAAACTACTAGCTGAGCAACAGAGACAAAATTTACTTATCTGTGATATATTTACATCTGTCACAAAATAGGATGTAGAAACTTACCCAGTGGTGTCAAACTATACACTGGAAAACTGATGGCTGAGCAGTAGGGTAAAAAAAAGATATTTTTTAAAAAGATTCTCACATGCGGGCCCCTTGACCCCGAAACTAATGACATACGTTCGAGATAGAATTATACGGTTCCTAAATAAGTTGGTGTGACTAAGGATTTGTGGTTAACGACGGTAAGATGCATGCAGTACAGCTCAGGACCAGACCATCTCTCTCTAGCACGATCAGATAGTTACAAGAGACGATACACCACATTCTGCACTGTTGCAAGCTAGCGACCAAACGTGAGCTTTTTCGCAGTCACGGTATATATGTGCCTAGTCACCATAATGCACAGAGGAATATTTGCAACCCAACAAAAAAAACACTACAACTTTTACGTCAGTGCAAGAAAACGCATATATTGCCATATGTCGTGACTTGGATCAAACCACATGTACACATACTTAACATTTCTAGAGCCTGGCCATCTTTAGCTGCTCAGTGCGCACCGTTAAAACTTATTTGTCACATATGATGGTCTCTCACTCTCCCATTATTTTTATCTCTTTTTTGGATTAGTGGAGGCTAATTAACCACAAGGTGTTGTTACATGCATGTATAGTTGTATACTTCTTAGAGGGTAATGATTAATTAATGGGGGCATTAATGCTAATTAACGAGCTAATTCCAATCAGGTCATCATGGGAGCTGGACGTCGTAGCAACTGATGATGATGATATATATATGTATATGTATATATATAGATATAGATGGATATGTTGGGTTTGTGAGTGCCCTCTCCATATCAAACTAGCTTTCCGACGGCAGTACGCGAATTCCGTTATTCCACGATAAAAGATGGCACAGTGAGGCTGTTTCGTGATAAGGTGTACATGTGGCGTTTTTTTTTTTACTTTTGTTTTGGGTGGGATTTGGAGAATGTATATGTTGGAATCCATCTGCTTGGTTCGTGTTTGTGAAGCGTATAATACAAGTCGGCAAGAACGTACCTTCTCTTTTCTTTTTTGTTCTCTTTTTTTTGGAAGAAAAGGAAGAATGGGAGGGTCTGTCTTGTTGATTTTGACCACTCTTCACAAGGTAACACTAGGGCTTGAATGGATGGAAGGATGGATGTTTGCTTCGTTTTTAATCTAAGTGGAGTTTTAATCTGGTTCTTGCTCCAACTCCTATCTCACATAGAAGTCAAGAGTCATAGAGTTCAAGACTTTTAGAGTCTAGAAGTTGAAATTAATAAGATATTTGATCTCCAATTTTAGTTTTCATCTACTTTCAAGTTTTACTTGACATTTTAAACCATATAAATAGGGTATTAATTCTTATAATCAATGACAAAATATGTAATTTATAATGATTATGTGGATAAATGTCCCACTTGGGACTTCTTGCACCGCTAAAGCTAAAAAACGAGAGCACCAAAATTATATACAAACTGGTTCTCGCTTCACCTTGTTCTAAAGAATCCAAACCCGAAACTGAAATATTTGGACAAACACTTCAATACAAATCTAAAATCTAGGAGTCGGAGTGTGGTAAGCAAGAGGCCCTAAGCTATTTCTTTCTAGGCTATGCATGTATTTATTATACTATAAATTAAATAGTAGGGAATTGTTTTTGGATTTTCATAAGATGAGATTTTTAGATACAGCCGGATTAATTTATAGCGTCAAAAGATAATTGGGTTAGATAATTGAAAAGTGAGTCTTCCTCTCTAATAATATCTCTAGCTCATAAGTGAGTTCTCATATTCTCCAACTCTACATCATCTATAGTGATTAGTGCAGCACTTTCAGTTGCTTCAAATGCTTCCTAGTATTGGAACTCCCAGAGTGTCCCCTCATAACTGTTTTGCTCTATATTTTTAACATAAACTTACACATTTAGTCATAATCAATTCCAATTTTAATTTATTTAAGTTGTATACCACATATGAGAAGTTGATTGAAATATATTTTTCCACTTAAAATATACAACTTTGTTGTGATAAATATAAAATTCAAAACTATAAATATGTATACGAACTAGAATACTTACTAAGGACTTACTAAAGACACCACTATGCCAATCAATTGTAGGCCAATTAGTTGCACATCCCGGATATTGGATGAAGATCAAAGTTAAAATTTCAACATCAATAAATTGTAAGTTATTAAAGTGCTCTAACCGACTCCTATTTGGTCTTAAAAAATGATTAAATTATACTACGGATCTCTAAATTTATGCGGTTGTGTCACTTAGATTCTTAAACTTTAAATTTAGCTTAACAAGTTCCTAAATTTGTCTCCTATAATCAATTTGGTCCACAAATTTGTCTACATTTACCAATTTTGTCATTCCGTCATCTATATATTGGAATTAAATGCTAATTTTGTGTCTTAGCAACTACATATTTTTTATTCTTGAATTTTTGTTATCTCTTTTATACTAATTTTTAAGTATTTGATCAAAATATTGCCATATTTTTAGTCTCTATTTTAACGTGCAACATTATAAATAAGATGATACAATATAAGAGGCAACATAATAATATGCTAGAAAAACTGAAGTGGCATGCATGTCAATTTGAAAATGTTATGTCACAAAGATACATCATTTTGAATAAGTTTAACGGAGGGATGAATCTAAATGAATGATCGAGCAGGGTTAGAGATTTGTCAAATTAAATTTGAAATTTAGAAATCCAAGGTAAAATTGAGTGTTTAAAAACTCTATAATACGGCCCTATATTTGTTACTGGCATGGTTTTTGAGAGAAATATTAAGAGTTTATGACCAAGTATTCTCATCACGATAGCATCATGCGTGTGGGTGGCCTACAAAATCATGCTCTCTAACGGCCTAACTCGTGCATGGCAAATGCGAGTGCGCCCAAGGAAAAGCGGATTCTCGACATGTACTCCCGAAAAGTCAGCGTGCTTAATTATCATGGCAGCGAGCACCCGGCGCAACGCCATTGCCGCTTTTAACATCACAGTGCTGCCGATGCCATTGCCACCATTCCCACATTGTACTTACCATTACGTCAAATGATTACTTCTTGATTCTGTTCAAATAATTCTCAAATCCAAAGTAATTAATGATATGGAAAACGTTTCCCCCCTCTTGCTGGGCTGTTCACTCCGAGTTTTACTTCTGTTGGACCACATATCTGTGAAATGTGATCTCGTATGATATTATTATTATTATATAACCAGTTAATCATAAATAATCACGTCCGAATTTCTTGAACACACCATAATACAAAACATGGTGTTAATTGCAATGAACGAAGTTAAGTAAGTATGCTTATAAAACTCTTTACTTATTCATGTTTATGTTTAAAGTTGAACTTAATTTCTAATAGCTGCTTGGCGCTTCGAAGTCGTTGTCTTCTGTTTTTAAGGGTAGAGAGAGAGAGAACCGTTTGCTTTTGCTACTACCCATAAAGAAGTGCGTTTTTAGCTTCATCAGACCGAACAACCACTATACCAAATATAGGCAGGAAGACCACGGCACTGACACTGTTGTTCATCCTGCCATTCATCAACCTATGCAGATGTACAGTACTTTAAACCCTTCATGTGTTACTTGGTGAGTCCTGGTCAAGTGCAAGCTCTACAAATCATCAGGTGCAGGTCAATTAAAAAATCTCGACCAACAATAAAGATACGAAGAAAAGAAATGCGACAAGTAATGAAGAGAAATAGACTTCTTATGGTCAGAACATGTACATATCAGGATAGGAACCCGCGCCGAATCCGCATCCCAAGCTTGGTGAAGTTGCCGGAAAAACCTCTTCAACAATCTGATCTCACAAACAAGTTCAGTTCAAGATCAACACAAGATTCGTCTGCAATTCTCTCTCACGTTACCCTGATGATCCAATGGGTGAAGTAATTTGTGAAGTTATGCACAAAAGAAAAAAGAAAGAAGCAATTTGCATAGTTGCATCAAAACTAGAAGAATTCCTGTTGCATACAGCTGATGCAGATTCAAATGCCACATTCACTTCCTCCTTTTCAATCAGAGATGCTCAAGAAGTACTAACCACTGGATATTTGGATATACAAATACACTTTTCTTCCCATGAATCAGACAGCTTGCATTGCATGACTCAATTTGCATGTGATGTGAGTGTCCCATTCGTAGTGGGCATAAAAAAAAAAGGCAATATGGTAGCTTCCATGATCCATCACCAAGCCTAGCTACGTGCAGATTCACAAGTCTACCCAACTGGCAGTTTGGACATTGGAGCAACTCCAGTACAGAGGATAAGGAAACAGGTTTCTCCAACAAATGCACATAAGCATATCAAGCCATCACCAGCAGCAGGCACAAATTTGGCTTTAGATTGCGACATCTCACCAAAGTCATTCAAGGAGAGGTGATTCTTGCCCTATGCATGCAGTAGCATAACATAAAGGATAAAAGAGAAGTGTATTGTCAAAGTCAAAAGGCTAGCGTGCCCATGGCACGACATAACACCGACGGACCACAGCAACATGACTCCAACCAAAGGAAAAGGAAAAATCTCCAGTTGCATGTAAGGAGATACCATACAATAAGCACAACTAGTAAGATTTAATTAGG
Source organism: Pharus latifolius (assembly GCA_019359835.1). Lineage (NCBI taxonomy): Eukaryota > Viridiplantae > Streptophyta > Magnoliopsida > Poales > Poaceae > Pharus > Pharus latifolius. The sequence goes on from CM033324.1 coordinate 82,001,969, forward strand.
TAGAGAAGAGCAACTGCAGCAATAAAACAATTGGACAACTGAACAGTTTACTTGGTCTGAAAACTCTCAAGAAAACGTCCCATTTGCTCCCATGAAAGCCTCATTTTAACAGCTATATTATAATCGATGTGCAATTAGCGACACGTCATGACCACTAACCCATGACAGTAACAAATTTGATTTGTTTTAGCCATGATCAGGATGCAATTTTCAACATCAAATGAGCTCTTGGCACTAACAGAAAGAGTGGCTCCTCTAAAGATTTGATGTGACTCAACAGAGTAAACTAGTAGGTAAACTATACTATAACCCAGGCTTTAGCATTTGCTCTATCAACTTTATCAACTTAAAGAAGTTGCTCCACCTTGTTAATGATCCATGATCAGTGCTTCCATCGTGTGGAAACGAGCAATTCATATAACATAACAAACCACTAGTTATAATCCTTCCCAAACAAGCAAGATAGGAGGCACTATTCCTTCCCCTTATTTTGGGGTAAAATAAAATGATGAAATTTCATCGTAATGTAATCATAAATTACATGCCAACTGAACGAATTTCATAAAATAACCATAGATTACTAGCAGGGTTAGCCATACATACAGTGTTGCATCTTCATATGACTGTCTTGGTTCAAAATCAACATGGGTATCATTGGTTGAATTAGTTGTTTTGGAACAACATTTGTGCGTACTCTTTCAAAAATCATAGGCATTAATCTCCAACTAAACTACATTTGAGAATGTCTATTTTGCATATTGATTTGCAAAATAAAATAACTAAATAAGTATTCAAGAACTCTTAGTTGACCGGACTTCTGCTGCACTTGGTTTCTCTGTTTCTTCTCTGGTAGATTGGAAGCAACATAGCCCTATATATTTGGTCATTCGAAATCAAAACTATAGATGCTTTTTTTTTGTCATATTAGCAACTGATTCAGTGGTTACAAGGAGACTTCTATTACTTAGGGGTCAACCTGAACAGATACATAACAACGAACCAAAATCTCCTGCCCATTCTCCAGATGGGTAGAGTATTGATCTTGGCAAGACCATTTCAACAAGGCTTCAGGTCAGGCTAACCAAGCCAAGCCAAGCCCAGCCCATGATGGCAAAATACCAAGCCCAAGCTTACTTACAAAACTAATCCCTAAGCCCAATAAATGCAAAGGAACAAGAGAGGGAATCTAGGGTGTGTTTGGATGGCTGTATGAGGGGTGAGTTTGGTTCTGGGATGCAATTTTCTTCTGTTTGGATGCTTGTATACGCAATTTGAGCCTGGCCCATGCGGTGCAATTTCTCCCCAGGAGCTTGGCCCGCGAAAACACGAGAGCCACTTGTTTTTCTCAGCCTAGCCCACGGATACGCGAGAGGCGTTCATTTCCTCGCTACCTCACTACCTCGCGTCCTCCCTCTGTCGTCTGGTCGCATGCGTTAAGGTTACCGCTAGCCACCACCAATCCTGCCCACCGCCCAAACTTCACTCTACTCCATACCACACTCCAGTAGTAACCATTTGAGTTCTGTCGCCGACAATCGCCGAAATTTCGTGTTTTTACTCCTCTGGCCGCCATGCTTTGTCCGACTCATCGGACTATACTCCGACCATCAAAATTGGTCGAGCCAATAGAGTAAAACATTTCCCTCAATCATAGATACATTTCCCTTCAGAAGAATTCCCAAGAATCCTCACCGCTTATTGTGTCCGACGTTACCCTGTTCCATGGAGTCACACCACCGTTGCCGGACCACACCAACCGGTCGCCGTCAAAATTGACCTCATCTTCTTGTTCCCCTCATCCCCTCTAGCTTCCCTGCAACTCGATTGGAGGATGAGGTCCGTAACGAAAATACCCAAATCAGGCTTTTCTCTCCCATGGCCGCGCGAACTTCGTCGACACCGCCACTTTCCAATTCTCTTAGCCACACCGAATTAGGGCCTCTATGAACCTTCACGACATAGTCATGTGCATAATTACCTTTTGTATTGGCCCCGCAGCAACGAGTACTTGTTTTACCATTTCAGTTATGGTGAAACTCGCTGTCGGCCGTTGTTGCCTCGCCGCTGACCACGACGCTGATGTAAACGAGTGTTCAATAACCCCAAGAAGCTACCCCACCACCTGGATTTCCTCGCCGACACCTTGATCACGAAATTGCTATTTTAGTGATCCAGCGTGCTGCCGCCATGCCGCGCCTTCGCCTCCAGCATAATCCGGTGACACCATTTTGTCCTCCCGCCCCGCTTCACCAAAACAAACTCATTTCCCAACTGGACCATCAGCTGAAACCTGTTGGAACACTCCCAATTTGCATGTTAAAACCATGCCGGAACAGTGCACTATGTCTTGCCGCCACTGTTGATCTTCGTCGCCATCAATGTCTACGACTAACCTTGTCAAGGCCGTGTCAAACAACGCCAAGATAATGTCTACGTCTTGACAATGCCAACTAGAACCAACCTCTAATGCAGCTAATCAAACAAACTCAGCATTCATCCAGAATTCAAAAATTCAGCCAATCAAACAACATTTCTACTGCATCTCACAGTCTATTTCATCCAACCAGTCCCACTGATACGGGCCAACCTATACCTTATACAAACAACCAAACACACCCCTAATATCCCTTCTATAAGGCAGTGTCACTTATGGAGTCAAGCACACAGATTTAAATATCAACCCGTCAAATATGATCTCTATAATCTAAAAGGTATCCTCGCAAAAAATCAAATATCTAAGAACATTGTTGGCAAAATATCCTATTTGATCTGTGAGTGCCAAAACAAAATTCGAAATTGCATGCTCTCTCTGAGTCATCTGGTATGATACCAGCCATGACTGGAATCTTATCCCAACACAAGAACCAACTCAGGAAGATTCAGAGACAACGAGTCTCATTGCCAGCTGACTGGCAGAACTTCACAGCATATTCAGATATGAAAAACATCATCATGAACAACTATGCAAGTGTATAAATAAAGACAATGCCCAGTTAAGAGATACAGGATATTCTACAGCCATTTTTCAAGTAATGCATGTGAATATGTGATCTAATTCAATTTTGATAAACCACCAGCAAGGCATTCAATGACAAATAACAGCTAGCTCTATCTTCCAACGATGCAATACTAGAACAATATCTCAACCCCCAAACTATGGTTAGGATTTAGGAATGGCCTCTTACTTCATATTCCTAATTTTTGCATAACTCAGGCTGTTAAGTGTTAGGGTAGCAAGGTCTTGAGTGTTAGGGTAGCAGAGAACCATTGTGTTATTCTTGCTCATATTGAAGGTGTGCCACAACACTAACAGGAAAAGGGCTAAGGAAATTAGATTGCCTGAAGGATAGAAGATTTGAGCAATCGACAGTTCCATCAGATGTGCATAAACAGTGAAGTTCCTATTGACATTCCCCAGATAAATTTCGAGGATGATGAGAGACATGGAATCCAATAGTAAACAAATAGATGAACATAAAAGTATGGCAATTTCAATTTAAATATGACTCCCAATGTTTTTACTGGGACAAACTCTAGAAAGTCCATAAGTAAATCAACATACTGAGTCATAAGACACATCCTTTTATCAAGTAAACGTATATATATAATGCTTCCTGTAGAGATACAGTAAGATTAGCTCATGTCAATGGTATAAATAAAATGAAGGTAAAAAATTCAAGCTGCATTGCTTACCAGTACATGGTTAAGAACACAATTACATTGAGACAAAATGTAACTAACATTCAAGGAGAGAGCAAAAGGATATGGACTAGATACCATCTACACCATTTGTCCTTTGGGCGTGTACACACACATCCGTATCACCAACCAGAAAGAAAGGCCACCAACCGCATACCCTCATAACTCAAACTCGTCATCCAACTTGAGCGCCTCGGCAGCAGCCTCCTCCTCCGCATCGTCAATCATAAAGTATGGGTTATGCACCTCAGGCCGGAACTTGTAGCCGGTGAACACATAGAAGGCAAGTGTCGCAAGCTCCCCGGCCACGACACTAGTCCATAGATACCGGTATGAGGTGATGGTCCCTAGCGCATAGACCACTACACGTGTGAAGTAAATGTAGCATATGAGAACCACATAGTACTGCCGGAACAGGGTCAACTTCATGAGGTTCACAGCGGCCTTCCCATCTGAGCGGGCTGCCTCCCGGAGGTTCTTGATCGACCACACGATAGGGAACAGCACCGCACAGCAGCAAACCACATCGACAAGCAAGAGGACCTGCTTCCAGGTGACCCAGTCCTGGGCATATGGCCCTGACTCATCGATCACCACCTGCGCAATGTTGGCCACAACCTGCAGGGGAATCACCACCATAAGCACCTTCTTCTCACGGTCGGCCAGGTACGGCTTCAAGAACGACCACCCGGTGCCGATGAGCACGATGAGCGTGAAAAGCGAGATTCCCTTAAGGAAGCTGAAGATGTAGAACAGCACGTCCCAGCCGTGAGCACTGCCGGTGCGCTCGATATAGGACTTGTCCTCAGCCTCGGCGAGGAGGTTGAAGGCTTTGAGCACCAGCACGGCGAGCATGAAGTAGTGGATCCGGAACACTGCGGCGCGCTTGCGGAGCAGCACGGCAACCCAAGCCGCCGCGAGCGCGGCGTACGCGAGGCAGAAGAGGAAGTAGATAGAGGGGAGGGAGGATTTCCCCGCGGAGAGGTAGACGCGACGACCGGAGCCCGGCTCGAGGTTGTACATTTCGGAGCGGACGGACATCGAGACGCGGACGCTGCCGCCGAGGCAGTTGGCGAAGACGAGCGTGTACTGGCCGGGGTCGGAGACGCGGAAGGCGGTGGAGAAGGAGGAGGAACGGGCGACAGCGACGCCGGAGGGGTTGGACGGCGGCTTGAGGCGATCGAAGGAGAAGGCGAGCTTGACGACTTCGGACTGCAGCGCGCAGGTCACGTCCAGGTCCTGCAGCTGCCGGAGCACGTGCTCCCACGCATCCAGCGTCGAGAGGAAGAACCCGAACTGTTCAAGGTCGGTGGACGGAGGGTCGAAGGAGATGGCCGAGACGTTGAGCTCCAGCACCCCCTCGTGGGTGAACCCGAACTCGTCCAGCGGGATGATGGTCCGCGAGTCGCCGCGGATCTCCGTCTCCCGGATCTCCGCCGCGGCCAGCGCCGCCAGGAGGAGGACGACAACCGCCGCGAGGGCGAGGCGAGTGGGAGAAGTCGCCGCCGCCATCCGAGCGCGCGATCTGGGAGGGGTGGATTTGGGATTTGGAGGAGGAGGAGGAGGAGGAGTTGGCGTGATTAGTCGGTAAAGGTGGTGGTTCGGGTGGGGTGCTTAGGTCGTGGTGTTGGGTTGGGCTCGGTGGGTGGTTGGCATGTGGGCGTCGGTGTGAGCCGAGCACGGTAGGATTTTGAGATCCGAGACTTGCATCGGGGTCAGGTCGCGTTTTCAATTGTGACGTGTTTTTTTAGTTTGTTGGGAGTGCTGCTTCAATCGCCGTCTCGACTCTCGATACACACACCGTTCAGGGAGATTTGTTTATTGTTTGCTTTTTTAGCAGCTCGTTAATGAGTTTTTTTATTAATAATTCACATAAAATAATCATTTATAAAAATAATCTATTATTTGTTAACCTATTTGCACTGCAAAAGATAATAATAAATAATTTGTTGTGTGTTAACACTCGACAAACTCATAGCCGTGGCGCCTAGAACACTTGACAAGAAACTTGTCGAGTTCTGAGCACTCGACAAACTTTTTTCACGCAACAGACTGACGTGATGGTCCATTTCTGTAAAATTTTTGAACTGTGAGTTATTTTTGTAAATGATTATTTTATGTGGATTATTAATAAAAAAAACTCGCTCGTTAATACTACCCCACAATCAAAAATAAAAATCTCTCTCTCACACACACACAACATACACACAATCAAACTATTTTGATCCATAATATATTTATAAATTTTTAAATTGATCATACAAAAATGATATAATTAGATTTATAAAAAATATTTTCATAATATTATATTTTTATAATTTTTACTAATATATTATAATAAAAATTAATGGTTGTTTATTAAAGAATGTGAAAAGTCAAACACAATAAGTTTTATGAATAGAGGGAGTATCTATTTTGAATCCACATATAAGAAAAGTTTGTCTTAAAACTTATTCTACAATGTACATATTTTTTTTTTGAGTTAAAATCCTAATAAGATAAAACCAACTAAAAAGAGTTTATGAGACTTATAAAATGAAACTCCAACAAAAACTTATATTCCGCCAAACATATCTTAAGTTTGGTTGTCGAACAACTTGGAAACATAAGGGCAATTTAGTTGAATATAACCAAAATAAATATGTGCTACAATTTATTGTTTGAAGTATTGAAATTTTTTTTTGGCCTGATCTATATCACGCAAGAACTCTTTTAGGTCGCAAGCAAAGTTTGATGATAAAAGATGGCTTCGACTACATCGCCACAGCATAGCTCCCACTAGCCTAATGAAGTTCCATAGTACTCTGAAAACTCACACTTAATAATATGTTGCGCTGTGTCAATATGTCATTGGATAAGATGATTCTATAAAACAGAGAATCCACCTCTCATAGCTATGGGCTTTATTGGGTTTATGGAAATGGATACTCCATTGATAACGGAACTCCACTTTTCTTAAAACGTAACTCCTCTAACAAACAATTAAGGGCATGTTTGGGAGAGGTTAGTATCGTATGACTGTGGTATTGTGAAATTAGAGTTTTGAAAAAGAGATATCAAAATTTTATGTTTTTGAAACTGAAGTATTAGGACTTCCTACAAAGTGTTTGCATTGAAACTTGTAACCGCAGTATCACACAGCAACAATAGCAAAAGTGGACAAACAAAAAAAAAGTCTGCGTGATCGTCCTATCGCCGGCGACGTCGAAGAGGCCAAACTTGCCAGGCGATTGAGTGGAGGAGGGGTCGCGAACCAAGCGGTTGGGATCCTATGCAGGCGGGTGATAGACTATGGATGGTGGCGGCCTGGTGGCACATGTGCAAGGTGGACAGCCCGGTCGGCAGAACTCCCGAAGGGCAACCGCGTGTGCAAGGACTCAAGCGGTGGCGCGCGGGAGCTGTCAAGCGGCGAAGACTGTTGCCAAAGGAGGGATCTTCCGTCGAGTGCATGCGGCAGCGGAATCACGCGCCAACACAGCACTACACGCCGACAATGGAGACACATATAGAGGGCAAGGTGCGGTAGAGGCACGCGCGACCATGGCGTCACGCACCGGCAACGGAGACAGAGGTAGGCCACGGGCACTCGATTGCGGCGGGGTGAGGTAGTGCTTACAGTAGCGACGGAAGCATACGCCGCTTCTTTTCCTATTGTTTTCGCGCTCGGTTGCACGCAGCTCTCTTTTCTCGGTTTCAGTGAAAACTTTGGGTTGGGCCGAAGTTTTGGATGCAGCAATAAAACATGGGTTTTGAAACAAATTGTAGTATTTTGATCTCTATTTTTTTATTCAAACACAACAAAATTTTTCATACCACAATTTCTTATAATATCTCAATTTTTTATTAAAATTATACAATACTTTATATCCCAAACAAGACCTAAATAGCCTATATCACAACTTTAGCGCAAGCAGATTCCCAAATTGGGGTTGGTATCTCAACGCTGATGGGTATTTGATGCGAGAGAATAAATTTGTGTGGCAGAATTCTTTGCAACCAATACACACCATCCAAACTAGCTTTGTAGTTTGCACGTTGCCATACGCCACCACCCTTTATGCAGATTGGTTCTTGGCGCACAGCGTAGCCGTGCTGGTTGGTTGGCGGCGGCATGGCACCACACGACAGAGGCACTGGCGGCGGGGCCGAGCGGCTGCGGCATTCATCAGCGGTGATGCACCAAAGTAGGCAATATCCGTGCCGACTCCACGACAACAGCTGCATTGCTGCTAGGTGATGGCTAGCTCTTTTACCACTTTGTCTTCCAGAGATTTTGCGGTTAATAAGCTACATGGCAAATTTTATGCTCCAGCCCTTTTCCTTTTTTAAAATTATGATTAGATCCAACTAAGAAGAACAATTTTGTCATTTTACAAGTCTTTATTCTTGACTTAACAGTTCACTAACAAACATTAGTAAAAAACAGCATATAACATAATACAAAAAAAATTCGTTAATATATATTAAAGAGCTAAAAGAATCAATGATATATTATATTAGACACAAAATTTAAAATGTCAATACTATATAATCAATCATCCTATTATTTCATGGGCAGGAATCCTAATTGGTATTACAAAAGCTACAAGGAGGCTAAAAAAAGCGCGTTACAAATTATACCACGGGTATTACTGGTGGTGATGATACTTCTCCGCGAGCTGTCGCAGCCTGAGCTCCAGCTCCCGGATCTTTGGCGCCCACTCACTTCTTATCTCTATGGCCTTAACCTCCCCCATCACCTTATCATCTCCTTGCTTCCTCTCCTCCCGCCGTGCCGCCGGCCGTGTCCCGGCCTTCTTCCTCTTCTTGGCCTCCTTCGCCGCTACCGCCCTCTGCAGCGCCCGCAGAACGTCGGACCCCCGCAGTTGCCCGGCAGGCTCTGCCTGTGAAGCGACTCGTCCTTGCTGCTCCTCTGGTGCCGGTGCCTGCTCTACTTCTGCTTCTCCTTCTTGTGATTCTCCAAAGAAGCTGTTGTCGATGTTGTCATCGTCGTCCTCGTCGTCCCACGAGCGGGTACGGCGAGAGCGACCGCTGTTGTGGCGGGGCTTGGCTGAGATGGCGGTGAATGCTCGCATGCGGCGGCATGTGGAGGGGACAAGAGGTTGTGGATAGAAAGGGCGGAGGCTATGTGCGGTAGGAAACATGCGATGGACCGTGGATGTGATAGTCTGGGTAGTTCGAGTCCAAGGAGGCTATGTGTTTTAAGTCTTGAAGGTACCATGTGATGCAGCTTAAAATTTTCTCAGATGTTTTAGGCAAGAAATCACTTAGAGCAGTGACATAATCATAACCACGCAGGTTTTAGCTCATTTCCACAGTGCTGGCATCTTTGAATTAACTCTGCTTGATTCAGCAGAGGACATAAGCAAATGCTCTGACTCACTACTCACTAGTACAAGATTTATTATTGACACAAGAATCTCAAACTGCATTAGCCGGACATGCCTATTAAGGACCCAGATTTGGCTACCAACGTGTTCACATTTTTGACATCAATGATCCATTTGATCAAACACCCAATTCAGATGTCACCTTCACAATGGAGAGCCTGAAGAACATCAAGTTACACCAATGCATTACATACATACCTACAAGATAGCAAAATTTGCACGCAACAACCATCTCTATAGACTGGCATGAACGAAAGACACAGACCATGCACGCTGCTATGCGGACCCAATTGGCACGGCCTCAAACAAGTTTGCGAAGTAGAACTGCGTGGAGATGAACCCTCGGTTGTTCACTCGCCAGCCGGCGCTCCGCAGCGCCTCTACAATGTCATTCTCGGAGTGCAAGTAAGCCCTCGTCGCCTTCGACGGCCCTGGAAACAGCTCGCCGACGCGCTTCAAGAAGTCAAAGTAGAGAGTCTTGGGCGCAAAGCTCAATATCAAACGCTTCTCCGCGAGGGACGCGAGGTGCCGTATCATCTTCTGGGCCTCCTCCTTGGGGTAGTGGATGAGCACGTCGAGGCAGACGACAATGTCGTACTTGCCGTCGAGGCTCTCGAGGTCCCTGACCTCGAACGTGGGCATGCGGAAAGGAGAACCGGTGGACTGGGCGGCGAGGGCCTCCTGCGCCTGCCGCTGGGCCTCGGAGACCATGGCGGCGGAGATGTCGGAGGCGAAGACGACAGCGCCCTCAGCGGCGAGGGGGATGGCGAGGGAACCGGTGCCGCAGCCGGCGTCGCAGACGGTAGCGCCGGTGAGGTCGATGGGGGAGTCGCGCAGCATGGCGAGAGTGGCGGCTACGGTCTGAGCGTGGCCCTCGCGGATGTCGAGCTGGACGCGGTTGACGCCTTCGGTGGCGGAGCCGTATATTTTGCGCCACCGATCGAAGCCGGTGGAGTTGAAGTACTCACGCACGGCCTCCTTGTCGCCACCGCCGGCAGCCTCGGCCTGCGCGCGGCGGCGGCGATCTGGGTCAGTTAGCGAGACGGCCGCGGCGAGGGCGGCGGCCGCGGCCGCCGCGGCGGGGAGGGACAACGGGGCGAGGTCAGCGGCGGGAGGCAGGGCAGCGGTGGTGAAGGTTTTGCGGCGGCCAAGGCGGATGTGGGAGTGGAGGAGGAAGTGGTGGTGGAGAGGGGGAGGTGGGGAGAGGAGGTGGGAGAGGGGGGTGGAGGAGATGGCGGCGGGCGCCATGGCAAGAGTGGGAGCGTGGAAGCGGTGGATTTGGGTGGTTCGCGGGTGTTTGAGTTGGGGATATGGTTTTTGCGGATGGGGTCTCGGAGGAATAGCGATTTGCGAATTAGTATAGGAGAGACTGTGGATGGGGGGGGTACTTTTTACTTGTAGATTTTGTTAAGGGGGTAAATGACAATTACACTATCTGTATTTCAAGTTTGGGAAAATCTGCTTTTTACACTGCAAAAATTTGAACTTAACGATAGAATATTAACATTTCAATGACTCACATATCAACTTCACCACCAATCATATAATAATATCTCATATTTATAATGTTGTGCTAATTTTCCTTTTGAAGTTTTAAGTGATCCTGTTTTTGCATTGGCAGGCCGGGCCGAAGATGTCAGGACTCAGGCCTTAACTATAGGTCGCTCAACAAAACTAACGACGTCTAAGCGCAAAGATTTTTGTGACTTAGTTCAAAGATCTGCAAAATTAGAGACGAGAAAAGGCTTAAGATTGGGCCATATTTGTCAATTAGAAGTTGTTAAGGCCCGATACTAGCCTAACCTAGACTTTACGAACCCGAGAGAGAACGGAAGAAAAAAAAGAGACTGGCCCAAGGTTTAATGGGCTTAAGTATTAGTAGTATCTCTACAATTTTGCTCCTTGATCGTCCCAAAAAAATGTTGGCAGCAGCTGATCTTAGCTTATATGTGAGCTAATGTTTGAGGGCCAAGTCAAAAGATAACAGCCATGGACATGTGGGCCACTTGTCAATTCATTTTGATTTTAAATCTTGTCGAGATATTTAACATGCTAACCACAACACTACACGGGTCGTCTACTGTTCGGACTACTAATCTAATAGAGTTTCTAATCCCATTTGCTCCTCTTAACTTTTGTCTTCTATGGATAGTGCATATGTTGCGCATTGTGCTAACCTGCTGTATTTATTAATTCATTTAATTCTAAATAGGACCCTATCTGATTGTATCTGCCATAAATCATCTACACAGTCCATTTCAGAAACCACCTTTGGCAGCTAATTAATTCTGCTATGATCACTTGAAATTAAGTTGAAAAAAAAAATAAAGAGAGTTCATTCGAAGCCAGGTCGCCCCATCAAACAATTAATACAGAGATGTATAATGACACTTTATACCAGAGAAAAAAAAAAGGAAAAAAACTATATATAAGTCTTGAAATAATACAAATGATCACCCTATTACCATCGTTCTTTTAATTTCTATCGTTATTCACTTGTTTTTTTAACCGTTTGATTGATGAGTGTTCATACTAGTGCTCGGCGGCGCTGCTCCATACGCTCTCGAGCTCGGCGGCGAAGAGCTTCTCCTGGCCGACGATGATGGTGATGTGGTCCTTGTTGTCAAAGACGGTGACGCGGGCCCTGGGGATCTTGGCGCCGACGGCGAGGGTGCATTCGACGGGGAGGAGCTCGTCGTGGCGGCCATGGAAGACGGCCACCTTGCAGCTGAGCTGGCCGCCGACGACGTCCAGGTAGCTGTCCATCTTGCCGGCGCTGCCGCAGATGATGTTGTGCAGCGTGTGCCAGGCTGCGTTGTGGGTGTGACACATGAATGCCTCAATTAAGAACGTCCGCATCCTGCGTTGTATAGGATCCAAATCCAACCGTCCATCATACATGAATTGATCATATATATATACACAAGAAATCTTCTTGACTGCTCTATCTGTCAATAAGAATAAGACTCATAACTCTACTTTGGAAGGCTGAACCATGTTGCATGTACTACTTGATCACATATAGGCAGTAACAAAAATATTTGCAAGATGTAGGAACTATGATGAACTCAAGCTACATGGTCCCATATATTGTCCTTTCTTTCACCTCAAGAGGTACACTTAACATGTTTTTTGACCGTAGTAAAACTCAAAGTATTAGTTATTACTGTCTCCATTTAACAAAACATATGATATTAAAAATGAATATTTCAAAGGAAACTTCAGAATATGACGAGGATATGGTGGATCCAATCACCTGATCTAAAGTAGAAAAATAGATGAACAATGACTAATCACAAGATTCCTTTTGGTAACAAGTCAATCATAGCCATCCGTTTTTTAAGATCGGACGATAGAACAACCTTTCTATCCACCCCAAGAGTAAACTTCCTATTTGATCTTTATCCATGATATTATAATTACTACATCAAACAATACAAAAGCCTATTGCAATATGATATTAGAAAAAAGAAACCCTGAATATTCTCACTAATTAAATAACCATTTCATACTTGTAATATGTAATAGTGATAATTAATGAGAAAATGTGTCTAGAAATTATAAAGCAACAAGTTTTTGCAAGGCAGGTGCCAAATCTAAGAATCCATGATTAGAAGCAAGTTATAGAAGACAGCAGTCGGGTTTTCAATTCTATTGTACTTTGGGGTCCATTCCTAACCATTTTCATCAATTCTGATACCCTTATGCTTCAAGCTATCTTTTGTTAGGTGACTCTGGCTCTGTGCAACAACCAGGCAATTAAAAGGGGACGCTGTACTACTCTACTCTTACTCTACCATTTGCTGCACAAACATGGGACCTCCATAGCATTTGAGACCACACCAAATCTCAACATTGCAAAGGCCGTCCTAATTCTAGCCAAATGGACAATTTTTCCTTCAACGATTGACAGAAAGCTAGATAGAATTAATCCTTCCTAAAGTCCCATAGAATAGGGTACAACAAAACATATTGATTTATGCATCGGCACGCGTCGCGCTACTAACGTTTAGAACAGAGTTTCTGAATTTAACTCTCCTTGCGTCATTACTGCACACGGGTCTTGCCATCGTGAGCAAATTATTTCGGTCCAGTTTGGTCTATTTTTATTTAAGCTTATGAATCTAATAGGTTTGTTGAGAAGAACTTAAGATTATTTGCTATTTTGATTTCTAAATCAAAAGAGATTTCAATTTAAAAGATAGATCTAAAATTTAAACCCCGCTCGATCCAACTTTAGGTAAGATGAGTAAAACAGGCCTTCCTTCCTGTTTTAAGCCCTAATATTTTGATCAAAACTAAAGTGATATAGCTTCGACTTGTAATGTCCAAAAAAATAATGTTATAGGAGTGGTTGACTAAGAACTTCAGTTTTGCTACTTGAAATTTATGTTTGACAATTATATTCATAAAATTTGAGTTTTGAATGGCAAAGCTGTTGTAATTTTACGAATTTCAATAGAGCTATCATTGAGGATAAATGAGCTCCAATTTTTTCTATAGAAACTAACTCCAACGTTAAAGCAGCTGCAAAGAAGAAATTTTTTTTAATGCACATTTATTGAAAGAAAATTAAACATCTAATTTACAATTATTCATAACTGATATACTGACTAAATTGATTTAAAATTTGTAAAATTTTAACGTCCAGAAAACGCGGGAGCACTATACTTGTACATATATGTTCCCAATAATTGTGATGGTGATAACCTATAACCTGCACCGCAGCGGCTGGGGCCCCTCCTCGTTTATGACGGAGTCGTAAGCCACCGCCAATTTAGGCACAAGTTGCACTCACTAATGTGCAACACTGTCGTGCCCAAAAATATTCTCAACACGAGCACCACTATAAGTTGCATCTGAAAGAGCATTTCTTGTAGATTTTTGCAAGATTCTTTTTTCTTATAATTTGCAAAACTTTACAGAAACATGTTTCTATCAATCATTAAATCTCCATGCTTGGGAGGATATATATATTAGTTTGTTCATTACTTCTTCTTTCTGAGCAGTTTAGGTGTCCATTAGTTCAGTTCTGATGGAGATTTGTTCTGTCGCATTCAACTAACTTTGATTGATTGTTCTTCCGTTTGGTCACAACAAAGTGATGTTTTAGAATGTATGCCGGCAAATTATTTTAATTTTGATTAATAATATCTTTATGAATATTTATATTAGTCATATGAAAAAGATATAACTAATTTGCCATCAAAAATATTTTTATAATATTATAATTTTATTGAATTTTACAAATATATTATAGTGCAAGTTGGTAGTCAAAGTTGAATTTTAAAAACTATACTAGTATCCAAAACACCACTTTTTTTTAATTTTGGGTACCCGGGCCGGGATAATATCAGAGAACAACATTTGAAGGCGATCATTTAAAGAAACGATAGCGAAACGAGTGATGGCTCATCGATCGCTTTCTCTGTACTCGCACTTTTTTTTTTGGGTATGAAGAGGTGCTATTTCTAACTTTTTTATGTAAAAGTTTAATATAATCTTTAAATCGTAATAAAAGATTTTTTTTAAAAAAAGTTTGATATATGTTTATGTTAAACTTGTTTATGGTGCAAATTAATCTAAAATTTGTCTATAATGAGATAAGGGATTTATATTCTTTGCATAACAAACTTTTGTATTTTGACAAAATTTAACATCTAAGAAGTTTCACGAACTAGTCCTGTAGGAGAGTACATATGGCGTAAAATTTAGTTGCATAAGTACTGTTTTGCAGGTATGTGGTCATTCGTTGCTGGTAAGATAGAATCCCATTACTCCTACTCCTTAGTTCTAATTTTAAAATTAATTGTGCTGATCAACTGTTATCGTTTTAAAGAAATGTACTTTTGAATTTTGAGTGAAATTTGATAGAATAGGCAGGGAGAGATGAGAAAAGGCTGGCCCACTTAATCCAGCAATAGCGTCGTCAACGGGCAAAGAATCTCAAGATACTCCAACACTTGTACACACAAAACACATAAGACATTAATACAGCCACATTATATTAGACAATTGTGGCTCATCTACCGATTTCCGGCGTATTCAATGCGAATATTATAAAATCATTATCACAATTAGACAAGTGTTTTGATTATTGAAAGAAAAATAAATTTTCATAAATTCTAAAATATTTTATAGCTAACCGATAATCCAGTACAATTGTGAATTAGTACAATTTCTAGTAGAACTACGGGAAAAATGGACCTGAAAACTTTGTGTAAGTAGTGACAGGGAGAAGAGAAGAAAGTACCAGGAGGTGGGCTCAGAGTAGACTGACGAGTAGGGTATTGAAAACTTTACCTGTTCCTAGTGAAGACTCTGAACATTTGATCCCACACCCGGTGGTGCTTGCATATGGTGAGGCAGATGGTCCGGCTGACGTGCTCGTACCAGCACGCCATCGACGCCCCGAACGCGATCGGCGGCCACACCCTCCGCGGCGCCACCTGCCGCATCACGTACTGTGTCGCCGCCCCCGCCTCCTCCTCCGGCACTGGAAAATACGGCTGTTCCAATCCAATTCAATCCAATCCAAAATATTTGTCAATTATATATATAATTATATCGTCAATCATAATTAAGGACATAAAAAAAACTTCTCTAATAAATAGTTATCAATAAGCCCACAAATAAATCATCTTGTCTTGTTTTGAGTTTGTAAGTCTATTGTTTGAAGTTAAAATTGGGCCAATCAGATACAGGACCCAAGTTCAAAGTACAATCAGTGTCCAGACATGGAACGTGACGACGATGCCAAGATTTTTCTTCCAGCGTGGCGTGAAGTGTCTTATACTATAGTTTAGCACATGAAATGAGATAAATATGGGGCCCAGCGTCCATGCATGAGTTAATTTGCAAGAAGCTCCTAAGCCTTACCGGCGCGAGGAGGGTGAGGGACTTGACGGCATTGGGGTACTTGACAGCGAGGGCGAGCGCGAGGACGGACCCGAGCGAGTGCGCGACGATGTGGAACGACCGGAGGCGGTAGCGCTGCAGCACGGAGCGCTCGATCATCTCGACGTGCTCCCGCAGCGTGTAGAGCGAGTCCGCAGGCTTGGGGCTCCGCCCGAACCCCAGCAGGTCCACCGCGAACATCCGGTACCTCCCCCTCGCCGCCTCGCTGAACGCCGGGAACACCGTCTCCGTCCAGAACACCGACGACGATATGAAACCGTGGATGAACACCACGTCGTCCGTCTCCCCGCCACCTTCAGTTCACCACAACAATTTGCACATGTGTCATGTATATGTGCACATAGCACACGTACGTACGTCAAGAAAGAAACATGTATCCTAGTATAATACTATGGTTTAGTAGTAATTACAAGTGCTGGGCGGGGCTTGGACATGCACGTAGAGGTGGGAGGACCGAGAGGAGGTGCTCCAGGAGTGGCAGACTTTGCAGTCGCAGTCGGACCAGCACGGCGCTCGCCGCGGCGGGCGGGGGGCGCGGTCGATCTTGCCGCGGATCATCTCGACGATGCCGAGGCTCACGGTGAGTGTGGGCGCGGCGGGGCCGGCCTTCTTGGTCGCGTCCGACAGCAGAGACGGCCGCACGTAAAGCGTGTCGGAGATGTCCTCCAGCTGCATCTTGGCCGACGACAGCCGGACGACCTTCGGCCCGGGGGCCGCCTCCGGAGGCACGAAGATGGGAGCCGCGGACGCGGCGCCATCCCGCGCCGCGGCAGAGCAGTAGCACGGCTTCCACTCGGTCTCCACGGCGTAGTCGATGAGCTTGTATACAACGCATAGGACCATGTCGAGCACGTCGAGCACCGAGAACACGACGAAGCTCACGGCGCAGTTCAGCGCGCCGCCGGCGGCGACGAGGAGGGCACCCAGGGAGATCCTATATGCCGACGCCGCCTCACCACCACCGCCACCCATTGCTGCCTTCTCCTGCCACACGAAGGTGGCAATGTGCATTGCCTTGGTATGTAACTGGAATAAAGTGTGCGTGTGGGTAGGGGAGGGCACTTGTGTGGTTTGTGCAGGCGTGTTAACTCAAGCACGGAGGTGGTGCCGTGGTGGGTTTTTGTAAAGAGTAAACCAAGGGGAGGGGATATGGGTTTGATTAGAAAGGGTGGTTCATAAAAAAGAGCGCATTTATGCGTGGTTGGAGGCGGATGGTTCCGAGATTCTAAGGGCATTTGGGCAAAGTGATTAGTTGGGTTAACTGGGTGCAAATTTTAGTTTCTTTTTTCGCCAAAAACGCTGATTATAGTAGTATACCAATTCGTTCTTGAATGATTGTTTTTTTTATAACAAAATTTGTTCATAAACAATTGTTATTTTCTATGTATATTTTTTCCATATTACCTTATTTGATACTATAAAAAAATGTAGATAGCAATTTTATTGGTTCCTTATTCGTTAGTTGGACGGAAATTATGTGGAAAATTTTCTACATATAAGAAGGTCTTCTGAACTGTTGGATTTCGTATGGATAATTCTGGATGTATGAACTGAGATATATTGACAGCAGTCTACATAAAATTCTACAACTCTCGAAAGCTTCTCACATATAGGAAGGTTTCTACAGAATTTTTGTCCGAATAAACTTTGTGAGCAGTGATTGTTCAAAATTAGTATGAATATTTTTGACATGTAATATTAAAATTATAATTATCTTGACTACTATAATTTTTTAAAAAAAACAGAGATAGTACTGCAAATTTGGCATTTATTGCAACTACATTTCTTGAGATTCTATCTTTGTCGATTTTTTCTTAGTAATAGTACTGTAGTTAGAAAATTTTCACTCAAGTGAAAGGATCGCAGACAGACAAAGAAGCCAATAATGGCGAGGTAGAAATCATGAATTTAATGGGTAATTTAGCAGGATTTCGTTAAACTCAGATAGCTAATAATTTTAGGAAAAGTTGGCCAGTGGATATTATAAAGACGGTCCATTAAAGATAGTATCTCAAAAATATTCTATAATTACGAGACACTGCAAGGACGAAAATTATTGTATAGGACATTACTGTCATACTATGTCAATTTTTATTAGCTTTTCTTTTCTTAAAAAAATTGGTGAATTACTTTTTTTTAAGACCAAAATATCTCTTGGGGGGAATATAAAAAGCATAAAATGACAATATGCTTTAAGAAGTGGTCGTGGGCATGGGCGGCCAGCGGCTGACAGCAGAGGTGAAGCAGCAATTAGGCCTAGCGACAACTACTACAAATTTGTGCGGCATCAACCATGAATTTGGCTAGCGATGACGACGAATTTGGTAGCAGGCAACAAATTAGACAACATCGAACAACAGTGGGAAACCTAGGCAGTGGTGATCATGAATTGGGTGGTGTTTGATGACGAATTGGATGTCAACGACGATGAACTAGGTGGCAATGACGACAAATTTGGCAGTGTCAACCATGAATTTGGCGACGGCGACGATAAATTGTGCAGCAGCGGCGACGAATTGAGTAGCCAAGACAAATTAGGTGGCTGCTCAACATTGTGTATACTTACTGGCCGAGTGGCATCCTCAATTGTAGAATTCCGCATGCGGTTCTTCCTTCGGACATTTACCATCAGTGCTTAGCACGTCCAATGCTTGAAGTAGCGCATCGCCCGTCTCAGCGAAGCCCAAGTCTCGCCCCTGCCTCACCTCCTGTCCTACTTCATTGCCATTATTGCGCTTACTTGGACATCTATTGTCTAAGCCAAACCAATCGCCACAGATGACTACGTGTACCTCTTCTTTTTCGCTGGTTGCTGCATGTGCCTCGACTCATTTTTCTCACCCTCCTACCCAAAAGCACAAGAGTAAAATTGTCCACTGTTACATTAATGCTTTTGAGACGACGATGATGTCCTACAACTATAATTTCTATATTTGCACAATGTTACGACAATGAAATATTTTTAAGGTACTATTTCTTTAATGAACTGTCATTGCAATATTTAATAATCAATTTTCTTATAAAATTATGTAAAGAAACTAAGCATTTCGGTTTCCTACCTGTATGTATGAGTATGAGTGTACGATGGTGTTAATAAAGGAAAATTTACACAAAACCCTCCATAAGCCATCGGGTTTCGGATCCCAACATTTTTTTTACCAGTAACATCCCAAAACTCAGTTATGGTTTTAGAAACTCCTTTTGGTTAGGTTCCCATTAAATCTAGACAAATACATACAGGTAAGTAGTTGTGAATAATTCAAGTTTAAAAAGTGGATATTTGCTGCTTATACTGTAGTATGCCGTAATAAACATATTTCTGACCACGAGTTTTAGCAACTTGAGCAACTCCTAATAACTGTCATCCATTTAGTCAAACAGAAAACATTTTTCTTTCGACCTAGAATACACCAACATGTGAGCCATATGGAGTATATATATATATATATATATATGTATATATATATATATGGCGATCCAGCACAAGCGTCAACATATGTATACTTCCTGACGTATCTGCAATTCAGACATGTACAAAGTAAGAAAATACTCCGTTCTTTTAATTATCGTTTGAATACTTAGAAATCACAATTTTAGAACTTTGACTACTAATATATAAAATATATCAAGATTCAACATATGAAAATAATATTAATAAATTTGTCAAATTTACCTCTATAATTTTTTTATTTGTTATAGTTATAGAAATTAATGATCAAAATTATATTTTAGAGACCGTAAAAAGTCTGAAACGACATCTGAAAAAGAATTGAGGTAGTAATTACGAACATTTATAAATCATAGAACTAAAGGAAAGTCAAAAACAAAAAGCAACATATTTTTTACTCCTTCGATCTCCATATAGATGTTATTCTAATTTTCTTGATTTGTTACTAAATAGATATTATTCTACAATTTCGAAGTAAATCTATACAATATTTTTTATAAGGTTTGCTAAGTGGTAGTTATTTAATTTTTTCTTATCTTCCATACACTTCTCTCCACCATTAGATTAAATTTTCTTTCTAAAACTAGTCCTCTAGAGTTTACTTGACAATTTTTTATCATTTCTTTTGATGACGAGCAATGTTAGGTCTGCAATGTGGAGGAGGAGCCACTAGTCGTGGGTAGCAATGGAGGACGATGGTGACCAATGGAAGAGATGGATGATTGAAAAAGAGGTGGTTGTGGTGCTGTGAGACGATGGAGGCGACACTGGTTGTGGGCGGCGGGAGGCATTGACGCCATTCTCAGTGTTGGTAGCCGTGTAGGGGTGGGGGTTGGCAGCGAGCGTGCTAATTGGTGGCTGCCATTAGTTAGGAAGCACATGGGTGGAGTAACGTTGTGGTGGTGGCGATAAGAGATGGGGAGGGGGAGGGGGAGGGGGAGGAGGAGAAAGAAGAGGAAACATGGGGGAAAGGGGTGGATGTTTAATCTAAATATCGAATGTGTGATATAGATGATGAAAATTTTTTAAGAAAAAATATGTGCATGCTACTAGACAATCCTTTTTTACATACCTATCATTTAATATCTCAAAAAGACTTTTTGGGAACTGCAAGTGTACTAATAAAGTGTATTGAATAAGATTTTTATGGTCTTTTCTCATCATATTAGATATCAAAATAGTATCTATTAAGAAATAAATGAAATATAATATACACAACTAGACGAGATTTATGCTAGTTTGATTAAACGAATGAGATCAATAATCGAGTGATACTCCACATAGGAAGAAATAAGTTGGATAATTTTTTTTTTTTTCAAAATCTGATCAGTCCGAGACAAGTGAGATCCAAGTGCTTCGGATGACATTAAGATTAACCTTACCTCTCCGGCGGTGGACCGTGCATTGTAGCTGTGTGGTTCGACTAGAGATTAACACATGAAAAAGAATTTATTGTATTACTGATGATCCAACAGGATAAGTGCTGGACACGTTACTTGTAACCATGTAAACTATACTAAATGTGAAGTTAGTGAGAGTTAACAATGAGCTGAATAGGTCAAAAACGTGTGAAGCAAGCGGACAATGTTCCTCACAATAAAAGCAGTAAACAGGTGAGAGAGCAGTGGTGACATGCTCACATTTAAAACGGTCGTTGGTTAGCGGTAACTGGCAACGAAGAAACCAGGTGGGTGGCAGTTGAGCTGAGACTCATACAAAAACTGAGCTAATCATATGTTCATATGTATGCAGGTACATGGACGGCCTCACTTGCTCTAGGCTATTGTCACTGCCACTGCACCCAAATCCCAAACTAAAACCGCGTAGCCATGAATTTCACAAGTTATTGAAACTATCTGTTTTCCGTATACTCATTGTACTAAGCCAGTCACTGTCATGCCAATTCCGCTAGCGAAGCACACCAGTCGAGGGTAACATCAACAAAAACTTATTAAGAAGACCATATAGTAAGAGATATCTGATAAAACATGTTAAATTATATTTTTCTCTCTAACTTTTTTTTTAATACGATTTGATAGATATATAAGAATACTTATAAAATAAGGTACCTCGACTCCCCCTAATCCCCTCTGCCACTATTACTTGTGTGATGCAATTTCTTCTTATTTACAACCACTATCTAAACATGGTTAGAAACTAAATAGTTGATTTTAGAATTTTATTGCTTGTTTATAAAAATAGATATAATTATTCTTTTTTTATAACTCTTAACAAAGGATTAATAAGAATCCTAATAGAGAAAACTAGTACGAATCCTAATAGACTAAGAATCCTAATAGGCTACTATATCCAACACTCCCCCTCAAGTTGGGCGATAGATATCAATCATCCCCAATTTGTTACAAGTTAACACACACTCTTTGGGACTAATTCCTTTTGTCAAACAATTAACAAGTTGCTCTCCAGAAGATACATACTCTAGTTTCAAGATTTCTTCGTCTAAGCGCTCTTTAATGAAGAAGCAATCAATTTTCACATGCTTGATGCTATCATGTTACACTGGATTATAAGCAATGTTGATTGCTGACTTATTGTCACACCACAGTGTCAAAACTCCACCTCGAAATAATTGTAACTCTGACAACAAACTTCTCAACCAGAGCATTTCACATAAGTTAGAAGACATAGCCATGTACTCTTCTTCTGCTGTAGATCGAGAAACAACATTTTGTTTCTTACTTCGCCATGACACTAGGTTGCCTCCCACAAAAACACAATACCCTGATGTTGATCTCCTGTCATCTAAACAACTTACCCAGTCAGCATCACAATAGCCAACCACATCAAGATTCATATTCTTCCTAAACCAGAAATCTTTTCCTGAACTACCCTTCAGATATCTTAGAATCCTATATACTGCTTCCATGTGCTCCACTCTTGAATCATGTATATATCTACTTACTACACTCACCGCATAAGCAATATCAAGTCTTGTGTGACAAAGATAAATAAGACGTCCAACAAGTCTTTGATAACTCTCTTTGTTAGTTGGGTTTCCACCTTGATCACTAAACTTGTGGTTCTGCTCAATGGAAGTAGAGACAACACGACATCCTAACATTCCAATTTCATTCAGCAAATCTAGAGTATATTTCCTTTGCGAGAGAACTATACCCTTTTTAGACCGTGCAATCTCTATGCCAAGAAAATATTTGAGATGATCCAATCCTTCACTTCAAATTTTTGACCTAACTTGTTTTTCAAATGGACGATTTTTTCAGCATCATCACCTGTGATGACAATATCATCGATATAAACTGTAAGTATTGTAATGAATGCTCCAGAGTGCCTAAAAAAATAGTATAATCCCCATTACACTGATTGTAACCCATACTACATACTGCACGTCTGAATCTATCAAACCATGCCCTTGGAGATTGTTTTAAGCCATACAAGGACTTCTTTAGCTTGCACACCTTTCCACTATCACCAAAACCTGGTGGGACCTCCATATATACCTTTTCCCGTAAATCACCATGCAAAAGGCATTCTTCACATCAAGCTGATGTAGAGGCCAGTTGAAATTTACTGCACACGAAATTAAAGTTCTCACCGTACTCATTTTTGCTACTAGTGCAAAAGTTTCATCATAGTCAATCCCGTACGTTTGACTATATCCTTTTGCCACTAATCTTGCCTTATATCTCTCAATCTTGCCTTCTGTAATTTGCTTTATGGTATACACCCATTTGCATCCAATAACTTTCTTCCTGACTAGAAGAGAGACTAGTTCCCAAGTCTCATTTTTCCTTAATGCTTGAAGTTTCTCCTGCATAGCACGAAGCCACAAAGAATCTTGCATTGCCACTTTCCAATCTTTGGGTATGGGCACAGATTGTAATAATGCAATGAAAGACTTATATGCAGGAGACAAAGAAGAATATGAGACAACATGAGAAAGATCACTCTCAAAATCATACCTAGCCGGAGGCTTACCGGCATTGACTTAATGCTCTCTACGATGAGCAATAGGAAGATCAAGAGATACATTACCACCTGTTTCAGAGGGAGACGAGGTCAAAGGTGATATAACTGAGGAGGAGTTAGGGACAATGACTTGCGTGGATGACTGGTCGTCAATCTCAACCACAGGAGACTGGGGCTGCTGCTGCTCCCCCTGAACTCCAGTGCCACAAAAACGCTTCATCTTCAGAACTCCAGTATCTCTACCTCCATTGGCACACACCCCCTCATCTGCAACAGGACATGGAATTATATCCACAACAACATCGCCACCTCCACCATGGTCACCACTACTCATTCCATGGTCACTACTACTCACTTCATCATTCTCCCCCTTGAAAGGGATCTAGGATATCGACTAGAGGGGGGGTGAATAGGCGATTTTGACAAATTATCAACTAATCAAGCAATTAACGACAAATGAGAGAAAATAGCTAAAACAAGATGAACAATAATCAATTTAACACAAGGATATATCCCGTGGTCTCGGTGATTTGCCGATCACCCCTAATCCACGTTGAGGTAAACTCAAATCTCTAACCGCTCCTCTATCTAGTCGACTTCCTCTCAAGAAGTGACCTAGATCTCAAGCCGGATTAGTGTGATGAGTTATTCAAACCTCGATTCCACTATTGATACACTTTACCGCTCCGGCAAGGCGTGCTCAACCCTTTCACAAGGTGTTTTGAGGCTTCTTCACAATCTTCCTTGAAGAGCTCTCCAAAACATTCCTCCTAGCCGTCTAGGAGCCGGCAAACTCCAAGAGTAACAAGCCGGTGATGATCACTTAACACTCTTCTAGTGCCACAAGATTGATTTAGTGATCTAAATGCAATGCACTAGAAGATCTCAAATGCACACTCTCTCTAATTCAAGAAATTGAACCCTAGAGTGTATGAGACTTGTTTTAGCTCTCAAAGATGATGGCAATGTTCACAAATAATCCAAGAGTTATGAACAGGACCGTGCATGGGAGTATATATACCCCCAACAATAAATATAGCCGTTACAAGCCGTTGGGAGAAAAAGATCATTTGGCGGTCAGACCGCAGGTATAAGCCCGGTCAGACCGCCGCAATTGCAACAGCATTAAACAGGCGCAATAAATGCTCACCTGCCCTTGTCGGGCACTCTCACGGTCAGACCAGAGCCAATGGCGGTCAGACCGTGATACCTTCCAGAGACAACATGGTTTCTGGACACGATATACGGTCAGGCCGAGAATGTCGGACAGACCGGCCACACGGTCAGACCGTAGTTCAAAAACTTGGTCAGACCGTTTTAGTGGTCAGACCAGACACACAATCGGTCAGACCGTCTTAACACATCAAGTTTCAGAAAGTTAGATCATGAAGTTCCAGGAGTCTGACCTAGGGTTTTACTACGGACAGACCGACCTCTTTAAGAAATAAAACACACTTTGACATAACGTTGGTCAGTCCGAAACAACATTCGGTCAGACCAGCTAACAATCGGTCAGATCGACTCAGACTGAATTTGACTGAATTGAATGGAACAATGCATTTTCAAAGTATATGACCTTCTAGTATGCAATGCAAGTTGTTTTTATGACTTGTGGCACATAGATGAACTTTTTCGTGATACACCACATGCTCCTCTTAATAGTACGACGACTATCCTATAATCTGATCAAAATTCTTCTTTAATCGCCTTAGACCGGTAAAAGTAAAAAGACTCTATTCCGTACCTTTGCCTCTTTGCTCAATGTCCTTTCTTCATCATGTAACTCTTTCTTTGCCTTTCATTATCCTGTCTTTTGAGTTTGATCTTGATACAACTTAACAGGTAACGTTAGTTCAACATTTGTAATTGTCATTAATTACCAAAACACTCTTTAGGGGCTTAGAAGCTATAATCTCCCCCTTTTTGGTAATTGATGACAACATAAAGAGTAGATGATTGAATTTTGAGCATTAAACGATATACTCCCCCTAAATAGATGATTATGAAAATTTTGGCATTTTTGGTGGAGTTCAACCATGTATATAAGAGGATATCTCAATTCATTCTCTATATAATCATGAAGTATCACAAGAGTATTCAAAACATCACATAGGTCACAAATAAGACATTCAAATCAACACATCATAAATTCAAAACAACATCATTCATTCAACGCATCAGACATAGCTATCAAAGCATCACAAAGTTATCAAAAGTTATCAAGTATTCAAAAAAAACATCACATCATTCATTTACAGCATTACAGACATAGTCATAATCAAAAGTCATTCATCTAGAGTTCTCCCCCTTTGGCATCAATTGCCAGAAATGCTACGAATCGACGGGAGCATCATCATCTGGAGGGTTGAAAGGAGGAGTCTGAGGGAATCTGGTGTAGAAGTGAGCGGAGAAGGCGTCGAAGCGCTGCTCGAACTGATCTTCGCGTGACGAAAAAGTCTGGAATTGATCATTCAATGCCGCCAAGTCCGAGCGTGCGAGCTCAAGCCCCTGGAGAAGTGTAGCAAACTGATCCATCATCGGCTGATGGAACTGCTGCTGGAACTGAGAAACCAGGCGGGGGCTTGGCTCGGTTGTGTTGGCTGCTGAGCCTGCGGCTGAGGTGGAGGAGGCATATGCTGAGCCTGCTGCTGCTGATGGGGCTGTGCTCCATGGCCTCGAGCCAAGACGCGCGGATTGACACTAAACGGCTTATAGCCGAGATGTTTGATATCGCAGGATCCGCGAGGAAACTTCGTCTTCTGGAGCAGCAAAGACATGGTATATGGAGCAAAGTAGAGATTCAGAAGAGTGGTTACCGAGACATCCTCAATTGTCTTCAAGCCTCCAATAGTAATCTCTGACAGCTTCTCGATTTCCACTCTTTGGATGGATCGTGACTCGGTGATTTTGTTGACTACAGCTGGGAGGACTTTGAGACCTGTAACAGTGCCAGGTACGATCCTCTGTCCACCTCCCGGCTGCTCATAGAACTGGAGCCAGTCGTCCTCATGAAGGTAATCCTCATCCACCATATTGATGCCCTCCTTCATTTCCTCATAATTGATTTTATTTGCCGCAGCAAACTCCTCAAAAGAAGCCTCATACCGCCTAGAGCCAGTCATCCACATGATCTTCTGCTTCGCCCAAATGATCTCGATGGTGGCATAGAACTGTCGGATGGCAGTGGCATTCCATGGGCATTTGTGCTCTACAAAGTCATACAGCCCTATATCCTTGAAAATCTGCACCAAAGGAGCCATGATGGGCTGATTCACCACATAAGCCCATTCGATCCACTTATGCTCGAAGATATTCTTGTGGATCAGATGCCCATAGAATGCATCCTGCTGGATCATCGAGTGGAAGTGTAGAGTAGTGGCGTCATTCACATGGTTGTAGGCGTAGGTGGTCCTAGCCTTCGTATAGTCATTTGACGTCCAATTCTTCTTTGGGCCTTGATAAGCATGGACGTTTATTTCATCGTCCTCACTCTCGATATCCATGCCCATGTGCGCGGATCCGCCACGGTGAGAAGACTGTTCTATTTCTGAGTCTCCGGCCGAGGGCACCCAATCATCATCCTGAGAGTCGCTACTGCTCGAGGGTTGAGCCCTTTTTGGCCGCTTCGCCAATTTCTTCTTATTGGTCCGGACGGAGACATTTCCTTGAGTACCTCAACCACTAGAAGATTTGAAAGATATACAACAGGTAAGATACTAAGAGACAAGAATGAATGGAGAGAATCGAGATGACAACAGATCAGCAAACCCTGGCTCTGCTGTTGCAGTCGGTCAGACCGGAACTGGGGCGGTCAGACCGGCGCAACCGTAGAGTTAAGGTTTGTCAAGATTCCTGGGATTTAGATGATTTTAGGGCGCAATGTGGACAAATAAACGAGTAAAAACACTTAGTGCATCAAGAGGAAGAATCAATTTTAGGTTTTGAACAGATTTAAACTTGATTCATCACATTTGCCCTAAATCCCAAGATGAACAGGAAACTATTTGATAAAGAAGACGAATCCGAGAAATATACCTAGAAGACATAATTTGGAGGAGATCTTGACCACCGGTTTGTCCGAGCTTCGCTTGGGTTTGACCGGAGAAGAAGATTCCAAAAAAAAAAACTTTGGGGCGCACGTGAAAGAGACAAGAGTGGGGAAGAGAGTGAAAAGGACAGAGATTCGGGATAAAAAGTCTCTGGTCGTGAAGATTTGGTCAAACCGTGGGCAAGAGACCGATCTGACCACTGGAAGAAGAGATTTTGAGATGCTCTCTGCAGATGCATTCGGTCAGACCGCAATTGGTTCGGTTAGACCGCTGGAAGGACTGAAAAACTTGGGGGAATTTGTTTGATTTGATGCTCATAAGAGATTCAGATAAGGTAAGATATATATATGATAACTATAAGTAAGATATAGACAATATCACCAAAGGGAAAGTATTCATCTTACAAATTAACATATTTTTGGTTAATTTTACCCAATTGCCGATAAAGAGCCTAAAATACTCTTAAAATGATAAGTTCATGCAATCAAGTAAAAATTCAAGCACAACCAATATGAGTTCAACCTTTCAAGCCACATTTGATATATCAATGACGTTAAGCTCATTTCGGAGTTTACAAAAGCGGTTTTCATCTAAGGGCTTAGTGAATATATCCGCTAATTGATCTTTGGTTCTCACATTATCCACCACCACATCACCTTTACTAACATGATCTCTAAGGAAGTGGTGTCAGATATCTATATGCTTGGTCTGAGAGTGTTGAACTGGATTTGTGGCAATTTTCACCGCACTCTCATTATCACACAAAAGAGGCACTTTTTCAAATTTTATCCAATAATCCAACAAAGTTTGCCTCATCCAAAGCAATTGTGTACAACAACTACCCGCGGAAACATATTCTGCTTCGGCGGTTGATAGAGCTACCGAGTTTTGTTTCTTGGAGGACCAAGATACTAAATACCTTCCTAATAGTTGACAACTGCTAGAGGTGCTTTTTCTATCCACTTTACATCCTGCATAGTCGGAATCAGAATATCCAATTAATTCAAATTTAACACCTTTTGGATACCACAACCCTATACTAGATGAATATTTTAGATACCTCAAAATGCGCTTAACGGCCATTAAATGACTTTCTTTAGGAGAGGCTTGAAATCTTGCACACATACAAACACAAAACATGATATCTGGTCTAGAAGCAGTAAGATACAGTAAACTACCAATCATAGATCTATAAAGCTTTGAGTCTACCGGTTTACCTCCTTCGTCAGAGACAAGGTGACCGTTTGTGGCCATTGGTGTCTTGATTGGCTTTGCTTCTTCAAGTCCGAATTTCTTGAGTAGGTCCTTCACATATTTGCTTTGACAGACAAAAGTTCCTTCCTTGAGTTGTTTAACTTGTAGTCCGAGGAAAAAGCTTAGTTCACCTATCAAGGACATCTCAAATTCTCTGGACATCATATTACCAAATTCCTCGCAAAAGTCTTGGTTAGTAGATCCAAATATGATGTCATCAACATAAATTTGACATACAAAGAAATCATTTCCAATTTTCTTAGTAAATAAGGTAGTATCAATTTTTCCAATTTTAAAGCCTTTTGAAATTAAGAAGTCTATAAGTCTTTCATACCAAGCACAAGGTGCTTGTTTAAGACCATAAAGAGCCTTAGAGAGTTTATACACATGATTCGGCTTTGTAGGATCTTCAAATCCTGGAGGTTGTTTAACAAACACTAATTCATTAATTTTTCCATTTAAAAAGTCACTTTTGACATCCATTTGATAAATTCTAATATTATGAGACGAAGCAAAGGCAAGCAAGATTCTAATAGCTTCAAGTCTAGCTATGGGAGCAAAGGTTTCACCGAAGTCCAAACCTTCGACTTGAGTATATCTTTGGGCCACCAATCTTGCTTTGTTCCTTACTACCACTCCGTTTGCATCTTGTTTGTTCTTAAAAACCCATTTGGTTCCGATGACATTGTGTTCATCCGGATTTGGTTCTTCGACCAATTCCCAAACATTATTGCGGGTGAAGTTGTTCAATTCTTCATGCATAGCATT
The DNA here is from genome assembly GCA_019359835.1 of Pharus latifolius. Taxonomy (NCBI): domain Eukaryota; kingdom Viridiplantae; phylum Streptophyta; class Magnoliopsida; order Poales; family Poaceae; genus Pharus; species Pharus latifolius. Next base: position 82,031,443 of record CM033324.1, read on the forward strand.
CACCCAATCTGGATCTTTTAAAACTTCATCTACACGTGTGGGCTCAAAAGAGGAAACAAAAGAGTAATTTTCACAAAATGAAGTAAGACAAGAACGAGTTTGAACACCCTTACGCAAATCACCGACAATTTGATTGACGGGGTGATCCTTAGAAATTGAGTGATGAATTCTTGGATGATCAACCGGGTTTTGTGAAGTAGAGGTAGATGGTACTTCCGGTTGTTGTTGAGGCGAATCTTCCACATCAACCACTTCAACTAATTGATCTTCATATTGAGGTGTTGACAAAGAGGGGATAGTTTCAGTGGATGGATCTTCATCTTGATCACTATCTTCTTTCAGCTTGATATCCCCAATGGTCATGTTCTTCATCGCCACCCTTAACCCTTCATTACCTACATCATCCAAGTTGTCTTGCTCCTCTTGAGAGCTGTTAGTCTCATCAAATTCAACGTCATGCGTCTCTTCAACCAAACCGGAGTTTTGGTTGTAGACACGATATGCTTTGCTATTTGATGAGTATCCTAATAAAAATCCTACATCACATTTACTTTGAAATTTAGATAAGCGTGTACCTTTTCGCAAGATATAGCACTTACATCCAAACACTCGGAAGTAGGAAATGCTTGGTTTCCTTCCGATGAGAAGCTCATAAGGAGTTTTCTTTAGTAGCCGATGACAATAAAGACCATTCGATGCATGGCATGCGGTGTTGATTGCTTCGGCCCAAAAGGTGTCCGAAACATTGTACTCTGAAAGCATGGATCTTGCCATATCTATCAATGTCCGGTTCTTTCGTTCGACTACTCCATTTTGCTCCGGTGTATACTTAGCCGAAAACTCATGTTTGATGTCCTTATCATCACACCAGTTTTCAACCTTGGTATTCTTGAATTCGGAGCCATTGTCACTTCTCACTTTCTTGATCTTGAAACTAAATTCATTTTCGGCCCTTTAAGCAAAACTTTTGAAAGTGTTAAATACAATTGACTTATCATGTAAAAAGAATATCCACGTATATCTTGAAAAATCATCTACAATGACAAGACAATAACTATTGCCACCTATGCTAACAAAAGTAGTTGGACCAAATAAATCCATATGTAATAACTCGAGTGGACTAGAAGTTGACATTGTGCTTTTGGTTGGATGTGAGTTTGCAACTTGTTTTCCGACTTGACAAGCACTACATAATTTATCTTTTTCAAACTTTACATCTTTTAATCCAACAACTAAATCATGTTTAACTAATCTATTTAGTTGTTTCATTCCAACATGTCCAAGCCTTCTATGCCATAGCCAACCTTTAGATAATTTAGTGAACAAGTATGTACCGAGATTAGCATCATTTGAATTGAAATCAACTAAATAGAGGTTGTCATGTCTAAAACCTTTGAAGATCAACTTATTATCATCAATACTAGTGATAATCACTTCTTTTGGATAGAAAGCACATATAAATCCAAGATCACAAAGTTGAGCTACGGATAGGAGATTGAAGTTAAGAGATTCGACAAGCAATACATTAGAGATGGAGAGGTCGTTTGAGATGGCAATTTTACCTAAACCTTTTATCTTTCCTTTGCTATTATCTCCAAATGTGATCTTGTCATATTCCGCACCTTCGTTATTTAGGGAGGAGAACATATTGTGATTACCGGTCATATGTTGAGTGCATCCACTATCGAGCACCCAATGTTGTCCTCCGGCCTTGTAATTTACCTACAAAACAAAGTTAGGTCCTTTTAGGTACCCAAATCTTTTTAGGTCCTTGGAGGTTAGTTACCAAAGATTTTGGGACCCAAATGGCTTTCTTTTTGGCACCAATTATCGGGGTTCCAACAAATTTGGCTTTAACATCGCCATTGTTCATTTTCTTTAAAACATAGTAAGAGTTGAATATAAGAGATGAGTTACTTTTGCTAACATGGCAATTTTTCTCAATATGACCTAAAGTTTTACATTTGTTGCAATATCCCTTTTGTTTTACAAATACGGTTTTAGATGGAACAAATGCATGTTTCCCCTTTTTAGGAATGTAATCTAGTCCTTTTCTTAAGGAGAACCTTTGACTATCTAGAAGATGTCTTAGTTTTGATTCTCCGACATAGCATTTAGCTAGATCATTTGTTAGTTTTTTAATTTTGTCCAAAAGTTTATTGTTTTCAAGACTAAGCACATGGTCATCAACTTTAGGTTTAGAAGGTAATTCAATTAAATCTTCACAAGATGTAAACATGCTAGAAGTGGATATCATAGACAAGTCATTTAAAATATTGCAAGAGATGCCTATATCATTACCCGTTTTGTTGGGTTTATGAGTAATTAGTGAGTCATGAGCTTCCTTAAGCATCTCATGAATTTCTTTGAGACTCTCATGAGATGTTTTTAGCTCCTCATAGAAATTTTGAAGAGTTTTGTATCTCTTCTTCAATTCCTTGAATTTTTCTTTTTCTTTACTCACATAGTCATCAAAACCGGTGATCATCTCAACTAGGTCATCATAAGAGTATTCATCTTCATCACATGATACCTTAGATTCTCCTTTAGCCATAAGGCAATGAGGAGTGGAGAATAGAGATGGAGCTTTCTTGATAGCTACTTCGGCGAGTCCTTTAGGTGATGCTTCATCTTCATCTTCGGAATCAGAACTTGAAGCATCCGAATCCTATTCAATGAAGCAAGCTTGTCCGTTCTTCTTTTTCTTGTAATATTTCTTGAAGACCTTCTTCTTGCTTTCTCCTTCCTTTTCGTACTTCTTCTTTTTCACCGATTTTTCGTTTTCCTTGTTTCTGCATTGTGCGGAGATATGGCCCTTTTCACCGCAATCAAAGCATCTTCTTTCTTCAAATAGGTTCCTTTTGGATGATTGTCCTTTCTTGAAGGACTTTCCTTGATATCTCTTTTTCATGAACCGCTTGAATCTTCTCACGAAGAGAGCCATTTCCTCATCGGTGTCTCTCTCATCGCTTTCTTCTTCATTGTCTTCCCTTTTGGAGGCTTGAACTTTGAGTGCTATGTTCTTCTTCTTGGAGTCGGAAGCCTCATTTTGCACCTCTTCTTGGGATTTCTTAAATATTCATGAGTGAGAATTTCACTCAAGACCTCCAAAGGAGTCACACTCTTCAAATTTGATCGCACAAGTAAGGTTACAATTGTATCATATTTTGAAGGTAAAACTCTAAGAAATTTATGACAAAATTCTACATTTGTGACATCCATACCAAGCCCTTTTAGCTCATTTACTATGTTATTTAATCGGTTGAACATCTCCAAGACATCTTCATTGGGCAACATAGCAAACTTTTCAAATTGACCCTTATGGATAAATTATTTAGCATCCTTGACCATTGAGGTTCCTTCATGAATATCCATAAGATTTCTCCAAATGTCATGAGCAGTTTCAAGTTTACAAATTCTATTAAATTCACCTAGATTTAGAGCACTATAAAGAACATTCATGGCTTGAGCATTAGCTAAGGCATTTTCTCTATCTAGATTATTCATGTCATCATCATCTAAAATTGTAATGCCCTCATCCACCACTTTCCAAAATTTTCCACCCATGGCTTTAAGATAGACCATCATCCTAGTTTTCCGATAGGTATAGTTTGATCCTTCAAAAAGTGGTGGTTTGCCAATGTTAATCCGACCCTCACTAGCCATTGTTATCCTACTCCGGGATGGTTAAATCCTCTAAATATGGAGTCCTAGCTCTGATACCAATTGAAAGAGATCTAGGATATCGACTAGAGGGGGGGTGAATAGGCGATTTTGACAAATTATCAACTAATCAAGCAATTAACAACAAATGAGAGCAAATAGCTAAAACAAGATGAACAATAATCAATTTAACACAAGGATATATCCCGTGGTCTCGGTGATTTGCCGATCACCCCTAATCCACGTTGAGGTAAACTCAAATCTCTAACCGCTCCTCTATCTAATCGACTTCCTCTCAAGAAGTGACCTAGATCTCGAGCCGGATTAATGTGATGAGTTATCCAAACCTCGATTCCACTATTGATACACTTTACCGCTCCGGCAAGGCATGCTCAACCCTTTCACAAGGTGTTTTGAGGCTTCTTCACAATCTTCATTGAAGAGCTCTCCAAAACCTTCCTCCTAGCCGTCTAGGAGCCGGTAAACTCCAAGAGTAACAAGCCAGTGATGATCACTTAACACTCTTCTAGTGCCACAAGGTTGATTTAGTGATCTAAATGCAATGCACTAGAAGATCTCAAATGCACACTCTCTCTAATTCAAGAAATTGAACCCTAGAGTGTATGAGACTTGTTTTAGCTCTCAAAGATGATGGCAATGTTCACAAATAATCCAAGAATTATGAACAGGGCCATGCATGGGAGTATATATACCCCTCACAATAAATATAGCCGTTACAAGCCGTTGGGAAAAAAAGATCATTTTGCGGTCAGACCGCAGGTATAAGCCCGGTCAGACCGCCGCAATTGCAACGGCATTAAACAGGCGCAATAAATGCTCACCTGCCCTTGTCGGGCACTCTCACGGTGAGACCGGAGCCAATGGCGGTCAGACCGTGATACCTTCCAGAGACGACATGGTTTCTGGATACGATATACGGTCAGGCCGAGAATTTCGGACAGACCGGCCACACGGTCAGACCGTAGTTCAAAAACTCGGTCAGACTGGACACACAATCGGTCAGACCGTCTTAATACATCAAGTTTCAGAAAGTTAGATCATGAAGTTCCAGGAGTCTGACCTAGGGTTTTACTACGAACAGACCGACCTTTTTAAGAAATAAAACACACTTTGACATAACGTCGGTCAGTCCGAAACAACATTCGGTCAGACCGTCTATTCGGTCAGACCAGCTAACAATCGGTCAGACCGACTCAGACAGAATTTGACTGAATTGAATGGAACAATACATTTTCAAAGTATATGACCTTCTAGTATGCAATGCAAGTTGTTTTTATGACTTGTGACACATAGATGAACTATTTCGTGATACATCACATGCTCCTCTTAATAGTACGGCGACTATCCTATAATCCGGTCAAAATTCTTCTCTAATCACCTTAGACCGGTAAAGTAAAAAGACTCTATTCCGTACCTTTGCCTCTTTGCTCAATGTCCTTTCTTCATCATGTAGCTCTTTCTTTGCTTTTCATTATCCTGTCTTTTGAGTTTGATCTTGACACAACTTAACAAGTAACGTTAGTTCAACATTTGTAATTGTTATTAATTACCAAAACACTATTTAGGGGCTTAGAAGCTACACCCCTCTCTATCAGCACTAGACAGGCGAGAAGAGATATCACCAAATAAAGGCATCAATTCAGGTTTCTCACCATAGAAGGGCTCAAACTCCCGAAAAGTGACATCCATACTCACAAACATCCGTTTGGCATGAGGACTCCAACACATCTAGCCCTTCTGTCGAGAAAAATATCCTACGAATATACACTTCAAAGCCTAAGGGTACAGCTTTCCTGTAGAGGGTCGATAATCCCGAACAAAGCACACACATTTGAACACCTTCGGAGGGACAACAAATGTATTCATTCCCATAAGCTACTCATAGGGAGTTTTCATGCCTAACACTCTTGAGGGCATGCGGTTAATTAAGTAAGCCGTTGTCATAACGGCTTCACTTCACAGGATTTTTGGCACATTCATCCCATACATGAGTGAGCGGGCAGTCTCCAAAAGATGTCTGTTTTTTCGCTCGGCCACACCATTCTGTGCCGATGTATCCGGACAGGTTGTCTGATGCAAGATCCCTTGAGCTGAAAGAAAAGTCGCAAACTCCTTGTTGACATATTCAGTTCCATTGTCAGTTCTAACAATACGAACATTAGTATTGAATTGTCTTTGCACAAGAGCACAGAAATCTTGAAAGCAACGTAAAACTTCATTCCTATTCTTCATCATATAGAGCCAAGTCATACGGGAATAACAATCAATGAAAGTAACAAAGTACTTAAAACCATGAATAGATATAATCGGAGAGGTCCAAACATCTGAGTGAATAAGTACAAATGGTTCAATACTATGAAGCTCACTACTACCATAAGATGATCGTGTGTGCTTGCCAAACTCACAAGCATCACACATGAGTTTCTTCATGGGCACTTGACTCAAACATCTGGATACATACTCCTCAGTCGGTGAAATGATAGATGACCCAAATGATAGTGATAAAGCATCACTTCAGCCTCTTCTCCACCTACAGCAGTAGTCAAAGCAGCACTCACAGCATCCACAGTCCCTCGATCCAAATACCACAATCCATCACGCCTAGTCCCAGTCCCCAAGACCCTCCTTGTCTGCCTCTCCTGAATATGATAGACATCTCGGTCAATATAAACACCACAATCAATTTGATTCACCAAAACACTCACAGAAAGAAGATTGACCGGGAAGGATGGAACATGCAAAACAGAGGAAAGTGTAATGGTAGGTGTATACTAAACTGTGCCAATTCCCTTGATGGGTTGTGTAGTCCCATCAGCAGTTTGAACAGTTTCACGATGCATGGAAGAATATGGAGAATATGATGCAAACTCACTAGAAGCACCAGTGACATGTCTAGATGCACCTGAATCGACTATCCAATCTAAAGGAGAAGTATGCGAGGATGCAAAAGCCTTTGCCTCAATACCTGTGCCCGCATGGGCATAATTGGCAAAAGTACCAAATATAGTGGTCATAGGGATCTCCTGGGTGGCCATGGACTTGCTGGTGGAACTCTCAACCTTTGCTTTGAACTGTCGTAGCTCCTCCAATTCAGAAAGCTCCTCTTTGTCATGTGCAACTGATCCCTCATCAGACACGACAAGATTGACTTTAGGACCTTGGCGCCTACCACTACGTTCTCTACCTCGGCCTCTACCACGTCCTCCACCACCTCTACCACGCCCAAAATCGCGTGATTGTGGGCAATTCCAGCTGATGTGGCTAATCTTCCCCCAAGTAAAGCACTCGCGGTGATCTGCAACAGTCAACGCAGATCTAGTAGGAGGTGGTAGGGTACCCGATGTCATGATCCGTAACCAGATCTCCTCCATCACTATAGCAGCAAATGCCTCCTCTATGGTGGGCAGATGCGGCTGGTGGCAAACGGCACCTCTTCTAGGCTCAAACTCAACATTCAAGCCTTGCAGAAAGTCAAGTACTCTCTTGCGATTCACCCATTTTTTGAACATAGTCAGATGTTCAGCATGAGAAATGTCTAACGGATCATAGTGGTCCAAATCTGTCCACAGTCGCTGGAGTTCATTGTAGTACTTGGATACAGTCCGCTCCCCCCTGAGTCATCCCTCGAAGTTTCCCATGCACCTCAGCCACCATCATGGCATTGCCGACTCCAGAATATAATCTAGCTAGTACAGCCTACATCCCGGCTGCGGTTGGAGTGGCTTCCACCATCCCAGCAATAGAAGTGTTCATTGAGTTAAGCAACCACGCTTTCACCAGAAAATTAGTAGTTTTCCAATTCTGCCATTCCAAACTATTTTTAAGGGGCTCGACAGATGTCTCATGCACACAGTTAGCAAGCCACTTTGCCTCTAAAATCATAATCACCATCCTAGACCAACTCAAATAGTTTTTGGTTCCCTCCAGTCTCACATCATTTGGCATGAGCTCTATCTTTTTCACCATATGTGAATATGGCACTGCCATCACAGCTTTGTCCGATGATGAGATGTCATTCGTCCTCATTGTAATCATCTCCATCATCTTCGCCATAAACTCCTCCATGGTTGGAACCGTGGTTGTCATCTCAACAGGTCCCAAAAAGAAATTGAGCTCATGCACTCACAAACCCCTTCTCTCTCTCTCTTTTACGCCACAGAAGATCTGATATACATAAGATCCAGATCTACCACAGAAGATCTTGACTTGGAGTCCTCTAAATCACTGAGTAAAAAAAAATTGGCGGGCGGACTCGGTGGGGCGTTGGCTCGGCAAGCGACGTGCGGACACGGACTAGGCGGTGGTCACGGCGCATGAGCGCAGAGCGTTAGCCGCCGTCGCCAGGCGTAGGCGGCTGGGCGTGGGCGGCGCGGGGGTGCAGAGGCGCGGCGGCGGGCGACCGATGAAGTCAGGTAAGTAAACACAGCGATGGCACTAGAGCGGCGATGGCTCTGATACCAAGTTAATTTTAGAGTTTTATTGCTTGCTTGTAAAAATAGATACAATTATTTTTCTTTCATAACCCTTAACAAAAAATTAATGATAATTCTAATAGAAAAACTAATACGAATCCTAATAGACTACTATATCCAACATAAATTAACAAGAATGGGGCTAAAGTTCATAAAATCATCACTTTCTCAATTATTTAACTCCCATCCACACAAGAGTATAAGAAATCAGATCCGAACTTTACTCTTTTTTTCTGTACTTTCTGTTTATGAGTTGGAGAAATTTATGCTGAATGTACCATACACCGTAATGAGCTGACATTTGCAATTTTGCGTGGTTTGTGAAAAGTAATTGATGACGTTGTCAAGAACGAGCAAAATGATTGGCATGTTGATGAGTTGCACTAATTATGTTGCAAATATTGTCGACTCCACAGGATGATCCTGCTACTCTCATATTCAATTGATTGAGTAAACCTCTCATATAAGAACAATAAGCCGTTCCTGGTAGAAAGAATAATAATGCCAGTGCTTCTTCTAAAGTTAGAGGCCTTGTAGACTTGTAGTGGCTCTGTTACAGTCTGAGAATATGAGCAAACTATGATGTAATGGTAAGGGGAGTTTGTTTTTTTTTTAAAAAAAAAACTATTTCACAACTGATGGTATTTGTTTTAATGGTAACTCTCCACCCCCACCGCACCCCAACAACATATACATACCAATATAAGATTTTAACTAAACACGTATATATAAAAATAGAAGAAATAGATAGTTAAATCCACAAGACCACAACCGTTTTATATAAACACATCTTTTAATTATCTAAGTACATATTGTCGTGGTATTACGGATACCCCGGCAGGTTCGGACGTGCGCAGCACGAGTACAGCGGCGCGAGCAGACCGAGTTACTGGTCTCCTCCCGCCGGGCAACACAAAAAGTGACACGGAGGTTTATACAGGTTCGGGTCCCAGTGGGGGCCCTAGTCCTGTTGGCTCTCTCCGGACGCGAGTCCGCTGGGGAGGTGAGCTCTCGGGGAGAGGTCTCCAAGAGAGCCGGGAATTGAGTTTATGTAAAATGAATTGGAATCCCTGTGTCACCGGGGGCCGGGGACGCTCCGGGTCTCCGGGTCTCACCGGGACTCTCCGGGACCCGGTGGTGCTCCGGGTCTCTCCGGGTCTCACCGGGGCTCTCCGGGACCCGGTGGTGCTCCGGGTCTCTCCGGGTCTCACCGGGGCTCTCCGGGACCCCGGAAACCCTCCGGGTCTCACCGGGGCTTCAGTGGTTCTCCGGGTCTCACCGGGGCTCTCCGGGACCCGGTGGTGCTCCGGGCCTCTCCGGGTCTCACCGGGGCTCTCCGGGACCCCGGAGACCCTCCGGGTCTCACCGGGGCCCGGTGGCTCTCCGGGTCTCTCCGGGTCTCACCGGGGCCCGGTGGCTCTCCGGGTCTCTCCGGGTCTCACCGGGACTCTCCGGGACCCGGTGCTGGTGCTCTGGGACTCTCAGGGACCCGATGGTGCTCTGGGTCTCACCAGGGCCTAAAGACCCGGGGCCCAGGGAAAGTCCGGGACCCTCCAAGGACCCGATGACCTCCCGGGACCCTCTGGGTCTCACCGGGGGCCCGGTGACCTTCCGGGACTAGTGAATGTCCGGGGCCCGGAGACCCTCCGGGACTCTACGGGACCCGGTGATTCTCCGGGTCTCACCGGGGGCCCGGTGACTCTACGAGACTCTCGGGGACCCGGTGACTCCCCGGGACCAACAGCCCGGTGACCCCGGGATACGGGGCCTAACCCTGGGACCAACCAGGTACCATCTCCGCACAAAGGACCGAGGCGCTCCGAAGACCCCGCGGGACCCAAGGCCCGGACGCCCAGGACCCACCGGGAACCTTCTCAGCACAAAGGACCGAGGGCGCTCCGAAGACCCCGCGGGACCCAAGGCCCGGACGCCCAGGACCCGCCGGGAACCTTCTCCGCACAAAGGACCGAGGGCGCTCCGAAGACCCAGCGGGACCCAAGGCCCGGACGCCCAGGACCCGCCGGGAACCTTCTCCGCACAAAGGACCGAGGCGCTCCGAAGACCCCGCGGGACCCAAGGCCCGGACGCCCAGGACCCACCGGGAACCTTCTCAGCACAAAGGACCGAGGGCGCTCCGAAGACCCCGCGGGACCCAAGGCCCGGACGCCCAGGACCCGCCGGGAACCTTCTCCGCACAAAGGACCGAGGGCGCTCCGAAGACCCCGCGGGACCCAAGGCCCGGACGCCCAGGACCCGCCGGGAACCTTCTCCGCACAAAGGACCGAGGGCGCTCCGAAGACCCCGCGGGACCCAAGGCCCGGACGCCCAGGACCCGCCGGGAACCTTCTCCGCACAAAGGACCGAGGGCGCTCAGGAGCTCACTTCGAGGACTACCCGGAGGTACAGGGTTTGCCCCAACACATATTTAGTACAATAATAAGAGGGTTGAGGCGTGGTATTATAATTGGGGAAGTTATACTGCAAATTTACAAATAACAAATATTTGGTGTTGTACTTTATTACGTTACGTTGAAATAATAGGAGAAATTAATAGTGTTGTCACTGTGTCATAGCAAATCGTACGAGAATAATACTATAATAAGAAACGGTGAGTTCCGTTGGCATGTGTCAACCTCTATTTTTTGGCATGACACGCTTGCGCGCTGTTACACGAAACTAAGTAATGCAACACATAGTGGCTTGCATCCTCGTGCGTCTTGCCTAACTAACGCTACGATTAGTCACCAGTGTTCCTGCTGTCATTATCTTTTTTATTGCTGATAAATTTGTGTGCTATATGTATTAACATGTGGTTAATCTGAACATACCTTAAGATATGTTTTGTTTGCTCTCAAAATTGACCCGGTTAATATGTGTAGCATAGAAAAAAAAAAGAGAATCTACCGAGAAATATTTGGTTCCCAACTAAGCCCCGTAGTGCTCAAAACTAAATTTGAAAATCAAACCGCCCGCCACAAAAACGAGTCAAATTCTGGCAAATCTTATTGACTTACTAAATATTAATACCGACACAAATGAGTAACAAATCATACTAACATTGCTAAAAAATAAACAACTAACCACCAACCCAATATACCTTGAGTTTCGGGGAGTTTATTTTTATAAATAACTCACATTAAAAAATTGATTATAAAAATGAACTATAATTTTTGAATTTTACAAAAATAAACTACCACGTCAGTTTGTCGAGTCCTGGAGACTCGACAAGCCCTCTAACTTCTCGGTCGTAGTCGTATCAGTTTAAAACTAGGATCGAGCCGTTACAGGAGTTAGAGAATTTGTCGAGTAACCAAGACGTGACAGACTAATGTGATGAACTATTTTTGCACTATAAGTCATTTTTATAATTAATTTTTTTACCGGAGTTATTTATTAAAAAAAACTCTGAGTTCAGGGTATGAGATGGATATTTGGAGATATGACGCCACACTACTGCACACGCATGTTCCTTTGTGCATAAAACTTGTTAAGTCTTTGACGTGTAATTAAATACAATAAGCATCTTGCAATAGCGGACAACGCAGCACCCAAATTCCGTAGAAAGGCGAACAGAAAAAAGGACAAATAAATCTCTCCTATAAATTTACGAGTTGGTCTGCGGAATGTGTTGGCTTGGATTGTACAATTTGCCTGTTCACTGAAAATATCCTCGCTCTAATGACACTACCGGATTTTCAGTATTTCCTTGATGACAAAAACACTTGAAAAAATCAATCAATAAGATTGAAAATTAAATTAATCATAACTAGCATAAAATTCATAACTTTCAACTCTCAATCCAAACCATCTGATATTAATTTTTTTCTTAAAATTTGAAGTCAGACCGAACCTATCTGGTGTGTATTGAACTTGTAGGTCGTTGCACGAAAACAACAAATAGTGCTATGTGCTAACCACCTGAACTAACCAAGATCAGCTTCCTTACAAGCTTAACTTATCATCTAACAATATTGCTTACCAAGCAAATATCTTCATATTTCTCATTCCAAAGTGCTGATTGGCCACGGATAAGATACCCCATGATGGGGTTCCTTTCGCATTCACAGGGAAAAAAAATCTAGCTCTATGAACTTAAATCTAAACATACTTTTATATCATTAATATAGTAGCACTACACTCCAAAAGGGAAAGTAAAAGCTTTAGAAAAAAATTAACTAATAAGTAGTCGGCAAAAATTGGCCAGGTCCGGATAATTAGAAAGCTACAATTCCTGAAAGCAAAAGATTCTGCAAAAACACGGTATTTGATGGCTTCAATGCTGGAAAAGGCCAATCCGAAGATGGTCGACGGGCAAATGTCATTTGAGAGCATGGGCATGCCGGGCATAATCCTGTTTAGCCCATAAGTAAATTAATAAACACGCGTATTTAACACTATGTATAGTAAGCACTACATATAATAAATTCATGTATCATCAAATTCTCAAGAAATTCTGTCAAACCAACGTGAGCTAGCTACCACATTAGCATATCCTTGTCAAGATTAACTAACCTCCCGCTCCCAATTAGGGTTTTTTACTCGCTAATTAAATTACAGCTTAGTACGTCCTAGCTGTTTGCAATTAACAGCATCCAACATTATGCAAAGAAATTCCAAAATTGTTTGTCTAAGATATCCTAAAATAATCTAATTGTACAATAGTGTGACTGTAGACTAAACATTCGATTGGTTATAGAAAATATGATTATATATTATATATAAAAAAGAAGAAGATGGAATTTATATGGTTATATTTAGGGATGGAAACCCCAGCTCGCGGTTCACTACTAAACTCGGGCTCGGCTCCGGACGCGCAATCAATGGCATGCTTGTGGTTGTTAATTTGTGATCGGTGTAAACAGGAACTGAGAAAAGAGTGGCTCAGGCTTGCTTCCTCTGTTGGATATGATGTTTCTGTCTTGCTGTCGTGTTCAGGTGTCGCGTGCATCAAGCTGCATCCCTGCGTGTCATGGTTTACGGCCTCACTTAACTCTCGTTATCCATATGTATTTTAGTGATTTGAATGTTGTGCAGTAATTGAAGTCAGCTATTACGTCAGGAACCCGCATTCTGTAATTGAATGTTGTGTTCCAGTGATCTGTTCGAGTCGAGTTTGAGTTTAACTAATCAATTTATGAGCCTTAATTGTTGAAGCATAGGTATAAAATATATTATCTTTATACCTTATCGTGTTCTATATTTTTTACCTTTCATATTATGTACCCTTTTAGTCTTCCACATTCCTTTACTTGGAGGCTATACCTCTCACTTGTATATAATACTACTTTTACCATTAATCAAATTGAGTTGAAATCATTCTCTTCAATTCCTAACATGGTATCAGAGCAATAGGATTAGACCGTATTCCGTCTTCTTGTTGGCATTCCTCCGCCACCAGTGTCCACCCCTTCTCACCGCCATGCCTCCATTGCCGGTGACCATCTCTTCTTCTTTTTCTCCCTCAGTTTCTTGGATCTCTTCTTTCTGTTTCGACTTCTTGGAGATCCCTTCTTATTGCTTAGGGCTTCTCTCGGCAATCAAGCCCTTCTTCAATGCACCTTCACCGCCGTCACCAACACCACTGCTACTGCTGCTGCTGCCGCCGTATCTAGTGGCTCTGTATGGTGGATTTCATCTCTCGGCGACAGTTCTGACTCACCTTCTGTGAATCCAGCAATCAATTCCTGATCTCGTTCTATGGCTTCTCAAGGTATGCGAATTCCAGTGGTCGTTATCAAACTCATTGGATCTGACAACTATGAGGAGTTGGCATCTCTCATATCTTCTCTTTTGGAGGGCATGGGTCTTTTAGACCATATTGAGGAGACAAAGATACCCACATATGCTGCAGACTTGACTGCATGGAAGAGGAGTGAGGCTCAGGTGTGATTTGCTCTTCTGCAGAGTACTGACTCTGCCATCCGACTGAGCATTTGTGCTTTGACCTCCTATTATCAGATCTAGACGTTTCTTCATAATCGTTTCTAGCAGTCTAGCATGCTTTGAGCTCCACACTCTAGGAGCAGTTGGTTCACCTTTAGCAGGGGGAGTTGTCAGTTAAGGCAGTCTACAACAGGATTTCTGAAATCTGGTGTCAGCTGGACGCCATGACACATGCTATGTGTCCTACCTGCGCATCCAGTGTCGAGATGGCCATCTACCGACAGCAAGAGAGGATTTTCGAGTTCCTCAAGCGCCTTCATCCAAAGTTTGAAGTTGCTCGCTACAGCTTATGCATCGTGAGGTGCCATGTTCCCTAGAGGAGGCTATGAAGATGATGGTTGCTGAGGAGACATGCCAATGTTCCCCACTACTAGTTTGCCTTCCCATAGTGTTCTGGCTGCACTGCACTCCTTAGGCTCCTCAAGCTCTCGCTCGTCTTCCTCTTAGCCTCTAGCTTCTTCCTCTTCTTCTGATCCTAAGAAGAAGAAGGCATAGACGTAGTGTTCCTACTGTCACAAGGGCCATGTGCAGACTGATTGCTTTAGGTGGATTCGTGCTGGGAGACCTTCTGTTGCATCTACAGGATCTGTTACTAGTGGATCTCCCACACATTCTAGCCCTGCTAATGCTGATACAATCCCATCCATGACTTCAGATCCTCGTTTCTTGTGCTAGCAGCTCTTGGCCCCGTGTCTACAGCTTTCTCAGACACAAGCGTCTTCTCAAGTTATGCACACCGCTGCTTCTGCTCCAGCCAATCTTCTCAGTCCAGCTCCATCATCCTCATTAGGTATAAGTGATGAGAGTTGGGTACTTGATTCAGGGGCTACTTTGCATGTCCAACCTAATAGTTTTAGTCTTCATAATTGTATCACAGTTAGTGCCAGTTCGAGGATTCAGTTGGCCGATGGCTTGTCATTGCCCATGATCCACAATGGCACTCTTCAAACCTCTCAGTTCCATATTCCTGATGTATATTGTGCCCCTAACCTGGCTATGTGTCTGCTCTCTGTGGGTTAGATCGCCAGTCATGGTTGTTTTGTAGATTTTGACTTTTTTGCGTGCTATGTGCAGAATTGTCGCATAGAGACCCTCATTTGAGCTGGTCATCGCCGTAGTGGATCAGATGGCTCTATGTGTTGGACTACCTCCATCTTCCTTCCTGTTTTTCACCACTTGCGTCTTCTACCTCCACCAACCCTTTATGTTTTGTTTCGGTTAGTTTTCCCCATTGGCATCATTGATAAGGTCATCTATGTAGGTCTCGTCTGTCTGTTCTAGTCCAACAAGGTGTTCTGGCAGTTAGTAGCCTGGAGTGGTGTGCAACTATAGCTGAGGAGCTTGATTCTATGGCCCGAACTTTGACTTGGAAGATGTGTCTTGTTCATCTCATGTAGTTCCTATTACATGCAAGTGAGTTTTGAAGGTCAAAACTACGTTAGATGGCACTATTGAGTACTACAAAGTGTGCCTGGTAGCTCGTGGTTTTCAGTAGAAGGATGGTCGCGACTATGAGAAGATATTTGCCCCTGTTGCTTACATGACGACTATTCACACTCTTCTTGCTGTGGCTGCTGTGCATGGGTGGAATATTTCTCAGATAGATGTTAAGAATTTTTTTCTAAATGGGGATTTGCATGAGGACGTTTATATGCGTCCACCTCAGGGTCTTGATTGTCCATCTAGTCATGTTTACCGCTTGCGACATGTTTTATATGGGCTCAAATAGGCTCCCCGTGCTTGGTTTGAGTGCTTTCAGTAAGTGATTGTTGCAGTAGGATTTACTTCCAACCAGCATGATCCTGCCATGTTTGTGCATGTCAACCCTCGAGGATAGACCATTATGTTCTTTATGTTGATGATCTGCTGCTTATTGGTGATGGCTTTGCTCATATAGTCTCTGTCAAGGAAAAGCTTAGTGCGCGATTTCTGATGTCTGACCGTAGTCTACTCAGCTATTTCTTGGGCATTGAGATTATCTTTTCTCCTGACGAGATCTCACTTTCTCAGTGACCTTATATTTTGGACCTGCTATGTCGCTCTAGTGTCACTGATGACAAGACTGCTGTTACCCCCCATGGAGTTGCACTTACAACTGCGTTCTACATATTGTACTCCTCTTTCAGATCCGTCCAAATATCGACAAATGGTGGGCAGTCTTGTCTATCTTGGTGTTACTCGTCTAGATATCTCTTACGTTGTTCATGTGATTAGCCAGTTTGTTAATGCCCCGACCTCTGTGCACTATGCTCATCTTCTTCGTGTTCTACGGTATCTTCGTGGCACTTCCTCTCGTTGCTTGTTCTACTTTAGGACGACCCCGCTGCAGTTGCAGGTATTTTCTAATGCTATTTGGGCTAATGACTCGACTGATCGACGTTCAGTCACGGGTTACTATATTTTTCTTAGTACTTCTGTTCTTGCCTGGAAGTTCAAGAAACAAATTGTTATTTCCAGGTCCAGTGCTGAAGTGGAGCTGCATGCTCTGACGACTACGATAGCTGAGATTGTCTAGCTGCGATGGCTTTTGACTAATCTGGGCGTTTCTGTCTCTTCTGCTACACCTCTCTTTTGTGACAACACCAACTTTATTCAGATTGCCAATGATCCTATGGAGCATAAGCTCACCAAGCATATTAAGACTGATGCCTTCTTCACTCGGTCTCATGTTCAGTAGCATATCATTGATCTACAGTATATTCCTTCGGGGACGCAAGTTGCTGACCTCTTTACCAAGACTCAGACTCAACACCAGATCTCATTTTTGCTCTCTAAACTTGGGTTACTTGATCCACCTTGAGTTTGAAGGGGGTGTTAGAGGATAGATATGAAATATATTACCTTTGTATCATTTCGTATTTTGTACTTTTTACCTTTCGTATTCCATGCCCCTTTAATATTCCGCATTCTTTTACTTGGAGGCTACTTCTCTCCTTTGTTACAATGCTATATTTACCATTAATCAAATTGAGTTGCAATTATTCTTTTTAATTCCTAACATTAATAACACGGCCAGTCAGTTTGTGAGTTAGACCGAGTCAAGTCGTGCCAACCCACACTGATGTGAAATTTTGCGAGAGAAGTGTGTACTGTTTGGCAAATGAAAATGTCGATCAAGACGCATTTAATTCTGAACCTGTTGCTTGGGTTGCTCATCGATTTCGATGTTTCGGGTATATACAAAAGGGAACTATCAGTATGATTTATAGTAATCAGATGCAGCCAGATCATGTCATTTGATTAAACAGGGGAAAAATTTTACTTTCATAAAGAAAAGAGATTGAACTGGAAATCATGCAAATTAACATGTCTTAACCAATTCTTGTTTGTTAGTTGAGACATTTAATTTGGAGGATGTTGATTGCTAGCTCTCCATGTAATTATTATAACTTTTTGTCAAAGCATCATCGGCTGTCGCTGATGAATGTATTATGAAGGAAAAACTACACAAACTGATTTACTACAAGAAAATTGAAATTTGTTCAACTAGGATCTCGAATCTATGTTGTGACATTCTTGTATTGGACAGTTAAGATTAAGATGAGAGATAAATTTTAATTATCATACAAGAATTCTAAACACCCCAAGATCTCCCAAACCTTAATCCTAGTCTTCCGGTTTTGAACAAAGGCTCTTGAATTTGTGATATTGATGCCAATTTGATGGCAAGGTAGATGGTACAAATCCATCTACGTGTGCAACTAAAGCTAGGGGAATTTAAGAGCGATCAATGAGTATCATGCCCCTACCCTAAGGTTTCATTTAGCATTATGGTGCGTTCTCAAAAAAGCTCCTTAGACATAGTACTAATCCCCCCGTTTTCCGTAGCTGTTCCTTTCATAAAGCAGGTGGAAATGGAGCCTGCAAAAGTCCATATGAACATCTAACTTATTACCTTACTTGTCAAGAGGAAATTTTGGCAATGTCTCCGGTTACCAGAACTGGGGAGTAACCTGAAGAAATTTTTGCTTCAGGCCACTACAGTTCAGGCTGTTCAGCTGTTTGAGTCTGTCAGTGCATCACCGAAAGTTTTGACGTGCTGCGTAACCACCTTCTCTTAGGTTACTCACTGGCTCTTTCTTCATCATATCAAATCATATCATATATATATATATATATATATATATATACCCATTTAAGAGCCCAATTTTTCAGATGGGGGACGACAAGATGATTTGTCGATTCACTCACCAGAAGAACCATACACACACACATAGCATGCAGGGGTTGTACAAGAAAACTAGGACTTTTTGTGTGGTCTCCTGCATTTGCCAGGCCAATGGGCTCACTTTTTTGACAAATTCTTGCCCAAACTGATCAACTACTGGTTGGTCCACACAACAAATCGCACACATATTTGTTATTCTTCTTCTCACAATGGTCTTACTTGGATCGGCATTGTCTTGTACTCCTATATTGTCTCGGGTACAGTGGATTGGAGTAGTGGACAACCGTGGGAGTGTGTAGGTTCCCAATGATAATCGACTGGTTATCGCTGATAACTAGAGATACCAGCATGGGCTGGCAATGAAATTTTTGAAAAAGAAAAAACTGATAATAAGTTAGTTTTATATTTTGTAAAGATGATTCGTCGAAAAATAAGGCGGTTTTAGACTTATCAGTCTTGATTCGGATAGAGGGACGGTAAACATCACAAACGGCAATAAGGTAGAAAAGGAAGGGCAGAGCAAGTGAAGTTTTAATGGTAAGAAAATCAGGTAGGTTTACTAGTCCTGATCGGGAGTCATGTGTAGAACGGTTCTAGTGCAGATGATGACGGCAGGGAGAGACTGTTACGACCAGCTAATTTAGACGCCATCAGTGCTTGTTTCCGTGATATGTGTGTATGCGTGCGCGCTGCATCTATAGGTGCTAGTACAATTATTGAAGTGGCAGCACAATACAGTGAAGCTTACGCTAATTTTTCATTTATTGGCCAGAATCAAGGTCCAGAAATATCCTATTTTGCAAGGAAGGTGTCAAGCTAATTAAGTCTCGCTGTTAATTTGTTGTCTCTCACTAATCACAACGGGCTGGGAAGAACTAAAGATCAAAGCTGTTTTTTTACTTTCATCATATATGTTGGCCAAAAAAATGGTTTGGTTTAATTTCCTCAAAATATGGGTGGGTGATGGAGATGGTACGTGTGGTTGTGTCACTCTATATGCTGCACTGCAAATCTCTTTTTATCTTAAATATGTCACACATCTTTGTTTTTCAATTTCAACAATACAATCTTTCTTTTATTCAAATCGTTTTAAATAACTCTCAGTAGCCATTTTCCATTTACGAAAGAGGGTTTGCGTAATTTTCTAGCAGAGAGAACCATTCTCACTATTTTACAATCCCATATGATTCATCTAATGATGACTAATTGAAGAAAGAAAAGTCTTTGTAATCCTCATGTTTAACAAACACACTGTACCGTCATCTTTCTAACTCTGCGTGCTGGATACGATCTGAATAAAAGGGGGTTGACGGTCAAAATCGAGAAAAAAGAAAGGTGTGCCTATAGGAAAATATGCAACGTATGAGATAAAAGAGAGGTATATTACATGGTGAAAATTAACTTGCAAAATGATCTCCCCATAGTGAAACTGTAAGAGAGGAATGAGCTTAAAATTGATTTGATGTGGCAAAGGCAAGAAGCCAACATTTTTCAAAGCTATGGGAGAGAGCAGTAGTGCTCGTATAATGATAGCGTCGGTCGAAGTGGCGCCGTACTGCTCGTGGCCATTAATGGCACCCAAATAGGTTGGGCTGTGTCTGGTCCGGTCTGACTCTGGTCTGGCCTAAAACATCTCAGGCTAGCAACTCTTATTAATCTTTACCAACATGTCTGAGGATGTGATGCCCTGTCACCACGTGTCATAATTTGTAATAAGCTGTGTGGGTTGACATGTGGGCCCAACAAGAACTTATTTATCTCTTTATTTTACTTTCTATATAATATATAGATCAGAATACTTTGGAGATATTGCAAAAATGCATGTATCATAAGAGAAAAACTTAAAATTATATTAAAAAGAGAATAAACAAATATTGACATGCCCAGAACCCACTATACTTTGGAATACGGTCTCATGAAATAGACGAGTTATCGTCGATAGGGTACTTACTGCATGTTTTTTTGTTGTCTGACTATACGACAGGAAACTTAGATGAGTGAGCAAAAAGTAAAAAAAATACAAATTTATTATAAAAACAATCATTGCCACTATTATATAATCCAATAAGTAGAATTATATACAATAGTTGTTTAATAACCCCTCTACTTTCCCATACTTCTTTTACCAAAGACAATGACATCCCACTCATCTTCTTCTTCAGTTCAAATTAAAGATGTTTTGCTAGTAAAGGATCTACTCCATTTTTAAATGAATATCACTTTAAATGGAAAATTTTGTAAAAATGTAGGTGAAATATGATTTTATTTTTCAAACATATCCTTATAACCATTACTATACTAAATTATTAATTATTTATATGCAAACTATATTTTTATCACATTAATTATTTGTTTTTTTAATTTGCCATTTGCATTGGAGCAATAGTTAGGTTAAGACTGCAAAACGACGAGGTGGATTGTTACGGGATCACATGACACGTAGTTAGTCGTACGATACATGTCAAATTAACCACGAGTAGTAGTATGTAGATACGACTTTCTTTTCGTTTAAACATAAAAGCCCATGAGGGGACCTAATTTAGACAATTGATAGATCTTTATTGATGAAAGTGACCATTGCATTTATCACTTTGTCTACTCCATTTGATATACTCCATTTACACGTTTCAATCGCATGCTTTTGTTTTTTTTTTTTCTTTAAGATGTACATATTAGATTCCTAATGACACAACACAAATAAAGTATTCATGCCATCATATATTTTCTTCTATAGAGAAGAGCTATCCGATTGTGATCTGCACAGATCCAACGATTCTAACATAATTTCACGTGTATAACATACCAAATAAGTTGGTACCACTTTCCAAGAATTTTTTTATTTTTTGATAAACATCTTATGAGAAAAAGAAAGAAACATGTACATTCTCTTCAACCATCCTTCTCCAAGATTTATTTGCCAATGATTATGGGCCGCACCTATCACATATAGTTCAGTACACCAATGTGCAGGCCATGTCCTATTCCTTTGTTTAACATCCTGCCAATTTTCTTTCCCCAAAGAAGTTCATTTTACCTAACATTCGCCTCAAGGGTTGATATCTTGTCATTTCGTAGTCGCAAGGATGGACAGAAGCCATCAATTAGGTACTCAAAACATAATTGTAGAACATATATATCTCTTCGAAGCCCGACGAATTATCTTTTGAGTCACTCCATTGGGACATCCATTTCATAAGTAAACACAAAACATATACCCTCTAATGCTTTAATAATCTCCTAGACCTTTTGCCAACTAGAGTGATCACTTGTCACTTGGTAGGAAGAGTATATGCTTGGAAATAGATTTGTTCATCTTGCATCAAAAGAGAAGAGTAGGCTACTGAAAAATAGAGGAGATTGGTGCATTCCTTTCACTTTGAGAAGGTAGAACAAACTTGAAGTTTTTGTACTTGAGAGCTTTGAGCCATATATTATCTCTTAATTTTGGTTCGTTGGAACAACCACTTCTCCTTTGTTGCAAAGTTAAGGTCTTGACCAAATGGAGCATTGCTTGAATTAGCTACGACAAAACAAGATCCATCATATGACTTGATTCATTTTTCCGTGTACACATTTCTGGTTAAAAGCGGGTTTAACAAGAAATCTTTTACAAGTTAAAGAACTCATCTTAGTTGGTATTCTCATGGTTATCATTAATGCTTGATTGACTCATTCTATATATTTAAGTGCTTGTTGTCCTAAGCCGCTGCTCTGATGTACAAGTATATCAACTTGGACAAGCACATAAAATATAAGGAGCAAAATGAACATGGATGACAATAGCAAACGAAACAATAATAGATGATAGACACAACAGATTAATGGCCATTCAGCTGAGACATCTCAATTCAGATTCAGAAACATCAGATAATCCTCAAACAAGAAAGATATACTAAAAAACCGAAACTAAAAATGAACTAGTGAGGATAAAGTGAGCCCTAATGGATGGCACAAGCCATAAATACAATCTATACATGGCAATCCTAGCCTCCTAGGCATCATTTATAGTGTTCTCATCTTCCTCTGGTTTTACAAAGAACTCGATATAAGCAATTCGGCTCGGCTGTTGAGCCCCACTGGCATCGTTATGAAAGTATTGCATACCAGGCCTAACGACTGAAACCAGGTGCTGGATTTTGAGCATCCCTCCCCTCCCGATCGTCACCTTGCTCCCGCGGTTCTCCTTCATGACACTGCTTGGGAAATTTGAGGTTGTTGCACGAAGAAACTTGTACTTATACCTTACAGAAAAGGATGTGGTTAGCATAAAGAAGCATGCTCTTGGAGCATCTAGACACAAGAGTTTTACCTGTACGATACTTCATGGTCACATTGAAATGCAATTAGAAGATTGGAGTTTGCATAGAAGGGGAATTCAATCTGCCAGGTTATTTAACCATGTGAGTTGCATACACAATCGAAAGCTAAGCGAAGAATGCAAATCAACTGATTACAACACCTGTAAGTCACCATGGCCTTCGCCTTTGAAATATACCAATGGGGGATCCGGTTGCAACTGAATTTGGATGCTGGAACCTGGCCACTCAAGGTCATCGATTGCTTCTTTCAGGACAGCAGACTGAGATTTCAGGAGGTGAATCATATGTTCCAGAGGCTCCTATAACTCCAACTAATGCGTAGCGCCACCAAATAAACAGAAAAAGCATTAGAGTTACCTTAACAGTAAAAGTGACTGGTGTATTCCCGGCATGCTCAAAATTGTAATCCCAGGAGATTGTGTCGGGAATTCTGGTTCTGATTTCTGCATACAGACATGCATCCGGGGAGCCCACTGACCTGCATTGACATGATCGAAGTCCTTCATATGAACAACATACCACAAAAATTTTCTGGAAGTTTCATCTTTTCCTTTGTTTACATTAGTTTAAGTTACATCCTTCTCTACAGCCAATTCAGCCTCTTGATAGCATCTTGAGCTGAATACTAGAGCTTTAGACTTTCAACACTACTAAGACAGTAGTATAATGAATTAGAAAATTCGCAAAGTATGATTCATTGCTTTCATCATAAAATTGCAGACATTAATAAGTTTCAGGTTTTCATCTGAACGTGAATTATAACGGGCCATAACACCACCAGCTGTGCATTTGTAAAAATCATGATCACCTCACTAACTTAATGCATGCTACCATTAGCTCACAGTAAACATACAAAAAAGCTAGCAAACCCCATTTACCCAAAAGCCCAGCAAGTTACAGGACCAACAGTAACAGAATCATAATTCGAGAATGCAATACGAAACATGAACAAAAACCATCACCGCCAGAAACACAGACATACTTGAGAAGGAGCTGCATATCAGGGCCGGGGTACCGGATCTCAACGACAGACGTGTGCCCGGGGGCCGAGAACGTACTGAGGCAGTCGACGAAGAGCCCGAGGCTCAGCCCGAACCGCGGCCGCCCCTCCGCCGCGTAATCATACTCCACAAAGAGCTGCAAGATTCCCAGCAAACTCAATGCTCACTTCCACGGAGGCATAAACACAATCACTTCATAGGCAACCCGACGGCTCACCCACCTCGCGCTTGAGGTAGACCTTGGCCTGGAGGCAGCCGCTCTCCTCCACGATGACCACAATGCCGTGCTCCGACAGCTCCAAGACCGCGTCCTGCCATGGGAAAACTTTGAGATAGGCAACAACAAGAACAGATGATGCGTGGACTGGGTGTACCGGGAGCACCTGGTGGCGCTTCCAACGGACGGAGGAGAGCGCGTCGACCATGCCGTGGACGCAGTCCAGCTGGCACACGAGGTCCGGCGCGTCTTCGTCGCGGCCGGACGCCGACGAGCTCATCTTCTCGCCGCCCCCAAGTTTCGCGCGTTTTTTATATTTGGCCTTTCTTTAGCGGCTTCTCCCGCGCAAAGTTGCTGGGCTTCGGTTGCGTCGAACCTTTCTTATGCCATGGGCTGGGCCAGATGTTTGGGCCTAGAAATGGGCCTAATTGTCTTCATTTCCCCTGGTGTTAGACAAACTGTCAATCCGAATGGGCTTACGGTTCGTCACTTTAAAGGGCGATTTAATATCGGACAAATTATATGCACTCAAATTAACATATGACTGTTCCAAGATGAAGGGCTGCGACTAATTCAAGCACCCAACTTTGAGGGTTTATAATGGAAAAGCTCAACACACAAACCTCGTAGATAAGTTTGGGGAGTTAGTTGGTAAAGGAATTGGTTTTTGAGCTTACGAAGAGGTGATGAACATGATGGACAGAGAGAGGTTCCTCGTGTCGTGTTACATGCACACCTCTCCCTTGTAAAATATGTGAATATTCACAATACCTCACTGTTCATTATCAGGTAGTTGTATTTTTTTGTTCCGTCCTCGTGAAAGGATGGATTCAAGAAGTTGTAGAAACTATTCTATCTTGACCTCATTTTTTTTTTCTTGAACAGAGACTTAAGTTTCCGGAAGAAACTACTTATTTGATCTTATCTTCAAATTTTTTTTTTACCAGAAACTAAAACTAAAACCAATCAAATAGGTCCGAAACTACATGTGATGGGGAAGGTGGGTAATATTTGTGAATTACATCCTACTGCAGATGCTGGTGGTACGAATTCTGCTGCGAGAAGTTTGGCTCGTAAAGGGTATACAACCGCCAAGAAAAAAAAGGAGACTTCAGGGAGAATTTTTTGTACGGATATCCCAGAATAAAAATAAAATTTTAAAAATAACCTTTAATAAAAAAAAATTGTAAAAATGACTTCAGTCGCCATTCCAGATGGCGACTTACCCAAAAAAGGAAACGGAGGGGACATCAGTCGCCATCCCGAATGGCGATTGCGGGATTTACCATCAGTCGCCATCTGGGATGGCGACTGATGGCTGCTATATATCGCGGCCGTGGCGATTGGAGTTGTAAAGGCAAAAAAAATTTTCATTCGGCAGAGAGGAAAGGGGAGAAGGAAAGGAGAAGGAGAGGGGAAAAGAGAAGAGGGGAAAAAGAAAAGGAGAAGGAGGAGAAGAAGGAGAAGAAGAAGAGAGGAGAAGAAGGAGAAGAAGAAGAAAGGTAAATTTTTGTGATAATTAGTTTAAAATGTAGATCTGTTTTAGGGTTTTATAGATTTATTTTAGGAATTTGTAGATCTGTTTTAGGAATTTGTAGATCTGTTTTAGAAATGTGTAGATCTGTTATGTAGATGTGTTGTATTTGTAGATATGTTTTAAAAATGTGTAGATCTGTTATGTAGATTTGTTATATTTGTAGATATGTTTTAAAAATGTGTAGATCTGTTATGTAGATGTGTTGTTTTTGTAGATCTGTTTTAAAATGTATATCTGTTTTAGGGTTTTGAAGACGGTGACATTTGAATATAGCTTTGTCACATATATTTGATATGTGAGATGATAATATATGAATTGTAGATTAGATGTGATGCAATGTCGTTAATGCAGTGTATTTCGATTAGTCGAGATGTTAAAAAATAAGTCGCACATGTCTTAAGGATGAGTATAGAGTAATGTGTAAAATATATTGAAGATATGATCGCTGATGTTTGTAATACTTATGTTATAGACAATGTCAGAAACAAGAGTAGTCTATATTTTTCACGGGGAACAAATCATTAGAAATGGACCATCTGGAGATGACCTAAGTGGCTGTCACCGTGTAGACATGGAATTGAATGATCTTAGTGTTCTTAATTTTGAAGACCTTAAAACCCGAGTCATGGACATTCTAAATATTGACCCATGTTTACACAAAATTGTCATGGAAGCGCTGGTGCCTATTGGTTTGACATCTTGTTGAAAATTGTGTAAACTTAGAGGCGATAGATCATGGGGCTCTCTTGTTAGGAGGGTGATAAATCCCAATCATGGGCCAGATGACTGCATACTGTATGTGACAAAGCTAGACAATGTACCAGAACCGGGAGCAGAACTTGTACCCGAACCATTAATTGGAGGACAACATACGAACATTGATCCAACCATGACTTATAATTATGCGGATATGCCCAACGCATAATTCATGGGCGGGTATTTGTGGCCTGGGGATGAGGCTTATGCCGACGAAGGTGAAGACGAGGGTCTGGAAGTTTCAGGCAGCGAAGGGTCGGAGGTGGACGCAGACTATGCGGATTCCTCTGGTGAAGAAGACTATCGTGGAATGGGACCTCCACAACAATGGCTAGATCCTAGTGGTTTTGAGCATGCGCGAATCCACGACGATCGCAGTTCGGAGTCGGCAGGGAGTGAGCACAGATTAACACTGGGACAACATTTTCGAAGCAAAGAGGACGCTAAGCAAGCCGTGGCGATGTGGTCCGTGACACTGCGTCGGTCTTTCAAGGTTGACAGAACAACTCCGCGACTGTACGCAGTGAAGTGCAAGGTGGAAGGATGTCGATTTTATGTTCGTATTGCTCGGTACAGGGACAATGAGCACTTCATTGTTTCCAGGATCACCGAACACGACTGTTCGGTGACAGAAGTATCACAGAGTCATAGAAATATGTCCTCCGCATTTGTGGCACGTGTAATTTTGTCGAACCTTCATGCAAATCTTGATATGCCACCAAAACAAATTGTTAGCCAGATCAATGACACATTTGGGTACATCATTCAACATGGGAAGGCATGGAGAGCCAAGCAACTTGGTCTTGAGATATTATTTGGATCTTTCTATGATTCATATAACTATGTGCCCAGATTGATCCAACAAATCGTTGACACCAACCCTGGCACTGTGATGGATATGGTCCATAGCCCAGTTGTCGGCAGAAATGGTGAGATAGTTCCTGGAGCTGAATATATGGAGCGTATATTCTGGTCATTTGGTCAAGTAATCTCTGTGTTCAAGTACATGCGGCCAATACTTTGCGTGGATGGCACATTTCTAACTGGGAAGTACAAGGGAACTCTGATGACAGTAGTTGCTGCAGATGCAAACAACCAGCTACTTCCCATGGCGTACGCCTTAGTGGAAGGAGAGAGTACAGACAGCTGGGTATGGTTCCTTGCAAACCTAAAACAAACAGTCGTGAAAGACAGACGGAATGTATGTATAATCCATGATAGACACAAGGGTCTGTTAAGTGCCATTGAGTTCATGTTGTCCACTGAGAACCCGCAGTACAGCTGGAATGACTTGATCAGTCGGTGGTGTAAACGACACCTTGCGGCGAACTTCTTCACACACTACAAGAGTGCACGGCTTATGAAGAAGTTCAAGCGGTTGTGCGATCAGAACCAAAGCCATAAGTTCCAAAAACTTTGGGACGAGTTAGAACAAGAAACTTCAGATCTAGGTAAATCCCAAAGGTCAGAGGCAAGCAGTTCACAACATCCAGAAGATGAAGAAAATGTCGCGGAGACTACAGATGTGGCGAGACGACGCACCCGAAGATCAAGGCCAAAGAAATTTAGTGAATGGATCAGTGACAAAGCTCCTGAGAAGTGGTCTCTATTGCACGATGAGGGAGGTGCCAGATATGGCGTAATGACAACTAACATGGCGGAGGTATACAATTTTGTGTTGAGGGGGGTGCGAGGTCTGCCGCTCACTGGAATTGTGGAATTTACATGGCATCGCACGGCCAAATACTTCTACGAGAGAGGTACAGCTGCAAGAGTATTGCTTCGGGTGACACCACCAAAATTTCCTCATGAAGTACAAAGGTACTTAGAAATGAAAGCCGCGGCCGCTCAGAAACACTCAGTCGAGTGCATTCCTAACAGTAGAAGGCAAAGTTGGGTCGTTTATCTGCGCAGTAAGAACGTGGGGGGTGGATACATGCGACAAATCAAGAGGCAAGGAGTCACATTTGAAGACGGTGTCAAGTGCACTTGTAACAAGCCAACTCTATTGCATAAACCGTGCTCTCATGTGATGGCCGCGTGTGCGCACGACAACAAGTCGAGCGAGATGTACCTCTCAGTTTACTATGGTTCACGGTACCTTGCCGAGACATGGACTGCAGACTTTGAGATTTGGGGGACTCAGCAGCACTACAGAGATCGGTCGTGTAGGGCAGGCGAGATCCGATATGTTCCACCACCGCACTTGGAGCGGAAAGGCCCTGGACGACGGCGGAAAATGCGAATTGGCAATGACATGGATAACGCAGAACGCGATGAGCTACGAAAGTGTGCCATTTGCCGACAGCCCGGCCACACGAGGAGGACATGTCCTGATGCATCCGGACCTAGTCGAACATGACTGAGTAATGTTGTGCAACACTTATTCGTTCCTGCTGTGTATTTGATGATGTACTAACCTAATGTTCTTGTTTGCAGGCATGGCTCACCCTCGTCCACAGTTTCCTGAGTTACTCGATCAGTACTACGACGGTCGTCATCGGTCTCGAGCGGTGCGATCCGGAGAGGAGCTTCAGCCATTCCTCCTACGATCGTCCGGCACGTCTTGGCCTCTCGACGGGAGATACATTGCACGGCTGAGGGCGGCGGGGCTGCTTCCTTTTAGCAGGATGATCACCAGACTGGAGACTTTCAGGCACGACCGATCACTCGTCTCTGCTCTGGTGGACAGGTGGAGACCCGAGACGCACACATTTCACTTCCGGTGGGGGGAGATGACCATTACCCTGGAGGATGTGGCCATGTTGTTCGGACTCCCGATTCGCGGGCAGGCCTGGGTACCACCACCCACTCCCGCCGGATGGGACGGCATGCTCGCCGAGAGGTTTCATCCACTACCTCTGGGCCAGGAGCCCTTCCAGCACGACGTCGGAGTTCCTGCAACTTGGCTTGTTCACTTCAGGACGTGCCCAGCAGATGCAGATGAGTGGACTGTGAGCCGACACTTCGAGGCGTATTTGCTGCACTTGTTCGGGGGCTTCATGTTCACTGGTATGCTTAAACATGTTATAGGCACAGCTATTTCCATTCTCTTGTTGAATTTAATTCCTATTTTTTTGCTTTTCTACAGGCACTCACGGCGACACAGTGGATCGTTGGCTTGTTCCACTGGCGCAGATGCTCGCGGACACGCCGATCGATCAGATCCCACGCATCAGCTGGGGGTCAGCGGTTCTCTGTGCGACGTATCGAGGATTGTGTGACGCCTGCGTTCGGCGTGCCCGAGCGGCGAACATGGCCGGATCTCCTCTGCTTCTTTTGCTGTGGTCGTACGAGCACATACCTGTCGGACGACCGCTC
Organism: Pharus latifolius; assembly: GCA_019359835.1. Lineage (NCBI taxonomy): Eukaryota > Viridiplantae > Streptophyta > Magnoliopsida > Poales > Poaceae > Pharus > Pharus latifolius. Next base: position 82,060,861 of record CM033324.1, read on the forward strand.
ATCACCGACACACCCGTTGCACTTCCGGAGGGGCACCCGCCTAGGGATGCAGAGGATGAGATCGATCGCCCTACCATGGGGGATCGCTGGTTGCAACATGAGCTGCAGTGGGCCACAGTTCAGGTGCATGCATGCTACAGTGCGTACAGTGGCGAGTTGGAGTTGTTGCATCCGACTCGTGTTATATGGAGGGTTTGGACGACGAGCTATATCGAGAGCACAGCCGGCGGCGCGATCTCTGTGGTGTGTATCGAGGACCGGGATTTATGGCTCACCCGCTGTATTCTTGTCTTCAGCCATATGTTGGAGGTGTACGCTCCGTGGAGGGTGATGCGCCAGTTTGGCTTATTCCAGACGATCCCTCCTCCAGACGCCCCGCATCGTTTGTCGCATGACCAGCACGAGTAAGTTCTCCATTATCTCCGCGCATAGTATTTTCGCTCTGTGAAATAACTGAACACTTTTGTTTTTTTTGCAGGCAGAGTCGCAAGGGCAAGAAGGTTGTCAGTTGGCAGGACCGACAGTCTCCTTACACTCGTCGCTGGGAGCAGACAGCAGCGATAGATGTCGTGCGTGAGGAGAGGGCGTACGATTCCACGACATACGGCAACTATCTCCGATGGTACCTCCCTCGCACCGCAGCTCGCATTGCCCCGCCACCTCCGGCGCCTGCAGACGTGCCTGCTCCGAGCGTGCATCAGACATACGACCGACATCACGCATCTCGGGTACACCGCCAGGTACATGCCGCCAGCCCATGACCTACTTGTTATTTTTATTTCTGCCTCCCATTGTCTTACCGTCTTGCAGGCTGACGGCATCCGTGCGATCAGTTCCGTGACACGGCCACTAGTCCAGCGGAGGCAAGCAGGTATGCCTATCACGCCCGACGAGTACGAGAGGGCCGTCGCCTACGTCGACCGAGTCGCCTCGCAGCTGACCCTTGAGAGTGCCTCCACTTCGTCGACTTTTGTTGCACCTCCACGTCCACGGGCCCGACCCAGTCATACGCCGTCGCACTCAGCCGCTCCTCATCCCGACACAGCCGGCCCTTCAGGTACGGCCGTTGCCGCACCCATTTATCTCGGTGGGCCCCCGGCTCGCTCGTACCGTACAGGTGTTGCACCTCACGTGGACTTCTCGTCGCGTGGTGGTGTACGGATCTCTGAGGGTCCCCGAGCGCCCCCTTCTGCACACACTTCCGATTCTGGATTGGGCTTCGACGTCACGTTCGACTCAGACGACGAGTACATTGTTATGTCTGAGCATACGGTGCCTATCCCGTCGGCTGGTCCGCTTCGGTCTCCTGCTAGGCACCCACCATACATTCCTCGTCAGTCGGTCCGTGCCGACCCCCAGGTGGTCCGCGACCCATCGTATGCTCAGTATGCCGATATGATGCAGATGAGAGACGACGCCGATCAGAGCCAACATTAGTTGGCATCTTCGCAGCTTGGTGAGGCACCTCCACCGTCGCAGGACCCGAGTGCTCAGCCTCCCGGTCGACAGCCCTCGCAGAGGACAGTGCATCCGCGCAGCACCTATTCGCCATCGCCGTTTCAGCGCGACCGGAGCCATCGTCCGAAGAGGGGCCGACAGTAGTTTTTTTTTATGTTCTCCTTTTATGGAACATTATATCGATTCTCATGGTTGTACTATTTTGGTTTATATTAGTATTCTCATGTTTTCACTATTTTTTTATGTTCATTTTCGTTTTTGGGAACATCATACTCGACAGATTGAACCAACCACGAAATTCGAATGCTAATTTTAAAAAAAACACTAATTTGAATGCTAATTTTTAAAAAAACACAAATTTGAAAGTTATTTTAAAAAAAACACAAATTTCAATGTTAATTTTAAATAGAACACAAATTTGAATGTTATTTTTAAAAAATCACCCAATTTGAATGATAATTTCAAAAAAAACACAAATTTGAATGCTAATTTAAAAAAACCACAATTTTGAATGTTAATTTAAAAAAAAACTAATTTGAATGCTAATTTAAAAAAACCACAATTTTGAATGTTAATTTAAAAAAAAACTAATTTGAATGCTAATTTAAAAAAAAACCACAATTTTGAATGTTAATTTAAAAAAAAACTAATTTGAATGCTAATTTAAAAAAACCACAATTTTGAATGTTAATTTTAAAAAAAAACACTAATTTGAATGCTAATTTTAAACATAAAACAAATTTGAATGTTAATTTTAAACAGAACACAAATTTGAATGCTAATTTACAAAAACCACAATTTTGAATGTTAATTTTAAAAAAAACACTAATTTGAATGCTAATTTAAAAAAACCACAATTTTGAATGTTAATTTTAAAAAAAACACTAATATGAATGCTAATTTTAAACATAACACAGATTTCAATGTTAACTTTAAACAGAACACAAATTTGAATGTTATTTTTAAAAAATAACACAATTTGAATGCTAATTTTTAAAAAAACACAAATTTGAATGTTATTTTAAGAAAAAAAATACAACTTTTATTGTTTTTTTTAAAAGAAACACAATTGTCAACAATTTTTTTGAAAAAAACACATTTTCGGCCTTCAGTCGCCATCCTGGATGGCGACTGAAGCTACGTGGCATTCAGTCGCCATTCCAGATGGCGACTGAAGGCGAAACACCATAAATCGCCATCTGGAATGGCGACTGAAGCTAGTTTTACAATTTTTTTTATTAAGCGTTATTTTTAAAATTATTTTTTTATTCTGTGATATCGGTACAAAAATTTCCTTCAGGGATCGCACCCCCGAGAAATTGTCCACATCACCGGCGTGAAACAGGCTTTCGCTTTCTTTATTTTCCTGCTGCTGTCAGGCTGCGTACCACAGGCCGATGACGAAATGCGTCCTGCAAGGCCAACCCCGACCCTGTTCTTGACGACAACAATCAGTTCACCTCCAACAAGCAAGAAATCAACAAAAACATACCCATCCTTTCAATAATTTCTCACATCTAATCGCGTTCTTGATCTGCATTCGTCCAATGAGATTTCATGTAGATCTTATACGAATCGTCAGTTTCGTGTGACGCGGAGGACGAACCTTGATGCACGCTACTTGTCTGGTTCATGCACCCCGCTATGGTTTTGAATATACACCAGCATTTCCACGTGCACCTATAAATAAATCAAAAGATTAGTTTGTCAAATTGTGATATACGATCGTCCCATCAAACTTCAAAGCACCATGGCCTCTGTACCGACCAGCATTTTCCACGTCCGCCTAAAAATAACCATCTCTAGTGAAATAAGCCTGCTATCGTAATTGTGATTACATCATTCAGTGAAAGATCAAAAAAATTTTGTTTATAATTATTTATGGATCTAAATTCTTTTTTGCAGCATGAGATATAGAATTTATTTATTTACATATTCGAGATTGCTAGTTCCTTTGAAATAAGCTTTTATATAAACTGGTTGAAAATCTTGTGTACTTGCATAGATAGTTTTGCAATAATTTGAAACTCTGTGTATAAAAATCAAAGCTGTATTGTTATTGAGTTTTAAAATTTTATATGATTAATCTATATCATTATAATCTAGATATAGAAAATATACAATCTATTTTCTTCTTATTAATCTAAGAATTTTTAGAGTTCAGAACAAGTTTGGGACCTCCCATTCTACTAATTTTTAATACATAAAATAATATAATGTCATTTTTTTAAAAAAAATGATATGGTTAATTGACCCATAGACACGCAGATCTGGCATGGTTTAAGTATGATGGGTAGTAGACCGGCATTTGCACATGCAAGCAGAAACAGTTATGTCCTTCAAGCAATAATACAAAGGTTTGCGATGGTGTTTGTGCCTATCTTACTAAACAATTTGCTATGCATTTTCACGCGCACTTCAAAATATTCAGGCCATTAAAAATAATTAATAGCAGTATCGTGATATTCTACGCAAGAAATCATATTTGCCCGAGTCAAACAAGGGGCAAATCCGCAAATGCAAAAAATTTTTGAAGTCTCCATCTTTTTGCACGAAATGTTTCCAATATCTTCTTTGAGATTGATCTTGGGTGTTGATAGCTGAAAAACTATAAGCAACCTTAACCTATAAGTGATCTAATTAATCACGTCGTGTGTTATATATACACACACACTATGCAGTGCATCTCATTTTTTTTTTTTTTGATATTTTCGTACATTTTATCTCAAAAAATCATATAAATGATAATAAAAAATTCTATAAAAATTAGAGAAGTTGTGTATTGGGTTCTCCAAATAGCCTACAAAATTTAAGTTTTAAACTTGATGTATATTACGAGAAACAAAAATAACAAATTTCAGTGAATAATAACTTTTATCTTTTTATTTCAGATTTTTTTTTCAGCTGAATTTGTCTTTTTCTCTCCTTGTGTGGATTGAATTTAGATTTAAAATTTTGTGAAATAGTAGATTGATTTTGTATCTATAATATTAAATTTTTGTGAAATTTCTTATATCTATTTATAGAATTTTAAGGAGAGATACACATAAGTACTAGAGGAGTGATTTATGTGTATCTCTTTTCAAAATTCAAAATTCTATATATATAGTGGAGAGAGAGGGGGTTTTTTTTGAACAATCAAACTAAGTTGCGATTGCACCCCATATACTAAACTAGAGGTAGTGCATGTAACCAAACGGTTCTAGGATCGGTTGCTTCTGATATACTATTGACTAAACGAGCGCAGCAGACGTGTGTCCATACAATGATCACACTGACATTACATGTACCCAACAAAACACATGGACAGCACCACAGCACGCTGGATTACAATTTTTCAAATCACGTCAACTATGGTGGCGTGGACAGGTTTTGCCCCCTCTTTCCATCCATTTCTTTAGGACAAGTATCTTAGGATAATTAAGTTTAATTGCTCTATGATTAGGTATATGCAAGCTGCATCATGCATCTATATTATATAGTTAGGTTTTGCCATTTTCTTTAGGCAACTAGGAGAAAATTTGGTATATCCCTAAGAAAGGTGAAGAGATGGAATTAGGTATCAACGATCAAATAAATCACGGATATTTTTCATTTCAGTAAATTTCACTAGTCTCCATCACAATATAATAATTTTAATTTTGTTCTACTTTTTTCATTTTATACTATAAGTCCCACATTACATCTAAGATTTGCAATCAAGTCCCTACATATTAACTTCTACAAATAGAGTTAAAGGAAAATATTTGAAAAAGTATTAAAAATAAAGAAGTTTGTAAAATTTTGAAAAAGGAAATAAAAGAAAATGTAGTAAAAAGCATCCCCAAAAAAAAGTGGAATTACCAAAAAAAAAAAAAAAATTCAAAATTTTGTGGTGAAATAACAAAGGGGCAAATGTTTTTATACCACCACAAAATTTATTATTTTATATTTGTCACAAAACTGATAAAAGAATTGAAATTTCTATAAATGCGTTAAAATTAGTTCTAATGAGCATATTTCACTACTAATCTCTACAACAACACAAGAATTTTGTCCTACATCTTTTAGTTTTGTACTAAAAGTCACATATTATGTACAAGAATTGTAATTAAACCGCTACCCACTAAATTTCATAAATGGTTTTAGTATAAAAATATTTAAAGAGGTACTAAATGCTAATAAACATATGAAAATTCAAAGAAGAAACAAATATAAGATAAATCCATGAAAAGATTCTAAACCTAGAAAGAATATCAGGAAAAAAAAACTAATTTACATATAAAAAAGTGTTTATTTATGAGCAATTCTTTAGTCATTTTATGTTATGTTTAGTATTTTTTTTATTTTTGTATTTTTAATTTTCCTTAGTGATATATTTTTATTTTACAAGATAATTTTGAGTTTCTAATTTTTTATTATTATGTTATTGTTTTGGTTTGTTTATGTTTCTGGATGCTTTAATTTTAGTTTTTAGCTTTAGACTTACTTTGCATTTTTTTTCAAATATTGTTTCTATATATAATCTAACTTTTGTTATTTTTTGTGAAGTATTGTGGATTTGTTAATTTTAAGTGCTTTTTAAAAAATGTTTTCTATTACCATCATTTGTGGTATTCAACGGATAGGTTTCCTAAATACAAAGTGGGACTTAAGATGAAAAATTGAAAGAAGGCAATAAAAGTAAAATTTTTATGTTGTAATGAGTACTTGTGAAATTTGCTCTAGTTTTAGTTCTTGATATACTTTGTAGTTTAGAAAATTTCCTAAATTATTATATTTGCTATTTTATAAATTTTATTTGTTTAATTTTTAACACCAGTTAAAATCATTTCTATTAGTACTATTTACAAAATTTAATTTATAGGGACTTAATTGGAATTATTAAATTCAATGTGGAACTCGTACTGCAAAACTAAAAGAAGTGGAACATAATTGAAATACTTTTGCTATACAGAGACTGGGGACTTGTAGCAAAATTTACTTGTTTTTATTTTGTTGAAATATGTGCTTTTACAAATGTAGAATTGACCTACATAATTATTTAATTTGGTGTGTTTGTAACATTTCAATAATGTAAAATTTTTTAGTTTATCATTCTCTCTCAAATTATGTGTTAATCTTTAGAGATTTAGAAAACATATCAAATGTAAAAAAATTGAAAAGCAAAAAATTTTAGAAAACTTAACTCTATTTTCTTGGTTTGCGAGCATGGTTTTGCATTTGCAGTGCAAACTACATAACAGTTTCCGAAATTAAGGTCCTAGCACTGGTATGTAGGCCGAACATTATTCACTTGAATTTTTTTATACTGCAATTTTGAGCTTTGATCTGGTTTTAGTTCAGCCCTCCCCCTCAAAAAAACTTATCAATCCACAATCTTTGGCACTTTATACTTCAAAATGTTGAAAGATGAAACTAATTTAGGCCCTGAATACGAAATGTTAAAAGTTCGATTATTCCAAACTCTTGGTGGAAATTTTTTTTTTTTTTTTGCTTTATAAGAGTAACAACTCGCAGCACAGCAGCCGTAAATTAAACAAATGTTGGGCACCCTAACAACAACATCCTGAAAAGTTTCGTGTTATTGTCATCGTCAGAAATATGCATCCTTTTTGGATTAATTAACAAAAGATGGCGACCAAACTTAGGTTTTTGTAGTGGAGTCGCTCTAATTTGTTTGCAACTTTTGAAGCAATCTTTTGTGGAAATCTTTATGCCGTAAAGAAATAGTAGAATTATCAATCAGAACTTAGTTTTGATAACTGAGTGGTGGTGATGACCAAAAATATGATGTGTGCATGGAAACAAGGGTAACTTTGCAACAAAAATGTTGCTTCTTCGTGTGTTGAAATATTTACGCAAATGGTGAAACATCAACAGCCACACTATTGCATGTTGCAATTGTTCATAATGAGAATGAGACGCATCCTATAAAAAACAATGGAGGATCCACAAATTTGATCTCATAAGTTGAGCTATACACCGTGTTAGATTATGATCCACTTTTTAGTTTTTTTGGAACATAAAAATTTTAAATATTTTGTTTTATTTAAAGGAGCACATTAAATCTGAGATGTCAGTTGACACCACTTGAGTGTTTCGGTTTGTAAATATTATTTTCTTGATTGCAAATTCATTAACCAATCATGTGAAAGGTGTGTATCATTTTTTTTATATCAAAGAGTGCATTCTCATATGTAAAAAAATTTCATGTATAAAAATACATCTTGACAAATAATTTTGGGGGACATAAAAATTGGGAACAGGGAGGTGGGGGCCGGGGATGAGATGCATGACGTATCCAGTCGCTGCCGGGAGAAGACGATGGAAACACGTCTACACATGTGCATCTTAAGGTGCGCACTGTCCTTGTCTCTCCAACTCATACAAATCAAAAGAAGTTCTATAATTTCAGATCCTATCTGAAAAACAAAAAAAGAAAATACAGGTTCAACAAAAATATAGGAATATTGTGGAACAAACAAGTAAACGAAAAACTATAGCATTTGAAAACAGATGGTTGGAGATCATTGATGTTTTAGAAAAAAAAAAAAAATCCATGTGGCTAATAGACTAACCATCTAAGCCAAGGTTTCTTATTTTCTTTTCATCCAACACATTCCTCTGTTCATTCTCCTCTTGCCTTTTTCATGTATAGTGGTGGATGAACAAAAGAAAGCGCACAGTATATGCTCAAATATACGCTTCAGCGTCTTCAAGAATTAGAGTGATTTGACAATCTTTGCAACTACTAATTAATAGTCAAAGTTGATGGTAAAATACACACAAAAATAACAATAACAATGATCAATTCTTATTTTCTCTTCATCCAATTATCCTCTTTTGTTCTCTCTAATCTTTCTCCTTGTATAGTGGTAGATGGTGGAGAAGAGAATGGGTACAAGTTAGGACTTGTTTGAGAATAAGTTAAGAAATATTTGAGGATTGAAGTGACTCATGAACGTTAAAGAATATGACTATCGAGTAACGGACAGCGGTGGTTGTATTGATGTCAATGTTTACAATTAGCGCCAAAACAATCAGAAGGACGTCAATCAAAATCGCAATTAAGGGGAATAGCCCGGGTTTCTTCGGAGAACACTGCAGGCCTCGTTCGCATGTTAAGCGACAATTTACACGTGAACCATGGACAAACTGGCAGTCATTACATTTTGCATTTATCAACATTTTTAAGATTAAATTTTTTTTTCTAGAAGTGCTTCCATCCATTCATTTCATATCAAAACTGTACTGACAATCGATACAAATACATCCCTTTTAATTCTCTTGCCTTTTGTGCACGTGCTAATTGCTAAACGACTTGAAGCTCTCGTATGCTTAGGGGTGAAAATGGATCAGATCCAAATCGGATAATGACTGAATCATATTCGAATTCGTATTTTTTTCGGATGCGGATACGAATACGGATCGAAATAGATACGGTTATAGATAATGATCGAAACATTGGTACCCACAAACTGTACGTCCAAAATCTATTAAAGCACATAAATGATTGAATTGATTAGTATATTTATAAAATTTACATAGTCCATCACATAAATTAAATTTTTACATACATAACCACACATACATATGTTGACATACCACATGAATACATGGTTCAAAGTTCAAATAGACCATCAGTCCATCACATAGATATAGTTCAAAATTCAAACAGACATCAATCATCACATAAATATATGGTTCAAAATTTGGAGGTTCTGAAAATGAAGAGACTCAAAAACATCTTAATACTAGAGTATTAAGAAAACGAAGAGACTCAAAAGAAACTCCTTTTACACTGGGGAGGTTCTGATTTTGAACATAAAAAAAGAACTCCAGAGCAGTGCTTTGTCATATTACACATCAAAAAAGAACTCACGCATAGCTAGAGAGGGTTCCACTAGATCAATGAAGAATCTCTCAAAAATCCAAAGGAGGGCAGGTGAGAGGAGGGGCAGGGTGGACGGCAGCGAGAGGAGGAGGGGCGCGAGGACGAGTGGCCGGGGGGCAAGAGGAGGGGTGCGGCAGGCGGCGATGCAGCGAGAGGAGGGGCGAGGGCTAGGGATGGCAACGGGGAGGGTATGGGGAAAATTTAAAACCCACGAGGGCGGAGACGGGGGAAATCTAATACCCGCAGGTAATTTTGGAGCGGGTAAGTGAAATTAATCCCCAAACCCGAAAACCCATGGGGACTAAAAACTACAAATCTACACACTCACTACCCGCCTACCCGCAAGTCCACAACCAGCACAAAGCCACACACCCTAGATCTCCTTCTCTACCACTCCACTTCCTCGTCGTCGCCCTAGTCATTGCCGCCTCGTGGCCATGCCGCCCTCGTTGCCTCGCCGCCCTCACTGCCTCGCCGTCGGCCTGCGGGTATTGAGGCCCGGTGGGGGCGGGGGCAGGGCGCGGGTATCCCCCACAGGGCGGGGGCAGGGGCAACAAGAGGAGGAGGGGTGGGGGCCGCGGGGTGGACGGCGAGGCGGCGAACAACGTGAGGAGGAGAGGTGCAGCGGGTGTCGTTGCGGCAAGAGGAGGGCGGCCGGCGCCGGTGAGAGGAGGGGTGAGGCATGCGACTGGGTTGGGCCGGGTTGGCCGCCTGGGCCTTCGAGGTATCCGAATATCCGGATAAACACAGTTCCGGATCCGTCGGATATCGTCTAAACCAGATCCAGATCCGGATCCAATAAGTTCTATATCCGGATCCGACCGGTCCAAACTGGGAGGATCCAGATCCATTTTCATCTCTATATATGCTAATACAAGGACACTCACGACATGCAGTCGTAGAGAAAATATTATAATTTCACATGCCTTCAAACTGAGTTAGAACAAAAAATTATGTCTGTATCGGTATGTATTGAAAATAATGGTGCAGATGGAAACAGAATTTATCTTAGGGAGAAAAATTACGTTGCACAGCCTACGGTGTACCAAACTCATGGAATCAACTGTGCAACCCTTTCTAATTTTTCTATGGCCTAGTGAAAAACGCGACGACTAACTGCCAAATTTCCAAGGGAATAACCCTTTATATGCCATCTTTCCTGAGCGTCCTCCCACCATTAATTGCTCGTGCGTACAGTAGTAGCAACAACAACAATAGTATAAATTACTTCAAAAAATCAAGGTCATCAAAAAATTTTGTGTTTTTTTGCACAATTTAATTCATAACAAGTGAGAAAAAAGACTGTAGTTAACATCAGATCCCACGACATATTATGTATAGACCTCCGACAAAACCATATGTGAGTGCTCCAAGTTGTGGCCAACGCGGGAAGCCCTCGGTCCGTCCCTCACCATTGCGCTGGCAATAAAATCTGGATATTTCCGGACTCGTGCCCTTTTTATCAATTCCGCCGCGCGGTGCAGCCGAAAGCGGTTGTTTTGGCGAGATGCGTGCGTGTGTGAGGTCAGGCGCCTCGCATCTTGCCATCTTCCCATCTTGCCTTGCACAGAGGGATAATTTTATAGAAATAATCTTTTTTTTTACAAATATCACTCAATATTTCAAAAAATTACAAAAATAACTCTCTTTAAAAATACAATTCAATTTGAACGTGACACGTGACGGCAAGAATGTGGCAAAACTCTTGAGTTAGCCGCACTCCCAAAGAGTTTTACCATACTTCTACTGCAACGTATCACATCTAGATTCAACTATATTTCTAAAAAAGATTATTTTTATAATTTTTTAAATATTGGGTCAGATTTACAACTTTTTTTTTTAAATTATTTATATAAAATATTTTGCATGAGGTATGCTCAACTTTTTCTTTTCTTGAGACGATTGTTACACATGTTAGTATTTTTTTTCTTTTTTGCAACACACATCTTAACCCACCTCACACACACAAACACACACGCATCTCATGTGTGCAACAATTAAGGACCCCAACAAAGCATATGAGATTGGGAGTCGTATTATCTATTATCTCTTTTGTATAGGCATACAATCTAATTATCTGTATGGATGCACATGTTAGTGTGAGAGATCTCCTTGTTTGCTTTGTAAGGGAGGGATGCTCAACTACACATCATCTCTTAAATCGGCCCAATGAATTTCCATTTAGGCTGTTCATTTCAGATATAATAGATTTGAAAAAGTCAAAGATTTCTGAAAAAAAAATATTTTTAAAATATATGATTGTATTGTCAACATCAAAATTGAAATAAATAGATGGGATCACGTGAAATACACTAGTATAGGAAGCAGTTTCAATGAAGTTAAACAAAAAAAAGTTATGATTGGTTTTTTTGATTAAAAACTATTTTCTGTGCTATTTAATTTTGAAATATTTAAAATATTTGATCTAATCTGTTAGTTACACAATTAAATAGATTAAAATATATACGATATCTTTTATTCAGTAGTCAACAGGAGTTGGTTCCTCCCGGTAGAATGTAGATGAAATTTGAGGGGATTTCTATCGTGGAGGGAGGGAGGCCCTTTCTGGACAGAGTGATACGATTGGGTCAGAGATATGTAAGGGTGAGAGATGCGACGAGATCTCTAAAGAAAGAGAAAAGATAGAGACATTGGAACGGTGTTTGGCCGGATCCCAGCCACGCGGCATCTCGACCCGGTTCTGACACCGATCTGCTTGGATTCCATGTGACATACACAGACCCGTTCCAGAAAGTAACTATTCGCAAAATGACGAGCAAAAGAAGCACCTTTTCATGCAACGCCTCGCTAAATATACAAATTGTGCTTAGACTTTTTTTTTCCTTTTAACTTTCGGCGTAGGAGCATCAATTTGTCTTTTTTTTTTTTAAGTACTTCTGTTTAAGTTTTGCGAGAATATATCATAGTATTTGATTTCAATCATAGAAAAGCATATAAATTTTAGTATTAGTAAAAATATGTATATTTTTTTATCATATTGTATGTATCTTTTCTATCATTATATTAACACTCTCTCATCTTTTGATCTTTTCTTTTAAAAAAAAAAAATGTATGCACCTAGTCTTCTATTTTGTTTTTGAAAGACGGCCATACTCATTCGTAGTCTTGTCCACACAGACCCATGCTGTGTCTATTGTTTCTGCAGTTGTGGAGTTTTTTTTATAAACAACCCACATAAAATAAATAATTATAAAAATAACCCACAATTCCAAAATTTTGCAGAAATAGTCTACCATATCAACCTGTCGAGTCCTGGAAACTCGACAAACTATTGGAGGGACTTGTCGAGTGCCCAGGACTCAACAAGCCGCTTATTGAGTGCTGGGCACTCAACAAGCTGATGCTTGTGCTCTCTGGTGGTCGTTAGAGGCTGGTAGCGGTCGAGACAAGACTCGACAAGCAACTTGTTGAGTTTTGAGCACTCGACAAATCCCTCTCAAGCGATATGTAGTTTGTTGAGTTCTCAGAACTCGACAGGATGATATGACACGTTATTTTTATAAAATTTTGAAATTATAAATTATTTTTATAATTATTTATTTTATATAGATTATTTATAAAAAAAAACTCGTGAAGTCCGAGTCTCCTACTACCTCCACTCCACGATCTCCACGGCATTATTGTAGTCTCTTTCGACTATTAGTGCATTATTGTACTCACCACGTATGTAACATCGTTTTCTTTCTTACTGTAGTGGTGCTTCTAAGAGTTATGGCATCATTTTACTGCACATTACATGTCAATAAACTCACACACACAACAAAGTTTGAAAACTCTTTTCTGTCTTGTGCTACTGGAGTTATTTTCATGGGAATGGTACGGAAATCATATGTTCTTAAAGATGCTTATAAAATTAGGTTGTGTTTTGGATTTAGTAAAATAGCAATAAGTATTGTAATAAAGTATTTTGAAATCTACTATAAATAAAATTCTATCTTTTGGTAAAATCAATAAGTTGTTTACTCTATCATGCATAATCTATTGACAACTCAATATGTTCAAGTTAACTCAGATTAAAAATTATACTGTTAGTTTCACTATGTTGAGAAAAAATGCTCGATTTTGCTTTCATAAGACCACTATTTTTGCAATTACTTTATAACAAACACAGATACAAATATCTCCTAATAAATAAATTTCTTAAAAAAATTTATAAAATTTACTTTTTGAGATGCATCATACTCTCAAATATAACCTTAATGGATTAGGCCTAGGTTTTCATAAGTCTTGATCTCTTTCTTTTTCTTAGCCATATAAAGATCTCTTTTTTGGAACATATAGTCAATGTGTTTAGGTTGCTTACGGCTAGCTTACCATGCGGGAGTAACACAAGTAAACTAGAGTACACTTATATATATATAGAATTGGCTAAGATAAAAAATATTTTTTTACTAACTTTTATTTTTATATCAACTAATAGGTTTTGATCCAATTATCATAACTTGATCCAATAAATTTTAGGTTGTTTTTTTCTAAATTATCATATTTTTTTATATTAAGTTGTCATTTTTTTTAGGAAAATTTTTTTGTCTCAACTTTTAGAAAAAATTTTAGGCTGAGCCGTGACAGACACCTTGTCGTGGTAGCAAGTCACAATAGTCTAATGTGGTAGGTTAGATTTGGGTTAGTTTTGCTATTTTTATTTTTATATTGGATTATTTAAAAAAAATTCAAAGAAGAATTGATACAAAAACTCAAACAATTTCTTGTAGATTCAATTATCAGATGGAAACAAAATTGAACAAAATGCATTACATTGGGTGCTGTCTCATCACCTTAGCGATTGCATAGTTGAACATCAAAATTTCCTAGTCATTTTTCTAAAAAAAATTCTAGCTATTAGGAAACATTAGTTGGTCGATGAACCAATTGGGTGATTTTGTAAAGATGTGGAACCATATTTTTAAAATTAAATCATGGAAGCTTCTGATAAAAATATTTTAAAAGCATGCATGACTAACAATGAAAATTTGTCTTACATAATATAAATATAGACACTTCTTTTCTGAGGGATATTTGTTAAGAATAGACTAAATTTTACCAGGGCAACTGTCCCATCACAAGAAAATTTACCCTTTCGTGTAAATTTCAGCAAAATCGTGTCCACCAACCGGTGGATTTCCGTCACTCCAAGCCCCAGGAAAAAAATGTTTTTTTTTTTCGCAGTTCAAAGTACCTTATCCCGCAGAAAGATAAAATCCTTTGAAGATGTAATGTGGTAAGGTTCCAAAACGGAACTATGGCTGGGCATGGCATGGTCAAATGGGTAAATATGCTCCGTTCATACGTCGTGTCCCATTCCTGCACCGCCGCTTGCGCTGTGCGGCCGATGCGACCACCCATGGAATCCCAAAAGTACTAATAAACTCTATACAAAACCCTGGAGGAATCCGATCTCATGGTTTCCATCGGCTGAAAAACACACCCACAACACGGTTAGAAGCATGGAAAAGGAAGTGACCAACAGAGGGATCAAAGAACGTGACCCCCTAGTGGACGTGGGCTGAAGGAAGCACTGACCATGTGCGGGTATACCCATCGATTTATCCTGGACTTCAGTGTGTGCGTTCCGTGTGACTCGTGATTCCAGCCTTTTAACAAATCTAGGGATCCGGTTGCGAACGCATGCCCTTCCATCACCCCCCGCCTTCTTGAAGTTTGAACCACCCCCATTCTTTCACTGACAACAAGGCCCCCATGCGTCAGATGCACATCCTACCTACCCCAACATGACGGAACGTTTCCCAGAAAAAAAAAATAATAAAAAAATTAGGCAACAACAAAAAGAGGGTAAAAAAAAAAGTAGAGAAATATGGCCGAGATGGGGCCCAACCGGGGAGCCTATAAAACCACCGCGGCGCCCAACCGAAACCCTCGCCTCGGTCACGGCTCACGACGCTTCCCTCGAAGCCCCCGTATATTTCCCATTGGCTCAGCCCAACCCAGCGCCCATCCCCACATAAACAAACCCTAGCCGCCGCGGTTTCTTATCACCTTCTCGGTTGTCTCCTTCGCCGTCGCAGGCGGCGAGGCCTCTCCTGACCGCCGGCGTGGGGTATCAGGGCTCCACCTCCGGCGGCCTTTCTCTCTCCGGCCCGACCGCTCCCGCCGCCTGCTTCTTTTGCGGGGGTAGCCGGGGCTCCGGCCTCGGCGGCTTGCAAAGCCCCCTTCCTCACAACAGTATCCAAAATCCCGTCCTAGATTTCTTCTACCTCCCCTTCCAAAACTTCCTCTTTTGGAACCCGTCGTGATTCCATTCTTATTTTTTGTTTTTTCTCCCACCCCATTTTTTCTTTGTTTTTGATTGTTCATTTCTGACACCTCCAAACCAACAATAAAAAAAAAAAAAAAAACTTTCTGTGAATTTTAGTTGTTCTCCGGCTGTGACGAGATGCCTGCACTCGTGGTGGACGCTGCGGCGCCGGTGGCGCATGTTTTTGCCTGCGACGCATCGCACTTCCCGGCGCCGCCTCCGGCGGAGAAGGTGGAGGCGACCGCGTGGTCAGCCGATCTATCGGCGGCGCTGTACAACGTGGACGGATGGGGCGCGCCGTACTTCTTCGTGAACGAGGATGGGGACGTCGCCGTGCGCCCGCACGGCGCGGCGACTCTGCCCGGGCAAGAGATTGATCTGGCGAAGGTGGTGGCCAAGGCGGCGGGGCCTCGCGCCGGTGGCGGGCTGGGGCTGTCGCTACCCCTGCTGGTGCGATTTCCTGACGTGCTGCGCCACCGCGTTGAGTCGCTCAACGCGGCGTTTGACTACGCCGTGCGGTCAACTGGCTACGGAGGGAGATACCAGGGCGTGTACCCCGTCAAGTGCAACCAGGACAGGTACGTCGTGGAGGACATTGTGGAGTTCGGCGCTCCATTCCGCTTCGGGCTGGAGGCTGGCTCCAAGCCGGAGCTGCTGCTCGCCATGAGCTGCCTTGCCGCGCGCGGCAGCCCAGACGCGCTGCTTGTCTGCAATGGCTACAAGGACATCGGATACGTCTCCCTCGCGCTGATGGCGCGCACCATGGAGCTCAACACTGTGATCGTGCTTGAGCAGGAAGAGGAGCTCGACATTGTTGTCGAGGCCAGCCGCCGCCTGGGCATCCGCCCGGTGATCGGCATGCGTGCGAAGCTGCGCACCAAGCATGCCGGGCACTTCGGCGCTACTTCAGGGGAGAAGGGCAAGTTTGGGCTGTGCGCTGCACAGATACTGTCCGTGGTGTCTAAGCTCAAGAGCCTTGGCATGCTGGATTGCCTCCAGCTTCTGCACTTCCACATTGGCTCCCAGATCCCGACCACTGCTCTGCTCGCCGATGGTGTCGGCGAGGCCGCGCAGATCTACTGCGAGCTCGCCCGCCTCGGGGCGGGAATGCGTGTCATTGATGTTGGAGGTGGCCTCGGCATAGACTACGATGGCACCCACTCTGCCCAGACCGATATGTCAGTGGCATACAGCCTGGAGGAGTACGCGGCGGCCGTGGTTGCTGCTGTTGGCCGCGTCTGTGACCGTAAGGGGGTGGAGCATCCGATCATCTGCAGCGAGAGCGGCCGCGCGCTGGTGTCACACCACTCTGTCCTGGTGTTCGAGGCCTTTTCGGCTTCGGCACCTGGTCACATCGACCCAGCTACGGCCTACCTGCTCGACGATCTCACAGATGATTGCCATGCTGACTACCGCAACCTCATGGCCGCTGCGGTCCGCGGCGACTATGAAACATGTGCTCTTTATGCCGACCAGCTGAAGCGGCGCAGTGCCGAGCAATTCAAGGAGGGGGCTCTTGGCCTGGAGCACCTTGCTGCTGTCGACGGGCTGTGCGAGATCGTCACCCGTGGCATGGGGGCGGCCGAACCGCTGCGCACGTACCACATCAATCTGTCCGTCTTCACGTCCCTGCCAGACGTCTGGGCCATTGGGCAGCTCTTCCCAATCATACCAATCCAGCGCCTGCAGGAGCGTCCAGCCATCGACGGTGTCCTTTCCGACCTCACCTGCGACAGTGACGGCAAGGTCGACCAGTTCATTGGTGGGAGGCACAGCCTGCCACTGCACGAGCTCCCTGGCCACGGCAGCCGTGGCTACTACCTGGGAATGTTCTTGGGAGGCGCCTACCAGGAGGCCCTCGGTGGGCTGCACAACCTGTTCGGCGGGCCGAGTGTGGTGCGTGTGTCGCAGAGTGACGGACCACACTGCTTTGCTGTGACGCGCGCGGCGACAGGGCCGTCCTGTGCCGACGTGCTTCGCGCGATGCAGCACGAGCCTGAGGTCATGTTCGAGGTCCTGAAGCAGAGAGCTGATTCTTCGACGGCCACCGCCATTGCCAGGGCATTTGGGGCAATGCCATACCTTGTGTTCGACGCGGAGTCGGCAGCATTGGGAGGTGGAGAGAGCAGCGGTATGAGCAGCGACTCGGAGGGGTCCACCACCGGTGCAGCAGAGGAGGATGAGGACTGGGAGTTCATGCGCGGGCTCACCGTCTGAACAACCACCAGCGATCTGCCATCTTGCCTATCACTGGGAGTAGTCGTCTATGGTTATCCCAGTGTTGTATCCTGTCTTCGTCGGGTGTCTTGTCGTCTATGGTTTCGCCGGAGTATTTTTGGCGCTTCTTTTTCATGTTTCGCATGCGTCTATCCGGTGTCCACCGTTCCCTCATTTCCTGAAAATAAGAAGGAATTAAGTTTCTTTCGAAATGTTATTTATTTACCTTTTTTTTTTTTTTTTTTTTTTTACATTTTAGATGGGAACCCGTGGATGTAATAAGGCCGGATGGGCATTGTGAGGAGTGGAGGGGTGTCTCTCTTCTCTCTCGCTGTCCATTCAGCGTTGTATTTTCTCTTCAAATGGCAAAGAAAATTAAAAAAAAAAAGAAGATAGAAAAAGGTTGCAAAAGATTGGTGTGCTCTCTGTGGTGCTCTGATTCTGCATCTCTTTCTCTCGGAATCAAAGTCACACTATAAACCTTGTCCATATTTCTAGAATGTGCTTCGCAAACTAGGCCAAGAATTCCAGGCAATTGCTACATGAGAGGTCTTGGAGGCTAGTGGGGTGGGGAAAATGGCAACTACCACATTTTTTGTGAGCTTGTGTTTTGGAATCACTGAATAAATCCAAAATATTCGGATGCTACGGATTCAACGCTCTCTAATTGCATCCCAGAAAAAAAATGAGTCCTGTGGAGGCCATCGTGGTAGGTGGGAGGAGCAAGTATTTGGAAGTATACTACTAGTACTAAGATAAATTTATATTAACAGTTTTTGGTTAGATAATAGATTTGGCCTGCAGTAGGTGAGGGGATGTGGCACGATGGATTACGATTTTTAGTGTGTTTGAAACCTGGGATCTTCAGAGGAATTTTGAAAAAAAATTATTATTTTGATATTTTTATCTCCAAAATTTATATGAATTTCTTATATTTCAATCAAGCCTTATATCTCTATGTGAACACACGTAGTTCCCCGCGTCACTGGTGCCATGTGTTCAGGGGTAGTAGGTAGGGGAGCTGTGCAGAGGCAAACAGTTGTTAGAAAAAACCTTTGCTTTCTATTCACAAATCTCAGCAGCACCTCTTACTAGCAGTTGAGTGTTGTACTGTTGTCTCATTAAAAACACTACCCACTGTGTTGGGGAGTAGGACCAGCCTCCCCACCAACTGCCTCATCCTCTACATAATTACTAGGCATCTGTTTTCATGGACACCACATAATGAACACATATGGAGCTCGTGAGTCTTCAAATTTTTGTTAAAATCTTGAAAAAATAAATAAATAAATCTGAAAGACATATGGGAGCTCATATTGTAACATACTACCAAATTACATGACTAGGCTCAACCATATATAGAAGAAACAAGAAAATAATTTGCTTGAGTTTGTTTTCTCTAAATTTTGTATATTTTCATAATATAGCTCCAAAAATAACTCCCTCTATGTCCTCCAATTTCTTCATATTCTTTTAGAATTTGAAGACCCCTGATTTCTTTATATATAGTACTCACAAATATAGCATCGAATTCACTTCTTTGGTATTATGATTATATTATTGAAGTATTTATTTGATCTTTTTTTAATAATAAGTTAGCTTTAAGTTCAATGACAATTTTTTTCTCAGATCTCGGAGGCAGTGCTCTATCCCCAGAAAGACTATTTCAAACTATCAGAGAAAATTTTCTCACAAATTCAGGAAAATTTGATGTGACATGAGTTCCTTTCAGAGATGTTGTGAAGTCCAAAACACTATTGAGGAGAGCAATAAGAACTGAAACTGAAAATTCTAGGAGCGCTAGTATATTCCACCGGAAAAGGGGCAAAAAAAAAAATGACTGGTGATAGTGACTCAACTGTGGCAACCACAAGTCGTTGTCCAGCTTCCACAGGCTTAGCACTGTTGCTAAGTTGCTATTCATCACCCCAAATATACTGTTCCAAGCTTGTCAATATACTCAATGTTCTTTTCAATCAAAAAGATCCAATCAAACATAACTATAAAAGACGGATAGAAGTTTAGAATTCGTCATTCCTGAATCATGATGGAGTTTTTTTTTAAAATAATACATTTTAAAAAATTAATTATAGAAATAGCTCTTCCAAGAGAGTGAACATGTTTCACTTGTTACTCTTGATGATTGTCGCCACCTAGACGACTTGTGGAGTCTGACGATCTCTTTATTAGCAGTGCTTATCGAAGAGACTCAGTGTGATTGTGAAAATTTTGGTACTCATCTTCCGGAGAGGAGAAGCAGTAATCATAATCGACAACAGAGTTAGACTCATCCGTTCAGTGCATCAACGAGGATTAAGAGAGATCGAACGGGTCTCCAAAACCTCGGGACACATCATTTATGTTTGATTCTCGCTCTCTTTTCACTCTTATTTTCTCTTATTGGTTTGGCTGAGTTCTTATTCACACTCATTTGTTGGAAAATCAATTTGTTGTTCTCATTATTGCAAAATTGTTTTTACACAAAAGTTTTTAAAAATCTCCTATTCACACCCCCTAATCGGCATCATTGATCCTACATACGTAACATTGATCTAATATGGCGGTGGACCCAGGGCTACATACATTAGGTCACTGCTTACGGTCTGTCCACACTATGCACCTGAAACCACCAATTATGATTTACTCGATGCCGATTAGGTTTTTCTTTTATGGTGGAGCCGTACACTCCGTGGAGAGTAATACGTCAGTTCGATCTCCACCAGAACGTACCTCCACTACCGATGCCACCCCTTGCCCAAAATATGCACTAGTACGTTATCTCATCTCAAAGTAATTTATTCATTTGTTTCTCATATGTTGTGCACTAATTGTATTGAATTGTATGTAAAAGGCAAAGCAAAGAAGAGCACACGATGCAGGCCCCTACTACGGAGCACACATATGATCTTGATCTTGCTACTAGGCTACATCACATGGTTAATAAAATGACTTAGAGTGCATTTTTTTCACATAGATAGATTTTCAGCTAATCTTGTTTTGTAATTGTTGTAGGATGACAGTTTTCGACACAACTACCGTTCAGCTCAAGCAGTCCCCAATCGTCTCCAGTGACAACTGCAAGTGGCGAGGCACGAGCTCACTGCAATACTTAGTAGAATATGTGAGATGTCGAAGCGCCACATGGAGAAGATGGCATGCCACAGAGGAGGTGATGTCGTCAACCCCTTGGATATTCCCAATCCATCTGGTATTGCAACTGCGGTGCCAAATGTCGGACAAGGATATTTCGGCAACACGACAACAACACGATTGCTTGATCACTAAGAGTATGGCAGCCAACAAAGGGATGTCTCTGTTGCATCTAGGCCTTCATGCCTAACCCTAATTTTGATGATTAATGAAAACAAAGTGTTCCGGACTAATTGTGCTATTGAGTTTATTTGATACAGAGTTGCGTTGGGAAGATATGCACGGAATACAAGAAGAACCCGACGTAAAATAAAAGCACAAGTAGCAAAGAGCAAAAGACAAGTCCAAAATCGTAAAGATGCGAAAGACCTCAGGTATTACGAGTTTTTATATTTTACCGATCTTGGCGTGTGGAGATGATCGGTTAGGAAAAATTCTTTCTAGCTTTAACCGTACTATAAAGAGGGGTAGCGAAAGTCCTCTTTTTATCTCTAGCACAAACCGAGAATGTTAGGTCATTGCATCGCATCCTTTTTATGTGGATTTGCTTTTGGTCTTATTTGGAAAAATCTGTTTTTCAGTTCAGTTTTTGACAGCAGAAGAGTATTTGCATTTTTCAGAAATATCTAGGCAGATCTGGTTTTTGCTTCTGTTGACAAAAATGTAGCCCTTGAAATTATCTTTCCAACGAGCTATTAAACACCTCTTTTGGATTTCTGGATTTAAAGTTATAGCTGTTTTTGTTCATGTTGACTGTCAGTTTGCATAACTGACTGTCAGTTTGAATGTCAGTTTAGTGTAACTGACAATTGTCCAGAGAGGGTGTTTTTTGGTCTCAAATTTTTTGTACTAAACTGACTGTCAGTTGGGGTTTCGACCAGAGAGTGTTTTACTGTGTTTCTATTTGTTTCTGATCGAGCTAGTACACAAACTGACTGTCAGTTTGTGTAACTGACTGTCAGTTGCGTGTTCCAGCTTTCCTGTTTTGGCTGCAAACGGCTAGCTATTTTTTATCCGTAAATTTTGTCGGCCGTTGTGCACTAAACTGACTGTCAGTTTGGGTTGCTGATTTTCAGCCCTAGCTCCAACGGTTCATTTGATTCTTGAGGCTATAAAAAGGGGCTTTGTGCATAAGTTTTCGATAACCAGTAGCAGCATTTCATACACACTCTTGAGCATTAGTTTCTTATATAAAATCTTGATCTTTTGATCAAGTCGAGTGCTTTCCGATCCACCGAGAGTTTCAGTTCTTTTGCATTTGCATATACTTAGCTTCTCGGTGCTTGTTTGGAGGTCTAGAGAAGACCTCGCTGCCTGTTACTCTTGGTGAGCGCCCTCACCTAGACGGTTCGGAGGCGTGGCCGTTGACCTCTTCGTTCGGAGATTGTCGGAGAGGCTCGGCAAGTGTGTACAAGGCATCGGTGCTCGCCTTTCCGGAGTGGACAAAGAGCAACCATTAGTGATAATATCCTTGGTGGATATTGAAGCAAGACTCAAGTGATTTGAGTGCTTCAACGAGAATTAGTGGAGACTGGGCGAGTCTCCGATACCTCGGTAAAAGTCTTCGTGTTCGTTCTCTTTTCCCTTTACTTATATTATTTGTTCTTTATTTGATTTAAGTTTTAAAGTTTTTAAAGCCTCCTATTCACCCCCCCCTCTAGTCGGCATCCTTGATCCAACAGTCTCAGCAGGACTTAATGATGGCAGCCAGTTCACTTATTGACTAGGACCATCCACGACACATGACTGCACTCGCGTCAACACTGGTCCATCATGGATACCACAATATTCGAGAAGTATCGATCCTAGTCATGGTATACGAGATTACACTGATTTCGATGGATGGTATGTAGCCATCTTTGATGAGAGTACGCCAAGTGACTTAGATCCGACATAAACGACTCCATTGCCTTCACCTACACAACCGACGCAAATGAATTTGTCACCTCCACCTCAGGGCCAGAATAGACATCGGAGACAGGTCCCACCACCGCGTGCTCCCAGCGGGCGACTTTCTACCCCGCCGACTTGATGGTCTCCATCTGGCTGTCGTCAATGTCCATCGCAGCCTCCTGACACGAAGATAGGCCGCCATACCTTCCTTGTCTTTTGTATGAATAAGATATTGGAATTTAATATGTATGATCGTTAATCAAATTTTCCATGGTTTTTCCTTATTTCTCATTTTTGTATCTCCATATGAGTTGCTCATCTGACAAGACTTTCGACATGCGACTTCATCGTATTCATAACTTTGTAAATAATCGTTAATTGACATTCTAAATTTTATATCAAACTAAAAGTACTTATAAAATACTTTATTATTTTAAACAGTGTACGTGAGCCTGTCCTCAATCATCATGATGATATTTTTATCACCAAACAAACTGGTGACTGGCTGCGGGAATTATCTATGTCGACAATCATCATGGTGACAAAATTTGAACACAAAGTGATATTTTTGTAATTAGTATTTTTAAATGCATCATTTAAAAAAATCATCATGACGCAGATGATGATCGAATACGTGTAAATTAAATTTTGGCGGTTGGGTTGATCCTTGGGCTAATGGATTCCAGATGCAACCTCTGCCGACTGAAATGTGGCGTGCAGGCGTGACGCGTCGTATCATACCGCACTTTATCCCGAAGTCGAAATCTTTCTTTTTCTACTTTAGTTTGTACAAATGTTCCATTATTCGCCATGTCTTACCGTGTCTGGGACAGTTTGACGTTCCATCTCAAGTCAGTAAGATTTCGTGGTTGGCGAATCTTCAGTTAACTCTTCCGACAATTATATTTATCGATATCGCTGTTGACCTTAAATCTCGTGCGAATCATCCCATGTCACTGTCCTCCTTAAGTTTATTCGATTCCATTTCTCCGAGATTAGTTGATACTGGGAGAGTTTTTAGCTAGCTGCACCATTAGCTTTAGCCAATAAAACTTTGAATAATTCAAATATCAAAATCAAGCTCACACTGTATTATAATTACAAGGAAACAAAATTTCTCGCATATTTTTTGGCTTATTATTATTACCGTGATCGAAATGGATTTTCAAATACATTAGGTGAGATATGGAATTGATTACACCAAGTTTTGTTCAAATGAGAATGTATTGTGATTAGCATTATACCTTATGTGTATCTGAGTATCTCGTATGCACTAATATCATTTTTATGTAGATGATTTTGATATTTTTATATATGGATGGGAAAGATTGAAAAAGTTTTAACAATAGATATATCGAAAATTAGTTTACTTAGGAATGTAAAGAGTATATATGTTATGACAGTTTTTCTTAAAGGTGAGACGTTTAATTTGGGCATATATTCCTATGGAAGAAAAGATCAGCATGGTGTGATGGGATTTGGTTAGTAAAGAGGGGGGCTGGATGGGATTAGTGCTTTATAAACAAGGGGAGCTAAACGACAGACAAAGCTCTCCCTTTTGCAGCGGGATGTTGTATTAGAAACTACTGCATACACCTTGCTTGGTTATGCATATAACATCACTCTCTTTTCTGTGCAAACTGCAAAGGTAAACTCCACTTTCATACATTGGTTCCAGAGTTGCATTCGGTCCACCTTGATCAGCTTATTAAATAAACAACTTATAGGGCTTGTGGCTAAGAAAGCTCGATTTTTTTTTATAAGTTTAAAAATTGTACGCTTAGAAGTTGGCTCATTTGATAAAGAGATGTGAAAAGAAAGAGAGGAGAGAATAATAACCTATATAAGCCGGTGACAAGGAATTTAAGCGTATTTTCTTGGATGAGCTTTTTTTAGATAATTTTGTTTTACATAAGTAGAAACCCCTCCATAAACCGAGTGTGATTTGCCCATTGTGTCCGTCTTTAGTACTCTCTATGTGATGTGATTCAAGATATTTGATAGATATCACAAATGGCCATAAGTAATCGAAAAAAGAACATGTAAGAACACACAACAAAGAATATACACCCCTTGGCCAAATAAAACTGAGTGATTGGTCGTAGTTTAAACTTATTTGATCAATAACCTAAACTAATCTTATTTGAACACCCCTTTATGAGTATCTAATTAATATGAAAAAAAATTGAATTTCATAAAAAAATTGAAATTCTCCTTGAGTTTTAATTTCTTAACATAAATAAAAAGAAAAATATATACTTTTTGAACTATAACAGAGGATACAAATCACTGTCAACTATGGAGATGATGAATGTGGTAGGTAAAAATGTATATGTTAGTCTCCCTAGAAGGGTCAAAGCTACACCAATCTCATGCATTCCATCCTTATGTTTCTTGAGGTCTATGAAAACTTAAAAAGGTGAACATAACAAGAAGGAAGCAGCTTCCTAATTAAAAATATTTAAGACTAACTCAGGGTATAAGAGATCTAAAGAGCGACAACTAATTCCGCCATGTTATATAAGAAAGTCAAACTTCAATTTTGAAATCCAAGATGGTTGACGCGGGCTGTTGCAACACTAGTTTTTTTCCTCTTCATACGACGATTAAACAATGATGCATCGATTAATTAATAAAAATTAACATAGATCCATCAAGGTCATAATGATTAATGACTCACATAGGAGTCATCAATCAATGACTAAGATGGAGCACTGATCCATCATGACAAAGATGGTTGATTTCTTGTGAAAAAATTGAATCTCTATTAAATAATTTGATTTTTCGATCGGACAGCTTCAAAAGCAATTGGAGCAAATTAGCAATGCTTGGAGTACAACCAATCCATGACAAGGAGGTGAGCATAATTGATCACAAAAATGTTGGAACGAGAAAATGCGACATGTTTGAGTAGTTGGGACACCTAGCATGGACTGCACTTTTTGAGCATTTCGTCAAATTAATCGCCTCTTTTTAGTCTCGGGACGCTCGCAAACGACACCGTACCAGGTGTTCGTTTTGGAGAGATCAGCTGCAATATTGGGAGCTTCCAGCTTGAAGTGTGCGACAAGTTTTACAAGGAAAGAAAATTTTGCCACGACAAGCTAGCTCCCAATATTGCTTCGCTGCATGCATTCATCGCCCACGTGCTTGTTGTTCATGAATTGAAATCTTTTTTGTATTTGAAAGTGCTAATTAATCACTTCATTAGCCAAGCATCGGTTAAGCCAACTTTGGTCAATTAATCCGACTCCAAGTTATGAAAGAACGATAGAATAATCGAGTGCTACTTAACATGTGAATGCTATGTTGAAACTTGAGTTGGGCGTGCTTTTAGTGAAATGGATACAACTTGTATGTTGCCATGTTCAAGGGACAAGCTGGTTACTTAGAAGCCTGAGAGAAATATTCTTGCTTTGACAATTCACTGTGTTATCTATATGTTAATGCTGTTGTCCAGCCGGAGGGTTGGAGTTGGTAAGATAAGACAACAATTTGTAGTTCATGTTGAAATGTCATTGCTTAGATGGTCAAGCAATCTAATGAAAAGGTAGTCTTCTGTTTGAATTTAAGCAGAGAAACAAATTAAAGAAGAAAGGTGAAGAGATTTTAAATGTGAACTCATATGCATACAGGACACCACGGTGACCAGATTTTAAATTCGAGTGATGTCGTGAACGATGAAATGCTTGCCTGTTGATGCAAGAAACTGAGCGTTTTCTCCATGGATCAAGTACATGATGTTGTTTCCCATGTACAGACGGCTTGTTCATGTCACTGTCAAAGTTCTCGGCGCCTATTCTTTGATCTTTCTTAGCATTTTCTTCATTTCTTTGGCTATGACCTATGATAGTTAGTACATGTTCTTATTTTCCATCAGTTGGGCATTTCCTTGTGTCGTTGAAGAATTCTTTCCTACTTCTTTCCTGAATTGAAATAGAGTCGTTAATGTAACATTCCTGGAATTGTGCTCCTGGAAGCCGGTAAGATTTCGTTGAGCTGTACCCACACCAATACAACAAAATAGAAAATTTCGTCTGACTCATGGTTTAGATATCTTTTTTTGAAGTATTCTCATAGTTTTAATTTTCTCCAAAATAATTTTTAAAAGATGACTCAATTCAATCAGCGGCAGCCCAAGATGCGAGTGGTTCGGCTCAATACTTCTCAGCACTCAAGCCCAAACAGGAGGCGTGCGTCCCAAATTTTGCCGCCCGGCAGGCGAGTTGCGCAGAATCCAGCCAGGCGTGTAGGCTATTCGGGATGGACTGCAACCTCGGCTCAGATTGAGATCGGCTTGCGTCTTAAATGAGCCGATCTGGCGTCGGTAAAGACTCGAATATTTGGAAAAAGAAAAAAAAATAGCCGTCCTCCAAGCCAGTGAGGCCACCAAAGACACACCAAGCCACTAGCCCAACTACTAGGCCCACCGAAGCCCAAAGGCACCAACCCGAAGCCTTGTCTCGTGAGTCACTCCTCAATCCTCCATCCTCCATCTCGGTTTACACATCAAGAGACTTTTAATCCTCTGAATTAGAGTTGCTGTCGCGGATCTATCGATCCCCGTGCTTAGAACTTTATTGCACATAACTGAGGCATCTGTCTCGATGCTAAGCTGTTCATACTGCTTATCCATAGCAAACTGTTCTTGATTTAAGCATCCATTAATTGTAGAGTACATTCCTATAATACCCTCCACTCCACTGTAATACAAGAATTTTAATTTCCTCTCACTTTTTTCAATTTTGTACTCAAAATCTCACATTATATTCAAGATTTGCAATGAAGTTCTATCTACAAAGTTCCACAAGTAATATTAACAAAAAATATTTTTAAAAAGTACTTAAAAAATGACACATCCATAATGCTTAAAAAAATATCAAAAATAGATTCTAGTTAGAGAAAAAAAATTTTACAAAATAAGTCCAAAACTAAAAACTAAATAGCATTAAGAAACATTAAAAAACCAAAATAATCACAAGAACATAAAACAATTTAGAAACTCAAAATTATCTTGTATAATAAAATTATATCATGAAAACTATAATATTATGAAGTATACAAAGATAAAAAAAAATAATAATATCAAGCATAACAAAAAAAATTGACTAAAGAGTTAGTCATAAATAAACACTTTTATAAATTAAAATTTCTAAATAAATTCTTTTTGTTTTTGTAGATATGCCTTGAAGAAAAATATTTTGCAATTATTTTGTATAAAAATTGATCGGAGAATTGAACTTTTTTTTATATATATATACGCATACGCTATAATTAGTTCTAATTTTTTTTTTTTGGGTTGGCGGGTGGGGTTGGGTGGGGATGTAGTTTTATGTCTTGGATAGGGAGCCCGTGGTATCCAGTCCTCGATACAATTCCACACAGGCAGAAATTTTTGTGCAAGAGTTTTACTCAAATTAGCTCGCGAGGGCATTTGTTTCAGTTTCCAATACGCACAGGGCGTTGCTGCCCTCCCACTTCTTTTGTGCGTTTTCGTGATGCTCACAAGGTAGACGGCGATCATCTGAGCTCTTATGGCATGCACCAATTACATGTGCGTGAATAAAGTGATATTCAATAGGATTTTTTGGGAGTTTTTTTTATAAATAATCCATATAAAAAAATCAATTACAAAAATAACTTATAGTTCTAAAATTTTGCATAAATAACCTGCCACGTCAGCCTGTCGAGTTTTGAGAACTCGACAAGAGACATATCACGTGGAAAAGACTTATTGAGTGTCCAAGGCTCGACAAGTCTCACATCAACCGTGACCAGGACCCTCTATCGACCAGGGACCACGACCATCAACTTGTCGAGTACTGAACACTCGACAAATAACTCAATATCAACCTGTTCAGTGGCTTTAGAACAACC
The DNA here is from genome assembly GCA_019359835.1 of Pharus latifolius. Lineage (NCBI taxonomy): Eukaryota > Viridiplantae > Streptophyta > Magnoliopsida > Poales > Poaceae > Pharus > Pharus latifolius. The sequence goes on from CM033324.1 coordinate 82,089,606, forward strand.
AAAGGTTCTTAACCCAACTGATTACCACACCCCCTCTCACCCCCGCAACCTAGGTTCAAATCTCACGCTTGCCACAAGACAAGTGACTCAATATTAACCTATTCACTGGCTTTAGAGCAGCCAAAACTCCTAACCCAGTTAGTTAACACACCCCCTCACCCCGCAGCCTGAGTTCGAATCTCACGTTTACCACAATTAAAATCAATTTTTGTCAACTTAAGTTGGTGGTCTTGGCCCTGGTCGATAGAGGCTTCTGATCGCGGTCCAGACGAGACTTGTCGAGTGCCCAACACTCGAAGCACTCGACAAATCTCTCTCACATGACAGATCGCTTATCGAATTCTCAGAACTTGATAGGCTGATATGGCAAATTATTTGTACAAAATTTTAAAACTGTAAATTATTTTTGTAATTAATTTTTTTATGAGTTATTTATAAAAAAAAAACTTGATTTTTGGGCAAACTCTCTCTCTCTCTCTCTCTCTCTCTCTCAGGATCTCATTCATCTCTTATAACTTGACAACGTTGAAACACCCGATACAAAACGTACACCAATCACACTGATATCGCTAAGAAGATGCTGCTCCAAAAGATGGCAATGCACCATTAAATTTGCAGAAGAGCACACATGGTTATCTTGAGTATAGCACTGGAAGGCCGGCCTGAGTAATACTCGTGGATAAACATTAACAGGATCCCTAATCCGCAGTTGTGATGTCAGCTTTGCATGTAAGAGTTTTGGGAGGATAGAGTTCCCATAATGCAACTGTAGTGTCCTCAGAGCAGGACGCCATCAGTTTGCAGTCAGATGAGAAAGTCACTGCATTACACTGCAAGCAGAAAAGCAACAAAAAAAAACGTAGATGTTTACATATATTCACTGAATCAAAGTGAAGTTAGTAATACATCAGAAGAAAAAAAAAACAAGCAGTTTATAAGCTCATCATCAATCACAGCTGCCACTAGAAGTATAAATGCAAAGTTATTTCTGTGAAGATAATTGAGAAGATCGAAGTGCAGAGTTTACCACGCCATGTGAAAGAATAATGAGCAGCCAAGCAAAAAAAAAGTTCTGATCTAGGTTAGGTTAGAGTAAGGATTGTCTTGCAGATAAATAGAGGAATCAGGTTTAGCCACAGACATCACTATAAAAGCCAGATAATCCGACCAATTGAAAATTTACCAAAGCCTATTAGACATAGAAAACTGAAGCCACTGCCTGATCTACCTGACACTACATGAACGTCTGCAGTTCATACAAGTTACAGAAGCTCTAGGATCAATAATTTTCTGTTTTACTCAAAGATGTAACATGTCCATGCATGCAGACACCACATCACCAACAATGCCCCCACCAGCAAAAAGAATGAAGAAAATCAGTAAAAGCATGGCAACACAGACATATCAAATATGAATGTACAGTTTACTTATATAAGCTAGTTTTCAAACTCTCATTTGCAAAAGAAAACAGGGAATGCAATTAGACAAAGTTGCATACCAAAGCACTGTGGTACTTTAACACTGCCAGGGCATTTCCTTTACTGTAGTTATATACTCGAATCCTGCAATAATGAATTGCACCAATGAGTTGTAAACTTAAATCAATACCTACAAGATATGATAGTCAAAAGACCTTCACATTCTTTTAGTAGCATCGACGATCACAAGGAGCTACCCCTTAAGATTAATGTACTAATCATTCAAGTATATTGATGCAATCGTTGACTGAAGTATTAGGAATTCACTAAAAACATGTGACATTAGCATTCCTAGTAAACAAAAAGCCAGAAATGAGAGAGCAAACCTGTGGTCCCAACCGGCAGTTGCTGTTATCTTGTTGTCTGGTCGAATAGCTGTACCTGCTATACCAGGACGCTCAAGTTCTATTTCTTTCCTAAGAGTAAATGTACCCTGCAGTCAAAAGGAAATAACGCATCAGTACATCAAGACTGGTCGAAAAGTCAACTACAACTTATTCAGTTATTCCTCCCCACTCCACTCCGTTTCAACCACAACAGTTTCGCTTATAAGCCTCATTTTCTACCAAACAGCTTTTGGGGCTTTTAAATAAGCCAGCCTTTTGGGCTTATGATAAGCCCAAGCTAACCGAAGCACCCCCTTGGTGGGCTGCTAGACATCCTTAGATAACCCAAACACATGCTCCTCCTAACATAATAAAATGAGCAATTCTTAAAAGCATTCCCCTGGATGTATGATTGCTTATACATACATATATTTGGAGAAACAACTGGTGCTGCATTGGAAATGATATAACATGGGAATCCGCAAGGAATACAAGGTACAGTCAAGCTATAAGTGTAGTAAAACAAAGATTTTGTACTCAAGGTATGTCCCTTTGATCATGAGGATAAACAATTATATAAGCAGGAAACCAGCAAAGGAAAGCTGTACATACCTTTTGATGATCAAGAGTAAACATGACTACTTTATTATCAGCACCTCCTGAGATTCCACCATTGCAAAAACCATCAACAGCGATGGATAAAGCTGCACACATGCATCTTATCAGAACATATATTGTTTCATTCTACCAAATGTAGACATAACATAGTTACTCTTGAAGAAGATAACTAGCTAATCAGAAGTGAGCCCCTCCTTGGGCGAATTTCTCCTTTTGCTCTAAACAACGGCGAAAAAAAGCATGAAACCTGATTCTGAATGATATTTCACCGAAGATAAAGGTAATTCAGGCTTTCGTAAATCCCACCAAAGAGTGCTTCCATCTTCATAACTGATCACCAAAAATGGGGGTTCTTTAATTAAAAATGATTCGATAGGTGAACTAGAAATATACATGCTTCGATAAGAACAATCCAACTGATGTTATAGTTAAACAAGGAAGCAATGCTATACAAAATGGAGAGCAGAAAGTTGTCATAACTAGACATGGAAGCATCAAATTCTTGCTTCAGATCAAGTACTTGGCTGATTATTCACAGAATGTGAAGTATGAAAGTGGAGACACTAATAAGATACATCAATTATAAAGGTAGACCAATTTAGGCTTTAACTATTCAACGCCAGATCAGCTCAAGGTGATACTAAAAATAGCTATTTGACTAGTTAACAATATACAAATATGAAATGTTTGACCCCATAAGTTGAATTATGCACATCACCCACTTCAACTACAATGGATTTCTTCGTATCCTCTCTAGGTTACTGTAGTGTATGATCAAAACTTCTCTTTTGTTCTTTTCAATCATGATTGTTCTCAAATATATAAATGAAAGGATGAAGCATGCATGAAATATTACTAAAGCATTTGAATACTGTTTGTCATGTCAATGTAACTAGCCAGATACCCCATCAGAGATGTATAAAGCTTATGGCATATTTACCATTAATTAGGTGCAGTCAATAGATGACAATCCCAAAACCATCAACGGGAAAACCTCAGGACAGAGGCAAGGGAGTAGAATAGAGCACATGTAATGAATGTTGATGAAAAAACCAGGTGAACATATAAGCCCTTTAAGATAGATGATCCTAAAAAGAATTTATTTATTTTTGTTCACCTACTCAAAACATGATCTATTAATAATGCTTGCAAGATTAGTTGCATAATATATTTGACTTGGCCAAACTTGATGTGGGCATTCACCTTGACAAAAGATTCACATAGCCTCCAGATTCGCATGTGAAAGCTTGAACAGCCATGCATAGTCCTACAACCAACCAAATAAATTTTCAAGGATTTACTTGAAACATAAATAGCCAGGGTAAACAAATATTATCTAGCAAACTATATTCTTTATGTAAGTACCATGTGGGGGCCTTGTTCACAGATAAGTCCCAAGTCTAAAAACTACAGGGAATTTTATGACTGTAATGCAGATGCAGAGCACCATACCAACTCAGTAACTGTAGTAAAAAAATAATTCATGAAATATGGTAATGTGCATTTAGCAGGAACATTTCATTGGCAAGGAAATGAACAAAATACATCTAGGCCCATATTTAGGGAGAGTTCATCCTAAACCACACTTATACATCCTTTGCTTCACTGCTTCTAGAGAGCTTAGCTTATTGCAAAGCACAGCTCCATGGGATAACAGGACATTTTTTTTCCTGCTATATATGCCCATATAACCTCTGACTGGCTATAATATCTGTCACTTTTATGTGATCAAGTCACATAAATATTTGATATGGTACAGTACTCAGGAAGTATTACCCTCCAAGTCAAAGCAAAGTTATCCAACCCCCAATTGCTATTCATTGTCATAACACAACATGACACAACAATTAACTAATGCTGAAGCAATCAGGACAAACCTCTTTCCTTCATTGGGAGAGCTGTCGTATTAGCATTGCATGTTTGAGGCAAGCACATTACCCTCTTTGCACTTATAATGTCCCAAAGTTCAACCTACAAATTTTGAGTCACAATATGAGAACAAAGGTAAGAAATAAACATTACAAAAGAGTTGTGCCTGCTTCGATCTCTTGCATCAGCTCATACAAGTGTCACCCAATATCAAGCATTTGATATACTTCCTCATGTTTGCCCAAAAACAGGATAATTTTTAAACTAACCTGAGAAGATTCTTGACCAGCGACAGCCATTAGATTTTGTCCATTAAATAAAAATCCTATCAAATCATCATTAATAGAATAGTAATTAATAAAGAGTTATTTGACACCATTATCTTTACAAGAGAAATAGTGACTATTTGCTCTTTCTTCGGAAAGATTTCAGCATTGTGTGATGCATGCACACATACATCAACTTGGTATGACATAACTATGCAACAAAGAAGAAATTTTCAAGAAAGAGGGAATGGCATAGATGCCCATCTTTAGTCTTTATATTGCATGGGTGCCCCTCCTAACTTAGTAATAACAAAAATGCCCATCTAAAAGGGTTTATTGTCTCAATCATACTCATAACCGTATCTAACAACTTTTTATAGTGGATTGTGTGCAAAATTACCTTTCTACCCTTATTTAAACTAAAGGTGTGAGAAGCAATAGCACTAGTAAGTCACAACAGCTCACCAGCAAATCTTCTCCCCGATGAAAGGAACCAACCTGCCTAGTTCCTACTGTGCTATACTCGTCATTGTCGTAAAAACTGCTCTCATACATCATGTTGTCATCCTCATCACATGCATGCTGCCCTCTTCCTCTTCATCATCACCATCACTCTCATAATCACCATACTCTCCATCATCACAAGCGGTCTTCCATGTTTGCATCCGCCTCCTCAGCCGCTGCTGCGTCGGTGTGGGGGTTGTCGTTACAGGCTAGCAGAGGACCTCCATCACTGCCCTCATCTACAGTGGACCTTTGCCACCGCCCTCATCCATGACATCAATGAAGAGGTGGCAGTTGGGGGAAGCATCCCGGCCTGTAGGAACCGTGGCGGTGACCGCCAAAAGTACCGACACCATCCGCTGGCCACGCCGCCTAGACAGCAAGTAGGCGAGCATCCCATGCCCCTTTCCCGTCAGCGTCGGCACCATGCACGAGTCCTACGCAGCCACATGCAGCCGACAGAGCGTGATGCCTGCCTCCTAGGCTACTTTGGGTATATTTCTTTTTTTAAAAAAAACAACCATATAAGACTAGCACTGATTTTGACTCTAAACACACTTTGGATCTCTTATTATGCAAGAAGGGCATAAAAGTATGTAAAGAGCTTTTGAGATGGGCATCTTTTATATTGCTAGATTATGAGGGGTATCCATACAATATGGAGATTAAAGAGGGGCATTTATGCCATTCCCCTTCAAGAAAGGTTAGCTATTAAACAAGAATTGTGTAAGAAAAAGAAAAAGTCAACATCCCGTAAGCGGGGTGGTCTTCAGGTGCTATATCACATTCATTCATATGATAACCTAGTAACTACAAACAAGGATTTGAGAAACATTATCATGGGCCTGTTTTGAGGGACTTAAAAATGGGCTGCTAAAAGTTCAAACCTTGCTAGATAAGCTGTTCTCGGAGAGCTTTTCAAGTGAGCTAAGCCCAATCTGTACTAAGCTAAAGAAGCCTCCCCTCACGGCCCACCTCATGGGCTGATGCACAAGCACAAGCAGCCAAGCTCTCCTAAACAGAGCCTTTATGGCAATTAATCAGCCGTACACATGCCCATGCAGAAAGAGAGAATCTCACTAAACTTTAAAAACAAAAAATCAAAGCAAACTTCATCCATAAAAGATTGAGCAATTGATATTAGAAACTGCAAAGAGAGAATGAGCATGCTGTAGCTTATGGTTTTCCATGTACGGCCATCAGAATATATTAGGCTATTAGTTGACTAAAGTATGACTTATCACATAATGAGCAACTGAAGCTGAGGAACTATGGAATTATGAAAATCAGAAATACTTCTCCTTTGTCGATACTGGATTATCCTTGCTCTTTCTACCAAATTGTGCTGGAGGCTTCCACTGACTAGAGATAACTGAGTTACTTAGGAGCCAGACTGAAGAGGCCAAAGAGAGTGCAAATTCTAATAGCAAGATATCACTAGAACTCACCTCTTTTCAGCAAATGCTAGAGGAGATGATATTGTTTTCACTGTTTGATATCAAATCAATAAACTTTGTATGGGAGGTTTCATCCTGATCATTAAGATTATACTACTATTTGTGTGGACAAAAGTAACTTAATTCAGGAGGAGAAATAACATGATCTTTTGTAAGTTGTTCTGTAAAAACATCAAGATACAAAGCGATCAGATGCTGAAATGGTTGCACAATACCTTGTTCATGTTCTGGGGACCCTTCTGCAGAATTCACACCATGCAATTCTGTACTTTCATCTACAACTGCTCTTTGTGAGTCAACATTACTTGTTGAGCAGCTCAAGCCAAATTGTGTGGCAAGCTCGTCCACAGAAATTGACTGGCTAGGTTGTGTGAAACAAGGAGACTTCACCAATGAAATCTTGCAAAAATGGTATGCACTTGTTCTGATCGTAAACAGAGGCTTCCTACAAGAACCCAAGAAGTTGTATCAATTGCCAACTCCATAGGAAATTCATCCAAGGCCACTCCGGTGCACCAAAAATCCTGCTAAATATACATTTCTTCATGTTTCTTCATGAATCTTTGGCACATCTTTGATCTAGCTTCTAGTCCTTTTATAGAGAATAAAAAAAGGAAAATAGCACTAGAGACCCACCTACTATCACACTTTGTGCAATCAAACTCCTCCACTCAAAATTGGAGCAATTAGATCCCTTTACTATTCAGACATATGCAATTGGGCCCCCTCCATATCCATTTATCAATTAATTATGTTAAAATAATAGTCACCGATATGTCAGTCCTTATGGAGTGGTCCCATATGTCAATGAGAATAATTTAATGAAGAAATGGATGAAGGGGCTATTGCTTCTATTGAATAATAAGGGGTTTAATTGCTCCAATTTCAAATAGAAGGGCCTAATTGTACAAAATGTGATAGTAGAGAGACCTCTAGTGCTATTTTTCTTAAAAAAAAAAAAAATCTACAGGAACGAGATAGTATTGTAGGTTCTCCATATTTGCTCACAGCATTTGTAGAAGCTCTTCATATATCTACCACACTACATTTTACAGATGGAGGACATTAGTATGTGCGGAGTCATATATGCCACAGCATGTCCACACAACATCAATCTAATATAAAAGAGGGGCTACGTTCTTCAGACAACTTATGGGGCTGTGCCTTCTCCTCAAGCTACAACCTGGAGAAGTGGAGATCCCAGAAAAAAAAAAAGGCACTATAGCATGAAGAAAAAGGATCTCGGAAAACGTGCATAACTCTATGCCGGTGAAATGGTGGCAGAAATCATATAAACCTTTTTGTTGTGTATACAATTCTTGAAAAAAAAAAACTATAAGGAGAACTGAATGTGGAAGTATGCAGATGTTTGAAAAAATATGCTTGGGAAATATGGCTATACTATTATAGTTGTGCTCAGATGTCTAGGCTTGCGGTAGGATCAAAAAATGACAGAAAGAGGAAGTGGACTGTAGTTATCTGGGCAGCTGAACTTCATGGAGGAGTTGATGCAATGAGTGGCAGCCCAGGAGTGGTTACAGAATATGATTTTGATGAGACACCAAGGATAAGGAGTATGATAGGTGCTGGGTTTGAAACCTGATGGTCGTTGTTCTGTTTTGAGGAAGAAGATTGGAAGCCGTTTTGTAACGACTTCTCTTGATGGGTTGTATGGCTTCTAATAACAGTTGAAACCTTTTAAGCGTAAATGTGTCTGTGTGTTATATTTCATTTAGGTTAGTGAGAGTGTCTCTTCTACTAATAATGTCCCAACTTGCATTTTATTAAGGTAAACAGCGTCTTAACTTTCTCAAAGAAAAGGGTATATGCCAACACTATGCAGGTCAGATTTACACAAACTTCGTATTCAAACTTCTAGTAGACAGCAAATGCAAGGAAGTATACCGTGACAGCCCAGCTTCTTCAATCACCCAGCATTTGCAAGTCCCGTCTCTGCCCTGGCTGCATCCACATCAGAAAGATGGACCTTGATCAAAGTCATAAACATCAGGACAATGAGAAAAAAGAGCTCCCATGAAAATATGCTGCAAACTCAAAACTATTCACTTATGGGCATACTGATGTTGTCTTAGATGCAGAATCAAATAGATGATTCAAGTGAATTTTTTCTAGGCATTAGAATCCCACTTCTGGAAGCAGTTCCACTTCCACATGGTTATGTTCTGTGATTGCAATCCCAAAACATTAACTAACAAACTTGAATTTTTATTGCAAGTCCAGTTCTCCAATTCCTACCAGTAACACTAAGAGTATAACAAACAAAAAAAAATGGGTAGTTTTAAGTAAGTAATTTTAATATGAGGTAGCGGTTGTGCTAAATCCATTAAAATATTGCATGATTTGCTATTACATGTTTCTAGTGAGTTTTCGTAATATTATTTGTTCATGTATTGTAATATTTTACTGCAATATTTATCTAGTCTAGGACAACAGCATCCTGAAATAAGCTAATTTTGTAACATCCTAGAATCAGAATCACCCAGACAAAGTTCACCACAATTCACTAACCTAATAATCTTGTTTCCAAGTCCGGTGCCGGCAGCCACCGAATACACACCGGCCGACCCACCGTGAGCCCTACAAAACCACTTAACATCACATCAAATCACCTCCAAGTTAATCAAGCAGTTATAGAACAGTAGTTACCAAACTGAGGATACTGTGCGGTGGCTCGCGGTATCCCAGACCCTAAGCTCTCCGTCGGCCGCACTGAAGGGGCAGAACCAAGGAGCCAAATCACGCCCTAGACAAATATATGTATACGGATGCGCAGTGACGTACGTGAGTGGATGATTAGACAGGCGTTTAGGTTTGGCGGTGGGATTACCCGGAGAAGAGGAGCGGGAGGGAGGGGTGGAAGCAGGCATCGGTGACGGAAGCGCGGTGGCCGCGGAGGATGGCGGTGGGGTCGGGGGGAGGGCGGCGGCCCGGCTTCTCCGGGTTGCCCATGGCAAATCCACGTCGCGAGAAGAAGCGGGAGGAGGGTTGTCTCCGAGGAATTGCTGTTCGAGGTTTTCACACTGAACAAATCAGGGCCGGCCCGAGCCCGGTTTCAGGGATGGGCCGGGATTGGAGTTTTAAGCCCAATGGCTGATTTGGCCCTGCACAGTTGCGTCTTAGCATGTACTCCGACAACAGCCTGGCCCTGGACTGGACTGCCCGGATGTAATTGGGCTTTTCAACGACCGGGATCAAGACTTTTGAGTGCTACTTGAATGGGATAAAAATTTGATAATAATCTTTCTGCATTGAGAATGATCGTATAGATGATCCAACCATCAGGTCAAAAACAATTGATCAGCCTTATATGACATACCTGGGTGTTAGTGTTTTGCAGATGGGTTTTATCAATTTGCAGCATGCATTGGTTATGATAGGATATATTTGATCGCCATTCTATTGCCCCTTAAGCTATTAACATGAGGAGCTCATTGTTTGAGGTTTCTAGTTGAGTTTTAGTTTTATCTTATGAACTCACATAAAATTGTAATCCAACAACTAACTTATTTTAGGTTTATTCCATAAAAATAAGTCACATTTGAACTAAAAGGTCTAAATAAACTAAAATGTGTAGAAAAAAAATTATTGGATTTATAAACTGAAACCCCTAATAAGTAAAACTTATTTAATAAGTTTAAAAGCGTATATGGCCGAGTTTCAACTTCCCAAATATAGTGAAATCCACAGAAGTATCAAATCTACATTGAGATTACGCTTTTTTAAGGATCAAAATGTAAATATGTTCTCTTAACATGCATACATGTAAATAATTCTACATGATTGAATACTTTATTTAATAATATTTGTAAATTCTAGAGTGAAGTGAAATTATCTATCATAAACTGTAGATCATACAAAGTTAAATGACGCAAAAAAAAAATATCTATCCTACAGTCTAGGTAAAGCAAAAAAAAATAAATTTTTACTTGTCCTAAATTCTAGAGTGATATCAAAAAATAAATCTCTAGTTGTTTTTAACTTTAAAATAGTGTAAACTATACAATGCAAAAAATTTGTAAACCTTATGATGAAACACAAAAATAAATTTTTACATGTTCTAAATCCTAAAGTAATACAAAAAATAAATTTCCAATTGTCTTTAATCATAAAATAGTACAAACAATTAAATCTAAATATTAACTACGAATTAATAAATTTTCACCTGAATGACTAAATAATAGTCAACAAATTGCAAGTTCAAAAATACTCTCCCCTTCATCCTTCTCTTCTCTTTTTTTCTCCTCTTTTTTCATTCTCCACTTTCTCCGCTTTCTTTCTCTTTTCTTTTCTTTTTCTTCTCAGTTTTTGCTTTGGTTTCGAAAAATGATGTTTGAACTCATCAAAAAAAAATATTGCTCAGTTTATATTCAATATTTAATCGCTCATTCGCAACACGACTGACACATTATGGTAATTCAATCGTTAACCTGCTAAACGACTGAAATCTCACGTAGTAGTGCGTTGAGGTAACAAGCCAATTTTATAGTGCCACCTATTCAATCCCTAGTTCGCTAAACGACTAAAGACCATTTTGATTGTTTTTTTAGGTTTTGGATTATTTTTGAAATTAACTTTTTTAGTACGTTATTTATAAAAAAAAATATATGAGTCAAGTCAAAAGTTTGAGGCAGAAATTTTTGGAGTGCAGTCGTCCAATTTGCACAGACGAGCGATGGATGTACTAAGCTATTTCTTTTACAATCATTCTAAACATCAATTGGCATACGAGACTGGCGATGGTTGCATATGAGAAACTCATATTACTGTTTATCTATGAACTCTTGTCGTGGGAGGTGTTTTAGTTTTAATTTAAATTTATTAGAAGTTTAAAATTTTCTAAACAAAGTATAATATGAGGGTCTTCTAAAAAAAATTTAAGTATATTCTGAACTAAAATATATTAAAAAATTTAAATTTCTCTCCCCTAATTTTTATGAGAACTCCAGAAACCACTTTTGGTAGAATTTTAAAATCTTGTTTCGAAGACCTTAGTTTTTGTTAGAAGTGACTTCTGAAATAAACTCACACAGAGGAGTTTAAACTTTCTTGAGAAGTCTCTCTTATAACATCTTGTTTGAAAGAATTTATGTTTCTAACAGTTTTAAATTGAAGTTGAAATTCTTCCAAACAAGCACTGAACAATCTCAAATGGGCCCTAATATAAAATAAAAACATGTTTTTTTGGAGGCATCATAGTTGTTCGATATAAGTTAGAAATTCCCGCAATAATTGAAAAAATTAGAGAAAAAGAAAGATGTAATTATTTATTATCTGGTGGACTGAGCTATAATAGTGTAGAATAAAACACTAAATCTATTTCAAATTAAATATAATTATATAATAGAACTCTAACTAGATATTTCAAATGATTTTTTGGACTTCATGATTGATACAACTCTTATTTATTCTAAAAATTTAGAGTATGAATGTTATTATATATTTACAAATTTAAATATTTTTGCACGCATAGTAATTGGTTTGAATTTGTAAGTGGATATGAGAAAAATTAAAAAAAATAAATGTAAGCTAAAATATTTTCAAATTTAAATTATTATAGGAGGAAAATCTACGGGCTGTTTTCCTTCCTTTTCTATCTAATAATCCGCCTTTTATACGAAAAGAATGAAAGAAATCTTACACAAAAGATGGAAAATCGAAAGTTTGTCTACCATGTTTAGCCCAGAACAGAGCCCAGTTCCAATCCCACGGAGTCCCTTGCCACATCATCGATCCGGGACTTGCCTCCCTACCACCAATCAGCGCCGAGCACACGGATCGTGTGTTTTCTCTCTTCAAACGACTGCCGTCCGATCCAACGCACATCCCCAAACATTTCCCCTCGGTCCACGCACCCCTGCTCTATAAATAAACCCCACATCTCATACCTTTCTTCAACTATTTGTTTTTGCCCATACGCTCTGAGTCTACGGATCCCCCAAATCCGAGGAGAAAGCACGAGAGAAGTCGCCAGCGATGGCCCGTACGAAGCAGACGGCTCGCAAGTCCACCGGCGGGAAGGCCCCCAGGAAGCAGCTCGCCACCAAGGTGCGTCTCGTGTTCGTTTTGATCATTTCTTGCTAGGTCTTGGTTCTTTTTTGCGGTTTATTGAGATGCCTTTTGGTTGTTTTGATGTAGGCGGCGAGGAAGTCGGCGCCGACGACGGGAGGCGTGAAGAAGCCACATAGGTATAGGCCCGGGACGGTGGCGCTGCGTGAGATCCGGAAGTACCAGAAGAGCACGGAGCTGCTGATCCGGAAGCTGCCGTTCCAGCGCCTGGTTCGTGAGATAGCGCAGGACTTCAAGACGGACCTGCGGTTCCAGAGCCACGCGGTGCTCGCCCTCCAGGAGGCGGCGGAGGCCTACCTCGTCGGGCTTTTTGAGGACACCAACCTTTGCGCCATTCATGCCAAGCGTGTCACCATCATGCCTAAGGACATCCAGCTCGCTCGCCGCATCCGTGGCGAGCGCGCGTAAGCATAGTTGTAATCGCTGCCGCGCTAGTTGTATTTGAGGAGATCAGTTGGTGGTGTTGATTTCCCGGTTGTTTTTAGATGTTATCAGTAATAGGTTGTTGGTTTAGTGTAAAAATAGCTATAAGACTTATGTGTTGTTTATTTTATTCGCTATTGCAAACAATTTAAAAGACTATTATGTAGTTGGTAAATTCTTATTGTCTCTATGCGTTCTATTGTAATTGTGTGCTGCATTTGATTTGTTTATTCGTTTCGGAGTACGGGTGGGTAGACGCATTTTGGCGATCATAGACGTGGGTTGGCCACGTTTATGGCGTTGAATTAGTCTTGTAGGAACCACTATCCAAACTGTTTTGTTTAAATTCTAAGCGAGACTTTGTAAATTATCCAAAGTGTTTTGTTTAAATTCTAAGCGAGACTTTGTAAATTGTACGTAATGTTTTATTTACCTCGAATTATGCTGGATAAAAAAGATGTCTTGAAATTAATGTTCTTAGTTTTCGAATTTTATATGATGATCTGTTTTCAGAATATCGAAAGGGTTTAGTTCTACATTAAAAAAAAGGGTGCCTTCCGAATTTTGAATATATAGTAAGGAACGAGATAAGTCGGTTTTGATGTCGGTAGTTTTGGGTTGAGCTGACCGATTTTGTTTGACCGGCTTTACCGCTTCAGCACGCGGCAGACCCAGAGCAGCCTGTTGTTTGTTTAGACCGCTGGGTTGAGGTCAGGAGGTGGTTTTGTTTGGACGGCATCAGCACGCACCAGAGCTGATTGTTTGTTTAGACCGCTTCTGACTTGAAACCCATCCCTGACTAATGGACCCCACCAGTCCCCACTTACCAAAATGTATATTTGTATGGATCGGCTAGCCATCTTCGCTTCGTTGGGCCGGACGTCCGGCCTGTTATCCAAAAAAAAAAAAAACCTAACATTAATGAGACCAGACCAAAATCCCCCACACGATTAATTAGAGACTTTTTAACAAGCACTCGCTGCAAGTGGATGTATGACCCAAAAACCTCATTACCCAGAAAAGAAAGTCATTTAGAGTAGTCAAATAGATGATATTTGTTGAGAAGTACAAAATGATATTATAACAGTTCTGAGTGGGCATCTTGGACGGATAGACAATCTTTAGTTATACTATATTTCTTCAATCTTTGTTCAATTAATAATGATCTGTGTGCAGGCAAAATCGAATTCCCTGTTTGCTATAAAAATCTTGTGGTATTTACAAAGTGTCGGAAATGTCTCCTTTTAATCATATTATGTTTGGAAAGATAGTAACATATTGTATTAGACATATATTTTTTTTTTAAATTGGGATTGAAGTTGAGAACTAAAGAAACATATGTTAGTGGTTAGTTGGTTTTAGGGAAAATCAACCAAATATGTCTTAAGGAGATTAATCTAAACTACAAGAAAAGGGTACGGAGAAAATAAGAGATTAGAATTTTCTTAATTAGTTAACTCTTACAGAGGAAGGACAAGAAATTGAGGTGTTAAAAAAATTGAGACGATTGTTAGCATCATGGCTTGTATTTTTTTAATTTTGTTCATGAATTTGTGGTTTTTTTGTCAATTTTTTCTCTTTTTGATTTGAGTTGTTTTTTTGTTATTATCATGAATTTTTTCCATGAATCTCCTGATTCTAGTACTTATCATTGTATGCACTTAAATCATATCTCATAAGATATAATCTAATATGGACTCAGAATTCTTATTGTTTCTAACAACTAGAAATGTTTGATCATAATAAAAGATATTGTAGGCATAAATTAGGCCCATTTCCCCCTACTTTTGCTACTGTGAATGCAATTTAGAAGAACTGCGCGAGCAACAGACTTGGAAATTACAGTAGGTTATGTCCACATAATAATGATTGCTTTCACATACGGCATAAAACTAGTTCTTCTATCACGCACAATATAACCTCTGACTACTAATACTAACTTTGGAAGTTGCCAAACAATTTATTGATTGATGCTAGTCAATTAGGGTTTGTTTAATTCTGTCCACAGCGCAAGTTAACATAAGATTTAGTTTATGGTAAAAATATAAAAACCCATATTCTTTATATATTAAAGATTGAACGAACACATCAGAATTTCAATTTTCTAGCTGAATTATACATCAAACCATGATTAACCATCTTCAAATTTCACACAAAACTTATGCTCATAAAAAACACAAACACACCCCTTCTCACTAATCCCTAAAATTCTCCCAAAAAACAAAACCATTGTTCTAAATTTCAAACCCTACAAATACATCTCACTCCCAATTTGAATTCCATACCAAAATCCCCAATCGAACCCCAAATATCCAGCCTCAAATCCCCCTCCAAGCCAACACACCAAAAACACCCGAAAAAACACACACTCCTCCCCTTAATACCGACCATTGCACAACCCTAAAAATCCAGAAGCTCCCAGAAAGTCACACGAGCCGTCGCCGCAACACGTGTACGTCCCAGATCTCTTCTTCAAGGATCCCAATCCATGTGTAGTAGTACGCCACCAATCAGAAACCTCCACTGACCCATATAAAACGACCACATCCAAATCCACAACTCATTGAGTCACTGCCAGTTTTACTTTACAAACACCCGGTACTCTCTCTTCATGGCGACCATCATCGTCGAAGCAGCACCGGCCGTCGAGCCGCCGGCGCTGGAGAAGGAGGTAGAGATGGAGGAGCCGACACCTGGGGAGGTAAAGACTGAGGAGGCGCCAAAGGCAGAGGAGACGGAGGTGAAGAAGGTGGAAGGAGAGGAGAAGGCCAAGAAGGCGAGGAAGCCAAGAACCAGGAAGCCCAAGTCTGCAGGGCCGCAACACCCGCCTTACTTCGAGGTGACTTAACACATAATTGAATTGTTTGTTCATGTTAATTCAGGAAGTGTTCTGAATGATGTCGTAGTCTCGATTGAGTTCTAAAAATTTATCAAAAATTCAGATGATCAAGGATGCAATCTTGGCGCTGGACGGCAAGTCGGGCTCGAGCCCGTACGCGATCGCCAAATACATGGGGGAGCAGCATAGGGACGTGCTCCCGGCCAACTACCGCAAGGTGCTCGCCGTGCAGCTCCGCAACTTTGCCGCCAAGGGAAGGCTAGTCAAGGTGAAGGCCTCCTTCAAGCTCTCCGCGTTAGAGGAGAAGGTGGCGTCCGAGAAGGCGAAGAGGCGGCGGCCGGCGGCGCCGAAGGAGCCCAAGAAAGGGCCGGTGGCGGCGGCCCGGCCGGCCCGTGCTAAGCGGGCGAGGAAGGCCGCGCCGGCGAAGCCGAAGCAGCCCAAGTCAATCAGGACGTCCGTGGCCAAGAAGGCCAGCAAGGCCGCCGCTTGATGCGTAGTTTCCTACTTGTGTTGCCGTTTTGGTCTGTGCGTGCTCGTCTCTGTATAGTAAGCAGTAGTATGGTTAGTCTCTGCTGTTATTAGCGCCCTTGTTTACCTGTGTGTATAGCCAGCTCTGTCTGATGGCAATAAAATGGTGATGTAGTTGCTGCAGGTCTGGGGACTAGCTTTTTGTGTGTGTGTCACTGTAGTATAAACAAGGTTTAATAATGTTGCTTCGGATGTATCTGTGTTTGCAACTTGCACGTATGCTTCTGTTTTGCTATTGCAGGTTTTTGATCTTTTTGGAGATCTGATTGTTAAGATTTAACCTCGTATCTTAGACACGATTTATATATATACACACCCTTAACATTCTCTTAAATTCAAGACGGCTTATTGAGTTTGGAAAGGTTGATTTCGTGATGATTCTCATATGTGATTTCGTGAAGAAACCTGTAACTTGAAGATCAGATGTCACATATTAAATAGTAATAATGTCGTGCTCACAATGATAACAAGTAAAGAAAATATCAACACCAATATGCTTGGTTAACTCATGTTTTACTAGATCATGTGTAATTTGTATGACACCTGTGGTCACATAGAAGTGATGTGCAAGTATTGCAGGCCACGCCGAAACCAGTATGTAACCAACGAAGTCATATAATCTCAGTTGTAGTCGTAGTCAAAGACCGAAACTCAGCCTCTGCACTAGAACGAGAAACAGTTGTCTGTTTTTTGGACTTCGAAGCAAAAACAGAAGTGCCAATAATATGCAATAGCCAGGGATAGCACTGATCAGTAGCATCACCCGCTCAAATAGAGTCAGAGTAAGCATGTACCTGAAGCTAACTAGTCCATGCATGAATAGACTGCGTGAAGAAGTATCGCGCAAATAGTGAAGTACTCGAAGAAGATGGTTATAATGTACTGAGGTGGGAGCACTGACAAACTGACTAAATACATTAACAACATGGGAAATATTCGGTCTAGTGACGGCCAGGAAAACCAGACTCCCAACAATGCGACGATACCTGGAGGGATCCTTAAGAGGAGAACCATCTGTGGGTCGCAACTGCAGATGCAACTTCATGGGTGTAGCAGTTGTATGAGTATCAGTGAGACCAGAACGTTTAAGCAGATCATGAACATGCCGCTCCTGAGACAGGTAATAACTATCTGCAATAGAAATAATCTGAATCCCCAGAAAGTAGCTCAAAATATCCAGATCAGACATCATGAACTACTCACTAAGTCGCGCCCTAACAAAGGCAACATACTGCTCATCATACCCCGTAATCAACATATCATTAACATAGAGAAATATGAGCGTCCGACACCGAGCAAAATTGTGAACAAACAGGGCTAGGTCATGATCACTAGTAGCAACACCAGTACCAATAAGCACTGAACTGAAGCGAGCAAACCAAGCATAAGGCGCTTGTTTAAGATCATACAAAGCACGATGTAGATGACAAACATATCAATAGGTGCAGAACAACCAGGTGGCGGCTGCATGTAGACCTCATCTTAAAGATCACCGCAAAGAAAAATATTCTTCACATCCATCTGAGAGATAGTCCACTAACGAGTGGCAGCAACAGCTACAATGGTACACACTGTTGTCATATGAGCAACAGGAGCAAACATCTCCTCATAGTCACCATCATACTGCTACTGAAACCCCCGCGCAACAAGATGCGCCTTATGTTGGATCAAGAATGCCGACTAGAGGGGGGGTGAATAGGAGGCTTTTAAAAACTTCAAATAAAAACAAGTTTTTATACCAAGAAGAATCAAATGCAATTTAATATATTAAAGAGAGAAGATAGAGAATGAACACAGCTGTTTTTACTGAGGTATCGGAGACTCGCCCA
Source organism: Pharus latifolius (assembly GCA_019359835.1). NCBI lineage: Eukaryota > Viridiplantae > Streptophyta > Magnoliopsida > Poales > Poaceae > Pharus > Pharus latifolius. Next base: position 82,107,830 of record CM033324.1, read on the forward strand.
GTCTCCACTAGTCCTCGTTGAAGCACTCAAGCCACTTGAGTTTTGCCTCAATACTCACGAAGAGTATTATCTACTAAGGTTGCTCCTTGTCCACTCTGGAAAGGCGAGCACCGATGCCTTGTACAAGCTTGCCGAGCCTCTCCGACAATCTCCAATCTGGAGAGGTCAACGGCCACGCCTCCGAACCGTCTAGGTGAGGGTGCTCACCGAGAGTAAAAGGCAGCGAGGTCTTCTCTTGACCTCCAAACACGCACTAAGAAACTAAGTGAATGCAAATGCAAATGAACTAAAGCTCTCGGTGGATCGAAAACACTCAACTTGATCAAAAGATCAAGATTTTAAGTGGAAAACTAAAACTCAAGAGTGTATAAGAAAATGCTACTGCTTATTGTTCTAAAACTCATGCCCAAAGCCCTTTTTTATAGCCGCAAGAATCAAATGAACCGTTGGAGTTAGGGCTGAAAATCAGCAACTCAAACTGACAGTCAGTTTGCCTAACTGACAGTTAGTTTAGTGCATAACGGCCGACAAAAATTACGGATGAAACTTTGCTAGCAGTTCGTGGTCGTTTAAGGAAAGCTGAAACCCACAACTGACAGTCAGTTATGCAAACTGACAGTCAGTTCGACCACAAACTCGACCAAAAACAAATAGAAACTCAGTTAAAAGCACTGTGGTCGAAAACCCCAACTGACAGTTAGTATGGACAAACTGACAGTCAGTTTAGTACAAAAATTTTGAGCCCAAAATACACCCTCTCTGGACAATTGTCAGTTAACACGAACTGACATTCAAACTGACAGTCAATTCAGCAAACTGACAGTCAGCCTGAACAAAAATAGAGATAACTTTAAATCCACAAATCCAAAAGAAGTGTTTAATATCTCGTTTGAAAGAAAAATTCAAGGGCTACATTTTTGTCAACAGAAGCAAAAACCAGATCTGCCTAGATCTTTCTAAAAATTGCAAATACTCTTCTGCTGTCAAAAATTGAACTGAAAAACCAGATTTTTCAAATAAGTTCAAACCAAATCCAACCAAAAATGATGCAATGCAATGACCTAAGTTTCTCGGTTTATGTTGGAGATAAAGAGAGGACTTTCGCTACCTCTCTTTATAGTACGGTTAAAAGCTAAAAATAATTTTCCTAAACCGATCAACTCTAAACACCGAGATCGGTAGAAAATGAAATTACAGGTTACCTTAGGTCTTTTGCAGCTTTACGTTTTGCGTCTTATCTTTTGCTCTTCTGCATCTTGTGCTTCACTTTTGCGACTTGTGCTTTTACGTCTTTTGTGTTGGGTTCGTTTTGATCATCTCGACAATCTTCCCAACGGATCCCTGTATTAATTAATCTCAAAAAGCACAGTTAGTTCTAAACACTCTGTTTTCATTAATCATCAAAATTAGGGTTAGGCATGAAGGCCTAGATGCAACACCTTATAGCACTCAATAGAACCATCTGACTTTGTCTTGATCTTAAATACCCATTTGCAAGTAACAGGCACTCCACCTGTGGGTAAAGGAACAATATCCCAGGTCCATGTACGGTCCAATGTTGAGAGCTCCTCTGTCATAGCTAGTTGCCACTCAGGTATAACGACCGCTTCCTGGTAACTGTGGGGCTCCTGAACTGAACTAGTGACAAACATACAATAATGAGCAAGAGGTGAAATAAGAGTACGATCACGAAGTGCATACCTGGGTGATGAGGATGCTGGCAGATCATCGATAGGAGCCTCATCAGAAATGGCCAAATCGCGAGTAACATGATCCGAAGAGAGTTTAGGAGAGGAAGGAGGCAGAGTTTCATAAGAAACTCTAAAACGACGAGTATAATGAAAAGGATAGGGAGAAACACAAGTGGTGGGAGGTAAGGCGGAAGGTGAAGATGGATACTGTACTATAGAGGACAGTGGAATAGGTTTAGAGGTATGATCAGACGGAGAAGCGAAAGCAGATGGAGTGGAAGGAGGAAACATATGATAGGAGGGTATGGAGTGGAACGAGAGAAACGAAGACGGTGAGTAGAGAGATCGTAATAATGATAACTCTTATGCTCAAAGCTGTAACAAAAAAACACACTTAACAGACTGAGCGGACAAGTTGGTTCACTCACGAGGAGTAAGGACATAACACGCATATCCAAAAACTCAAAGATGTGCATATGTCGGAGGAGCAGAGAACAGAATATGAGAAGGAATCTGACCATTGAGACTAGTGGACTGCTGTATATTTATAAGATATATATTGTCGTGTAGATAGCCTTAGCCCAGAAAAAGTGAGGAACAAAAAGGCAAGCAGTCTCAATAATGTGACGGTGTTTGCGTTCAGCAACACCGTTTTGAGCATGAGCGCCTGGATAAGATAATTGAAGAAGAGTTCTCTCATCAAAAAGGAACTGTCGGAAGGATGTAGACAAGTACCCACCCTCAGAATCAGAGCGAAAGGTCTGAATGGAACTAGAGAACTGAGTATAAACCATACGAACAAAAGACTTGTAAATAGATAACAACTTCTTGCATCTAGTCCTCTGTTATTGTTGATTTTGATTATTGATGACATTAAATGTTTTTATTTAATCATGTCTTTGAGCTATCTGTATGCAGAGACCTATTTCGCCTAAGGTCGCAGTATTACCCAAAGTCGCAAGCACAAGGTCGCGAGCCATGGTCGCAAGTGCAAAGTCACCAAGAATGAAGCAGCAAAAGACTTAAGGTAAAATGCATATTTATTTTACCGATCTCGGTGTTTGGAGTCTGATCGGTTTATAGAAATTTGTTTTTAGTTTTAACCATACTATACAGAGGGGTTGCAAGTCCTCTCTACATTTCTAACATAAACCGAGAAATTTAGGTCATTGCATTGCATTCATTTTGGATTGATTTGATTTGAATTTGGTTTTGAAAGATTTTGATTTTCAGTTGAGTTTTTGACAACAAAAGAGTTTTTCAATTTTCTAGAAAGATCTAGCTTTTACTTCTGGTGACAAAAATGTAGCCCTTAAAATTATATTTCAAACGAGCTTTTAAACTCTCAATTTGGACTTCTGGATTTAAAGTTATAGTTTTTTTTGTTCATGTTGACTTTCAGTTTGGTATGCTGATTGTCAGTTTGTGTTAACTGACAATTGTCTAGAGAGTGTGTTTTTTGGGCCAAAATTTTTTGTACTAAACTGACTGTCAGTACGCCCATGCTGACTGTCAGTTTTTATTTCGACCACAGTTGGTTTTATCTGAGTTTCTATTTAATCTGGTCAATGTTTTGGTCGAACTAACTGTCAGTTTGCGTAACTGACTGTTAGTTTGGGGTTTCAGTTTCCATATACGATCACAAACGGCTAGCTATTTTTTATTCGTAAATTTTATTAGCCGTTGTGTATGTAACTGTCTGTCAGTTTGATGAACTGACTGTCAGTTTGAGTTGCTGATTTTCTGCCCTAACTCCAATGGTTCTTTTGATCCTTGAGGCTATAAATAGAGGCTTTGAGCTCGTATTTTACATAACAAGCAGCCCTCTATTCATGCATGGACTTGAGCATTTATTTTCTAGTTGAAAATCTTGATCTGTTGATCAAGTCGAGAGTTTTCAGATCCACCGAGTGCTTTCGTTCGTTTCATTTTGCATACTTAGAGTTTCTCGGTGATTGTTTGGAGGTCTAGAGAAGACCTTGCTGCCTATTACTCTTGGTGAGCGCCCTCACTTAGACGGTTTGGTGGCGTCGCCGTAGATCTCTCCAGTTCAGAGATTGTCGGAGAGACTCGGCGCATTTGTAAAAGGCATCGGTGCTCGCCTTTCCGGGGTGGACAAGGAGCAACCATTAGTGGATAATATTCTTCGTGGATATTGGAGCAAGACTCAATTTATTTGAGTGCTTCAACGAAGATTAGGGGAGACTGGACGAGTCTCCGAGACCTCGGTAAAAATCGTTGTGTTCGTTCTCTCTTCCTCTTTCTCATATTATTATTTGTTCTTGATGTCTTTATTTGCAAATATTTGTTTTAAATTGAAGTTTTTAAAAGCCTCATATTTTCCCCCCTCTCGTCGGCATCCTTGATCTTACACAACTGACCACAATGTTTCATGAAATAGATCCAAGAATATCGAGAAAAATCATCACTAAAGATCACATAATATTTATGTCCACCTTTGGAAACAAAAGGAGTAGGGCTCCATACATCAGAATGTATAAGGTGAAAAACACGACTAGACCTAGAAAAATTAGTAAGATACGAACGTTGTAGCTGTTTGCCAAGCTTAAAACCCAAACAAGACGTATGACTATCAGAAGTGATATGACTAAAAACACTCTGACGCACTAGACTAGATAAACAGGAGCTAGAAAGGTGACCCAAACGATGATGTCATTGGTGGAAGCTGATAGACGACGCAGGGACAGACGCGAAAGCTGAAAAAGTGAAGACCGAAGTAGCAATGGTAGAAGATGAGACCGAAAGATGGAGGTAGTCAAGCTGATAGAGATTATTTGGGCTACTGTGAAGTCGGCCCGTCCAAGGAGAGCTCCCTTCTAACGTCCTACACATAGGAAAAAGAGTCGTCAAACCCAATAAAAGACTTCAGCCTAGGAAGTTGAGGTACAGACATAAGGCACATCTTGAGCTGCGGTACATAAGAGACATCAGAAACAGTAAACTGAGTGGTAGAAAGGGTGCCCTGATGTGTGAGTGCCATCAGCAGTCTGAACAAAGAGATTATCCTCGGACAACTGACATAACCATAATGCTGAACAATCAGATATCATATAAAAATAAGCCCCTGGATCTAGAACCCAAGGACTAGCTGTACCTGATGGTGGTGTAGAGAGAACAACAGCCCCGGCAGAGGATGAGGAGGATGCAGTAGCCTGATGCTGGAGAAGGGTGTGGAGCTGTCGCAGCTGTGCATCAGTGAAAGGTGCTGGCTGGTCCGCAGGTGGGCCAGAAGGCACAACTGCAGTAGAACATCCACGGCGAGTATCACGATCACGCTCAAACTGTGTCTTCAGCTCTGGATGAAGACTGAAACAACGCTGAATAGTATGGCCCGTCTTCTTACAATGGGAGCAGACAGCAGAAGCACGCGCATCAGTGCGCAGACTACCGGACTAGTCCACGACGTAGCCAACACCATGGAGTGTGATGGTGACAACTGGATGTTAAAGAGGAACGCAGCCGAGTCTCCTTAGTGACGATGGCCTTGACAGCCTCTTCCAGAGTAAAGAGAGTCTCACGATTCAGAAACTGTGATCGAACCATCTCAAACTCTGAGCGGAGACGCATCATAAAGTGAAAGGCATGCTCCTCCTCTCTATGCCGGAGAGTGAGAGGCCCTGCATCGGTGGGTGTCATAAAGTCCAGCTAACGCCAAATAGCGCAGAGCTGACTGTAGAACTCCTCAAAAGTCTGATCACCCTGCTGGGAGGTAGAAAGCTGCTGCCATAGAGACCAATGAAGTGCGTGACTCACCTGCTAGTAGTGAGATACAAGAAAATCCCATATGTCCTTGCAGGTGGAGCAAGAGGAGATGCTCAACCGAATGGCCGACGAAGTGCTCTAGAAAAGGACATACTTTACCCTGACTTCACGCGCAACCAAGTGGTCAAAGTAGGATAATTGGTCATCGGCTTCGGCCACGTGCCATGCACATGTCCAAGCAGGTCAAGACCGTCGAGGAGAGAGGCCATGACAAGAGACCACTCCCTGAAATCACTAATACTTTTTAGTTTCACATCACAGAGCGGCATGAAGAAACCACCTAGAGAAACTAAAGAAGCCATAATGACGGGTGAAAGGACCGTAAGATCCAAAGAGGCAAAAGACATCAACAGAACAAAGAAAGCACACACAAAAGATGTGCTTTTTATTATTTTTTTTTTTAGAAACTGAAAAGGTTAACGAATCTAAACCGTTAACCCAATCTGTGCAAAACCGCACAGAGCAGCGTGAGAAGCGGAGCATCTCACGGGAGGGAGGCGTGAGAGGCGGCGATTTGCACGGGAACGTCGGCCCGGGAGGCGGCGAGTGGCACAAAAGGAGCGACGACCGGCGTAGGAGGTGGCGATTGGCGCGGGAGGAGCGGCGATTGACGCAGGAGTTTGCGATCTGTGCGTGCGGGACAAGCGACACAAGAGATCGGCACATGGGAGGAGATAGATCTGGCACAGGTGGCGGATCCTTTGAAGCAGCAAAGGATCGACGCAGCAGAGGCGACGGCGACGATGATGCACAAAACGGCGTACGGCGGGGTGGACGTCGAGGACAACGGGAGGTTAGGGTTTAGAAGTCTAACTCTGATACCATGTTAAAATTAATCTCAAATTGTATTAGAGTCTAAAATCTAGTATATATAGATATAACCTAAAGAATTAAGATTTGATTTAGACACGACTCAAATACATATACACATACATACTTAACACTGATATGAGTAGATAAACTTTCTTATTACTAAACCCAGTGCTAACACGAGAGTATTGAGACGAGTGGATCTGAATCCTTTGTAAAATGCCTGGACGTGAGTGCAGTTCGTGTATTAAAGGTTTGCTTGATCTAGTATAAGTTCGATTTACGTTTGGGTTTATCGGCCAACAAAATACTTTTGAAGTTTCTGTCTATTTTCTTTATTAATTTAGTTTTGATATTTAGGTTTTATATCTTAGTGATTATTATTTTATTATAATTAATGACGAAAAGGACAGAGAGGATTGATTGCTCATATTTGAATTGTAGAACAGTCTAAATACTCTAATTTTGAGTAAAAAAACATAATTATATAAATTGTGATACTAGAAGAATTTATAATACTAATTTTCCTTTCATGAAACTTATACGCAATGAATTGATATGTCCTACAAAAATCAAGTTAAATGGTCACTAGCATTATCATGATTAAGATATTTTGTGTCTTATTACGTCTGCCGAGCATCTTCTTGTGGCCGGGCACACCGGCAGAGCTAAAAAATAACAATGGTAGTGGGTCCCGCACAATGTGCAAAAAATTTAAGGGCCTTTTTTATATTACATAGGAATGATTTGGTTTATGATATAATTTAAATATGGAAAATACTAGAAAATATCGACCGTTTTTATATGGTATAGGTAGTTGCCGGTGGTGGTGTACAACGGTAACGACGGTGGGGACAGCTTCACACCCCTCAAAGGTTCACCAGTCCTTAATTTAGATTCTAAAAGATAGAATAGTTAATGATGGGCGGCGGTGGGTGATGAGGGGCGTGTCGCAGGTGGAGGTGGTGGGAGTTGGCAAAGGTGGAGAAGAGGAGAGGGGAGATGGAGGCGGTGAGATGGTGAGACATTGCAATTGTCAGTGGGGGCAAGGGGAGGTAGGAAGAAGAGGAGGTGACGGCAAGGGCAAGGTGAGTGGTGGCGTATGAACAGGTGGAGGTGAAAAGTTTAGGATTTAGGAGATGAAGATCAGAGATGTTAGATCCAATCTAACAGTTTTGAGATGTGTTGTTGTTTAGACCGAAACGACAGACTGTCTGCTAGTGAGTCTTTTAAATATAACAAAATGGTAGTGTTGCAAAATTTTGATGGGTCTATGTTCCATAAAATCTTATGTCTCTTTGTATCTGTTTGGAGTCTTCTTACTACGTAATATTGTTATTATAGGAAGTGTTGATTCACAATTCTTTAATGATCTATTTTTGTACTCGAGTAATCAAACTACAAAATAACTATTTCGATAGATTTGCATTGTAAATCAACAGTTTCTAATGAACTGAACATGTATGTTCTCATTCCACTAAACTATATTGGATTTACATTTTTTTCTAAAAAGAAATACCTCATACTGGGAATGGGATCCACCAGCAACTATACATATACGAAGGTAATCCAATCAATCATTGATGTTTTGATCGACTATAGTAAAAAAATTGATTCTTTTTCTAAATCGTGTCTTAATCTAAACACCATGGAATCCGCGATTGGAAGAGAGACGATTTAAGCGGATCCCTGTCCTTCCAGCTATGTAGCTGCTCAGCTATTTAAGGACAGCAACAAAGATACTTCTGATCACATTTGTCCATAACAATTATACCACTAGTACTAATCTGCAAACTGTGTGGCCCCCTCGTTCCCCAATTTAGTAGGCCCCAAGCCGCAGAAGCACAATGCGGTATATTCATGTACCACTAAAGTCTAGAACCATACATGCAACAAAATGATCTATCAGCTACCCACACTCTCTGAGCCGTGGGCCCCCTTCCTTCCCACGGCGCAGGGCCATGCCCCCAACCAACAAAAGAGAGGAGGTCTCAGTACTGTAGTAGAAGAGAATACAGGTGATGACGGTGAGAGGTGACCGGCTGTTGACCCTCTTAATACTGTTCTGCTCCTTCCTACTCCCTCCTGTTTCCTAAGCCTACCCCCTCGTCGGCGACCACTACCCAGCTGGCCCGCGGGCCCCACCTCCCTCCTCCCCTCCCCTCCATGGAAGCTTCCAGATGAAGGGGGAGCTGCTGAAGGTTAGCTTCTCCTCTCCTCCTCCCCTCTTGGAGAAATCAGAACCACCAAAGTTTCCCCCCAATTTTTTTTGTGGTGTGGCTTCTGAGATGCTGCATTGGATAAGCGAGGCGTTTTACCCCCAGGTGTTTGTGGCTATGATTGGTCGGTGGCAGGGTGATCTAGGGTTTCCTCGCTTCGATTTGGTCCTCGCTTATGGCTAATTGGGAGGAAATGTGGAGGGACGTGTGGGTTTTCGATTTGTGTATGCATTTGTGATGTGTAGAATGCTGAAATAGTGTTTGTGTTAGATGAAATCAGTTCATGGTGGGAATTGTGTATACGTGATGAGATATGGAATGCATGTAGCGTAGTTGCTCTTGTGAGAGAAGGGCAATCACATTTGGGTGCTCTAGATTAGCTAGCTTTTTAACCCTAAAAATCGGTGGGTACGGCGGGTATTGTCTAGCGAGAGCACTTCTAGAGATTTCAGGTCGCACTAGGTGTGCTCTGCATGCAATTGATCATACCACATGCAAATTACAAGGAACAGCTAGAAATCAGGTACTGCAGTTCTGGGATGAGTCTACGAGGCTAATGTGTACTAATCATGTGCTATATATTATGGTGCTTTAGTTTGTCTACCTATCTTCCTATGTATGCTGTGCTAGCTTGTCAGTACAACTCAAAAGTTCTGGGGATTGCAGGCATTGTCTAATAGAAGCTTGTAGAAATTTCATAACATGCTAGGGACTACGGAGTACGCACTACATGCACTTGATCATACCACATGTAAAATGTAGGAAACAAGTAACAACCAAAAATCGGTTAGTAGTATTTTCAGTTGGAGAATGTGTGCTAATTTGGGTCTCTTAGGTTTTGCCAATTCATTTATGAGGTTTTGGTTCAGTTATTCAAGCTATTCATTTTTCAATGTTTTTGGTGGGATAACTCAATAAGCAACCTGTAATCCCCTCTTGCTTGTGAACCAAACAATGCCTTAGTGCTAGTGGTTACTTAAGTCATAGATGGTTAGCTATTCATCAATCTCCAATTTTATTGCTGCCTTTTCTTCTCATGTATCCCCTGGTTTTAAGCTCACTATGTCTTGGCTGCAACAATTGATCCCCTCCATCTCCATCCTATACTGATTGCTGAACCCTTCCCCCTCTGCTCATCCCATTGTTCCAGATTTCCCTGGAGCTCCAAGCTAGCAAATGATTGAGCTAATTTACTCTTTTTGCACACACTTTTTTCCTAGAATAGCTTTGTTTCCATTTCATTCAGTATTTGCTATACCATTGATATTTTCTCCTGTTATTTGGCAGGTAATGTCATAGTTGTCCTAGTTTTCTGGCTAGCTTAAAAGCAAATGTAGGTATGGACAACCTTGGGCATAGAGAAAACGGGAGACAAAGACCAGACCAATACAAAGCAGTTCATACTCAGGTGTGTTCAATACATCATTAATAAACTTATCCTGGTTTTTAGATTCATGTTTCTTGTACACATGAAAGATAGATTGAATGATTTAGTATTGGCAGGAAGCATTTACTATTTTCATGTGTGAGTTAGTCATATCCTGTAATAAACCTTCATCGAGGACAGTTGAATTGACCATATGCTGTAGAAAAAGAATTAGTACCCCAAATGTTCGTTTATGACCAATCAAAATTTTTTCTTGGACAATTTTTAATGATGGTGTGTTTCTTCACTTTCTTGCTCTTTCAGAAGTAAGGAAAAAATAAAAGAGAAAACACCTGCAAACTGTTTTGTTTCAACATATCCAAACACTCAAATACAGTTATCAACTTTATGCTCACATCCTTTGCCTTCAAACACATCTTACAGTCATAAAAGATGTGTTTGAAGGCAGTTCTTTTATAATTGTTCACAAAAAGAATTTGGACCCTTACGGTATCTGCTATCTATTTCAGTGGATGATGCCTCAAAGGCAGCTAAAGGACCATCACAGTATGAATCTACTTGCGTTAATGAATGAGAGGGACAGTGCCATCCGAGAAAGAGACCATGCTCTGGCTGAAAAGAAAGCTGCCCTTGCTGAGCGAGATATGGCGTTTGCCCAGCGAGATGCTGCAATGGCTGAACGGAATGCTGCAATTGTGGAGCGAGACAATGCTCTCGCTGCACTTGAACTGGCTCGTACAAATGGAATAAATGTGAATAACGGGAATGGATTTCCCCAAGGATCTACTGCTCTCAGTGGAACGAAGAACATCCATCACCATGACCAGCTTTCTCATGTTCAATCATCGCCGCTGCAATTGGCAGATGCTCCATATGATCATGTGAGAGAAATGCACATTTCGGAAGCCTATCCTATCTCAACAGCACCAGGGAATGCTGTAAAAGAGCACAAGGCAAAGCGGCCAAAGAAAAATAATGCCCAAGCCTGTCCATTGAAGAAGCCATCAGGCGTGCTTCGGAAAACTAAGAAATCTAGTGGTGATGCTCGTGATTGGAAGAATGTTGGAATGTCTGTTGGTGGGGAAGACTCAGCCCGTGTCTCTGTGATAAAGAACGAGTGGAAAGACCAAGACCTCGGTCTGAACCAGGTCACATTTGATGAGTCGACCATGCCGGTGCCTGTCTGCTCATGTACGGGGAAGCTCCGCCCATGCTATAAGTGGGGGAATGGCGGGTGGCAATCGTCTTGCTGTACCATGAACATTTCGATGTACCCACTCCCAGTGATGCCCAACAAGCGCCATGCTCGCATGGGGGGCAGGAAGATGAGTGGTGGTGCATTTACGAAACTGCTCAGCCGTCTGGCTGCTGAGGGTCATGATCTCTCGACACCAGTGGACCTCAAGGACCACTGGGCTAAGCATGGGACGAACCGGTACATCACCATCCGGTAGCTGTAGGTAATGTACCATCAGGTGGCCGTATTATGATTCTTGAATCTTTAATTCAAGGTAAAAAGGGGGAGGTAAGGCAAAATTTGTTTCTCCTGCATTCCCTAAGGCCCTACTGGTAGCATGTTTTGTTAAGATTGTTGGTTTCTAGTGAATGTAGGTAGGGTGTTGTATTTGCAATGCTGTATGTTCTCTCTTTCCAAACCCTGCCACCATGTTCGGTGCTGCTGGAAAGCAATTCATGAGAATCAAAATGTAACAGTCGACCAAGTGTTCATCGAAAGATCTTGTATAGTTTTAACGGATTTAAGTAGTAGTGGATGACCTATTAGCATCCTGTTCTTAGGGTTCCCATTCAAGAGGTTGGTGAATTTGTTTCATACTAGTCTTTTCCTGCCCTGTTTGGCCAATGGTTTCACCATCTTAGCTTCTGCTGTTTTAATCAGTGGGAGCGATTGAATCTGGCATGATGATGCAGTAAAATGCGATTTGTATTAACATATTGTTTGCAGATTAGTTTGTAAAAGTGTTGAACCCTCGTTTTTAAATGCTAAAACCGCCTGCATATCTGACAAGAAATGATCTAGTTTTGTGAAGGAAATCTTAGTAAATGATGTGCAAAATAATCAAGACCCTATCATTGGAAGACGAGGAGCAAAATATAACATTTATCTACATAAGATACAACTCCTAAACAGAAAAGTGATCAACTTTCACAGCCTCCTGCAAGAACCTGGAGAAAAAAATCAGCAAGGCTGCCCAATGCTCACATTGAGCTGCAAAATTTCTGCAGTAGATGGTCGATGCCCCAGTCAAACAATTCAGCTGGGGCAAATATTCCACTGCTGTCCTCGAGTGAAAAAAAAATCCAGAGAACTAATTTAGCACATTAGTAGCAGCAGCAATGCCATAGCCTCTCGAGTTGAGCCTAATAGTCAAAAGAGATGTAATTAACATCCCAGTTACAACAACTATGTCACTACATAATATCAGGTGTCAAATTTCCCACCAATGCCTAGTTTACAGACAGTATGCAAGCATTAATAGTATCCGTTACACTGTGCTGTGCTGTGCTGTGTCATTGCAATGGCATTGAGGTAGATCATAGCTAACAAACAGAAATCCTGTTTTGACACTAGCATCCTCCAACACCATGACCAGCTTTTAGTCTCATCCGGCAAGAGGATTTGCGTGAATGGTCACTCGGTTGAGCCTGATCTCCGCAAGCGGGCGATCCCCAGGTCCCGTCTGCGTCTGATGGAGAGATAAACGAAGTGATCAAGCCACAATTGCTTCACTATAGAAAGCTATGGAAAGCGCACTTGGTGCACGCACGCATGCACTCACCTTTTCCATGAGGTCAAGGACCTCGAAACCATGGATGACTTTGCCAAAGACGGTGTAGTGGCCATTGAGATGCGGCTGCTTGGCGTAGGTGATGAAGAACTGGCTGCCGTTCGTGTTCGGCCCGCTGTTCGCCATGGACATCATGCCCCTCGCATTGTGCTAGCAACAAATCAGTAATAAGTACCTACAGCAGATAGAGCGAAGCAACAATATACAGATTTGGGACTTCAGAATTTATTGGTAGAAATGACGAAGGATACCTTAAGTGACTCCCTGAATTCGTCACCGAACTTCTTGCCCCAGATGCTGGTGCCGCCTTTGCCGGTGCCGGTGGGGTCGCCGCCCTGGATCATGAACCCCTTTATGTTCCGGTGAAATATCGTGCCGTCGTAGTAGCCGCTCGCGCATAGTGCCAGAAAGTTCTGCGCCAACAGCGACAAGAGTAAGGCAATCGCATAGTATGATCTTTCGGGAAGCCCTCTGATAGTAGTAGGAGTAGGGGAGGTGGGAGGGTAAATACCTCGGCGGTCTTGGGGACCTGGTCGCAGAAGACCTCGCACTTGATGTCGCCCAGATTGGTGTGCAGCGTCACCGACTGCCCAAACCAATCAAATTAGCAGCATAATTTGAGGGGAATAGAGGAGGGCAAGAAAGGAGGAAGAGGAGGTGCGGGAGATTTGGTCTTTACCATCGTGTTGGGCCGGAAAGGAAAGAGGGAGAGGGGCACGCGCCGTGCGGACTTTTCTTTCCTTCGGGTTGGGGGTTTTGGGGGCGCAGTGGGAGGGACGGGACGATGGATTTTTTTTTGGCGGAGGTAATAAGAGGAGGGACGAAGTCCGGATGGTTCGTTCTGCGCCTTCTATTCCTAAAATCCTAGGTGGTCAATGACTAATGAAATCTAGGATCAAACATGAACCCGTTGTACATTGTACGGATCAAGCGTAATGACTGATGAGGCTCGAACCTGAATCTCAACATGTGTACCAAGTAACCGAGGCTTCAAAGTTCAAACAATTGTTCGCTATGCAGCTCCTTCTGAAAGTCTGCTCAAGCTTGTTTGATCTCTCTTCATGTGTCACATTGCGTTTCATTCTATATGACTTGCAGATCCTTATAGCAAGTATACTAACACACAACCGAGAGGAGGCTATATAGCTGGGCAAACACGAAGGGAGCAAGCAAGTCACGGACACAGATTTCACCTGACACATTGTCATGCAACATCTGTCAGTGATTATCAAATTGGGAACATATATTGATTATACTCCAAATCTGAATCAACTTGCAAAGACGAGGGCCACAAGTTGTCCATTCATCAGAATAACAAACATGATAAAGCTCTCCTGGTGCAATACCACGTCCTGTGCAACTTATAACTAGAATATTGCAAAACACATTGATTTTTTTTTTGGGACGATCAATGCAAAACAAATTGATGAGTAACGGCTCGCTCAGGTAAAGTCTCACAGAATTCTATTTCTTGAGTTACTTGTTTGTACAAATGCCAAAAATTGAAACAGAAATAGAACTTTCAATGAAACCTTGACACAAGCAGGACCTGCTGCTTTACAGTGATGCCCTGAACACTGAAGTTGCTAAAGAACCAAAAAGGTCAAAAAAAAAAAAAAAAAAAAAAAAAAGAACCGAGAGTGAATGAACACAACACCTGACATGAGCTATCATCGGACAGGCAATTTCCCATCCGAAGCACCTAGCTGAAGCAGCTGAGATCAACAAACAATGAGCTTCTGAAGAGAGAACTGCAAGTTGGTTCATCAGAAATCATGGGCACATGGCCAATATAAACATGTTTCCAGATCCCAATCATTTGTTTCAGCCATGCAGGACAAGCGGCTGCGTCCATCAACTGTTCAATTCCCATGGTCAAGATCAAAACAGAATGAAACACACCATTCTCCCTGTGAGCCTGCATCCTCTCTGGAGCACTTGGCAGGACAGTTAGTTAGACATCTGACAAGCCCAAAACGAGAATCATAGCATTTCAACAGTTTCATTTGTGGCTATCTGTGACCCTCCTGAGCCTTTCCACCACTACAGGGATATCTTGCTCGCTCAATGTTGTGAAACAACACCTGAACCATCCAGGTTCAATGCAATGGCAAGATGAACCCGGAGTAACATTTACCTTTGCTTCCTCCAACAGCCTGTCCCAGAGCTTGCGCTCTCCTTTCTCACTATAAGACCGGATGAACTTGCTCATGTCTGCCCAGCAATAAAACCCTCCACTGCTCTTAAAGCACTCAATCCCCACCTGTTTCAAAGCATCAACAAACAAAAAGTACATCCTTTGGAGTCTCTCTCTATTTATTTTTAAGTAATTTGAAATGAACTTTTGGTCTGAGAGCATGGCAACAAGCAACCGTTGTGTGGGAGTTGACACAGATGAGAACCTAGCAATCTTAGCAGCAGCTGCCACTACACTTTCATTATAGGAATATATAACTCCAACTCGGAACCCAGCAAGAGAGAGATCTTTAGAGAGTCCATATATGATATGAACCCTGCTTTTGTCAAAGTCTTCTAGCTCATCCAGAACCTCTGCTACACTGACAAATTTAGCACTTCCATATGTTGAGCCAGCAAATACTTCATCAGAAATCAAGTGTATGTTCTTCTCTGCAGCAAACTCTAGAAGATCATGCAGTGTTTGTTTGGGCACAAAGCTTCCTGTAGGGTTGGAAGGGTTAGATATGAGAATCCCACGAACTCTTACCCCTCGTTTCTTCGCTTGCTTGTAAGCAATTTCCAGAGCAGTGATACTGATGTTGAAGTTGTCAGTGCTACGACAAGGAACAGGTATCAACTCAATGCCAGTCCGCCATTTAATGTCCCTATCCCACCTGCAGAAGTATAGTGAAAATATTAAGTCAGTGCTTCACTTTCAAGACCCAAAAGGATACAGAACACACATGAAAGGAGAGGGTGAGGAGAGTACCCAGGGTAGTATGGTGATGGAACAAGAAATGCATTTCCTAAATCAGCCAGACAGAAACTTAGTATTTCCACTGCAGGTGTTGCACCAGAAGTTAACACCATTTGGAATGGATTGAAGGATACAGGTTTTTGCATGACTTGCCTCATAAACTCAGCCATAGCCTGAAAAGGGAAATAGAATAGTTCAAACCGGAAAGGCAGATTCTTGACAGGATGTAACTACAACTTTTGGGGAAAAATTTACTTAGTAGCATCAAGGAGTAAAATATGCATTGCATATTAAATTAGTACTCATTATAGGATAACAAGCAAAGCATAGAGATTCTTTAACTAATACAATGGCAAGCAAAGCATATGGTACTCATGTACAACCCTAAACCTCTGCAATCATATACTCAAATTGAGAATTGAGTAATATCGATAACCCCTAAAGAATTCTTTCTAAGAAATAGAAACATCTTTAACTAGCAGCCAGCCTCTCCAAAACATTAAGTTTTGCGAGATCATGGAACCAAGTGCTTGTATTCAATAATTGCCTCAAAGGAAAGCTAACATTGAACAAACAACATCACATGCCAATGAAAAGAAACAAATATAATGGTACCTCAGCATAATTATAAGCCAAGCATATTTAGAGCCACCCCCACCTCAAAAAATAAATAAATAAACCACCATACAGGAATGCACTATACAACCAAAAAGACACTCAACATCGATTAATTTTAAGAATATGATATGGGAAAACATTAAGGGTTATAAACAAGTTTTGGGCAATGCTAAGAAAAACAGGCAGAAGAGTTAACCAAGTAAAATCCTAAGCAAACCTACTTGAACTAAACCTGTTGCAAAGTAAAATCCTAAGCAAACCTACTTGAACTAAACCTGTCGCAAAGTAAAATCCTAAGCAAACCTACTTGAACTACACCTGTTGCAATGTTCACATTGCTATGGGAACCTTCAGTACACCATTTTGGATACAAGATAAACTCTTTGTTGCGACAACAATATCATACAGCCATGTGCACAATTAAGAGCAAATAAGCCAAACTATACTGTTGAGAAGAAAGTTTAGAAAAATAAAGTGACAAAGCAAAGTAGTCTGTCTAACATAAGTACATAACCAAGTAAATGTCAATGTCTACACCACACCTGCTGCTTCATAACATAATGCATAGGTTGATGGTACTAAACATATCACAATTCATTTTCAGGCGTTATCAGATATCAAGCTTTCTTTTCACTAGAATTAGCAGATTAGTACCATTTTGACATCACTCAGCATAAGTTTGGGAGAATAACCTCTAATGTGATGTAGTTAGTCCAACTTTATCCAAGTATCAAATCGGCTTGATTAGACTCCTTAAATGCTTTTGCTGGAAAAGTTTGCTGAAAAGCTATGAACTAAAACAGAAAATAAGACCACCCCATCCCCCCCCAAAAAAAAAATAGAAAGCAACCCCACTTGAAGAGTTAAAAAGGTGCCTCCAACAATCACAAATTGCAACATCCAATTAGAAGAACCATCATATTGATCATCTTAGGTTGGATATTTTTGTTCTACCAGTGTATCGTTCGCCATTAAACAGTAAAGGTTAAGGCATCTACTAGTATGAAATAGAATTTCAAGTTTTTAGCTCATAAACACACAAATGCACAAAGCCGAAGCATGTGGAACTAGAACTCCAAAACCTTTGCCATTTTCAGAGCAAGCAGAACAGGAAGATAAGTCTTTTTATTTTCCAAGTTAAAGTCAATAATTGACGGATAGGACTGCACCAATATGGACAAAACTAGCAACCAAGAATAATTATGAAGCAAAAGGATGACTCCAACAAAGGATGCACTTTTTTTAAGCATACTTCGATGCATAGCCATTACAAAAAAAACAAAAATGTGGCCACAAAAAATCAGAATGCATAAGGAAACAATATTAGATAACGCTGTGCCAATTCACTTCAGGCATAGCCACTAAGGTCACTAGCAGCTGGGATATGGCACAATGCTTCATCAAGAACAAATTGGACACTGTTCTTTGATTAAGCCACCAAATCGTAAACAGTGCCTAGCAAGTAAAAAGACCAAATGAGGTATTACGGGAACCGCACCCACCCCCCACCACCCCCCAGGAAATCTAATTTTAAGATGTGATAAAAATACTTTATTGTAGGCTAAATAATTTTTTGACTGTTATAGTAACATTTTGTTAAGGTAAAACAACACAAATTGGTATCAACTATAGTCAACTATAGTATTACATTTGTCTAAAGTTTTGCTCACTTGATATAAATCATCGTGCCCACTTGAATTAGATGATCTTTATGCATGCAACTAAGACGAATTCGGTTGCCTTACCATCTTCAAGTCAAGTATCCCATCATACGGCTGGTACATGGCGAGCCCCCTGATGGTGAGCTCCCTTTTCTCCTCCCCTCCCATCATCCCACCCACCATCGCCTCCCTCGCATGCTCCTCCATCCATTTCCCCACCAAATCCAGTGACAACTACAACATACAGAGAGACACAGTCACACCTCAATGGAAACAACAGAAGAAGCAACAAGGCGGAGGGGCGTAGTTACGTAGTTCTCGGCGAGGCCAAGCTGGATGACGCCGCCGGGGTTGGATACGGGGTGGTAGGGGTCGGCGGCGCAGCGGCGGAGGCCGGCGTAGTAGAGCGAGTCGTCGTCGCAGGCGCGGGCGCCGCGGACGGAGAGGCTGGGGAGCACGCGCGGGGGGAGGAGTCCGCGGGAGAGCGACCGGTGGATCGGGGAGACTGCGGCGGCGGCGGCAGGGGGAGAAGAAGGCCCGGGCGGCCGCGGCGGGGGGCGGTTGCGCTTGAGGTAGAGCTGGAGGAAGTAGAAGAGCGCGCAGGGGATGAGGGAGCCGAGCACGAGGCCCCCGCGGCCCTGCACCACCCCCTGCAGCGGCACCACGATGCGCATGCCCCCGTCCGCGCGCCGCCGCTGCCTCTCGAGGTCGCGGTCGCGGTCGCGGTCTCGGTTGGATTTGTCGGTGACGTTTGAAGCGGTGTCCCTCATGGGCGGCGCAGCCGAGGGGTGGGCGCGTGCCGCGGTGGCACGGGCATAAGGGTGACTGAGCGAGATGATGTGTTGTTGGGCGGGGTGGGGGATTTGGGGTTTGGGAGGGAGTTAGGGGTGCTGTGGGGGGCCAACTGGCCGAGGGGGGCACGCCGCCTTTGGCGTCTTCCCGGTTTTCACAACGCTGATTTGGCTGCCTTCGGTTATGTACGAGCGGAGAGAAAGAGAGCATCTTTTTTCTTCTTTTTTTTTACAGTGTGTTCGGTTCTAGTGCTCTACACTCGCACCTGTACCATTTCGTCTGTCCCGCACTTAGAGCATATTTGATAATACAATTTTTATATATTAGATTTGCTATATAGTTGATGATTGACTATCAAATCCTATTTAATTCTTCTTCACTTTATAAATTGTTATTTTCTCCAAACATGATCTTAGAAGTTTACAAATTTCTGCATGCTAGTTTAACCAACATTGTTTTGCGTAAAAATGGATTTTGCTTCGGCATCAATGCACGCACTAACCGATGATTCCCAAATTCTATCTCAAATTTGGGGGAACCCACTTGCAATAATGTTACAAAACCACACGAGTGAGTACATGGAGGTTTTTTTTTTTGTGGCTTTTTTCAAAGTTTACTCTTGAACAACCTCAGATTTGATAACGAATGTAAGGCCTAAAGGATACAAACTCGAATTGAAACTCACCTGCCTGCAACTACCAACTCAAGCTGACCAAAAGCACAGCTAATTTCATCTGTAGCCATCACAGTCAAAAGACTCAAAAAGGGTACCCAAATCACTAAGTGTTTGATTTAATCATAATTCTTGTCCATCTACAGTTTAGCTGATTTTTCAATCGAATAACGGCGTGGTTACGGCAGCATGTAAAAAAAGTATCTAACGCTTAGTCCGAGTTGGCGATTCGGCCAGGATTTCGAGTGGTTCCGGTTTTTTAAAGTTGCAAGTCGTGGGCAATTGGAATTTCTCTCTGCAGTCCATGTCCTTGCTGGGGAAGGTGGCATGGGAGTTGATGTATTTGCCATTTCAGTCTATTCCATGGCCTTTTCAAACTAACTTGGATTCACCTGCTTGATGGAGGCCAAGATTCAAGTCAGTTTCGTTTGTTATATTTCGCAGTTCAATTATACTGTGCTTTAAGATTCAATACAATAAGCTGTCTCGTTTACGTCAGAAGAAACGAAAAACAATAAACTGTCTTGTGAAAGCTGTAAAGGAAGTAAAAAAGTTTCCTAGGAGCATAGAATTCTCAGCTCTACGACGTATCGGACGGCTGAAAAAAAGTTGCGATCGTGTGAATAAACGTGCATCCAGCTGCTATTCTTGTTTGTATCAGTAATCCAGATGCTAAACGCGAAGTCTCTGGCAATATTGTTGCGGAAAGAAACGGACGGGTTGGCCATTTCTGAGAGCTATAACGAGCTCCATATGCCAAAAGGTAGGACCTCCCAAAGCACTGTTTCACCTTTCACGTTACTTCGTCTTTATTCAGTGGCGTTACAAATAAGGAGAACTACATTTTATTTTTATTTTATTTTAAAATGGACTGCTATATCCGATGCCGTCCAATTGTGACATGGTGTCCAATACTCCAATTGTCTTGAACTTGTAACTTGTACGCAAGTGTCTAACTGTGAAGTGTGTGTGTGTGTGTGTCTCAAAAAAGTGTGAAGTGACCTAGCATAACACAAGCCAATGAATGGGTGTTTTGTAAATTGTAATATATCTTTAAAAGGTTCATTGAACCTGCCCTCTTCAGAGTACAATTTTTTCTGAGTTCATTGAACTTAATCCAAGCAAAAACTTGCAATTTTCATACTGAAAACAACTTGGACACTCCTATTTCTTCACAAAAATATCACTATATGACCACACAAACTATAAGGGTCCGTTTGGATTTCACAATTAGAATTGGTTTGTGGAATTTCAATTTCAATTTCAATTTTTTGTAAAGTTAGAATTAGAATTGGTTGAAATTGATCTAATTTCATGTCTTGTTTGGACGCTCAATATCTACAATTATAAGATTATATGTTATTCTAATAGTTAAAAGTCGAGTTTAAATTCAAATCTTATATTTAAATTTACAATTAAATTAAAATTCAAGGTTAAATTCAAAATTCAAATTTTAAATTACATAAATATTTTAAATTCAAATTTAAATCAAGATTTTAAAATTGATATTCAAACTAGAAATCTAAAATTTCGAAATTTAAGATTCAAAATCTCAAATCTCAAATATGAAATTTGGAATTTGGAAATTGAATTTTGAAATTTGAATACAAATTTTAAATTTTAAAAATGAAATCTAGATTTGTAATTGAATTGAAATCTAAAATTTGAATTTTAAATTTGATATCTAATTTCTAAATTTAAATTTAAAATATGAATCTTACTTTTAAAATACAATAGTGAGAGATTAGAATATTGAAGTCTGTATATAGGAATTCAAATTCTTAGGGGTAAGAGTAATAATTTTTTGTAGGGTTAACGATCCCTGAAAGCAGGTCATGAGAAATCGACAATTCGAAATGATTGTGCAATAAGTCTCATTGAGTTGGACAATTAAAAAAATGTGATACTAGAGATTTGTATAGGATGGGGTTTCGTGTGAAATTTTAGTCTTGTTAATGTGTCCTCGACGTTAGTCAATTAAGAGACTTTGTCAGGGATATGGAGCTCCAAGACACACCAATGAATGTGTCAAGAGAGTGTTTATAATCTAAAGAAGTGGTGAATGACCATAGTGCCCCTTGTGTTGACATTAGATGGGGACGATATGGTTGATGGATGATACTTCCACCTTAGATGTTTGACAAGTGTCATGTGGAGTCCCACCTAGGATTGAAAGTCCCATTTAAAAACAAAGGGTCCTTGCATCTTCCGATACAGTCTAGTGAGAACCTAGACTCTTATTCTCCTAAAAAGGTGTCTCGGGCTCTTTGAGACATTCGAGAAGATTCGTTGTCTAGGGTGTCGTCGATTAACCCAGCCTCGGGGCTTTATCTTAGCAAAGAAGACGTTAGCCAAGTAGCAGATACTTTGACTCTCTGGCGGGGGAGATGCTAGCTGGGCAGCCAGTGCTTTGGAGACTTACTTAGGGTGTGCCAAAGTAACAATCTCCGGGTTTCAACCCTAGTGCAAGGGATGTTACCTTGGTAACCGGCGCTATGCGACTCGTCACGCAGGGTGTGTCCAGGTAACAACCTCGGGTCTTTGACCCTAGCACGAGGGATGTTACCTAGGTAACCGGCGCTTTGCGAGTTGGACTTGACTTTTATCCGGGTGGTGTAGCCCAATTACTATTAGAGGAGTTCTCCAACATAATTCATCCAACTCTATTCTCGTTATAATTGAATTCTATGACATTGGATGTGGAATTGCAATTTCAATTCTTAATGTGCATCCAAATAGTAGAATTTGATGTCCAATTTGAAATTGTAATTCCAATTTCTGAATTTCAAACTCAATTCTAAGATCCAAAGGGCCTAAAACAATTTTAAAAGAACCATGATGCATGTTGTTTCAGGCTATAGCATACACTTAAAAAATATGTTGGACAAGCAAGCCTTTACAGGAGATACAATCCACACAATCTGCAGTTCTCAGTGTAGACAACATGAAAGGATAATCTCAAGCAAGACTCTGTTAATTACACTGTATAGATTATGATTTTGAATTATTCTAATTTAAAGATTCTCATTTGAAACATTCCTAGTGGTATACAGGTTTGCAGCATACGCAGAAGTAGCAGGGACCCGCGCGAATATTAGAATCTGGATCTCACAATTTGTGTGGGGCTCTACCAAAAAGATTACGTTCTTGTCTCTTTCTTATTCAAACCACAAACGTACTGTCCAATTTGTACAGCTCCTGCCCCATCAGGCCACAGCAATGGGCTATTTGATTATTATTTGGTTGGCAGTAATCGTCTTCGTTCATGAAGAGGCTCAGGTGCAGTAAACAAAAGACTGCACCTAGCTACAGTACTTTACTGTAAGGATTTCTTTAATTCTTTCTTTACTGTATAACAAGAATCATACGTCTTATAACGATCGCTATAATGTAAGTGCGATAATACAATAATAGCGTCCTTGCTCCTGCACCTTCACTCTACTACTAGCGTACCTAGTGATTTGGAGCCCTTTTTCGGAGAACAGAGTACGTAGAGGGGACACTTGTCTCTGTCTCCCGAGAGCAAGGTAGGTACATTGTTGCTCTTCCATGAAAAGACCTACATGTACAGACAACTTATTAGTATAAACTTTCTCCATTAAAGAGCCACAGTACAACATTAGGCTGTATACTGTCTTATCACTGTACGAAGGAATTGCATCTGTTTGATCACGAGATATTACCATTGTTAATCTTCATTTATAAGATGATATTACTATCATTTCAAAAAAAATCAAAAATATTAACGTCTCATAAAATAAAATTGATCAATAATTTATTTTCACATCGATCAAACAACTCATTGTATCATTCTTTTATTTTAAAAAGAATTCTCACTACATACACCTCTGGACTCTATACCTAATAATATTTTTGTTCTCTTCTCTTCTCTAGGAATGTTGTTTGTCTAATTGTCTTTGCCAATGTACAATACTGTGTATATATTGCTTTCTCTGGAAAGAAAGGTTGGGAGAGAACAAGTGGCTCTGTCATTTGTGGCTTTCGGAGGTTGGTGGGCCAGCGCCTTGGTTTGAACTAGTATCTGCCTTATACACTGGCCCACTCTAGATGTGCATGCGTGTGGCCTTCAATTAATCTATCCTCATTTGAATCAAGATAAGCACACTGTGAAAGATGGAAAGGCTTGCGTAGAATTAGACGTAATGGATATTTTTCTTTATCTTGTCACAAGGGATAATTTGTGAATAACTATCTTGCAGTAGTAGGAATGAAAAGATCAACAATTGGGTGCAGTGTATGTGCGTCAACTTAAATAAAGAAGAAGAAGAAGAGAAAGAGAGGAGATTTTTAGTTGATGTCATTTTTAGTGCAATTAGAATCTTTTACTTGAAATTAAAACATATAAATCTCTCCACTATTTAAATTAGAACAAGTAAACCCCAAATTCAACTCTTGAGTAATCAAGCCCCGTGTGAAATTGGAACCATTTAAATGTTCCTATTTTTTCTCTTGGAGACGAGTGCATGAGTTGGATACCCGAAATCCTTCTGGCCTTTAGTATAGCAACGACATCCTTTGAACTTTCCGAAAGGAACAAATGAACCAATGGGAGCCAGAAACGTGCATCTCATTGTACGCTTTGGTTTCTTTTTCTCGGGGTACTTGGATAAAGATGTTATGGTGTTTGATTAGGCACATTAGGAGGAGGAAAGGAACGCAGGAATATCGAGTTGCGCCGTTGCGGGCAAGCAACAAAAATCGCCAGCTTTTATGCGTTTATTCTTGGTTTCTTTCGAGCCACAACACTCTCATCCCCACAGCAACAAAAGTACAAACCCCGTTCTTTCTATGAGATCCCACTGGCTACAGGCTCGTTATGATTGAACATGAAACTTTTAGTACAGATAACACATTAAAAAAAATTTGAAAATAACTCAGATCAAAAAAGTTTTGCAAATATGACAATAATCTCCAGCAGGACTGACGAGTGTGAACGAAATCGACCAGTTGGCGATTAAAAGCCGCATCATAAAATGTCAGAGTTGTGGTCGACTTCATTACTGCCTGGTCGAATTTGCTGATAAATTGCGAACAAAGTTGTGGCCGTATTCGACCAGTCACCAAGGACGCCAACTCGTGTGTGCTAATTGACTAGTCTTTAGACGGGTTGGCGACTGAAATCTCTGGTTATCAACTGGGCTGGCGACTGGTTGTCTTTTTGAATAAGTCGCCACTAGGCCTGGCGACTGATGCCATTTATGTAATTTATGTCTATTGTGTGCTATTTCGGTATTTTTCATTTTTTTATGTGTTATCTGTACAAAAAAAAACTTTTGAACATGCCCTATAGATTTTATTGAATTAAACATATTAGATCGGCCACCATAGAAAATATTGGATAGTTTTTATTGAATGATTCGTACCACCTACAATCCCTCCGGTAAAGTCATAATGGCTCCTCTCTCTCTCTTTTACGATTTGGCTTCTTATCTGGGCTTCGGAGCCCTGCTTGGAATGAACTTGTTGTTCGATCCATTTGTGATCACCCGTTCCAGTTTTACATGGTTCAAATTTGAGATGATAGAAAACTATGAGCATTTTATTTTTTCGTTAACAATGGCAGGGAATACAGGTATCAAACATCCCTTCATGCAATCATCCAATAATGTACTCGTAGTTTATGCTATGTACGTTAACCAGCATATGGTGGACTGGTGCTGGATAGCAATATTGCAATGCTTTTCTACACGGACTGATATGTAGCAGTGAGCCGGTGGACTATTCAGATGTGCTGCATTACCTTTTGGAATCCTTGTTCTGTGTTTTGGGCTCAAGTCCAGACATGTGAAATTTTGGCCCGATTAACTGCTGGGCCTCTGTAGCATTTTTTTTATCCGGGCATTTGTGATAGGTCTAAAGTTGTCTAAATGTACATGACACAATAAAATAACAAAATTGAACATATCTTAGAACTATAAACATATTTATTATAATAGATTTGGATATGATCAATATAGATTAACTCATGTTATGAATAAAATCCTGGTAATAAATGAGCCAGAATGATTAACATCGTGCATTATACATTAACAGATTAAATCGGTATAAATGTACGACATGAATCCGATTTGACACAATTAGACAGATTTAGGGCATGTCGCTACAGTACTTAATGAATAAGGATCCTCTTTCTCTCTTTTTTAAAAAATATTTTTTTGAATTTTCCATCAAGCACATACTCTACTACGGCCGAAATGGCCATGCAAGTAACGAGATAACTTAATTTTGAGACCAAGTACACCATAAATTCACTAGTTGAAAAGAAAGAAGAATCACACGCCTCATAAAGGCAGAATATTTACATGCCAAAAAAGACTTCCATGCCTTATTTTCTTTCGACCTCGTATATCCCTGTCAGAGCTCACAACCATGCAACTCCCTGTAAAAAAGGTTCTCACATTTCTCACTTCTGATTGTGCTCGCAATTCAGAACCAAAGATGATGCTTCTGCAGATGGTGTAACATGACAACGAAAGAACTTTGTTTGTATTACTGCAGTATTAGCAAGGCCTGAAAAAAAGACAAAAATAAAAGCAGTTGCGTACTTGTGCTGTCAGGAGAAAAAAAAAAAGCTGCGTAGTATCTGAACCATTAAATATTGAGTTGAAGTTAATGTTGGGGAGTACACATTCATACGGATGCTCCATAATATCAAGAATTTACAACATATGAACGGGGCCGGGCCCCATAAATACTCCCTGCTGCTCCTGCCGTGACAATAAGTTAATATCAATAGTACTACTCGATTACTTGTCTAAGGATCAACGGCTCATCTAAAAAACACGATAACTACGGAAAAGCAACGACAATTAAAAAGAAAAAATACCGATGAATAAGGCCAAAAAATTTTAAACATAATTTCAAAAAAATACAAGATGTTTAATTTTTCAGTTAATTCTCATATCTTTTGTATGTTTCGACTCTTACTCTCTACTAGAATTAGCTATCTAAGAAAACTCCTAGTCTTTATTTTCTTTATGCCTCTTTTACTTTTAGTCTAAATTGACTTTTTTATGTCTTATTTGGTTCTTATTTCTTAAGTTTATCTCCCATGAGTTTATTTAGATTCAAATTTCAATCATAACTTACAAAAAAATATATAATACAATTTGACTAAGATTTTTTGATAGTTATCTAAATCTAATACAAATTAAAATATGAGACATTCCTAACAACTTGGACATAAACATTACGTACAACTAATTAACACATTTGTTCTCTTGTGTATAGTCATGTCTATTTTCTGTCCAGATGTCTTTCGACATCTCACTCTTCTATAACACATTAATACATAGATCTTCATGATCAATAAATTATAAAGAAAAAAACATGAACAAACAAATATAAAGAAAAAAAACATACAAGTCACACACTCGTGCATCAGGTATGGTCTGAGCTTGCTGCAACCAGCAGCAAGTGTCAAGCATGGGTGCCGGCAATAGATTCTCCTACAAGGATTGAACCAAGTGAAAGAGTTCAGATAGCTACATTGCAGGGGTACAGACAAAAAAACACTGTAACTTAAGATATGAGGGTTTTGCATTCTTGATTTAATTAACATTAATCTCGGTCTCGGTTTGGTTGTTCTAATTCTGGATTAAGAACTCTCAAATGAGACTTCGAAAAATATGTAGGGACAAACCGGCCGAGCAACCTTTCTTTTGTCAGTTCCAACTTAATTTTCTTTCATGTTCTTTTCGGTAATAGAAGTATATAACATTATAATGACTCCTTTCCATTTGTTCCTATTTGAATTTCTTGAAAATTTTTAAAGCAGGTAACCTACATTTAGTTCAGCTAGTAAAGGATTATTTTGGCGGAATTTTACAATCAAAAGTGCTCCCAGTACAAACAATGTTTCTCGCAAGATTTCATGACCCTCCCTAACAAATGGGTTAATTGGCGGAGCTACATGTTAATTTTGAGAGTGTTGCAGTGATTTGACAAATTTCTAATGCATTTAAAATATTTGTAAAAATAATTTTGATTTATTTGGCATGTTTGCAAACATGTGTTTTTGGTGATCGGATGGTCGAGGGTTGAAAAATATGTGCTTAAATATTGTTTTTATATTGGGTCACATCGCATAACTAATGTGATTTGTTATTTGTATTGCAGGTTTCAAGACATCCACAACATGTGTTTCAGAGTAATATGAAAATTCTTGCAAATCAACTGGATTTGAGGAAGTTTCTAATTAGATTGAGAATGAGGGTGAGCAAAATGAAAACTAGGTTACAATAACATAGTCACGACAAGTTCATAGAAGAGAGTTAAAGTTGTCGACATCCAATGTTAGTTTGAACCAACTTGGTTAAAGATGATTCACACGTGAAACTTATGGTGCTAGTTAGACTTGGGTTTGAATGATTCTTAGAAGGATTAGAATTTTATATGATCAATTCTTTTGTTATTCAGAAAGTCTATATTTAAGATAGTGTTTCTTTCTCAAGATGAAATGATATAATTTTGTAGACGATATTCCTTCATTTCTTCTCATTTCATAAGCCTTTGAGAAAGATAAGAATAGACGAGAATTTGTGAGTGAGTTAAGATAGACCTCAGAGAATAAAACTTGTGTAAATTTTGTTAGACTAAAAAGATATCGTAAGTCTTGTGGCTTGTCACCTATTTTTAGAAAGATTTCTTTAAAGTTGTTTTTTTACTTTCGATTTGTAGTTTTTTCTTTTTCTCGTTAGCATGGGAATTATGTATTATTTCAAGTTCTTATTTTTGAAAGTAGTTTTCCTTGGCTTTCATTGATTATTTAAATATTGTAAATTATAATTATTTAAATATTCACAATTTACATTCTCGCTATTTTTCTTTTTTTTGTGTACAGATAGATTTAAATCTCACTTAAATTTCCACAATTTTCTTTTGGCACTTTAAATTCAAGCATTGAATAATGTAATGATTGATTGATTTGAAACTTTTATTTGCTCGGATATTTGTCATGAGTGAGTTATTTTATAATTTTATAATTCTTATTTTCTCTTTGTTTTGTTGAGAAAAAAATTCTAAAATGAAAAAAAAATATTAAGACACCAATTTAGCCCATTTTGGTGCACCACAATCTATTTTCACTACATAAAATCCTATTGAGTCACAGAATTTTACAGGATTTTTTGCACTTAAACCCTACATTATATATACACATAAAAGTCTATAAAAACATTGAAGAGTGACCCACCAAAATTTTCTAACATCAAAGAGAGCTTATTGGATGAAAATGCTAGGTCCTCCACAGCATGGGTCTAAATATAAGTTACCCGATGTTTGCAAAATGATATAAATCTCGTAAAACCACATTCATAATATGACAGTGTTTGTTTAGAGTTTGGGTCAGTCATTGAAGTACATTGAAAGGAGAAGCTCATATACAAAGTTCTCTTAAAATATTCATATGACACCCATTTTAAATGTAAAAAACTCTTTTTTTTTTCTTCATAATTTTTTTTTGCTTTACTTTTTTTTTTATTATTTGTGCATTATGCAAGATATAAAAATGCAGGTTTCCAGCACTATAGATTGGTTTTCCGTCTGGTACTCCATAAATAAGAGATCAGAAGTTGAAAAAAAGGAAAATCAGATGCAATTCAATGAGGTTAGCGTGAAAATTTGGATAAATTAATATCGAATTCCGGATCTCCATACATCATTAATCTGGCAGAAAAAATACTAGAGGCGGGAACAGCAGTGGGCTGTGGGTCTAGAAGCAGACAAACGCTGGCCACATCGGATTCTAGCACGCGACTTCCGAGGCAGAGACGGGAGGCCGCAAGTACCGGCTATGCCCCTGCACCCTTTCGAACAAATTTGTTTGTTTGTCCCACACGAGGCGACGACTCCTGCAACACAAGGCCCTTATTGGGCCAGGTGGGGTCCCAAAAGGCTTCTTCTTCTTTTACTTATAGGGCCTCATACTATCGTTCAATTCCAAACACCTTCTCGAGTGTTTCGTTAGCAAGTCGTCATCATTGTGGCATTTCTGTTGTCACTTTTGACTCGTTTTATAAACTACACTATATCGCATATGCAAGTAAATTCTCAATATTCCAATGTAAAATGACTTTCAATGTACTTGATAACTATATTTAATATAAGATCAAGAAAGCACAGTCTATTCAAGAATAACGATGGTGTGCCTTTGTTTTGTTTTTTTCTCTTACCACTAACATGCCTTACAAAATTATAGTCTATCCTGAAACTATTTATAAACCTCAATTTCATATAAAAAAAACTAACATCATGCATTTTAAAAGTATTTGCATGTGGAACCATCATGGCGTGTGTTTCGCATTCCTAATACTAATTCAAAAAGAATGCCAATATGCCTTAAAAGGAATTTTAAATTAGTAAAAAGTATCTGAGAATGGAGTCTTGATATAGTCTGAAAAGAGATTACCATGAAGCTACAAGTTGTAAAAAGGGCTTTATCCTGACTAGAAGGAGGATTGAAATAGAAGGCACTAAATTTTCAAAATCAGAAATAGAGTATAGGGAAATTGCTTTTGCTTAGTTAGGTAGTCTTACATTTATCTCGCATAATTATTTCCGAGTGTTTGGTTAGAGAGTGGATTTATTGTACAAGTTAGATATCAAACCGGTCATAAAGACCCCTAAACACTTTAGAACCATTCTGTAATCGATCTGGAATAAGTCTTTGTACTATGTCATTGTTGATGTAATGCTAGATAGTTGGTCTTTCGTTGTTGAATTTGTATAAATCTCTATAATTTTTTTAGTTCAGTCCATCTTGAGAAAAAAATGATAGATGTATGGTACCCATATTCTCTCTAATATAATTTATAAATTTTTGTAGTGTATATCAAGTATAGTACACACTTTAATATTTTGGTATATGATATGAACAACCACAAAAAACCCCCAAAGATAAATTATTGTCTTTGCAAGCATATGCATTGTATACACCATAAAATATTTTGCCATTTTTTTTCGACTTTCATTTTTCTCAAATCAAAGTGTCTTCAATGTGTTGTACTAGTACCATCGTTTTCAAAATTTAGACGATAGCGAGATCTACGATCCAGAACACCTAACTGCTAGTAATAGTATACGTAATGTACAACTTACAGAATCCAAAAAACGAGGGCCAAAAGTTTTAACAGAAGCAATAACTCTATAAACTCGATAACTAACGCATCTACTGTGAATTGTTTCCAACAGCACTGTAGAGTGCCCGATGCCTTTTTTTTTTTTACCCTAACTTTCCTAACCACTTCATGGACTAGTATGAAAAATATGACGCCTTGTTTAAAGTATAAGAATCCTGTAAAGATTTTATAGAAAAAAAAATCTATTTTTACTGAATATAAGATTTTTTAAAAATTTATTAGAATTCCTGTATAAACAAACCGTCACTAAACTCCAGGGGGCTAACTGCAAGTCTACAGCTAATCCGTCGGGTCAAATCGGGCATTTCCCCACCTCCTCCCGTTCCGACCCCGCATTTCAAATTTCCTCTGCCTTCCGCCTCCGCCTCCTCTCCGGTCGCCTATAAATACCGCACCCTCCTTTCCGTCCCAAACCCTAGCCCTGCCCCACGCCATGGACGGCGACGAGGACATGCGCGACGCCTCCTCCGGCGACGGCGACGGGGAGTTTGAGCCGGCGGCGGAGGAGGCGGATGAGGGGGAGGGGGAGGGGGTGATGGTGATGGAGGTGAGGTGGTTCGAGGTGGACCTGGACTACGAGTTCGACGCCCCGAGGTGGTTCGATCTCGCGCAGGAGGAGTCGCCGGTGGATGCAGCGGCGGCGCAGCTGTGGTTCGCCTCCGCCCCCAGCTACCCGCCCTCTCGTGCGTGCTCTCCTCAAACCATCCCTCTAATAACAGCTTCAAAATTTTTCCTTTTTTATTTTTTTTGATGATTTGGGAGGGGACCACATGTGAAATGTGATGTTTTGACCGCCTCTGGGAGAAATTTTTGGTCGGAACTTTTTTTTGGTGGGAATATTTGATATTTTGATGCTTTATAGTCTGGAATCACTCGTAATTTAGAGAAATTTTGGGGTTATTGTTATTATTTTTTTGTGTTTTCACGTGCATAGAGATCAAAAATGATTCGGAGAACCGTAATTTGTGGGGGAACCTTTCCTTTTCTGTGTGTAGAATGTACATGCATTTCGTCGAGATTTTTGGGACTAATGGTTTTTTTTTTTTGCATTGGGTTAATTATGTTTGGATGAGTCATTGCCATCGCCCATTTCGAAACCTGCATGTTTCAGCGTATATTGTGAAAAGCTAGGGTTTTTGTGAGCGTGCTGGGCTAGGATGGTTTGAATGCCACCAATCCAGGATTGTAATTAATCACTGGAAATGGATGGGTGATTTTGGAGGGGGTTCTTGTTTCACGTGGTGAAATTGGTGTAGAAATGCAGAGCTTCACAACCAGCCACAATGGTAGGAGCCTCAAATCAGGCTGCCTACGACAGTATGGTGATAAAAAATGGGGAAACAATTACGTGCAAAAATGTTTCATATATTATCTGAGCTGTCACTTTAGAACTTCAGATATATGGCAAAACTATGTGCTTTCAAAGAAGTGCTTGAGAAGTAGCAAAAGAGAAACAAAGTAGATGGTGCAGGACTTCAATGGGTTTTTGGTGACTTTAAATGGTGTGGTTGCTTGATTTGTTTGGAACGCTGTGTTGGCTAGGAAGCGTGAGTCATTCATAGACATCCACAGCTAAGAGGCATTTGGAACCTGTGACTACAGGACACTTTGGTTAGTTGCTAGTACTTGAGTGTGAGCATGCTAGAGTGAACATCAGTATCATCAGCTGGAAACTTTTTAACAGCGAAGAGTAGCGAAATTTTGCATAGATTGGACATTACTTATAAGCTGGGAGGCACATTTTATTCTTTTTCCCCTTGTTTTTTTTGGAGAAGCTCAAATGTTCACGTTTGACATGAATGGGTGTGAGATGTGGAACATCTTCATGAGTTGCAATATATGGAGAAAATTAAGATTTGCAGTTGATTGTGTTGAAGATTTACTTTTTTCGTTAGCTTGAAAGGGAATTTATGGTTGTGAGCATAGTTCTGATACCATCCACATAAGCAATATACTAAAAGTATCAATTCTTGTTTAGTGGGAAAACTCATAACTGTAACGCTGGTCAATTCCCATCTTTTGTTAACCTTCCACCTGTACGTAGCTGTAGGAATTGGACAAGATGTGCTCATAATTACTATAGTTATATTTGTTGATCTGTTGGGAAACAATTAGGTGTTACTATGTTTTGCTCTTGAATCCTGGCAGTGTTTTCCCTTTCTTTTGAATTGGTTACCATCACTTGGTGTGTAGTTAATATTACTCCCTTTTTGCTCTGTTTTCAACAGCCTTAATTGCTAAGATGTTGGCCGAAGATCTTGGATTACGGAGCTTGATAGGCACTGTGGAGCTAGATGTTGTGCCTTGTTCTAAATCGTCTCATGAATATTCTGGTGGTGCTGAACAAAGGCTTCTTCAATCGCATGTGCCAAATGAAGGTCCTGGCAAGTTAAATGCTAGCACTATGTTTTTCAAGCAGTTCTTCTCTATTGCATTTCTAATCTGTTGATTTGTTTCATTTTGCTGATATCACCTACTTATAAGTTATGCTTCATATTTATAAATGTCAAGCTGAAATTTTTGTTTTTTTTTATTTATGTTTGTGTTATAGTTTTATTGACTTCTTTGATGTTATTCATATTACTGTAAGAACAGAACATGGCCCATCCACAATTCGATCACTATATTATTTGTAGCGCTTTCACTGCAGTGGCTACCTCGAGAAAGCAGTGGCTACGACCATCAGTTAGAAATACTAGCATAAAACAGAAGGAACTCCTGACTTTCTTGAGAAAGAAATGATGCTGGGACCTGCCTAGATAAGAAAGTCCTTTCCTAAATGAAGAGGTGCCGTACCAAGCTACAAATAGAGCTATGTTATGACATAGTTCTGCCTACCATGGTGATGGATAAAATTTTCAAATCTGTGCCATTTGACAGAACTGAGACAGATCCTTGTTCTAAAGAGTACCATTACATGGGATTCTACTCTAGTGACTTTGGGGGTCACTGAAAATGAATATCCTTATGAGTTGTCTATGTTCTTTTTAGTTCATGGTTTTTTCCGATTCATTACCAGTGGAGCTATAGAAGAATCAAAATTGTAACATTTCCCTAAACCATCAAAATGCTTTGTTGAAGAGAAAGAATTAGCAAATTTTTGTTGAGCTCACTTATCTATTTATATCTATATTATTGTCTTACAAAATTGAGCTTGTCATTTAGCTTATCATGCTTCTACCTTTTTTCTCAGTTTCTTTTAGGAAAACTAATTGTTTTGATGCACTTTGTAAAATAGGACGGAGGCCACAGCCACATTATGGAGTGTCAGAAAATGCACGAAAATCTGGTATGCAAACTACTGTGAAGGGAGCTTTCTCAAGAGGTTCCACATTGATGAAGCCTACTGCCAGCCAATTAGCCAAGCAAAACAGACGACTCGAAGCGAAGAATACCATGCAGTATGTAATATTTTGCCTTTTATTAACTGATTTTTCAAACTTGTATCTGGGACTGACTTACAAAAAAGGAACTGGATATAATATTTCTTGGGATGGTTTTATGAGCCATCTGCTGGTTTCAAATTGTCAAATTCATCTTGGATTCTTGGTGCACTTACAGCTATATATGTAGGTGCTTCTCATTTGGTATACTATCAACTGTAACTTTTGATTAGATTTATCATAATTTTTTAAATCAGTTTGTCTTGATGTTTGTGAATATCATATTAATCTCAATTCTCTTTACTTTTAGGAGAAAAAAATCAGTTGGGGTGAAAAGTGAGAGAAGTACCATGGGCTCCACTGACTGCACTCACCAAGCAGCTAAAAGGCAGAGATTAGAAATAGGGCATCTCAACAAGGTTCTTTACATCTTTCTTTCTGGGATGTGACATTGCCAAATTTTCTAGCCAAAGTAACTTAAAAATAAAAAATAGACTAAAGTTCTTCAGGTTCTTTTGCGCCTTAATTTGATGTTAATGCATGATATTATTTAATTTTAGGGGCAATTTATTCTCTGTTTTTGTAACTGCATACTACCTAGCACATATGAGCAAGTTTTGTCTGATTTAGTTTATAATATTTACTTTGACTTTGATCATGGAAATTATTGTTTATTTTCTACTTATTTTGCTAAACATAGCTGCAACCAATTGTTTCCTGGTTACTTTTTCTACCAAATGGTGGCGGCATTTGTCTTTACTTGGGAGCTTCAGTATTCACACTCAACCATGCAAGTCATGTTGAGTTGCATCTGAGATTACTTGATGCTAGGTCTCTATCCTAGTAGTATGAGTTGTTTCTATGGTATTTTTACTTGACCTGGTACTATTCGTTCGTTTTGCTAGAAATATTAGTGTAATCTTGATTTCCTTCCAATAGGAAACTGATATTTATGTTCGCTGGTAAATCCAGGATGAACAACTGGTGGGTTTGTTGCTAAAATTACAAATAGCCAGAGAAAATCTGCAATGGCTCTCATTCTTGAACTAATATGATTGATGAATTGGTCTGATCTTCCTGGTTACATATTGTTGGTAACTGCAGTTTACATCACTGTCGAAATCTGGCAGTTAAACTTGCATTTGCCAATGCTGTTTTTATAAATATGAAACTCTTGTTTTCTGCCTAGTGAATTATATGTAGACGTTGCGTCTATATTCTTAATAATTGAACTCTGCTGGTTATGAAACCTAAGGGTATAAGTGGATATTACTTTTATTGCATAACTTGGCTGTTTGCTCTTACTGAAAAGATATTTGCTTCTGATGCAGGTGGTTGGCACAAACGAGCTGGATTTGATACATAAGACCTGTGGAAAGGTAAAGGCATCCTGGTGCTCTTACTATCCCATTTGTCATATTTTTCATCTTTCAGACGTCTACTTCAGTTCTCTCAAGCATCCCTTTTGTAGCAAACTGGCCCTTTAATTTAGCATCAGCCCAGTTCTGATATTGTTTTTGTTCCAAACTTGCAATTAGTCCTAGATGCCATACTGTGTCTCAAACTGTCTACAAATATACTGTCATTATGTCTTGAAACATGGTCATTGCACTAATTTCTTTACTGTTTGCATGAGGTGTGCCTCTGGTTTTGCCTGACAATATTTCTCATGGACAATTCAGAATATGATGAATACTTGCTCTGATCGTGCAACTGGTTTACCCAAATTGAAGATTACTATCCCCAGAGAACCTGAGTTGGCAACAAAGCAAAGAGCAGAGAGGTCAAGGATACAAAAACAAGTGTAAAGTCATTCACGCTTGCTATTCTATATTAATAAATTAACAAGAGGTACTTCTGCTATTCTAATTTGCTCACTTTACCCAAAAATTTCAGGCCAACTAATTCAAAGCAACTAAGTGAAGGGGATAGACCATTGATGTCTACAGTGCAAGCACGGCCATCAACTAGAAAAGTATGTAGTCTAGATACTTGAATGTGTTTTGTTTTGTTCTTTCAGTGGTTATGAATCTCATTGACATAACTGAGTCCTATGATCCTATCTATTACCTACTTCTCCAGAAGATCAGCAGGGTACTTCCACTTAAGTTAGCAAACCCTGTCAAGTAGGATGTATTGTCATATTCCAATGCTTTCAGCTTTGGCTGAACAACCCTCATTTTTCTGTGAGATATAACTCCAGAATCAGAGTCTAGTTACACTTATGTTGAGATAAAATTACAGTTGACCCCTGATTATTATTCTCAGCAGAGATCTAGTTGCCAATAACATGGTATTTTCAATTTTGGGGTGCTGATAGCCTAACATGTTAGCTGTGGTTTTGCTGATATTTTGGCCAAAGGAACAAATAATTCATATGGATCTGCAGAGGATGTTGACATATTGTTTGGAGAAATCAATGCAATCATGTAGCATTTCCTATTTTTTTTTTGACAAAAGGGAACTTTTCCCCTATTTCCATTAAGGAAACTATACAAGAATCTACAAAGAGTCATTGCATATGTACAAACCAAATCCTGGGGAGGGACTCACCCAAGCCCAGAATTAGCGAACGAAACAAGGTCCCCAGATTCCAACAGAGAACACATCCTGACAGTCTGCCCTTATCCGGTTAACAGAACTACCAACAAATGATAGACTAGGGAGCAAGTACCCCACAGATTTACAATTCCAGAACCAGTCCCCAGCAACAAGTCCAAAAGGATCAAGCTAATTACAACCAAAACAAGATATGAGGGGGAACCCACATGACATTGATTGAAGCTATAACTAAAAAAACAGCAATGCCCCAGCACAGCCATCAGTCAACCTTGATAACAGCATTCGAGCCCCTTGCTTGAGATTGGATTGCTTAACGCATCTTGACTAGATCCTTCGCGCCTTGCTTTAGCAGCTCTCCCGCCCTCAGTTTTCTGAAGTCTTGCCCAATAAGAAATAAAACAGCACATTTTGTA
Source organism: Pharus latifolius (assembly GCA_019359835.1). NCBI lineage: Eukaryota > Viridiplantae > Streptophyta > Magnoliopsida > Poales > Poaceae > Pharus > Pharus latifolius. The sequence continues at coordinate 82,144,723 of CM033324.1, forward strand.
AACAGCCTCTCTAGGGTCTGACAATTTTTTCCCATTGAAACACACATCATTACACAAATGTCATAAGGCCTAGCTAATTGCTGCAAAGTCAATCACAACAAAATGAATTTTTACCCCCACAATTGGCCAAAGCCCAACCTGTAAAATTCTCCACAGAATCAGGGAAATAAGAGACATTCAGGTATCGACATACTACACACTAAACTTACTTGGCAATGGGGCAGCTAAAAAAGAGGTGATCAACAGATTCTTTTTGGTAAAAAAAGTAGCATGTTTGATCTCCAGGCCATCCCATTCGAGAAAGCTTATCTTTAGTCATAACGGCTTTCCTACTTACTAGCCAAAGAAAGACTTTAACCTTGAGAGGTAACTTTGCTACCCAAATCAGTTTCAGTCCTTTATTCTTCACCCCATTAGCCAACTTTCTATACCAGGATTTTACCGAAAATCTCCCAGATTTTTCCAACTTCCAGCTGAACCTGTCCTTTTCAGCACCCAACCAAAAGGATCTGATCATGCATAACATCTGCTCCACTTCTATTTTTAAAGAAGGTGTCAGGTGATGTCTAAACTGAACTGATCCACTAAGGACATCAGCAACAAGTAAAGATTGGTCACAAGCAATAGAATATAGAAGGGGGTACGTATCTTTAAGACTTCCCTTTCCAATCTATTGATCCTCTCAAAACCTAGTAACTTGACCATCACCAACTACGAATTTAACTCCAACAGCAAACAAATCTCTGATCTTTAGCAATTTGGACCAACAAGGAGAATCAGTCACTCTCTGATTAACATGCATAATAGGCTTACCCTTCGACTACTTAGCCTCCACAACCTCTTGCCACAACCCTTGCTCGTTCATCCATTTCCAGATCCACTTACCGAGCTAGCTGTCATTCATCGTCTTTAGGTGTTCAATACCAAGCTCCCCAAAATCCTGGGGCCTACATACATCATCCCATTTAGCAAGTCTAATTTTTTTCTTATCAGCACCACCCTGCCAAAAGAACCTAGACCTGATTTTGTCAATCTCTCTCAAAACCCCTGCGGGAATCTATACATTTAGATATGATAAAAGAGGCAAACTGCTTAGGCAAGCATTTATAAGAGCAAGTTGACCTCCACTGGATATAATTTTTCCCTTCCAGGAATCTAATCTTTTAGCAATCTTATCCACTAAAGGTTGCCAATCACTCACTTGAAGTCTACGATAACCAACCAGGACTCCTGGATATTTAAAAGGATTCCTCCCAATTTTACATCCAAAGGCCTGGGCAAAATCAACCCTCTTGTCAGCAGAGACCCCAATAAACATAACATCAACTTTATCATATTTAATCTTCAACCCAGACATCTTTTCATTGATTCTTAGTGTCAGCTTAAACCCCTTAGCCATTTGCAAATCCTGTTGCATACACAACAGTGTGTCATCAGCATATTGTAAGAGGGCAAGTCCTCCAGGGATTAAGTGAGGTGCTAAACATACCAACATCCCTCTCCTTGTGCTCTCCTAACCAAAGCAGCAAGACCACACAGCATTGCCTGTAAATTATCTAAACAAGTTCATGCTTCTACAGTAGGTTTCCTTTGCCTTAAGTTGCGTTTTTTATCCTATTTTGGGGTAAATTCCAAGGACGAAGTTATCTGGTTTGTTCATAGTTTTTCTTCTAGGAGTTTGACTCTCGGTACTATACTCAGAGCACTGACATCACATTTAGCTGGAGAATTATCAAATGTTTGCTGTGAAAGGTTTATTTTGTTCTTATATACATTGTTAACATTATACACTGCAAACTTGATCTCAAGCAGGTCGTGCACCCTTTCCCTTTCCGGGCTACTGATCATCAGTATGTGAGTGCACAACATGATGGTGTTGGGTCAAATATGTATGGGTGTACAACCAACCGTGGTAGTCATCTTCAAAAGTAAGGAATATTTCTTATCTAATGCTTTGATCCCAGTTCAACTATTATATTTTTCTTATCTATATTATCATCGAAAGTTCCAAGGAAGAAAATGTATTGTCTAAATTTTGACTCTTGTCCTATCCAATAATCAAACCTATCCCCTACACTTGTGATTTTCTTACTTGCATTTAGTATCTAGCCCTTTTCTCATGACATGATTGTCTTGATCTACCAAAAGGTAATATGCACGATTCTGTCTTCGTTTTGGGTATTATGGCATTACTTATGGATTTATCAAAACACTGGATTTGAGTATGTATTAATAATCTCTGTGTCTTCTGCCTTATTAATGAAAGAACCTGACTTATGGCTGTTTTTTTTTCTATCATCTGCTAAACAGTGTTAATAAAAAGCCAGAAGACTGCAGAGATGACCTGTTTAAATTTAAAGCTCGGCCTTTGGATAGAAAGGTAACTGCCAATGAATATTATCTTCTATGTTCATTAGTCAACTATATTTCAATTTTGGAGTTGATAATTTGCACTGTTGTGGACCTTCGCTGCATATTTCCTTTTTGAACTGATAACTAAATGACAATTTTCAACTTTGGGTGCTAGTGTCCTTTTTGTTACATAGATAAATATTGGGTTGCAGCTGCATGGGAAATAGCAGTAGATAAGTAATAGGAATGTGCCAGTCCTATGATTCGTTAAACCCAGTAGATTTTGGAAGTGAATTTTATATGTACATTTTCTCTTTTAATCAGATATTAGCAAGCAAAGGAGATGTAGGTGTATTTCGAAGTGCCAAAAAGAGTACTACAGTGCCCAAGGTAGCTAGCTTCATGGTGATATTTCTTTTGTTCCCCAGAAATGTATGGTTCTTTGCTTTCTCAAAACACTCATTTTATGGCTGAAAATCCTAGGAATTCAATCTTTCTACTAGCAGGAGGGGCAAGCAGGCTCCATTATCTGAACTCTTTAACAAGGTTCGTACTTTCATAACTGAAATACCTTGCTTTCAGTTATAAAATTCCCCCATTTACGTTCCTTTCTTTCTTTCTTTTTTTGGTGGGGTGGGGGGGTGGGTGCGCCTGCGTTAGTCATGTAAAATATTTTCTCTGACTTGTGCATAATCATTATTTTGACAGCTTTCTTTAACTTCCGAAGCTCGGCGTGGTATAGACTATCAAACTGGTTATGTCACTACCAAGGTTCTTCCCTTGTTTTCTTTTCATCTCAATTTTGTGCTCTCTTCTTGCCCCTGATTATTCATAGTGCTCAAAACCCACTTTAATTCTATTGCAAGGATTGCAAAGAGAACATGATCAGTAACATGCAATGCTAGCACCGGTAAGGAATGCTTTTAACTATTGGATGAGACAATTCTTTTTTTTTTTTTTTTACAAGTAAAGAATGTATCATATCCTTCCAATTTTTTTTCCCAGATTGAGGTCAATCAAGAAACTCTCTTGGAGGTATGAAGAGTTTTCTTTGACAAATGATTGGTTCAAACACTGCATATATCCATCTGCACAAAGGTAATTATGGATTCTGACTTATATAATTAATTTTCACCCTTTGCATCTCATGATGGCAATGCTGCTATTTGTGTTATTCACCAGTCTCAGTCGCAACATCATCTTTCATGTTTCTACTTTGTTATGGCAAATATATAACTAAACGACAAAGCTGACAGTGTCCCCTCAATTTTGTAGGCTAAGAGGTCTATTTTGAACAGTAGGAATTACAAGGGAGCTCATCTCCTTTTCTTCGTTTAACAAGACCAAGTGATACAATATTTGACATTGGGGCACCGTTGACGTGTGCATCTGACCATCTCCGGTATTGGATAGTTGATTCCTCAGACTAAACATTTTTCCATCTTGACCTGCCGCATAGTTCTCCCTACTGGGTAGCTTAACATAATTTTTTAGCTGCTTACAGCAGCCAATGCAGAGATTAGAACTTTTGTACAGCTAGAGAAACTTGATAACCATAGTGCATAGAGGGGGTCTCACCTGATGTATCTCCACTTAGTTCAAAGTTGTAATATATTGCAATTATTTGGTAAAGTTGTTTTGCTAGTTGTGTGTGTTTTTTTTTAAAAAATTTATGATTTGCAGTAAACTTTTTTTTTTTTCTATATTCCAATATAGCAAACCTTTTTGCCTCCAAGAAGTGATGACAAAGTCTGGAACCTGTCAAACTCGGCGAAATAATCTGATTTGACCCATTTCAGTCTGTGCTACTCTGACGTGTAACACGGTAACTGTTATAATAGTTTCAAAATGGCCAAACCGAGCTGTGCGGTAGTATTATCTTTTGCTGAAGTGTATGCGTTGAACCGCTAAGATCAATTTAGGCTTATTTGAATGGGCTGGATGGGCCTAACCTAATACAGTATGAAATCTGATCAACCACATCAGAATTTGTTTGGATAGAGTAGGATTTAGATACTGAATTGCTTAGAGCAAAACCTGCATAATTGAGAAGGATGATATGGTGTCCAAATAGTCCAAAGGAAATTATGACTGCAGGAACTCTTGCTTCAGTGAGTGGTCTTGCAAGTTGCATGCAGTGTCGACTTGGCTCGAGTGGATTGTTTATTTGTGAAAGGAGGTCCTCAGTGCTGTGTCGGTTTTGTACACAGGCTGATAGGCTTGTCCCATCACGAACCACAGTACAGTCAGTACTTGCGTTCCTTGGATCGCGTGGCATGAAAATTTGTTTGCTGTTGGCCCACACTGAAATTTTCACATTGGTCCATAAAACAACACAAGTGTTATGATTAGGGCAAGTAGCATGTGAACAATTAAGCTTTGGTAGTAGTTCTCGCTGTACCTCAGCTTCAATCAAGAATCGCCAGGGGATTTGTGCGTCTACTATATTAGTAAGCTTTGGTAGCAGAGTTCTAAATTTTAGGCCAGTTCAACTTAAGGGACGTCTCACCCCGCTCCATACTGAAACAAGGATCGGTGGATGCTGATTTTTATATTTACTCATCCCATTTTGATTATATAAAATCATATATTATTTTAATATATTTGTACAATTTATAAATATAAATACATCAATTTAAATATTGTTTGACATCTTATCTTTAATTATTATTAGTATCATATAATTATCATTAATAAACCTCTAGATATATTTTTATGTTGTAATATAAAATTATTTATTAGAATATTATTTTTTTATTTTAAAAATCATCTTAATTGTTAAATATTAAAAAACCACTTATCTCATTGGATACTCGTTGATTAGTTAACTCCGTCCTAACAAAATCCGTCCACCGCCCCGCCCCATCTAACCTCTATTCGCTAATCAAATGGTTTTTTTACCCTTTGTGAAGTTTAACTGCTTATGCATTGTTGTGGAACTCGTTAATCGTATGCCAATCTCTGTGTAGTGCACACAGCCCTTTCGCTGGAGCAGCTCCCAGCCGTCACCGTAAAACACAAGAACAACGAGTTCATTAGTTCCATGTTCGCATGGCACCAGGTTCTAGTTGAGATCAATCAACGATCTAAAATGAAATATCTGTTCCTTATTTTGCATCATGGTTGATCCTAAACATCAATTTTAGATCAGATTGTCTACACATGTGTGTAATATGTACCACACCATCCAATAAACAGTATCACACTTTGGTGTCCATTCACCAACCATTTGGTTCACACCTATATCGCATGGATAAGAATTTAATAAAAAACTTCCTATCGAGCATCTAAGTCGAAGTCTTTGACAATTGTCTGACTAGAGATAATGGATAACTCAAATCCATCTAATTCACTAACACATGTATATTTTAGTTTATCTAAACTATTTAATTAAGATTTAATAGCTATCATGACTTAACTTAAAATATGGATTTTTGTATTTAAAAATGTGCTTGAAATGGAGAAAATATGAAAGAAATTTACATGATTTGAATCTTAAGAAAAAAATTTTGTACGTGTTTGAAATAAAAGAAAAACCATAAAAAATTCCTTTAGAATAGATTCTTTGGAGGAATTTTAGAGGAAATAAAGAATAAGATCCAATTGAAAATATTCTTTTGTGTGTTATTGAAAGCAAACTATACTCTCTTTACTTTTAAATTGCTGTATTTTTCTTGTGATGTATCAAACACCTATTGAAACTATTTGTTTATTTAAAATTTTCTGTAGGTTTCATTAGATATAGCACCCGATTCTTATATATTTTTTTTTCCGATCTATTTGTTTTTTCATTTTCGGAATTCCAAACAGTCTCTAAAATTTGGGTGCCCGGGCGGTGCCACACCACTTCGCACCCACAAGTCTGCCATGTGGACCCAGCGAGACGATTCCACGAACTAAACCCTTTACAAATTACAACCTCCCTCCCATCTCCATACCGCTCTAGCACTGGAAGTATCTCTTCCGCTTGCCTCGCGAAGAGGCGATGGGAGGCGGCGAGAGAGCGACAGAACGGTAAAACCCTAACCATAACCTCCCCTCCTGTTGCTAATGGTGATGGCCTCGCCGCTCGCCTCCGTTCTTCTCGCCGTGGCGGTGCTCGCGCCGGTGGCCTTCATTGCTCTGCTCGGTTAGGGTTTCGCCCGCTTCGTTTAGTTTCGATTTCTATTTAGTGTTACGATTTGTATAAGGTTTTAGTCTGGCTTGTCGCAGGGATCGGAGACCAGTGCGGGAACGACGGGATCGCGACGTCCACCGAGATCCTTGGCGAGTGGTCGGGCCCCAAATGTCACTGCATGTATTACCTCTCTCTGCTCACCTGATCTGTGTTGCCCATATCCTTGTGTTGATTAGAGATGAATAAGTGGTAGTGTGGGTATCCGTGGGATGGGTGCCTTGGACTTGTAATTTTGTGTTGTGTGAAGTGTTTTTGTTGCTTGCTTGCTAAGAAGCGAATTGTTGTGCCTTTTTAATTGGAGGTTGCAAATTTTTTAGAATAAGTGTATGAGGTAAAATCTGTTGTGAAGAGTAATGTTTTGGTATGGATTACATTATATATAAGCTGTTAATCTCGTCGCTGACGTGAACGCTAATAATTGCGTGTCCCTTATTTGGATTTTGGATATGGCATCCCACATTTGGATTCTCTTAGAACAAACCAAAAACGAACAGATTAGATATGATTTAGGGAATTGTAGGCAGGATAGTGTTATTATGTGGTGAATTTTTTGGGTGGTTATGTGCGTTATTTTTTTCTTTAATTTGGTCTATCATGGGGAGCATGGAAGTATATAATTCGTTTTGCTTTGCTTATATAAGTGTAAATTCAAGTCCTTATTCCTCTAGTTGTATGCTGCAATGTTTTTTTGTAAGGCAACAGTGAGTCAGTTATTACTCATTAAGTGATATTGTATCAATTAATGTTTTGGAAAATCGCTTAGAGTATGTGGAAATTTGTATTGGTCAAAGAGTTGACGTGACACTAACATGTTATATAGGCAAGTGATGGAAAATTGTTCTGCTATATGCATCTCTTCTTGATGCTAACATGTGTTGGTCAAACTGTTCTATTTGTGTTTTGTTTTTGTTGTGAGGTTAATTAAAATGGTCAATTCACACTGCAGAAAACCAAACTCTAATTGCAAAACGAGCATCACATCTGAATTGAAGTGTCGCAACCTAATATTCAACTGGAAATCAGACACTGTAGTCTTTGGGAGCAAATATACAAGCATGTAGCAACGGAACCTTACAAGTTCAATATATAAAATTCTTTACCAATCTAGTACATAAGCTAGCACAAAGAGGGTGCTATGGCAGTATATAGTGTGGTCTTACCAGCTGCTGTACTGATGTATCCAGTTTTGGTGGCTACAATGGCGGTGGGATTTCCACCCCCAGCATCATTACACTGTGTGCTGTTTGAAGGGAATTTACCTGAAAATCAAGAAATAGATACAAGTCTCAATTCTGGTCTGCAATTATCTTGAAGAAGAGATGTAAGGCTAGTCTGAGTGGAACAGTAAACATCAATGTAAGGCTAGTCTGAGTGGAACAGTAATTATCAATGTAAGGCTAGTCTGAGTGGAACAGTAATTATCAATCTTCACTCTTCTAACTGATAGTATTCCATTAAAGACAAGCCCTTGTGAGCTAGGTTGGAAATGTAGTTAGATTGCATTTGCCTAGATTCAGCAACAAAATTAATTATTAAAATGGTGTTCTTATGCCTTGGCTTTTGGTAAGTCGCAATTTTCTTTTCTGACATTATCATTACTTAAACATTATCATATAGCTTTTTCTGTGGACTAACTTGGGATCGGTGAAATTACAGGCACACCTTGCCCCTATTGGTCACCTCAAGATCCCAACTGTGAGTATTCTATTATATCCTTTGGTCACATCATGTAACAAGGAATACACCTCTGCACGCATCTTTTCGTTTCCCTTTTTGCTGGACATCTCTTTATGTTGTAACTTGTCAGGCCTACTGGCTTGTGTGGCTTTTATATGGTATATCACATGCTACAGGGGTTGAGGCCGGTGTAGGTGCTTGTACTAGAATAAAAACCATTGTATATGATTCAATTACAATGGCAAGGATGCATATAAGCATGAAAATAATTAGTAATCAGTTTATCTGTGGCTAATGAACTTGATAATAAACCTGTTAGTTTGATTTTCTATTTGTATTAAGCACTGTATGCAGCACATGTACTACTCATGCACCACGTTCTTTATGTTAACCTGCTAAATTTCACCATCCCGGATGGCATTTACTTTCCACATCATTTTTCACAAATATTAAAATTAACTTTTAACCATGGTTCTTTGAAGAAAAATTTGTGATGTCAACATGCATGAATGATGGTAGTATTGTTTTACATAAGCTGTTATTTTCCTTTGTTCTAGGATATGGCAGATTGTTTGAAGGGGTGCAGGTTTCTTCCAAAGCTTAACAATGAGATTCCAAGTGAAAGATGCTACCCTACAAGGAAAGGTTCAACAGCTTGGAGAATTTTGTACTAATCATGGTAAGTTCAACAGATATCTGATATTGCTATATTACATACTTTCTGAATATATCAAAATATATCAAAATGTTTTGACATTGTTGTGCAAATATCACTATTTGATAACAAATTTACTTGTAGTAATTGGAAAGCATCATGCTAACATTTGTAGCAGTATATGCACCTAGCAAGCTGAACTAAATTTGTTCACTGCAATCGGCCTGTTCACTATTCATTTCATGTTTCATAAAAGATGAAAGGGTTATGTATCTTTCTGTCTCTTTTCTTTTAATTCTCAAAATCAATCGAACTTTTCTAACTGAACTGAGATAATAAAGAGTAGCGACCTTTTCGCCTATTTCAGTTTAGTGAACTTTTATGTAACACTACATATATGTGCTTAAGTATCTCCAAGTATGGATATAGGTATGCTAGTGCAAGCTTTCTCCCTTTAGTTCTAGCATTCTGTTTTCAATGCAAATTGGATACTTACACCCACCAACACAGAAAGTTAGAGAGAACTAATCATTATCCTTTTAAATGGCCACTGTTTGAGAATGGCGCAGTTTTATTGTGTCAAGAATCAGCATGGTTTGGCTATTATCTTGATGGCACCTTTAATCTGGTTCTGCCCACTCAGACAGAAAACCTTCATACTTTATTGTTGGAAAATTGCCTGTCTGCCATTTGCATTACAATCTTTATCAAAAGTGATACCCCACTAATATGATTTTTACACAATAGCAGGTTGTCTTACAAAAATACTATTACGCAAATATGAGGTGATTTTTGTGTGTGCATGCTTATGGTAATGGAATGTTTTTGGTGTAGAGTACTGAAGATTGGATTGGCCTGAAGGTCTTGATGATGCGTGGTGTGTAAACTTCGTGTATGTGCTGGGAGGTCACCTGCTCATATCCTGAAGAGACAAGCAAAGGTACATTGTGCCAAATCATCAAAGCAGATCTTGTCGGAATGGTTCTCTGCGGGTTGGCACATATTGAAGGAAGCAGCTGGATTGTGGGGAAATGATTTGCCGCAGTCACTGCTCCAATATGTCAAATGTTGATAGTAAATTCTCTGCGAATACGTCAACAAGCTGCTTGTATAGGGGACATACCTGTATTGCTGAAACGCCGCCCTCTAAATAAGTCAAGCAATGTGCTCTGGTGTCGTAGGTGTTTTTTTTTTTAAAAAAAAGAAGTCTTGTTAACTGCCTCAGCACGGGATGGTGGTGTGATTTGTGGCGTACCGGCGGTTAAGGAGACAAGATATTTATTGGGTTGGATGTCCGCCTCTGGTACCGCGCCGCAATCAGACTACTAATGGACCTGATGTCGTCCAGAACAAGATATATCTAGGGTTCTTGTCTATAGTCGTTTGTGCTTGGGCATTACCTTCAACCGAGTTGGGCCAAAATCATTACACAGATGGGCTGTAGTGGGTCCTATTGTGCCGTAAATCGACCGTGACTGCTAAATAATAATAGGCCGTCGTCGACCTTATTGGGTCTCTACTGGGCCATTATTGGGCATCTACTAGGCCTCTACCTGGCCCTAATTAAGCCTGCACTGAACCTGTACTGTGACCTTATTGGGCCTATACTGGGCCCTTATTGGGTTTTGGACTTTTGACTTGATGTGCCATTCTTGGCACGTATCGGAGGACTGGGCTTTTAGTAGGCCGTTATTGGGTGGGAAGAGTAACGATGGTGAGCTTTATTGGACTGACGGCGGCTGTTAGTGGCCTCTATTGGGCCGTAATTGGGAGGACGGACGGACTGTTGTTGGGCCACCATTGAGTTGTTTTGGGAAGGAGGGGGCTGTTTATGGGCTTAGCGGGCCGTCGTTCGACTGGCAGTTCTGTTTTTGGGCTTTCTGGGGTAAGAATACTGTTGTTGGAATTATTGGGTTAAAATACTTTCGGCCTCTTCATTGTGCTGATATGGGATGCAGTGGGCCAAATTGAACTGGATCATCGGTCAGCACAGCGACCAGGGTTGCGGCGCGTATGCCTGTGGGCTGCAGTGGGCTTTACAGTACCTTAACTTGGTCACACTTGGTCCTTTGCCGAACATTTTGTGGGTCTCCTCTTGCTCGACGATTGTGGTGCTTAATGATTTTTTTGGGCTACGGCTGGCGTGGTCGTAGCACAATTCCGTATAGTTTGACTAAAAAAAGTCACATGCGAACGTATATACGATTGTCCATATGTAAACACGCAAAACTGTAGGCTGGGCCGGTACAGTAGAATCATCAATTTTGCGAATCCTGCAAGGCCCCTCAAACTATAGCTGTCTTCACTCCAAAATCACCAACAAAAAAACAATGTACGTTAACCTTACGTTTTGAGACAAAAATTGCATGTTAGCTTTATATCCGGAAAATTAACAAAACAAAAATTGAAGCCTACCAATCATTCAACAGCCTAAAGCTTCGTCATCATCTAATCACCACAGCATAATTCCAAACGGAGAGCCTTTCTCGGCAACTGAAAAAATTGAAATGAATAAATCGCAACTAGTATAAAGCAGAAAGAACTCATTTGAAGATGCATTATTCTTCTACATGTTAGTATACGATCAACCATACCAAAAGTGCCATTAGAAACTACCTAATCCTTATCACGTCAGTGTAAGCACTAGTGTTTACAGGATCAAATTCAGGTTTCAGGCATTTTCGTGTGAAGCTACCATCCAGATAAGCAAATCCTCCTTTCTGGACACTAATCCTCCAGAGATGAACAGAGACCGGTGTTGCTAGGCTCGGGGAAAGGTATGGAGATTGGAATCAACAATAGCATCAGCCCTTTCCCAAGCTATATTTTAATTGATCTTATGACTATGGTCGTTATCCTATAACTACAGACGTTACATAATGCACTACGGATGTCAAAATAATGCAGAAATAAGAAATCATAATCCTCTTACCTGGGGAGCTGTTTGTCAACACTAGCTCTCCTCTAATTGCATGCCAGTTCCAGAATGCACAGCCCAAAAGCCTCGTTCCACACACAACAGAACATATATCCATTGTAAAAGGAGAAAAGTCAAGTCTAAGACCCACTGAACACCTCTGGATCATTATCAATGATAATGATCCAGCAACTTACATTTGACTGCGAAATGCCTAACAATAATTCAGTACTTCACTACTCAATATATCAGATCAATGCCACTTTGCTTGAGTATTAAGATGAGTTTTGTCATAACACAATCTGACAAATAGGAGATTATCTACGTTATCTAAGACTTAAAATACTAGCAAAACGGGTCACAATCAAAGGTGGAGTCATCTAATACCTCTCCATTGGGAGATTTATGAAGTGCTTCGCTGATGGGACATGTTCAAGAAAGTTGTTATACTATGGCCCCAAAGCTTAAACTAAAACTGATGCTATTCTAAATGGGGTGCATTAGGAGGATTTCTCAAATAAGTTTAAACTCATTTTGAACCAAAAAAAACACTGAGAAACTCAAACCCCTCTCTCCCGACTCTTTGAAAAGTCTTTAGAAACGTAAACTCTTCCAAACGGGCTACAGGTTCCTAAAATGAAAACTAGGCATCAAATAATTGTGGCAAAGTTTTCGCCAATGCTATCAGATGGAACTGACACACCAAAATCACAAGGTAGTTAAGCTGAAGCAAATGGCCAACTGGGCGGGGATCTCCCCAACCAAATTATTGTTGTTAAGAATCCTGCGTGTTATAACTGCAACTAGGTAAAATACTTTGGTGAATCGGTGAGTTTTCATCTCTGATAATTTAATGAAAGGCAACTCACAAACTATCAAGGTTCTGCAGGTGCCCAAGTTCTTCAGGAAGATAACCAGACAAGTTGTTGTTGGATATATCACTGTATGTTTAAAGGTTCAGACATAAGACGACTACTAACAGATTGCAAATACCACAACACGTGGTGCACTTACATTACTTGAACACTCCTTAAGCTTCCAAACTCTGCAGGCACAGATCCATTAAGAAGGTTTTTACTCAAATTCCTACATTTACAGTTTTGAACATTTGATAATAATATTCATAAGAATGACAACATGAATAGAAGAATTGAGGTGGTCATTGACATACAATTCAAGAGGATGCTCAAGATCACCAATGGTAGCAGGAACCAGCCCAAAGAATTCATTGATCCCTATGCGGCAAAAAATGAAAAAAAGAGGAAAGTATCAAAATAAGGTGGCTGAAATGCAGAAATTGTTACCATAGCACCAAGTAACCAACAATAGCCAAAATTGACTCCGTACAGCGTATCCAAGTTGACAATGTGAGCAAGCTCAAAGGGAATCTGGTCCTTGAAATTGTTTGAAGAAAGGTTCCTTCAATTTGTATATTTAAGGAACACCAACATATCAGCTCCCTCTTGAAGTGTAAAGCAATAAAGATAAGCAAACTGCTATTTGTACCCATACTTAAATGTAAGTCAAACTTTCCAACTTCCAGATTCCAGCAGGGTAATAACCATTCAGTCTATTGCCATAAACATTGCTGGAGAAAAAACAAAGGTGAGTGAGTAAACATGCAGAATGCAAAGTTGTTTTGTTATGTATAAAGATGACTTTGTGCCAGATAACTTAGAATTTGTTTAGTGCAGTGCATGAACTGATATTTGCAGGCATAGGATCCTCGAGATTGTTGTTGGCAAGATTTGTGGAGAAAAACATAGCAATTTGTGAGAAATCGGACAATGCAAAGCAAACATCAGCTATTTAGACAAGGGCAGTTCTTACAATTCAAAAAGCTCTTCAACTTTGCCAAGCTCTGATGTTATTGTGCCCACTAGTTCATTGTCATTCAATTGCCTGGATGAAAAAAATTGCACACCTCATAGACTTTGTTTATTAGCTTTCTATGATGCTGAATAGTATGAAGTTATATCAGTCAAGTAACTTTCAAATTAGCTAGAAACTACACAAGCTCAAAAAAGTAATGACAACAGAAATTTCAGTAGGCGTATCATCCAGTAGTTCAGGCTGCTCATTATGCCTTGAATAAGTTGATGAAATCATCAAAATAAACCAAACTTGTTTTATATGACTGCTTTAGTCTGACCAAGTGTTGGTTGTATGCTAAAAGATTAAGAGAAGTTTCAAGGTGTACAATACAGGTCAACACATTAACATCAGAGAAAAAGCATACAGTACTATTTTAACTCAAGTCAGTCAATCTCAGTATTCGCACATTTGTTCGATGTACATAAAAAAATGGCTTATTGAATACCATAAAAATGTCCTCTAAATCTATTTCAAGTGTTTACAATAACAGCAAACATTGGTGCCATGTGCCTCTAAACATGTCAAAGCAATAGTGTAGCCGACGGGCAAAAATGATAAATCTAGTACATGTTCCATCATCTAAGAATAAGGTGGTTTGGTTGTGTGAAGTGAGCAAAAAACAACTGTAGCATTTGTTGTACCTAAGCTTACTAAATGTTCCCTCCATTCTTAAAAGAATGTCATTTTAGAGAACAAAATTATAAAAAGAAAATCAATCTACGGTTTCGGGATGAAATGTGATGTTATCTTCTAAAAATACTTTCATATTTATTACTCCACATAATAATCAATTGCTAAAATAAAAATAACATAATTATCACATTAATTATAAGTATTAGAGGTAGACCTGTAATTTTATTTCACTTCTTAAAAACTATTCATAGAGAACTAAAACAACATTTTTTTAAGAATGAAAGAAGTACAACACAATCCAAATGATCCTAAAGCTTGTACTCCTTTTGTGAGCTTGCACCCTAGTGCTAACTACAAATGTGAACAAGATAATCCCCAAAGGAAAGGACAACTTGCTCCAACTGCAGTACTTGTAAACAAAATATTGCTGCATGGAGGGTGGTAAGTGGTGAACATTGGATGTTTATACGGGTGGCAAGTGATTGTTAATTTATTTATCTTAAATTCGAAGTAGTTAAGAACTGTTACTGCACTTGTTCTACTTGCTATCCCTGACAAGCAAGACCAACAACAACACTGCATTGGCCCTCCCCCCTCCTCTTCTTGTTTACATTCTGCTATGTGGTCGTGAGTTTGTAACTTGTGGAACGCGACATTTCATGGAAGGAATATTTAACTATTTGATGTGGGGAAAATGGGGGAAAATCATACCATGGAGGGAGAGGTAGGACAGGACAGCAGAGTACTGCACCTCCTCCTGCTCCAGGATCGCCAGTTGTGTCTTCATCTTTCCTGTGATTGGAGAATAATAATGTGCAGAACAAAGCGAGAAATTTTATGAATATTTCTTCTAACAATACTAGGAAAATTTCCCATAAATGTGGGACAAAATGATTATTCTATGTAAAATCACCGAAAATTGAGAAATTTAACAAAATTCGCGACAAGGAATAAGTTAAAAAAAACAGAGAGTAAAATTCGGAGCTTATACCCAAAAAAAATGAGGAAACGCATATATTGTACACATAATCGCATAAAACCCGGAAAATTTTCAGAAAATTAACCAAAAAATAGAGAAGGAAAAAATTGACCGAATCCATCAAATTCCAGCACAAAACAGACCGGAAACAAGTACAAAATAGGGGGAGAAACTGACGCCTTCGGCCTCCCCGGAGGTCGCAGCTGTCATCTCCGGCGCTGTCGCCGGCGCTGTCTCGCCGGAGATCCGAGTCGAGGAGGGTCGCAGCCCCCCCCCCCCCCCCCCCAACACACTATACCTACGGTAGGCTTCGCGCCATTCCCCGGTCCATCCAAACAGCCTAGGGTTCCGAAATCGTTCGAACCAGAACAGCCAAATTTAAAAAAAAAAAAAAGGAAAAAAATGTGAGCGCATCAGGATTCACACACCTGTGGCGTCGTCGTGGTGGAGAGCGGCGGGTGTGGGGCGAGACGGCCCGTTAGGGTTGCGGGGATACTTCTAGAAGCTCGCAACCAGGAGGGAAGCTAGAATTCAAAAGAGCCTTCGCGAATCGCTTACGTGTCATGCCTCCGTTGATTCGTATAGAATTTCTAGATGGTTAATTAAAACCGGAGGGAAGCTAGAATTTAAAAGTGCCCTCACAAATACGCTTTCGGCTTATGTTTGCGTACCACTGAGCCCATCTGCGCCATGGAATTTTTTGAGAGCTCTCTGAGTGCATCATTGATTTGTCGAGAGTTTCTTTGAGAGAATATTTTATGTCAACAAATCTCTTGAAAAGTTTCTGCGCTCCAACAAGGACTTGCTTGGTGAAACTCTTCGTAAAGCGCACACGTGAAGAGTTTTTGTAAGAGTCAAGTACTCCAATGATTTGATTCTTCAGGAGACTCTTCGGTGGTTCTGATTTTAAAAATAATTTAAAAATACTGCTAAACAACTCCTGCACAAAAAACTTAGGTTGACTAGTGGGCCTAAGAACGATAGGAGCCACTTGTCATTGATTGGGTTAGACCTTCTTCAACAGACATCTTAAAGAACTGTGCACCTCACTTGTTTCGGCTACGCCCGCGATATGGGTTGCAACAGATGCTCCAACAGAAGACGGATTCGGCGAGGAGTCGATCCATATCGAAGAGAGGATATCGAAATCTCGACATCCTTTCTCCAGTTGCTATCTTCTCCTCACCACCCCCAACTGTCGCCAGTTTGTGCGCGCATTTGCCCGTTGGAGGTGCGACGTCTCCCGTGGAAGGCCTGGCGCCGGTGCGTTGTCTCCATCGGCGGCGTGGACCGGGCGAAGGGGCTTGCGCCGGAGGGATAGCAGCGTCAGTGCGAGGCCTCTGGCGAAGAATCCGCTGTTTGCCTGCAAGTTCGCGATGCCGCTACCCTGCGTCGCCGGTCCCCCGCGCCGCCACCACCCGTCGCCGCCGGTCCCTTGCGCCGCTATTTGCCTGCAAGTCCGTGGCGCCGCTACCCCGCACCGCCGCTCCCCTGCGACTCTGCTCCCCAGCGCCGACGGTCCCCCGCGCCGCTGTTTGCCTGCAAGTCCGCTCCGCCGCCACCCTTCGCCGCCGCCAAACCTGCGCCGCCGGTCCCTCGCTCCGTCGCCACCCTTCGCCGCCGCCCCTCGCCGCTGCTGTTTGCCTGCAAGTCCGCGCCCCGCTCCCCCGCGCCAAATGTCTTCTGACGGTTACTTTTTAGGGTTTTAGAGAGTGTGATTTGGAGATTGCTGTTGGAGTAAGTTAAAATGTAGGGATGAGATCTTTTTAGAGAGATATGTATACGAGAATATAGAGATCCGATTTTAAGTACCACTGTTGGAGAAGGTCTTAGAAAGGATGTGTCGAAAAAAATTCAACACTCAAACTCTTAAAACAATTATTTGTATCGCTGACAAGTGGGACACAACATCAATGACCCTACTGTCAATAGCTAGAGTACGAGTGGAGAAAGTGAACAACGAATGCGAGGCGCTGGCTCGTGTCAGTTGTGGGCCCACCTATCTTGCCTCAACACGGATTTAAAATCCACACCACCAACTGATAAATGAGCCCAGGCCCTACAAGTCAGAGGGTGAAGGCGGAGTGAATCGTGTAAACACGGGACGTGAGACTTACTGGCAACGTATGGGTGGTGGGCCCCATTATTTTCACCTTATTATTCGTCTGTCATCACAACACTGTCTTTGATGTGTGGGCTCTATTATTGCTGGTTCTAGTTTTTAGTGAGTGGGTGTTGCGTGAAGTTGTATGGACGATAAACAAAGTGTTTCTGGCGTGTTTCTGTCATGGGGCCACTGTCATCGCCTCGTGAAGCGTAGAAAACATTCAATCCAGTCAATGATATGTAGACCCACGTGATTATGTCCCCCACTTGTCAATTAATGTGTTCGGTTGTGAAGTGTCGCAATCGTTGAAAATTTGCAGACCCCACAAAACACATATGCGCGCGCCTGAGAGTTGCTCCAACCACCGTTTCACACAACGTGCGTTCAGTGGGGCCTGCAAATCAGCGGTCGCACGGCAACCGCATGCCCACCTGTCGCTCGCTGGTTGGCCACATCGAGTGAGCCATTTGAGCGATTTATGTGACCGATGCGCACCGTTTGAAGCTCCTGTATTAGAGGTGGTCTTATATGCCCCTCGAGTTAAGTTAACAAAATTTAAACGGATATTTCGAAAAGAGTAGAATAATAAAACGACAAAACCAAACAAAGAGGAGGGGGTCGCCGGAGATGATATCGTCCGCGCGGTCAAGAAAGTGAGAGAATTTTTTTTGGAGACGATGAGAAGAGAGCCAATGCCACCACAACACAACTGGAAGGGGCTAAACTTGTTGTTTCGGCCCACAACAAATGTGTGCATTCTAAAGCCCACCCAAACAAGTTTTAAGTTTTTTTTAAAGTATGGATAAGGGTCTCATCACTCAGAATTCTTACATTCAAAAAAATTATAAGAAAAATGCAATCTAAAAAAGTGATAACATAAAATAAAAACATGCATCAATATAAAATAATAAAATGTGACAATTTTAAAAAAATGCAACAATCTAAAAATGTATCAATCTAAGATAAAAAATGTGACAATCTAAAAAAATACGTCTATCTAAAATCTATTAAAACTAGACGGTGATTATTGGATTAAAATCTATTGATTGATATTAAAAAATAGAAGTAAAGAAGATTAAAAAAATAACCATCCCAATTTTTTTTCTTGTAATTTACACCTGTAATGGAAGTTAATTCAACTCATCCAAGCAGATCCTTAGCTCGTTTAAATAACTGCCAGTATACAAAATCTGGTTAACATAGCATGACTTTCCGCGTTCCTAAGTATGTATGTTCAGATACTATAAGTACCCCTAAGGTTTACGCTTCATTAGCACAATATGGTAAGGCACATTTAAGTAGGATTTGTATGTTACATATCTCGCCCACTGCCTATAAATGTTAAGATATCGCGAGCTTATAGAAAGGAAGATTTGTCACACAATGCTGTCGTAGCGAAATGGCTAAGATATATGTTCTTTTTCTTTTTTTACGTGCTTTTCTCTGTTTTTCTAATGACTTTATAAACTTCTATGAACTACAAAACTATTCCAATCCACACACTGTAGAAACATGTAGAAAGAAGAACACACACCGAGAGCTAATAGTTGCTAAGATAGTGATGGAGCATTCTTCAAACTTGGAATTCCATTCCAAAAGTGTTGATTAGAGAGGAAGGAGTGCATGGCAACATCTCTCATATGGAGCTGAAGTCTTTGAGCTCAAAGCAGCTGTTGCCACATCACGTCAAGGTCATGTCAAATCCCTGAAGTGAAAGGACAAGTCCTGCACAACTGCTTTTGACTGCCCACCGAAACATAAAAACTTAACCGTAGAATGATTCCAACTCCATACAAGGAAAGATCGTTGACACACAATAGGAGTCAAGAAAACCACCTTTTTACCTTTTCTATTTTCCTTTTTAGATTCAATACAATGAGTTGGCAGCTAGTATATCTGATAAAAAAACAGGACAGTAAAACAGGCATTAATATGGATCATGCATACCACACCAGACACTCACCAGTACACAGCAGAAATGCAGAGGAGCAGCTCATAAATACCATCAAAAAGGGCATTTACATTTCAGAATCCTATCAATGCATGATGCATGACAAGAGGATGATGGTTCAGTTCAATTCAATGTGTTCCAGGATCCAAGAACTCTGCTCACATTAATAGGGCACTTGAAGGCACTCACGAGAGATCTCTGATCCACTCTTAAATATGAGAATAACATTACCTAATAACAATATCTTCCATTTTTGACATTTCTAAATCATCAAGAACAAGAACAACATCCATCTCATCTCATCTACTTCAAATCCTACATCTATTCCTGCACTGTGCTATGCTTTTAACTTTCTGCCACCAGCTACTTGGGAGAGATTTTTTGGACCCAAGAATTACATTGTGTTCTTGGATATGACCTCGCCGAACCGCACGAACCATTGCTCGTCGGAGGAGCTGTTGTCGCCGCTGTCAACAACGTCGTGCTTCATGTCGGTTGTCGTGGCCAGGTAGCGCGTGTAGTCGACTGTTTTCGGGGCCGTCATGTAAGGCGGCTTCACGGCGGGGGTCGGCAGAAGTGAGAGCAGCACCCTTGCAACCTCGTGCATGGTAGGCCGGTCTGAGGGGTGTCTCTTGGTGCACAGCAGCGCGAGTTGGAAGGCCTTCCGGACAAGCCCCATGTCTGTGCATGTCACTGACACCTCGGAGTCCACAGCCTCCATGACTGTGTTGTCGTCCGCCTTTGAGAGTATCTAAACATAGAAGATCTAATCATTCAAACCATTCTTACAGATCACGGTACTAATATAGGATGGCATTTGCAGTTGTTCATTGCATTAGATTAGATTTTCTCATTACTGAATTGCATAATGTAATGAAATAGGGTACAGTATGGGTGATGTACCAATTGATGCAAGTTGGATTCGTTGTCGACAGCCTTCTTGCCCGTGAGCAGCTCAAGAAGAACGATACCAAAGCTGTAGACATCTGATTTCTCATTGAGCCTGGATGTCCGGGCATACTCTGGATCAATGTAGCCTATGGTTCCTAGCACATAGGTGGACGCATGGGACTTGGCAGACGGGACACATTTGGCAATGCCGAAATCTGAGAGATGTGCTTCAAAGTTCTCGTCAAGGAGGATGTTAGAGGACTTGACATCTCGATGGATTATGCGAGGATTGCAGTCGTGGTGAAGATAGGCCAGCCCTTGTGCAGCACCGACCGTGATTTTCAGTCGTGTGTCCCAGTCAAGTTTTACTTTCTTTGATGGACCTGAAATGGATTTAAGAGATCATGAGACATGCTGAACTAAACCAAGAAATGAATGAAATAACAATCTGAACCAAAGGTCATAAGTCTTAACCGTGAAGAAGATCCCACAAGGAGCCATTTTCCATGTAATCATAGAAGAGTAGGTTTCCATGAGGAGAAAGTGAGAAGCCATGCAGACTGACAAGATTCCTGTGCCGAATGCTACCGATTGTCTCTAGTTCTGTCTCAAACTCACGAAGACTATGAGGATACTGACTGTAGAGCCGCTTGACAGCAATGGCCTTGCCACTCTTGAGAACACATTTGTATACGGTGCTTGACGCGCCATAGCCAATGATGTATTTCTCGCTCAAATTCTCCGTCAACCTCATAATGTCTTCGTAGGTATGGATAGCCATGTCCATTTGGAGGACTACTAGTTTTGGAGGACCTAAACAAGCTCAAGGAAAGTTGAGATGACAGTCAGTCAACAGTGCTGGCATAGATAAACAGTTTAGGGAGTGAAATACACACCAACCTTGCACTGGTTTGTCAGATCCTTTGACAAAAGGCTGTGGTTGATTTGTTTTATATATTGCTAATAACAGCACACAGAGTAATATGATGAAGCCAAGGATAATACAAGCTATCGCCGTTCGAGATATACTAACTGAAACACAAATGATCTAAATGTGACTTTAAAAGAATATGGAAGGACGAACAAACTATGATTAGTTCATCAGTTCTTTGATACCTCTTGGTGTATGAGAGTGCCCACAGCTGGAGTCTTGGCAGTAAACATACAACATTGGATTACCCAAGTAGCTGTATTCAGGTAATGGTTATTTCAGCGATGTAAAGTACAATTAAAAGAGGAAAACAATCAAAGGTGGAGTCATCTAATACCTTTCCATTGGGAATTTTGAGAAGTTCTTCGCAGATGGGACATGCCCAGAAAAGTTGTTGTATGACAAGTTCCTGAAATGAAAACAAGACATCAAAAAATGCTGGCGAAGTTGTCGCCAATGCAATCAGGCAGAGCTGGCACAACACTTACAACGTAGATAAGCTGAAGCAATTAGCCAACTGAGCTGGGATCTCCCCAACCAAATTGTTGTTGTTAAGAATCCTACATGTTATAACCACAACTCAGTAAAATACTTTGAACCTGAGAGTTTTCATCACTGATAATATAATGAAAGGGGACTCACAAACTAGCAAGGTTCTGCAGCTGCCCAAGTTCTTCGGGGAGATAACCAGACAAGTTGTTGTTGGATATATCGCTGGATGTTTAAAGGTTTAGAAATGAATACAGTAAGAAGATGACTCCTAAGATGACTACCAACATGATGACAATAATACAACACAGGGTTTGTCACTTACATTACTTGAACACTTCTTAAGTTTCCAAACTCTGCAGGTATAGACCCATTAAGAAAGTTTTTACTCAAATTCCTGCATTTAAAGTGTTGAACATTAGGCAATAAGATCCCTAATAATGAAAAAATGAACAGAAGCAGTTGAGGCTGGTCATTAACATACAATTCAAGAAGATGCTCAAGATCACCAATGGTAGCAGGAACCGGCCCAGAGAATCCATTGTAGGAAAGATCCCTATGGAGAAATAGAGGGAAAAAAGAGGAAATTATCAAAATAAGGTAGCTGTAATGCAGCAATTGTTACCATAGCACCAAATAACCAACTATAGCTAAAATGGCTACTTACAGTGTATCCAAGTTGACAATGCGACCAAGCTCAATGGGAATGTGACCCTTGAAATTGTTTGAAGAAAGGTTCCTTCAATTTGTGTATTTAAACAAGATTAACAAATCAGTGATGGTTCAAATAGAATGTTCTGTCTTGAAGTGTAAAGCAGTTACAACTTGCTGCTACAATTAAGTCAACTACCCATACTCACAAGTAAGTCAAACTCTCCAACTTCTGGAAACCAGCAGGGATAGAACCATTCAGTCTATTGCCATAAACATTGCTGGAGAAAAAAACAAAGGTGAGTAAACATGCAGAATGCAATAATGATTTGTTCCATAGAAACAGAAATTTGCTCCTGCTAACTTACAATTTGTTTAGTGCAGTGCATGAACTGATATTTGCAGGAATAGGACCCTCCAGTTTGTTATTGGCAAGATTTCTGGAGAAAAAACACAGCAGCTTGTGAGAAATCACACGATGCAAAACAAATGTTAGCTAAGTAGGCAGGGCCAGTTCTTACAATTCAAAAAGCTCTTCAAGTTTGCCAAGCTCAGCTGGAATTGTGCCCACTAGTTCATTGTCATTCAATTGCCTGGATGAAACAAATTGCAAACCTCAAATAAGGTTTCACATCAACCGGAAAATTATCCAGATAAACATCACTCACAAGTAGCTAAGTTTAGTCATGTTCCCCAGTTCTGGTGGTATGCATCCGGTAAGTTTGTTGCCATGTAAATAACTGTATAGAATGGTGTTAGGAAGGGTTAGACTAGAAGAAAATATGGGTATCAGTGAAACACCAAGTCTTACTGCTGGATACTAACAGTTTGCCAGTGTAGGATAGGTTGCCAAGTATCGGAGGAATGGGCCCTACCAATTGGTTCTCACTCAGGTCCCTGAGAAACAAAAGAAATCATGATGAAACAAGAAAGCGACTAATACCTGAGAACATTCATCTACATAATGGAAATTTGTTGAGTTCATAAATTGGAAGTGTTATGTTTTACTCACAGAACAGCAAGAGCCTGCATGAGGCCAATCACTTCTGGGATTTTTCCAGTCAGTCTATTTCCTTGAAGTGACCTATCGAACAGTAACCAACTATTAAACAGGGCTGGAAATAAGCTTCTTGATGCATGTGAAGATATGTTAACTGAAGAGCTCACAATGAACAAAATAGTATGTTGCATAATGATATGAATAAACACGAGCGAAGAAGATTTGCTAGAAGAATGTAAGACTTACAGAGTGGCTACTTGCAGGAAACCTATATTATAAGGTATTTCCCCAGAGATTTGATTATATGAAATATCCCTGCACACATAAAAAGCTCATGTCATCGTATCCTAAAACGTTGAGCAATAGTACATTCATCCAAATACTATCAAGCAACATACAAAATCTCAAAGCTAGTACAGTTCCCTATGCTCTCTGGAATGGTTCCTGTGAGATTGTTTCCCCTCACATCACTGCAAATTTTGAAACAAGCGATGTACATAAGATCGGGCAACATCTACTGTGAAACAAAGTATTCATTGAGCCATCGACATATCCGAGTGAATAGAACACTTACAAATACCACAGTCCGGTCAGCTGGCACATGTCAGGCGACAAAGTTCCGGTCAGTGAGTTACCCCGCAAGCCTCTAAAGATCAAGAAAGCCAAAACGTTAATGTCTGAATTCTCTTAATTCAAAATAATGTAAGCAACATGATGACTGATCCTATAAGCTTCGTACAGGTATTGCAGTACTTCATTCCAGTAAATTAGCCGTGGAATGTCCCCGGTAAGCTGGTTCTGCGCCAGATCCCTGTTCCAGAAGAAAAAAAAGACATCTCAACTCGTTACCAAGAACTAAATGACGTCAAAAATTTCTACCAAAAACATTTCTTTCGCATGTTATGCACATTAACTAACACAAGGGAAGACAAAAAAAAAACAGAGGTCTGTTCACCAAATTTGTTCATGAATCCCAAAAGAACGGGTAGACAGGAATAAAGGAAAGTCCTAAGAAGCTCACAAGGTCTTGAGATTTGGAATCTGGGACAATGTTGAAGGAATGGGCCCCGTGAGCTGGTTGTTCTTCAGCATGCTGCATCAGAAAAGAGAAAACAACAATCAATAACCCAAATAGTTTCAAAAGCACTGGAAACTAGGCACCAATCTTTGATGCTATAATCCACAAAGAAACAAGATTAAAACTTGTCTCAAAATTTACAGCAAGTAACCCTAAACTTACATTTTTTTTACTGTAAGCCCATAAACCAAACCCCCCACCCCCCCAAAAGAAGGCAAAAATATGGTGATCACAGCTCAAAAGGTTATGTATATTGGTAAAGCCAAGAACCAATAATAGAGCAGCTTACAGTTCCTCAAGCTGCTTGAGCTTGGAGATGGAGAAGGGGATGTCCCCATCCAGCAAGTTGCCAGACAAATCCCTGCAGGAAACGAAGAAACATACATTAATTAAAAAATAACTAGAACCCGAAAACACAAAAGTTAACAATAAAAGAAGACTTAGATTGGGTGTAGTACAAATATTTTAAGGAGACACAGTCCCCAATCTCATCTGGGATTTGGCCTGTGAGCTTGTTCCCCTTGAGATCCCTGCACACCCAAATCATTAGCACACAAATAAACTAATCAACAAGCAAATCCAGGGGAAGTGTGTCTTAAAGTAAAATACTAAACTACTAGGTCACATCATGACATGAGGGGTCAAATCAGATGTAAAAGAGTAGGATTAAAAAAATGCAGGTAAGGGGTCAAATGCACAAAAACATATAGATGCAAGTAAGAATAGTACTCACACGAACTGTAAGTTCTTGAGCTCTCCGATAGCCGGCGAGATCTCCCCTCCGAGGTTTAGATTTGACAGGTTCCTTTTTGTTTAACACAAACCACTTTCATTAGAGGAATTTTTGAACAAAACAAATCAAAAAAGATTGCTCAATAAAATGTGCTGACAATTCTTATTTTGTTAGATATGGTACAAGCAAGAAGATTTGAAGGACAAACGTTCACAAGAAGGTACAAATCCACCAAAAGAAAAGTAAAAAAAAAAAAGTAGTGGTAAGTCTTAAAGAATTATGCTAATGTTTTGCTCGAAAGAAGTATGCTTCAAATAAATAAACATGGATATAAGAACAGTAACAAAAGAACACAGAAAAATCAAAACAAATGGAAAAATGCAGCCAGAAAACCATGAATAAATAATCAGGAACTAAGACAAAAACCAAACAACGAGGAGGATACATAAACATACAGCGAGACGACGGCGAAGGAGACGTTGTCGCAGGTGACCCCCCGCCATGCGCAGTGGTCGCGGCCGCCGTCCCAATCCACCAGTGCGTTCGCCACGTTGCCGAAACCCGCCTTCACAGCCATCAGCGCCTTCCCCTCCCCATCCTCCCCCAAGCCTCCGACCTCCACCACCACCACCACCACCATCACTACCGCCGCCGCCGCCGCCGACCTCCACCAAGACGGCCTCGCCACCATTGCTTCCAAGAACCTTCCACCCCAAAGTTACCACCTTTATCCAACCAGTACCACCACGACCACCACTAGTATGTATACTAGTGATCCATACCAAAGTTACTAGTACTACATTTGAGAGGTAAAGTGAGAGAGCAAGAAGGGGGAAGGGGAGGTGGGGTGGGTGGTGGTGTTTTTGTGAAGGGTTGGAGGGGTGGGGGTGGTGGTGGTGGCGATAGCGACGTGACTGTTGTTGTTTCTTTCGGGGCGCAGCGGCTGCAGGGGAGGGGAGGGTTAAGGCTGACGGTGCGGGCCCCACCGCGTCAGCGAGCGGGCCCCGCAGTGGGGTACGGGCCGGCCGAGTGGTTTTTAAACGGCTTTATGACGTTTGGCTCTACCTGCGCAGTTATATACTGTGCCCGCCCAAGGGGTTTATACACTCGATTTCTGCTCCCTTTCCACTGACACTATGGGCCGAGGAATTTGGAGGAACACCTGTCGGTGAGTGTTTGAATAGAACGATAGTTATTATGGGTCCTACGAGTCAGTTAGAGAGAGAGCATGCGCGGCTTGGGATTCTGGGTCCACATGTCAGTGGGTGAAAGGTTTAAGCTGGCTTAAGGGTTTTATGAGCGCGCGTAAATAACACCATGGTTAACGGGAAGGCGGGGATCTTGGTGCGTAGCGAACTTTGTGGCCAATGTGTGGCTATGGTAGCAATTCATTGGCTGGCAGTGGGCCAGAGCTTGTGTACAACCGTACCACGTTGTGTGGTGACCACTGACCAGCCGGCTGTACACTGAACACTGTACAGCCTGTGGATAGAACATCATGAGCCAGGGGAGATTTTGTTGCAAGGTGATGGAATTATAAAACTGCAACTTATCCTACAAACTCAAAATTATTTCCATCTCATTTTCTCTTACAATGATGTTTTTATCAAAATAGAATGTACTACCGATAATAATTCGAGAAATATGTTGATCTAACTATACTATTGAAGATTTTTCAAACTTTACAATTCTATTATCATGAGGGTCTTTTCGAAGATTTGAGTTAAAGCAGCACCCAGATGCTTGAAAATGATCTCATCGATCTTGATAATTAATTGATGTTGTAAGATCTTTTACCTTCGACGGAGTGCTCGTATATAGCCATCAATCGTCGTCAAAGAAGCCCACAAGTAGGATATATGATTGCTCATAGAAAAGTAGTTGCGAAGTTGCACCAAACTTTATTGGTTCATAGCAATCGTATAGTTGGGAATGCCCCTCTGTTAACTACTATAAATACGGCATATGACTACATTTTGTCATATCATTTTCACTCCTCCCTTTGAAACTTGCAACCACATATAGGTGAAAAATAATTTAGAAATATGATACTATCCATGATCTATAAATGTGATATGATCGCTCAATGTATAATTGTTGACTGGTGCATCGGAGAGCCATCTCTCTCTAGTAATTTAGATAAATATCTTACCAATTAAACTACAACTAAATAATTGATAAAAGGCATATAAAAATGTAAATGGAAAAATTTCTCCCTCCATAATTCCAATTCCAATTCTACTTTTGGGACATGCATGCAGGTACATGAGAAGCAGCAAGGCTATTAAGTAACAACACATGATGCAGATGCACATACACATACCACCATATAAATCTCTGAATCGTCTATCTATCTACTGCCTCAACCTTACGCACATATGTATGTATGTGGCTGCAGATATATCAGAGTGAGCAGACGACCATTGCTTTAAAGCCTACAAGCCTGGCGTTGCAGTCAGTGTGGTGCGGTTCACACTAAATACATGATATAGCTGCTGCAAAAGCCCTGCATCATGCACACATATATGAGATTTCAGAGTGAGCTCTGAGACTATATATGGAGTAATATGCAGCTGAGATGGAATTAATCGATGGATGGATGGATTTGTCGATCCAAGAGCGAGTCGATTTCCATATGGCGGGAGACAGGGGACCGATTAGCAATGACGTGCAGAATTTGCCTTAAAAGAGTTTGGTTGGCGTGATGTACGCATTGCCGCTTGTACACCCGTTGCTTGGCGTTTGTCATTTGGTTTAGCTAAAAAAACTGACATGGATAGGGTTGCATATCGGAGGGTTTTGTTTTTTTTGTTTTGGTTTTGCTGAGTGTTATGTATATACTTTTTCTTATCTTATTTATATATTTATCATTAGATCTAGATAATTTTCTAAGATTTATTTGACTCCTCAACTATTTCAGCAATGATGCTAAAAGTCTTGTGCAATGGTGACCGGTGAGGGAAGAGGGAAGGAGGAGCAGGTGAGTGAGGAAGGGAGGCGAGCAACACCGACATTGTCCTCGATGTCGGCAATTGTGACAAATAGTGATTAGCAGGCGAGTGGTGTTGCATGGTTGGGGGTTGGCGGCAGCGACGATAGTGGTAAAGAAAGAGAGAGAAGAGAAACCAGATAAGGAGAGATAAGAATAGATATTAAATATAGGTTTTAGATGATATAAATTTTTTAAAGAAAAATGGATATTACTGGCTAGATACTTTTTTTCCCTTTTTACAAAATTCATATGAACATTCCAACATGGGATTCGAAATTCTGAATCCACTGTAATTGCATTCAAAATGCAAACTCGAATGGATAGGATTGTACATAAGAGATTTTTTTTATTAGAAAATTCATATATATAATTTATGGGATCCGGAGTTCTGGATCTGAACTGTAAACATACTTGAACCAACTATTAAATCTGAATATTGGATGATGTGATTGAACGGCCAAGATGACATGCAATCCACTGAAGGCATTTCTCAATAGTATCTTGGAATAATTAGTAGAAAGATGGATGTTGTAAAAATAAGATTTTGTTATAAGATGTTAGATGTGAGATTAACATATAGATCTAAGAGATATATGTCAATAAAATACTAGTATCATACAGTTTACATCTAAATATTTTAGTGTCGCAATACAAATTATCCCAAATATTCTAGATTAGGGATAGTATTATTTTACCACTAAAGGGAAGTATTACATTATGCGAGATAAAAGAAAGTATTACATTCTGCACAAGTATCGGCGATTATATCACTACAGTAAACTAACTTTGTAGGCTTGTAAGAAGGGCGACGGCAGAAGCGCCAAAACGTACGTGTGCGGCTTAAAACTTGTCTCCTTTTATTTTATAAAGCTGGCCGTGCTGCATGCATGCTACGGTTGGTGCAACGTAGTAGCTTTGAGCACCCCAATGCCTGCCTATTTGTAGCCTATAGACGAGACAAAGATAAGAAGGTATCGGGCATGCAAAGACACACATATATACACATACATATATATGCATTGCATTGCATACATCTCTCATAAAACATACCTCAGAGTTGTAGCTAGCCTCAGATCCATTCTGCAACTCTTGTTGCCTTCCCTTGACCCATATACATGGCTACATATGCATCACCACAACAATGCAAACCTAGCTATATACCTCTCTCCTTTCAACCAGGAATATATTAAATAAGAACTCATAAACATCGCGTTTATTATATCGGATATGCGTACTATGATTATTAGATTAGTATTATCAATCACTCAAGTTAGTAATGTTAGTATTTCATGACGTATATTTTATAAATGTGATTTGTTTCTAACTAATTGGACGGATACGATCATGAGTTCACATACTCATGATTTTGAAGAATTCTCACCATATATACCCTTTACCCCTTTATGTTCTCATATATAAGCCAAATGAGAAAAAAAAATTAAATATATGTAAAAATAACATATATATGCAAACAAGATACAAACAAAGATGAACATTCCAAAACCATTTCTCTCCTTCTCTCTCTCCTCTCTCTCTCACTCTACATTCTTTTCCTTTTCTTTTTTTTAGGTTGTGTTTTTGTGTTCTGCAAAACCCAAGAAGATGCATCAAATCTTGCCTCCTTTAATGCCCTTTACTTCTTCTTTTTTGTTTTTTTTGAGTCTTTGGGTTAAAGTTTTGCCAGAATGGTGCAAAGGTGGTGCACCTTTGTAACTGCTGTGTAACAAACAGACATGGTTACAAGTAGCTACAAGTCACTACTCGGTCACGGGTCATGACGACACATGGGAAATATATATATATATATATATATATATATATAGTTGTGTGTGTCTAGTTTCGGACTAGTCAAAAAGGTTGCTTGCTACTGTGAAGATTGCAATGGAAACATTAATAATATATATGTATACTATCGCATTGCTACTACAGCTAGCTCTCCTAATTCTTCTGCTTCTCCTGCTCTTGTTTGGAAATTTTTTTGCCAAGAACACCATGGTGAACATTTGCATTGCATGCATATGATGATCTGAAGGCATGGACCATCAACAGTGGCAAAATTTTCTTCTTTGATTTTGATGACAGTTCTTTGGAAGGTTTCTTGCAATGTTCTGAAAGGTTGATCACCAGTTTGGTAGAGCCACTTTTATTTGAGGATACAGCGGAGGACCAAATGATCAAATGGCTAGTTAATGGGGTAGAAGTGCTTTTTTTTTTAACAATCTAATATATTCTTACTCTTCGGTATTCAAAAAGGTGTAAATGTCGTGTAAATGATCATGAAAAATTCTATATTATTTTTAGTTAATTCTTGTTTTTAAGCTGATTACACATTTTTGAATTTTTGAATATTTTTTTCTTCTCTAAACTTTGAAAGTATACCAATTTTCAAGACAAACTTCTAGGTCTTGAGTTGAAAGTTCAACGGAAAAATTGAAACATTATGCCAAGTAATTTTCTATACTTGAAAATTTGCAATTTTAGATTTTTGATCACATCCTATGATAAACATTCTTTTTTTGGGCTAAAAAGAAGCCTTGTTTGGAATGCTTCTTTTAACCGTCAACTTTATTGTCATTATTGTAGTTTGCACCCCTAACTAAATTCTTGGATCCACCTCTGTACTTAGAGGCAGGCTATTGCAAACCAGCTAGCTGTCAACTCTTTTGTTGCTTTAAAATCTATATAATTTTTCTCTCAGATGGACCACATAAACATTCTTCTATAACATCTGTGCATACTGTATTTCAAGAAGCAATTAAGTAAACGAATGCACCCCTTTGCTTATAATTTTTGAAGCACAATGAGCACAATGTGTGTATAAGAAGAATGCTATTATTGAGCAACAATTTTATACATACACACATCATTCAGAAACACATGTAGTTTTCGGAATCGGATTATCTAATCTAGATGAATTACTACATGATTATTGTATGTATTTTTATCATTGAATAAAAAAATAATGATTATTATTAATTTTTTATAACAAATTAATATAGTTTTTTTGTGCTTTCTAGTTTTTTTCCACTAAAAATGTATATACCCTCCTTAATGACTCCTACTTTAGAGGATCCCACTCAGCAGCTTTCTTCACTTGTTCTTCTTTAATTTCGTTTTTTCTTTTATCTATGCAGTGAGCTCAGTCTACCAATGGATAATGTAGGTGCAGGTGTGAGAAGTGAACACAGTAGTGGATACTGGATAGTGCACGTCCTCACAGAGTTTTTTATTAATTAATATAAATATAAACTTGGACCATGCATGCATGAGGATGGATTGATTGAACTCATCATAGAATCGGTGATGGCTCTCCTTTACTTCCCCCCTAATGAAGACATGATGGAACGAACATATACCATCCAAAACAGAAAAATATGAGAGAGAGAGAGAGTTTTCTCATTGCATACACCCCCCGCAAAACACATTTATGGCCTTGAGGAAAATCTATGAGCATGTGTACTAGTACTTTATATATATACACACACTCAAGAAAATATATTATTCCAAAATTCCAATTCTTTTAACCACTTCAGTATCCATTTCCTAGCAGAGGCCGTAGGCCGTTTAATCAAAATCTACACAGTTAAAATCGAATTATGCAATATATTGTGTGAAAACTTAAACTTACGACCTGAATAACTTGATCTCGAGCTTCTCAAATTTTGATCCAAGTGCCTGCACGGTCATGCAATTGCTTCTCAACTACAGACCACAGAAGAGTCTGGATCTGTCCTCACTGTTGCAATATTTGCATAGAGACTAGAAGCATGGCCTAAATTTTGTAACCTCTTTATCCATAACTAATCTGCAATGCAAAGAGAATGAGACACATGGCATTTGCCTTCTGGACAGGATTGGACCACATCTGCACCAGCCTTATCCTACTACATGTCCAAGGCCAATATTGAGTTGGTTGAGGGTGCAAATGCAAAAAGAGCACAGTGGTGGCCCATTACTGGGTCCAGTGGACATATTATTGCTGGCACAGGCCATGTGAAGGCAGAGCCGCAGCATGATGATGATGATGATGGCACATGTTAAGACTTGCTTCTTATTTTCAATAAGTAAGATATTAGTTAGGATTATTCTTTATTATATCTATAATAGTTTGAGTACAAAGAATTATCTCTTAATTTATTAATTAGAATCTCAGTTAATTTTTATTCTTCAGTTTTCTTTTATCTTTTAGATTTAGATTTATATAAGAGTTGAGATTTTTGTAATTTTATGTGTTTCATTTTAAAATAAATACTCCTTTTACTCTAACAAATGATATCAAAACTTGGATTTCTCAAACTCTAGAACTAACCGCTACGCGATATCCTGAGAGACAGGACAATGCCGATCTTTCTCTTTCTTGTTATTGTCCATCTTTAGTGGTGCCAATCCTCTTTTTGGCTATATTTTCTCTCCTCCTCTGGATCTCTAAAGTCATACTAAAAATCTGATATATTTGTTCCTATGCAAGTGCAATAGATCTATTGATATATCTTTTACTACTTTTTGTTTTTTTTTTCCTTTGGTTGATTATGCTATGGCAGACTAAACTCTTTTGCATTGATCTATTCTTCACTGTTTTTTGATTGCTACTATACAAATTAAACTCTCATGCTATTGTACTTATTGCCATGCGAATTGGATCTACTATTGCCGTCATTGCTACATTTTCTTTGGCCATTATCTGCAAACCTCCTTTTGCTGTCCCGTTATAGATTGTTGCCTTTTGCCTTCATCAGCGATGTCATTGGTGCATTATTTTTAAGGAGTTTTATTGGCACATTCTTTGCATCTGATTTTGTTGGTTTATTGGTACAACCATTTATCACGTAGGTTTTTAATCTGTTGAAACACAAAGTCATCGTGTGTTTTCCTTATATGGAGGAGTTTGGTCGAGCAGATGACTTATATTTGTCGCACATTCTCTTGGCTAAAGTTTTTTTTTATTTTAAGGAGGTTTATTGAGCCATAAGGTTTTCCTCCAGATACATTGTTTTGAACCATTCAAATTTTTTGTGCTTATGATTTAAGCCGGTTGAGTCAATTTGTTTCACATCTGTTGAGTTGTTTGTTTTATTTTTTTTTTTTGCCACGTTGAGAGGGCAGCCACTATATGAGTAGTTTTGATTCAGCACTTGTGTTGTATTGTGTTATAGATTGAGAGTTTTCTTATGATAGCCATTTTGTCCAATCAAGAAGTTGAGTCGATCATGTTGGCGTTTTGCAATCTTCAAAGTTCCTTCAATTTGTTACTTGTGTCAGGAGATTAGGAACATCAAGAGTTACAGAATTTTGAAGCAGTATTTTATTAGTTGTTATGCTGAGTTGGCATTTTTTTTTATGATATTTCAAATCAAGGAGGAGATTGTTAGTGTTTCCTCTCATATCATCAATAAAAATTTGAAATAATTAAGAGATTTGTTAGGATTATCTCTTACTTTATTTATAAGAGTTTTGAGTTAAGAAATAGTTATCTCTTATCTTATTAATTAAAATTCTGATTAATTTCAATTCTATTTATATAAAAGTTGAGGTATATGTAACTTTATATACTTCATCCTAAAATAAACACACTTTTATCCCTACCAGCACCCTAGAATTGGGGAGAGATAAAAGTTTGGTATTTGGTGAGGAGAAGAGATAAGGCCAAGGTAAGGGTTGCTTTGCTTGCTCGCTGCTAGTTGCTAGGTGAGGTAGGGCTAGATGCGATGCGAGAGCTATTGCAATGTTTGAGAGAATGGCAATGAGGGAATTAGGGTTTCTAAACTTTGCTCAAGACAAGTTTTGAAAACTTATTTTACTATGTGCTCTTGTGCTCTTGTTAGGATGTGCAAATCATTGAAATCGAATGTGGACCCAGGGTACGAAATTGAGCGATAATTGTTTAAATTCTTTATTATGATTGGTATGATGTAAACTAGCTAATTTTGGTTTTTGGAGTTGTTGAGGTACAACCTATGATTTTTAATACTTTCGAGTATTCTAAGATATTTTTTATTGTAAAATCATAAAATAGATGATTTAGATCATTCTGTTAAGATTATTAGAACTAAATTATATGTTTGAAAACATAGAAATTTTTTCATATATCTAATTTGTTATCCCACATGAGTGGTTATACATGTTAAAATTATTTGTGTTTATTTAAAGTGAGATAAATCTTGGATAATGATGGGGATCCATTGGTTCATGCTTCATCCCTATGGTCCAAGAAAACCCCCCACTCTTTCTCTCTCATAGCATTTTAGTGAGTAGTGAGTAGTAACTTCCTAGTGACTTGGAGTGTGGGTAAGTAGCCTTTGCCAATACAGGATCGTGAGTTGTGACTATATCTATATGAGATGTAGGAGCACTCACTTGTATGTATGGCCCTAAAGAGGGAGCAGAGGAGGTTTCATTTCAATTAGTACAAGGAAGAGTAAAGAGAAAGCAAGTGTGTGTGTATGTGTGAGAGAGAGAGAGAGAGAGAGAGAGAGGGAGGGGGAGAGAGAGGTGATGGGATGTGAGGTAGTCCCATTGGGCCATGTCCATCAATGCCTCCAAATTTGAGGCACTCCTTTTGGGTGACACTTTTCGATCCATCATGGAATAATAGGCTCCATTTGACATATGAGTTTTGTGCTGAGAGCTACTACTAGTAAGCTCCATAGGATGTGAGGTTTTAGGTGCAAAAGAGGTGCCTTTGTGGGACACGGTCGGCGCCGTACCGGTCCCATGCCTGAACAACGAAAAAAAGCTGGTGCTACCATTACCGGGATGGAAACCGGCCGGTACGACACTAGGGAATCTATCGAGTTAAATAATTCAGGCATTGAATTTAAATCGGATGTGAATTGAAACGGAGATTTTAGTTTGAACTTACAAAATTGGATGTTAGTTTAAACCGGATGTAAAATAGGTATCAGAACTATTATGTGTGATCTAACTGTTGATGATTAATATATGAAGTTAGGAACTGACGAATAATTGAATGGAGTGGTGAGATTGCACTAATCTATATAGTAAATAGAATTATGTATTCCAATATTAGAATGGGAGAATTGATTGCAAAAAAGCAAAAGTAAAGGGCGCCGATGTAATTTCACCATTCAAATAATATATACTGTGCAACTCTCAAAAACAGAAGTATGCAGTATGCAGGGATAATTTCAATTCCAATTGGTGCTGAAGGAACCTGAACCCGAACTGAATTTCACCCACCCTCCCGCGAGGACATATAGGAACATTCTAAGCCACATCATCGGGCCCACTCACCAGTTATACACAGACAGACACATGACATGGACCCACAATCCACAGCACAAGGGGAATCACCACTGCCAGGATTAGGTATTTGCAGGCCAACTCACACACACCTTACCTTACCTCACCTTAAGCATTTGGCCGCAAATGTTGCAGAGAGAAAGGAGGGTTTTTTTACATATACTTTTCCCATGCTAACTCACCTGAAGAAGAATCCAAAGCCATGATGGTATTGATGATATTTGTATGATCTGTTGCACATGATGCAGAATAGCAAGTCACCTTGTTGATGCCTCATACTTCTACTGTTTCAGGATATCGCTCACCCTAACTACCTATGGTGCTCAACTTAAAACAATAGCTGTATTGAGTAGTGAGATGTCTCGCTGACCGACAAGTCATTGTACGGGACCGGGGGATTATGACAATTGGACGGTCGGGATCGCATGGAGAGCGTGATCTCGGCCGTTTGGTTCTTGATCATGGTGCATTGGGTGGGTCCCCAGTGGTATGTAAGCATTGTCCTATACTTGGCAGCTATGGTCCATGATCTTAACGTACAATTCATGGGGCCATGGCGGAATGGTACCCCTGAGACAGTGAGATCCATTTCTGGGGATGGGCACATGCGTCGCATCTTTGCCGTGCTGTTAATGGGTCACACAAATGCGAAGTTGCGGTGTAAACGTCAAGTGTGTTGCCTTCACGGCCCTTGTTTAGATTCCTGGCATATGATTAGGCATCGTCGGAATTTGCTCGTAATCAGTAATCACACTCAAGTCACGCTCAGAACATATTTTGTTATCCCTTTCCACATTAACAGATTTTGTTTCAGACACACTTCTATTGTTAATCAGTTGCAAGGAAGTCCTAGTCAGTCCGTCCTAGTACGTAGCAATTTCAGTTGTCCAAAATATATTTGCAGTTTATACTTCTTATCCTATCACACCTGTCGCTTTACCACCTAATGTGAATAAAAGGACGGTAATATGATATGAATACCCTCAACCATTAAATGCTGAAGGTCGCCAGGAGATAACCAGTCTAGGCAAGTCAGTTAAATTGGAAAAACCTGTAGTAAACCAACGGTACACGTACGCGCAATAGAGGCAATTCAAAACACGAGTCCACATTTAAATAACATCGAAAGTGCAATAATGGCAATGGCCAAGCTTAATTGTAGAATAATGCATAGAAAAGCGTGCTCATAACCTTTAAACAACTCATGGACGATGGTCCACAAATGCATGGTTTAATTTTCTCACCCACATATACCGTGTCTACAGCATTGGCAATCAAATCGCGGAAAACCCAAATTTAGGTTAAAGGCAACGCAATGCAAAACTCTGGTGGTGATGGCTCAGCTCTGCAATATCTATTTCATCACGGTTAGTAATATTCACGTTATAAACCTTAATTTACACCATGAGTTAAACTTGGGCACTTCCCTGTAACATTATATACATTGTTACAAAATGAATAGAGGTGCATCTCTTCCTGTGTACATCCAATATGGATGACGTGTAGCCACTGGCCCACTTGTGAAGAATGATACACAAATCAAACACTGAACTGTCCAATGAACGTAAAGCATGAAACATTGTCAATTTGAACCAAATTCCTCGTTCCATTTCTCAAGCTCGTCCCATTTACTCTTCTGCAAGCTTGGTCTAATGACAGCCATTGCTTTCTTGAAATCTTCATATTTCAAAGGTCGCACCTGCAATATGATAATTTTGATTTTCAAAGGATGAAAACTGAAGTTTGTGGCATTTGGATGGCTGGCCAGCAAGTTTGGTAGACGTGCATCTTTAACCATGAAAAACTCAAGAAAAGCAAAATGATTGTTACATTTCACTTTAACATTTTCTTTAACAAAAATGGCACTTCAGTGTCCTAAGTTTGGATTGTTTCGAAAATGTGGAATACAGACCTGATTTGCTTGAATAATAAGAATATTTTGTGGACCAAGCTCTCTGATTGGCATCATTGCAGCTTCCTCACACAAGGCTCTCAAGTCACTTCCAGAATATCCTAGGAATGCATTTATATTAGTACAGAGGAACACAATTATATACAGCCCATCTTTTCAAAATAACCAAGTATCAGAAAATCCAATTACCTTCAGTCTCCGCAGCAAGTCTTTCAAAATCATGATCTGCATGGAAACAATTATATATTTGTTTGTGGGTAATGAGACTAGTCTACATGTACAACAATGGAACAACCACAAGCTACACAATGCAAAAGCAAAACTTCCAGATTCCTACGAACTAATGTTTTGGTAGTGTCACTGTCTGATCACTGTTCCCTACGCATCTCTATATCAGATAGAAACAACAACCCGTATAGCAGGAACACTAAGGTTTCATGCTAAGAATTAAGAAAAAAAGCTACTTCCAAATGAAGCCTTCAATATGATTAATCAACCCTTTTTGTTTGAGACACTTCAATGTTTCCATTCGTGGAGTTTGAAGAAATATAGACCATTTTCTGTCAAAAAACTCAATATGGATCATTGAAGGCAACATGAAACTGAGATCTATTTGACAAGTTGGGATTCAGGGAGGAGGAAAAGGGCAAAACGGAAGCCTGACACAAAATTTGGGAAATCAGTTGTGCAGCATACTCCGCTTTGTAAACTGCAGCAAAGACATACTTTTATTCGAAAGATTCCTGTTCTCATTCCAATGAATTTTGCAATGGAGTTAAAGATGATGCCAGTTTTTGTGATATTTGCAGAAGAAAATAGCTCACAAGACAAGTCTTAGAATAATAGAACTTGAGCCCAAAACACACAAAGAAAATTGCAGCTACTTACTTGACAATTTAAAAGCTTGTCCTTTGAGCTGATTTTTCAGAAGCAACCTCCTAACGTTTGAATCAGGTAGTGGGACATATATTCTTTTTACCTGTTTATAAGATTTAACACAATGACATTGCAGAATATAGCTATCAGCAAGATTAGGGCAAAATAGAGACAAGCTTGACATGAAAATGCAGTGAAGAAAAGCAGTTGAATTCTGTTTCAACTCCCAATTCATGCATTGATTGCTATAGAACAGAAAAATGTTTCTCATTGCTAGAATTTTTAAGATCTAAGAAACCTTGAGATGCAACACTATTACAGGCAAACTGTGAAGAACAATACTCAGATTGAGTAAAAATAGCTTATTTTATGAGCATCCAAAACAAGAATTGTGCAAACAGAAGGTCCAGGTACCAATCTTGAACATGCATGCGGGTCAATGCTGCAAGTGGAAACAGTTCATAGACATATTTGACCTCAAGTTGATGCAAATGTGACGAGACCTACTGGCAAAGAATTTTTTCAAACATGTCTACTGATATCCAGTAAGGCAGTAACCCAACTGCACTACTGTTAACTTCTATCAAGCTACATAATTCTAACAAAAAAAAAAAATTAAACTATTTTGTTTCAGACAAAGATACAAACCATGTTATCTTCTATCAAACTTCAGAATTCTAACAAAAAAATTTAAACTATTTTGTTTCAGATAAGATACAAACTATCCATAGAAGTATAACTGCAATAATGTAACTTGCATGGCTAGAATGATTCGGTTCATGGTGTTGCTTGATAGGTAATGTGGTCAGCATGCTAGCTACCTGTCCATGATCAAGACAAGCATGGCGTTCAGTATGGATATAAGGTACAGCTTATGTTTCATTGGTCCCAGAAGCAACCACACACGCAACACTAATGGCCTTGAACTAGTTTGCTAATTTGAGTCAAAACTGCATAAATTCTCATAATATTTGCTTTCATCCTTACTAGTAGACACATTATATCACAACTTGTTATGTCTTAATTTAGGAGCTCTTTTCCGGTACTTCTATTGTTTGTGAACTGTCTAAAACAAAAGATACAACGTATGAGATTACACCAAGTTTTGATGTACCTACTGGTACCTCTCACATGAAGTACCCCCAGTAACATGCACTAAAGGGTTTGTAATTTCCCTGTGCCCCTCTTATCCTCCACCAAACCAATCTATACCCATTTTTCTAATTGGCATTTCTTGCTCCATCCCCCGAGCAATCCCCATACAGCAGTGAATCCAGCTCTCCTCTGCAATATCGGCTTCCTCCTCCCTTCCAATGCATCCTCTCAAGTCTGTGTCTAGATTTAGCTAATTCATGCATTGAGCCCAAAATTCAAGATAGAGGATTTCTAATCTAAGTTGATACTCATCCAGATGGAGGGAGTATAAGCTGATTCTTACCACCAAGTTGGTACCATTGGTGGTGGGTGGCTGTGAGCAAGACTCAATTCTCCAATGGTAGCTGGCCAGTTACTGTCAGTAACCAAAAATCATGGACTGGACTAGGCTTAGAAAATTGGTTGGTCTGAGGCATCAATTTTTACTTGAATTTCATTCTGTTCTTGGATGTAAACACATTACTTCATGATTTTGTTGGGAGAACAAGTCGATGACTAGCACAACACATAAAAATAGAACCCTGTCTAGGAACTGGTACCAGCCTCCAAGGAGGAAGAAGTCCGAGTGGGGTGTTTAGGAACACTGGATGTGAGAATTATGTGGGGCATGGTTTAAAAAATGTTAGGATTGATCTTACCAATCTTCGAAGGACAGCATCATCCAACTCTTGTGGTTTATTAGTAGCTCCTGAACAAAGAATTAGCATCAACAAAGGTATACATAAATAAGACAGGCAATTTAGCATTGACAACAAGATATAACTAGATTACTAAACAGAGTGAATCGGCACTTTGGTAAGGTAGAGCTTACTCAGATCCTCAGCGACAAAGTAAACATGACTAACTGATTGAGGGGGTGTATTCAATGAACACCCTATATAACTGTAGATGACAAGATAAAGACCATAATAGTCAACAAGTACAACAAGGATGTACTTTTCCCCAACTTTTTGGATATACTACATGAGAAAATGTGGCATGTTCAAATTTTATAAGGCATATATATTGCAATGATGAGGACAACTCATCGAGCATGCAAAATGACAAATTGTAGTGTCCATGATGTTTGATATTGTTCAGAACTGTTAGAACTACTGCTCACAAGAACATGATGGTTGCAAGCCCTAGCCAAGGCTGAAATAATAAAAACTTGACACCATGCATCGAACTCTAGGGTCATTTACTTCCAATACTCAAACATGACTTTAGACAAGGTAAGAGCAAGAAACAAGATGCTAAATCAAAAAGTGGGCATGGAGACACAGAATGACAGCAGCTAAGGGAGGCCGACAGGCACCATTAGCTAACTGCCCTTGGCAATTTTTTTTTTGACTAAGCAATGTCAGGTTACAATTGTACAATTTTAACTGCACCATAAATGTCTTGGACTACAAGAAAGCATAAAGCAAAATCATCAATTATAATAACCAGAATTAAACAACTAGAGAAAGATGAAGACGCTAACCTATGACAATTACTAAATCATCTGGGTTTG
Source organism: Pharus latifolius (assembly GCA_019359835.1). Classification (NCBI taxonomy): domain Eukaryota; kingdom Viridiplantae; phylum Streptophyta; class Magnoliopsida; order Poales; family Poaceae; genus Pharus; species Pharus latifolius. Next base: position 82,185,509 of record CM033324.1, read on the forward strand.
AAGTCACCCCATCAAACTGGATAAGGAATTCAGATTTCAATCGCCTGCTAGCATCATTCTCATTAGCTAACCTTGTAGACATGACGCTATCAATCTGGGCAGTATAAAAAGGTCACCATAAACAACAAAAACTCAGACTCCATTTTAAAATTAAAATGAATAATTCATTTTGAGTGAAAATTCACTTAAGAAAAACGCAACATGAGATCCTATACTAAAAACTCAAACTAACAGTAATTCAGATGACATCTTTGTGTTCATCTCAAATTATTATGAGACATATTTGGAAAAAAGGTCTTGAGTATCAAAATTCCAGTTTTAGGTAAAATAAAGGGACAAAAAAGTGCAAATTCTAGGACACAACCAAATGGTTGTTGCTGAATCAAATCAATATCTTGAGCACTCAAGCATCTTATCTGAAGTAAAGAGTATAAAGATAAGTTAAAGATCAAACAACTACAAAAGACAATATAAATCTCAACAATCATATGAATGCAGAAGGCTAAAGGATGAATGCCATGTTCAATGACTTTCATGACACAATGCACTTCTTTATTGTGTGCAAAATTTAGAGGTATTCACATAACGAGAAATAAATTCCTAGAAAAAAAATTGAAGCAAGCTAACATTAAAACATGACAACACAATATCTGTAACTTTCCACTTCAGGAGGTAACAAATTGAGTGACTACAAAATAAAAAGGTTTGTAGCAAAGACCTCATCCATAAAAATAACAGATGGCTGTCTATCAACAGCAACCATGAAAAGTGTCCGAACAAGCTTTTCAGCCTCCCCCACCTGTTTTGCCAATGAAAAAAGAAACCAAAGTTATTTCAGACTGAAGAAAAAAAGGGTAATTAGATTGTATGATAAATGGAAGGATGATCGCGTACCCACTTAGATGTCAAAGAAGCAGCAGTAACATTAAAAAATGTTGCTTCAGATTCTGATGCTACAGCTTTGGCAAGCATTGTTTTTCCATTCCCAGGAGGACCAAAGAGAAGCAACCCTAAAAGATGTAATAAATTTAAGACAAGATCTAACTGTTACGAGAAAGGATGTAGAGAAGTGAAAATTTCAACATGCTGAAATTCACCTCTAGCAGGCCTCCGAAGGCCAGTGAATAAGTCCCTTCGTTTAGTAGGTAAAATAACCATTTCCATAAGTGCTTGCTTTGCCTTGTCAAGCCCAGCTATAAATCAAATAAGAAACAAGAATACTGTAATGAAAATTGTAATAGATTATAGAAGACAACTTAACAGTTCCATACCAACATCATCCCATTTAACAGCAGGACTTCTATCCACTATGGTTGTATTTATCACTTCAACAAGCTTTTCATCATAGCTTCCTCCAGCTCTCTGCACAGGCTTTGACCCTCCACCGCTATTCTTCTGATGAGCAGATGCTTGACCACCTCTATTATAGGTAGGGCTAGTCTGCAAAGTAGGCCTCAGGATGCTAGTTGATGCTGGTTTTTCCGTCCTAATTATAGGATTGTTTGGAGCAACCTACAAAAACAGTGTGACTATAGGAGAGAAATCTTTTGACCAAGCTTCTCACTTCAAACTATTCATTGATAACACACATAACGAAGCAGCTCCACGTAAAACTACATAACCTAGAAAACATCTTTTTCCTCAAAATGGTCTTTCTTTGCTTAATGCATGCTTCTAGAGCAACAGAGTACCTAATGTAAACATGCGAACTACCAAAAGTAACAGAACTACATTTTATGTTATTTGCAAATGACCAACATCAACACACAAAAGTGACAACCAAGAAAACAGTTAAAGCAATGAAGCCAAGCACAACAGCATTGCCGCACTCACAGCTAGAATTTTAGAGATCTATACCTTCTTCGGCACCACTGCAGCCGCTCCTGCAAAACCAGAGACAATATAACACAAAGTTAACCTCCAAAGAACTGGAACCACAAGCAAAGCAGGAAAAAATGTGCACATCACCCAAAAAAAGCACCAAAACTTTGAAACTTGTACTTATTTTCCTAGAACAGTCAGAGTAGCACATAGGTTGAAACTTGTTCACATTCTTCCATTACTTCACAAACTTATGACAGAAAACATAATTCTCTAACTGAACCATACAAACAGCAATGGTTTTGAACTCATATTCGCACTAATCCCTAAATTTGCACCTCACACACATGAACCAGACGCAGTCACATAGAAATGCACATCTCTGACTACAGAATACAGATCACGAACTGTGCACATCATAACGCAACTTGTTGACCGAAGGCAAAAGGGAAAGTCTCACCACTCCTCTGGCCGAGGACCCTGAGCCGCTCCTCGACCTGCGCCTGCCACTTGGCGATCTTCTCTTGGTACAACTTCACCTGCCCCCTCTCGCTGCAAACACAGACCACCCGAATACCACACACACAACTATCACTCAATCACAAACACTAACCCTAGAACAGTATAGATAGGGGAGCAGAGGAGGTGGACCTGGAGGAGAGGGCGTCGGGGACGCGGGCGGCCTTAGCCTCGAGCATGACGCGGTGGGCGTTGCGGTAGTGGGCGGCGGCGTCTTCGGGGAGGCCCCACTCCTCGGCGCGCACGGCCTTGTCAATCTCCTCCTTCGCCAGCTCGAAGTAGCCCTTCAGCTTCACGGCCACGCGCTCCCCCACCACCGCCGCCGCCGACGGCGACGCCGCGTCCATCGGCAAATCGGACGAGGAGGACGACGACGAGAGGAGGGACGCGAAGGAATCCACGAGCGCGCGCAGGAAGCTCATAGGCTGCGGGACAGGAGAATTTTGGAAGCATCGAAATGTAAAACCAATAGTGTCTTTGTTTATGCTTCGGATTGGAACAAATGACTCTAATTCGTCTGCGCCTACGAAGGGGGAATTTTTTTTTTTTTTGGGGGGTTGGTTTGATCAAGTTGGGAACGCTTGCGAGTGACTTAGCTTGTAGGGGAAGCTAGTGTAAGGTTGAGTTTGTATAAGACAGTTTTTTAAATTTATTGGCATATAATTTTAAAAGAATGGTTTATTTAAATAAGTTCAGAAATTATTTGATAAGATTTTGAGTTTATAAGTTTGAGAGAGTAAGGAAAAAGGGGTGAATATAGGAATAAGTCAAAAATAAGTCTAAGAAATTAGGGAAACTTATGGTTTAATCTCAAATAAGTCTTACTTGATTTATAAGTTTTCAAATAAGTTAGGTATTTGATCATGTTTGAATTTTTTTTTTTTGATAAATTGAAGCTTCAAATAAGTTTAATTAAGCATTCTTCTAAAGTGGGCTTGGGCTGGGTTCAAAGATTTGGGTGTGAAGTGAGAATCAAGTAACTCGGTTCACTAATTTGTCTGCGATCCAGGCCTTTAAAAAAAAAAAAAAAAAAAAAAAAAAAAACTTTGTTGATTCCGAATGTGAGATTTTGTGAGGTGCAAGAAGAGATCATATAATTGAAGTTGTTCTTTGTTCATACATTTGAAGTTTTTGCATGTTGATATACCCAGCCATTCCGTTAGGTGCCACTCTGATAGTTCTGAATTTTCTAGAGTTAGGAGATAATTCATCCTGTAGTGTTTAAGACCAACTGATCGAGGCTATGTTTTAAGTCCAGTGTTTGGGAGAGGGTAAGAAATTATCAAATAAATTATTATCTTATTAAGTGGAGTTTAATCTTGAACGTTTGATTAAAAATGAGTGAATGACATAAGACGAACTCCAGGAATCTCTATCCTTTTGGTTTGTCTTCCAATTTGAACATCAAGAAAAAAAAAATACATCTTAGAGTCTATTTGGATATCTCATTTTCTCAAAACTAAAGTATTGCAAAACTAGAGTTTTGAAAAGTAAATACTGAGACTTTATTTTTTTGAAACTGTAGTATTTAGTGGTGTTTGGATTGAAAAGAGATACTACAGTATCAGACCCTAAATTGAAAAAAAAAGTTAGTCCCGCGCCGTTCTCCCCATGCTGCCCGCCACCGTTGTCAATCCCGCGCCTCGTCGCTCGCCGCCTGCCGCCGCCGTCAATCCCACCTCGTCTCGCACCGCCCGTTGCTGCCATCGATCTCGCCTCGTTCACACGCAGTGAAAAACTGTTTCGTGCTCGTCGGCCCGCACGCAGTTAGTTTTTTTGTTTTGAAAACTTTGGGTTGAAGTGGAGTTTTCAAAACAGTGAAAATTTGAGTTTTTAGGGTAAATTGTGGTATTTTTAAATTTGTTTTTTTCTATTAAACATATCTTTGTTTTTCATATTAGAGTTTTTAAAAATACACATTATAACTGCACAATACTGAAGTACTCAAACATGCCTTTAGTAGAGGTTACAGATCCCCTATAATTAGCACACAAATGTAAGAATTAAATTTTAAAATGAACAGCTCCATCAAATGGATTTATCTCATAACTCCAAGAGATTTGAATTCGAACCAAAAAAATCAGTGTACAAAATCATGAATCTGATTGAATAACCCACAAATTTTTGCATACAACTTGCAGTGCTGAGTTTGTCAGAAAGACAGCTCTTATGAAAGTTATGAATAAGACGATTTTCAGAGTTTTGGTGTTTCAGATGTAAAGATTGTAAATCAAAGTTTGGATAGCATGGTATACTTGAAATGCAAACTTCAAAATTGCTCAACAAAGCCAAAAAGCCCAAAGAAAGAAAAAAAAAGTACGACGTGTTTAAGTAACGAAGACACAAGAGAGCAGCCTACACAGTACACACCGTGTAGCTCTTGGTGTCTCTGATACGCGAATGGATCACAGGTAATTACATTTCACATTCGTTGCATTACATATTTGCTTATCTAATCTTAAAAGCGATATTTGTCTGTCCCATCGCATGTCGATATCACATTTTTCGTATCCGTAGGTTCGTAGCATTTTTTATATATAGTTATGTACAATATGAATAAGCTTTCTCAGCTAGCTACGATGAAAGGGAACGAGGGATTTTCTTATAAATAAGTTAGGGGCTATTTGCTCATTCTTATTGAAAATTTTTTATATTTAACTAAATGATATTAGTGTCTTAGTGACATATAAGTCTTGGACCCATATCAATATCATAAAGTTACAATCAATTTCTTATAGTAATACTCTTTTTTTTTTTTTCTAAGCTGAACCACCAACTCGGTTGTACACAACAATTTGCTCTCTTGCACGGTGGCACCCAGAGGGGCGTCAGATTTCCTGGAACACGACAATAGGTTAATTGTAGTAGATAGTAACCTGCAAGGAAACATGCAATGTTGGTACAGGCACTGGCATGAGCTGATGTTTTTCACTTGAAAAAAAAAAGTGAAAAGCACCTACATTAGATTCATTCACCTCTTGTCTGGATTTTGAGCTGAGCTATCATGAGTCAATGGCTTCATGCTATCATTCTTCTTTTCTTTTCTTTTTGTCCTGAAATCTCAAAGCTATAGTAAGATATCTTCAATCTTCATGTACTATTACCAATGGAGAAATGACACAGACTTACTGGATGCTGGAAGCGTTTTAGATGAATAATGCTGCCTACGCAGCAAGGAAAGCTTCAAGGCATGATTTACACAATATTTTATATAATGCAAAATTTGCCAATCTTTATCTTACACTTCACCTTTGAACAATGCAGAATCGAGATGTGTTCAAGCAAAGCAAGTATTTGAATGCTGGATCCTTCAGTTGCTGCCACACAAGCCTGTCAAGACACGGAAAAGAGTTTGGGTACACAGTCATATAGCGCTTTTTCGTGGAATGAAAAAAAAAAGTAACGGGCTCACTGATCTGGTCTAGAAAACGGGGAGTTGACCAAAACAAATCAAGTGCCTTTGTAGAAATAAATATATAGAACACATCCGGGCCATCACGAAGCACCAGTTGCTCCAATGGTTCCCCAGCTGTCCTCCCTCCCTGCATCCACAGGCATGTTTTTAGTTTCAGATCTTGCCATAACCTTGATGGTGATCACACTCTATATACTCAGCTTTCTTGCATCTTTTGCTGCCTTCTGCATCAAAGAATTAGCCCAGAGCGCCAAGGACCAGCTCAAGAACTTCGATAGGCTCTTTGATGAGCATGTGAAATACGCACTTGCGCATTGCACCAGCAGGCTGCCCTATGCCAGGCACAGTGAGGTCTACACATCTGACCCAGCCTCTGTTGAGCATGTCCTCAAGACCAGCTTCAGTAAATACAGCAAGGTGATTTTTCAGGCCGATCTTTTTTCTTTCTTGATTGAAGATTAACATGCTAATAGATAGTTCAGTCCATATGTAAAATGTTTAAATCCTGCAAAGTTCTTACAAGAATGCTCAAAAGTTGAGTACACCCTATTAAAGACAAATTAATTCTTTACAAAAACATTATGAAGCAAGGTATAATAGGATTTTTCCACCAATTATGTGGTTATGTGACCTCACTTGGTAAGATGAATTTGAATTTACTTTGACCTAGTATCCAGCTGACAGTAATAGTGAAGTTCACACGCTAATATGTCAAGTGGTTCAGCAGCTTATCATGCAAAACACAGTACCATCTTGAACTCACCAAACTATTACAATTTATGGTAAGCTAAAAGCTAAAATGGTTAATTATGATAGATTGCCATGTAAAAATGATAATTACCATTATGTAGAAACTTAAGAGTGAACCTGTATACATTTTAGCCAGACTGTTTATGTTATTTAATGGTCTAACCTTACAAACCAGGTAGCTTGAATAAATATGGCAAAATGTTTCGCATCAGTGAATCACTGAATATGATTTTGAGGATGTTTTGAGGATAATCACAGGGGGACTTCAAAATTGGAATCATGAAGGATCTCTTCGGGGATGTGATTTTCACAACAGACGGGGAGAAGTGGCAGCACCAGAGGAAGCTGGCGAACCATGAATTCTGTGCTCTGCGACTTCAGCAGTGGTGTGTTCAGAAAGAATGCTGCAAAATTGGCAGAAAAGATCTCATCTGCAGCAGCTAATAGAATTACCATAAACATGCAGGTACCTCTACTATAAACACAAAAGTTAATATTATCAAGTGATAGGCACCATAATGGTACCTGTACTCTGCTCCATTTCAAGTTCGCACCTCAACTTACAGAGGGAACAGATCATATACTACACTTTAAACCCCAATTCAAGTTAGCCATTCTCTGAATTTGTTTGCACAGAAAGCTGGAATGAGCATAATTTTATTGGACAGAAAGCTGACCAAGTTTTCCGAACTCTAAGCCCTAGAGCCCTATCTATAATACAGCTTGCTGAGTGAGCAAACTAACATAAGGACTAATTTGAATTCGAGCTCAACATTTGGGAATCTATGCTTCAGCCAAAAGCTAAGGACTCCAATGACCCCAGGCCCAAAGTTCAGTGACCAGCCTAGTAATTTCCCATTACTAATCTTTAGACGGCAACTCAAGTCATTATGATGCAATTTTCCTCAGGATCTTCTGATGAAAACAACTATGGATTCAATCTTCAAAGTGGGGTTTGGTTTCGAGCTCAACACACTATCTGGATCAGATGAATTAAGCATTCGATTCAGCAAGGCATTCGATGAGGCAAACTCACTTGTTTACCATCGATATGTCGATCTATTCTGGCAACTAAAAAGGAATCTCAATATCGGATCAGAAGCCAAACTTAGCAAGAACATTCAGATCATTGACGACTTTGTGATGCAGCTGATCCATCAAAAGAGGGAGCAAATGAAGAATGGCTCAGATGATGTAAGAGCTATAAAACTATCTATAGCATATACAGCCTTTTTTCTGATGGTATACATGCATGAAATCCAACTTGGTATATTTAAAAAAGAGATCTTGGTGTCCAACCATGTTGAATTCACCTCTTAGTCTATAGGTGACAACTGACAAGACATGTTATAGTATGGTACATGCTATCATTTTCTAGCGGCTTAAGTTTTGGAGTAACTGTGCCTGATAGTACAATGTCTTAGGTTATCTGAATTTTTTGAGGAGCTATATTGTATTCTGATGCACGCGACAGCTTTGGAATGAGTTATGAGTAGTAGTAGCCCAAGCAACTGTACTACATGGTTTCACTTATAATGTTGTTCTCTCTTTTATGATGCATGCAGAAAACGAAAGAGGACATACTATCTAGATTCATACTAGCAAGCGAGAACGACCCTGAAACAATGGATGATCGTTACCTGCGTGACATAGTCCTCAACTTCTTGATCGCCAGATAAGACACCACAGCAAACACCCTCTCGTGGTTCTTCTACATGTTCTGCAAGAACCCCGTGGTGCAGGATAAGATCGCACTTGAAATCATGGAGCCTGTTAAGTGGGCTGAGGAAGATGACATGGAAAACTTCACTGCAAGATTGAAGGAAGATGCTATTGACAAAATGCAGTACCTACATAATGTAATCTCTGAGACACTCCGGCTGTATCCTGCTATTCCAATGGTATGTAAAAATCACATGCTATTTCTTGAATAGATGAGTTCAACTAAAATGAATCCAGGTGTAATTTAGCTTAGTCTGAATCCTACTTACATGGTAATTCATTATCATAATATACCATTTAAATGGTGATGGCACTGTGAATAAAAGAATTAGGTTAATTTATCATCACCATACTCTGTGTGGTAATCAACAAGATAATCATGATAGATTACTTTGTGAATCCATAATTAACACTAGATGCAAAGTAAGAATAAAGTGTCTTATTTTGGTAGTGCAAGTTTAGATATTGTAATCTAGGTTGATAATTTCTACCAGCTGTTAGGCTGCACTTGGCAGCCTGCTTTTGTGCACCAAAAAAAGCATTAGTTCAAAGCTCGCTGATCCAAGAGAGGGGAGGGTCCTCACATTAGGATAGCCCTCATTTAAGTTTTTTCCCTGTGACAGGATGGCAAGATGGCAGATGAAGATGATGTGCTACCTAAGAGCTTTAGAGTGATGAAAGGAGACGGGTTGAACTACATGATTTATGCCATGGGGAGGATGACATACCTTTGAGGTGAGGATGCCCAAGAATTCAGGCCTGAAAGGTGGATTGTGAATGGAGTCTACCAGCAAGAGAGCCTTACAAGTTTGCATCTTACAATGTGAGTGCAACAGGAAAAATCAATTTTCTACAATTTCCAACTTTAATCAAATTGCCCAAGATACTAAGAATATAATATACATAAAACAGCAACAACCATTAGTAGTTCCATCTGTCCTTTTGTTACCGAAAGCAAAAAATTCTGCAAATATGAAATTATAACTGAAGTAATAATTTTGCTACCGCAAATGTGAGAGTGGCAGAACTCAAATCACAGCTTTACTTTCAGAATAAGTACTGCATTAACAGCAAGTGGCTACATAAGATATCATTCATTAACATAGCCACCCAATTATAAATACAAGCAAAGAAAAATAAGTTAGCTTTTAGACAATAAGTTGCATATGATAAGTCTTCATTCGATGATCAGGCTGGCCCTTGTATCTGCTTGGGGAAAGAATTTGCATATAGGCAGATGAAGATCGTGGCAGCTACCCTAATATATTTCTTCAGGTTCAAACTGGAAGATGAATCCAAGGATCCAACATACAGAACAATGCTCACCCTCCACATTGATAAAGGCCTTTGTTTGTTTGCATACTACAGAAAAAAATTAGATTCAACAGATAAAGAAGCTATTGCATCTTATGTTACTGTATCGAAATGTATCTTATAGCTAGTTACTCTAACAAGCTGTAAAAACTTGTTATAAGCACCTAAATAAGCCAAACACTGCAGTGCATGGCCATTTCAATTTGCCTGGGAAAAGTAAGCTACATAATTACTTCATTTACGCTGCAACTACTGCCCCAAAAAAAATGGAATCGTACAGTGTCAAAATGTTTAAACCACAGATAAAAAATCAGTTGATTTTCTTAATCACATAATATTCATTACCCATAAGACTATAATGACCCCAAATATAAATGCTTCTTTCACAATTGCCTATAAGAGAGGACAAAATTGTGCCATAAGCTACACTGATCCAAGCAGAATAACCTCATCAAAGGTACAAGTAGAGAAAAATAAATGGTTACAAGGGCATATTTTCAGCTAGCGTTGGAAGCTGGAGTCCAGGCCTTGATGTCCACCCTTTGATATTTCTGTAATTCTCAATCACCTCTTTCCTTAGCATCACATGTGAAGCATCTAGAGGATTTTTCACCTTAGAAGAAGATTTCTTTCAGTACAAACGGATACATAAACCTCAAAATTAAATATGAACTGAATGAAAGGCATTCCAAAACAGGGATGTAGAGCAGGGAAGGTACCTTCGGGAATGACAACTTTGGTGGGGCCTCAACGACTTCACCAAATTTAACTTGTTCTCGCCCAGGGAAATCTGAGACAATCTCCGTCTTACTACCCTTGCGCTTCTTTTTCTTCTCATCCAGGTACCTGTATAGGATATACACAAGATGAGAAATGTTAATCCATGTTTAGGCGTCCTAATGAACTAAGATGGAAGTTTCCTTTAAACAAGCAGCAGTTTTGCTAAAATATGTGCTGATAACTTATAAAGGCCTCATGATTTGATATGATTCATATCAAACAAAGGCATATGGCAAAAAGAAGAGGTAAGTATAGAATAGATCAAATGCTTCAGGCGACTTACTTCTTCCTTTTCATCTTCTTCGAATTCGGGATGCTCTCATCCAATTCCTTGAAACGGAGATCCATAACCTTCCCTCGCTTCCGCTTGCCCTTGCTACCATCCACATTCAAATCCTCATCAACAACTGCACGATCCTCATTTTTAATGGCTGCTGCTTTACTATCAACCGGAGACTGCAAACTCTGCTGCTTCGTTTTCTACATTTACATTCCAGAAAAAAGAAAAATCCAAGGCAAGGTTCCCGTTGTTAGAACAAGATGCAACTAACACATCGCACTTTAACCGAATGCTCTAGTTTATCTATATTGTTGAACAATATACACACCAGAGTGCACATGAACAAATTAAATGTGCAAAAGTGCTCGAGAAAATCATCTTTTTAACCAGCAACAAATCAAATTCGATTGCAACAAAAACATTACCTTATCTTTCCCGGCCTTGTTCTTTACTCCCCCATCGTCTTGCTTCCCAGGAGGAGGCGCACCTGGGCAACCCCACAACAAAAGGTTAGAACGTAGAAGAATAATAAGTACAAGGTTGGCTATTGAGGCTATAGTGAGTAAGCGGCACCTGAGGAGGAGGAGGCGGCGTTGTTGTCCTTGCGGTTCTGGAAGGCGATGAGGCGGCGGAGCTTCGAGGGGAGCGCGTCGAGCTCCCGCGCCTTCGGCGGCGGCGGGAGGCGGGTGTCGCCACCATGCGCCGCCCGGTAGTTCTTCTCCCGACGCCGCTGCCCCTTCCCTGGCATCTGCTCCTCCTCCTCCTCCGCCGCCGCCGCCGCCGCAGGCGTTTGGCTGGTTGGTTCGTTGCTGCTACGGCGACTGCTCGTGGAGGCGGACGAGGTGGAGTGGTGTAGCGTGGCTTCGCAAAGGCCCTGGCGGGCCGTGGCCGGGGGCGGCTGGGCTTTTTCTTTCTCCGGCCCAATAAAAATTGCACTTTTTTTTTGTTCGCGTCCGCGAAAATTTTCGTAAAAACATGGCACCTTCTCGTGCTCAGAAGCTGCTCGGCTTCCGTTGCCGTACGCTTCCTCCGCCCTTCCCTTTCCCTTTCCCTTTCCCCCGCCGCACGCCAACCCCCTCCGTCCGTCTCGCCGTGCGCATGGCCTCCTCCGCCGCCGCCTCCGTTCCGCCGCTAAGCACCACCATCACCGTGCCCGGCGCCGCCGCGCCCGTCCTCGTGGTGGCCGCGCCCGGCCTCCCCGAGGCCGCCTTCAGGTCAGCCTTTTCACCAATCCTGCTTAGATTCCATCCTAAACTCCATGTGACAAAATTTGGGTGCAAAACGTATTCATCTGTAATTTCTTACATGCAAAGCGCAGAAACGCAGTCGAATCCGTGCTTTTTAAGCAGTGGCTGAGGAATCTGCAGAGCGAGAGAGGCATCTTGACCTACGGGAAGGTGAACCTAAGGCAAATCCTCATTCAGGTGCTCTTGTTTGTTCACCCTCGTATTATATGCTTCTTGACCAACCGAAATGTTTGAGCTTTTAAGCTGTGTACATCTGAATGTGCAGTGGTGCATCTTTGTTGTTGTGTGTAGGGGGTTGACATGTTTGGGAGACGAGTGGGATTTCTCAAGTTCAAAGCTGATATTGTCGATGAGCAAACAAATTCTAAGGTGATTAGATTGTTGAAATTCGTGGTGGTTTTTTATCTTATATTTTATTCATCTTTATGTCATCTAATATGCCTGTGTTCCATTAGGCCAAGTCCGTTCAAATAGTACAACTAAGACTTGTTTGATGGTAGTAATATTTTTCTTTGCACAATGTAGTAAATAGTAAGATTTTTAGTGATGGTTTTATGTTTGTTGGTTTTGGGTGCTGGGTGTGTGTGTGTGTGTGTGGGGGGGGGGGGGGGGGGGGGGGTGGGGGGTGGGGGGGTGGGTTTGTTGTGTGGGTGGGGTGGCGTGGTTGGTGCTTGTGGCACTGCATTGTAATGTTTTGAAGCAAATTATTCGTCCATGTGCTTATTTTAATCTTTGTTACAGATCTTATTATTTTCGTTTCCTCAATGAGATCGCATAGAGTTTATGATTTATCACTTGGTACTGTGTGCAGGAGTTGGTGCTAGCTAACCTTATACTCAGGGGAAACCATTTTATCAAGCCGCGGATTAGTGAATGAAACTTTTCAAAGAATAAAAAAATCCAAAATTCACGGATGTGTTATTTTTTAGATTCAAAATTACTTGACATTCTGTGTTCTTTTTTAGAGTGGATATGGGGGGTCATACAGTTTGGTTCATGTTATCTTGTGACAATATATTTAGATTCCAGGAATTGTGTTTGCAAGAGGGCCTGCAGTTGCTGTGTTGATTCTTTTGGAGTCTAAAGGGCACACTTATGCTGTTCTTACCGAACAGGTATTGCGCTATGACTTGCAAGCAATATATAATAATCCTCAAAAAAGAAAGTCCTATTGACTGTTCTGAAAATTCAAGGTTAGGGTTCCCGTTGGGAAAGTTATATTGGAATTACCAGCTGGCATGCTAGATGACGAAAAAGGTGATTTTGCTGGCACTGCGGTCCGTGAGGTTAGTATATTCTCTTCTGTATTTACTGAAGTTACTAGCATGCTATTGCACTAATTGAGTCAGGGTAGCTCTTGCTCCTGCTTCTGCCTAGTTTGTTTCACAAGCCAAAACATCTTATAGAACAAGCTTGTAGCGGTTTAATTTATTGAGAGAGAAGCGATGCTGTCAATTCACACTAGATCGGCATTGCTTTGATTGGGACAGTATCACATGCACACCAGAAAATGAAAATGGATGATCAAAGTAGCTTGGCATGGTGTATCTCTTAGAATCTGTAAACTGTAAAAATATCCAAAGTTCTATAGAGCATGCACATTCTAGAACTTTTCAGGCAGGATAATATATTTATGGCTGTTTCCCATAGAGCAATCTACTTAATCTGAATTTCCTTGGGATTATCTAGGATTGTTATCTTCATGAGGTCAACACTGCTTTATTGTGTAGCAAACCAATTTTTTTTGGCGCCATAGTTTTAATATTTGAAATTAGCAGAAATATTTTATCTTCTCTAGTTAGAAGTTCACTGAAAAGTTATAATTTACCACTGATGCTTTAATGGCTTACAGGTTGAAGAGGAAACTGGTATAAAGTTGAAATTGGAGGACATGGTTGATCTTACAGCACTGCTGGACCCTGCCACTGGATGTAGAGTTTTTCCATCACCGGTAATTGTCCAGCATTTCCTTCACACCCATTAGCCAGCTCTCGCACATTCTATTCCAGGCATTTGGTTCTCCCTGCTTAGTCATGCACTATGTTGTTGTCAACAATCAGATTTCTACAAGAAAAACCATGAGCAAGAAGCACCCGAATAGTGCTATATTTTGTCTCATGCCTTTTGATCTCATGAAAAATGGAATGAACAAGCAAGATGAGTTCAATTGACAAAAATTCCCGCTCCCACAAGAGTCTGGGAAGGATTTCTGGATTTATGCAGCATTTTGAACCCTGACAGAGGCATTACACACACTTTGTCCTATAATTTCTTGGCTAATCTTTTCTTCCCCTTGACAAGGGAGGTTGCGATGAAGACATTGGTCTGTTCCTATACAAGGGGCACGTTGATGAGGAGACCATAGAAGCTCTTCAAGGGAAGGAAACTGGCTTGCGAGACCATGGCGAACTGATCAAGATCCGCGTGGTTCCATACAATCAACTCTGGCGTGCGAGTGCAGATGCGAAAGCACTTTGCGCAATAGCTCTGTATGAAATGGCCAAAAAGGAAGGCCTCTTGCCATCTCCATGATCACAACCATGCAGCTTGAAATTTCTTCTGCACCAATTGCACTTGCTGTGTTCTGCAACAGAGCTTGCTGTGAAATGTTTGGCCTCAAATCTTGATCTAGTGTTCAGTGGAAAACATAGACAAACTTGCCTACCATCAAAATTTTCATCCTGTTCTTTTTTGACGTGTGAGCATGTATTTTCCGAAAAGAACACTACTGAACTCATGCTTCACAAGATGACATTTATAAAGGATCATAATTTGACGCTCATACAGGAGTATTAGGAGGATGATAACATAAGTTATGCATAGGCAACAAGGTTAGAAATCTGTATTCCATTGACATCAGTAGTCAGTTCGACGGTGCAACTGGGCTACCCGAGCGACCGGTTGCCTAAACCGTGCGCCTGGCTGTCACCAAGCAGCTGTTTGGTTGTTGTCCAGGGCTTCCCTGTGAGCCGACCTGGGTGCACTTTTCTTTCTTGCAATTGCAACAGAAGCCATCATCACCGCTGCAGACCTCGACTTGCCGCTGAAGCTTGCCATGCGTTCAAAACTAACCCAAAATTTTTTAAATTATCAAAAATAGTTTTCAGTTGCGAGTTCTTGTTCACAATTAATCTTCAGTTGCGGACCGGGATTGTGATTGAAGACATGACACGACTCATATGTACCGTTGGCATAGATCTGTTCATGTCCTTCTCCTTTTTCTCCGTTTTCTCTTCCATATGCTATCGTAGATCCAGCGTCGCCCCGCCTTTGGATCTGTGTACCCAAATTAACTTCGCCTCTTCACCACACCATGCGGCACCGCGTCGTCGCTGCTCCCTGTGCGCCAGCGCCATCGCACGCCGCATCGCACCGTCGATTTCGTCGCCGCTCTCCTCAGGCGCCCCCTCCCTTGCCAAATCCGCGCGCCTCACCAGATCTTGTCGCCACACACCGCCTCCCTGAACCTCGCCGCCACTCGCCACCACCAAACCCTAGCATCGCAAACTAACCCAAAACCGCTAATATGATCCACTCAATTCTCTGATGACCACTCGACATTCCGACTCTACGTCGACCACGACCACTTCGGCATCTTCAACAACCACTCTGTGATGACCACATCAGCCCACAATGACCACGAACTACTCCATTGTCGACAACTGAAACATTGTATATTTCAATTGTGATCCCGATTTGCAATTGAAAGTCTATAAGGCGCGGTCTTGGGTTAGCAGTGCATATGGGCTGTACTACCTAATTAATCGCGAACTGAGTCCACAACTGAAGTTTAGTCGCAAACGACCGCTCGCGTCTGAAAGTCATTTCTGATATTTTAAAAAGTTTTGGATTAATTTTGAAATTTTTTTAATGGGTTGTTCATAAAAAAAAATTATTTCTTACTGGGTAGGTTTACAGAAGGAGGCGGAGAAGGATGCTTTAAAGCAAGGGGCCAAGGTGCTACGACAAGTTCATCATCAGGTGCAGGAGTCAAGAAATGTGGAGTTCTGGATTCTAAAGCTTTTTTGTGCAATGTGAACAGGGCTAGCTTTTTGAGGCTTGTGACTGCCAGTCATCTGGAACCTGAAGCTTTTGTGAAGCCATGCTGCTGGGATTAAGTTCAAAAATGGTGTTCCTGGAATGTAGATAGGACTAGCTCTGGCTTTGTATTTGATTTTATGTACTTCTGGGGTCCCTTACTAGCTCTGTCCATCATGCTGTTTTGCTATCTTATACTCTGCGCTGACTTGCCATAGTGGTTTCAACTTCGTATTAATTTCCTGGTGTGGTGGAAAACTTGTCGCCTGGTTGTTAATACTGGAAATTGGTTTTGTTTAGTTGCATGTAAATTGGGTTTATGTGAGGGTGTGTCCCCTCCTCAGATGGTTGTAATCGGCCAGAAGGTCGAGATTTGGTCACTGTTTTGTTTTACTGTTTCCTTAATGAAAATAGGGGCAAGCCCTTTCTCTGAAAAAAAACAATTAACTGCATGTACAAGTTGTGTTTGATACTGTCGTTGTTGCATGTGTTGTCATTTTTCACTCGGAGCAAACACACGAAAAGTAATATTAAATCATTAATTGATAGATAGAGGACACCTTTATGATTTCATTCCAAATTAACCACGACCAAACGATCTTGGTCCTTGGTTGGATGGAATGAAAATTGAAGTGGTAAATTGAATACATGATCTCGAACCGGCGCATTCAACCGCCACACAAGTAGACATTAACAAGTAAATTAAGAAAATCACACTTGAGCTCATCAAAATGAAAAAAAAAAAAAGGCAAATTGTTCGTTTCTTAAAATTATTTTGAACCGTCAAATAAATTTGATTGTTTGACGTCACTAGAAATAAAACAGATATTAACAATAAAAAGTCACGGAGGTAAGATTAATTATCTATAATTTATTTTACTCTATACAATATTACTTCTAAGAAATGAAAGATTAGATTTAATAAAATTACTAATATCTCCTGTACTTTGTGAAGGACTGAACCAAACCTGAAAAAAAAAAATCAAACATTAATGGTACGATAGCTAAATGAATTTTTTTTCCAAATAACCGAAAAAAAATAAATTTGAAAATTAACCCGAAACTTTTAAATTTTACAAAAATGACGCTCTATCGCGAACTGAGCGACGTGATATGGCCCAACACCCCGCTGGCCCAGTTCGCGTGCCACGTATGCTTTCAGTCGCTAGCCGGGCTAGCGACTGAAAAGATATAAAACTATGTCATTACAAAAATTGGTTGTAATCTAGTTGGTTAAGAGGCTCTCTCTCTTCGGAGAGACCACGGTTCGAATCCCACCCCGCAAATATTTATTCAATTTTTAGTCGCTAGCTGGAACTGAAGATCAATCGCGCGGCCCATTTCGCGACAGAGGGTCATTTTTGCAAAATTTAAAAGTTTCGGGTCTGTCGTGGTATTAAAGTTACCCCGGCAGGTTTATGACGTGCGTAACACGTGTTCCGCAACGCGGGAAGACCGTATGACGAGTCGCCCCGTGTTGGACAATCTCAGAGATTGACACAAGGGTTTATACAGGTTCAGACCTCAGTGGAGGCCCTAGTCCTGTCGACGAGTCGGCTAGGGGAGCTCTCTTACGGGGAGAGTGTTCCTAAGCACGCCTTTTGGTTTTTTGTATTGGATGCAAATGAATTGAACCTAGGTTACAAGAGGAGTTACAAGGGTATATATAGACCATAAAAGACGCAAATTACAAGACTGCCCTAGCTGGAACCGTCAGATCGAGGGCGTTGCGGTCTTTTTGCACGGTACGATGCTTGGATTCTTGACATGTGGCCACTCCAATTCTCGAGGGAACTCCCGGGTAAGTGGAGCCCCTTACCCGGGGCCGAGTCCAGGGAAGAGAGGGCCCCTTACCCGGAGTCATGTCTGGGGAATCCCTTACCCGGGACCAAGTCCGGACCACGTCCGGGGAAGGGAGGACCCCTTACCCAGAGCCACGTCCGGGGAGAGTCCCTTACCCGGGACCAAGTCCGGGGAAGAGAGGACCCCTTACCCGGGGCCACGTCCGGGGAGCCCCTTACCCGGGACCAAGTCCGGAGAGCCCCTTACCCGGGACTAAGTCCAGGAAGAGATGGCCCCTTACCTGGAGCCACGTCCGAGGAGCCCCTTACCTGAGACTAAGTCCGGGGAAGAGATGGCTCCTTACTCGGAGACATGTTCGGGAAGCCCCTTACCCGGACCAAGTCCGGGGAAGAAAGGGTCCCTTACTCGGAGCCGCGTCCGGGGAGAGCCCCTTACCTGGGACCAAGTCTGGGGAAGAGAGGGTCCCTTACCCGGGGCCACGTCCAGAGAGCCCCTTACCCGGAGCCGCGTCCGGGGAGCCCCTTACCCGGGACCAAGTCCGGGGAAGGGAGGACCTCTTACCCGGGACCACTTTACTCGACGGGACCTCATTTTTCCCCCAACAGGGTTAGTTTTCGAATTTGTTTTTTTTTTTTGGGTTATTTGGAAAAAAAAATTCTAACTAAATATGCAATCGGTTAGCTTGGCGAGCTGCATGCATGCATGCCTGCGGGTTAATGCTTAATGCTAGCTAGGTGGTTTTATTATTTGTGGGAGTATACCAGGTGTTTTCCGTGCTTGTGCCGGCTTTGCAAGGTACGTCGTCGGGGATGCCGCTGTACTGGGACGAGTTGAAGTCGGTGAGCGCCAATGTCACCGTCGAGCAGTAGAACAAGACATCGCGGCCTTCCTTGCTGTTTCTCTGCCACATATTGGTTCTGACGTTGCCGTGCATCACCATGGTCGTCTCAATGTAGTTCCACAGGAACAGCTCTCTGAGATAAGGCGCTCGCACATTCGTAAAGTTCGCCGTCACCATCGTGCTCCACACCGCCATCGAGCTCTGCGCCGCGGATAAGATGATCGGCAAGGTGAAGTTGGTGGTATACAGTAACGGCGTCTGCGATGTGCGTTCGTAGAATTGGATGGTGACGTTGCTGTAGGAGACGATGGAGCGGCGGCTGGGGTTCAACAAGAAACCCATCTGCTCAACCGCCGTGAAGTTTTGCACGGACACGAAGCCATGGACGACCCTTAAATGGACCAAATTGGGGCCGATCACGATGATGTGGCTGGACGAGACGGTGGCCGCGACGGCGACCACGGTCACCACAGAGGCCACCGCGCAGCGCACCACGGTAAGGCACGAGAATGTTGCCTTCTTGCCTGCCATATCCAACAACTCAATTACCTTCCTGCCTGCGGCTTAATTAATTTAGTGGGGTATATATTGGAAACGTTCAGTTTAGACTGCACGATCGATGTGGATCTAATCAAATTAATTATGCTCGTAGTATAGTATAGTTGGGACCACCTGCAGGAATTCGAATAAATAAATTATACATGCATGATGCATGCATCATGCACGGGGCAGGATTAGTTCTTTTACGCAAAGAATCAAACAACTCGGACAAAAACCAGATAAGGCGAAAGCTCCGGTGCATAAATTCGACGAAAATAACACTCATTCCTGAACCGAATCAGAAGATTAATTGAGATTGTGCACGTACTTAGTCTTAATTAGCTCATAGGCTCATATATAGCACAGCAAGTTCGATCACTCACTGCCATAGATGGCGAACAACGTCTGTACTCCTAGCAGATGGAGCGCAAAGCACTACATCATCGCAGCGTTCGTGGGGACCATCGCCACGGCCGCCATCGTCATCGTCGGCTCAGTCGCCCTCCGACCCGCCAACATAGGCTTCACCGTCACCAGCGCCGACTACGACTTCAATGAGAGAGACGAGAGCTTGCGCTTGAATCTGACCATCGAGGCCAACAACACGTCCAGCCGGCCCGCCAAGGTGCAGTACCACGACGTCGTAGTAGTCCTGCTGTACAATGCGATGCAGTCGGTGCCGTTCCAAGTCAACGTGAGCTTGCCGTTCGAACAGCCGCCTGGGAACACGACGAGCATAACGCGTCGGTTATAGTCAACGTAAAATGGACGTCTTCTTTAGACAACCAACTGTCGAGTTATTTGGACAAACAAAATGCCAACGCTCGTCCGGTGATCCGCGCGCAGGTGACGGCCGTGGTGCAGTTCAAGGTCGGGCCGGCCACGACCAGGACGTACACCGTCATAGTGTTGTGCCAGCCCGTCGAGTTCTTTTCCTATATTACCGAAACGCCTTTTTCGCCGGTTGATTGTTTTGGTTGACATGCACGAACTTTTTGAGAAAGTATTGGATCACTTCTCATATTATTTCAGCACACATACAAACTTATATGTCCATGCATGGACGATATAATGATGCATGTTATGTTGTAAGTGTGTGTCTGGCTCGCGATTATTAACTGGTTAAAGTGAGTCAATTTGTACGTTGGACCTGTTACATGCTTTGGTCGTTGCATGCATGTGTGTTATGTACTGAATATTGTATATTAATGCTGCTTGATTTGTGCTTGCTATTTTTCATTCATAAATAGTAATTACATTGAAAATATTACAGTAGTAAAGTTAATAATTAATAGATATATACATGTGGCAGTCCACTACGGCACTACCTAGCTAGCTAAAATCATGTGATAATCAGCGTTGTAAAAGAGCTTAAAACAATACCCACGTAACACGAATTCTTTTTACGAATAACCCATCAAAAAAATAATTTTAAAAATAAACCAAAACTTTAAAATTTTTTGAAAATGACAGTCAGTCGCGAGCCCGTTTGCACAACTGATCTTCAATCACTATCTGGACTCGCGACTGAATGCGTGGCACAGCCCGAGTGCAACGCTCATGTACCCAGCTGTATAATTCTTAAAGTACTAGTGTATGCAATGTTTCTAAATAACATAAATCCATTGTAGTCTAATTGGTTACGAATCTAACATCTCACGCGCGAGACCTGGGTTCAAATCCTGGCAAGATTTTTAGTCGCGAAAAATTACTAGTGTGTGCAATGCTACCAAATAGCAGATACTCACCGTAGCCTAATTGGTTATGAGCCTTAGTCTCTCACGCGCGAGACCCGGGTTTGTGTTGATCGAAGGATGCCGACTAGAGGGGGATGAATAGACGGTTTTTAAAATTTTCTTCTAAACTAGTGCTTAATAACCTAAATTGCAATAACAAGTTTCTAAAGATATGAATGACAATTCAATACAAGTTTTGCAATTTCTAAAAGATTAAGAGCAACAATTCAATCACTAAGAAAATTAAGCAAGTAGTAGAGATAACCGAAAAGGTCGAGTTTTTCCCGAGGTCTCGGAAATTTGCCGATTTCCACTAATCCTCGTTGAAGCGCTCTTCGCTCGAGCTTATGCTTCGATTTCACTAGGGTAGCCCTTCTCCACTCCGAATAGGCGAGCTCCGAGTCTTTACAACCAATCGCCGGGCCTCTCCGACACACCGTCGATGGAGAGATCGCCGGACCTCCCGGGTCGTCTAGGTGACGGCAATCACCAAGAGTAACAAGCCTAGCACCGTGCTTGATCAACCTCAAGGCTTGAAGAACAACAATGCAAATGCAAGGGCTTGAAATCAACTTCACTCAACTAGCACTCAAGATTTACTCAAGTTTTGACTTCAATTGCTAGAGAATGGGTGTGAGAGAGTTTGCACACTGTTGCACAAGGGTTTTGAGATGTATTTCGTGTATCACTAACATCTATAAACAGTGGGATATATATACTCTCAGCAAAACGGTCGTTTTCAAGAAAATTGGGCGAAAGTTGTACTGGCCAGACATTGTCCGGTCACTTCGGACATTGTCCGGTCAGTACAAAAAACTTGACCGTTACTCACGTGTAATTCGAGTGTCAGTAGCCGTTTGAACCAAATTGTGAAGGCCGGACAAATGGATTTGTCCGGACAAAATGTCCAGACAGATGCATTTGTCTCTGTTGACACCCTGTTCAATAATATTTGTACACACCGGACAAATCGATTTGTCCGGACAAAATGTCCGGACAGATGTATTTGTCTCTGTTGACACTCGAATTAAAACACTCCAACTATTTGTATAGGCCGGACATATGGGATTTGTCCGGACAAAATGCCCGGACAAATACATATGTCTCTGTTAACACATGCATTTTCAATTGCTCAGGAGTTGTATTGGCCGGACATTGTCCGGTCACTTCGGACAGTGTCCGGTCACTTCAGACAAAAGCCTCCGGACAAATACATTTGTCTTAACTTAACGTGTCGTGAACATTTGTATTGACCGGACATTGTCCAGTCACTTCGGACAATGTCCGGCCTTCATCGGACAGATGCACCGGACAAATGTATATGTCTCTGTTGCAAGTTTTGCAATGTTCAGAAGTTGTTTGTATTGGGCGGACATTGTCCGGTCACTTCAGACACTGTCCGGCCAGTACAAAACGATAACAGGATTCTGAATTTTTACTCAATTTTGATTTGAGGGTAAATGCAAATGTAAATATGCTTCTAAAAACTTCAAGGTTGATCAAGAGACTAGTGCTAAAACCCCTCTTAATAGTACGACCATCTAATCCAGAAATTTTCAAAACAAGAAGGCGCTAGGTTTAGATATTTGTACTCTTGTCGAGATTTTCATCGTTTTCGCTTCATGGAGTCTTGATAGCCTTACTTTGCTCTTCCTTGATGCTTTCTCCTCTGATTTACCTGAGTCTCACATACAGAGGTTAGTCGCAAATCTCACAGATGTCATTAATCACCAAAACCCTAATTAGGGCTCAAGATTCAACAGTTTGAATCCCTGCCACAACAATATCAAATATACATAGGTCGTGCCACGTTATCAATTGCGAGCCCAGATAGCGACTGAAGGTTAGTTGCGCAAACGGACTCGCAACTAGTGATTGTTAATAATTTTCTTTTCATTTCTCCTCTTAATACCTATCTTCACCTATATATTAATCAGGAAAAAAAATTACATCACTTATTTATTATTTGATTGATAAATATTATAATGGCGAAGATTAATGATCGATGCACCTGCACGTTCACTCTTAAGATCTAAAAGTTCTCATATCTAACATTACTAATATTTTGCAACCCACTACTGTGCTACTATTCATTATATCTTGCTTCTAGCTACGCCACGTCGCCCTTTTTACCTCAGCCGTTCGATCGGTTCTGTTCGTCGCTCTGATCGTTCCACGTCCGCTACTCTTCCATCGACTATGTGCTGCTTCCGCTGGTCGTCCCGCGTCCGTGCCCAAAAGCCACATGCGCTCGGGTTTGTCCCCAGAACCCTCGCCGCTGCACCTCGTCCTGCCCGGATCTCGCCAGATCCGCCGCCGCCGCCTCATCGCGCGCTTCGCCAGATTCTCACCACGACGCCGCTGGGCCACGCCGTTCCCGTCGCACCGCGCAGCCACCACCAAACCATTGCCGCCGCAGCTCCTCCTGCCCAGATCTCACCAGATCCGCCGCCGCCGCCTCATCGCGCGCCTTGCCGGATCCACATCGGCACGCCGCCGTGTCCCCAGTGTCTCCACAGCATTCCCGTCGCCACCCCACAGCCACCACCAAACCCTACCACCACAGCTCCTCGCCGCCAGATCTCACCAGGTCCGCCGCCCCCGATGCCACTGTGCTTCTATAGCAAAATAGATTAGAAAGATTCTCGACTCGGTAAAGCGAAGCTTGCATGTTGATGATGGAACTGCGGAGTACTACTTATCCATTGCGAATGGCAATCCAAGGTCTGCTATGATGGAGTACTCAGAGGACCTAAGGTGGGAGCAACAAAGAACAAACCATTAAATGTAGGCAATGTCAAGGGCTTGGTGTTTGATGAGTGACATTTTAATATTTGTACCTCCTCCAATAACTGATCCGCCATCGTCGCCTCATCGCGCGCTTCGCCGGATTCGCACCGCGACGCCGCCAGGCCATGCCGTTCCCGTCACCACCGCGCAGCCACCACCAACCCGTTGTCGCCGCAGCTCCTCCTGCCCGGATCTCACCAGATCCGCCGCCGCCGCCTCATTGCGCGCCTCGCCGGATTCGCACTGCGACGCCGCCGGCCCACACCGTTCCCGTTGTGTAATATAGTGTGCACGGTTGTAATGTATCTATCATCTAGAATTTAATTGACTCAGCAGTAAATATAATGATTGCTAAATGACATGGAATGGTTGGGATTTGCGTTAGCTGAACCTGAGGCATGTCAAGAGGCTCCTCAACACCAGTGGCAGGAGGGATGGGGGCAACAAGAACTCAGACAGAAACCTTGGATGGTCAATGATGCAGACAAGCTTGGAGTCACTGTGCCAAGGAACAGTCAGGTAGATTAAAAGTCTCGACTAAAGTCTTAAATTCTATGGTGTTTCCCTTGCTTCTGTTGTTCCTTTCTGCTTCTAATATCACTGGAGGGTAATATTCATGGACGCAGTACTGTGGTTCTCTAAGGAGGGTCAGGAGGCGTTTGAACAACCTTATCCTTCTACCTATTGTACTCTCAAACGAATTTGGCATCTGAAAAATTATATATAGTTTCACTGTCCTACATCTTCCATTAGAGTTTGCTTGAGTACTTGAAATGATCAGATGATTCTCTGAATCTGAACTAAATTGTTTGCCACAGGTTTTCTTAGAGTTTGCTTGCCACAGGATTGAGACACAATTACTGTCCATTTCAAGTACTCAAGAATCCTCTTAAAGCACATTTTATTTGATCATGTTCTGATGATTGCATTGTATGAGGCTTTCTTGGCTTATTTAGTGTTGGGCCCTGAAAATACTTAATATGGTAGAGCATCCGTGTACCATCTTTTGCTTTTGATTTGCTTAAGACTCCGTTTTGCATTGCGGGGCACTTCAAAACACAAGTTTTGTCATATTATTTTTGCATGTGTCTATCTATTAACTGTTTAAATAACAATACTATCTTTCATAACTGCTTTGTACCACAACATATCACCGCAATCGCACACACATTTCACATGGGACTACATAGGATTCTGGAGGAGTACAATCATAATCTCGATCTTGGTTATATTGACATGGTGAACATGTAATATGACAGAAGATTGTGCTGATGAGTTGTTAAACCTGCGATGGATAACTAATGACATTATCGTACCAATGTCAATTTTGATGTATACTTGCAGCGTGAATCTGACACGACCATTGGTGAGTCCGCGCTGCTCCCCGCTGCTTTCGACCATGACCATCCGAAGCTCCCCGCGGCAAATTTTGGTCGTCGAGCCGACTTGTTTCGCTACCCACACCGGCTGTCCTCTTCGCGTTCATCGCGACGGCTTTCCCGCGACAAGGCGCGGGCACCTCACTAGTTAATTCATACAAACGAAAAAATATACCACCTATTTGGTGAGTCTTGAATATAATAACGCAGGTTAACCATATCAATATTAAAAGGTACATAAGAAATAAATTTTTAAATTTAAATAAAGATATATAATATTATTGTCTCCGGCTTTCATCATAGATTAGTGCCTGGTTATGTGAAAATAAAGCTTAAAAATTAATGGGGACGCTATCTCGGTGTCTCCGACTTTCTTGGAGAGTTAACAGCGAACACACACAATAAAAATAAATAAATAAATAAAGGTAATGCTAACGAACGGTATATCGGCTCTTAGCCAATCTATCGCGCCCCAAAAGTATGGCCGGTGCAGTTGATGGCACACATCTAGAGAAAGTTGTGTTTTCCTAGGAAACAATCACCTCAGAGTAGTACAACAGGAATAATACTTATAAATAACTTAAAATAAAAAATTAATTTGAAAAATGACTAACAGTTTACTGAAATTATAAAAATGACTTTTTTGGGCATGCTAAGTCAATTATCACAGTCTAAAACCGCAAGAGGACTAATCCGCACTTATCGCACCTCACAGGCGCGACAGAAACCATTTCTCCACTCAATCTGCGATAGAAACTGGTTGAGTGGACGAGTAGTCGAGTGGTGGAGTGGTCAAAGCGTATGATCACTACCAATTTCAGCATTGATATTATCAATTTGTGTATTAGACACGACCACGACCAGGTGTAATACTGATACGAGCATGACCAGGTCTAGTACAGATGCGATCAGTTTTGAACTGATACTGATACGAGTAAGTTTCGACCACTTAACCACTCGACCAATCGACTATTTTCTGTCGCAGATGGGGTGGAGAAAAGGTTTCTATCGCGCCTGTGAGGCGCGATAAGTGCAGATTCGTCCTCTCGCGGTTTCGGACCGCGATAATTAACTAACCGCGCCCAAAAAAGTCATTTTTGTAATTTCGGTAAACTATAGGTCATTTTTCAAATTATTTTTTATTTTGAATAATTAATAAAAAAAGGTCGTACAACAGATATGTGACGGGTTACAACCACTACTACAGAATACAACATCACAGTCGGTTCAAAACAGTCATCACAGACGGTTCTGAACGGTCAGTGATATTCGAGTCAGTGATAGTCCGAGATTGTCACTGACGGTTTTGAACCGTCTGTGATAATGATTATCACAGACGGTTCTGAGCTCAGAACCATCACTGATAATCATTATCACAGACGGTTTTGAGTTCAGAACCGTCACTAATAATGATTATCACAGACGGTTCTGAGCTCAGAACCGTCTATGATAATCGCGTCCAATTAATTCTAATCTGTCGCTGTCTAGTTCATTATTTTCATCATATCTTCTTCATACGAACTCGGATTTTCACATTTTTGTACTTGATGGAAACATCAGATCGTGCTCTACAACTCTTCTGTTGAGGTCGAAGTCAGATTCGGCATTCATCTATGAGATATTGGGCTGTTAATGTCGATGGCGTACAGTTTGAATCTAATAGATCTGTTTCGGCATTTTCATCATAATTCTTTCATCCGAACTCGGATTGGGATAAATTTATACTTTATGGAATCGTTGCAAGAAATCCCACAAAAAAGTTTGTTGGGGTAATCTTCAAATTCGGCTATTTTCATCACGCTAAAATTTGGGCAAAGTTAGTTGTGTAATTATCAAACTCTAGTCCAATTCGGATTTAAATTACTCAATCTGAGACAGCTTCGGTAAAATTGCCATATCTTTTGATTTCCAATACCGTTTTTGACGTTCTTATACTTTTTGGAAAGATAAAAAAATCCTCTACAACTTTGGTGTTGACCAGATCCTATAATTCGGAGTTCTTGAGACCCGAAATAGCTAATCATTATCACATCTCAAACTGTACGCAATCAACATTAACGGCCCAATATCTTATAGATGGATACCGAATCTGACTTCGACCTCAACAGAAAAGTTGTAGAGCATGATCTGATGTTTTCAGAAAGTACAAGAATGTAAAAATATGAGTTCGTATGAAGAAGATATGATGAAAACAATGAACTAGACAGCGACAGATTAACGCAATTATCACAGCTCAGAACCGTCTCTTATAATGATTAGCAATTTCGGGCCCCAAGAACTCCGAATTAGAGGATCTGGTCAACACCAAAGTTGTAGAGGATTTTTTTTTTCTTTCCAAAAAGTATAAGACCGTCAAAAACGGTCTTGGAAATCAAAAGATATGACAATTTTTTCAAAGCCGTCTCAAACTGTACGCCATCGACATTAATGGCCCAATATCTCATAGATGGATACCGAATCTGACTTTGACCTCAACAGAAAAGTTGTGGAGCACGATCTGATGTTTCCAGCAAGTATAAGAATGTGAAAATCTGAGTTCGTATGAAAAAGATATGATGAAAAGAATGAACTAGATAACGACAGATTAACGCGATTATCATAGACGGTTCTGAGCTTAGAACCGTCTGTGATAATGATTATCAGTGACGGTTCTGATGTCAGAACCGACTGTGATAGTCCAGCACTATCACAGACGGTTTTGAGCTCAGAATCGTCTGTGATAATTAGAATATCACAGACGGTTCCAAGGTCAAAACCGTCTGTCGGATTATCACAGTTGGTTCTGATCTCAAAACCGTCTATGATAACTTAACATTTTCTCTCGACAGGCCTTCATAGATGGTTTTCTATTGAAAAGTTCATAACCGTTTGTGATGTGCCATCCTGGATGTTTGTTTCTGTGGTAGTGAACACGCGCACACTTATGCACATAATATTACATTGCGAAAATTTTACATAACTTATCACACAAATGTTCAAACAGATAAATAATTATATAGAGTAAAAAATAGCTACTTTCCTAATTTAACTTGAACTTGCATCAGATTATTTTATTTCTTGGGGTCGTCGTGGCTTTAGTCGTTGACGTCGTAGTAGAGGCCTTCGTCCGTCGTTGTTGGGTAGCCGTCTACAGACTTGTCGTAGGCGAACTTCTCCTTTGCTTGCTATGGATAACCCAGAAATTCATCTTCTATAATAAAGAATTACTAGCAAAAGTAAGTACGATTGTATTCAGCAAGTCCAGTGGATAAGAATCAAATGTCATGACTAACTGATCGTTAATGAGATTATGCAAATCATATTTTAATTTCTCAATTCAACGGAAAACTTTTGCTTTATTTAAAATATATTGGTGCTATTAATATGGATAAACCACCATTATCGCCACACTCGCCTTGGGAGTCGAGTGAATATTCACCTATTTTAATTCAACAAAGATGTACGGTTTTACCCACAGAAACTCTTAACTGAACTACCATGTGAGTTTTGCATTTCTTTAAATGCATGGCTAGGTTAAGAAAACAGAGCTTTTCACCTGAATCATACACTTAACCTCTACCGGCTTGAGGGTTTGTCATGCCGTTGTAGCTGGTTTTATTATTCTACCTCTATACACTTGCAGACAGCTCCTGCAATGTCACTCAGACACTTGCAAACCGCTTTTGCAGTGTTTTATTCATTCACTCAAAGAAAACTCCACCAGCTCACCTTATATAATGCATCTGCTATGGAGGTAAGTTTCCAGACAGGTTAATCGACCCCGTCTGTCCAATTCAAGTCTATGGTAGTATGTAGAAATGATGCAAAAAACTAATAGTAAATTGGTGTTGACTTATGCTTTAACCCTATCTAGAGGAGTTTTGTCATATCCAAACCACTCATACTAAAGCTCTGCTACCCGCCAGATAAACGGAATTCATGATTGCTCCATCAACCAAAAATTCCGCTAATCAAACTCTTTGTTTACTGCTATATACATTTGTACTCCAGCAGTTTGACTTAAGTCAATTTTAAAACATAAGTTTTTTGGTCGTAGTATC
Source organism: Pharus latifolius (assembly GCA_019359835.1). NCBI lineage: Eukaryota > Viridiplantae > Streptophyta > Magnoliopsida > Poales > Poaceae > Pharus > Pharus latifolius. The sequence continues at coordinate 82,214,524 of CM033324.1, forward strand.
AACCGTATGTTAATTTTGCACATACGATATAAATTATCAAGCATGATGGTCACAAAATGATCGACAAAAATCAACTTGCCTTGGTTCACGAAGTAATCGGACAGATTATCATCCGATCGCTCCCATCCTCCTCCGATCTTGATTAAATAATTACAAATTCACAACTAGTCATGTTACGAAAATCAAGGAGAAGAATTAAATTATGTGAGTGACAAGTAAAATATGCAGTGTCTTAATTATGATTGCGACTAGCGTCAAGTCGACTGTCCTAATTTTCAAACCGATTTACATTGATCTGTTCGATTAATTCGAAACTAATTTCCAACAAAAAAAATCCGAAACTCTAAATTCGGGAACTTCAGAAATTTCCTTGAATTTCCCATTTCCTCCTGTTCCTTATTTTTCTTGTTCTTTTCCTTCTCTTCTTTTTCCTTTTTCTTTTCATTTTATCTCCTTTTCTTTTCCTCCCCCTTATCTTCGGCTGGCCTTAATCTATCTCTCCCTCTGTCTCTTCATCTCCCCCTTCTTCTCGTCTCTTCTTCCTCCTCCTCGATCCCTTTTTTCCCTCACCTCCTCTTCCTCTCGGTCCACCTGGCCGGCACCGGCGAACTTTTGGCCATGTCGCCAGCCCCCTTCCCCCCCTTTTTTTTTTTCTCTTTCCTCCCTTTTTGTTGGCCACACGCGCGTACACGACTGGCACGGTCCGATCTAGTCGCCGCCGTGCCGTCGGTCCGTCCTTTGATCATCCGCCTTCTCGCTTCCTCTTCCTTTCTCTTTGTCAATCTAGCCTAGATCTATTCACCGTCATCACCTCCTTTGAGCCACCGCCGCCCTCGAACCGCCGCGTGCTATCGCCGCCATGGGCCGCTCCCCACACCCTAGTGTCGTGCCACTACCCCGGCAACAAACACCATGCCGTTGCTGCTCACCGCGTGCTCCACTGTATAATAATAGACAAATATAATTAGTATAAGTATTACAAGTACATATAAAACTTAGAAAATTTTTAAAATAGACTCAGAATGTATTGGGTTTGAACAAAAATTCGACATAAAATACTTAACAAAATTTTAAATAAAAATACTATTGCTAAGATTTTAACTTTTAACCTTCGTCATTTAACGACGGGGAGAAGTGCTCACCACTTCACTACCACAAACTCCCCAATCAAAAGACTAGGTGTTTTATATAAGAACTCATATGTGAACATCATATGTACCTAGGGGTGGAACTTTAGCTCGGCGCTCGCGAGCAACTCGGGCTCGGCTTGTTCACAAATGAGCTGAGTTCGAGTTGTCTCCGTAGCTCGGTTCAAAAACGAGCTGACCCCAAGCCAGACCTCAGCTCACTTAGGCTCGACTCGGTATATATAAACACATAAAAGTTCCCATTGCCACCCAACACCAACAGACCAACGCCTCCCTGCTGCCGCGTGCATCCGCCGCCTCCTCCATCACCTCCACTGCCCCGCGCCTCCGCCCCACGCCTCCACCGCCGCCTCCTCCACCCACGTGGTCGCGCTCCTCCGCCTCCCCGGCCGCCCCGCACCCCTCCGCCTCCCCCACCGCCCCGTGCCCCTCCACCTCCTCGGCCACCCCCGGCTCCTTGGCCGCCCCGCGCCCCTCTGTCTCCCCAGCCGCCCCACGCCCCTCAGCCTCCCTGGCCACCCCGCGGCGCCTCTGCCCTCCATCTCCCCAGGCCGCCCCGCACCCCTTCGCCACCCCCCAAGTCCTCCGTCGTTGCCGGCCGTGCAGCAACACCTCCACCACCCCGCGTCCCTGTCGTCGTTGTCAGCCGCCCAGCGGCGCCTCCTCCGCCACACACCTCCTCCGTCGTTGTTGGCCGCCCGGCAACACCTCCTCCGTCTCCCTTGGCCTCGAGTCTCCTCCCTCGCCCCGACGTCCCGACACCGCGCCGCGAAGACAAGGACCTGTTCCAGCTCACGAGCTGGACCAATCTAGCTCGTGATTTGGACCGAACCGAGTTCGACCTGGCTGTTCAACTCAGTGAGGTAATCGAGTCGAGCCGAGCCGAGCCGAGTCAGCTCGCAGGTTGAACAAGCCCGAGCTGAGCCAGGGCTAGCTCACTCGAACTCGGCTCAGTTCCACCCCTATCTGTAGCGTTGAACGGAAATTGTACAGTACACCATGCACCAGCAACACCCATAAATAAACCATAGCATCAGATCAGCTCAAAATAATGGTCCCAAAGGTAGTGCAAAAATAATGCAGAATACATTCTCCAGGACCATGTCCTTGCTGGTTTTTCTTTGGTGCAAAGTTAAAGCAATTTGCATGCATGCATATCAAATATAACAAAGAATAAATACCCAAGACAAAGACATGCATGAAACCTGCTGTGTTCGAGCTAGCTCTTGCTTGCTCGTGAGCATGCAATGCTTATATGAATGCACCCATGGCTACCTGCCTATCATCCATGCATGCAAACTAATCAAGTTACAATTAAATGCACGCACGCACGTAGGTACATCGTTAATTATCTATCTAGATAGATGGACAACATCTGTAACACACACGTTAGTATGTATATCTACAACCTCACAGCAGCCAACACCAACGAGAACGATGAGGCCACCATCGTCATGTTCATCGTCTCCGTCGTCGTCTTCAATTTCAACCTGTTCAGCCGCCTCTCCGACGTCAGCACCATCATCAACCCCAAACTGGGGCTCCTGCTCTCCTCCGTGCTCGTCCTCTTCATCAACGTCATGACCTACCTCTTCTCTGAGGCCAAGAACGCCGCCGAGGGGACAGCGAGAGCCGGCCCTGCTGATTTCTCGGTGCGAGCTCGGCTGATCCTGCTATGGATGCTCCAGGTGGAGCTCCTCCGCAAGAAAGTGGAGGAGATCCGCATGCAGGGGTACTCGGCCGGCATGCTCGAGCGCGGCTTGCGCGTTCTTTGGCTGGGGAACCTGGTCTTCTCTAACATTGACAGCGCCGGCCGGAAAGCGGCGTTCAACATCCTCTGGCTCCTCGGGGCCGCCAAGCTGTTGCAAAGGGTTGCCTTCACTGAGATGGGGAAACGCTCCTACGCCTACGGCAAGAACGGCCGGCTTATCACCGCCTACATGGCTCCAATCCTAAAGTAAGAAAAGAACACGGCGGATGGACACGACCTATTGAGGAGGTGCGGATACGCTGTGATGGGACAAGAGAGGTTGCTGCAGGAGAAATGTTGGAACTCCCGGACGGCGACCGCCGGCAAGTACCTGCGCACGAGCACGAGCAGAACACAACGAACACACGCACGCGAGCTAGAGAACTGAAGACACGAGAGTTTTTGTGCTGCAAGTGAAAACTTCAGCTTTTCTGTTCTTTGCATTGCTATTTATTATACATAGATAATAACAGAACGAGAGCGTCGGAGTGCTTCTCGCGTCGTGGCCTTGGTGCGCGTTCATCCCCACGCCCGCACGACGCGTTCACGTCCGAAAACTCGGGCACGCCGCGAGCTATTCTCGCAACGGCCTCATGCGCGCACGTCATCCGCAGACGGATCGCAACGGCCTCATGCGCGTGCAGGAAGTCAATAGGTGCATGTGCATCAACAGATGCATACAACTAACTACGTGTGCATCAACAGTAGCATGGCTTTAATAAGGTAGCTAATCTACGTGTGCATGGCTTTAACTAACAAGAAAGGCTTAGGCTACCATCTCAAGCTGAAAGAGACCACCGGCGTAGAAGCCGTCATCACCGTCGGAAAAATCTGGGAGCTCAACGACCAACCACTCTCTGATCCAAGGCTCAAGAGGCTCTGCCTCTCCTTTACACTCTTCAAGCTTCTGCGCCGGAGGTTCGAGCACCTGCCGGCAATGGCCGAGGACGAAACCAGCAATTGTCGGCACCTCATCTTTAAAGGCCTGTGCAAAGAAAGCGATGATGACCATGAGAAGGCGGAGGAAATACTGTTCCAAGTGATCAACGACGAGCTCAATTTCCTGAACGAGTACTACCACTCCTTTGTCCCGGTCGTCCTTGCGAGCCCCTCCTTCTTCCTCGTCAACTACATTTTGTTCCCCATCGTAATATTTTGCCTTTGTGTAATGATCATCATTATTTGCGGCAACGGCAACGTGGCCTTCGCCTTCCGTAGCGTCCAGAAAGACACGTTCCTATCGATCAACTTGATCAAGTTTGTCAAATGCCTCCTGAGCAAAATCCAGTGGCACTCCACTGTCTTCTCCACCATCAACCTCTCCATCAGCCTCCTCTTCATCATCTTCTTCTATGAGGAAGTGTGGGAGGTCATCGTCTTCCTACTCTCCAACTGGTTCGTGGTGTCACTTCTCTGCGGATACGCCGCAAGGAGCGATGGCCCCGCCTTCCATGCAGCGACGTCGGCTACGAGGTAAAACATTGATATTTATCTGTTAGTTAAAAACTTTCTAAGCTTGGATTAATTAATAGGCCTTGGCGTACCTTAAGCCGGTCCGGCATCCGTGGCACCCTCCGCTGCAGCCTGTTGCTAAAGAAGTGGATACTCGAACCCGTCCTTAGCTGCAAACAGCTCTCTGTGCTGAGGCACTCCCAGATCTGGTTCTCCCTGTCGCCGGCGATGCTGCCGACCGTGCCCGTGCCCTTACTTGTCAAGCATTTCATCATGAAATACTTAGTGTCACACGTCCACGACGCCGGGGCCACCACACTTAGCAACGGCAAGGCCGCGCTGGCGAGGCACTCCCAGTACAACTCACAACTCTCTTGGGCGTGCGACAGCGATAGCGTCGCCGAGGTCATCCTCACATGGCACATCGCCGCCAGCCTCTTGGAGGTGAAGCATCCACAGCAGAAAGGAACAGCAGCAATGGCCTCCAATACAGCACATCACTCCCACCGCGACGTAGCGACAGTGCTGTCCAAGTACTGCGCTTACTTGGTGGCCTTCCACCCGGAGCTGCTTCCCGACGATCGGGAAGGGGCGGAGGGCGTATACAAGGTCGTCAAGAAGGAGCTAAAGGAGAAGTTGTGGTGCTGGGGCCACTACTTCTCGCCGGAGGGGGCCCCGTGCGAGGAGATGTTGGCGGCCTGGCAGGAGGCGGGGGGAGATGCCCCGACGTTGGCGTTACATGACGGCGTCAAACTGGGGAGGATGTTGATAGACGAAGCCAAGCAGAATGCGGAGCACGTATGGGAGGTTTTAGCCGACGTTTGGGTCGAGCTCATCGTCTACGTTGCTCCGTCGAGCGACGAGGAGGGGCACGCCAATGTGATGATGCAGGGCGGCGAGTTCGTCACTATACTTTGGGCGCTGACGACGCACACCGGCATATCCCGGCATTCGCCGGACGTTGCACCGGCCGGTGGTCCTGAGGCTGCGTGAGCTATCGTGCTTAGTGAAGCTTGCATCATGCATGTGTGTTAAGCCAATATGGGTATCACTGTATGTTAACATCAGGTCGACATTTTGATGCAGCATATAAAAAAGAATGACGAATATGGAAGATGGCGTGCAAGAGTTAAGCAAACATCGAGATCTAGAACGCGCGCTCTTATCAGTGAGTTAGAGGAGTTGTGTTTAGAGAAAAGAGCAGTTCTTTGTTTTCTGCTTTTCAGCTTTCAACTTTTCTGACTTGGATTGTATTCATTATTTGTATATGACCTCTTCTTTCAATGCATTAAACATGCAGAGCTTCTGCATTTTAAAAAAAACATTAATATGCAAATGTGAGCACCTCGAGTGAGCCCAACTTAACTCAGTTCAAAATACTCATGAGTTTAAAGATATGCTTGAATTGGCTTGACGAGACTCAGCAAATTAATGATGTAATTCAAATGCGCATTTATTAGAAAACTCGAATTGGCTCGGCTTGTGATGAGCTCGAATAGGCTCTGCCCATATGCTATATTTTTCTTTTTGTAATATATAAAAATATATTTTAGTCTTATTGAGCCGAGCTCGGCTAGGTTCAGACTTAGCTCTAGTTTTGACTCGTACTTTAGCTTAAGGTTGAGTCCAACTCATTTAAAGCTTGAGGTGATTTCAATCTGAGCCGAATTTTGATTGATCTTAAGTAGCTTACGAGTTTCAATTTTTTCTAGCCCTACATCAGAGTAACTCCCACCTAGTGACTAGCGCGGCACATGTGCATGTGATGCAGGAAATCAGAATCACCTTGAGAGTATAAGGTATGGAACGTATATATAATGTCTAGTGAATCAAGTATTTTAATTTCTAGTTAACTCTTTTAGATAAGAATGAGTGAAAATGTAAATGAGTTAGTGCGTGGATGTAGTATATTTTATATGACACTCTAAAAATTGGACCCAAATAGTTCATTATTCAGAAACCAACCCCTAAAAATTTCTTTTCCACTTGGTCCTCCCAAAATTCCTAGATGAAGTTTTCCTTAGAAGTTTCCTCAATTTTCTCCTTTAACTCTTTACCCAAAAAACATTTTTTGCACATGTAGTATACACAACCCTGTATCTAAGGCAATTTCTCATAAAGCACTAGAAACATCATTTGTATTTTAGTCTATTTGAAAATCCTGATTTATTTTAAACATTCAAAGTTCCTTCCATCTTATTTCCCTAAAAACGCTAATTGTGTTGGTTGTCCCAAATCTTCCTCATTTTAGTCCCTCCTCTCTTCCTTCAACTGCAGTTAAGCCCTTCCTACTCACTCATCTGGCAAAATTCACCACTCCTTTCCAAATTTAGATTTGTCCATCAATCATGTTCTTCTTTAAACCTAATTCAAGTTTGTCTTCTACAACTAGCTTTAATTTAATCCGAGAATTCAGATTTTCCTCTCTTTAACCATTTTCAGAAATCACTATTCACTTTTACCTTAATTACCTTGTTTTTAGATTTTAGTCCTTCTAAAGCGCCAATTTGTCTGGTTACCCTCAGTTCTCGCATTCTAATCCTCCCTGAAGCCCTAATCTTCCTCAATTGTAGTTTAGCCCTAAACGTCTCTAAAACTCTAATTGCCCAAATTGCCCAAATTATCCCTTTCGACCAATTCTCTTATTCAAATTGCTATCCTCCTCTCCAAATCTTTTAATCCCTCCTTTATTATTCCATTTACTTTGAGCCCCTCCTCTTTACATACCCAAGCATCCTTGCATCACATACCCAGCATATACACCCATATACAAAATACATATTATCGACGATTGATCAACGATCCTCAATCTTACGAAATAAATAAAATTGTGAAGAATAAAGGCAATCAAACATGATGGCACAGGAATTTTTTAGACGAGTTTAAATTCTCAAATAATTGAGTAATAACTCTACGTCTTGTATAATATAATTTACTTAAAAATATGATTACAAAAGAAGAAAACAAGATAGAAATGTTCCTTGTTTTATTTTTGTTGTTGATGATTCTATGTCTCTTTTTTACGTCCAATTGTCTTCCTTTTATAACGTCATAAAGGCAATTATTTTTTTTGTCAAGAAACCATCATCAGTTACCAACAGTTTTCGATAATTTCCCTTGAGGTAGTTGCTTTAGCAAACAAACATTTTCACATTTTCAACACTCTCTGTTTGTAAGAATTGTAAGATCTTCCAGGAACAATTATTTGGAATTGGAGCATTGGGTTTCCCAGCAACATTCCTTTGGAATTGGAATTTTTTCTTGTACTTTCCAAAGAAAAGGAAAGAAGAATTCAAACCCAAAGAAAAAAAATTCTTTCTGAGTTCCTTTGTTTTTTCCTTTGCTACATCCAAACAATTCAATCCTTTGCTAAGCTAAAATAGTGCACTTGACAAATTCACGAGATCCTTTGCTATTTAAGGATCCCGTAATCCTCAAATAGCTTCTGTAGAAATGCTTAGAATTACGAAGTGCACTGATAACACGCAATTCCTCAAAAGTAGTAAACTTACATTCACAAGTGTTGATAGATTCCTTCCTAAAACAGTTTGGTGATAAGCTAGCTATACCAGGCTAAGCGCACAGGAAGTAATCAGCATCAGAGATCACAATATGAACCATAGTTCAGTTATCTTTTTGTTAGTAGTCATAAACAAACTTCAAATAGAAGCTTGACCCTGACAATACACTAACAGCACATCCGAGTACAAAATTACACTGCGAATTCTGCAGCCAAAGCAACCACACAAGTGTCGTCGCCATTTTATAACTCGTGAATATATTCTTCTGACAAACCATATAATCTACATACAGTCAAAAGTAGCAATAGGCTTGTCATATTTCATATGAATGATATCAAGAGAGCGATCAGAACGGTACAGGAAATCAAAATTTGATTTAAACTGAAAAAGAAAAACATATAGTTCAACCCATGAATCATGGTCGAATATAAGAGAACTGCATGGTACAAGAATTTGAACTGAACACCTCATGTCCCAGGGTTCTCATGATGGTAGAAGCAGCTGAAGACCAGAAAGAATTGATGGGCTAAATTCCAGTATACATACTGACATTACAGGTTTTGCAGAACAAGTGATTGAAAATTTGCAAGCATCCCATAGTTATTAAAGATAAATCAAAGTGTGGGGCTCATTCATTGATCAACAGATAGAATCCAGTAACTTGGCAGTTTCTTCGCTAACATCTACATTTTCGACTTTTAGACGGTGTCGCATCCCTGGGAACTTCTTCTCAGCAGCAGCATATGTCCGTACCAGTGGTTCAAACACCCCCACACCCAAATCGCTTTGCACCTTCTTTAGAACCTCAACAAACTTCTCAGCTCCATCTACATCTCTAGTCTTCTCAAAGTAGCCCATCAAGGTCTCAGTCACATCACGCTGTGGCACCCAAATCCTACCACTGCTACGCCCCTTTTTGATCGCACGGTCGGCACACCAATGAGCCATCTTGAGATCCCCAACCTTGAGATAATGTTCCATGAAAATTTCCCATGTCTTAGCATTAAGTCTTCCACCACGCATCTTGGCATGCTTTTTGAGAGCAACAGCCTTGTCAAACATACCCTCCTCAATATATGCTTTAATCATAGCATTTGTGATCCGGATGTCATATTTAGGGTGCTTCAGTTCCAGGTCCTCGGAACCCTTGCCCTTGCCCTTGACATCAGATTCGTTATTAGATGCTTTAGTGGAAGACTCTGGCCCCATTGTAGATGTTTTAGCTGTCTCCATCTCCTTTGCATCCTCATTATTAGACAGGTTCTCTTTAGTAGATGCCTTAGTCTTCGGCTTTGGTGGATGTATGTGCTTGGCTTCCCACTCTTTGAAACAAGCCTCGGCAGCAGGCAGATCCTTCAAGTTTGTCAAAACTTGAATCATGTTAAGATAGCTCATGTTTGCCATTTTAGGATGGGTCCGCTTCAATGACCGCCAAACACGATGAACTCCCACTAAATTTTGCGTTCGCCCATACAATGTGATGAGGAACTGGTACGCTTCAAGAACATTACTAGTGTTGCACTTCTCTAGCTCCTTCAGAATAATTTCTGCCTTCTGGAACAGTCCAGCATCAACATAAATGGAAGCCAGGTTACTGTATGTTGTCCAATCAGGAGTAACACGGCCATCTCGTTTCATCTCTTCAATCACCCTCTCCACCCCTGGTATGTCTTCACGAGCTGAAAGTGCCCTCATCCAAACATTATAAGTGTAGATATCTGGCATTACATCATTGGCCTTCATTTCTTGGATGATGCTTGGGATCTTCTCAGGCTGGTTAACCTTTGTGTATAGTGTCATTAAACTGTTATAGGACAAGGCAGTGAAAGCAAAGTTGAGTTCCTTCATTTTTTCCATTAGGGCCTCAGCCTTCTCAGCCATTAACTCCTTGCAGTAACAGTTAAGAAGAGCGCCATATGTGAGATGTGTTTTGGAAGTTTTCGGCAGGTCCAGGAAGTACTTCTCAGCAGCAGCAATGCCTCTCGATTTAGCAACGAGATCCAGGTGGATTGCTTGATCACTTACTGTAGGATTCATGCCTCTTTTGGCCATAACTTCTGAAAGCTGCAGCATAAAAAAAAGGAATCCATTAAGAATTAGTTGAGACATATTTCAATTTCAGAACCATCACAAACATATATGCGAGATCTGAATGATATAATCACTTCCAGTTGGAATATGTTTTAGGTAGTTTACTCTCTTTGCAGTTTATGTTCTGCTTCATTTCGCATAAAATACATCACAACAAAATCAAGCAATACAATTCAATGAGAAATAACTGTAGCCAGTCATTCAAGAAAAAGAGCAGTGAAAAAGCAATACCAATTATATAGGAAAAGAGATAAATGGGTGTAAGTTTCCATACACAATATAAGTGAAAAGTTGGAACGAAGTAGAGAAGCTTTGGACAACTCAATGCTTTATTGATGACAAATAACAAAACATATAGAACAGAACTTGCAATAGAAGGATAATGCCAATGTATGCTGATGAAGAAAACTGAAAAGGAATACAAACAAAATACCAGGCAAATGGGCTCAAAAGATGCAACCTTGCTCACTCAGAAATCAGAATGAGGCAGTATGTTGGGACCAGAGAGTTTAACTCCCCATAGAAATCAACTCAAATAGAAGACGATTTGCAGAAATAAGACCACTTGACAGGATTCCCTTGAAGGGTCTCCAGAAAAGAACTCATGGAAGCTGTTCCTGTGAGTCTCTGGAGACTCTGCCTCTTAAGATACTCCGGGAAGCATGTCCCAGGGGCTACCTGGCCCCAAAAGGGCCAGACCTTCAGAAAAACATTCCCCAGAGAGTCAAGACTATCTAGGAAAGGACAATCCCAGGTGGCCTCTAGGCACATCCAGAGCTCCAGAAGGCTCCATGACAAGCTTTAGTCCGGAGGGATCCGTCCTCAAGACCAGCCTTACGCAGGTGTATTGACTTCAGGCCTCAAGTTCCCCTTTTGGAGGAAATCAGGTCTCCAGGAGAATTGATGCCGACGACATTGACCTATTGGCCTCCAGGTTCTGATCCATTCACAATGAAGCGCATCCAGGACCTCATTTTGGACTTGAACAGCCAAGCCCCCCAACAACTCGATACATAAACCTTTTTAAAATTTTGAAGGCACATTGAAATCCAAACTATGGAATTACCACCACCATTACAAATCCAAAAATCTAGAAACCAAAGAAAAGATCTACAACAAGAACAGCTCAAAACTAAACCAAATACAGAGTCGAAGAATCACTTGCTTCATATGCGGGAGATTCTTCAAAGCCCTTTCTGTTCATTCATTAGATGTATGAACCTCGAAAAATAAATCACCACCACCGCCAATGCAAACATTTCACCAGAAATAAAGACAAGAAAAAAAGTACGCACAGTAGATCAACAAACAAAAGAAAAGCCCCACACTTGTCAACATAAGAGTCAAACAGATAAAGCTCAATGCTTCAATGCATCTAATATATATGCCATATTAACCGTTGTCCTCCAATCTCCAACATGGCATACCTCAAAAACAACAAAGTTACAAGTACAACATATCAGCACTGCCACTACCACAAACCAATTCACCCCAAGCTAGAGCCTTCCAAATTTCAATGCCATTTCTGCACCAATCATAAGATTACCCAATGGTAACCATTTCTCATATAATTCTTAACGTCTCTATCCCTCCTAGGCTCCTAGGATTGCAATCCATCAGATCTAAGACCAACAGCAGCATCAGGAATGGCCAACCAAGAAAAGGATGGACCTTGAGGGCGGGGCGGTAGAGGGCGTGGCGGCGGAGGAGGCGGAGGCAGACGCCGACCTCCCACTTGAAGGCGCACTTGCCGCTGTAGAGGAAGCCGTCCACCTCGGCCCGCACGGCCTGCGGCGAAGAGCCCTGCCGGAACAGCTGCCGGTACAGCGCCACCTCCACGTACTTCTTGCTCGACCGCCGCGCCACGTCCTTCACCCGCGTCGCCATCCCTCCTCACCAAACGCTCCCTCCCCCCCACTCTCCGGCGCCTCGGAGGTTTTGAGGGTTTTGGGTGCACGGCGGCGAGCTGAGCTCGAGTGGTGACCTCGATTTGGGCCTTCTGTGCTTGGGCTATTCTGAGCCTCTGGGCCTCTGGGCTGACGATTTTTTTTAAATAACCCGATTAAACAACTAATTACAAAATAACCCACCAAATCAAATTTTTGAAAAATTACATAAATAACCCACTATGTCAGCCGCTAAAAATCATCTGCAATAAACTGACATGGCACCTCTCTTTATGCAGCAACTAATTTGTCGTACCATCCCAAATAATTTAGTTTTATGATTCTTTATTATCTTGGTTAGCGGCAAGAACTCATATAAACTATTATTTGGAATTTTTTGTACGGATATCACAGATGTAAAATAAAAAGTTAAAAATAACATAAAATAAAAAGTATTATAAAATTCGACCACAGTCGCCAATCCGTGTGGCGACTTACCCAAAAAAATAATCAGAAAAGCCATCAGTCGCCAGCCCATCTGGCGACAGCTGGCGACTGGCGCATTGCAAACAAATAAAAAAAACACCAGCAAAACAGATCTGCGGGAGAAGAGGAAAAGGCAGAGGGGAGAAGAGGAAAAGAAAGGAGGAAGAGGAAGAGGAAGAGAAAAAAAAAAGAAAAAAAAGAAAAGAAGAAGGGAAGAAGCATAAAAAAAGTGGATTTAAAATATGGATGTGTTGTAGAATGCAGATCTATTTTAGGAATACGTAGAAATTTTGTTATTAATATAGATGTGTTGTAAAATAATTAGATATGAGATGTATGTATCTTGTAAATATATATCGGTTATGTAAAAATGTTATATATTTAGCGAATAAACTAGATTAATAATGTTGTGAGATAATTTAGGACATACATTTCTTTCTTAGAAAATGTGCAGAACTGTAGACTGCAGATTTGATTTGTGTCTTATTTAAATATGTTGGGCATTTATGAATATAATGTATATATATTTTAGATCTGTTGTGTAATATTATGCAAGTTTAATATTTTTATGGATGAGATGTGAGATGTGTATTAATTAAGATTAGTAAATAATTAAATTATTGATATGTGATATGAGAATATAGGAATTGTAGATTAGATGTGATGCGGTGTCGTTAATCCAGTGTCCTTAGATTAGTTGAGATGTTAAAAAATAAGTCACACATGTTGGTAATATATTGGAGAGTAATGTGCAAAATATATTGGTCGGGTGTCCTCTGCTTGTTCTGCTGTGGTCGTACGAGCACATACCTGTCGGACGACCGCTCATCACTGACGCACCTGTGGCTCTTCCGGAGGGGCACCAGCTCAGGGATGCGGAGGACGAGATCGATCGTCCGATCATGGGGGATCGTTGGTTGCAGCATGAGCTGCAATGGGCCATAGTTCAGGAGGACGCATGCTACAGTGCGTACAGCGGCGAGCTGGAGTTGCTTCATCCGTCGCGCGTTATATGGAGGGTTTGGACGGCAAGCTATATCGAGAGCACAGCTAGCGGCGGGATCTCTTCGGTGTGTATGGCGGATCGGGAGTTATGCCTCACCCGGTGTATTCTTGTCTTCAGCCATATGTTGGAGGTATACTCTCCATGGAGGGTGATGCGCCAGTTTGGCTTGTTCCAGGCGATCCCCCCCTCCAGATGCCCCGCATCGTTTGTCGCATGACAAGTACGAGTAAGTTCACGATCGTCTCCGCGCATAGTGGTGCAACTCTATGAAATAACTGAACACCTTTGTTTTTGTTGCAGGCAGAATCACAAGGGCAAGAAGGCTATCAGTTGGGAGGACCGACAGTCTCCTTTCACCCGTTGTTGGGAGCAGTCAGCAGCGATAAATGTGGTGCATGAGGAGAGGGCGTACGATTCCACGACATATGGTGACTACCTCCGATGGTACCTCCCTCGTACCACAGCTCGCATTATCCCGCTACATTCAGTGCCTATAGAAGTTCCTGTTCTGAGCGTGCATTAGACATACGACAGACATCACGCATCCCGAGTACACCGACAGGTACACACCGCCAGCCCATGACCTACTGGTTATTTATATTTCCACCTCCCATTGTCTTGTGGTCTTGCAGGCTGACAGCATCCGTGCGATCACCTCCGTGACACGGCCGCTAGTCCAGCGGAGGCAAGCAGGTCTGCCTATCACGACCGATGAGTACGAGAAGGCCATCGCCTACATTCACCGACTCACCTCGCAGCTGACCCTTGAGAGCGCCGCCACTGCGTCGACTTTTATTGCATCTCCATTGCCACGGGCCCAACCCAGCCATACACCGTGGCAGTCAACCGCTCATCGGTCCGACGCACCCGACCCCTCAGGTACGGCCGTCACCGCACCGATTTATCTCGATGTTCCCCCAGCTCGCTCGTACTGTACAGGTGTTGCACCTCATGTGGACTTCTCGTCACATGGTGGTGTACGGATCTCCGAGGGTCCCCGAGCGCCGCCTTCCACAAGCACTTCTGATTCTAGCTTGGGCTTCGACATCACGTTCGACTTGGACGACGAGTATGTCGCTATGTCGCAGCAGACAGTGCACGAGCATCTAGCTACCTCCTCGGCTGGTCCGCTTTCGTCTCCCGATAGGCACCCACTATACATTCCTCGTCAGTCGGTCTGTGCCGACCCGCAGGTGGTCCTCGACCCATCGTACGCAGAGTATGCCGATGTCGTGGTATAAAAAATACCTCGGCAGGTTCGATGACGTGCGCAACACGTGTTCCTTAACGCGAGCTGACCGTGCGACGGGTCACCCCGCGTTGGACAATCCCAGAGATTGACACAGGGGTTTATACAGGTTCGGGCCTCAGTTGAGGCCCTAGTCCTGTCGACGTGCTCCCGACGAGCGTCGGCTAGGGGGCTCTCTCCCGAAGAGAGGGCTCCAGAACACGCCTTTTTGTCTTTTTGGATTGAGTACAAATGAATGTCTTAGGTTACAAAAGAGGGTTACAATGGTATATATAGACCCCAAAAGACGCAAATTACTGAACTACCCCTGCTGCCACCGTAGGATCGGGAGCAAAACGGTCTTCTGACGAGGTTCAGGGCACCGATTTCTGACACGTGGCGGCCCTTGAAAACAGTGCCCACCAGAGGAGCACCGGGGGAAAACTCTCCCGAGCTAGGGGGAGGGCTCCGGGAGACGTCTTCCCCAGCCCGGAGAAGGGACTCCGGGAGAGGAGCTCTCCCTAGCCCTGAGGAGGTGCGCCGGGGGAGGTCTCTCCCGAGCCCGGGGGAGGGCTCCGGGAGACGTCTTCCCCGGCCCGGAGAAGAGGCTCCGGGAGAGGAGCTCTCCCTAGCCCTGAGGAGGTGCGCCGGGGGAGGTCTCTCCCGAGCCCGGGGGAGGGCTCCGGGAGACGTCTTCCCCGGCCCGGAGAAGGGGCTCCAGGAGAGGAGCTCTCCCTAGCCCGGAGGAGGTGCGCCGGGGGAGGTCTCTCCCGAGCCCGGGGGAGGGCTCCGGGAGACGTCTTCCCCGGCCCGGAGAAGGGGCTCCGGGAGAGGAGCTCTCCCTAGCCCGGAGGAGGTCCGCCAGGGGAAGTTTCTCTCAACCCCGGAGAAGGAACTCCCATGGTGACGTTTCTGGCGTTGGCTAGTATTTTCCCCCAACAGAAGCCCCCCGCACCCCCGGGGACACTTTGATGTCGCCGGGGGGTGCGATTCGTTACCTTAGAAGCATGGCTCTCCCGGAGAGCGAATATAACATCCATAACTCGCCCTCGTCCGGGAGAGGGGCACTATTTAAGTTGGCCATATATTGCCTCGATGTTTGTGCGACCTTTCGTATTCACCGTGTAGATCCCTCGAGCTGACACGTGGCAGCCATCGAGGGCACCTCAGCTGCCTATATAAGGAGGGGCCCACCTCAAGGGAGGCACGCTTTCTTTCTCCTTAATCCTCATAATCCACCAAATTCTTCGGGAGTAACCTCTTCCCCGGTTGCTCTCCGGAACTAACTTCTCCCCCGGTTTCACAAAGCCCTGCGGGAGAAGAAATGGCGTCGAAGGGACGCGAGAAGGCTTCGGGTGTCCCGGAGGACGCAACCTCCGATTATCTCGGGACAACCGAGTTTGCGGCGGGGGACCGGGACACCATCATCTCCCGGAGGATTTTTGCGGAGAGGGACATTCGCGTCCTGGCTGCGGGGGAGACGACCCCAAACCCCCGGGAAGGAGAAATTGTGGCCTTCATGGCCTTCATCCAGGCGGGCCTGCGGCTCCCGATCCACCCGCTTCTCCGAGATTTCCTCCGGGAGCACGAGACCGCCTTGAACCACCTAACACCCAACGTTCTCGTGAGGATGGGGCTGTTTCTGTGGTTAAGCGAGACAGCCGCCGGAGTGGAGGGGACTCTCCGCCTCTTCCAATACTTCTACCGGGTGCAATTGAAGAGCTCCCCGGTGGTGAAGCACGGGCCCAAGTCTACTTGCGGCTCCGTGATGCTGAAATTCGCTCCCTCCCGGGCGGAAGAGTACCCGGTGGCCGCCTCCCAAGAGCACTGGGAGGGATGGAGCCGGAAATGGTTTTATCTCCGGGCGGGCGACCCGGAGATGATTTACTCCGCGAGGCCGGCGACATTAGGTCGTTCCCCCGGCCCTCCGGTGCTGACGATGGAGGAGCTAACCTCCGTCGCCAAAATGAAGGAGGCTCGCTCCCGGAGGAGCATGCGAGACTTAGCGGAGGAGCTGCTCCTTCTCCGGCTTAGTCCCTTCAGCCGGAGTAGGAAGGGTCCGGGACTGGGCCCGGAGCTTCTTCCCCCGCGATTCCCGGTGGCGCGGCGTAAGTTTCTTCTCTCCGGGAGTTCACACCGCGGGGATTAGTTTCTAAAACTTTGCTTTTTGCAGTTAGGTCCTACAAGTCCACCCGGGAGAAGGCGGAGCACCTCCTCGGGAGGTACTACGAGGACGAGCACTCCCGGTGTCTTGCTGCCATCGGGGACTGTCCTCCCCGGAACATCGTCTCCGAGGCCTTCGGGATGACCCTCCCGGAAAGGGTTCCACTTCCAACCCCGGGCTCCCACAGGCGGCGGGAGACGGGGGCGCTCCCGGCGACCAAACGCGCTAAGACCGCGCAGGTACCGGGAGAGGGCTCCAATCAAGACCACCCCTCTTCACCAGCGCCGGCACAGAGGCCGGCGGGGACGCCCGATGCGCCGGGAAAGACAAGACCCCCGGGGCAGGTGAGGTCCTCCCCGGCCCAGGCGACTCCGGGGACGCGTCGAACGCCGGGGGAGGTGAGGCCATCTCCGGTCCAAAGTACGATGGCCCCCCGGTGACCGGGGGAGACTACTCCTCCGGCTCAAGTCAACCCCCAGTGGGGGTCGCAGCCCCCGGAGCCGGGGCATGAAGAGAGCCCCACGGACACGGCCACGCTGGTCGCGCAACTTGATGCCCTGGGGGCATCAGGCGTGTTCGACCACGTGGTTGTGGAGGAGGATGAGTCCACCTCCGGGGACTACGACGCCACTCCTTCCCCGGAGCAAGCTCTTCGGGAGGATCCCCCGGGGGTGTACTTCCGGGGCAACGGGGCCTTCGCGCGCCTGGATGCGCTCTTTGCCCCCGACGTCGCGTCTTCCCCAACACCGCCTGCCGGGGGAGCGAGCCATCACGTCCCCCCCGGGGGCGGCACCTCGACGACACCTCAACCGGGGAAGGGAGCCCCCAGGACGCTACAGTGCTCTCCCCGCGCGGGGGACGGGAGGTCCCCCGCCCCACCACCGGGAGACACTCTCCAAGGCTCCGGGAGTGGGTTTGGCCACGGGGGCCTGCCTATGGGAGGAGATCCCCGTTCCCCGGCGCGGGGAGCGTCTCTCTTCTCCTCGGAGGAGACGCGCAAGCTCTCCCTGAGCCTCGTCACCCTTACGGTGCAGCTCACGTCCGGGAGGGCGGCATTGATGAGCGGTATGGGGAAGTCGTCTCCCTGGCCTTACAGGTGAGAAACTTGAAAACTCCCTCCTCCTCGCTTGCATTTACTGACATTCTTTTTCCTTAGACCACCGCCGTAGCTCGCGCCGTCCGGACTCGCCTCGCCCGGGAGAGCGAGGACATGAGGGCGGCCTTGGCCGCCGCGGAAGCGGAGCGTGACGCCGCTGTCCGGGAGAGGGACGCGGCAGTCCAGGCCCGGGAGAGGTTCGTCCAAGAGAGGGACGCGACCGCCCGGGAGCTGGAGCGCATCCGGGAGGAAGTGCTGGCCCCTGCGGAGGTTGCCCGAGACATCGCCGTCCGGGAGCTGGAGGGCGTCCGGGAGCAGCTCGCGTCCTCCGAGGAGGCTCGCTTCCTCCGAGGAGGCTCGCTCCCGGGCGCTTCAGGAGGCGGAGGCTGCGGGGGCGCGAGCCCTCGTCTCAGCGGGGAATCGACTCCGGGCCACGTTGATTGGGCTCGGAGTCGAGTTCCGGGAGGAGGGGAATCCTCGCAACCCACTGGTGTGTTTGGCGGAGGCGCGTAGGTTCCTCACCCGGCACATCGCGGCGATTCCGGAGGCCGCGGACGTCCGTGCCCGGGCCTTGGCGTCCACCACCGCCGCGCTCGCAGCCTCCTTGGTGGAGTACCAGGGGGCCGGGGCCCAAGCTATTGGGCGCCTCGTCCCCCGGAGCTTCCAGGAGTTCTACGAGCCCCGCTGGGCGGCGCTGGAGGAGTTGGCGGGGGCTTTCTACGACCGGGTGATTGAGCCCCCGCGAACAAGACGCCCCCAAGCTGCCGGGGAAGAAGCTCCGGGCGACGCCTCCTCCGGGGGGGACGATGCCGGGCAAGTATGAGCCTCCTGTCCCCCCTGGTAGATTAGGGGATTTTTTTTTTTTTTTGTATAGGATTTTTGCTCCCGGTAGTTCCGTAGGGGGAACCCCGGACTTGTAAATCATTTATCAATGAAATGAAAATTTTTGCTAAGTCGCGTCTTGTCATGGTCAGGTGTCCAGGGCGGGAGTCCCGGAGAAGTACGTGGAATTCACTCCCGTCTCCGGGAGTCTCGCCCCCGGTGTCCCCCGGGGGGGACAAGCTTTGCTCCGGTGGTTGCCCGATTGGCACTTGGCGAATTTTGACAATCACCGCGCGGAGTTGCCAGAACCTCCCCCGGGAGTGTGGGAGGCAATCCCCTTGCAGATCGAACCTCCCGAAGGGTATGAATACTGGCCGGAGGACATGTTCAACGCAGCGAGGCGACGAGTCCAGAGCTTGTACCGGGACATGGCGCGGGCTTGACAATAGGCTTAGGGGGTGCTAGTTCACGTTAGATGTAGGTAGTCCCCCGTAAGTCCTCCGGGAGTACTCAACTCCTGGTTGTACTCTGTAAGCCTACCGGGAGAGGCTGTCTCCCGGCTATTTTCCATGGAATAAAAAAGATCGCACTTTTCGTTTATTTTGTGCTTCTAAATCACCGGGAGAGAGTATTTGGGGGATAAACTCCGGGGGAGCGAGGCTCCAGCGAGGCTCCACTTCCGGAGACGATGTTCCGGGGGAGGTTCCTCCTCCGGAGACAACGACTCCAGGGGACGGAGGTCCGGGCAGCAAGGCTCCACCTCCGGACAAAGGTCCGGGGGAGAGGCTCCTCCGGAGAAAACTCCTCCGGGGGACGAAAATCCGGGGAGCAAGGCTCCATCTCCGGAGGACGTCTTTCGGAGGAGAGGCTCCTCGGGAGACAACTCCTCCGGGGAACGAGAATCCGGGGAGCAAGGCTCCACCTCCGGAGGACGAGGTTCCGGAGGAGAGGCTCCTCCGGGGAAAACTCTTCCAGGGGACGAAAATCCGGGGAGCAAGACTCCATCTCCGGAGGACGTCTTTCGGAGGAGATGCTCCTCGGGAGACAACTCCTCCGGGGGACGAGAATCCGGGGAGCAAGGCTCCATCTCCGGAGGACGTCTTTCGGAGGAGATGCTCCTCGGGAGACAACTCCTCCGGGGGACGAGAATCCGGGGAGCAAGGCTCCACCTCCGGAGGACGAGGTTCCGGAGGAGAGGCTCCTCGGGAGACAGCTCCTCCGGGGAACGAGGATCCGGGGATCAAGGCTCCACCTCCGGAGGACGAGGTTCCGGAGGAGAGGCTCCTCGGGAGACAGCTCCTCCGGGGAACGAGGATCCGGGGAGCAAGGCTCCACTTCCGGACAAAGGTCCGGGGGAGAGGCTCCTCGGGAGACAACTCCTCCGGGGGACGAGAATCCGGGGAGCAAGGCTCCACCTCCGGACAGAGGTCCGGGGGAGAGGCTCCTCCTCCGGGGGACGAAAGTCCGGGGAGCAAGGGCTCCATCTCCGGAGGATTCTAGATGCCTTATATGCTCCCCGAAGGGAATTTAGCTAGGTATTTCATCTCCCCCTGCAGCGGGGGGTGACCTGAACAGGCGGCCCGCGCTGAAATCATAAGAAAATATCGCGGTTGTTCCCATGAGAGGTGGCACCCTCGAAGGGTTATTCTCGTGCAGGCGAGTGTGTGATAAAAGATCTATCGGTCACGCGACCTAGATCGCTCCCGGAGGAGGAAGAGCATAAAAGCAAGCTCTAGAGTGTATGGGGGGGACTAGTCCCCCAAAGTGACTCGTTACCTCGGTTCCTTGGGAACCAGGTTGCAGCTTACGCCCTCAGTCCACGAGGGGATATTGTAAGCCGCCCAAGGGGGAACGGGGCTCCCACCGTCGGGGCTTAAGGCTGAGCTGGAGCCTGTAGCTTCCTCGCGATGAGGGCATCCTCAGGGGGCATCCTCACGGGGAGGGCATCCTCGAGATGAGGGTATTGCCTCAGGGGCGATTAAAGAAGTCTGCACAAAAACATGGAGAAAAAACCATTTGCATTGATTGAAACAAGCTGTTACAATGCCTCCACCCTTTGCGGGATCGCAGACAAAGGGGCGGAGGGCAAAAGGGCCTTTGAGGCCATTGTTACAACTTACCGCGCCTTCCCCTTGTGAAGTCCAAATAAGGGGAAGGGGGGAGGCTCGGAGACTAAGTGTAAAATTTGCGGAGCAGGTCCGCGTTCCATGTGTGCTTCAGCTCTTGGTCTTCGAGAGTAGAGAGCTTGTAAGCCCCCGAGCCAAGGATTGTGGAAATCCTGTATGACCCTTCCCACTTTGGGCTGAGCTTCCCTTGGGTTTGAGGGTCGGTGACGCGCTTGAGGACAAGGTCTCCCAAACGGAAGGCCCTCCCCCGAACACGCTTGTTGTAGGCGCGCGCCATCTCGCGTTCGTAAATGGCGTTGCGGAGGAGGGCTCTGTCCCGCTCTTCTTCAACGAGGTCCACCTCCAGCCTCTGGTTGTCTTCGTTGGCTTGAAACGCGGCTGCCGAGACTCCCTCGAGGAGTTCGACTCGCAGCGATCGGAAATTGATTTCCGAGGGTAGCACTGCCTCAGCCCCGTACACGAGCGAGAAGGGGGCACGCCCTGTTGCTCGGCTTGGGGTCGTTCGCATGGAGCAGAGAATGCTCGGGAGCTCTTCCGCCCATGCCCCACGCCTGGAGGCGCTTTGCTCCAGGCGGCGACGGAGCCCTTGGAGGATAACTCCATTGACGCGCTCCACCGCCCCATTGCTCTTGGGGTGAGCCACTGAGGCGAAGTGGAGGGTCGTACCCAAGTTCTGGCAGAACTCGCGAAAGATCGCTGAGTCGAACTGGGTTCCGTTATCCACGGTAATCTCGCGGGGGACCCCGAATCGGCACACTATGTTCTTCCAAAAGAACCTTTGCACCGCACGAGATGTGATGGCGGCGAGGGGCTCGGCCTCCACCCATTTGGAGAAGTAATCCACAGCCACAACCGCATACTTGTATCCCCCCGACGCTGGGGGGAATGGGCCTAGGAGGTCCATTCCCCACCGCGCGAAGGGCCACGTGAGGGGGATTGCCTGCAGAGTTGCGGAGGGTAGGTTGGAGCCCTTTGCCATTTTTTGGCAAGCCCCACAAGCAGAGACGAGGTCTCTTGCGTCGCGGGCGACCGTTGGCCAGTAGAAACCCTGGCGGATGGCTTTAGACGCGACGGCCCGGGGGCCGAGGTGAGAACCACAACACCCGAGGTGAATATCTTCGAGGAGCTGAACTCCCTCCTCCCGCGGGAGGCAGCGAAGCAGCGCCGAGGCTCCTCGCTTGTACAACGTCCCTTCTATCAGCACGTACGCTCGCGCCTTAGCGCGAAGGCGCTTGGCTTCGGCTTCATCGGAGGGCTCCCCCTCTCCCTTGATGCAAGAGATAAGGGGGGCCATCCAGGATGTGGCCCGGACGATTTCCGTGACGACAGGGTCGCGAGACTCAGAGTCCGGGTCGGGAGCCGTCGCGGAAGGTTTTGAGATGACTTCCAAGAAGGCCCCTTCGGGGAGAGGCCCCCGGGCACTTGCTGCCCTGGCGAGGGTGTCGGCTCGATCGTTGTCCCTACGCGGGATATGACGCGCCTCGAGGCCGTCGAAGTATTTTTCCATCTTCCGGACCTCGTCAAGGTAGAGGCTCAAATTCGGGTCATGGCACAAGTAGGACTTGTCCATTTGACATACCACGAGTTGAGAATCCCCCTTGACGAGAAGGCGTCGGATGCCCAAAGAGCGGGCGAGGCGTAGCCCTAGGAGAAGGGCCTCATACTCCGCGACATTGTTCGTCGCGGGGAACTCGAGCCTGGCTGCATATTCGAGGGTTCTCCCCTCGGGGCTTCGCAGGACTACTCCCGCGCCGGCTCCCGCCAGGCATAGGGAGCCGTCGAAGAAGAGGGTCCAATGGTCGTCGCGCGGCAGGGCGGCACGCGCTTCTTCTTCCAGCCCAAGGACCGGAGCCCACTCGGCCACAAAGTCCGCCAGGACCTGCGATTTGATCGCGGTTCGTCCGGTAAGGGATAGCGAGAACGGGCTAGCTCGGCCCCCCATTTCCCTATCCGTCCGGTCGCTTCCTTGTTCCGAAGCACCTCTCCCAAAGGGAGAGAGGAAGGCACCGTGATAGGGTGGCCTAGGAAGTAGTGGCGGAGCTTCCTGGAGGCCATTAGGAGGGCGTAACAAACCTTCTCCATCTTCGTATATCTCGTTTTAGCGCCTTGGAGAGCCTCGCTCACATAGTAAACTGGGCGTTGGTGCCCATCTTCTTCCTTGACGAGAACCGCGCTGACGGCAACTGGAGTGGCCGCGAGGTAGAGGAGCAAGGGCTCCCCCTGACGCGGGCTTACGAGCATTGGAGGGCTCGCGAGATATTTCTTCAGGTCCTCGAATGCAGTCTGTGCCTCGGGGGTCCAATGGAACCCCTCAAGGCCGCGGAGGATCTTGAAAAATTGGAGGCCGCGCTCCCCCGAGCGCGAGACGAAGCGACTTAACGCGGCCAAGCGGCCGGTGAGTCGTTGTACATCCTTCACAGAACGCGGTGGAGGCATGTCGAGGAGGGCCCGAATTTTTTCGGGATTGGCTTCGATGCCCCTTTGGGACACAAGGAAGCCGAGGAGCTTTCCTCCGCGAACGCCGAATGCGCATTTTTCCGGGTTAAGCCTTAACCCGTACTTACGGAGATTGCGGAAGGTTTCTCCCAAGTCTTCGATATGAGCGGCCGAGCGCGCGCTCTTGACGACTGCGTCGTCAACATACACTTCCACGTTGCGGTCAATCTGATCCCTCAGGACCAAGCTCATCAGGCGCTGGAAAGTTGCCCCGGCGTTTTTCAACCCGAAAGGCATGTGGACATAGCAGAAGGTACCGAGGGGAGTTATAAAACTCGTCTTTTCCTCGTCCTCCTCCGCCATTCGGACTTCATGATAGCCCGAGTAGGCGTCTAAAAAGCTCATCAGCTCGCATCCCGCGGTGGAATCCACCAGTTGGTCGATCCGCGGGAGCGGGAAGTCATCTTTGGGGCAAGCTTTGTTGAGATCAGTGAAGTCGACGCACATTCTCCACTTGCCGCTTGCCTTCTTTACGAGGACGGGGTTCGCTAGCCACTCGGGGTGTAGGACTTCCCGAACGAACCCCGCCTCCCGGAGTCTAGCGATCTCCACCTTGATGGCCTCCTGCCTCTCGAGGGAGAGCTTTCTCATTTTCTGTTTCACCGGGAGGCGGCCGGGTATTACTGCGAGCTTGTGCTCGATAACATCCATGGGCACACCCCCCATGTCCGCGGGCTTCCATGCGAAGACGTCCGCGTTTTCGTGAAGGAAGTCGGCGAGTTGCGTCGCGTGTTCCTCGGGGAGATCAGCCCCGATCTTGATGGTCTTCCCCTCGTCCTGGAAAAGAGAGATTTCCCGAAGGTCTCCCTCAGGGCCAGGCTTGGGAAGGAACTTCCCGGGGAGCGTGATTGGCATGTTTGGAATTGAGGGGGAGCTCCCTCCCCCCGGGGCCTTGACCAGGTTAACGTCCCCGATCACTGCGGAGGCGCGCTCGTACAGAGAGTGAGCCACACCCTGGTCACCATGCACGGAGATCACCCCGCTCGGCCCGGGGATCTTCATGCAAAGATAGTTGTGGTGGACCGCTGCTCCTAAGCGGTTGATGATGGTTCTCCCCATTATGGCGTTGTAGGAGGAGGGGAGATCCACCACGTCGAATCGAACCATTTCGGTCCGGTAATTATCTGGGGTGCCGAATGTCATTGGGAGGTCGACCTTCCCCACAGGATGTATGGTTTTCCCCGAGACGAATCCTTGCAAGGGCCTCACCGCGGGTTGCAGGAGCTTCTCGTCCACCTGCATTTCTTTGAACGCCTTTAGGTAGAGGACGTCTGCGGAGCTCCCGCCGTCCACCAAGATTCGGGCAAGGCGGCAGTTGAACACGGTGGTTGAGACGATCAGCGCGTCATTGTGGGGGAAGCGCACCCCACTCGCGTCTTCGATGGTGAACGTCAACGGGACGTCCGACCATTTGGACGGCCGGGACGTGTTAACGGCCCCTATTACCTTCACCTCCCGCGCATACTCTTTGCGCTGGCGTTTGGAATCTCGCCCGGAGGCAGATCCTCCCACAATGACATTAATGTGCCTCTCGGAGGCTTGGAAGGGGAGCTCGTTGCTCGAACCCTTTTCCTGGCCTTGCCTCTGACGTCCCCCTGGCGGAGCGGGGAGTGCCGCCAAGGCTGGTGATGGAAGGGTAAGGAGGTAGAGCCTCCTCCTCCCCCCGGCCCATGTTGCTCGAGGAATGTCGCGAAATGGTTGAGGAGCGCGTGGCATTCTCGGGTTGCATGGGAGTTGGACTTGTGGTAAGCGCACCACAAAGTGGCTCCAGACTCTTTGCCTTCTTGCGGACGGGAGGACCGGCTTCCTCCACCGCCTTTGGGCTTGGAAAAGGGGCGCTGTCCCCGGTTACGCTCCCGAGAGCCGCCTCCGCCTTCGAGGACGAAAGTGTCCCGAGGCCTTGGCTCGTTGCGGGGCCCCCTCCGGGGACGTTTGTTGGAGGGGTCCTTCGCGTCCCTCTCCCCGGGGACGGAGGTCCCCTGGTGCTTTTTCCAGAGATCGTCTTCTTTGGCTCTCGCGTACTTCTCGAGTACGTTGAAGAGCTCGTCGGCGGAGGACGGGCAACTCCGGGAGAGTCTTCGGTGGAGCTCTCCCGAGAGAATGCCACTCTTGCACGCTTCGATCACCGTCGAGTCGGGGACGTGAGCCACCTTGCTCTTGATCTGCGCGAAGCGTTTGAAGAAACTTCGTATTGTCTCCCCCGACCGTTGGCGAACGGTGTACAACTGCGACGAATCCAGGAGACGGATGTAATTCCCCTGGAAATTTGCGCAGAATTCGCGCTTCAGCTGCGCGAATGACTTGATGGACCCGCTCTTTAGGTTATAGAACCATGAACGAGCTATTCCCGAGAGATAGAGGGGGAAGACGTTGCATTGGACGCTTTCGTCCCCCCCAACCGCCGAGATGGCCGTGGAGTACACCTGCACGAACTCGTAGGGGTCGGCCTCCCCGTTGTAGTGCTCGATATGGGGCGGCCGATATGGTTTCGGCCACCGAACACGCCGGAGGCGGCGGCAAAGGGTTGGTTAGCCCCTTCTGTTGCATCTAGGCCTTTCATGCCTAACCCTGATGTGTTTTGATGGTTGATGATAATAAGTATTTTTGGACTAACTATGTGTTTGAGTTAGTGTTACAGATTTCAGAAAACCGCACAAAAAGTGAGGGCTGGTAATCAAAATGTTGAAGTTCAATTTAAGCATAAGAAGACGCAAAAAGAAATTGTTTTTGCTGGACTAAACTGATGCATCGAGGTATGTTGTAGTTCTAGGTTTACCGATCTCAGGGTGCATGAAGATCGATCGGTTTAAGGATTTTATTCTTAGTTTAAACCGTACTATAAAGAGGGGACACAAGTTCTCTCTACATCTCCAATCATACCGAGAAAAATCTAGGTCAATGCACGCATATCATTATCTGTGGTTTTTCGACAATTTGTTTTGATGTATTGAATTTTGTCAACAGTTGAGGTTTTTACTTCTTGAGAAAGATCTGAAAAGATCTAATTTTTGTTGCTGTTGTCAAAAATGTTCTTCTCGAAAATATCTTCAAAACAAAACTGAAATCATTTGAATCAGATCTCTGGATTTTGAGTTTTCTCTGTTTTTATCCAGACTGACTGTCAGTCTTTGTAACTGACTGTCAGTATGAATGTCAGTTTGATAAACTGACTAATCTCCAGAGAGTATGTTTTTATTGAGCTGATTTTTTTTTGTACTAGACTGACTGTCAGTGTTGGTAACTGACTGTCAGTATGAATGTCAGTTAGTGCAAACTGACAAATCTCCAGAGAGCATGTTTTTCTGTCTCAGATTTTTTGTACTAAACTGACTGTCAGTATGAGTATACTGACTGTCAGTGTGGGTTTCGACCACAGAGAGTTTTTTGAGTTGTTTTTAATTAATTCTGTTTTTCTCTGTGAGACTGACTGTCAGTTTGGAACACTGACTGTCAGTTTGGGCAGTAAATTTTTGCTGTTATAAAGTTTTTAGCCGTTGCTTTTCACTGTTGATTTTGTGGACACTGACTGTCAGTCTTTGTAACTGACTGTCAGTTTGGACTGTTTCTTTTTACCGTTTTAGTCCACAACGTTCGAGCTGTTGTGATCCTATTTTTACTCTTTCTGGTGATACACTAGACTGACTGTCAGTTTGTGAGACTGACTGTCAGTCTTAGTTACTATTTTTCAGCTCGAGCGCAAACGGCTCTTTTGACCACGAAGGCTATAAATAGAGGTGTTGAGCTACTGTTTCAATACAAGAAAACACAGCAACACAGCCTTTCATACTTTCTCACTAGTGCTTCTTCGTTTTACTTAAAACTTGATCTTTTGATCGAGTCGTGAGAGTTTTTAGCCACATCGAGCATATTGTTCTTGCATTCCCATTTCTAGATATTTTTTTCTCGGTGTGCATTGGAGGTCTAGAGTAGACCTTGCTTCTTATTACTCTTGGTGAGCGCCCTCACCTAGACGGTTCGGAGGCGGAAATCGCTGATCTCTCCAAATCGGAGATTGTCGGAGAGACGCGATAACTTGTAAAAGGCTTGGTGCTCGCCTTTCCGGAGGGGACAAGGAGCAACCTTAGTAGACAGTGTCCTGTGTGGATACTGAAGCTATACTCAAGGACTGAGTGCTTCAACGAGGACTAGTGGAGACTGGGCGTGTCTCCGATACCTCGGGATATATCGGTTTCAATCTCTTATCCTTTTCTATTACTTGTTTTATCTGAATTTTTCATTTGCAAAAACAAATTTTAAAAGTCTCCTATTCACCCCCTCCCCCTCTAGTCGACATCCTGATCCAACACGTGGTATCAGAGCGCGGTCTCTCATTTATAAGCTTCACCGCTTAGAGAGAGGATGTCGTCTACTGATGGCTTTAATCTGGGTCATACTAGCCGTGCGCCTATCTTTGATGGGACTAACTATCCCTATTGGAAAGTGCGTATGTCTGTATTTCTAGAAGCCATGGGATTGGATGTCTGGTTGATTGTTAAAGTTGGTTTTTCTCCTCCGGATGATCCGGAAAGCTATACTGAAGATGATAAGAGAAAACAACATCTGAATGCTCGTGCTTTAAATGCTTTATTTACTGGTTTATCTCTAAATGAATTTAATCGTGTAAGCAATTTGAATACTGCTCACAAAGTTTGGAAAACTTTAGAAGAAATATATGAAGGAACTACTAAAGTAAAAGAGGCTAAACTTTTAATGGTTAGACAAAAGTATGAAACTTTCAAAATGTCTTCTTCTGAAACTGTTGATTCCATGTTTACTAGATTGAATAATATTGTGAATGAACTTAAAGGTCTTGGTGTTATCTTTACTGATCTCGAAATTGTCAGAAAAATGCTTCGAGCTCTCCCAGAAAGCTTTGACACTCTTGTAACAGTTTTGACAAACTCCGATCTTTCTACAACTTCACCTACTGATCTCTATGGAAATTTGATTACCCATGAAATGCACAAAAAGGAGAAGAAGGAACTGAACGAAACCTCTGATACAAAGAAAAAGACGGAGGCTTTCAAAGCAAATTCCAAGGACGGCACAAGTGAAGGTTCCTCCGATGAAGACTTGGCTCTCTTGGTAAGAAACACTCAACGTCTTCTTCGCAGGTTACACAAGAAGGGAGTGAGCATCGACACTCGTCCAAAAGGTTCAAGACCAACAAACTTCAAAGATGTGATATGCTATGAATGTCATGAAAAAGGACATATAGCATCAAGATGTCCGAACAAGAACAAATCTACGGATAAAAAGAAGAAGAACTTCAAGAAGAAGTTTAACACTCCTAAAAGGGCATGCTTTGGCGAATGGATGTCTGGAGGTGAGAATTCCGACTCCGACTCTGATGATGAGAGATGTACAAAGAAATTAGCCGGAATTGCCCTCAAAAATTCATCAAGCTCTCCAGTTTGCCTTATGGCAAAAAGGAATGAAAAGGTAACTTCTTTTGATCCCTCCTATGATGATCTAGTTGAAATGCTAAATGAAATTAATGAGGCCTATGGCAAAACTAAAAGAAAATATAAGACCCTTAAGGAAGAATTTTCAACTCTTTATAATCAACACTCTGAATTAAAGGAATCCTATGAAAATGCTCTTATGAAAGATGTCTCAAATTTGTCTTGTAAAGCTAGCATTGGTACTTCTTGTGATGATATTGATAATTTTCAACTAGATACACCATGCGCTTCAAATGAATCCACTCTCTGTGAAAATATTAAACTTAAATCTCAAGTTAAAAAATTAGAAAAAGGGTTAGAAAACAGCAATAAAGGTAAAATATCTCTTAACCTAATTTTAGGTAGTCAAAGATGCACCTTTAGAAAAGAAGGTCTAGGATATTTTCCTAATAAAGATAAAAAGATAAAAATTAGAACTGTTTTTACAAAAGCATGTAACCTGTTTTGTCATAAATGCCATGAAGTAGGTCATTCACATGATTCATGCCCTCTTATGACATCTGCATATTTTGATGCTTGTTACATGCTAAAACGGTCAAAGAAAGGTTATGCTATTGCAAAATATGTTGGTGCACCAATGATGAACAAAAGAAAAAAATCTATTTGGGTGCCCAAAACTTTGATCGCTAATATTAAAGGACCCAGAAGTGTTTGGGTACCAAAATCAACTTAAATTCTTTTGCAGGTAAACTACAAAAATGGTGGACGTCATTGGGTGCTTGATAGTGGATGTTCCGAGCACATGACCGGAAATGCCAAACTGTTCACCACAATAAAAGACAATTCCGACGAACATCAAAAGATCACCTTTGGAAATAATCGTCAAGGAAGTGTGATAGGTTTGGGTAAAGTTGCCATTTCAAATGATTTA
Source organism: Pharus latifolius (assembly GCA_019359835.1). NCBI lineage: Eukaryota > Viridiplantae > Streptophyta > Magnoliopsida > Poales > Poaceae > Pharus > Pharus latifolius. The sequence goes on from CM033324.1 coordinate 82,244,132, forward strand.
ACTATTTCAAATGTTCTTTTGGTTGAATCTTTAAATTTTAATTTGCTTTCAGTTGCACAAATTTGTGATCTTGGTTTCCGCTGTATCTTTTATCCCAATGAAGTTTTGGTTGAAAATTTAAAAGACAATTCTTTGATTTTTAAAGGTTTTCGTCATGAAAATTTATATCTAGTTGATTTCTCTTCAAAAGATGCATCTCTTGCAACATGTCTAGTCTCACAAACATCTAAAGGATGGTTATGGCATCGGAGACTTGCTCATGTTGGAATGCATCAACTTAAAAAACTTTTCAAACGTGATTTGGTTATTGGCTTAAAGGATGTGGTCTTTGAAAAGGATAAACCTTGTAGCGCTTGTCAAGCAGGCAAGCAAATAGCTACCACACATCCAACTAAGCGAATACTTTCTACAAGCAAACCTTTGGAACTTTTGCATTTGGATTTATTTGGACCTTCAGAGTTCCAAAGAATTGGGGGAAATAGTTATTGCTTTGTTATTGTTGATGATTTCACTCGTTTTACTTGGGTTTTCTTTATTTTTCAAAAATCTGAAACCCCCGATGTTTTCAAAAGTTTTGCAAAACGTGTTTCTAATGAATTCGAATTATCCATCAAGAAAATCCGTAGTGATCATGGTGGAGAGTTCGTTAATTCAACTTTATTTGATTTTTGCGACTCTCTTGGAATCAAACATGAATTTTCCACATCCTACACTCCACAGCAAAATGGAGTTGTTGAAAGGAAAAATCGAACATTAATAGAGATGGCAAGAACCATGTTATGTGAGTATAATACTCCTATTCGCTTCTGGGCAGAAGCAGTTCACACAGCTTGCTATTCTATTAATCGACTCTATTTGCATCCTCTTTTGAACTTGACACCTTATGAACTTCTTTTTGGAAGAAAACCAAATATTTCATATTTTCGTGTTTTTGGTTGTAAATGTTACATCTTAAGAAAAAGAAACTTTGGTGGAAAATTTCAAAGAAAAGTTGATGAGGGTTTTCTAGTTGGTTATTCTACCACTAGCAAAGCCTATCGTGTTTTTAACAAAACGTCAGGTTGTATTGAGGAATCTTGCGATATTGAGTTTGATGAATCTAATAACTCGCAAGAAGAGCAAGCTGTTCATGACACTTCAGGTGAAATTCAAGAACCTTTGAAAAATCTTACCATTGAAGAAGCTGAGGAAGTTGATGAAGATGGAAGTGAAGACTACAATGAACAACCTGAACCTTCTGTGCAAGCTGAGTCTGCTGCAGAAGAAGCAGCACAAGAAGAAGCGCCAAGCCAGCATAGAACAATTATCAAGGATCACCCTTTGAACCAAGTTCTGGGTGATATTAGTAAGGGTGTTCTAACTCGATCTCGTATTGCTTCTTTTTGTGAACATCATTCATTTGTTTCTTCTTTAGAACCAACATGTGTTAGTGAAGCTCTAGATGATCCTGACTGGGTAAATGCTATGCATGACGAACTAAATAACTTTACTAGAAATAAAGTCTGGAACTTAGTAGAAAGACCTAAGGATCATAATGTCATTGGAACAAAATGGGTTTTCAGAAATAAGCAAGATGAAAATGGACTAGTAATTAGAAACAAGGCTCGTCTTGTTGCTCAAGGTTTCACTCAAGTCGAAGGTTTAGATTTTAGTGAAACTTTTGCTCCTGTGGCGAGACTTGAAGCAATTAGAATTCTTCTTGCTTATGCTTCTCATTTTAACATTAAACTTTTTCAAATGGATGTTAAAAGTGCTTTTCTAAATGGTGAAATTTCAGAACTTGTATTTGTAGAGCAACCTCCCGGGTTTGAAGATCCAAAATTTCCAAACCATGTTTTTAAACTAACGAAAGCTCTGTATGGCCTCAAACAAGCTCCTCGAGCTTGGTATGAACGCCTTAGAGATTTTCTTCTTTCTAAAGGTTTTAAAACTGGAAAGGTTGACACAACTCTGTTCACCAAGAAAATAGATGATGATTTATTTATTTGCCAAATTTATGTGGATGACATAATTTTTGGATCTACTAATGAATATTTTTGTCAAGAATTTGGAGATATGATGTCTAGGGAGTTCGAGATGTCCATGATTGGTGAGCTGAGCTTCTTCCTTGGACTTCAAATCAAGCAACTCAAGAACGGTACGTTCGTGAGTCAAACAAAGTACGTGAAGGACCTGCTCAAGCGCTTTGGGATGGAAGAAGCTAAGGCTATCAAGACCCCCATGGCTACAAATGGACACCTTGACATGGACAGAAATTCAAAATCAGTAGATTCTAAACTTTATAGGTCTATGATTGGTAGTCTTTTATATCTTACAGCATCTAGGCCTGATATCATGTTTAGTGTGTGTTTATGTGCTAGATTTCAGTCAGATCCTAAGGAATGTCATTTAACTGCTCTTAAAAGAATCCTTAGGTATTTAAAATGTTATCCCAGTTTAGGCCTTTGGTACCCTAAAAATGCAAATTTTGAATTAATTGGGTATTCTGATTCTGATTATGCTGGGTGTAAGATTGATCGAAAGAGCACATCTGGTAGCTGTCAGCTGTTGGCGAGATCATTAGTATCATGGTCATCTAGGAAGCAAAACTCAGTTGCTCTCTCAACAGCTGAAGCTGAATACGTGTCTGCAGGTAGTTGTTGTGCTCAATTATTATGGATGAAACAGACATTTTTGGATTATGGAATTAAATTTGATAAAGTGCCACTTCTGTGTGATAATGAAAGTGCCATTAAAATTACTAATAATCCTGTTCAACATTCTAGAACTAAGCATATTGAAATACGGCACCATTTCATAAGAGATCATGTGGCAAAAGGAGATATTAATCTTAGTCATGTAAGAACAGATCTTCAACTAGCAGATATCTTCACCAAACCACTAGATGAATCCAGGTTTTGCTTTCTTAGAGGTGAACTAAATATTATAGATGTTTCAAATGCTAGTTGATAAAGTGATACTTCTATTAACTTCATCATACTATTGATTGCTTATCTTGATTAATGAAGTATAATATACATCTATATATATATTATTATCAAAATATTTTCTCCCTTAGAGCTCTCTCCTGGTCGAAGTCATAACTGACAGTCAGTTTTTAGAACTGACAGTCAGTATAGTGTTGTTTCTTGGTCGTAGGATTCTGGTCGTTTTGAAGTCTCACACTGACTGTCAGTATTCAACACTGACTGTCAGTCTTAGCACTTGATTTTATTGAACTGACATTCAGTGTACCACACTGACTGTCAGCTTTTGAAATTAAGTGACTAGACTGACAGTCAGTTTGTGAAACTGACTGTCAGTTTGAGTCCTTAAAACCCTAAACCGAGCTTTTCTTTTTATCTTCTTCGGCCGCCGTTTTCTTTTTTCTTCGCCGTCGCCGTCGCCGTTGCTTCTCCTCCTCGTTGCTGTCGCCGTCGCCGTCGTCATCCTTCTCCCACCGTGAGCTCTCTCTCTCTCCTCTTTCTTCTTCTTCCTCTTCTTTGTTTTTTTCTTTCTTTCTCTCTTTAATTCCTTCTTTTCCTTCTACTAATCCGCAATTACTTTTCTTTTTTCTGTCCTTGATCTGCTATAGCACTCTATCTTCATCACTCTCTCTCAAATCCCCACAAAAAACCTCGTCTTTTCTCCGTTCGCCGGTTCTAGGTTGGAACTGACTGTCAGTCTCTCATACTGACTGTCAGCATCAGGTTCGAACTGACTGTCAGTTCATAAGACTGACTGTCAGTCTGAACCCTGAAAACAGAAACTTTTGTTTTCTCCACCCTTGTTCATCCTTGTATTCCTTTAGCTATCCACTATGTCTGATCAGCCTCATCGCCGCGTTGCTCGACGCAAGACTGTTGCGTCCAGCAGCAGGTCTTCGGGCCAGTCCTCTGGGGCTCGGCGTTCCCCCTCTCCAGAGCGTGTCCCCGTGAACTATTCGCGGTGGAACACTAGTCGGCTTCGGACTCTTCGTCAGCCGAACCCCTATCTATCTCCTCGTCCTTCTGGCACGGATGCCTCGCCACGTACCACCTTCTACACCATCACTCAGTTCGACATGTTTGAGAGCATCTACTCTCACATGCCCTTCTTCATTCATCGTTCTGTCTCTTGGCAGACGATAGTTTCTCGCACTGGCATCGCTTCTCTTTCTGATGCTTTTGCCTCTGTAGGGATCCGAGACTTAGTCTCTGATTCTTCTTTGACCTGGGCAGAGGAGCCCATTAGGCAGTTCTATGCCACCCTCCACATTTCTTCTCAGCGTGACTCACTGACCTTTATGACCGGCCTCCAGGTATACACGGTCACAAAGGAGCAGCTTGAGGCCGCTTTAGGACTGGTTCGTCCTGCTTCAGGGCGCCAGCTCCATACTTTACCTGATCTTGAGCATCGTGAGGTCGCTATGCTCTACTCCGGCGCCTTTCAGGTTCGTCACATTGCCGGCATGCGCCGCGATGTTGACCTGGCGCTGAAGATTCTTCGCCTCACTCTTCTTCCGATTACAGGTGACCGCGCCAGGGTCACCTACATCACTCTCCATGCTCTCATCTCGATCTTTCGAGAGGAGCCCTTCGACATCGCTGATCTCATCATTAGTGAGCTTCAGCACGTTCTTCTCTCTCCTCGTCGTCGCCTGGTGTATGCCCCATACATCATGGCACTACTGCTCCACATTCGAGCAGTAGACACCGCTCTTCCTCGCCCTCATCAGCTTTTGGCCTTCTATCCCCCTGGCCAGGCTGATCGTCGCCTGGGCACTCGTCCTCCAGCTCCTAGTGCTCCCTCCTCAGCCTCTGATGATGATGAGGATTCTGAGGACGCGACTGCAGCTCCAGCTTCTGCCTCTGCTCCTGCCCCTTCTAGCAGCTCCCGCACAGCTTCCTCTCTTGCATCTCTGCAGGTGTCTCTTGACCAGGTCATTCAGACACAGCAGGTGATCCAGAGTACCTTGGCCGCTCAGCAGGAGATCCTTCAGCAGATACTGCAGCGACTTCCAGCTCCTGATGCTGCGATGGCATCTGCTTCCCTTGCTCCTCGCAAGAGGGCACGGCCTGCAGTTTCTTCACCAGCATCATCTGCCGGCACCGCTCCAGTTCCAGCAGGACCTGCATCTCCCGCTGTCGTACCTTCCGCGTCTCCTACAGCTTCTGGAGGCACTGAGATTCTAGGAGACTCAGATGACCAGGAGTAGATTAGGTTTAGTTTCTCTTGTTAGGCCTCCCTTTTTGTGCTTGATGCCAAAGGGGGAGAGATGGATGATGTTATGATATTTTGTTTATATGGATGATGTGATGTTATTTTGTTTATATGGATGATGTGATGTTATGATATTTTGTTTATATGGATGATGTTATGATATTTTGTTTAGATGAATGATATGATATGTTTTTGTGGTTCTCTCTTATGCTATGATATGCTCTGATACATCTTGAGGGATGTGCACACTTTCAGGGGGAGATTTTTGCACAAAATCAGGGGGAGTATTAGTTGGTATTAACTTGTTGTCATCAATCATCAAAAAGGGGGAGATTGTTGCATCTAGGCCTTTCATGCCTAACCCTGATGTGTTTTGATGGTTGATGATAATAAGTATTTTTGGACTAACTATGTGTTTGAGTTAGTGTTACAGATTTCAGACAACCGCACAAAAAGCGAGGGCTGGTAATCAAAATGTTGAAGTTCAATTTAAGCATAAGAAGACGCAAAAAGAAATTGTTTTTGCTGGACTAAACTGATGCATCGAGGTATGTTGTAGTTCTAGGTTTACCGATCTCAGGGTGCATGAAGATCGATCGGTTTAAGGATTTTATTCTTAGTTTAAACCGTACTATAAAGAGGGGACACAAGTTCTCTCTACATCTCCAATCATACCGAGAAAAATCTAGGTCAATGCACGCATATCATTATCTGTGGTTTTTCGACAATTTGTTTTGATGTATTGAATTTTGTCAACAGTTGAGGTTTTTACTTCTTGAGAAAGATCTGAAAAGATCTAATTTTTGTTGCTGTTGTCAAAAATGTTCTTCTCGAAAATATCTTCAAAACAAAACTGAAATCATTTGAATCAGATCTCTGGATTTTGAGTTTTCTCTGTTTTTATCCAGACTGACTGTCAGTCTTTGTAACTGACTGTCAGTATGAATGTCAGTTTGATAAACTGACTAATCTCCAGAGAGTATGTTTTTATTGAGCTGATTTTTTTTTGTACTAGACTGACTGTCAGTGTTGGTAACTGACTGTCAGTATGAATGTCAGTTAGTGCAAACTGACAAATCTCCAGAGAGCATGTTTTTCTGTCTCAGATTTTTTGTACTAAACTGACTGTCAGTATGAGTATACTGACTGTCAGTGTGGGTTTCGACCACAGAGAGTTTTTTGAGTTGTTTTTAATTAATTCTGTTTTTCTCTGTGAGACTGACTGTCAGTTTGGAACACTGACTGTCAGTTTGGGCAGTAAATTTTTGCTGTTATAAAGTTTTTAGCCGTTGCTTTTCACTGTTGATTTTGTGGACACTGACTGTCAGTCTTTGTAACTGACTGTCAGTTTGGACTGTTTCTTTTTACCGTTTTAGTCCACAACGTTCGAGCTGTTGTGATCCTATTTTTACTCTTTCTGGTGATACACTAGACTGACTGTCAGTTTGTGAGACTGACTGTCAGTCTTAGTTACTATTTTTCAGCTCGAGCGCAAACGGCTCTTTTGACCACGAAGGCTATAAATAGAGGTGTTGAGCTACTGTTTCAATACAAGAAAACACAGCAACACAGCCTTTCATACTTTCTCACTAGTGCTTCTTCGTTTTACTTAAAACTTGATCTTTTGATCGAGTCGTGAGAGTTTTTAGCCACATCGAGCATATTGTTCTTGCATTCCCATTTCTAGATATTTTTTTCTCGGTGTGCATTGGAGGTCTAGAGTAGACCTTGCTTCTTATTACTCTTGGTGAGCGCCCTCACCTAGACGGTTCGGAGGCGGAAATCGCTGATCTCTCCAAATCGGAGATTGTCGGAGAGACGCGATAACTTGTAAAAGGCTTGGTGCTCGCCTTTCCGGAGGGGACAAGGAGCAACCTTAGTAGACAGTGTCCTGTGTGGATACTGAAGCTATACTCAAGGACTGAGTGCTTCAACGAGGACTAGTGGAGACTGGGCGTGTCTCCGATACCTCGGGATATATCGGTTTCACTCTCTTATCCTTTTCTATTACTTGTTTTATCTGAATTTTTCATTTGCAAAAACAAATTTTAAAAGTCTCCTATTCACCCCCTCCCCCTCTAGTCGACATCCTGATCCAACACCTTCCACTTCCTTTGGGGAGTTTGCATCGATATCCCCCTTCACGGGGGAAGCGCGTTCATTGTCCAAATCGGAGAGGGGTCCCAACGGACCGCCGGCCTTCCGGTATCGCCTTCGCTCTTCGGGGTTGGTGGAGCTCACCTCTTGTATCTCGGGGGGACCTCCGGAAGTGACGGAGGCCTCTTGCATGGGTCTTTTACCCTTGTCTGTAGGGACAAGGGGGGCGCGCTTGCGCGCAAGTGATTCCCGGCCGTACCGGGACAGGGCACCTTCGGACCTTGCCGCGCGCATGCGGTCCACCTCCTCCCGAGTGAACCGCGTTTGGTTCACCGGGGGAGCCCGAGGAGGGGGACCCTGGGGAGGAGGCGGAGATGCGCCCGTCACCGGCGCGGGAGAGGAATCGCTGGCCGGACGAGTCCCGGCCACGGAGACGGCCCGCGGCGTGGGAAGACTTCCCCATGGGGGAACGGCCTGTAATGTAGAAATCACCCCGGGGATACCCGTTGGGATAGGCGTAGTCCCAGGGGGGAGAATTCCTTCCGGGGCAAGGGATGGTTCGGGAACGGGAGAACCCCCGGGGAACGAAAGCCCTCCCGGCGGGGGGAGTGGACCTCCAGAGGTGGGGACGTCTCCAGGGAAAGGGTAGCCCCCGGAGACGGGCTGACCCCCCGGGAGTGACGGACCTTCGGAGGTGGGGACACCTCCCGGGAAAGGGTAGCCCCCGGAGACGGGCTGACCCCCCGGGAGTGGAGGACCTCTGGAGGTGGGAACACCTCCCGGGAAAGGGTAGCCCCCGGAGACGGGCTGACCCCCCGGGAGTGGACCTCCGGAGGTGGGGACGCCTCCCGGGAAAGGGTAGCCCCCGGAGACGGGCTGACCCCCCGGGAGTGAAGGACCTCCGGAGGTGGAGGTGCTTCCCGGGAAGGGGAAAGCCCCCGGAGCGAAGAAGGTTCCTGGGTGTCCCATCATGAACGGAGGTGCCATCCCTCCGAACTGGAACGGGTGTGGGTACGCGGGGGCCGGAGGCCGCGCTATGGCGCGTAACAACTCTTCCAGAGTACGTTGTGCGCGAAGCTGTCCCTCCACCAGCGCCCCGAGTAGCGGGTCACCTGAAGTTGAAGGCATTACCTGGGGTACGCTTGGTCCTCCCAAACCGGAACCTTCGGGCAGGCTCGCAGGAGTCGTTCCCCCGCCAAGGATGACGGGAGAGTTGAGTGTTGCGTCCCCCCGAGTGTCCCCGGGAGGGGGGGTCGCGACGACGGCCCCTTGCGTGGGTGGTGCAGGGTTGCTAGGGCCGGCATCGTTGGAGATGGAGGTTAAGTGCCTCATCCTTCTTGGAGCCATGACTATTTGTCACGAGTCCCCACGGACGGCGCCAACTGTCGTGGTATAAAAAATACCTCGGCAGGTTCGATGACGTGCGCAACACGTGTTCCTTAACGCGAGCTGACCGTGCGACGGGTCACCCCGCGTTGGACAATCCCAGAGATTGACACATGGGTTTATACAGGTTCGGGCCTCAGTTGAGGCCCTAGTCCTGTCGACGTGCTCCTGACGAGTGTCGGCTAGGGGGCTCTCTCCCGAAGAGAGGGCTCCAGAACACGCCTTTTTGTCTTTTTGGATTGAGTACAAATGAATGTCTTAGGTTACAAAAGAGGGTTACAAGGGTATATATAGACCCCAAAAGACGCAAATTACTGAACTACCCCTGCTGCCACCGTAGGATCGGGAGCAAAACGGTCTTCTGACGAGGTTCAGGGCACCGATTTCTGACACGTGGCGGCCCTTGAAAACAGTGCCCACCAGAGGAGCACCGGGGGAAAACTCTCCCGAGCCCGGAGAAGGTGCGCCGGGGGAGGTCTCCCCCGAGCCCGGGGGAGGGCTCCGAGAGACGTCTTCCCCGGCCCGGAGAAGGGACTCCGGGAGAGGAGCTCTCCCTAGCCCTGAGGAGGTGCGCCGGGGGAGGTCTCTCCCGAGCCCGGGGGAGGGCTCCGGGAGACGTCTTCCCCGGCCCGGAGAAAAGGCTCCGGGAGAGGAGCTCTCCCTAGCCCTGAGGAGGTGCGCCGGGGGAGGTCTCTCCCGAGCCCGGGGGAGGGCTCCGGGAGACGTCTTCCCCGGCCCGGAGAAGAGGCTCCGGGAGAGGAGCTCTCCCTAGCCCTGAGGAGGTGCGCCGGGGGAGGTCTCTCCCGAGCCCGGGGGAGCGCTCCGGGAGACGTCTTCCCCGGCCCGGAGAAGGGGCTCCGGGAGAGGAGCTCTCCCTAGCCCTGAGGAGGTCTGCCGGGGGAAGTTTCTCTCAACCCCGGAGAAGGAACTCCCATGGTGACGTTTCTGGCGTTGGCTAGTATTTTCCCCCAACAGCCGATATGTTGCAGATGAGATACGACGCCGATTAGAGCCAACATCGGTTGACATCTGCACAGCTTGTTGGGGCGCCTCCACCGTCGCAGGACCCGGTGGACGCTCCCGATACAGGCCTCGATCAGCCGAGTGCCCAGCCCCCCTCCGACAGCCATCGCAGAGGACAGTGCATCCGCGCAGCACCTTTTCGCCATCGCCATTTCAGCGCAACCGGAGGCATCGTTCGAAGAGGGGCCGACAATAGTTTTTTTTTTATGTTCTCCTTGTACGGAATATGATTTCGATTCTCATGTTTGTATTATTTTCGATTGCATTAGTACTCTAACGTTTTCACTAACTCTTCGATGTTCATTTGGGTTTTTGGGAACCTGACAGATTGAACCAACTACGAAATATATAAATCAATTAATGCAACCAACCACGAGTCTTTTCCTCCTTAGTTTGTCGGCCGGTCGTCCATCTAATATTTTTCATTAAAACAACACGTAATCTATGTTGTTTTCAATGTTTAATTTTATTTGGGGTTATATCGAAAAAAAAACCAAATTTCACAGTTATTCCAATAATTTTTACAGCACAGTCGGTCACTTTGCGGTGGAACCCTTCAATTGCCATCAAGGCTGGCAATTGGTGACATGGCGTAAAGTCGCCATTTCAGTTGGCGACTGAAGGATATCTTGTCAAAGTCGTCACACGAGCTGGCGACTGTGGTCGAATTTGATAATACTTTTTATTCTACGCTATTTTTAACTTTTTATTTTACATCTGTGATATCCGTACAAAAAATTCATATCATTTGGGCTCATAACAAATTAAAAATTGTTTGTTTGGATCTACGACAAATTGAGGTGATTAGTTATTTTTGCAAAAAATAAAAGACTATGAGTTACTTTTGTAGTTAATTTTTAAATTTGATTATTTTAAAAAAACTCTTTCAACCTACAGGATGAGAACGAAAATATGTGTTTATATGTAACTATAAAATTACAAATTATAAACGGGCCATTGCAAAACAAATTTCCATAAAGATACGAATTCAAATCTAGAATCCTACCACTATGATATTAGCACTTTTTACAACAAAAATAATGCCTACTTCCCATCTCTTTTCTTAAAGCATAGACAAAAATAGCAACGCACAATAGTAGTAGCGACAACAATGATGACAGGGGAAACAATAGCTATATGAATAGACTTGTGGTGACAGGAGTAATAGTGGACATAACAATAAGGGCAGAGGCGGAGATGATGGTGATGATGTTAACAAAATGAAGTATTTATAACAAACACATAATATTATAAAGTAGTGAAAACATAATATTTCTAATTTTGATTTTTTAAAGTATATATAAATAATATCATACCGGGTATCTGATATTATTAGCGGAACAAAAGCTGAAGTCCCATTGTAAATAAATATACAATATGTACGTTATCATATGTAAATATACAACCCGCGAACAAACACCCCCCCCCCCCCCCCCCCGCCCTCGCCCTCGCCCTCGCCCCAGCCCCCGCCCCTGCCCCGCATGAGGTCACGTCGATCGAGCACTCCTGGCAGTTTGATAGGTGATTCCGGCTCATTCGCACTGCCCGCGTGCAGTTACCCACTTCAGCCACGTCGTCATCGCTTCTGTGGCCGTCTGATCGCAAGATCTGTTTCATCTGGGTCAACCGCGCGAAACCTACTATCGAGCTTGCGGGCTGCTGTTTGAAAGTTGGGTCCACGTTAAGTCATGTCACTCCTTTGTTTGTGACCGTTGGATCGATGCATTTGTTTCATCTGAGTCGTCGAATGTGCACCCGAAAGTCCCCCTATTTCCTATTGGCCAACTGTTTCCCACGTTCCACCAAAACTAAGTCTTCTGTTTCGACCAGGGAAAAAGGCCAATCACATCGTGTCATCTTGTCGATCAGTTTGTCACATTCGACCACGCACCATGTCAAATGAATCGACCAGCAAACCTAAACACAACCTCAATAAAAAACAAAACTGCAGCTTTGACCAAGTATCACATTTGACTACAACAAAGACTACTTATTCGATCCAAAAAAATAAAATACACTAAAAAAATTTACACTTTCAGTCAAAATCAATAGACCAGAGGTTTTACAGATGCGACCAAAACAAAAAAAAATGCGACTGTGATAAAAAAACAAAACCTCTGCTTTAACCAGACATCACATTCAGACACAGACAAGCAAACTAATTCAACCAAAAAAACCAAATGCGAACAAAAAAATAATTTACTGTTTTAATTAGACCAATTATGTTTTGCTGAATCACGCCAAGATTTTGTTTTCTCCACGCTCAATCAAGACCAAGTCTTCTGATTCAACCATGAGAAAAAATCGACCAGGCAAAAAATCGATCCGGCAAACTGTTCACTAGCGTCAACCTCTTTGTAGCATTCGACCATAGTATTTCATACTGTCGAGCTGTTGGCCATTCGATAAGAAGCCATGATAGCTGATTCAGAAAAAAAAATGTGATAAAAAACAATTAGCTCTTCAGCCAAAATTGATCGACCAAAATTAATGGACCAGATATTTTACAAGTGCGACTGTTGTTTTTTACATCGTCGACTACATTTATGTTTTGCTGAAACGATCAGGTTTTTTTTACTGGTGCAACCAATAATTATGCTGACGAGTCCAACTTTGCGATCACATTCGACCAACAAAATGTTACCACGACCAAAACATCTAACTCAACAACGAAGACTTCTGATCACAGTCATGACAAAAAAAAATTAATTTACTCTTTAGCTGTGACCAATATTTATGCTGATCAAAATTGACGACCAAAATTTTTACTGTGATAACCACAATAAAATTTGATCATCATAACAAAAAGTAAAATCGTTGTTTCAACAAGCATAGTTTCATTCAACCTCTGATTCGACCATCATCAAAAAACCAGAATTGGTCATATCAGCACAAATTCTGTTCTGATTGTAGTCAGTCAGTTCAAAACTGATTATATCAGCACAACAATCTCAACGATCAATAACTAATTTATAAATATAATATTTTATCATCTATAAATCGATTTCTTTAATACCCACAACAACTCGTGGATTCCATCTAATTATATGTCTTTTTGGAGATTAAGCTGGTAAGTGCAATAAGTTTTCAATTGTTCCCTTAAAAATGTACATAATTTTACGGTCGAACATTTAAAATTAGCAAAACGTTTAGCAAATTTATAATTTTCTCAACAAAGTAAAAAAGGGCAAAGAAGAAAGAAACCACCGGCGACGTCGGGAATGAACCGGAAGGACGGGGCCGCCGCCGGCGAGGATGGCGGTGAGGGTTCGTCGCGGTCGGAGGGCGGCGACGGGGGGCTGGCGGAGGCGCTAGCGAAGCGGCGGCTGTACCGGGAGGTGACCCTGGCGCTCCGTATGGGGCTGCGCAACGCCAAGGCCGACTTCTCCTTCCTCCGCGCGCGGGGGCTCCGCGGCCTCCTTGCCTTCCTCCGCTCCACCGCCTCCGCCACCGACGACTCGCTGCTCCTCTTCTTCCGCCACTCCCAGTCCATCCCCGACCTCCAAGGTAACATCTTTAAGCCTTTTGGACTTGGAGAGATCTTTTGTACGCGAGGTAGAGATCTAGGGGAAAAGATCGGATTTTGACCTGATACGTGATGGAAGGATCATTTGGCACGGAATTTGCAGTTTGAAATCTTGGAAAGGCTAGTTTCTGACGCAATGAACACTACTCAGGCTGTGTAGTAATATGCACACAAATCTAAGGTCATACCTTGGAGCCTTGAGGAGCCTCTAGTTATAACATAATTACTACATTTTTCAAGATATGTAACTAAAGCAATTCCACTGAGCCTCTAGTTAGAATGTAATAATTCTTTGACTTGAGCTTTGCTTCTCAAAAATGCGGCAAAACTACCTCCCATGCTCTTTTGAGTGTGAGGTGAGGACATTCATGATGAAGGTGAGTTAGTCATCACCTGTTGGATTGGGCCGTTGGAGCGTTAAAAATTTCATGAAATGTGAGGATAATACTATGATCTCATATTGTTGTCATGGTTACCGATGGTACCAATCATGTGTTTATTCTAATGATACCGGTTGTACGCATCATGCATTTGTTTGGGTGCATGTATTTATGCATACACGTGAGGAATGAGCACTTACTAACAAGCTTTTGTTCTGCGACAGTTATTCCTGTTCTATTTCAGAATTCATTGCATCAGCCAAAGGAAGACCCTGTTGTGACTCTGGATCATATATTTGGAGTCGAACCAATGAAGATTACGAGCCCCCAAACAGACTCTGAAGTTGCTCTTGCTCTTAGAGTTTTAGAAGGTTGTTGCCTTTTATATGGCCGATGCACAGCTCTGGCCCATAAATACAAAGCTGTTAAGGTACACTCGGTTCATTTGTAGTCATTTTTGGCTTATTGATATCTCTTGTGCTTTAGACATTTTTGTTCTACTTGATGATTTGATTTCATATTTTGAGTTATTCTGAGTAGAAGATTTTTCTTGTTCACATAGAAAACAGTTGAACTTGGTTATTTTCAGAGCAATTATTGCACTGCAGCTGATGCAATCTTGAATTCTTTGTTCATCACAGTCAACAAGTTTCTGTTCTTTGCAGTTTTGATTCTAGAATTATATCCAATTATATATAAGCCTCTCACTTTGAGCATAGATCATAATGCTGTATGCAGCCATCTGCTTGTATAATCATAAGCATGTTCATCCTTTCGTGGATTTAGTTGTTTAACAAATTTGATTGGTGTAGGTACTCTTAAATATATTAGCCAGCCGAGGATTAACCGAACAAGGGGCTTGCTTGGATGCTCTGATATCATTGATGTTGGATTCACCTTCCAATCAGCTGGTACAGCCTTTACCAAAATTTTCTGTTTGTTTTAAATCTTGTAGAAATAAATCATAGTTTTTCCAGAATTTTGGGATGGGTGCACTTGCTGAGCATAAATTGGATTGTGCAAAACTGCAAATATAAACTGGTGAAGAGATATCTCTAACATGGTTGTAACTTTCAAATGCTCTGGTGTTAGTAACGTTGAACTGGGTGATAGTTTCAAGACATGTTTGAGTTTCACATGCCTAAATCTGTGAATATCAAATTTTGTTTCAGAACATGATTATGGGTTGCCAAAAGTTTTCCCAAAGAGGCAAGAAAAGTATTCAAAGAGTCGGCCTGCTTGATTATTTTCTGTTTGTTGCAGTTCTCTGTGTTCCCCAGGTGATCTTTACATTGTATTATTACTTTCTTTCCTAGAATTTCGAGGAGTGCAATGGACTTGAAAAGGTTGCCGAGCTTTTAAAGGATGTGCAAGTGGAAGAACACATAAGGCAAGTGTTGTTTCCTTCTAGTGTTAATGTTTTTACCTCAATGCATAGCCCAACAATTTGAACGTAACTTAGTTTTCCTGTGCCATATAAACAATAGTTACTTATATATTTTCTTCTGGTGGATTGATCTGTCGGTACCTCATCTGTTGAACTAAGAATTATGAACAAACAAAGTGAAAGCTAAGTCAAATGAACTATGACCTTAAAGAGAATCTCAGTCTGCAAAGCTGTGTACATCTCTACGGATAATATTAGTTGTTGGCTTCTGCTTATTCATACCATATCCAACCCAGGGTTAAAAGATAAATTTGCACCATGCAAGTTTATGATAATAAGGAGATCCCCTGAATATTAGTGTTTCTGGTAACTCTATATTATTCTGCACTCCTAATTTTAGTGAGCCTTCGTAATGAGAGTCTAGTGGGTATAACTCTATTTCTTTACTAACAAAATGCTAGCAGTTACATATTAGTTTATCCAAAGTGTTTTCTTTGTTCAGGATCTGACCCATCTTTTGTTCATTGGGTGCTTCACTGCAGATTGAAATGTGGGGAGTTTCTATTGTTGCTCATTGGGCATGTTTCTGGGAAGGAAAACTCTCCTCTGGCAAATATACATGAGCAAATAAGAAATCTCTTTGGCGAGGAGTGTGCGTCACTCATATGGGCGGCGAGCCAGTTTGGCTCCACGCTCAACGCTGAACAGAGGCAGACCGCCTTGCAAATACAAGCACGAAGAGTTGTTGAATCACTGGAGCCCTACTAAAAAACTGTATTGAGCTTACTCCTGATGATGATTCAATCTTCCCAAGCTCTGTTATGACAATTTTCTGTGTGAAGCCACTCTTATGTTGTTGTGTGTATAAACTTCAGAGAAGGGTTGAAAAGTATTTGTATTAGTTCCATTTGAAGACAGTGAGTAACAAGGACAAAGTTTTGATGCGTGGCTTTCTCAGTTTTTGCTATCTTGTAGTGAGGAGCTGCTGTATTTGTGAGTGAACAAGGAGGGTTTAGTTGACATTATATCCTGTTTATGCTGTATCCATACAGTCTAGAATGCTCTGAAGATTTGGGAAGTAATTTCTCTAAAGATACTCTAAACTGAGAGTCGTTGAATCATGATTCAGGTCATGTGTAATCACTATGCATATAAATATACTTAAGAATTTACTCTCTAAATATTATTTTTTTGCTCGCTAATTTTCTATGACAGTTGTGAACCCGTACATCCGTCAATCTTTATACCATCCTCCCCTGTCTACATTGCACAAACACCTATTCTAAACCAAAAAATTTATAAATGCACATCTTAGGCCGTCATAACTTTATATTGCACAAATACGTATCCCGATCGCATTACGCCTACGACGCATGGGTTTTGTGCCCACACTAGTCTCCTCTCAACACAAATCTCACCCACCGCGCTGATCTCCTCCAGCGTCCATCAAATGAACAAAGAGGCAATAGAGCAAATAGGACGCATGGCGATATATATGCACCTAGCGATGATGTGCTTCTCCAGAAGTGGTCATATCTAGCGGTGGGGCTGGTGGTGTAGAATATCGGTGAGGAGTAGATGATGTAGGACGGTGGCGAGATGAGGGGTGGTAATGTGGCAATGGAGGGTGCGTACACGAGTAGTAGATCAGTTTATACTCCTATTTCAATCTACCTTGGAGATTGGGTCTAAAATCTTTGGAGCGGAATTTATTAAAATTTAGGAAGTGTTTGGATGTTTGTATATAACTTTCAATCTAACTCATGAGATACAATTTTAATTGTTTAGTTGTTTGCATTAAAAAAAATCAAATTCGCGGGATACAAAATTCTTTTCTGATTTAGACTATTAAAAAAACAGGTTTCAAACATATGTCATAAATCAAGATTATCTAATTATAGAAAGTGATTAACATGTATTCATAATTTTTAATATTTATTAAAGTTAATTAAAGACTATTAAGATATAATAATAATTCTTATAATAAAATATTATATATTATTAATTTTGATAATAACTTTTCACCTTATATTATCTATACAACTGACTAAACAATATTCTATCTTAACCTACATTATTAATACAATCAATCAAATATCATTATATATATACAACCTATTTTATCTAAGTTAAATCTCAAATTCATACAAACATCAAAACCCAATTTTTAACTCCCGCAGGAGGGGTGTTTTGGCAACCACTCCCTCCCGACATCTCCACGAAGCTTAAGGTGCGTATGGTTGTGCTCTTCTTCCTCCCCACCGTGCGCCCTGCCCGCGCGCTTGCTGCCTCCATCTCCGGCCGCCCCAACGCGCACAGCCTCTGGCAGCCGCACCGCCTCCATCCCCGCCCGCCCGTCGCCCCCATCCCCGGCGCCCCGCCTCCATCCCCCGCCCTCCCGCCTCCCCCATCCCCGGCGCCCCGCCTCTCCAGGCCGCCGTCCGATCACACGACCCGGCCGCCCTCAGATCGTTCCCCACTTGGCCGCCTACGCCTCGCCGCTTCCTCATCTGCCGGCCCTCCGGCCGCCTCCCTCCAGTCGGCCCTCTAGCCGCCCCCAACCCCACTGCCCCCTCGTATCTTTTTTCAGATTTAATAATCGAAGATTACTCTGTCAAGTTTGCATAGTTGTATTATTAATCAGTACCCTTGTTTGCATACTTGCAGATTTGGATCGAATTGGGAAATGTTGCTGATACTGAATTCTAAGGTTTAGAAGAACTGCTTGCACTTCGAGGTAGCTCACTTTGTTGCTAACTCACTGACATGTGTGCCTTCTAACTAGCCAGCTAGTTGATGTCTTAACCAGAGTACTGTTGTCTCTTGCATATTCACTATTCAGTAACTTCGAATGATGGTTACAAGAATTTGGGGTCATCTATTCGATTCCATGTGACAAAAGTCTATTATGTGCGCTATTGATTAAAAAGGAAACAGTTACCAGCTCTCTGCTGTCCTAAGCATGTCATGTCAACGCCTCGAGTAGTGGTGTCGTGTTATTCATGTACCTTTCATAATGTCGCGTAAGAAACAAGGTTATTGAACATCAAGACTTTTGTTTGGATAGAGGAGTTTTGCTTGGACATGGGGACATTAGTGGTTAAGTAGCTGTGATCTTCTCCTTGGAAACTACCTGTTTTCCAGAACTTCTCGTTCAACTTAGTGATTAAGTAGCTGTGATGTCTATTTGAGCGTGGTAACATCATCATATGCATGATCACAGAATAAGGTTACAAACACAGATCTTTTCCATTTCAGTTAAAAGGCAGGTTTTGCAGGGACATGAGGAACTGACTTGTCTTCTGGACCTTCTCCTTTAACTTGGTGAATTTAGTATCATCTTTGTTTCTAATTAAGTGTGCCCCATTTTTCTTTAAAACTCATATCACAGGGGTGTCAAATATGATAACCTGAAAAAGGATATGCTTTAAAAGATCTAAACTTTTTATGCTGCAGAAGCCAAATCGGTAATTGCAGTCCAAATCATCTTCAACGGATGTGAGAAGCCAATGAGTTTTAGTGTCGATTCTAATGCTCATTCAAATGTCATTACTGGTGCTCATATGATATATTGAGCTATGCATCACAACTAGCATTTTTTTTTGGTAAATAATGTTATAGGCTTTATCCAACACTTCTATTCTGCACCCAGCAATTTATTAATTTCCTAATTCATTCTTTGTGCAGACTTGTGCACTTCCATTGCAAATAAACATGCCAAATTGTTACCAATAATAACTGGTGTGTAGTCGACACATGGACCAAGTCACAGTAGTTGACCCATACAAGTTTGGTGATCAAACTACTAGTGATGTCCGTGTTTGCTTCAAATGGGCTGATCAGCAGCCTGACTGGTTTAGCTGCCACTCATTTGTCCTTTCCAAAAATAGCAAGTATTTTTCAGACCGGCTTGGCCAAAATGATGTTCACTCTAATAAGTGCATCGAAGTTCAGTGCCCAAGAGCTGAGTATGACTACTATATCAAGATGTTGAAGCTAATGTATCTTCCTGAAGAGTCGATTGTGGATTCATTTGATTCTGTTAAGTCAGCCATTGGCATTCTTCAAGCTTCAACTTCTCTCCAATGTGAATCGATCACCAAAAGCTGTATCAATTACCTTGAAGCTGCGTCATGGGATGAAAAAGAGGAGGAAGAGATTCTAGAAATAGCTCAGAGACTTGGTCCAGAAGCAGTGCCTTTATTAGCTCGTCTACAAGCCCCCAGTGCAGTTGCTGTGAAGAATGTTTTCATATCTGCCATCCGTTTTGCTACATCCATGGAAAGTCCGTTCCCTCCTTTCTTGGATGACCTCAAAACTTCTGCTCAGGAGCAAATTGACTTCATGCTCCATGAGGATGATGGCATTGCTTTAGTTACAATGGATGAAGATGTGAGGTCTCAGGTGCGGGGAGGTTTGACAAAAATATTATCTGCGCTCATGACTGGACTAGGCCTACTGCCCTCAGAGTTTGAACAATCACCTGAGCAAGCAGAGCAAAGGGTTTTGTGTAGTTTAGTTGATCTTGACTGGATCACTAATATATTGACAAAGATTGAGATGATGAATGACTTCATTTCTGGCTGGTCACAAATGTCTGATCATGTTCTCTCAGTGGTTCAAGATAAGAAGTATCACTCAGCCTTGTGGGCTGTGAAGGCAAAGCTTATAGAAGTGACTGGAAAGGTGTTGGATGCTGTTGGCTATGGCTCAGTGGTTCTCCCGGCATCATGCAGGGTTCGTTTCCTCAAGACATGGCTTCCATACATTCAAATGACAAAGCATTTGCTTGATGGAAAGATCGAGGAAGATGTGACATTTCCTCAGATGGACACAGACTTATGTCAGAATATCGAGAGTGCAATAATCTCAATGGTGTTGGCATTGCCGTCAAGCGATCAGGCAGATATCCTGGTTGACTGGATGAACAAAGCGGAGCAGTTTAGGTATCCTGATCTCACTGAGGCATTTGAGGTGTGGTGTTACCGCAGTAAAACAGCAAACAGGAGATTGATGGGAGGCCTCAACGGAGCTGGCAATCCTGCTGTCAGCTTGTAAGGCGCGCCTGTAATTTTTTGTTGTGGTCCGTAAGTTAGTGAAATTTGGCAGTACCAACTAATTTATCATTGTTGTATGTTGTAGTAGAAATTTTTGTGTTTATTCAACATTAGTTTTTTTGCAGTATGTTTATTATCCTTCTTCCAATGTACCAACTTCATCTATACCTGTACCTGTATTGAGAAATTTTGTGGCATACTTCATGGATAAAATATATTATCCATAGTAATGAAAGGCCCTATAAATATCAAATTGTACTGATTACTCTCTCTTTTCTCTTTTTGTACACTGTAGACCAGGTTAACAGTTACTGACCTGAGTGCCCAACTCCCAATTTGAATCACCTTTCACTTTATATGCTTCTGGGACTGCTTAGGTATGGAGCCTGGAGGGTTCCATGCAATACCAGTTAAGTTATATAGACCTAAAAACTGTTAGGATCTGTTCAATAAGTAGATCTTGGTCTGTCTGTATTTACTGCCAGTTAACTTCTTTTTGAGAACATTCAGTGATGGTGTTGCAAAATAAAAGAGTTGAAATGCTAATGGCGTTGCCCCCCTGTTGGTTGTGGAATTTGAAGACTTTTCTCCCTGGCACAAAAAATAAAATCTACCTTTAAAATTTACATCTTTGATTAAACTTGTGCTTTGTAAGAAACGAGAACTCTGTCAATTAGGTTTCATGATTGCATATATGGGTAGTCGTTCTTTAGCATTCTTGTACATGCTAATGAAGTGGTCCACCAGATGGGTTGAGAAATTTAGTTGATGGGAGACTATTGTCTTCATTAAACTGTTTGATTCAAATAATCAGACTAAATTATGGTTCATCCTAATCCAGCTGCTCATACATCATTAGCCACTTGGTTCCTAATCAAACATAACCATTTGGGATTTGGCACTTCTGAGAAAACAATGCACTAATAAGTTGTCCTGTTGTGGCACAGGAATCTTCTGGTACTTTTAGCTAATCTTCAACTGATTGCAGCCATTATGAGGCCAATCTTCTGGTGATGATATCTTAAATCATGCCAAGCACTTAGATTAAGTACTAATAGTAGGTTTAGTTGTGTACTTACTGGTTCAAAGTGCTTTTTTCTATGATTAGAATAAATGATTTGTAGCAAATGTCCATCTTAAATCTTCCAATCTCCTGATGAGTTAGGGTTAGGTGAAAAGAAGCTTTCTTCCTAGTGGAACATAAAGTGGATAGTTAATAATTAGTTAGGAGTACCATGAGGTCTTCTTAGTCTATTATTCTTATAATCCTCTACCTAATAGATATATGCATTCCTGATAGTTTCTCTTCTCTAGCAAGCAAATAGTGAGTCTATGCCCTCCAAATTGGCAATAGACTTGTAGTGGTGTTTGAGTTGCAAGCATATTTTACTTTGTTGCATTCTTCTTCACTGGGTATAATTGTATAATGTGAGAGCAAATCAGCAAGCTGTTCCATTTGAGATTGACAATTAAACTCAAGATTCCCTTTTTTCAGTCTAAGTTGCTACTGAACATGATTAGATGACGCACAAATAGGAAAGTCCACTAATAGATGTAAGAAAAGGTGTATCCAGTGCAATATGGATATTGTAGTTATTAGTGGAGTTGAACATCTGATCTAATCTTGTAACTGATAGACAATGAAGAACACGAACATCTGGCATATTGATCTTTTCAGAGAAGGCTCAAAACACACTAATATATAGATAACATATACATACATATGGTAAGTATTTACAGATATACAGTAATACATATGCTAATTTCTTTTCTTTTTCTTTCTCCTTGTTTCTGAAACTAATTCCTAGTATTGATTCTTTTTCTTTTCAGGTTCCTATGCTTTTCATATTGGTATCAAAATTTTTGGTCCTTATGCTGCTAGGCGAAAGCCATGCCGCGGGTGGCCTCAGAATTCTGGACCTGGAACCAGGAACCGGTATAGCCATTCTTCTCTGCCGTTATGCCTTCTGAGAAGTGCCACAGCTTGGAGGCCTCCTCACTGCTGGACCCTAACCTGGACGGCGATGCATCGTTGCAGTCGGTGAAGTACTCACCGGACACTCCAGTCACCTCTGGGTGTACCGCAACATAGCATGTAGTTGCAGCTGCCTGTATGTTCCATGAACAGAGGTATAAGACATCAGGTAATTGGAAAGAAAATTGCTACTTAAAGCAGAACTAGTCAATGAACTGACCTGAGGAATTGTCTTAAGGAGTTTGGATGCCAAGAAGAACACCATATCTGCAAATTGGTATTCATAGGTTTATGCTGTTAAATTCCTTTCCAATTTATCTGGATGTTAACTGAAGTGTTCCAAATCAGAGAGCACATACTGGTGACAAGGCTGTCACGGTCACGGATGAGCCTGGTTCTGACGATGCCGGGGTGGACGCAGTTTGCCGTCACATTGGCGTTCATCTCCTATTTATCAAATTAATCTCAAAAGAATTCATTCTAAAACTGTGACAAGCTTATGCATGTTGAGATATATATATATATATATATATATATATAAGAGTCGATATGTATTTATCTAAGTTTTCTCATCAGGTGCCAACCTTGAGTCGCTCAGCAAGTGCTCTGGTGTGAAGTACGTTCGCCAGCTTGGACAGTGCATAAGCTCTTGTCGGATCATATGGACTGGTAATTCAACCATACATATAAGAATCAAAAACTTAGTGTGCATGTGACATTTTGTGACAACTGAAGGGAGAGTGAGAATTTTAAAGCAGATATGGTTATGGGTATGTTCATACGTTTTCTTGCGAATGACGCGGTCGAGGTAGTCGACGGTGTCACCAGAAAACCAGCTGTGGATGGTGGAGGAGACGTTCACTATGCGCCCTTCGACGCCGCTCGTCTTCGCCGTCTCCATCATTTTTTCCAGCAGCAGCTTCGTCAGTAAGAAGTGTCCTGAAGCACAAAATTAACATCTTACCAGTTACTGAACAGACCAACTTATGTCACTGAAGAAAATAAATTAAAAATTTTTGTATATTGTTACCTAAATAGTTTGTGGCGAACGTCATCTCGACCCCATCTTCAGACACGGCGAAATGATCGGCGAACTTGCCGGCATTGTTTCTGCGCAACCAAAACCAAACCAAATCACTCAACTAATGTCTTAGTTAAAGCTTAAACTATGCCATTAGTGGAGCAAGGAATCCAATTAATTAGCGAGTAGTAGTATAGTATAGTACTAGTAATGGAGGGAGTTGGTGTAATGGGCGTACGGACGTACATGAGGAGGTTGAGGGGGAAGCCGAGCTGGAGGAACCGTGACACGAATCTCCGCACGGACGACAGCGAGCTCAGGTCCAGTGGCAGCACCACGATCTCCGCCGCCGCCCCCGCCGGGCACGCCGCCTGTATTCGCGCCTTTGTCTCCTCCGCCGCCTTCAGGCTCCGCGCCGGCAGCACCAGCCGCGAGCCTCGCATCGCCAGCACGCGCGCCGTCTCCGCCCCTATGCCCGACGTCGCCCCTGCATGCAGCCGCCATACACATGCACTCAGTTCAGCATGCATGCATGTATGATCATGCTCGCGCACGCTCACACACACACGGCAAGAAATATATGACGACAACAACAACATACACACACACACACGGAGTCACAGACGGCAAGAAGAAAGATACGATTACAACACACAAGCACGCGCGCACACGCACACACACAGGCAAAAAGGAGAGATAAGAATAAGATGATATATTGTTTGTACCGGTGATTATGGCGGTGATGTGGTGGAGGTCGGGGCAGGCGGCGGTGGCCTCCTCGGCGGTGGTTCTTGAGCCGAAGCCGCTCGGCCCGGGTGAGCCGAGCAGGTACTTGATGGAGGTCAACATGGTTGTTCTTGTTCTTGCTGTTCTTGTTGTGTCTGAAATGGGAACACACACACACACACACACACACACAAACACACACACACACACAGAGGAATTGATTTGTAGTAGTAGTAGTAGTAGTGGGAGAAGATCTTGTGGGGTTTTAGGATTGTTGGGAAGGTGTGAGAAAGGAGGAAGGGTATAAATAGTGGCTGCCTTTCTTTCTTTCTTGTACAGTTGCAAACTTCCCTTTCCATTGCATGAGCAAATTTGCTTGTGTGGGGAGACAGTAGAGACAAAATTTTGGGGTCCAGGGACCAGTCTAATCTTCTTTGGATTTTTTTTCCCCTCTCGAGTCATGCAAGAAATGCAGGATGGAGGAAGATTAATTTGTTAGAATGTTTTCCATTAATTGCATGATATTGTACAATCCTATATTTTCGTATGTCATAGTACTGTTGAAATTAATTACATACTTATTGGTTACCGAATATTTTGTGTTTAAATACAATATATTTAATTTAGTTGCCAATATCTTTCATTGATTGCCCTTATGTGGTATAATGTTCTGTCCAGATTCATGATATGCAAATCCAGTAACTATGGAAGGTTATTCCTGTAGTTCTGTGCTTGATGGGAAGATCGTGTTAAGATTTATCCAATAATTAAGAAAATTGTTAGCACACCGTGCCAATACATACTTACAGTTGTGTGTTATAGTTACATGGTGATAAAATAAGAGAGCAATTATTTACTATCCCTCCAGGACAATAATACATAACATGCATTACCACTTCTTAGAAATCATTTGATTGAAAAATGAATATTCTGTATCACATTTCAAAGTAGAACAGAGAAAAATTGTCGTTTCGATGAACCACATGAAAATTTAAACCTCTTTCAAGTTGATTCTTATCATTGTTTCTTGATCGGACGACTATCAAAATTGTAACAATGTACATATTTACTGGAGTAATATACAGAATCTGCTTCCTTTTGTAACGGTGCAAGACGTCAAAATTGTCAGGCATTCCGCACTTGTCCTCCTGTCCACAATATCCTGATGTCTCCTCGCACTATGGAGAGATAATGCACGCACGATTAGTGCCTAGAAACTTAAAGAAAAAATTATGCAAGAAATCCAAAAGATATCATAGATAAGCTTCGTTGATAGCTATGTTCTTTGGCTAATTGCTCATGTAGGCCTTCTTTACTATTATACTTGATATGTGCTAGGACGTGGCGAAGTTAATTTTATCATGAAACTTATTAAATCAACAAATATAGTGTAAAAATATGTTCCATCACTACTCATGATACTTTGTAAACTAAGATTAGTGTCACTATACATTGTCATATTTGAAAAAACTAGATGCTTTCTTTGATTTTGCAGTTGGTACCAGTCGCACTGCAAATTGTCATATTTGAAAGAACTAGATGCTTTCTTTGGTTTTGCAGTTGGTACCAGTCGCAGTGCTACAATCCAATCGAAAATCAAACAATTTTTAAGTTTGATTTTTTATCGCCTTAATTCTTGACCTAAAGCCTTTAGATCTAATATCATGAACAAACAATTACCAAATAGAAATCCACCCCCAAAAACAAACAAAAACAAAAACAAAACAAACAAACACACACTCAACCCAACCCAACCCTCTGCATTTTTTTCATCGCGATTACAAACACTGCTTACTAAACTTGCTACATGCATCTCTAATATTGCTATTGACACCTCACCAACTTTGTTCCTCTTATGTATCTTCGTCCTTGTTAACACATGTTACTCACTCTAAACCGATGCAACCCTCCCCGCGGCCGGCCTATTGAATAGGAATATATTTTAGCATTTTCCATAAATATAGTCAACTTGGACATATTTTGGAAATTAAAGGAAAATCAGCCAAAGTGAAAGAGCAATTGTTAGTTAGTAGTGGGGGTTGGATACTTGGATTTGATTTGGAAATTGCAACAATGTGGGTTGTAAGTTTGCAATAGGCCAATGGTGGTGGGTGGGGAGCAAGTTAAGCTCCAAGACTGGGGGCAAAGAGGAGTAGGTCACATTTGCAAAAACAATCAGATTTCACTCTAAAAACAAAATCAAACGGCCAATGCAAGAAAAGGAGGAGGTGATGGAGATTGGAGCTTAATTAGGTATGCATAGTGGAGTTCCATATCTAATGAAGAGATTTTATGAGCATTGTTTTATGTGTGGTTGCACAAGCAACAAAAAGGAGTGCAGGACCATATTAGTTGCACTTTGTTCATTTTTTGAATGTACTTTCCTTTAATTCTCAGTGATATCAGCATGGATTTAAGATAAGTGTAGGTAAAAAATGAGATAAAATATCTGTTTCTCTCACATATTTTTTGCCGAATTTTTCCTTGCGTTAATTTGTGAATTATTTTGGATTTTCGGAATTTAATTCCGTTACCTCTCTGTTGCTGGTGTATCTGTGGTAATCAACTCTTCCTAATCTTAGAAAAATTGTTAGCTTTTGTACTTAATCAAGAAGTTTATGTTAAACAAATAATTGGAAACGGTTGAATAAGATCATCCTCCATTTTCCTTTGTCTTGTGATATGTAAGCTTCGTTTTTTGGAAGAAGGTCCCATGCAAAGATCCACTTTACGTACAATAATCTGTGGAACACTTACAAGCATTTGTTTTGATGACAAATCTCCCAATTATTGTGAAAAAATAATAAATGTTTCAATTTTGGTGACTTGCAATAAGAGTATCAATTCTTGCATGACAGAGTGTGAGTGACAGTTTGCCAGGTAAATCATAATGCATACATGCACACAAACAAAAAGATGAGATATAGATAACTGACAGGACAAAAGACAAAGATGAGATCCAGATAACCGATAAGACGGGCAATATTGTTTATTAAACTAGCTCGAGCCATAGTGTCAATTTTTTAATCCTCCACCAATAATTTTGTAAGAGTTGTTCTCGACTAAACTTTTAACTGCGTGGGATTAAAACCAACTGAAATGACAAACGAGCAATATAAACATTTTATTTTTTTTAAACCCCACCTATATCTATAAGAGATAAAATGTTTTACCATTAATTATAAAATTTATAAGATAAAGGAAATGTATAATTTTTATTTTTGAGTGTGCACGTGGCCACATCTCACTAGCCGGCACACCCCATGATGAAAACCAAAATGACCGGTAAAGTGTCAATCTTGATGGATTCCTTCTTGGTGCAATAATTTGCTTGATTCTTTTTTTTTTATTGCCTTTTGTTCTTATGTTAGTAGGTTAAACCCCAAGAAAGCAAATAGCAAGCCAGCAAGGTGCTAGGGCTGCATCAGCTGTGAAGGTGATGCTCATTTTGGCTACAAATGACACCAATCATTGCTCAATCAATCAGTTTAAAGCTTAATCTTTTTATTTTTATTTTTTCTTTTTCTTTTTTTTGGTCTTAAGGAATGTGCATGATATATGAATATTTCGAGGCAAGAAATTATCTCCGCATGATGGATACTCTTCTGAAAACGTGTGTACTGAACAATTTCGTTTTCATGAACATATTTATGCACATGTACAAGCTGCAAATCACATCAAAATAAATGGATTAACAATACTCTGGGCAGCATTAGTAACAAAATGACAAGTCCAAATCTATAAGCGGGATACACGTCGGATGCATTAGTTCTGGTCAATGCCTACCGGTTTCTTCGTCCTTGCCTCGTCATCTCGCGGAGGATTCTCATGTATGAGGCCTAACTAAAAGTCATAAATCATGATCCAATAACTCTCGACAAAAATCTCATTTGATGAGGTCCTATTACCATCCTATTCTTGTTACCCTCCCAGAGCAAACAACAATTAACAACAACACACATATCTTGCAACTAATTGCAACACAAAATAGTGACTAGTGAGTGGTCCAGTAGTGTACTTTAAAAGGCAATTGCAATCCCCAGGATAAGGGGATTTCATCGGATTTCCTGGTGTCACCTGCTCTTCCAACAAGCACACAAATCAGTAGCAAACGATTCTGGTGATGGAAAGTGTATCTTAATCCTGCCCCACACCCCACTCAAATTAAACACAAATACAATTCACTCCAATTCAAAGCAGTTCTTGTTTGTCCTTAACAACAATATCCTCACCTCCACAACTCTGAAGATTCTTCATTGCTGCACACAGATACAGGTTTGGACCATTCTTGACACAAATACAATACTTCGATGCTTTTCTGTGGCCTATTTGGCTAAGATCAAGCATGATGTAATGCAAAAAAAAAAAAGAGGGTTGGCGCGTGCACTGACCGAAAGCACATTTTTTATCAGGAAGAACCAATGGATCAGCTCAAATCTTCACTGATAGCAATTGGGGAAGTGGCCAAGTCAAACCCACTGATGAACAGATCAGTTCCAACCCCCTGCCAAAACCATAAATTAATCTTAAGGATGTGTGATCCTACAAAGTAGTGCTCAATAGTTTTATGAAAGTAAAGGACATGAGACGATCATGAAGGCTATCTTAGACTCTTAGCTAATTTTTTTCAGCAAACTCACATGTGGTGAAGGCATTATCAATCTGACAGAGGTGTATGAATGAGCAAACAATTCTGCAAATATGAATAAAGCCAGTTGCTTTGAGTAACTTTTCATAAAGTGAAACTGACAATTTCTCCAAAAGCTAGATTGTCAAATATGGAAGAAAACACAACATAGTGTAGTCAAGTTATATATCATTTCAAGTTAAAAGGAAGCTAACAAGATAGATGCTAGTATGTCATATTAGAACCTGATGCCTGATTGTTGCTGTGCACTGATGCAAATGATATTGATCCATATTTAAGGAGACAAAACCATGCAGAAAATATAGATCTCCAAATTCCTCCTTCAGTACAGCTCAAATAGTCTCTTAATAGCAAATCACTTGGATATATGAGTAAAAACAAATTTATTGTACAAATAATTCAGTTTACAAAAAATTGATCACTTGATATGCTTACACCATATAATAAATTCAGATGCTTGATACAAGACATTCAAGTTAAACTCAGTTCTCCGCATGCTGATGTATTTCAAAGATGGTACATGTTGCTAGAAATCAGTTACTGAATAACATATCTTATGATAAAGCCTAGAAAAATTAAAATCACTTGTAATTCAACAACATAATTATACAACCAGTAGGTTACTCTTACATATTAAACCACATCAACAAAAAAAACAAAAGAATGAGTAAATACTGATTTTCTTAATTTAGACAGGCTGACAGGGAAAGCACACTAATCCCAAAGAGAGAGTATCATGCAGTATGAGTTTATGACAATATGTGAGCAACTAAAGCACAGTGTGTGGATTAGCTGAGCAAAGACAATTATTCAGTATAGACACAATGCTCAACTGAAATATACCAGTTGTACAACTGAAATTTCAACCACAGAAGAATATTTGGAAGAGAAGACAGCTAGGGAAGAAAAGAAGGGTGATCCAGGTCAATCCTGAAAGGTTCAATACACGCAAAACGGATTGAGTACAGATTACCTGACAAATTCAAAACCCTTGATATTGTTAGGATCTCAAGGACCAAGCATATATCAGGATATTGATTTCCAAACAATTATGACATTGACAGCTTGAACTAATTTACATAAGTCTGAAGAGGTGTTAATGTTGCTTCTCCATACATTAACGTTATATCTCTGGAATTGTTACAAACAGGCATGGAACATTAATCATTTGATGAGAGAAGGAGCACTTAAATTTCGCATGCCGTCAGGTCAGGAGTTGGCTTCTTTCATACTTTAAGTATTTCACAATTCACATAGTGCACTGTATTAAGTATAGGTATTACAGTGTCCCTCACGATAAGAAATCTTGACACATGAGATATTACAACTGGAAGTCTATGCATATATTTCAAATTTTCAATGGTCATTTTCGGCACTGAACTAATATGGAAAATGAAAATTCACAGCAAGACTAGCATTGAGTTCTATGATCAGGTTATATTGGCATAAATTTCCATCATGGCCAGCATCCAACTCTTCCATTGACGTTTTTTTAGTAAATTGTTAGAACAACAAGATAAGAAGTACACACACTAAAAATCTGATATCTTGAAGCAGATAATAGGAAATTACCCAAATAATTGCACCTACCGATGGATAGCTTATAAGAAGATATGTTCTTTAATATGTCCATCCCAAGGGGAAAACATCCATTGATATAAATAAAAGAGGATACAATTGGAGTACAACAGGGCGACTGACATGTCAGTTTTCCAAAACAGATAAAACTCTGCTCAACTTTATCAAAAAATCTGATCCACAACATTGCTTCTGCAGTAAAGAAACACACACCACATAATCAAAAAATCGATCCAACGTAGCTTCTCCAGTAAAGAAACGCACAACACAAACTTGTATCGTATTACCAAAATTTCAGCAACCTGCGTGTAAGCTCACTAACACCATCAATCTGTAACCCAAACAATGAGCTAGGAAAGAATCAGTCACAAGACGAGCAACCACCCACGTCTGTAGCACACAAGCGTGGCGACAGCCATTGCCGACCATGTTTCCACAACCCACTGGGCCGCAAGCAATGCTGCCTCCCTGACAGCAGCGGACCACCCAACAAGCCAGTCGAGCCCCTGCACACCCTCAAACTGCCCCTCTCCTTGTGCCCGCCACAGAGCGAGCAGCGACAGCACAAGCAGTGGCGGCGCGGCAAGCTGAGTGGCCACTGAGCAGAGGTGGTGGTTGTGCAGGAACACCTTCGCGCGGCCGTACTCCGTGTCCGGCTCACGACTCGCGTGCAGCCGCTGGTACCAGCAGAACACTGCCTCGTTCAGATACATCTGCACTGCACCTCGCGTGGCCAGCAGCTGCAACCCGGCTGCGGCGGCAAGAACTGCCACCTCTTGCTCCCCCCCGTGATCCAAGAACCCACAGCAATGCAGAACAGAAACCGCGGATGAGATGAAGACGGCGACGTGGAACAGGAGGCGGGAGGGGTACGACGAGGAGAGAACGGCGAGGCCAGAGCGGAGCTGGTCGGTGCCGAGCCAGAAGGCGCGGGCGAAGCGAGCGGCGGGAAGGGCGGCCAGAGAAGCAAGCGCCCCGGCGAAGGGGCTAGAGGAGATCAGCGAGGAGAGGAGCAGCACCGCGAGCGCGCAGGCCAGGTGGCCGGGGCGCGGCGAGGGGAGGAGAAGCTGGCGGGCGAGTGTAAAGAAGAGGAAGGAGACGGGAAGGAGGGGTGAGAGAAGGGTGAGATAGGAGGTTGGGAGGAGAAGGGCCGGTGGGAGGATGGAGAGGGGGAGGAGGAGGGAGAGGTGGAAGGAGGGGAAGTGGGGGCGGGAGGAGAGGGTGGAATGGGAGAGGCGGAGGCGGAAGAGCTGCGCGGAGGAGGCGTCAAAGGGAGAGGAGGCGGCGCCGGGGGGTTGGCGCTTGGAGCTGGTGGCGGAGGCTGGTGGGCGGAGGACAGCGCGCGGGGTGGAGGAGGGAACGGCGTCGGGGTGGATGTAGGTGTGGAGGGAGTACAAGAAAAGGGACGGGAGGTGGAGGAAGTGAGCGAGGAGGGCCGCGGCGATGGTGGCGGCAAAGTGGAGGACGGCGGGCGGGACGGGGACGGGGAGGGACATGGCCGGAGGTGGTGGGTGGGTGGATCTGGAGTGGTGTGGGAGAAGAGGAGGGAGGGGAGTGTGAAACGGAGATGCATGGGCTGTAGGTTGGGCTGGGCTTGGATTTTCTGGGCTGGAATGATGGGCTTGGATTTTTTTTGGGGAGTTTTGTATCTGGCTAGATTGAGCGTGTACAGGCTGAAGAGTTCGTGAGATTTGCCGGTTCGTTTTTTGTGTGAGTCTATATTTCTATCCTCCAGTCAATGGGCTAATGCACCTTTGTGCACATCATGAGGACTTGCGTAAACACACAAGAACAAATAGAAAAGAACTGATAGGCAATATAAGCTAGAGCTGTTGAGGAAGATATTCATAATATATGCCTAATTACTATGTACACAGTGATTAAGGTGGCACAAGTGGATTAAATAAATTTGAAGCATACAAGTAACATTAATATAGAAATGAGAACATATATGATATAAGGGAAGGCAAAATTGTAAAAATTTATTTAACATTTGGATTGTAAATAGACTTAGGTCTTGTTAAAGAGAATTTCAACTTTAATTTAAAATTGTTAGTCGATTGCTCCATTTTAAACAGAAAAACTTGAACTCTTTTCCTCAATTTCTTAAAAAAATCACCCTACAAAAATTAAATTTTATCAAACAAAGTTTTACAATACAAAATATCTAACAACAGAAAATAGACTTATATATCATGAAGGGGGGGCGGGGGTGGTGTGGGGGGTGTTATTTATTTATAAAAATTCTAACAATTTTTTTTAGATAATTTCTAGCAATTTTAGTTACGAGAATGTGAGGCGTTCAAGAAAATACCATAAGCAACGTACCTACGTACCGCGTTAATGAAAAAGTGAGACGAACACGCTCGCTCAGACGGTGAAAACGTGCTCCTCAGAGGATTTAACCCCCAAAAAATGTGATATATGCCCAAAAGGTTCTTAAGCAACAGCCGCCCGCGCATAGCTCACACTTGTAAAGCATCATCACCTTAAATAACTTCACAATTAAACGATTTAAACATATCTTGCAAACAAAGTGTATTCCTATCAGTGTCACCAATCACTATTTTTCTGATTTGAGCAACATAGCTGTATGAAACAAAGACAGTGTCGATCACATAATCTGATTGGGACACCATAGTAAAATCACGTAAATAATACAATTGCATACACTAATCACAGAGTGCCTCCTTGAGTCTCTGGAGGAAGAGTAGCAAAATCTCACGGTAGTTCTTTATTCCAGTTGTGCTGAAATGAATAAAAGTTCTGAACTGGATGGTACAGGCATGGCACACTTCAACAAACAAACAATTCACTCGCCGCTAAGGATAGGATTTATCAATGGCTTCAGCTGAGCAAGATAGACGATTGCCCACCTGCAGAGAAACATTAACAGACTTTTGATGAAACAGAAACATTGATAAGGGATTTTTCATCCACAATACACAGACCAATATATCAGTAAACAGATGCAGGAACAATGAAATCATAATAGAAAATCATAACATGGAACCGGTATGCTGATTTCAGATATCCATTAGAACACGATAACAAATATCTTCAGAGTTCAAAGCTGATAACAACGCATAAGAAAATGTGAGCCATGCCTACCTCTTCTATCAGTTCACAAAAAAGCTAGACGTGTGGTAAGAAAATTTGTGCAAAATCTATCAAAAGAGTAAAATTGTCACTGACAAAATTAATGGGTTAGTATCTAACTCAAATACTACAGCCTTTTCTATTAAAAAAATATCAAGACATGGTTTCTTTTTTAGTAAAACTAAACACAGAATACACATCTCAACAATTATAATAGCACATGTGGAGTACCAGAACAAAAGGAAGAAACTATATGTCAAAAACAGCTACAAGTAAACCCACTTATTGCGTATTACTAAAACTATTTAACATCTCTCATATTTGGCCAAAGCCTGACAGACTCATGAACTTGATACCTTTTAAGCAAGGCAAGAATGAGTTTTAGTAAAATTTTAAATAGAATATTCACCATAAGGTGTTAGGTAATATGCTGGTCCAATACTTGCACTCTTATGTTAACAATAACCAATTATCAGAGTAACATTCTATGTTGTGATCTAAGCCATATAAGCACAAAAAGTAGAAAAG
The DNA here is from genome assembly GCA_019359835.1 of Pharus latifolius. Classification (NCBI taxonomy): domain Eukaryota; kingdom Viridiplantae; phylum Streptophyta; class Magnoliopsida; order Poales; family Poaceae; genus Pharus; species Pharus latifolius. Next base: position 82,277,744 of record CM033324.1, read on the forward strand.
TGGTGGTGCGTGTGTGTGGTTTTAAAGCGGGGGGGGGGGGGGGGGGTGGGGGGGGGTGGGGGGGAGTTTGCGCGGCGAGGTGCCTGAGAACTTACATCATCCAACAGCAAACCATAGCCGTTATAACCAAGGTTAAATGGAATCTGCATAAGATGAGTTACAAAAAATAAACTAAGATGCTATCAGAAAATATATGTAGTTGAAAGAAGCTTGAAATGTATTCCTCAAAGTTCAGAAGTCATATTTGATTATAAACAGCTGAAAGTTGTTCTAAGACAAAGCTAATGGCAATCAGACAGTAAACAAGAATACAATTTTGCTCCTTCAAATGTCAGCAGAATCAGAACAATCTATCTGTTGACAACCAGTGCGTCTTCAAATGTCCACACAGAAGTGCAACTACTATAGTAATAACATCCAGAGCCATCACATAAACTTGACCAGAATTAGATCATTTTCCCTTCTAAATCTGATAATCTTAAAAATTGAAATACATGATGAATAAAATAATCCAAACGTTGATTAAATCCCCACAAACTACACCGAGGCCCTCTAGTCCTAAACCCTTTTCCAGCATTCATTTTTGCCCAAAAGTTATCGTAAGTTCCCTTCTTTCTACATGAAGCTAGAGAGAATCGACCTCCACCCTAAACAAAATCAACCACCAACTGGTAGTCCCTCATCTTTTCAATTTGTGTTGATTTGGTCCATGAACCTTCAATAGAGCAAATATGGCCCGCTCATGATTTAATATGTTCCAGTTTAGTCGAAATGTAACTTCTTCGCTCAAATCAAACAAACTAGCAACTGTTCAAAAATTTGCAAATATGTTACCACGAATTACCATTCGGGGTTCAACCCTGCTGTGCAACTCGATCAAAAACAGTAATGAGTTGTACGATCATATAAGCAGCAAGGGCTCAAAATACCCACATCTCAAAGTAAAAGTAACTCAAAATAGTGCTAAAGAAGCTAACTTTAAGTCAAATTCGCATTAGAAAAACTAAAACTAGAGACTCCAACTCCATCCAACAAAGTAGTAATTTGTACTGCAAAGTTGCATTTTTTTTAAGCGCATCCATGATCGTTATCTCATCCACCAATGCAAAGATCCGATATTGCTTGCGAAGTGAGAACCACCTCAAGGTCCAATCAAAATATCACGCCGCTACAAAGATATCGTTGTAAGGAAAATCTTAAAGCTAATAATATTTAACCAAGATCTAGACCAAAATCCCCAAAAGTAGCGCGATCCGAGGTCAAACCTGCCCAAATCTCCACCCCCGATCCCAAATTCCCAAACCCAAAACCCAAATTCCCAAGCGATTCAACAGATTCGGCCAAATCAAGAACTGCAACGAACGAATCAGGGAGAGGGGACCGTACAGATTGGTGGAGGCCCCGCGGTTGCAGCAGAGGAGGGAGAAGAGGGAGGCGGCGAAGCCAGCGAGGAGAAAGATGAGCGTCGTCACCCAGAACCCCATGGCCAGTCGCTCTCTCGAAGGTTCTAGGAGCTTCTCGGCTTCCCTGGATCGGTGTGGGGAGGGTCGAAGCGAGGAGAAGACGATTGGCCACGTGGTTTCGCGTACATGGTCTAGGAGGCAGGCACGACTTATACTATGGGCCTGGGCTTTGGGCTGGGCCTCATGAGCCGGTCTCAAATCTGATTCGACATTTTTTTGATTACTTGTAGTAAGATAGCGGCATTGGAATGTAAATGACACACGTCAATCGTTATAACCTGGGCTACATGTTAATTACGGTGATTCTGATAAAGGCATTATTTGTTTTTTTATTTCTCGTAAGACGGGATACCAATCTGATTCATTATATATGTATATTAGTATAACTGCATTGAGAATGGGACGAAGGATTAAGTTGCACTAATTCAAATAGAAGAACGGTTTAAGGTTGTTTTCAATATATCGACGTTTCGCGAGGCGCTTCAACAAAATATTCTTCAGTATATTTTGTGTCATGTATACGAAGTACCATCTGAAGCACCCATGAAAATTAAATTTAGGTGTTTTTAATAAAACACCAATAACTTTTAATTTAAAAATTGAATATATACGATATTTGATCTCTATATGAAGATAATTTAAAGATCTAAAACTTTCTCAATATAATCAACATCTAATTTGAATTAGATTAATGCATAAATCAAGAAAGAAAATTGTATATAATTCAATTGAACGAAAATCAAGACAAAAAATAAAAAAATATGAGGCGTCGCACTGCCTCACGAAGCACCTCCTCTCTCCTCTCTCTTCGCCGAGAAATTGTTTTTTTAATAGTGGGGCCCACGTGCAGAGTGTGGAAGCGGCAAGGATGGAGACAGACTATCTCCAACAGACTTGGCTATTGTTTGACTCTTAAACGGAATATTCCCTGTCACGTGTGCAAATACCATCTTAAAGCACCAAACCTCCGACAGTTTGGCTCTTGTTTAGCTCTTAGCGTGGGCCCCACACTCCTAACCACCAAACAAGAGCCAAGCCATTAGCAATATATTAACATATTACTTACGAAATTAAATTCGACATTTGCAACAAAAAAATAAATTCGACATTTTGGATTTAAAAATTGCACTTGACAAAAAGAATAAATATTAAAATTCAAATAGTGGTACATGACATAATTGCGAAATACACAAAAATTAAATTTGCAAACAAATGCCTACTACAAAATTCGGTAAGATGCTACTCGTCGGCGTTTCCTCCAAAATGTTGCCAAATGTGCTCGATCAAGTCTTTTTTGAGTTGTGTGTGCGTAGGTTGAGCATGGATGGCAGCATTTCTTCAAAGTACATTTTCGAATAAAGGCGTACCCCCAATGCGGATCACAGGCAGTACTACCGTGGATGTGTCCGGATGATCATTGTAGTCATAGTTGTCGGCATTGTCGTCGTGCTCGTTCTCTATGATCAAGATGACGCAAGCCCGCATGATCTTCGCGAGAGTTGACTGTCGCCAAAATCGTGGCGCACCGTGCACGATGGCAAATCAAGACTGTAAACACCGAAAGCCCGCTCAACATCTTTTCTCGCTCCTTCTTGGTGTTGCGCAAACAACCAATCTTTCACCGTCTGTGGGAGCGATATCGTTTTCATAAAGACAGCCCACTCTGGGTGTTGTACTGTCGGCCGTTGACAGAGTACTGAACATGAGGAGTCCGCCCTTTCAACACATCGGTGAATAAGGGCGATTGGTTTAGCACATTGATGTCGTTGTTTGAGCCTGCAGCACCAAAAAAAGCATGCCATATCCAGAGATCATACGAAGTTACCGCTTCAAGTATAATCGTCGGGACTTCATAATCTCCACGAGGGAATTGACCTTTCCATGCTACAGTGCAATTTCTCCATTCTCAGTGCATGCAATCAATGCTTTCCAGCATACCTGGAAAGCCACGGGACTCTCCTTGTTGCAGTAAGCGGTGGATATGCTCGACGGTGGGGCTGCGAAGATATTGGTCGCCAAATATGTCAATGACACCTTGTATGAAGTGCTTCAAGCATTGAATCGCCGTGGACTCCCCAATCCGCACGTACTCATTGACGACATCGGCGGGGCCACCGTACGTGAGCATATGCATTGCTGCGGTGCACTTCTGTAAAAGGGAGAGTCCACGGCGATTAGTGGCATCACTTCTTTCGGTGAAGTAGGGGGACCACCCACCTAGAGTTTCAACGATGCGGAGAAAGAGGGGTCTCGCCATCCGAAAACGCCGGCGGAAGATATTGTCAGGGTAAACGGAATATTCAGAGAAGTAGTCCGCGACGAGCCATTGATACCCTTCTTCGCGGTCTCTCTCAACATATCTCCTATTGCTGCTTCGGCGGCGTCCGCGGGATGATGAAGCATCGAGTCGGGCGTAAAGACCGGCGATGATACGATCTTCCTCCTCCTCCTCCTCTATGAATTCCACTAAGAAATCCTCGATTTTGTTTACAGCATCCTCCTCGGAGCTATGTGTGCTCGAATTAGAGCTAGAAGGCATTTTGTGAGTGGCTACTGAAACTGAGTTTCTCAAGAGCTGCGCGTTTGAGAAGATAGTTGGATTGTAAAGAGAAACTTTATGGAGGGGGTGAATATATAGACAAAGAGTCCAATAGCTAGTTTGCAATGACTATTTTCGAACGGCTATATTCCAATGGCTAGTTTGCAACGGCTATTTTCCAACAGGTATATTCCAACGGCAATTTTCCAACGTCTACTTTGCAACGGCTATATTCCAACGGCTAGTTTCCATAGTTGGATACCAAAGTAAAATTAAATAGAGAATCATATATAGATTAATAACGGAGGATACATGGTTGGTTACAAGAAATAATTCAAAAACAAAATAACTAATCGTATGTGGCATTAAGTTTCTCTCTCAGAATCTTCATCCCTGCATCGTACTCCGCTTTTTGTGCATCGTCGAAGATGGATTTGTCGAGACTCATCATTTTCCAATACGCCTTATGCAAGGCGGACTTTTCCTTCGACTTCGCCACATCGCGCAAGTTATCCGACATACGGAGTACGTCCTTCCTCTTGTCGGCCCGATCAGGTTGATTTTGGATGAAGGCATCGATATCTGCTCTCATTGCCGACGTAGAATCCTGCAAGTCATCAACCTTTCCCTTACCTTTGCGCCTCGCCTTAGCAGAGTCTCGTCCTTCCGGCCGTGTCTCCGCTGGTGGCACATCATCGTTGTTAGACGATGACGTGTAGGTGTCCGACTCCAATAATCTGCTTCTTTTGCTGGGAGGATCAACATAAGTTACAGACCACTTAGGTTGACTGCGAACCGCCTTCCACCAATGATCCAAGACAAACGGATGACCTATCTCCATCTTGTACATCTCGCGAGCCTGCGCCATGAGTTGGTCATCGGAACGACCGCTAGCATAGACTTCATTCAGTCGGAACCAAACAGCGTTGAATTGGACTACCTTTTTGTTGGTTTGTTGTCAGTAGTCCTTACATTGTTTGGTCTCCCTTCTCCTACTTGTTGGCACCGTTTCGTTGTATGCCACTGCTATGTTGGCCCAGTACATGTCGCACTTCCTATTGTTTCCATCAATAGCATCGAGCGAATTATTGATCCAAAAGCTAATCTGCATGTAGTAAAAAAAATTTGAATATCGAAGTCGAGCGTAAATATATTTCTTTCATAGTACTCCTGTATGAAAAATCAAATTATTACCAGTTTTACGTCGTCATCAGTGGACCACGATAAGCGCTTCATCTTTCGGCCAGCGTCCACAGCAGCATTGGTGTTGGTGTCATCGATGACAACTCGGGCCTCCAGATCGGCTGGAGCAGAGTCTGGAGTGCCGTTGTCGAAGACAAACGCAGAGTGCGGTTGAGGTGGAGAAAACTACGGACATGTCGGTGGCATGCCGACAAAATGAAAATTTTAGCTATACTGTGGGGGCGGTGGAATTGCGTGACCGTGTGGTGGATAGGGACGATAATTTTGGCTGTACTGTGGATACGGCTGGTAAGTCGATGCATACGGCTGGTAAGTCGGTGACTGCGAAAAACCAGATTGCTGTTGGGTGTTTGGGTTTTCGGTGTTTTCGCCAGGAGATTGGGAAAAGCCAAGCCAGTTAACGAAACCACCAGGTGGATTAGAATCCATGTGGAAATTATGAAAATTTTTGCAGTAATTTTAGAGTGGTTTTGAGTGTGGATGGATGAAGAAATGTGGGTGAAAATAGTGAAACAGCATGTCTTTATATAGGGGAGAGTTGGAAAATAAATCAATGATTTTTTGTGATTTTTTGAGAATTTTTTATGATTTTTTAAGGCAAAAATGAATTAAAAATTGATCCAACGGCTATTTTTAAACGACTATTTTTGCAGAGGCTGACAAGTGGGACCCGCACTTTTTTCTCCTCAACAGCTATTTGTTGCAATCCCCTCGCTGACATGTGGGCCATCCAAAAACCGACCCCACCTGTAAGCCTCTACGGCTACAATTAAATATGTATATAAATATTTCATTTAAAATATATGCGGTTATTAATTGTACGGCCAATTACTATACATCATTCAATGATTGGTGGGCCATCATTTTTCCTGGCCCCACGGATCAGCGACGGGAGCTGACGCCCGCGCGTCGCTGACGTCAGCAACGCGGCGCACTCCCGGGTGGCGGGCCCCACATGACTTTAAACCGCGTGCGACGCGGCTTTACACTCCTACCCCCGTATGACGTGTGGGGGCACGTCTCATGGGGCCCATATGTCAGTGACATTTTGAAGGTTTTGCGCGGTGCGTGCGGGAACTGACACTGACACGATGTACGTGGGCGTAGGGCCCACACTACATATCCGCTGCCATATTCAAACGGTGTACCCAATGAATGACATGTGGGGCCTTTTATTCACTGGTCCCACATGTCAGAACCTTATTTACGCGGATAAGTTTCGCCGTTCGTCGTCTCGGTGGGGCCCGCGAAGCGCGTCCGTTCGCGTCTTCGTCTTCTCCAACGGGGGCGCGTCCTCGCCGCGACCTCGCCTCTCGTTCGCCTCATCCCGTAGCACGTGGACATCTCCTCGTGCTGAGCAAACACTGAGCAGCCGTCCACCAACATCGACGCGAGCCGCCGCTGCCGTCGCCGTTGCTGAGAGCCTACTAAGCCACTTTTTTTTTCAGAAAAAATCCATTACTGACCGTCAACAATAAAGCTTATAGCCGAACCGTGGCCTCTTACAGTCTTAACACAAATTGAAAGGACAGGGGCGGACCTGAATTACTTGGTGCAATTTTGTCAAATAAAGCTTATATATACGGAAAAAAAAACTAACCTAAATTTTCGTTAGTGGCACAGCCCTTCTCATCGGATTAGATTTTGCGAACAAGATCAATTTCTATAGAAATTTACGTAAAAAACCATTAAAAATTATAGAGATACGAGAATTGTTAATGAGAATTTTTTTTATTTTACATATATATCCTCTACTATTGAATCAAATCTTCTCATTAGATCTTTCTTTTTAAAATTTATCTAACCTCTCTTTAATTTTTTTGGTGGTGTCGATACTGGCCACAGTTGGGGCGACGGTGGCAATGGATCTCAAGGAAGAGAGAGAAGAAAAGTGCGTGGGAAAAAGAAAAGTGAAAATTAAATCTCAATTCGAATGTGTGGTGTAGATTGTGTCAGTTTTTTTAAGAAAAAAGATACGTTTACATCCCTAAAGATTTTAAAGACATTGACCCTTTTAAACAAATAATTGCATAATTGATCTTGCAAATATAACATGCTGGTTCCCACCACTGTTTGTCATCCAGATCCATGTTGATGCCTTTTATTTAGACCATTCGAAAACTTCGTATGCTACTATTAAGATTTTTTTAAAATTGTTTGGTTGTCTTGTCTATACTAAATTTTGACTCATACATTATCTTTAAGTCTGTAACTTAGGTCGTGTCGAGTTAGCACGGCACAAATATGTCAAACCGATTGTTTGAGTTGTAATAATTTCAGCCCTGATAACTTAATGGAAGAGCCTAGCACGACCCAATAGCCCACGGGTCGAATAGAGTGTTGAGTCAACATGGGCATGACTCTATTTAGGGTTTTTTAATTTTTTTAATTTTAATGTTTTTAAAAATATTTTAAAAATTAATAAATAAATTGAAATAAATTTATAAATTTGAAAATTTTTTGTGTATAATAGTAATTAAAAAATACAAAAAACAAAGATTAAATTAGAAAAAAATATTTAAGTACAATAATAATTAGAAAAATCATATAAAAAAAACTAACAAGTCGTGGCATATGTTATTGGGTTGTGTCGTACTACCTGTTGGATTGGATTTGACGACACGACATGACTCATGAAAATGTTGTGTTGGACCACAATTGCATGTCTTTGGCTGGCGTGGTGAGTAGACGGTCGGACTTAGGCAAAGTCCCATGCGAGCATCCAAGCTGGTGCCAGTAATAAAAAAATATTATTATTTTTTTGTTAAATAGAAGGAGAGAAGGTGCCTACTATCTGGGATTTTTTTTTCTCGATTTCTGTGTGATCAAATTGTATACAATTTTTGTTTTTTTTATTTATATATTAATTTAGGTCAAATTAAATCTTAATTATATTTAAAAAATTGTAGATCTTTAAATTATCTTTATATGAAGACCAAACATCGCATATATTCGATTTTTGAATTAAAAGTTATTTATATTTTACTAAAATAACCTAAATTCTAATAAATATTTAATTTACTCATTAACCCATACGAAATACCTCTCCATGCATTTTTTTATTAGAGTGGTGAATGTTTTGGATGACGCTTCACACGCGTAACACAAAATATGCTGAGAATATTCTTTTCAAACATCTGAACAGACGCTTTGACATTGGACTCAACTTTAACATACATTATCTCAGTGAGTCAAAAATAACACGTTGTCAAAAATTCCACTTCCACCAGAGCTTGAATTTTTTTTTTGAAATAACCCTATAAAAAAAAATAATTGCAAAACTAACTCTTAACTTTTTAAATTTGTAAAAATAGTTTTCAGTCGCGAAATCCCCTTCGCGACAGTCTTCAGTCGCTATACGGTATAGCGACTGAAGACGTGGCACGGCACAAATGCCCCGCTGGCACCTGTGCCGTGCCAGCGAGGTTTCAGTCGCTATACGGTATAGCGACTGAAACGCTTTATATTCCCCACCGTCCCTCTCAGAGTACAGTTCAATTCATTTTTCCGAAATTTTACAGAAATTACTGAGAGAGAAGGAGGAGAAGGAAGAGAAGAAAAAGGAGCAGAAAATTCTTTTTCGGAGATTCTTCAAATCGCTGAGGTATATTTTTTTAACTCGTGTATTTAAATTAATTAGATCGTAAACTCGTAGTATTTAGATATGATTTAGAATGATTGTTAGGGTTAGTGTGATTGTTAGGGTTAGTGTGATGGTAAATGCGTGAATGTGATGAAAAAAAATTTAGAGTTAGGGTTAGGGTTAGGGTTAGGGTTAGTGTATGTTCACAGATTAGGGTTAGTGTATGTTCGCAGATTAAAAAATTTAGGATTTCGCAGATTAAAAAATTTGAAGAACCACTAAAAAATGTGATGTTTTTCAAATTTGAATTTTATTAGTATGGACGTAGATTAAAATATTTGTTAATATGTAGATGTAAACATTTGTGATTATGTATATTAAAATGATTGTTATTATTAGGGTTAGGGTTAGGGTTCACCGCTGTCGCTTCTTTTAGTTGGGGTTAGGGTTAGGGTTAGGGTTAGTCATCACTGCTGTCGCCCTCACCGTCTTGGTCTTTCCTGCACGGGTTTAGAGCGAGAGGGGTTATTTTTTTAGGGCTGTAGGGAAACATCGTGTTCCCCAATAGCGACTGAAACGGTATTTAAACACCGTGCGTCGTTTTCACACAGTACGACCATTTCATTTTTCCGAAAATTCTGAAATTAGCACAGAGAACAAGAGAAGAGAAGGAAGAGGAGGAGAGGAGAAGAGAAGAGAATGGTTGGTTTTTTTTGTTAGATTTAGGGGTAGGGTTGTCAATCAGTTAGGGTTAGGATTAGGAATCGCGGTCTCATTGTCGTAGTCATCACCGCTGTCGCCCTCAACGTGTTGGCCTTTCCCGCACGGGTTTAGGGGTTATCTTTTTTAGGGTTGTAGGGAAAAATCGTGAACCAAACAATAGCGACTGAAACGGTATTTAAACACCGTGCGTCGCTTTCACACAGTACGGCCATTTCATTTTTCCGAAAATTCTGAAATTGGCAGAGAGAAAAAGATAAGAGAAGGAAGAGGAGGAGAGGAGAAGAGAAGAGAAGGGTTGGTTTTTTTGTTAGATTTAGGGGTAGGGTTGTCAATCAGTTAGGGTTAGGGTTAGGGTTAGGAATCGCGGCCTCATTGTCGTAGTCATCACCGCTGTCGCCCGCAACGTGTTGGCCTTTCCCGCATGGGTTTAGAGGGAGGGGAAAATTTCTGTTGTTTGGAAAATCATGTTTTTTTAGTACAATGAGCAATGTGAGTTCTCTAATTATACACTCTTGTGCAGCTATGGAGCAACCCAATACAGTGTACGTTTATTACGGAGCCGGTGTAATCCGTAATGGACCAAACGGTGATGATCTTGGTGGTTGTATGTATGTTTGCAGTCAAATGAGACAACCACAGTCAATGTCTTTCAACGATTTGAAGATGTGGTTAGTTCACCTGTTACAACTCAATGTTACGACGGATAATCTCAAAGTGGAAGGCATGGTTCCGGATGGAAACAAATGGGTGCTGAAGAGACTGAAAGGTGACAAATCATGGGGTTCGTTTGGACGAATTGTGACAAATCCAGGCTATGCTGTCGGAACCATCATACTGTACGTTGAAATGTCAGTACATAGTTCGGAGGGCAGCCATTCGGTTGAAAGAGAAAACACTAATATCTGTACTGGAGGAGGTCGCGATGGCGGTGGCGATGTCGATACTGGTGCAGGTGCCAGTACCAATGCCAGTGCAACTGGCAGTGTACCTAACACAACTTGTGTAGGAAATACAACTCAATTTGGTGGCCATCAAGTAGATGCAGCTGAAGAATTACCAGAATTGGAGGAGAATTTTAATGAAGAGGAGTATACTGATCCGTCGGAAATGTACGAATCTCCTGATGAACCCACGGAACAGCATAATCCTATGAGTGAGTGGACTGATCCGTCATCCTTGAATAACGCTGTGGTTCATGATGAGCTGGGTTCGCGATGGTCTTATAATGAATCAACCGTCCAGCTTGGACAGTTGTTTCGGAGTAAAAAGGATGCAAAGAAAGCCATAACTGCCTGGGCTGTCTCACTAAATAGGCCATTCCGGGTGGTCAGATCAAATCCGAGCCTGTGGACTGTGAGGTGCTTAATCCAGAATTGTCCATGGTACGTACGTGTCTGGCGGCCACGAGATGACCCGTCCTTTCGGGTGACCAGAGTTGACGACCACGGATGTCTGGCTGAGGGCATGGTGCAGCATCATAGAAATATCACTTCCAGTTTTGTTGCCAGTCTGATTCTGTCAGTAGTGAAGGCAAATACGGCAATCACACCGAAGGTGATAATTGCACATGTCGCGGAGAAGTACGGTTATAATATCAACTACCCGAAGGCATGGATGGCTAAACAGAAGACGCTGGAGGAGCTTTTTGGTACATATGTTGAGGCATACAACTTAGTACCGAGGCTGTTGCGGCGGATATGCGAAGCAAATCCAGGCACAGTCACCGCAATTGTTGATACGCCGGCAATCGGCTCCGAGGGTGCTGTGATTCCTGGGTGCATGGTACTGCGGAGATTTTTCTGGGCATTCGCACAGTGCGTTGCATCGTTCAGGTATATGAGACCCGTGCTTTGCATTGACGGAACATTTTTGACTGGAAAATACCAGGGAACTCTGCTGACTAGCTGTGGCTGTTGATGCCAACGACCAGCTTCTCCCCATAGCATATGCTGTGGTCGAGGGGGAGAACTATAGCAGTTGGCTGTGGTTCTTGGGCACTTTGAAGAATGAGGTTGTGAAAGACCGGGAGCGCGTGTGCTTGATTCATGATCGAAATGGAGGAATGCTGAGTGCGATGGAGTACATGCGATCAGGAGAGGATCCATCGCTGAGTTGGGATGATTTGCAGAGTCGCTGGTGCTCACGGCATCTTGGCGCGAATTTTCACAGTCGTTTCAAGAGCAAGCGCCTGATGGTCGTGTTCAAACGGCTTGCCAAACAGAACCAACAGTCAAAGTTCTCACAAATCTGGAAGTCACTGGAGGAAAGTACGTCGGCGGAATTGCGAGAAGCAGGGGTTGCAGAAGATCGCGGCGATACTGGCACGGGAAGCCGCCGGGGTCGTCTCAGATTCAGTCAGTGGATTCAGCCCAAACCAATGGAGAAGTGGGCGTTGCTTCATGACACAAGTGGGGCTCGATACGGAATCATGACGACAAATCTGGCCGAGGTGTACAACTTCGTCCTCAAAGGTGTGCGATGCTTACCACTCACTGCAATAGTTGAAATGACATTCTATCGCACAGTAGCGTACTACGACAGCAGGGGTTTGGCGGCATCAAGGCTTTTGCATGACCCCTTAGCACACTGGCCCAAAAAGATCAATGATTACCTCGAATTTCGGACAAGGAAATCGTTGACACATGATGTCACAGTACTGAGTCGCTTGCACGGGAAGTATGAGGTTCGGCTAAGGCACAGACATGTCTATGGCACACTGCGGGCTGGTCGGGTCCACGAATGTCGGATTTCAAATGCAGATGCCCAATGCACATGCAACAAGCCTCAACTGCTGCACATTCCTTGCTCGCATGTCATCGCTGCCTGCTCTGTTCCTGGGATCGATCCGGCGCGGTACATATCAACCTATTATACTCTGCAGTACCTGTGGAAGACCTGGGATGGTGTCTTCAATGGGTTTGCGGCGGGGGAAAGCTATCGACAACTATCTCCGGAAGATGCCATCACGTGGATCCCAGACAAGAGGCTCTTCGTAGGCCATGTCGGCCGACGTCGATCCAGGAGGATAAATAACAATATGGATGCAGCGGAGCGTGAAGATGACGTACGTAGATGCAGCGCTTGCCGGCAGCCTGGTCACAGAAGAAATCGATGCCCGCGGGTGACAGGCGCACCATCTTCGTCGCAAAACTAAATGTTGTATTATTTCAAGTACTTAATGTTTTGTTGTGAGTTGTACCGAATTTTCATATATCAGTTGTACTTAACTTCCCTAATGTCTTCTCGTGAATTTACTGAATGTTTTTTTATTTACTCAATGTTTGTTTATGTACTCAATGTTTCAACTTCTCAACCAATATGTGACAACTGCAGGTATGGCGGACGACCATCAGCTTCCCGAGCTGATTTCACAGCACCATCAGGAGCGTCACCGTGCTCGACGCCTTCTACAGGGCATCGTTCTCCCAGCCTTGCGTCTGAGGGCACCGCGTGAGATGTGGCCTCTAGATGAGCGGTTCGCGCCTTATTTGCTCGAGGCCGGACTGTTGCCTTTCGCTCGCATGGTGGATCGGGCGAGGCGATTCCCTTTCGACCGAGCCCTCATTACTGCGCTTGTGGATCGGTGGAGGCCCGAGACGCACACGTTCCACTTCAGTTTTGGCGAGCTCACTATCACGCTGCAGGACGTCAGCATGCTACTTGGCCTGCCTATCCGCGGGGAGATATATGTCCCAGCGGCCACCGAGAGAGCTGCATGGCGCCTCGATTTCCTACAGCGCTTCGAGGGAGTAGGGCCAGCGGGGGGGTTTGCGCAGGACGCGGGAGTTCCCCATAGTTACCTCCGCGCAGTGCGCGATGATGCGCTCCCCGTGGCCGCTCCAGAGGAGGTCGTCAGGCGCCACCTTGAGGCGTATTTGCTGTACCTGTTTGGGTGGTTGCTCTTCCCTGGCACCCACGGAGACATCTGCGAGCGGCAGTACGTTCAGCTCGCCAGGAGTATTGCCGACTCGGCCCTGGGCCACGTGCCGAGGTTCAGTTTCGGATCCGCTGTGCTCTGCCACACCTACAGGGGGTTGTGCGACGCCACGAGCAGAGACCAGGTCAGCTCTCTTTTCGCTGGGTGCGCCATTCTCTTGCAGATGTGGTCGTACGAGCATTTCCCCATCGGTCGACCGCTGGTTCCGCGGGATCAGTTCGCATTAGTCGGGGATGGGAGGGACGGCCCCGTGATGGGATGGAGGTGGGCTAGGCTGAGTTTGAGGTGGGCCACAGATCAGGCGCACCTCTGCTATCCTTCGTACGCCACAGACTTTGATCTGCTTCTCGACGACAACGTCATCTGGGATCCGTGGACCACCGCAAACCTCCAATCCGTCGCTCCAGCCGGCCTTTCTTCTTTTTGTACGCAGGATGAGCCGTACTGGCGCACCCAGGTTCTACTCGTCTTCTCGCACATGGTTGAGGGTTACTCGCCTGAGCGAGTTATGCGCCAGTTTGGCCTACGCCAGGCTGTCCCCGTGCCGCCTCCTCGACAGATCCCGCACCATATCCACGAGTACGTCAAATATGCATTACATTCACATGTTATTTTATACATAATTTCCATCACAACCTAATTTCTTTGTCCGCAGGCAATCCAGGAAGGGTCGAGTGAGGGACGATTTCGTTCGTCGACAGCAGCCTTATGTGCAGCAGTGGATGGATTGGGCGCACACACGCACGGTCGAGGAGCACAGGCCATACAGCCACGACATCCATTTTTCCTATCTGTCCTGGTACCGACCTCGCACGATCTACCGATTGACGGGCGGTCCACCCGCCGCGCCTGATGAGCCCATCCCTCCCGCCACCCTCGATGACGGCTACGACCGACGCCTAACTGGGCGAATCCACTCTTCTGTGAGTTCCTTAGCTCTTTCAAACCTTACTTTCACATGGATTGTCGTTCTATAATTGCATTAATTCGTGTGCACAGCTAGACATCCTCGGCGGCATCTCTACTGGTGCACGAGACATGATGGTCTTGTCCCGCCGCGGACCCACCATGCCCAGCGACGATGTGTACGCATATTGTTCAGAGGTCGAGCGGCGGGTCGATCAGATTTTAGTCGGTTTCAGAGTGCTGCTGCCACCTCACTTGACCGTGATTCCCCCACCATCACCGTCGGCGCCAGGTCCTTCGTCGCATGTGCCACCAGCGGACCGTCCGTCGTCGTCGCGCCCTCCACCAGCGGACCGTCCGTCGTCGTCGCGCCCTCCACCACTGCACACGGGTTTCGTGCCTGCCGACAGCTCTTCGGATGACGAGCTCGATACTCCTTCATGGCACCAGCCTCCTGACCAGGCACAGCAGCATCCTACACAGTCGACACATGTGCTTCCTAGCTTCCTTCCCGATGCTCCGCCGCCTACGCAGCCGACACAGCCTTCCCAGTCTACGCCATCTGCGCAGACACCACCAGTAAGGAGGCGGCGCGTCAGGGATCGTCAGCCCCCCTCTCGGTACACACCATCAGAGTATCAGCCCTCCCCACAGAGGGGCAGGAGGGGGCACTAGTCCGATGTATGCTTTTCTCAGACTGTTCAGTTTTCGTATATTTTTGTTAGGTTTCCAACTTTTTGGGGTTTTATGTTTTCTACTGTTCTACTTTTGTATGACTTTGCGTTTCTACTTTTCAGCTTTTACCTATTCATCTGATGCTCGTTTTCGTATGATTAATCTTTGCGACTTTTGCACCTACCATATTTTGCGCCGAGACGTCTGGTTTCGTACAAATGCGTCGAACCAACGAGACAAAACTAGGTATCACAAGCACGGTATAAATGCGAAATTGGTATGTACTTGTACGGACCAGATGGCAAAACTTTGTCGTCTTACTCCTTTTCGCAAATCAGCCTACAATTATCGCGGCTTATACCTTTTAAAGATTTTCCTCGGAACCTAAAAAGGCTAAAACCCACATCTCATCTCCAAACTTCGATCTAATTCAAGGAGTATCTCCCATTCACTATTCTGACCAAGTTTCCCTTCTGTAAGATTTTCAAAATCTCATCCGACGCCTTAGTTTCAAGTCTCGTCATTTTTTGAAATTCTAATTACCCTAAAGTACCCTGTTTTCGAATTATCACAAAATCATCAAATCTTGCCAAATTTCATTCAAACTTCTGCTGAATATACTCCAGAAATAAAGTTACACTTGTGTGTGAGATTAGATCTCAAATCAGCCATCCCAATTTCAGAATTTACAAACAAGTCCTACTTCTCAAATGAAATTATTATGAAGTGTTTCGATTGCGACCACAGGGCAAAAGAGGGAGCAGAGAAAGTTTGCCAGTTTTCAGTCGCTATACCGTATAGCGACTGAAACCCGCAGCTTTCAGTCGCTATACCGTATAGCGACTGAAACCTCGCTGGCACGGCACAGGTGCCAGCGGGGCATTTGTGCCGTGCCACGTCTTCAGTCGCTATACCGTATAGCGACTGAAGTCTGTCGCGAAAGGGCTTTCGCGACTGAAAACCATTTTTACAAATTTAAAAAGTTAAGAGTTAGTTTTGCAATTGTTTTTTTTTATAGGGTTATTTCAAAAAAAAATTCCCAGAGCTTTGTCTGTAGCAATATTCTTGTAGAAGAACGAACCAAGCCCAAATTCCATGTCTCGTTCAAAACTTTTACAAAAAAAAAAAAAAGAAACCAAATTTTGACACCTCCGCCAAATTCCAAACACCAAAAGCAAGTCGAAGCAGCTGGGTGACTAAAATTAAACCATTTGCACAGGTCAGCGAGATCCACGTCAGCACGGACGAAAAGGGCAAGAATGCGCGCCAAGCAAGCCGCAACAGCTGGGATGCTTTACCTTCTCTGTTCTTTCCAACTCCATGCAAGAAACTACACCTCTTCCTCCTCCCACCTCCCTTCCAACTTCCAATACCCTCTAATTTCCAACTTTATATGATTATTTATATGCATATGTACCGAGCAATCCCCCCATATCTTGCATGCCACACACAACGCTCTATGATGCCATTCTTGCCCAAGAACGACGGCGACGGCCGCGACGGCGTCGTGCTTGAGGTGACCGTCCTCGCCGCCGAGTCGCTCCGGTTTCCGCCGTCGACGTACTCGCTACTCCCCCGACGGCTCCGCCCCTACGTCACCGTCTCGTCCTCCGCTTCCGCGTCCGCCTCTCAGACTGCAGTGGCGGGCACCGCCGACCACTCGTGGAACGACACGCTCCTCGTCCCCGTGGACGCCGACTTCCTCGAGAGCCGCGCGGACGTGCACGTGGCGGTGCTGTCCGAGGGCGGCTGCCGGCTTGTCAGCCCGACGCCACTGGGCTGGTGCAGCATCCCCGCCGGCGATGTGCTGGACGGGCTCCGCCCGCCGGGAGCGCTGCGCCGGCTCAGCTACTCGCTGCGGTGCCCGCGGTTCGGAGCGGGCGGGCGCGGCATCCTCCATTTGGCCGTGCGGATGCTCGGCGAGGGGGTGGAGCGGCTGGCGACGACGCCAGCGGCCCCCGCAGCCCAGCCGGGGTGGTGCCGCGTGGCGATGGGCATACCGGTGCCGGCAAGCGCGGCCGTGGCGGCCGGGGGCGTGGTGGGGATGCCGTGGGCGTGGGGAGGCGCGTCGCGCTGAGGACTAGCCGTGGAAAAGAGTTGGAAATTTTCGGAGCGGCTTGCTTTGTACGACCAGTTCTTACTTCTTAGGCTTGGACTTTTCTCGAGTTTGGACAAGAAATAGCGGCGGAACTCGGTTTAAGTCAAACGGTGGGAAGGTTAGATGGAGCTTTTGCGTCGTGTACTCGTGTCTCGTGTGTGTCTGTGGATAAAGAGAGTTTGGGTACCTAAGCTTCCATGTAGCTACGTGCAGATGCGTGGCCGGCATATCGGAAGGAAGGTTGTATAAATGGCTGCAACTGTTGGTCTTTTTTGATACAAGTAAATTTGTGCATCTTTTTTTCTATTTGGATAGCTACATCAGAAAAGAAATATTGTAGATTAACGTGTAGAAACAATAAAATTTCTCACAAGATAATTAGTCACACCAAATTTTTTGTTATATAAATCTAAATCATTTGAGTTTGGATTGGAAAATTAAAAATTTAGACGAGAGAAAAGACACGATTGTATACCTCTAGACTTAAAAGAGATACGATCTAATTTGGAGGAACCAAATAGTACTTTACTCTGTGTTTATCTATCTTATTAATCTATTTATGGATTTAAATTTTAGATGAGAGACGAAAAGAGCACCCCTTAACACACGCACCACTGGGTGGAATAACCATTATAAACACGAAGAACCGAATAAGCATGTTTTAGCTATTCTGAAAAACGAAAAAAGGAAACCACCGTGTTTGCCGAACTTTTTTTTGAAATAACCCTATAAAAAAAATAATTGCAAAACTAACTCTTAACTTTTTAAATTTGCAAAAAGAGCTCTCAGTCGCGAAACCCTCCAGACGACAGTCTTCAGTCGCTATCCCGGATAGCGACTGAAGACGTGGCACGGCACAAATGCCCCGCTGGCACCTGTGCCGTGCCAGCCAGGTTTCAGTCGCTATACCGGATAGCGACTGAAACCTGGGAAACTTTCACTGCTCCCTCTTTTGCCCCGTGGTCGCAATCGAAAGACTTCATAATGATTTCGTTTGAGAAGTAGGACTTGTTTGTAAATTCTGAAATTGGGATGGCTGATTTGAGATCTAATCTCACACACAAGTGTAACTTTATTTCTGGAGCATATTCAGCAGAAGTTTGAATGAAATTTGGCAAGATTTGATGATTTTGTGATAATTCGAAAACAGGGTACTTTAGGGTAATTAGAATTTCAAAAAATGGCGAGACTTGAAACTAAGGCGTCGGATGAGATTTTGAAAATCTTACAGAAGGGAAACTTAGTCAGAATAGTGAATGGGAGATACTCCTTGAATTAGATCGAAGTTTGGAGATGAGATGTGGGTTTTAGCCTTTTTAGGTTCCGCGGAAAATCTTTAAAAGGTATAAGCCGCGATAATTGTAGGCTGATTTGCGAAAAGGAGTAAGACGACAAAGTTTTGCCATCTGGACCGTACAAGTACATACCAATTTCGCATTTATACCGTGCTTTTGATACCTAGTTTTGTCTCGTTGGTTCGACGCATTTGTACGAAACCAGACGTCTCGGCGCAAAAGATGGTAGGTGCAAAAGTCGCAAAGATTAATCATACGAAAACGAGCATCAGATGAATAGGTAAAAGCTGAAAAGTAGAAACGCAAAGTCATACAAAAGTAGAACAGTAGAAAACATAAAACCCCAAAAAGTTGGAAACCTAACAAAAATATATGAAAACTGAACAGTCTGAGAAAAGCATACATCGGACTAGTGCCCCCTCCTGCCCCTCTGTGGGGGAGGCTGATACTCTGATGGTGTGTACCAAGAGGGGGGCTGACGATCCCTGACGCGCCGCCTCCTCACTGGTGGTGTCTGCGCAGCTGGCGTAGACTGGGAAGGCTGTGTCAGCTACGTAGGCGGCGGAGCATCGGGAAGGAAGCTAGGAAGCACATGTGTCGGCTGTGTAGGATGCTGCTGTGCCTGGTCGAGAGGCTGGTGCCATGGAGGAGTATCGAGCTCTTCATCCGAAGAGCTGTCGTCCGAAGAGCTGTCGGCAGGCACGAAACCCGTGTGCAGTGGTGGAGGGCGCGACGACGACGGACGGTCCGCTGGTGGAGGGCGCGACGACGACGGACGGTCCGCTGGTGGCACATGCGAGGAAGGACCTGGCGCCGACGGTGATGGTGGGGGAATCACGGTCAAGTGAGGTGGCAGCAGCACTCTGAAACCGACTAAAATCTGATCGACCCGCCGCTCGACCTCTGAACAATATGCGTACACATCGTCGCTGGGCATGGTGGGTCCGAGGCGGGACCTGACCATCATGTCCCGTGCACCAGTAGAGATGCCGCCGAGGATGTCTAGCTGTGCACACGAATTAATGCAATTATAGAACGACAATCCATGTGAAAGTAAGGTTTCAAAGAGCTAAGGAACTCACAGAAGAGTGGATTCGCCCAGTTAGGCGTCGGTCGTAGCCGTCATCGATGGTGACGGGAGGGATGGGCTCATCAGGCGGGCGGGTGGACCGCCCGTCAATCGGTAGATCGTGCGAGGTCGGTACCAGGACAGATAGGAAAAATGGATGTCGTGGCTGTATGGCCTGTGCTCCTCGCCCGTGCGTGTGTGCGCCCAATCCATCCACTGCTGCACATAAGGCTGCTGTCGACGAACGAAATCGTCCCTCACTCGACCCTTCCTGGATTGCCTGCGGACAAAGCAATTAGGTTGTGATGGAAATTATGTATAAAATAACATGTGAATGTAATGCATATTTGACGTATTCGTGGATATGGTGCGGGATCTGTCGAGGAGGCGGCACGGGGACAGCCTGGCGTAGGCCAAACTGGCGCATAACTCGCTCAGGCGAGTAGCCCTCAACCATGTGCGAGAAGACGAGTAGAACCTGGGTGTGCTAGTACGGCTCATCCTGCGTACAAAAAGAAGAAAGGCCGGCTGGAGCGACGGATTGGAGGTTTGCGGTGGTCCACGGATCCCAGATGACGCTGTCGTCGAGAAGCAGATCAAAGTCTGTGGCGTACGAAGGATAGCAGAGGTGCGCTTGATCTGTGGCCCACCTCAAACTCAGCCTAGCCCACCTCCATCCCATCACGGGGCCGTCTCTCCCATCCCCGACTAATGCGAACTGATCCCGCGGAACCAGCGGTCGACCGATGGGGAAATGCTCGTACGACCACATCTGCAAGAGCATAATAGGTTGATATGTACCGCGCCGGATCGATCCCAGGAACAGAGCAGGCAGCGATGACATGCGAGCAAGGAATGTGCAGCAGTTGAGGCTTGTTGCATGTGCATTGGACATCTGCATTTGAAATTCGACATTCGTGGACCCGACCAGCCCGCAGTGTGCCACAGACATGTCTGTGCCTTAGCCGAACCTCGTACTTCCCGTGCAAGCGACTCAGTACTGTGACATCATGTGTCAACGATTTCCTTGTCCGAAATTCGAGGTAATCATTGATCTTTTTGGGCCAGTGTGCTAAGGGGTCATGCAAAAGCCTTGATGCCGCCAAACCCCTGCTGTCGTAGTACGCTACTGTGCGATAGAATGTCATTTCAACTATTGCAGTGAGTGGTAAGCATCGCACACCTTTGAGGACGAAGTTGTGCACCTCGGCCAGATTTGTCGTCATGATTCCGTATCGAGCCCCACCTGTGTCATGAAGCAACGCCCACTTCTCCATTGGTTTGGGCTGAATCCACTGACTGAATCTGAGACGACCCCGGCGGCTTCCCGTGCCAGTATCGCCGCGATCTTCTGCAACCCCTGCTTCTCGCAATTCCGCCGACGTACTTTCCTCCAGTGACTTCCAGATTTGTGAGAACTTTGACTGTTGGTTCTGTTTGGCAAGCCGTTTGAACACGACCATCAGGCGCTTGCTCTTGAAACGACTGTGAAAATTCGCGCCAAGATGCCGTGAGCACCAACGACTCTGCAAATCATCCCAACTCAGTGATGGATCCTCTCCTGATCGCATGTACTCCATCGCACTCAGCATTCCTCCATTTCGATCATGAATCAAGCACACGCGCTCCCGGTCTTTCACAACCTCATTCTTCAAAGTGCCCAAGAACCACAGCCAACTGCTATAGTTCTCCCCCTCGACCACAGCATATGCTATGGGGAGAAGCTGGTCGTTGGCATCAACAGCCACAGCAGTCAGCAGAGTTCCCTGGTATTTTCCAGTCAAAAATGTTCCGTCAATGCAAAGCACGGGTCTCATATACCTGAACGATGCAACGCACTGTGCGAATGCCCAGAAAAATCTCCGCAGTACCATGCACCCAGGAATCACAGCACCCTCGGAGCCGATTGCCGGCGTATCAACAATTGCGGTGACTGTGCCTGGATTTGCTTCGCATATCCGCCGCAACAGCCTCGGTACTAAGTTGTATGCCTCAACATATGTACCAAAAAGCTCCTCCAGCGTCTTCTGTTTAGCCATCCATGCCTTCGGGTAGTTGATATTATAACCGTACTTCTCCGCGACATGTGCAATTATCACCTTCGGTGTGATTTGTTGCATCTAGGCCTTCATGCCTAACCCTAATTTTGATGATTAATGAAAACAAGGTGTTCTGGACTAATCGGGCTTTTGAGATTGATTGATACAGGGATCAGTTGGGAAGAAATGCAAGAAGATCAAGATGAACCCGACTTGAGGTGAAGCACAAGACACAGAAGAGCAAGAGACGAGTCGCAAAATCTTGAAGATGCGAAAGACCTCAGGTATTACGAGTTGTTATTTTTACCGATCTTGGCGTGTGGAGATGATCGGTTAGGAAAATTCTTTTTTAGTTTTAATCGTACTATAAAGAGGGGTAGCGAAAGTCCTCCTTTTATCTCCAGCACAAACCGAGAATTCTAGGTCATTGCATTGCATCTTTTTGGTTGGATTTGGTTTTGAACTTATTTGAAAAATCTGGATTTTCAGTTCAGTTTTTGACAGCAGAAGAGTATTTGCAATTTTCAGAAAGATCTAGGCAGATCTGGTTTTTGCTTCTGTTGACAAAAATGTAGCCCTTGAAATTATCTTTCAAACGAGCTATTAAACTATCAATTTGGATTTCTGGATCAAAAGTTATGGATGCTTTTATCGGACTGTCAGTTATTTGGTTTTTCAGTTTAATTTTTGACAGTAGAAGAGTTTTTGCATTTTCTGGAAAGATCTAGAGAGATCTGGCTTTTTCTTCTGTTTACAAAAAGATAGTCCTTTAAAATATCTTTCAAATGAGATATTAAACACCTCTTTTCGATTTCTGGTTTTAAAGTTATAGCTGTTTATGTTCAGACTGACTGTCAGTTTGCTGAACTGACTGTCAGTTTGAATGTCAGTTTGTGTTAACTGATAATTGTCCAGAGAGTGTGTTTTTCGGGCCAAAAATTTTTGTACTAAACTGACTGTCAGTATGCCCATGCTGACTGTCAGTTTGGGTTTCGACCACAACTGTTTTTATCTGAGTTTCTATTTGATCTGGTCGATGTTTTGGTCGAACTGACTGTCAGTTTGAATAACTGACTGTCAGTTGTGGGTTTCAGCTTTCCTGTTTTGGCTGCAAACGGCTAGCTATTTTTTATCCGTAAATTTTGTCGGCCGTTGTGCACTAAACTGACTGTTAGTTTGCATAACTGACTGTCAGTTTGGGTTGCTGATTTTCAGCCCTAGCTCCAACGGTTCATTTGCTTCTTGAGGCTATAAAAAGGGGCTTTGGGCATAAGTTTTCTACAACAAGCAGTCTCCTCTCATATACACTCTTGAGCTCTAGTTTCATATATAAAATCTTGATCTTTTGAAAAGTCGAGTGCTTTTCGATCCACCGAGAGCTTCAGTTCTTTTGCTTTTGCATACACTTAGTTTCTCGGTGCGTGTTTGGAGGTCTAGAGAAGACCTCGCTGCCTGTTACTCTTGGTGAGCGCCCTCACCTAGACGGTTCGGAGGCGTGGCCGTTGATCTCTCCGTTCGGAGATTGTCGGAGAGGCTCGGCAAGTGTGTACAAGGCATCGGTGCTCGCCTTTCCGGAGTGGACAAGAAGCAACCATTAGTGATAATATCCTTTGTGGATATTAAAGCGAGACTCAAGTGATTTGAGTGCTTCAACGAGGATTAGTGGAGACTGGGCGAGTCTCCGATACCTCGGTAAAAATCATTGTGTTCGTTCTCTTTTCCCTTTGCTGATATTATTTGTTCTTTATTTGCTTTAAGTTTTTAAGTTTTAAAAGCCTCCTATTCACCCCCCCTCTAGTCGGCATCCTTGATCCAACATGATTGCCGTATTTGCCTTCACTACTGACAGAATCAGACTGGCAACAAAACTGGAAGTGATATTTCTATGATGCTGCACCATGCCCTCAGCCAGACATCTGTGGTCGTCAACTCTGGTCACCCGAAAAGACGGGTCATCTCGTGGCCGCCAGACACGTACGTACCATGGACAATTCTGGATTAAGCACCTCACAGTCCACAGGCTCGGATTTGATCTGACCACCCGGAATGGCCTATTTAGTGAGACAGCCCAGGCAGTTATGGCTTTCTTTGCATCCTTTTTACTCCGAAACAACTGTCCAAGCTGGACGATTGATTCATTATAAGACCATCGCGAACCCAGCTCATCATGAACCATAGCGTTATTCAAGGATGATGGATCAGTCCACTCACTCATAGGATTATGCTGTTCCGTGGGTTCAACAGGAGATTCGTACATTTCCGACGGATCAGTATACTCCTCTTCATTAAAATTCTCCTCCAATTCTGGTAATTCTTCAGCTGCATCTACTTGATGGCCACCAAATTAAGTTGTATTTCCTACACCAGTTGTGTTAGGTACACTGCCAGTTGCACTGGCATTGGTACTGGCACCTGCACCAGTATCGACATCGCCACCGCCATCGCGACCTCCTCCGGTACAGATATTAGTGTTTTCTCTTTCAACCGAATGGCTGCCCTCCGAACTATGTACTGACATTTCAACGTACAGTATGATGGTTCCGACAGTATAGCCTGGATTTGTCACAATTCGTCCAAACGAACCCCATGATTTGTCACCTTTCAGTCTCTTCAGCACCCATTTGTTTCCATCCGGAACCATGCCTTCCACTTTAAGATTATCCATCGTAACATTAAGTTGTAACAGGTGAACTAACCACATCTTCAAATCGTTGAAAGACATTGACTGTGGTTGTCTCATTTGACCGCAAACATACATACAACCACCAAGATCATCACCGTTTGGTCCATTACGGATTACACCGGCTCCGTAATAAACATACACTGTATTGGGTTGCTCCATAGCTGTACAAGAGTGTATAATTAGAGAACTCACATTGCTCATTGTACTACAAAAAACATGATTTTCCAAACAACAGAAATTTTCCCCTCCC
Organism: Pharus latifolius; assembly: GCA_019359835.1. Classification (NCBI taxonomy): domain Eukaryota; kingdom Viridiplantae; phylum Streptophyta; class Magnoliopsida; order Poales; family Poaceae; genus Pharus; species Pharus latifolius. The sequence continues at coordinate 82,302,207 of CM033324.1, forward strand.
TCTAAACCCATGCGGGAAAGGCCAACACGTTGAGGGCGACAGCGGTGATGACTACGACAATGAGGCCGCGATTCCTAATCCTAACCCTAACTGATTGACAACCCTACCCCTAAATCTAACAAAAAAAACCAACCCTTCTCTTCTCTTCTCCTCTCCTCCTCTTCCTTCTCTTCTCTTTTTCTCTGTGCTAATTTCAGAATTTTCGGAAAAATGAAATGGCCGTACTGTGTGAAAACGACGCACGGTGTTTAAATACCGTTTCAGTCTCTATTGGGGAACACGATGTTTCCCTACAACCCTAAAAAAATAACCCCTCTCGCTCTAAACCCGTGCGGGAAAGACCAAGACGGTGAGGGCGACAGCAGTGATGACTAACCCTAACCCTAACCCTAACCCCAACTAAAAGAAGCGACAGCGGTGAACCCTAACCCTAACCCTAATAATAACAATCATTTTAATATACATAATCACAAATGTTTACATCTACATATTAACAAATATTTTAATCTACGTCCATACTAATAAAATTTAAATTTGAAAAACATCACATTTTTTAGTGGTTCTTCAAATTTTTTAATCTGCGAACATACACTAACCCTAACCCTAACCCTAACTCTAACCCTAACCCTAATCTGTGAACATACACTAACCCTAACCCTAACTCTAAATTTTTTTCATCACATTCACGCATTTACCATTACACTAACCCTAACAATCACACTAACCCTAACAATCATTCTAAATCATATCTAAATACTACGAGTTTACGATCTAATTAATTTAAATATACGAGTTAAAAAAATATATCTCAGCGATTTGAAGAATCTCCGAAAAAGAATTTTCTGCTCCTCTTTCTTCTCTTCCTTCTCTTCCTTCTCTCAGTAATTTCTGTAAAATTTCGGAAAAATAAACTGTACTGTACTGTGAGAGGGACGGCTGGGGAATATAAAGGGGGTTTCAGTCGCTATCCGGTATAGCGACTGAAAGCTGCGGGTTTCAGTCGCTATCCCGGATAGCGACTGAAACCTGGCTGGCACGGCACAGGTGCCAGCGGGGCATTTGTGCCGTGCCACGTCTTCAGTCGCTATCCGGGATAGCGACTGAAGACTGTCGCCTGGAGAGTTTCGCGACTGAGAGCTCTTTTTGCAAATTTAAAAAGTTAAGAGTTAGTTTTGCAATTGTTTTTTTTATAGGGTTATTTCAAAAAAAAATTCGTGTTTGCCAACTATGCAGGCTCGCTGGGCCGCGGCTTCACTAGATGGGACACCGCCTCGTTGATACTGTGATGGGCTGCCCTCTTTTAGACTTCAACTGGGCTGCTCGGTGGGTCGGTTCGGTCAGTTTGATCAACTCAAGGCCTGTGCCGCGCAAATTCCGATTTCCGCCTGAGCAGCTGCTCTTGGGTGGATGATGGGCTGTGAAAAAAGTCCAACTTTCCCAGTTCCGCTGGGCGGCGCCTCCAACTGGCCACTGCGCCGCGCGGTGGTTTGGAGAAGGGCCGCCCATTCGTCTTGCTGCCTTGGCTGGATGGTGCATGCTGGTCTGCCCTCTGAGGCACCGCCCTGCCTGGCTCTTTCTGCTAAGTTTGACCGTAAACCCAAGTCAAGACTCAGAAAAGCAGCCCATCTTGGCCTGTATCTGCTTCTGATTCAATGCTATTTTTAACCGAATATATAAAGTACTGATTTTACAATATTGTGGAAATATCAAAATTAACAATTATTAATAATAATAATTGATTGGGGTTTTTTGGAAAACCGGCCGACTGGGCCCTCGATCTTCCAGGAAATCGAACCCTATTCAAGCCTTCATGTATTCCATTCAATACATGCTATCCTCATAATATAATATGGTTAACTGTCTGCAAGGTACTACTACTCTCCTCTCAAGTCACAAATAGCATCATATAACGTACAAAATTTACAAGGTCTGTGCCATTCCTCCATGAATGGAGCTCAAGACTGTAAGGAATCCAAATTACAATTACAACTCTACCTTTAAAACAAAAGAATGTTTCTAAAACACTTTGTACAGAGCAAGCTCACCTGATATTTACAACCACAACACCAATATGCGCAATTATCCACTAGACACATCACCTTAAGATTCCAATTCTGTTAGAATGAACAAAACAACAAATCATCTGTAAATTCGTCCCTATGCTGTGTGTATCTTTCTCTCGAGCAACTTCTCTAATCTTGCTAGTTTGCAAGCTTCAAGTTTCAACTACTCATCGTGGGAGTGACTGCGAGTTGTAGTTCTGACCATATTTCAAGACAAGATGGCAGAAGGGAAAGGATCACAGTAGAGAGGAAGGATGATTTCTGAATCCACTGTATTGTCGTAATTCTCACAATGCGCAGACCTGGAGACTGCCACGGACTTTCCGATGTCGGAAGCCTGGTCACCGCCGGAGTTCTTGCAATGATCAGAACATGTAAGGTTTGGGTCAGGTTCCTTTGGTACAGAAGCAGCCATTTTTCTGAAAGATACTATTCCATTCCGGCAAAGTGGGCATGGGATTGAACCGGCCATCCCAGATACGTCGTACGCCTTTATTATTGAACAAAGATCGAACGCGCATTTTACACAAAGTTCATGTCCACAGCCTGCAGAATTGAGGAGGAAAAGAATCAACTAGCTATCATGAAGTGACTGCGTGAAGTCTAATGATTTAAGTGAACCAACCTTCAGCAGCTACATCACAGGGTCTGTCCAGGCAAATCGCACAATTATCAGCTTCACTATTGTCATGAGAAGGCTGTAATGACAACTTCATACCACACTCCCTGCAGAAAGAATTGAAGAAACAATGCTAGTGATGCAACAGTCTTTCAAAGAGTTTAGGTGCTATAAGTACACTTCAGAGAGAAAAGTACCTTGCAATACTAAGAATGCTCATCAGAGGCAAAGAGAGGTAACCAGATGGAGGAAACTTGGGAATTGGGATGAGTGACTTTGGTGACAGCACATGTTCAAGCCAGTGGCACCCCCATATCCTCGCGACGTCGACTGGAAGCCACCTGACTAGCAGAATTTTTCAAACAATGAGCATCAAATTCTCAATTGTTCAAGATCTTGAAGGTATCAGAGAATGCTAAATTACCCATTGCCATTCGTTGCTGATCTATTCGCTCCTCTCGCGACAAGTATCTGAACATCAACAGCACATGATTCCATTAATTCAGGTGGAAAAGAACAGAAACTGATGATCAGAACCAAGAACTGATCAAGACACAAACTTGCCTGGCAGCACTTGACATTGCCACCAGATGCTGCATAGTGCAGAGGTGTGCTCCCAGCTCCTATTGAGCCCATCGGTGTCGAGGCGTTGGGCAGCGTCTGCGCACCGATATTAGCATGCTCGTCAAGAAGCAGATGAACACACTCGACATGGCCATGCAATGCAGCCAGATGAAGCACCGTCACGTCGCCACTGGCCGTCTTATTGACAAAGCTACAAGAAAAATATCAGACATAGCAATTTGAGCACTCTTTGCTCATCGATTGTAGCATCTGAATCCAATTCACCTGTCATTGTCGCTGTTGGCGCCATTAGCCAGTAGTAGCCTGATGCATTTTACGTGCCCTCCGGCCGCCGCGAAATGCAGGGCTGTCTGGCTGCTTAGATTGTCCACCTTTGACACCTTCAGTTCAGATCACAAGTTACAGAATTATGCACCTGTTTAAGCATTGCTAAAACTATATATATGAACATATATCTATGAGTGATGAGGCACATACACTACATCCGAAAACAAGCAGCGTCTGCACAACTTCCCAGTGACCGAAACGACAAGCTTGCATCAATGGCGTCTTGTATGTGGGACAATTTAGCATTGAAGGGGTGACCCGAAACTAGGAGTATTTGAGAAATCTATGTGATGTAAGAATTAAGTTGTGAGCTCACCTGTCCGTATACGTTCTTTGAGTTCACATCTGCTCCATTCTCCAGCAGTAATGCGGCAATCTAGAACAAGAATTTGCATAAGAAATCATATAAACTACGAGGATTGTTGTTACAATAATGGGTCAAATGGCTTTATGCTACTATATATTTTGAATTTTTTTTAATAACTCATTATAAAAATTTAATTTCTAAAATAACCCAGTCAAAAAAATTTATAAAACGGACCTTCAATCGCTGGAACCGATCAGTGACTGAAAACATGGCACGCGTACATTGCTACCACATCTGTCTGGGTGTGCTGCCGCGTAAGCGCATCTGGGCAGATGTGGTAGCAGTGCAAGCAAGCCACGTTTTCAATCGTTGAATGAAATAGTGACTAATTTCAGTCGCGATTGGTCTAAGTGATTGAAGACTAGTTTTGCAATTTTTTTTGACCGAATTATTTTTTAAATTAATTTTTTATAATGAGTTATCTAAAAAAGAATTCATATATTTTTGCAATTTAGTTCATGTGGGCCTGACCGTATCATCATCAGTTTCCAAAGACAAAATTGCAAAAGTTTTTAGTGTTCAAACTTCAGTCGGGAACATTTGCCAGAAGCATCAATTTGTTCAATGCAGCGGCTGAACTAGAACTTTTATCTACTTGGGTCCCATCAATGTTACAAATTTTTAGTGGGATCTTTCTTCAATGTTTTCTGGACCTTTATATAAATATTTGTATATTGGAGAGTTTAAATGCAAAAATTCAATGGGTTCCTATAGCCCATACGACCCTTACTTAACTCCGCCAATGGTCTATCGGTGTCCTATAGTTAAAAAATTTTCAAATGGGTCCTTCATCTATGGAATTTTTTGGGACCGTCTATAAATATCCTATATGCAGGGGGCTTAGTTGTCAAAAAAAATTTTTTTGTTACTCCAATTGATGAGGGCTTTAAAAAGTTTGATAACAACACATAAAAACACTTTCCCACATGATAAGGTAAGAAATAAGGCAATAGCATCCCAATATATCAATCATGTGTCACCTCTGTCTAGGCAAGTAAACACGTTGTCAGTACATATTAGTTAGGATCTTTGATGAGCCAATTCTGAAATTAGAGGCACTAAATTGGACAATTTTAAAGTAGAAGGCCTGAATTGTGCTGGCGTGCCGAAGTAAAGGGAAAATATATATATTTAAATGCCTTCATCCAATTTTAAATGATATGTCAGTTTTATGAACCCTATATTAGCTTTTTCTTTTTTTTCATTTTTCTCAAATTATACAGGTTAGCACTAACTTCCGCAGAACCACAAGTTAGCTTTCCCCGAACAACATCATATTAGATTTTTTTGTCTTAAAAAGAACAATTAAAATAAAAAAGAAAAGATTACACTAGATTTTATATGTCACTGTCTTTATAATTGTACCCCCACACGCATCAGCTTCCATCGGAATTGGGTCAAAAGTTTGGGTCCTCTTGCAAATTGTAAAGCATAGCATAGGACAACACTAACGTACACATTTAATCACGTCACTCAATTGAATGTCACAGCTCTAATCGCGACTTCGGTCGTGATTTATTTTTTTGCTACAGAATGCAAAATCCAGGTAAATAATAGTTGGCAAGCTGAGCAATTAATCCTTAGAATTTTTTTTTTCCTTTTTTGCCTCAATCACAACATTGGTAAACCATCTTTAAAACAGGAAGGTGATAATTACAATCTTAGCCGCTACATTGAATTTAAGTGGTGCAGATTAAGCCAGTTATAACCCATGAGAATCGAAGATGGAAGAGCAGAGAAGAGAACCCGGCTAGGTGGAATGTTTTAGAGAGTTTTTGAAACATGTTAATGATTTTTAGTGATCGGTTAGATCAGAGTTATATAGATCTAATTCAATAATTAAAATTGTGATATATTCTGTTGGTTAATATTACATGAGAAAAAAATAAAAAAAAAAATCATTTATGAAATCAAATATCCATAAAACAAGCAAGAAAGATTATATCAGAACGAATTCTAAAGCAGCCAATTAGATTACCCATGAAGCCAAAAAAAATAAAAAATAAAAACACGAGTGCAACGTGCAAATTAGGGCTTTAGCGCTACTAGACGTACATACATGTATATCTACCTCGTTGTGGCCTTTTGCCGCGGCGAAGTGGAGAGGCGAGTTGAGGGCACCGAAGGTGCTGCACCGTGCCAGCCCGGCGTTCGCCGACAACAGCCGCCGCACCTCCGCCTCGTCGCCGTCCCGCGCCGCAGCCGCAAGCCTCTCGCCGAGCCCTGCACAGCCCAGAGAGTTGCCCATCGCCTAGAGACCACCCTTTCTATCACTTAAGCTTTTCAGCTAAGCATCGTTTTAGTTGTGAGCTGCTTCGCTCAAGCAATAAACATGAACAGGAGGAGAGGAGATGGTGGTTGCCCAAAAGTGGATCCGTTGAGGGGCTTATATCTCCTGGGAGGTTTTCCTTTTTTTCTTTTTTTAATAATTTTTATTATGAGTTTGGGTGTTAGTGTATTAATTAGTTTAGGCTGAGAAAAAATGGGGTGTTAACACCATCTTCATGTGGTCCCACGCGACAAAAAGTATTATTTTAATTGTATGTGGAGAGCACGCTAGCTGGGGCGCCCGACGCCAGATTTTTTCGTTTTATTTTTTCTCAATTTGCGTGCTTCTTCGTATGAGTAAATTTTTGTTTTTTAATTTGTGATTAATCTAGTTCAAATTAGATATTGATTATACTGAAAAAATTATAGATCTTTAAATTATCTTCATATAGAAACCAAATATTGTATATATTCGATTTTTAAATTAAAAATTATTGATGTTTTACTAAAATCATCTAATTTAATTTACTGGTGGATCCCTCGCGAAGCGTCTTTGCAGTAGATAGGGATTGTGCTTCACACACGTGATATAAAATATACTGAAAAATATTTTATTAAAGTATTTTGTGAATTATCGATGCATTAGACTCAACCTTAATGAGCTCTTTTATATATGATGTAGGCCCATGAGAGTATGACATATTTGGATAAGTATTTTTTTATGATAGGATTATACATATTTGTGGGGTAGAATTAATTGGCTTATGCATTGTCCCGTTTAAAAAAGAAGCTACTGTGGGGTGCATTAATTTGGAAAAGATGTAGAACAAGAAGTACAGTGAGACTTTATATATTATAGTATTTTTTAAATTTTAAAATACTATAGATGTTCTGAATGATATATATGTTCAAATATTACATGTATCTTACTGATTTGACCCTTTTACATTAAGGAGCTAATTTTTCTTTTTTAGTAATTATTTAACATCTTTGGTGTTTTATTGGATTTATGTGATACCTCTTGTTTATTTAATGAATTTAGAATTGTTATATTTTTTTCTAGTTACAATCAACTTCTTTTTACCATTAAATTTGATATAACTTCAGATCGTTCGTATGTAAAATGTGCCATCAGCTTATCCTTTCTTGTTTAAGTGTATCACATCTTTGCTAAGAGTCCACCCGCGCACTTTTTAGGTTGTTTTTACCAACTTGATGAAGAAAATTTAGGGTTACATACACCTGTCAATTTGTATTGTCATCGGATCGAAGGCAACGAGAAGCCAAATCCCATTTTGGTTTTATAACTTTCACTGTCAATTGACAAGATTAAAGGTAATTGATCAAACCTGCACGAATCTCTAATATTAATTTCATCTAATAATAGACAATCTTAACTGCTGAAGTGCCATTTGGTTCCGAAATATAAATGATATCTGCAAAATTGTGAATGATACTCGGATCAAATCTTATAGCAATGTTGGATTAGAAATTGAGAACATCATAAGTAGGTCCTAAACTCAACTAATTAGCAAATAAATATTATTCCATACTTATAACAATTAAAAAGAGACTTCATTACTATTATCATAAATGAGAAAAGCGATTTGGAATGAGACATTTCAAAAGAAGTCAATAGATCCACTGGTTGTTGGAATTTTTTTTTGAAACAACTAAAATAAATTACAAAAATAATCTATTTTTTGCAAAAATAATTCTCAACATCAGTTTATCGAGTTTTCAGAATGCGATAGAGGTTGTCATGCTTACAAAACATGACAAGTAGGCCGGCGATTTTATTTTGTTATATACAGGAATTTTAAAATTTTTCAGTATCCATATCCTTTAAATTATAATTTCGATTAATAATCTAATTTGACCATTAAAATTATGAAGTCAAAACGATCAAATTGATATAAACGAATCATCAATCAAAATTATATATATTGATATATAAGTCTAGTTGACGATCCGATTATGTTGATTTGATCGTTTTGGACTTACAATTCCACTATTTCAAATGGATCATCAATCAGAACTAGGTGGCAAGTTAAAGGTCTTGAGTTCGACTCCCCACCTCTACTATTTATTCCTGTAGAGCCGAGTTGGCGGTACCCTATAGTCTTTCTAAAAAAACAAATCATCAATCGGATTTATATATCAAAAGATATCAATTCCGGAATAATTTGAAAGTTTTTAGAGCACAATTTAATTGGAGTTTTAGGTCAATTTTCCGGATTAAATTTACTGAAACTTTCAAATTATTTTGTGATTGAAATATTTTAATCTATAATTTTTTATTGATGATCCGTTCAAACCAGTGAAATTGTTAATCCAAAACGATCAGATCAATATATTCGGATTGTCAACCGGACTTATATATCTTAAAATATAATACGATATGATATATTATCATATATAACTCCGATTGATGATCTGTTTATGTTAATGTGATCGTTTTGACTTCATAATTTTAATGGTCAAAATGGATCATCAATCGGAGCTATAATTTAAAAGATATGGATGCTGGAAAATTTCAAAAAACCTGTACAAAACAAAATAAAATTCGTGCTGTGTTTTGGAAGCACGACAAACTCATGTTGTGTGATCCAACATTATGTTGCACTCTGAAACTCGACACATAGAGAGTTATTTTTGGAAGAAAAAAAAAATGTAGGTTATTTCTGTAAATTTTTTTTGGTTATTTCCACACAAAAAATTCGTGGTTGTTGGGGCGAGTTTGTAGGGAATAATATTTATAAATAATCTAAAATAAAAAAATAATTGCGAAAATGATCCACCAAATTGTAAAAATAATCTGATTGGATATGATAAGTCAATTATAATAGCTGTGATACGTAGTAGAAACCCTAAACTTTTGAAAAATATGTTTCCATCTTTTCCATTTTGAAAACGTGACAGAAAAGATATTTCTCTTTTTTCATTTTGAAAACACGACATAAAGCAAAAAAATAAATTTCTCGTGAGTACTAATGGTCGAGTGTCTGTGATCGAAAATCATTGTAGAGGTGGTCGTAGGTCGAAGTATAAGTGGTCAAAGGTCGTTGTGGTGAGATATAACTTCACCGATTTTGGTCGTCATTGACCAACCACCTCTTCGATCACTCTAGTTGCAACGACCACCCCCACTTCGACCTACGACCACCTCCACAATGACCTTTGATCACAGACACTCGATCGCCAGTACTCATGAGAAATTGATTTTTTTGTTTTCTGTCGTGTTTTCAAAATGAAAAAAATGGAAATATATTTTTCGAAGGTTTACGGTTTCCGTTGCATATCACAGTCGTGCTAATTTACTTATCGCACCCAATTAGGCCATTTTTATAATTTTGACAAACTGTTGGTAATTATTTTTTTATTTTTCATTATTTATAAAAAAATTCAGTTTGTAGGACGGCATTAATTATATCTCAATTTTCTTAGGATGTACCCAAAATTCGTCGGATTTTCAGAAATTAATTTTCTCTTTCCCAAGTTTTGTGCCCTCGGTTACAAATTTATTAACACTGTAACACTATCAGTATTTTGTTCAGAGGTTTTGTTCGATATCCTTATTACTCCAGAAATAATATATTAATATTGTTTGGTTCAACTACTCTATAAACAATAATTGTATAAATATTTAATCCTGAAAGTTTTGTAACCTCGATTACGAATTTGTATTAACACTATAACACCATAAGACATTTGATTCAGAGGTTTGTTCCGTATTTTAACTACTTACAATAAAAATATGTTATGTACTATTTTGGTTGGACCGCTACGGGAATGATACCTGTACAATTAAAGAATTAATATTGCATTGGAGAATAAAGGGCTACTTGTGTTAATATCTCTAGTATCTCTAACTTGGAGGAGATGCTAATCCTCTTAAGAAAGAAGAGTATCTCGCAGGAATCATGCAACTCTAAACAAAGGTGTTGGAAAAAAAATTCACTGAAAAATTACTTGCTTCCTCCATACAACCATCAACTAGCCACCAACTTCAATGCGTTTACAGTGACAAGGGGGTCCCAAACTCCCTGGTTTACATTAAATTGCCCTATTGGATTGGTTTTCCCATGATGGATACTATGAAGGCAACTCTTGCAGATAGGCAAAATAGACCAGAATTTTAAGGTTATATATGCAAATTGGCTTGATTTATTCTTCTCTAAATAATAGATAGATTCATCATAAAAGTATGGATATAACTTTTTTTATTAAGATGCTTATATATCTTTAGGGCAAAATAATATCAGAAACCCTCTACTATCAACCAACCTTTTGTTTTTTTCTAAATTAAAATAAATAAACAAATAGGTATTCGAATTCGATGTAGTTAAGAGCCGTTCATTTTATTTTTAGTAGATTCCTCTAATATAAAGACTAAATGACATGTGTGGTCAAACTTATTAGAACTAATATATAGTGTTTATATGTTAAGAACTAATATCTTAACAAACTAAATTGCTTGATTGCACCCGTTCAAATAAATAATATATAGATTGTACACTTCAATTTCAAATATGGGAAATAAATTTTATAGAAAGATGATAGTGATTTTTTTTTTCCATCTAATAAAGTCACATACATGAGAGAGTGCGGTATAGAGGAATGGAGTAGACGTAGCTAAGAGGCATGTGTGGCAGTGTGACAGTGTGAGTGCCGGCCCGAATGGACGGGAGAAAAGGACAGAAAATCCCTAGTGGCTAATGCAAGTGCCCCCACCGAATCACCGGCCCCTCGCTACTTACACCAATACTTCACGACACCCGCCTACATACTCCTATATTATTGGGAGGACCCACGTAGAGGGCCCACGGGAGCTTGCGTCTGGGTAGCACTGTCCTCGTGGCTTTCGTTCTGTGCCGTGCTCGGCTAACGACTCGTCACATTGCCATGTCATTTCAACGTACAGTGTCACCGATGACGACGTTTTTGTAAAATGGCCCTTCTACACTCTAAAACAGCCTCTTTTTTTTTTTTATTTTTTTTTTATTATTATTTATTTATTAATAACCCAAAATAAAAAAATAATTTAAAAAATAACCCACAGTTTACCGAAATTACAAAACTAACTCACTTACTCATCCAAAGTCTGAAAACGTAACAAGAACTTATCGTGCCTCATGATCGTGACAAAACCATCACTGGGTGCTCCTCACCCGCGCCGCCGCTGCTCCAAACTCGCACTTCGCCGGATCTGCTGCCTCTCTGCTAGATGTTGCACGCCCTCTGCTCTCTCTCTCTCTCTTTCTTTTTACTTCACCACGTGCCCAGATTTGCATTGTCCTCGTAGTCGTACACACCGCCGACGCTTGGCCACCACACTCTCTGCCTTCTACAGAGCCACAACTTTGCTTGTGCCAGATTTAAGCCACCGCACCGCTAGATCTACGCACTCCATCGTCTCGAGCACAAATCTCACCGGATCTGCTCTTCTCGCCGCCGTTGATCCCGCATATTTGGCGCTGCCTTTTCCTCTTCCCCACTCCCTCTGATCGCAGCTCCAACAAGTATGACTTCTTCACCGATACGATGACGACGAGCTCATTTCTCGGGCCACTACTGCTCCACCGTACTTGGTCGTGGTCGTGGTCGAGTGGAGAAATTGGGGTTATCGCAGTTTCAAAAGGGAAATATTTCTGTCGCTGGTTGAAAACGGAAAAGAGTGAGTGTCTTTTTGTCGCGGTTTTAAAAGGGAAAAAATTTATATCACTGGTCAAAATGGAAAAGATGAGCCGTCTGTTTTTGTCGCGCATCACACCTATGATAAGTTACTTATCGCGCCCGACCAAATTAGTTTCACAATTTTGTTAAACTGTGAGTCATTTTTCAAATTATTTGTTTATTTTGGGTTATAGAACATATAAAAAAAAACTCCATCTTGCAGCTTGCCCCTTGAAAAAAGTTAGAAATTTCACATATTATGGTACTGTAAAACAATACAAACTTCCTATAGAAATTATTGATATGCCAGTAGAAACACTAATTATGTCACCACATAACATGAAAACTTTTGTATGCGAAAGAAGGTAACTGACTAAATTAGCTAAGATTTCACTAGAAACTCATCAAAATTTGTGATTGTTTGGTTGACTTGAAGGATAGGCTTTCTGTCACGATAAGTTGAAGCCAAAGCCAAACGGCCTACTTCCACTTGAGGCTTTTGAGGCAACTTCAACTTTTTTTTTTTCAAGGGGTGAGGAGGTGGATTCTATAAGACCTAATTTTATATAAAAAAACAAAAGATCACATGCTATTTATTAGAGTATATGAATGAATAATTGAGATGCAATTGAGATTTGAGACTTATGATTTATATCATATAATTATGTTCAAATTCTAGCTTCGACCGAACTATTTGGGATTTCTCTAAGAAACGAAACAAGTTTCTTGACCTTCTCCACCATAAAACTCCAAAAACCAGTTTCTCCAAGAAACCACGGCTCAAGCAAACAAATCCCATTCTGCACCGGTTACTATTATAAACCGTTCAGATACCAATACCACCAACCCAAAAAGCCTTTTCATTTCAAAGCAATTTTGATAACATCCCCGGCCTTTCATATCATATGTTGATGTACAATCCGGGCACAAATTTTGCATCACGTTCGGCCACATCGACGCTATGTTTCTGACTGTTCAATTGGCATCTTCACTTCATCCGTGCCATTCGTGTGGAACCTGTTGCCTTGCGCACGCCATCACTGCATTTCTGGCCACCCGATCGGCTTTTTCGTTTCATCTGGGCCGGCCACGTGGAACCCACTACTCGACTTGTGGGCTACTATTTAAACGTTGCGTCCACATTAAGCCACATCGCCCCTTCATTCGTGGCCATTCGATCGGTGCGTTCACTTCATCTGGGCAATCGAACATACCCTACAGACCAACTGTTTCCCACATTTGACCAAAACCAAGTCCGCTGATTCGAGCAACAAACCAAATTCGACCAGACACACTGTTGCCCACTGTCCAGCTGTACTGTTTCCCACATTCGACCAAAAACGAGCCTGCCGATTCGACCAACAACCCAAATTTGAGCAGACACACATTGTTTCTCACATTCGCCCAAAACCAAGCCGGTTGAATCGACCAAAAACACAAACAACTTGACCAAAAGAACAAAAATGGGACCATCAGAAAAGGAGCAAACCTAGTGGAAATATCCTTCGTGGATAATGAAGCAAGATTCATTCTTTTGAGTGCTTCAACGAGGAGTGGGGGAGACCATGCAAGTCACTGAGACCTCGGGATACATCGTTGTGTTTGTCTCTCTTCCTTTCATTTTATTTATGCAATCTATTTGTTAGGCCTTCTGTTAGCATAAAAAAATATGTGCGACCACGAAGTGTTGTGCGCGACCATGGGTGTCTAAGCACAGCTAACAATCTTCGTCACAGTACAAGACCTGGTCATGATCGTTCAGGTCAAAACTGGTTATGTAAGTACAAGCCCTAGTCGTGGTCGTCCATTTCAACACTGGTCATATAAGCCCAAGTCCTGGTCGTGTTTGTCTAGTTCAAAAAATACAAGCCCAATTCATGGTCGTTCAGTGTAAAACTGGTCGAGTTAGGACAAAATCCGGTTATGGCCGTGCACTTCAAAACTGGTTAGATCAGCACATGACCTAGACATAATCATTCAGTTCTTGATACAATACTTTATCATCTACAAATCTATTTTCTCAATACCCACGAAACCGCGCGGGGGGCATACGTAGTTCATGTTTACTCCTAAACTAAGCATGCATTAGTCCACTGGACCTACCAACCAAGGGAATTAATTTAAAACCCAAAATAAAAAAATAATTGCGAAAATAACCCAATTTGCCAAAATTGCGAAACTAACCCGCTAGATCATGTAATCACGTTTTCAGACCACGATAGGAGATGGACTAGCATCTTTCACGCCTCCATTGTGTGATACAAACTTTTTGCATCTCCAGCGTGCGACAGAATAGCAAACACCGTGACAAACATGGCAGGTGACATGACATTGTGACGTATCTCAACCTCCCTCCTTTCTTCTTCTTCCTCCTTCCTCTTTTCTTCTTTGTTTCTTCTCCTCCTTCGTCTTTTCTCGCTCTCGCAGCCTTTGCTTGCTGGACCTGTGCCGCCACTCTACTCCACGCACCGCCTCCACTCTCCTCAAGCGCCGCCTCTGTAGGATCAAGAATGCCAACTAGAGGGGGTGATTAGGATGCTTTTAAAATCTTTCCCCACTAAGCAATTTCAACAAGATAATTGTGAAACCTAGATTATACAATGAGACTTAAAACGATTTAATCAACTAGTTGCATTCAACCATACATGCAACATTAGTAAATTTAGCAATTGTGTCAAGATGAATATAAAGCAAATAAGAGATACACAATTAACACAATATTTTTATCGAGGTTTCAGAGACTCTCCCGGTCTCTCTTACTCCTCCTTGAAGCGCTCACTCATGAGTCGCTCTTCTATATCCACGAAGAATATCTCATTAGGGTTGCTCTTTCTCCACAACAGATAGGCGGGTACCAATCCCTTCACAAGCTTTTTCCGGCCTCTCCGACAAACTTCAATAGAGAGATCGCGACTCTCCTCTGACACCGTCTAGGCGAAGGCGATCGCCAAGAGTAACAAGCCGGATGCGCTTTCGCTTGAACGAATCTCATGCTAGAAGCTCAAAGATGCAAACAAATGCTCAACACTCTAGCACTAGCATGCAAATGGTGATTGAAGTGCACTAAGCACTAATAACTTCACCCAATTTGCTTCTTTCTCAAATCTACTCAAGATTTGGGTTGAAATCTAGCCTCTAAATGCAATATAGTAAATGCAATGACTTTGGCTAGCTTTTTAACAGTGTATGCAACTTTTTGAGCACCCTCAAATGAAGTCAAACACGAAGTATTTATAGCCTCAAAGAAAAACTAGCCGTTTGCAACAAAATGAGCCAGATTTGTATAGGCTGGACATTATCCAGCCACTTTGGACATTGTCCGGCCAGTACAGTAAAAACAGCCGTTGCAAACGTGTCAGTTATCGTTGGGGGCTCAATTTGTAAAGGCCAGACATTGTCCGGCCATTATAAACAATGTCTGGCCTTCACCGGCCAGAAGCACCGGACAGATCCAATTGTCTCTGTTAACACTTCAAAACAAGGCACAGCAAATTTGTACAGGCCGGACAATGTCCGGCCGTACCGGACAATGTCCGGCCCATCCCTGACAAAACCCTCCGGACATATACAAACGCCTCTGGTTCATTTTAAATAAAAAACCTCACAAGTTACACAGTCCAGACATTGTCCAGCCACATCGGACAATGTCCGGCCTTCTCCGGATAGAAGCAACAGACAAATGGATTTGTCTCTGTTTTCGGTTTGTTTAAGCCACAGAAGCTGTGTACTGGTTGGACATTGTTTGGCCACCAAAGACACTGTCCGGCCTATACAAACCGAAAACAGGAACTAATCAATTTTACTCTAAACTCGATTTGGGTACTTGCACATACGGATTTCCTGTTTACTCGCGGATGTGTCAGCTGTCACTCAACAACGACCACGACCACACAGGTCTAACATCCGATCAAAAACAGGTGGTTGAATGGGTTTGGTCAAGCGTACGCAAGCGAGCCGAAGACTGGTACGACAAGCTTGATCTCCTACGACCAAGCCCTAAACAAAGGACCGCCAAACCGGCGACACGACCACGACCACGTATCAAACACGGATACGATCAAAATGTGCAGATACAACCACGACCAGCTCTAGAAAGAAAACCAATTTAAATAGCTGGCGATCACGACTAAGTGCAGTTTTCAAACCATTTTCTCTAATGCACCACAAAGTACACTTAGACTCTCTAGCAATGTAAGAGGCGACAAAATACTGGTGCAAGATGATATGAATGCATTTGAGCTTCCACAATAGATAGATTCAAGCTACTGTTTCCGACCCTCTTAATAGTACTGTCAAACTTACAAAAAGAATCTTATCAACTCGATCTGTCTCCAAACACCGAGACCGGTAAAATCCTAAGAAAACGATCCTTAATCTTGAATTTTACCTTCTGTGAAGCTCAACCTCATGAAGCTCGATCACTCAAAACTTGTCCTCGCAAAGCTCGACCTCGCTAAGCTTGACCTCACTCGAGATGTCTCATATCGGCATCAACCTCTTCGCGCCCTTGCTCGCTTTTATCCTGCAATCATTCTGGGACTACAACACATACACTCAATGCACAACATTAGTCTCATAATCAGTTTGTCATTCATCACTAGAGAAATTACTCCACACAGAAGTTAACTCAACGATTTCTCTCTTCGGTGAATTGACAAAACCAATTTTGATACACAACAAATGAGTAAGAGATGAATCACACAATCATATAGATCTATATAAGATGAAGACATACGCACATGATCTATACTACTCATGTCATGATAAGAATGATGCATTGATGTCAAAACCTCAATAAGGAGCCATCAAACTTCATGATTTATCTCATGACATTCCAATTTACATTTAGCACAAGATTGATGCAACCACCAAGCTCTCCCTCTACATATGCATCAATATTAAACCCACAACTAAGGAAACATTCATTTCAGGGTTCATTAATAATCAATTCAATTCACTTGTGCTAAATCATGATTTATCTACATTGTCATTTAATCATTAAATCTGACATTCTCCAGATTAACATTAATCATCATGGATTTATCCAAATCGTCATTAATCATCAAAACCTAGATGTCTTAGATCGACCTAGATCCAACAGCCTCCTCTCCACCGCCCTCGCCAGATCTGGCTCCAAGTCTACTTCTCATAGCTCGCACGTGTTGCATCTAGGCCTTTATGCCTAACCTGATTTTGATGATTAATGAAAATAAGCGTTTAAGACTAATTGTGTTTTTGAGCTATTTGATACAGAACTGTGTTTGCAAGACATGCAAGATGATCAAGATGAACCCAACGTGAAAGAGATAAAGCACAAGTCGCAGGTACAAAAACAAGACTCAAATCGCAAGATTGAAGTTGCAAAGGACCTGAGGTAAAATTTATTTTATTACCGATCTCAGTGTTTGGAGTTTGATCAGTTTAGAAATTTGTTTCTTAGTTTAAACCATACTATTAAGAGGGGTTGCAAGTCCTCTCTATATTTCCAGTATAAACCGAGAAACTATTATGTCACTGCATCTCATTCTCTTCAGTTGGATTTGATTTGATTTTGGATGAATTTTTTGTAGTAGAAGAGTTTTTACATTTTATAGAATTATTTAGGTAGATCTGGTGTTTTCTTCTGTTGACAAAAATATATCCCTTTAAATTATCTTTCAAACGAGCTATCAAACACTTAAATTGGACCTCTGAATCAAAAGTTATGATTGTTTTTATCCACATTGACTGTTAGCATGAAATGTCAGTTTTCGTTGCTGACATTTGTCCACGCTGACTGTCAGCATGTGATGTTGACTGTTAGCATGAAATGTCAGTTTTGTTGCTGACATTTGTCCAGAGAGCGTGTTTTTTGAGTTGAATTTTTTCAACTTACACTGATTGTCAGTATGTGTTGCTGACTGTCAGCATGAGTGTCGACCTCGAGCTGTTTGTTTTGAGTTTTTGTTTTAATTGGTCGTTTTTGTGGTCGATGCTGACTGTCAGCATGAGGTGTCAGTGTCCATATACGACCACAAACGGCTAGCTAATTTTTATCCGTAATTTTTGTCGAGCCGTTGAGGTAGATGCTGACTGTCAGTATGAGTTGCTAACTGTCAGTATATGCTGTTTTGTTTTCTTTTTCGACCTCAAACGGTTAGCTGAGTTTTCTCCGAGATTTACTTCTTTCTGGTCGTGACCCATGCTGACTCTCAGCATGCCATGCTGACTCTCAGCATACACTGTCACTTTTACAGCTCGTGCACAACGGCTTTTTTGATCTTTTGGGCTATAAATAGAGGCTTTGTGCAGATGTTTCATACACCAAGCATCCTCATAGTCATATACACATTTGAGCTTTAGTTCTTAATACAAAATTTTGATCTTTTTGATCAAGTCGTGAGTTTTGTGATCCACCGAGTTTTCTGTTCACATCATTTTGCATATCTAGAGTTTCTCGATGATTGTTGGAGGTCTAGAAGAGACCTTGCAACCTATTACTCTTGGTGAACGCCCTCACCTAGACGGTTTGGTGGTGTGGCCGTTGACCTCTTTTGTTCAGAGATTGTTGAAGAGAGTCGGCGTGATTGTAAAAGGCATCGGTGCTCACCTTTCCGGAGTGGACAAGGAGCAACCACTAGTGAGAAATATCCTTCGTGGATATTGAAGCAAGACTCATTCATTTGAGTGCTTCAACGAAGAGTAGGGGAGACCGGACGAGTCTCGAAGACCTCGGGAAAAATTTCAGTGTTTGTCCTCTCCTTCTCTTCTTTTAATTTTGCAATATCTTGTTAAATTGTTTTTGGTTCTTTTCTTTGCAAAAGTTGTTTTATTTGAAAAGTTTTAAAGCCTCCTATTCACCCCCTCTAGTCGGTATCCTTGATCCTACAACATAGCCATGTAAATCCACCGCATCGCGCTGCCACAGACCACACAGCGCTGTAACCTATTTTCTCCTCGCCCTTCTTAGACACTTTGACAACCATTCGGGCGACGACCACGACCATTTCTCAATCCCCGAACACTTCTTTGGCGACCACAACCACAAATCAGGGTGTATCTTCGAGCATATCTAGGGTCATAGCGGTGTCATCAACCACGACGGGGACTGCTCCACCGATTTTGGTCGTCATCGTGCTCCGACCTCAACCAACGATCACTTTGACCAGACCTCAACGACCTCCATGGCTTCAACCACCTGGACGGTCGGTGACCACCTCTACTTCGACCTTCGACCACAACGTCAGCTGCTTCACCCTCCAGCAAGTTCTAGCAGCGAGAATTGGTGACAATCCTTCTCCTCCCCTCTGTTTCATGAATACTTCAATGTCTAATATGAACTGCCTATGTGTATGATATGTTATACGTCTGTAAATATTGAGAACCAAAACTGAATTTTTTAATCAAATGACAGTTTTTGGATACTCAATTCTTTTTTTTTTGTATTATCAAATCTTCACCATGACGTGAGATTATCTCTTTGATTTTCTGAGTGAATGGTTGATTGAAGTGATGATTAGGCCATTCTATTTATTAGATTATGGAGATATTTCAAACTCACGTATTTAGAAGTCTTGCGGTTTGGGTCTCAAATCGGATTTTCTGTTCAATCGCAGTTCTAAAATAAAAAAGAGGAAAAATATTTCTATCACGCTTCTAAAATGGAAAGAGGAAATATATTTTTGTGACAACTCCAAAACTATATAGAATTATGTCACACATCACAGCCGCGATAATTAATTTATCGCACCCAATCAGATCATTTTTGTAAATTTGCTAAACTATGAGTCATTTTCACAATTTTTTTTTATTTTGAGTTATTTAAAAAAAAAAATTCACCAAGCAGGTGGCTGGAAAGCAACCACACCTCACCACCTTTCGCCCAAAAATCTCTCACAAGCTGCAGCGTTGGCTAAGTGTAACATCAGGGCACCCAGCAGTTGTTCCAACTTCTGTATATGCAAGTGGTTTGGCTCAAAACAAATTGCTTAGTTGTCCATGACCACAGGAGCTCCTGCAGCCTGTCACATCAGCATATTGTAGCCAGTGACTAGTTTCAACCAGTAAACAATGGGAAATGAAATCAGCCTTCCTGAATATATCTGAATTTGAAAGTAAATCTGTAATAACTCAGAAACTTGGTCAAGATCAACCAGCCATTACCCAGGTTGTGCTGGTATTCAAACTTAAATTCAGCATTTTTCACAATTGCAGGCCTGAAAATGCCTCAAATGTTTACCCCGCACATGCTCACAGTAATTTTTCCGGTAACAGGCGGTAACAGCAGAGAACTGGAACTATGGTCCATCAACATTTTCCAGCAGATCTATGATAAAAAAAGCAGCAGCAAAGCGACTGCTGCTTATAAGAAACTACTTGGGGTTGTCAATGCAAGTGAAGGTTTGTGGGCACAATTGTTACTGTGCAAATCATACTCTGAAACATCTAAGTGACATCAAAATTATTTCACCAGAAATTCTTAATGTCAACTCGACAATAGATTGTAGCAAGCATTCCATGGGAATATCAAAAGGGTTGGTCCCATACCTCTTAAGAGATGCACATACTACAGAAAGAAGCAGATCTTTCTAAGCACTACTCATCCTTTAAACAATTAGTCCCATGTTCAGCATGGATTTTAATCACAGAGCATTAATCATCCGCTTCATGTCTGCAGACCTCCTTGAATCAGGCTCTGCTATTGCCCTCTCGGTCAAGACATGCTTTATCCGACACATTGATTTCTTTACCTGCAATCATGTAAAGCAACGCGAAAGGCTCAATTACTGATTGAGGAAAATTAAAGATACCATGATTTGCTCACTCACTCACTCACAAAAAAGGAAAACAATATTTTTTAGCAAGCTGGTCATTTCTCCTGATTGAATTGATCATCAATCAGTTTTTGACTGAATTGTTTGCCATGTTTTCGTAGAATGGTTAGTATCTTGTGCAAAATGCCAAACAAAGTTGTGCAAAGAAACATGAAAGGGCAACAGCATTAATACAGAGAAGAAAACTGTAATTTGTTTTGGCTCTATGTTTTTACTAACTTAACAGGACCAGGAAATCATCAGTGTTCCAACAACATTCACTCTATTTTTCCTACTCCAGAGTGGGAAAGCAAGATTGTGCAACCCAAATCTTTTAAGATAAAAAAATGTTTAGTTAAAGCAAGAAGTCCAGGTTCATGAATAAAAAATTTTGATGAAAAAAAGAAGACTTCAATGCCACACCCAAAAAATTGGAGTGGGCATGGTTTCCCTTGCATAGATTAAATGAACTGATGTATTGCACAAAGCATGATATATCAAAAGTATTGGATAAATCAGAACTCCTGAACACTGGTTGCACATGGACACGATTCCCCAGGATTGAGAACCAAAAAATATGTTGCAACTTGCTTGAAAAATTATGTTTAAGAGGTAACAGCACTAATACCTTGGAAATGCGCTCTGGATTTGGAAAACGCATGTTCTCTGCATGTAGCATCTGGCGCTGAGACATAAGCACATTCTTCTCCTTTAGAAGGACATACCATAGCTTCTGAAGGTCATCCCAAGATTTTAGGCGCAATTCAGAAGCCTTCCAGCTGCGGCCTGAGAATTAACAAAACCAAAAGCAACACTGCTAATCTTATCATGAATCTTGACAGGGATGGTGTCTAACTTCTCTTGAGCACGGTATTATATATCGACTGAAGGCAAAATGCTACAACTATAACATGAGCGCAAATAAACACTGACTCGTCAATTGAAAAACACTGGCAATTGCAGGATGGAAGCAAGAAAATTTTCACAGTTTGGGACCACAATGGAAGAAACTAATACCAAATGCGAAGACACTAATCATCAATTTTCTACAAGCATTCGTAGCTTATAATTAAACACAAAGTAAACAAGAAAAGCACTAAAGCATAATTCACACAAAACATAACCTTTTGATCATGTTTGAGATATGTTCACCAAAGGAAGTAACTAGAGGAAAAGCACGCCAGAAAGTAGCGCATCTTCCCATAGTTTCTCTGAATTCATAGAGCATAAAATGGTGGTGCAGTCACTTCTTTTGAATCTATATCGCATACCATCACTACACCGTGTCATGACTCATGAGCCTTCTCAAAAAACATAAAATGAGATGCCGCTACTTATAGATGAGAAAAAAATACATACATACAAACATCTAATACCAGCTTACAGGAATGACCAAATTTTGACATTGTACATGGATTGGACTGCCGTTTTAAATACAGATCACAGCCCAACGATGCAGTGCTGTTAGTTCTAGAAAAGAACGTGATCGCATACTTTGTGCTAGTTCAGGGATTAATAGTGTGATTTCGTGTAACCTGAAACCAAAATTAGGCTGATTTGGTTCCATAACCATATGTGCTTACAACTTATACATCACAAGAGCGCAAACATGGCCCATAACTAATGCTCTAAGCATTTCACATACAGTATTCAGGCCTTACCGAAGGTGGGAGGGGGCTTGTCGTCCTCGGTGCTCCTCTCGACCTCGAAGAACTCCTCCAGAGGGTTCTGCGCCTTCCTCACCGCCGCCGCCGCACCACCAGCGGGGGCAGATGCTCCCGCGGCGGCGGAGAAGAGACGCCTCCCGAGAACCCTCGACAGGGACAGCATGACGAGGTACCAGCCGGGAGGAGGGTGACAAGTCGGTGGCGGCGCCGCGGGAAGGGTTTAGAGGCTGCAGGTTTTTCTTTTTCTTTTTTTGGGTAGATTTCGTCGGGGACTTCTAGAGATGGAATTCTTTCTTACAAATAGCCAGACAAAAAATTTAATTACAAAAATACCCAGAGTTGTAGTTTTTTATAAAAATTACTCACCACGTAAGCCTGTGTTGGTGGTCGTCGAAGAAGAACAAGGACTTGAGCTCGTGGTCAAAAAACCGGAGAAACACCTAGATGTGGTCGTATTAATGTGGTATATTTGTAAAAAAATTCTCAAAAGATGTGCTCTGGTTTAGAGTTTACAGGCTGACAGGTGGCGCCCACTGCACTGCATAGTTTTGTTTTTTTCTTTTTCTTTTCTTTTCTTTTCGAATCAAGAATCGATTGCAACTTGCAACTAGGAAGTGGGGAATTTTTTTGCCTAATAACCCATTAAAAAATAAAATTCAAAAACTAACCCAGAACTTTAAAAAATTGCAAAACTAACCTTCAGTCGCAAGATGACAGCGCGACTGATTTTCAGTCGCTAACTGGACTAGCAATTGAAGACGTGGCACGGCTCAATACACCACTAGTTCAGCTCACGTACTACGTCTGTTTTCAGTCGCTAGCCGGACTAGCAACAGAAAATATATAAAACCATGTTACAGCAATAAGTTAAAAAAACTAATTGTAGTTTAATTGGTTAAGAGACTCTCTCTTTAGAGAGACCACGGTTCAAATCCCACTCCCTACAAATACTGATCGATCTCGTGACTAAAAGTTAGTTTTACAATTTTTTAAAGTTTTGAACTAGTTTTTGAATTTGATTTTTTTAATGGGTTATTAGGCAAAAAAAAATTCAGAAGTGGGAACAACTCAATAAGACCTACCAGACAGTTGTATTGATGTGATATATTCATAATCAAATCCTCATGATTTAATCAAATAAACTGCGTACATTTGATTAGCAGATCACCGACATTTAATCAAATAAACCAGATGATAAACCAGTTGAATCATTACTCCTCTTCGTATTAGCATGAATCTGTATAAAGTGTAAATCATAGTTGTAGCTCCAACCCCCATATACTCGTCCTGACTTCGATCTAGACCGTGAACAATGTTAACTCATTCCAACATGATCTGCACCCTCTTATCTTTCACTACATATGTAGAACAAATATTGGCATGAAGAGTATCGCCCAGAATATAATCATACGATCTACTACAAAACACAGAACTACCCTAACTATTTTTAGCGCTGATATTGAGACAACTGTGCAAATCCATATCTAAACTATGAGTTACACTTGCTCATCTTAAAGCCCGAAACATTAAAACTGTTAGGAAAATATGCATCAAACATCCTCTGCCATGTTCTATAAATGTCAAAACTTCGAAGCTACTGTCCCCTTAACCATCATAGTTTGCTTCAACCATGCATTTCTAACTTAAGAAACTAAACCATGGTCCACAGCAGACCGCTGCAAAATAAACTCGCTGTTCCAAGAGATCACAGCATTTTTTATTTTGTCCACATAAAACTATTAGGACCTGTTTGATTTGTTATCTTGTAAAAATTTGGTCATGATCAAATCATGACATGATCAAATTTTGATAAAATAAAGATGTCTGATTAATAACCAATGTTAACCAAATGTTGATAAAAATATAAAAAGTTAGTGTTTGAATGAATGTCAAATAAAATAACTAAAATTTGATAACCACCTTAGTCAATGTTAAATTTGTTGTCAAATATGATAAGATTGAGATGGTATAAATAGTAAATGTGGGATTAAAATTGACTTATCAAATTTTGACAACTAAAAACTTCACTCTCAATTGATAAAAGAAAATCAACATATACTGACGAAGTAAGAAAAACTAATTAAATTTTGGTTATAATCCAAACGACAATCAAATACTAAAAACATGATCAAAATTTGACAAGATAAAACATAGAAGCAAACCAAACACACCCTTGCATTCTTGCTCAAAAAAAAATGTTACACACTCAAAGGTGAACTCCCGGTGATCATCCCCATCTTGACGTGAGCTCGGGCCACAGGAGGGCGATATGATGGTACAATCCCTAGAAGGAGCATAACCGCTCATCTCATGATGCTGCCTCTTCCTCTCCGGCGACCGCCTCTCCCTCTGCCACGATTTCCACCAAACAAATAGAACTCTGCTTTGCCCTGCTTCAAACCCAGGGATTGTACGCCTCTCCTTTTAACATCCTTGGCTTCTTCATCCTTGGGTGCTTCGTCATTGTGCCTTCTTGAGCCTCTGGCAATGTATGAAATTTCACGCGAGCCACCAGGCCCAAACTTCACCTTATTGAGTGCACTCGAGGACTGTTCCTTTTCCAGTGCAGCTATCCTATCCCCAAGGGGTAGAGCATCCTCCTTGGCCAGGGAAACACTATTCAGAAATGCCTCAGCATGACGATCATCCTTGACTTCATACAATCTGAAAGGTAGAAAGCGATTAGCACACCTCTAATGCACCACAAGAATGGCAACCTCAGAAAATGTGACAAATACTACACCAACTAAATTTAGCATTGCAATAGAAATGGACAGAGAAGATGCCGGGCACGTGTATATAAAAGGCATGTGACCTTTGAGCATTCACGTAAATCTGTCCTGCTATAGCTTAACAACTGCAATTGTGAGCCAATAGTCAAATCAAAGAGGACAGATCTAGCAAAGAATAAAAATGAAACATGTAGACATCATTTGCCAGCTGAACTGATGGGCTGATCCAATTTCACGGGTGCTGATTAGAATAACATGGTATGATAGTACCACCCAGTAAGAAACAAATAGACTTCCACCTTTAACATGCTGCACATGGCACAAGTTTTGGGATGTAGTAAATAGTAAATAAAAGCACCTATAGTATGCTGCATACTAGATGTTGGAGCAGGCGAGCTGAGGCTGATGCTCCCAGAAGGCCAGAACAAGGTAATTTACACATATCTGCACATAGTACTTTTATTTGACCAAAATGATGAGATCTCACCTTATACGTTTTGAATTTTGCATGTCATTGTCACTGTCAGACTCCACTGATGCATCAGATGCAATCACATCTGACTGTTCGTCATCTTCACTAACATGTTCAAAATGTTCCTCAATTAGACGAGGCTGCTTAGTGGATGCTTGAGGATGAAGTGCAAGATATTCCTTCGATTGTTCAACAACTTCAAACTCCTGCCATGAGATAGATTGGATTTGAAATGATTCAATGTTACAAATCACAATTCGGAGATCATACATGATAAAAGGTGTAGTGGCTAATGGTTACTATCAAGGGGTTATGATGAACAAAATGTGCTAATTATAGCTGAACCAATCTCCATACTCAGTTTTGCACATAAAGAGCATAGTAGAAGGAACAATAATATATACAAATTAAAGGAAAAGAGGTTGTTGATAACACTAGCAGGAGAGTGTATCTGTAAGCTTCAGTGTTGAGAAAAAATAGCATCAAAAACCACCTGATGAAATACAGGGTGGGTTAGCATGAAATGCAGATGAAATCTAGGTAAAAGCATGGAATACAGATTTGAACTTTTGTATATTTTCTTGTTAAACTTTATGCACAATCTCTTATTCATTACCACAGAAACAAGAATATATTCAGTGCTCAAAAGATAAAAACAACACACTCCAACCAAATTCATCTCCAATGCTTATAACATCCCAAAAAAAATTAGGTTGGATTACGCACCTCATTTTCAAACATTTGTTTGAAACGTGGATCAGTCAAAATTACATTATTCAGTTCTTGCTTTCTCTTCTTCCTCTTCATACTAGATTTATCAGCATTCTCCAGATCAGCACCCATTTCCTCTTGCTCTTTAAGTGCATTATCCACAATATGTCTGTTAACCTTTGGTATTTTAACAACTTGCTGCATGAGAGATGAACAAAATCAACAAATTAAGGGTAATCATCAGGAACCTAAAATATGACTAGAAACCAATGAATATATATACCGTTATACGAGATTTTCTCTGTGCTTCTATCTTCTTTTGCTTCATCTCTTCTCTTTGAGCTTCATATTCAACTGCATCAACTAAAGCCCGTTGCTGCAAAGTACAAATTCTTGCTAAGAGCATGTTCCAAGGAATTACATTCTTTTTCGTCAACCCACCCGCCAGCACACAGATAAGTGAAATAACAGAAACAAAGTCCATAGTTCATATTGTTCTCAATAATTCTTGCTATATTCAATTTATGGAAGTCAGATGCTCATAGCCTAATAGATAATACGTAGATTGTATTACAATGAGAAACTAGAATCTTCACCAAGAAAGCATATTCATGTTTCGAAAGTCATGTCAATCATGTGGCATGTTGGCCACAGCCCTAGCTCAAGTATGGGCAAATTGCAATACCATGGATATATGAACAGTTATCTCAGATAATACCGTGATCATCATAGAAAAAATCCTACAAATAACTTCTAAATGTTGTTAAAAAGATCAACTTTACCTTCTTATATAGGCGGTAATCTATCACATATCCATGTAAATGGGCTCTCACAACATTGGTGCCAATGTACTCTGTGAGATTTAATCGCTCCATCTGTTCTCTAGTCAAAAACTTGTAATCATCATATAGAGTGGTCTCCGGTTTTTCTTCCATCTCCTCCTGTGAAAGAAGTAGCCAAACAGAAGTATTCAGCTAAAGATTATTAACATTAACCACAGAAGTATGTCAACAGTGAAACAGTTTCACACACCGTTAGGTTATCAAGATGCGGACACCACTTTGGAGCAGGGCCAAGTGCTGGAATAAAGTGGGCAGGTATCTGGCTATTATCCAGAGCTAATAGCATTAAGCCACTATTCTGGAAGATACAAACATCATTGATGGCTCCACCATCTGGTTCAATGCTAGTCATGTTATTTCCCTGCAGAACAAGGAGTGAGGCCATCATTCAATAAAGAGACTCTCATTATGAAAAACACACACAGAACAGACAGCTGCATATCAAAATTGAATTCAACATTTTTTTAACAAATCTGAAGGATTAATACAATTTGCAATACAATTTGCAACACTTGACACAGTAATGTATATTACAAAATGAAAAGCCATACATAGTTTCAATTTTCAATTTTCCTTGGCATCACTATAAATTTCCAATAATTTATAATCTTTTATTATGCATACAAAATATTGAATTTTTTTTACACATTGCATTATATTTTCATAAAAAAATCACAAGCCAGAAGCTAGATTATACATAAAGTTCAGAATGTCATGATGAGAGTAAAGCATTCCTCTTGACATGGTGTCTACACTGCATCAACAGTTTGATAGAATTGACACCACCCCAAACACGTATTGTGCAAGTGTTGGAGCTGTATATGTGTTAGACACATGACAAACATGCGACACACCACCTAGTAAGTATCACATGTACAACTAGCACAATTCAAATGCTCTTACATGTAGAGTTTTGATGTTTCATAATCTAACCACCATTTGCTATTGCAACATAACACAAAACAAATGCAAGTAACAAAATTTCAAATATGCTTCAAGAATGACAAGCACAAACATCCAACAACACACAAGCATGAAGCATCTGTAATCTGTATGACTTGAGTGTGTTGCACTGGAATGTATACCATAGCCAAATTAGTCAACTTAAATAAATAACTCACCGTGTTAGGATCCCAAACCCTCACTATATGCTTATCAGCAGTGATCAGTTTAGGCTCAGTAGAATTAAGTGTTTGGTGCCACTTGATATTTAATATTGGGCTACCATACCTGAAACAAATAATAACAAAACTTAGCAAACTTAAGTCAAAGTACAGTATCTAACACAGAAAGCAGTCAGGTATTGATTAGAGTTTCAGTTTAAGTTGAACCATGAATCCCTCTATTTACAGCTCATTCTGATTGAATCTGTAACGATACTCCAAGTATCATAATGTTTACAGTTTAGAAAGTAAAAAATGAAACCAGTCTACTAATTCATTTAAATAATAGATGGGGAGAATACATGGGGTGGTGGTTAAAAACATAATGCAAAAGAGATAAAATAAAGAGGTTGGGAGGGTTGGAATTGTTTACCAAAAAAAAAAACTTGTTTTCTTAAAGGAGTCAAAACTTACATGTGATCCTTGACTCGCAGAGGAGTAGACATGCGTAAATCATATATTGATATCTGCAATAGATCCAAAAGAATGAAAGTGTACTGAATAAGGAACTTGAGAGAAAATAAATGAATAAATTGAAATTTTTAGAAATTTTATTACTCATGATGATGCACAACAATAATGTAAAAAAAATACAGCCAGTTCTGAAAACTGTGCAAATGTACAGACAAACCAGGAAAAGTAAAAATGAAAAGAAGCTTGGAGATGAAGTGGCATAATTTACAGCACAAAATGTCCATTTGCAATTTTACTTGATGTAACATAGGTTTCTTCAAAACAAAAGCAAGAAATAAGCAGTGTTGATTACTCAAGTGCCAGAAAAGTTGCAATCCCAGTTTTATGCTGGACCTTATGCCCAGCAGGATGATTGAACAGTCTTATATATCATTATCAAGATAGAATTGGCGCCTTGCGTCTCCTACTCACAGCAACAGCTGAATGACCAACATCCAATCAAAATGTTGAACACTTGCATAATCTTAACATGAACCAGTGAGGTGAATCTGCCTAGTGGGTACCTGTTTTATTCTTTAAGCAAAATCGTATGGACCTTACATATCCTCCTGAAAGGTATATAATATAGTCAACCAGAACAGCACGGGCCTTTGAAAGAAAAGAAAATAAACCAACCTAACTGCACCAAATACTACCATCACCATTCCAAAGTAACCCACAAACTACTAGCCATTGCATTTGAAGATCATCAAAAGGAAAATTTATTTCAAACTTGCAAGAAGACAAAACAAGTAGCCATTACAGACAACAACAGAATTAAACAAAATGGAATGTGCATGAACCCAGTGAAAAGAAACACACAAATAAAGTAAAACCGCATAACCTTTACAAAGTACAGAACTGATGCCTGATTTATTGTGCACAATACAAAACATTGTCATTGGTCTTTCATATTAGCCCACAAGCCAATTGCAGTGTAACAGAAGTTATCAAGTTAAGGAAAAAGAAAAAAAAAAGAACAGAAATTACAAAAACTGGGCAGTGAAAAAAAAAATGAACTGCCACATTGCTGTAGCAATATGAGATGAGAAGGGGCAATGGTGTTGTCAGAAAATAAGTGCAAAGGAATCATGCCTTTCCTGTGTTGCTCCCTACTGCCATAAGGTATCCTTGATTTTCATCAAATTGCAAAGCTGTAACTTCCTGCATATTTCAAGCATGAGAAACCCCAAAATAATAGCAAGAAAGTGTCATGGATACTACTGTATCATAAAATATGATACCTGATTGAAATCTTCGGGAGAACCAGCTGTACTAATTCTGCCAACAGCAGATCTCCTCCTCATATCAAAGCATTCAACTGCACCATCCTCACCACCACAAGCAACGAGCCCATGGATCATACTGCAAGTGTCACATAAAAATGAGAAATTAATGGCACTTGAAGGACATGTAAGTCAGCAAAAGATGAAACCACCTCCGTGAAACAACATTTATTGCGGGCGATTGGGAAGTAAGAGATGCAAGGAATCGTCCCTGCAAATGGTAAAACTAAAAGAAATGAAAACAAGTTTCTTCTAGAAAGACACAAAGACAGTGAAAAAAAAAAACAAGAGGAATCAATAGTGTTGTTGTTCCATGCGCTATTGAGAAACTACTTAAAAGAAACTAAACCTAAAGAAATTAGCCAATCCATTGAATCTATCATCAAACCTAGACAAGAGGAGCAATTGCACATTGCTAACTAAACAGATTGTTTTCTCAGAACATTACAAAGTCAATGAAGAATATGACCTCATATGTTTATATGTCCTATGCAAAAGGTTTATGACCTTCATATGATTCATCATTTTTGAAGATTATTAACTTCAGAAAAAATAATTATTAATAAAATAGAGCAATCGCATGTTCAAGACTGAGAAGACCAGAAAACTTGCAAGATTTAAACCCCTCCAATTCTAACATTCACCAAAGCAGTTAAGTCATAAGTGTTAAAAGCAAATGTGCATGCACTTCCAGGTTATACAATTATGAAAAGCTGGTCATCATGTCATCAAACTGTCCCAATGGAGCAAAGGAGTCTATACACAGTTAGAAGATCTCTTATCCAACAGTTCCAAATTAAATGGATATCTAAAGGTGATAAATAACCCGAGGTTTACGAGGAAATCAAAAGTTTGGGCAGAACAACAATCCAAAAGCTGTGCATATATAGCATAGTACAGAAATGCCCAAAGTCAATCATCTTAACTTGTCTACATTTTTTTGTTGCAATAGTATGATAGCAAAATCATCTAAGTTAGAGTGTGATTCTTAACACTGCATGATGATGATACTTGAGAAAGGTATCTGTCCCAAGGTTCAATATTTCTGTACATAGGACATGTGGTTAAAAAATTCTGGTTTTCCCAGATGGTACCAATTAATGGAAGTCAATAACTTGAGGCTGACCTGCTCTAAGTTGATTCTATACAGATCCGGTGATGAAGCAGCACATAGCAAGTCACAAGACCAGCAATCATAGGCCATATCCCTTCCCATTCTGTTGCCAGTAGACATACTAACGTTAGTGTAAATTAATAATTGAACAACTAAGGAACATGTCTTGACTTTTAATCACTAGTATATCAAAGATTGTTACTCGTAGAACAAGGAACTTCTTAGTTTTAGCACACAAAAAATATTGAATAACAGAGCAGGCAAACCTTGGAATTCTCAGGCTATAGTGGCTACCATACTTTGCATGCAGACATACAGAACGATCGGCGCACAAGAATGCGAGTTTAGAGTAGTCATCACCAAGGACCTAAATAAATATACATTCTAGTTTGTTAACTGGAAAAAATTACTTTCGAAAAGCAGCTAAGGCCATCAATGAAGAAAACAAATTAACTAGAGAACACATACCATGCTGTGGATGCATATAGAGCTAGTTAATGGAAAAAACAGAAAGCACAACTAAACTACAGCGAGTCGGTACCATATGTTGGTCAGACAACATGGCAAACAAAAAACCAAGAGAAAACTAGAGTGACCAGCTTGATTTGCTCTAGGTTGAACGGAGATGCATCTAAGATTGTTCTTCAAAGGGATCTATTTTGATGAACAACCAATTACTTGGCAAAACATTGTACAAAAGGAAATATAAAAAAAACATCGTTCAATAGCACAAAAGGGAACTACTTAGCTTGGAGTACCTGGAAATTTATAATTTCTGAAATCAAGTGCCT
Source organism: Pharus latifolius (assembly GCA_019359835.1). Classification (NCBI taxonomy): domain Eukaryota; kingdom Viridiplantae; phylum Streptophyta; class Magnoliopsida; order Poales; family Poaceae; genus Pharus; species Pharus latifolius. Next base: position 82,334,135 of record CM033324.1, read on the forward strand.
TTCAAACTTCAATGACAATTCCTTCAACTCAAATACTTTAACTTGTGGGGGGTAAATACCTAGAATAGAAAAACCATAAGCATAAATTAACTTGCAACATTTAAATGATCAGGATAAGCATTGAAACAGCTAGGCTAAACATAACCACAGACCAACCAGTGGAATTCTAAAACTAGAAGTTATAAAGCACAAACTGTGTGCACAACTTAGGTACTAACCAAATTTAACCATACTTATTATCTGTGAGCTGAAATTATCACCCAAAATACTAACACAATCAGGTCTTAATTAAATATGCAGTTACTTCAGTGAAACAAGTAATAAATCTGAAAGATACATAAGGGAGTTCTCCAAAAATGCAAGCAAGCACATAAATTTGCAGTGTATTTATCACAGAAACCGTGCTTACAGAGCAAAATAGCAAGCATTAACTCTTATTTGGCAAGCTCATCATCGCTGGTGGGCAGCACGTCTACGGCGTATCGCAACAAGCAACAATTCGACTATATTTGTTATTTCTAAGCTACCCTAAACATGTAATAAGTGCTTGTTTTTCATGGCAATGCTACTTTATCATCAAAGTAACCAACACACGAACGGACTTGCGTAAACTAGCATACCTGAGGCAATTACATACTGTTCGTCGGGCGTCACCTTAATCTTCGTAGTGGCGGTCTCAAACCGCAGGTCATGGATCAAATCCAACCTCCTCTGGTACTCTAAACCAAACAACAGCATAAATCAAAAGGACGGGAAAAAAAGCCCAAAAAAATTGGAGAAATTTAGAGGGAAGCTGCGGATGCCTTGGTCCTTGCGGAGGGCGCGCTTCTTCTTAGCGAGGACCCAGGGGGCGACGTATCGGTGGCCGGAGAGGGAGTAGAGCTTGACGCCGTTGATGGAGGTGGACTTTAGGGTCCCCGCGCCATGACTCGCCGACATCTCCTCGAGCGCTTAAACCCTAGGTGGTGCTCCTCCTCGACGGCACCGTCGGAGTTGGGAATTGTTAGGGTTTTAGGAAGGGAGACGACGCGAGACGGCGAGAGTAGAGAGGAGAGGAGAGCCGGCGGCTGTCGAGGCGCCTGCGCCGACTATTGTATAGCTAACGAGTAGCTGGATGAGGCTGAAAGGGCTTCGCAACGTACTTTAACAGAATATTTTTCAGCATATTCTATATCATGTGTGCAAAACACCACCCGAAGAACATCTTACTCTAATGCAAAGGCGCTTCAGGAGGCGCTTCGTGCGGGCCTGCATATATAATATTCATTAAAAATTAAAAAATCTCTAAAATAAAATTTGGATAATTCACAAAAAAAATAAAATATAGAAGCATGTGTTTCTACGGACGCGTAGAAACTGACCATACTGAAATCGGAGTCTCCGATGACCCAGAACATCAAAACCTAACAGTCTAAAACTCAATTGTAAAAACTCTGAAATCTGAGCACTCATTTGCAAAATATCCAAGACTCATCAATTTAAACCTTAACTCGAAAAGGATCTTTTTGTAATTTTCAAAATTCTGAGGATCTTTTTGCAATTATGCCATTACTCCTCAAAACCTAGCCGCCACCGGCCTCTATTGCAACTTCTTCTTCTTCCTCTCCCCCAAAAACCCGAATCACCTCCGTCACGTGCACCGTCGCTCCGCCGTGTCCGCGCACCCATATTTGCCGAATCGACCGCGTCGCTGCATCGACCGCCGGATCTATACACCCACGCCGCTACGCACGGGAAACACGCGGGCGCAAAAAGCGGGGCCCACAAAACGCATCCCGGGGCGTCGCGTGCACTCCAACGCGCGTGCTTTGGCCGCGGGGCGTCGGTGGGCTTCGCCTGTCAGACTTCCAGCCGCACCGCTTCATGTAGCGCCCTCTCTCGAGCAATTTTTTAATATTTTTTCTGCGCGGACCCCACCTGTCAAACCCCGATGGCGTCGGCATTGGACTCAGCCTGAGGTGGAGTTCAATGCCGACGCTAGGAAGCGGGCCCTATCGACGCCCGGGCGGTCAAAGCGGTTGCATTGGACTGGTCACGACGCCCGAGCACCCGTTTGGTGGGCCCCACCTTTTAAACGTGCGTGGCGGCGGCGTGAGTGCACAGCTCCAGCGAAGAAGTGGCGGCGGCTAAATCAGTGGATGATGGCGCGGTCGATGCGGTTGCGCAAGAGACGGCAGCGCGCGCACGCATGCAGCAGTCGGCGGCGTGGTGAACGGAGGTGCTTCGAGTTTTTGGGGGCGAGGAGGAAGAAGAAATTGCAACAAAGGCCGATGGTAGGTTTTGAGGAGAAATGGCATAATAGTAAAAAGACACTTGGAGTTTTAGAAATCACAAAAGATCATTTCCAAGTTAAGATTTAGATTTATGAGTCTTAGTTATTTTAGAAATTAGTGCTCGAATTTCAGAGATTTTACAGTTGAGTTTTAGGTTGTTAGATTTTAATGTTTCGGACTAGGGATGGCAGTATCAATTTCTTGCCAATCAACTTTCTTTGGCTTATGAAATAAATCAAACTCAGTCAAACACATCTTGAACACGATTTTTTAGTTATACGATTTATCATTAATGAAGAGTTTGCTATCTCATGTATATACCATACCACTTAGACCTGTTCTCTAGCCCCATTATTAAGCAAAATAGTCACTGGTACATGTTGGTATGCTTGTAAGCCACACCACTTTATCTTCACTGTATGCTACTGCAATTCAATATATGCATAAAAATGTGCAAAACTATAGTATGCAATAAAGTCTTTATGTCATATCAAGCTTATTTTGGTGAGCACTATAAGGGATGAAACAAAATTTTCATCAATCCCTAAGTATTAAACAAAGATTATATAAAATATGCACTAAAAAAAACTTCCAATTAATTAAGGATAAGACTTGTACTTGATCAAAGTGGTGAGAGCTCTGTCTATAACAAAACTACTAACTGGATTTGGCGCGAGAAAAAATCTTAAGTCATAACAGAATTAACAGGAGATAAACTAAAACTATGCTAATGTAGACCCAAAACAAATCAAAATAGATATAACGAAAAAAGATCCATATGAAACAAATCTTTGATATCTTTGGAACAAATTAAATCTTTTTGTTACAATATAGGTACGTACGAGGGAGTCAATAGTTCTGCATTATCTCACTCTCGTGCACATAATACTACATACGTGATAAGCAATCCAAACACCCCACTCCCCACCATGCTCACCTCTTCCCTCCCTTCTCTTCTTCCCCAATCCTAAGTCTTAAATAAAGATTGTACAAATTTTGCACTTAAAAAAATATCCAATTAATTAAGGGAAAAAATTATGTTTAGTGAAAGTGATGAGAACTCTTGTCTATTGTAAAATCACTTACTAGATTTTGCGTGAAGAAAAATCTTAAGTCTTCACATAATTTGCATATTAATAAACTAAAGCTAAATTGATGTGGACCCAAGACGAATCAAAATAAACAAATATAACAAAAAAAGAAAAGATCTATCCCTACGAAACAAACCCATTTTCAATTTGATATCTTTAAAATAAACTAAGTCGCACTATCCCACTCTCATGCACATAACACTAACCCAAACACCCCACTCCCATCCACGTCCACCTCTTCCCACCCTTTTCTTCTTCTCCAACCCCTACCACCCTCTAAACGCATCAAACAAGTCAAGGAACTGAAGTCATGCACGCCGGCGACCTGAGAGATACCGAGGCGGCGCTGGAGTCGGCGGCGCCAGCGGAAACAGAAGCCGACGAACATATGGAAGTTGTTGTGAATGGTGCCGGAGAGGAGGATGGCGATGGCGATGGCAATGGCAACGCCGTTGGCCCAGAGGAGGTGGCGGCGGCGGCGGCGGCGGATGAAGAGATAGAGGATAGTAACATGACGGAAATCATTGTCGTGAAGGGTGAGGACGACGACCAGGATGGAAGTGGTGATGGTAAAGAAGATGAGGCGGTGATGGAGGAGGTGAGCCCGGCGAAGACGAACGCCAGCGACGCGCCGGGAATCGTCATCGACGCGGACGGTATGGAGAAAGAGGTCGGGGATGCCCGCAGCGACATCGCCTTTGACACGAGCGATCTTGAGGGGGTGTCAGACGCGGCGACAATGGCGGATACGGAGATCGACGACGTGATGGAAGTCATCGCCATGAGAGGCACCAACCAGTGTGGATCAGGCAACGGCATCACTATGAGAGAATTGGAGGCGATACTTCTGGGGAAGACCTCGCCGGCACGGACAGAAATCGACGACGACACTGAGACCGTCGACGTAAAGAGCTTCACCGACGTCGACGACTCGGAAACCGTAGACGTGGAGAGTGTCACCGTCACCGACGCACCGGAAACCGTCCACGTCAAAAGCGTCACCATTTCTGACGCATCGAAGACCGTCGACGATGCCGACGCCTCGGAGACTGTCGACGTGACGAGCCTCACTGTCGCCAACGCAGCGGAAACTGTCGATTTGAAGAGCGTCACCGGCGCGGACGCCCCGGAAATCGTCGACATGAAGAACGCTGATGCCCCGAAAACCGTAAACGTGAAGAACGCCACCGGCCCCGACGCCAGGCATCCCGAGCCGATGGTGCTGGCGCCAAGAGTGGTAGAGCCGATGGCCGAGAAGCCACCGGGTGAAGTCGTCATCAACTTAAACTGCCGCGAGAGGGACGACATCGGCATCCCGAATGGCATTGGCACTGGCTATGGCATTGCTCACCTGCAAGGTTTTAGTCTTAGGGCAGAAGAAGAGATAGAGGCGCCGCCCAGTGCGCGGATGAGTGCAAAAGAAGACGGTGGTGACAGCCCGAATGTCCGGGGCGACGCCGACGGCAATGGCGTTGAACTGAGAGATCTCAAGTTGGATATAGAGGCGAAGGACAACGAGGAGGAGGAAGATGAAGAGAATGTGAAGCCGTGGAAGCCATGGGCGGTGGTGGCCATCGTCCTCGCGAGCATCGTTGTATTCGGCTTTGAGATGTACGCCAACAACTGCCCCGGCACCGGCCCGCTCCCACGCCGGTGCTTCGCCGGGTTCTTGGGCCGTTTCTCGTTCCAACCTCTCCGGCAGAACCCCCTTCTAGGGCCGTCCTCTTCCACGTATGATCACCTGAAGTTTTGATCTTGATATGACTTGCTAATGCACACACTAGTCCTGCTTGATGTGCACATTTGTGACTGTTTAATGCGTTGCAGGCCGGTTAATCTTGGAGCTCTAGAGTGGAACAAACTAATCCAACACGACGAGGTATGGAGGCTCGTGAGCAACGTCTGGCTGCACGCCGGCGTTTTGCACCTCCTCTTCAGAATGGCCTCCCTCGTGCTCCTCGGTGTCAAGCTTGAACAGCGGTTTGGATTCGGTAATATTATACACCATATTTCAATTCTATCATGTGATGTGGTTTGCAGTTGTTTGATCCTTTTTCTTATTGTGCATTTGCAGCGCGGTTCGCCCTGATTTACGTGCTGTCGGGCTGCGCCAGCAGCATCTTGTCGGCGCTGTTGTTGCGTGACTTCGTCACTATCGGCTCCTCCGCCTCGCTCGTCGGCGTGTTCGGCGCAGTGTTCTCAGAGCTCATCACGAACTTGTCCATTCACTCCATCAAGGTTCAAGCTTAACACAGGCCAATTTTTGTTCATACAATTTGTCCTACAACGTTCTATTCGTTTAGAGTATAAAGTTTGCAACTTTTGTGCAGTCTCCGGTGCTTTGCGTCCTATTGGCCGTTGTCGTGGCCAACCTCGTCGTGGGGATCTTCCCGCACGTCAACAATCTTGGCAACATCGGCGGGTTCGTCGCTGGGTTACTCCTTGGGTTTGTGCTGCTGATGAGGCCTCGACTCCGCCGGACCGTGACAGGTGAACAGGCCAAGCCAAGGTACAGAATCCGGCAATATGTGTTCTGCACCATTTCAGCCTTGCTACTAGTGATCCTGTGAGTTAAAAGTGTAGAAAATCGAGAAAACTACACTAGCAGAATTTCTTCAATTTTACTCGAAGACTGCAAGTAATAGATCATAAATTAGATTGTTACCAATAGCGGAAGCAAATTTGGTGAAGCGATCGAATGTTCACAGCAACCGTTTGTGGATCGTCCTGATCAGCAGATGTAGATGACAACGACCGTTCATTGGTATCCACACGTACCGGGATGGAACGTCGTACGATGGTATGCTAGCACCAACGCGTACAACAAGGGTTTAAGAAGAGATGGCAGCTATGGCTTTTATGATTATCCTCAAAACCCATCATACATCTCTATATATAGTGGCATGTAGAGGAAATCCTAACAGATTAAGTTTCCTAATGTGATACGAACTTATTCGAACTGCCCATGCAGAAGAAATCCTAACAGATTAGGTTTCCTGATGTGATACGAATCTTATTCGAACTGCCCATGCAGAAGAAATCTTAACATATTAGGTTTATTGATGAGATTCAAATCTTATTCGAATTCGTATCTGATACGTATATTCTATAACAAAAAGATGAAACCTTTAATCTCCTCATGCCTTCCTATTGCGTTACTCTATTCGGAGCCCTTATCGAAAATTTATATTCGAGATCATGCTCTATCAGATAAGTGTATTGTTGGGGGAAATAAGGTTCCCCCAAGCGACATGCGCCCAGACTTGGTCCCGGGTAAGGGGTCTTCTATTTCTCGAACTTGGTCCCGAGTAGTGGCTCCAGGTCAGGGGTCCTCTCTTACCCGGACTTGGTCCGGAGTAAGGGGCTCTCTCTTCCCTGGACGTCGTGTCGCGTAAGGGACCCTCTCTTACCCGGATGTGACCCCGAGTAATGAGCCTTCTCTTATTCGGACTTGCTCCAGGGTACGGAGTTTTCTCTTCTGCGGACGTTGTGTCGCGTAAGGGCCCATCTCTTACTCGGACTCGGTCCCGGGTGAAGGGCTCTCTCCTCCCCAGACATGGCTCTGGGCAAGGGGCTCTCTCCTCCCCGGACATGGCTCTGGGCAAGGGGCCTTCTCTTCCCCGGATATGGCTCCGAGTAAGGGGCCCTCCTCTCCCCAGACGTGGTGCCGCATAAGGGACCCTCTGTCACCCGGGCTTGGCCCTGGGTAAGGCCCTCTCTTCCCCGGAAGTGGCTCCGGGCCTGGGTGAGGGACCCTCTCATCCTCGGATGTGGTTCTGGGCAAGGGGCCCTCCCTTCCTCAGATATGGCGCCGCGTAAGCGACCCTTCTCTTACCCGGACTTGACATGGGTAAGTGACCCTCTCTTCCTCGGAAATGGCTCCGGAAAAGAGATCCTCCCTTCCCCGGACGTGATGTCGTGTAAGGGATCTTCTCTTACCCTAACTTAGTCCCGGGTAAGGGGCCCTCTCCCCCCGGGCGTGGCTCCGGGTAAGGGGCCCTCTCTTCCCTAGATGTGGCTCCGGGCAAGGGGCCCCCTCTTTCCCGGACCTAGTCCCGGATGAGGGGCCCTCTCTTACTGTGACTTGGTGCCGAGTAAGGAGCCCTCTCTTCCCCGGAGGTGGCTCCAGGAATTGGAGTGGACACATGTCAAAGATCCAAGCCTCACGCTCTGCGAAAAGACCGCAACGCGCTCGATTCAACGGTCGTAGTTAGGGTAGTCTTGTAATTTGCATCTTTTGGGGTCTATATATATACTCTTGTACCCTCTCTTGTAAAGAAAAGACAATTCATTTGCATTCAATACACAAAAACAAAAAGACATGCTTATGAGCACTCTCCTACTGAGAGAGTTCCCCTAGCCGACTCGTGTCGGGAGCACGTCGACATAATTAGAGTCTCCACTGAGACCCGAACCTATATAAACTATTGTGTCAATTTCTAAGATTGTCCAACACGGAGTGACCCGCCGCACGGTCAGCCCGCGTTGCGAAACACGTGTTACGCACGTCATCAAACCTGCCGGGGTATTTTCAATACCACGACATGTATGATCATGAACATCTATTTTTGATTGGATGATTTTTTAGATAGTGAAATACTCATGGTGTATTTTGCATATCAATGTATAGAATCTCCGTCTATTCGTTTGATCCTAGCTTTATTTTGTGTGATGAACAGATTTACTGCTGCTTTGGTGATGATCTATGTGGAGGATCCTGTGCAAGGTTGCACCTCGTGCCACTTTCTGTGCCGTCACATTTTTGGAGCTGTGCTAGTTAAACGCTAGCTGAAAACAGCACAATATTTTAGTTTTAGATTAGTTTTAGATCTGCTTAAGAGTTATTTTTGGATGGTCAAACTCTTGTTGGCATGTACATAAGTACTTCCGGGATTTGTTCTATTAGTCGTTTGTTACTGATGGAGTAGCTTTGCAATTACCTTTTTGTTTTGTTTTGTTTTCGGAGTTCTTGTCATCGCATTGGGGTGCAAAAGTCAAAATACATTATGTCATCAGTTTAGAAATTTTTTGTTCTGAACTTGCAGTGTAATTTTGCATAAGTTAATTTGTTTTTTTTAACATGCGAGCTAATTTGTTCTTTACTAGTGCTATAATTCTATAAGTTTAATTTTTTTAGATTCAGAACATTTTAAAAATTTCAGATATATGGAATTGCTGTTGCAGTCTTGATTGTTTTGTTCTGGTCAATTCATTAAAGCAACTACCAATCTAGTATCATGTATTTCAGTACTTGCATTTATATATTTTCGTGTTCTTCCTTGTACGAAACAAGGAACAACGGACATTCCCTCTTGCAGAGTTTTTTTTTTTTTTTTTATGCTATTCGTTAAGTATCTCCGTTCCCATTTAATTGCCATTGCCATGTCAATGATGTGGTTTGATAGGGAGATCTACATACAACAACAAAAAAATCTTTCCCAAATGTCCTGTTACTAACCCGATTAATAGCTACACTGTCTAATATCACAACAACACTATATTACAATTCTTGGATTATACAGTTCTAATATGTAGAAGATTATTATTTATCAATCTGATAACTATGGAATAAAAGCGCAATACCAAGGTTAAGTACAAAATGTTGACACTATTATATGATTCTCAACATCATCACTCCTTATACAAGAGTTTATATGGAACACAAGTTCAGTCGTGAAATTTGCTATATTGGATTCATCAACTATCAAGGACATACAGAGAACAATAACTTATCGTTCATTTTACGTTTTGAAAAAAAAACCCACAACAAAATAACGACTAGACACTTAACCACCCGACAAGATTCAGACACTAAAAGATAACTCATTAAATATCACTCAAAAAATTAGTATATTCCATCCAAAAATGATATCATCATTGAAGATCTATCATTTAATCAAATTGTTTCCAGATTAGCCATCCGATGTTAGCTTCTAAAGTAATTAGGTGAACCCCGCGTATTGTCGTGAATATTGAGAAAATAAATTTGTAGATGATAAAATATTATATTCGGAACTGAACAGTTATGATCAACCAATTTGCCATAGTGTCTGCTTGTTTACTTGTTCCAGTGTGAGTGAATGCCACTATTAAGTCTCACAAGCTCTATATTGGTAGGTGGTTATAGGTTATTAGGTGAAATCCCGCACATTACGGCGGATATCAAAGAAATAAATTTATAGGTGATGAGGTATTATATTCAAAACTGAACGATTATGACTAAGACTTGCGCTAAACCATATTGCAATTGTCAATCTGGAGCATTGCTTGTTGATTGGGTGGTAAGGAAAGAACAAAAGACGGCTCTATAGCACCACACCATTTGTTCCAAAGACAGGAGATGAGATCCACTTCTAAATGCATCAGCACATGTACGATACACCATTACGGTCACGGAGTTTACTTGGATACGAACTGTTCTTACACTGTCATACATGCTATACCATAGAACTCCTCGAAATGGCTTTTTCTTACAATTCCAAAGGACCGAGTCGATGATGGAATACAAGCAAATTGAAGAAGAAAAAAACAACATAGCACAAAGTTATTATTAATCTGGCAAGGCAGTCCCTCTTTCCAAGTTATTCTTGATCTCTAACGTATACTTGCCAAAGGCCCTCTCAATCTTCTTGTTGAAATGCTCATTACGGTCATTGATGGAATCGATGTCCTTGTCCTCGTGGAATTTGCGCCTCCTGCTAAACGATTTCCGCTTTTCTTCCCGTTCCTTGAGTTCCTTCACCATTTTGTCAATGTTTCCTTCCGGCACTTTAGACACCTACCCAATGCAAAAGACCAAATTAAGTATCAACTTCCATACCTTATGGCCACAGGGAATTGCATGAGGTTTCATAAAGTTTATTGTGATGCAGTACCTTCCCATACCGAAGACTTGATGCATCACGATAGAATTCAGGATCGGTTTCCTTTGCCTTATTGTATGCCTCCATGTCAACTTCTATGTTATTTGTTCTCTTTTTATATGCATTATACAGGGTTTTCTGATTAAAAACTGCACACAAATACCTCAGTCAGAAACCAGCAAATTTTAAGATTAAAAGAACATGCATCCTCACATATATTGTATATGCATATTGACAAATGACAAATCACAACTCTGGAAGCCTTCTAACTTGAAATAAGAACTGACGATATCCAGATAACAAGAATAGTGTAAAAATTCCCACTGTCAATGCATTGCACTATTGGGAAGAAAGAGTTCATTTTAATGCAACATAGAGAAGTGCGAAGCACTTTTCAGGTGTAATACTAATTTTCTTTTACGTTCAACAACCATACTTTAGCTTATTGGGGCTCAATGCATAAATGCAGTATGAAGTTGAAATAACCATTAAGCAAACCGTCATCAAGTACTATTAGTCTATTAGTAAACTATGTTCCATAGGTGTTATTTTCTGGCTGGGAAAAGGTACCACAGAATGACAGATTCAAACAGTAAACACCATGATATTTATGATCACCCAAAGAGACGAGTAAACATACATAGATTTGGTAACACACAAGTGGCTGCTTGTTCAAGCAACTTAACAGTTATATTTTATTAGTATAGATGTGCTAGAATAAAGATGTTACACCTATAATTGATAGTGAGAGAGAACAAACATCAATTTTCAAAAATTTAATAGCATATAACTACGTATGCATTTTTGATATTTCGTCGAACTAGCACTTAGTACCAATTAATCGACTGTGTATTGAACAAGAGACGCGATGAACTCACCATCCCATCCATGTGGAGCAGGTTCCTTCTCCCACTTCTTGTACTTTGCTTCCGCTGTCTCCTGCGTATCAAGCATGTAGGACTTGGACAAATCCAGCCCATTCGAGTCAAGAAGCTTCCCAATCTTCTTTTTCCTTTCTTCCACCCACTTCTGCTTAGAAACACCCCTACTCTCTGTGCGGGGTTCCATCCTCTTCTTCTCCGCAACCATAGCCTGCTGATTCGCTTTCCTAGCTTCATTCTGCAGAATGTACATGTACAACAGCGATATTAAGCACCAGGTGCAATAGCTAAATCACACACGCATAATTCCCCATACCATCTTAAGCCTCAGCTCAAACAACTTCTTCTGCTTTTCGGTCATCTGCGGGTAGCCGTCTTCTTCGCCGGTGTTCTCCTGCTGGCCGACACCATCACCATCATCGGCTTGCTCCGGAGCAGCAGCGGATTCACTAGAGCCTTCCGCAGACGGGGCCTGCTCCACACGCTCCAAACCTGAAGAAAATTTGAACACACAATAAGCATTCCAAGAACCTCCACACGTATTACTAAGATCCTATCTGACGAATTGAAGAGTAAAAAATAGGGACCTGATTTGGCATCGGCAATCTTCTTGAAGCAGTAGTCGGTGCAGTCGTGGTAGGGGTTGGAGGCGTTGACGCAGTCGGGGTGGACGGTGCGCTCCTCGGGGGGCCTCTTCCAGGAGTCGGGGAGCTCGTCGTCGAGGCGCTGCTTGGCCTCGGCGATCCTGCGGAGGCAGTAGTCGGAGCAATCGTGAAAAGGGTTGGACGAGTTGATGCACTCCGGGTGCGACTTCGCCTTCTCCCCGGCCGCTTCCTCCGTCCCCATCTCCGCCTTTGGAACTTGCGAGCGATGGAACCCTAGCTTCCACAGGAGACTTGGCTCGGGTGGGGATGGGGGGAAGGAGAGAGGTGCGCAGCGTGCGTGCGGAGGGGCTGTTGGGTTGGGCTTAGTTTTGGGCTTTTGACGGACGGCTTTTGTGGCCTAGTCTGCATCGCAAACGGGCTAACCGGCCGATAGTCTTCTAAAAATTCCACCAAACGCGTTTTCGTTCTCTTTTTCCTTGAATTTTTTTTAAATAACACAAAATAAAAAAATAATTGTGGAAATGACCCACAATGTAGCAAATTTGCTAAAATGACCTGATTAGGTGCGATAAATCAATTATCACAACTACGATACACGACATAAATCGTAAGTCAAAAAAAATATGTTTCCATTTTTTCATTTTAAAAACACGACAAAAAAGATTTTTTCCTCTATTCCATTTTGAAAACGCGATAGAAATAACAATTTCTCGCGAGTACTCGTGGTCAAGGGCGTGGTTGTGAAAGTAGTGGTCGATGGTCGTCTGGAGTTGGTCATAGGTCGAAGTGAAGGTAGCCGATGGTTGTCGTAGAGCTGGTCGTACATTGAAGTGTAGGTGGTCGAAAGTCGTCGTGGTGAGTTGTAACTTCACTGATTTTAGGCCTCATCGACCAACCACCTCTTCCACCACTTCCACTTCAACTTAAGATTGCCTCCACGATGACCATCGATCATTGCACCTCAACCACTACTTTCACAACCACACGCTCGACCACGAGTACTCACGAGAAATTGTGTTTTTTGCTTTATGTTGCGTTTTCAAAATGAAAACATATTTTTTCTTGGTTTATAGTTTCTGTCACGTATCACAGCCGTGATAATTGATTTATCGCACTTTAACCATGTCATTTTGGCAAATTTGCTAAACTGTGGGTCATTTTTGCAATTATTTTTTTATTTTGGGTTATTTCTAAAAAAAATCTCCTTTTCCTTTCTCCCACCTCGTCTGTGCTGATGCCAACTAGTTTGCCATAACGTTAGGTTGTTTACTTGTTCCCGTGTGAGTGAACACCACCATTAAGTCTCACAAGCTCTATATTGGTAGGTGTTTATAGGTTATTAGGTGAACCCCACACGTTACCGCGGGTATTGAGGAAATAGATTTGTAGATGATAAGATATTGTATCCAAAATTGAACGATTATGACCAAGGCTTATGCTGATCTGACCAGTTTTGAACTTCATGACCATGATCGGGTCTTGTCTTGATTCGACCAGTTTTAAACTGAACGACCATGAACAAGACTTATACTGATACGACCATTTTTGAACTGGACGAGCACGATCAGGTCATGTAATGATACAACCAATTTTGAACTGATACGACCAATTTTGAACTGATACGACCACTATTAGATTCAATACTGATACAACCAGTTTTGTTTTATTCAATCGACCATGTCTGTTACTATCACGACCAATTCTATGATTATGACGACCAAGATTTTTACTATCACAACCAGTTTTTTGTTTGATTGATTCGATCAGTTCTTTTACTAATGCGACCAATTCTATTATTGTCACGACCAAGATTTTTTACGAACAGTTTTTTGTTTTACTGATTCATTCAGTTCTTTTATAGGTGCGACTAGGTTTATTAGTGTCACAACTAAGTTTTGTACTGGTCAGACATTGTTCGGTGACATCAGACTTTGTCGGATCATATCAGACAAGTTGTGTCCATGTAACCAATTTGTAGAGACTTAATCAGAGCTTTGCAAAAAGATTTTAGTTTACATCTATACTATATGTGATACGAGGTGCCCGATCTTCACGACGTATAATCGTTGATAACTTGTTGATTCGTGTAACCTGACGAACCGATGGCGCCAACCACTGTCAATACAGTAACCTGCGATAAAAGAATTCGCCCAACCACACGCTTTGATCATTGTCTACTTGACCACGCAAAAATAGACACACTGTTCCTATAATCAACAAAGAAATTACAAGAACAATGGTAAAAACAATAACTCTCAATTCTAGACGATGGCTTATGAGCACAACCCTAGAACAAGAGCAAAAGTTTCTCTCAAAATATTTGTGTATTTAATTCGTAGTTGTCTCATAGTTCCCTCTCTTTTATAGAGGGTGGTGTTTATAAAAGATAGAAGGTTTAAACTAGAATTTAAATGTTATAATCTAATTCAAAATAGAATAAAATCCTAATATACTATAAGAGATAAAAGGAATCTGGAACTATTTCTCACGGATCTGGACTGGACTCTTTCTTCTCGTGCACTTGTCATTCTTTCGGGTCTTATGGTTGGATATGATGTCTAATTTAGATGATTTTTGATGTGTTGAAAAACTCTTTCGAATACCTTTCCAACAAGTGCACACACGACTAGTTCGGACATCTATGCTAAAATTGGTGCTTGGTCGAATTCTCTGATCAAACATCCGATCATCGCTTGGTTGGCAGGCTGTATGGTCCCCGGCTGCGACCATGTGCTTCCGACCCTGGGCTGTGACCTTGAGCGATGCTGCGACCTCGAGCCTTTCTGTTCAAGCGCAGAGTTCTTCTAGTCGATCGCTGATGCGAAGGATGTCCTCATCATACTCCCCTTCTTGAAAAGGACTCGTTCTCGAGTCCGACAGTGTAGAACCGAAGGACAAAGAAAGGTCTGAAATGTTGAATATGGTGCGAAGGATGTCCTTATCAATATGATATGCATTTGGAGCTTCAAAGCGTAAGATGGATTCAATCTACTAGTTTCTGATTTGATTTGGATATGGAAGAGTAGGATGTACTGTAAAGACATACACTCAAATACTCACAATTAATAGAAGCCAAGAGTTAGCAGGAAAATGCTTCTCTTATTGTGAGAAAGAGACTTTGTACTGATCCTACTAGGAAAACTAACCCAAAATCCGATCTCCCTCTAATTACAAAATACAAGTATTTAAAGACTATCTACTAAGCCATGACTAGCCCAACTAGGTAGTTCCCAATCGTGAGCTTGCACGTTTTTAACTGCTGCCTTACGACTCAGTCTAAGTTGCACATTCTCCGAGAAGCGCGCTCGTCCATTGGGAGTCCTGATAACTCGGTCTTGCCAACAACCATGTTTTGACCGGTGACTATCGACCAACAACTAGGGGTGGAATTTTAGCTCGTGGCACGCGAGCAACTCAGGCTCGGCTCGGTATTGGGCTTGGCTCGGGCTCGGGCTCGGCTCGTTAACAGACGAGCCGAGTTCGAGCTCTCTTCTTAGCTCGTTTAAAAAACGAGCGAGCCCGAGCTAGACCCTAGCTCGCTCGGGCTCAGCTCGGTATATATATTATACAAACCCACAGTGTTTTCCAAATAACCCTCACTGCCTCACACACTTGTCAAACTCCATCCCTAGGTTCGCTGCCGCCCCCGTCCGTCGCCCCCCCGTCCGGCACCTCCTCCGGTGCCCCCGTCCGGTGCCTCCTCCGCCGCTCCTCCGTCCGGGCCTCCTCCGCCACCCTCGCCCTGGCCTCCTCCACAGCCCCCGCTCGATGCCTCCTCCGCCGCCTCCCCCGTCCGGCACCTCCTCCGCCGCCCCCGCTCAGGCCTCCTCTGCCGCCCTCGCCCGGCGCCCCCGTCCGGCGCCTCCTTCATCGCCGCCGCCCCACGTTCCTCCGCCGCCCCAAGAAGTGTCAAGCTGGTGCAGCTCGCAAGCTGGCCGAGCTAGCTCGCGAGTTTGAGCTGACTTTTCAGCTCGGTGAGGTAACCGAGCCGAGCCGAGCCAGCTCATAAGCCTGCCCGAGCCCGAGCCGAGCCAAGGCCAGCTCGCTCGAACTCGGCTCGTTTCCACCCCTACCAACAACCAGTGGTCATCGACCAGTCTTTATTAGTCCGAGATCATCTTGGATTAGTTTCTGACCCCTCTTAATAGTACGGTCAAACTAGTAAAAAGAATCCTATCAATTTGGTCAATTTCCAAACACGGCCGGTAAAATCCTAAGAAAATAATCATTAATCTTCGATTTTACCTTCAGTAAAACTTAACCTCGTTCAAGGTGGCTCATATCAACATCATTCTCCATACGTCCTTGCTTCCTTTCATCTTGTAATCCATTTTGAGACTACAACACATCTACTCATTAAACCACATTAGTCTCATAGTTAGATTGTCATTAATCACCCAAATAATTACTCTCAAATGAGTTGACTTAACAATTTGATTGGACATTTCGGGAGAGAAAAGATCTACATGCTAGTGGTCGATCACTTTTATTGGCCTAAGATGAGATGTCACGTCGAAAGGTTTGTTCGGCAATGTGTGACATGTCACAAAGTTAAATCTAAACTGAACCTTCATGGATTACACACTCCACTTTCTGTTCCTAATGCACCTTGGGAGGATATTAGCATGGACTTTGTCTTAGGATTACTTAGAACTAAGAGGGGGAGGGATTCAGTATTTCTTGTAATTGATAGGTTTTCTAAAATGGCACACTTTATACCCTGTCACAAAAGCGATGATGCGTCGCTTGTCGCTAACTTGTTTTTCAGGGAGATCATGAGATTGCATGGAATGCCAAGAACCATTGTTTCAGATCATGACGTCAAGTTCATGAACTATTCTTGAAAGACTTTGTGGGCCAAGTTTGGGACGAAGTTGTTATTCTCGACAATTTGTCACTTACAAACTGATGGACAAACGGAGGTGGTGAATTGTACACTTTCAATGCTGCTGCGAGCGATGATCAAGAAGAATCTGAAGGAGTGAGAAGATTATCTACTATATGTGGAGTTTGCTTATAATAGGGTGGTACACTCTACTACTCAAATGTGCCCTTTCGAGGTGGTGTATGGTTTTAAATCAATCACACCACTTGGTTTGCTGCCACTTCCACTATAAGAGCATGCCAATATGGAGGCGTTGAAGCTTGCTGAATATGTGAAGAAAATTCATGTCAAGACTAAAGAAGAGATTGAGAAGAAGGCGTGTTATTATGTTGAGAAGGCAAACAAGACAAGAAAGAAAATGCTCTTTGAACCGGGTGACTTGGTTTGGGTGCACCTAAGCAAGGATAGCTTTCCAGAGAGGCACAAGTCCAAGCTGATGCCTCGTGGTGATGGTCCATTTCGAGTGCTTGCAAAGATCAATGATAATGCATACAAGATAGCGCTTTCAGATGATGATTATGAGGTGAGCACTACATTCAATGTTGCTGATTTGTCACGTTTCTTTGGACTAGAAGAAACAGAGTCGAGGTTGACTCCTTTTAAAAAGGGTGAT